>CM061060.1:30120428-31554495 GCA_030762865.1 Paraleonurus japonicus
CAAAATGTTTATTAATCGGTCTTTTCCTCCCGTTATCTCGCATTAGGTGTAGTTTTTAGAGTATTATTATCGACAACTAAACTTTGTGATAACTAGTTGTTTTTGACTTTTTGATACAAAACACTATTGAAATGATCATTTCATTCCAATGATCATTAATTAAGGTATGAAAAGTACTTGAGAAGTTCCAATGGATCTCAAAATAGTCAAACAAACACTCCTTATTTTTCCTCTTCTTGCATGCTAAAACAGAAATCTATAGGGTTCTTGTAGATTTCTGAATAATCTCGGTATGACTCGTGATAAATCATTGATTTTTATGTATTTTGCATTCAAAATGTTTATTAATCGGTCTTTTCCCTCCGTTATCTCGTATTAGGTGTAGGTTTTAGAGTATTATTATCGACAATTAAACTTTGTGATAACTAGTTGTTTTTTGACTTTTTGATGCAAAACACTATATTGAAATGATCATTTCATTCCAATGATCATTAATTAAGGTATGAAAAGTTCTTGGAAAGTACCAATGGATCTCAAATTTGTCAAACAAACACTCCTTATTTTTCCTCTTTTAAAACAGAAATCTATAGGGTTTTTGTAGAATTCTAATAATCTCGGTATGACTCGAGATAAATCATTGATTTTTATGTATTTTGCATTCAAAATGTTTATTAATCGGTCTTTTCCTCCGTTATCCGCATTAGGTGTAGTTTTTAGAGTATTATTATCGACAACTAAACTTTGTGATAACTAGTTGTTTTTTGACTTTTTGATACAAAACACTATTGAAATGATCATTTCATTCCAATGATCATTAATTAAGGTATGAAAAGTACTTGGGAAGTTCCAATGGATCTCAAAATAGTCAAACAAACACTCCTTATTTTTCCTCTTTTTGCATGCTAAAACAGAAATCTATAGGGTTTTTGTAGATTTCTGAATAATCTCGGTATGACTCGTGATAAATCATTGATTTTTATGTATTTTGCATTCAAAATGTTTATTAATCGGTCTTTTCCCTCCGTTATCTGCATTAGGTGTAGTTTTTAGAGTATTATTATCGACAACTAAACTTTGTGATAACTAGTTGTTTTTTGACTTTTTGATACAAAACACTATTGAAATGATCATTTCATTCCAATGATCATTAATTAAGGTATGAAAAGTACTTGAGAAGTTCCAATGGATCTCAAAATAGTCAAACAAACACTCCTTATTTTTCCTCTTCTTGCATGCTAAAACAGAAATCTATAGGGTTCTTGTAGATTTCTGAATAATCTCGGTATGACTCGTGATAAATCATTGATTTTTATGTATTTTGCATTCAAAATATTTATTAATCGGTCTTTTCCATCCGTTATCTGCATTAGGTGTAGGTTTTAGAGTATTATTATCGACAACTAAACTTTGTGATAACTAGTTGTTTTTGACTTTTTGATACAAAACACTATTGAAATGATCATTTCATTTCAATGATCATTAATTAAGGTATGAAAAGTACTTGAGAAGTTCCAATGGATCTCAAAATAGTCAAACAAACACTCCTTATTTTTCCTCTTCTTGCATGCTAAAACAGAAATCTATAGGGTTCTTGTAGATTTCTGAATAATCTCGGTATGACTCGTGATAAATCATTGATTTTTATGTATTTTGCATTCAAAATGTTTATTAATCGGTCTTTTCCCTCCGTTATCTGTATTAGGTGTAGGTTTTAGAGTATTATTATCGACAATTAAACTTTGTGATAACAAGTTGTTTTTGTCTTTTTGATGCAAAACACTATATTGAAACGATCATTTCACTCCAATGATCATTAATTAAGGTATGAAAAGTTCTTGGAAAGTACCAATGGATACCAAATTTGTCAAACAAACACTCCTTATTTTTCCTCTTTTAAAACAGAAATCTATAGGGTTTTTGTAGAATTCTAAATAATCTCGGCATGACTCGAGATAAATCATTGATTTTTATTTAATTTGCATTCTAAAGATTTATTAATCGGTCTTTTCCCTCCGTTATCTGCATTAGGTGTAGTTTTTAGAGTATTATTATCGACAACTAAACTTTGTGATAACTAGTTGTTTTTGACTTTTGATACAAAACACTATTGAAATGATCATTTCATTCCAATGATCATTAATTAAGGTATGAAAAGTACTTGGGAAGTTCCAATGGATCTCAAAATAGTCAAACAAACACTCCTTATTTTTCCTCTTTTTGCATGCTAAAACAGAAATCTATAGGGTTTTTGTAGATTTCTGAATAATCTCGGTATGACTCGTGATAAATCATTGATTTTTATGTATTTTGCATTCAAAATGTTTATTAATCGGTCTTTTCCCTCCGTTATCTGCATTAGGTGTAGGTTTTTAGAGTATTATTATCGACAACTAAACTTTGTGATAACTAGTTGTTTTTTGACTTTTTGATACAAAACACTATTGAAATGATCATTTCATTCCAATGATCATTAATTAAGGTATGAAAAGTACTTGAGAAGTTCCAATGGATCTCAAAATAGTCAAACAAACACTCCTTATTTTTCCTCTTCTTGCATGCTAAAACAGAAATCTATAGGGTTCTTGTAGATTTCTGAATAATCTCGGTATGACTCGTGATAAATCATTGATTTTTATGTATTTTGCATTCAAAATGTTTATTAATCGGTCTTTTCCCTCCGTTATCTGCATTAGGTGTAGGTTTTAGAGTATTATTATCGACAACTAAACTTTGTGATAACTAGTTGTTTTTGACTTTTTGATACAAAACACTATTGAAATGATCATTTCATTCCAATGATCATTAATTAAGGTATGAAAAGTACTTGGGAAGTTCCAATGGATCTCAAAATAGTCAAACAAACACTCCTTATTTTTCCTCTTTTTGCATGCTAAAGAAATCTATAGGGTTTTTGTAGATTTCTGAATAATCTCGGTATGACTCGTGATAAATCATTGATTTTTATGTATTTTGCATTCAAAATATTTATTAATCGGTCTTTTCCCTCCGTTATCTGCATTAGGTGTAGTTTTTAGAGTATTATTATCGACAACTAAACTTTGTGATAACTAGTTGTTTTTTGACTTTTGATACAAAACACTATTGAAATGATCATTTCATTCCAATGATCATTAATTAAGGTATGAAAAGTACTTGGGAAGTTCCAATGGATCTCAAAATAGTCAAACAAACACTCCTTATTTTTCCTCTTCTTGCATGCTAAAACAGAAATCTATAGGGTTTTTGTAGATTTCTGAATAATCTCGGTATGACTCGTGATAAATCATTGATTTTTATGTATTTTGCATTCAAAATGTTTATTAATCGGTCTTTTCCCTCCGTTATCCGCATTAGGTGTAGGTTTTAGAGTATTATTATCGACAATTAAACTTTGTGATAACTAGTTGTTTTTGTCTTTTTGATACAAAACACTATATTGAAATGATCATTTCACTCCAATGATCATTAATTAAGGTATGAAAAGTTCTTGGAAAGTTCCAATGGATCTCAAATTTGTCAAACAAACACTCCTTATTTTTCCTCTTTTTGCATGCTAAAACAGAAATCTATAGGGTTTTTGTAGAATTCTAAATAATCTCGGCATGACTCGAGATAAATCATTGATTTTTATTTAATTTGCATTCAAAAGATTTATTAATCGGTCTTTTCCCTCCGTTATCTGCATTAGGTGTAGTTTTTAGAGTATTATTATCGACAACTAAACTTTGTGATAACTAGTTGTTTTTGACTTTTTGATACAAAACACTATTGAAATGATCATTTCATTCCAATGATCATTAATTAAGGTATGAAAAGTACTTGGGAAGTTCCAATGGATCTCAAAATAGTCAAACAAACACTCCTTATTTTTCCTCTTTTTGCATGCTAAAACAGAAATCTATAGGGTTTTTGTAGATTTCTGAATAATCTCGGTATGACTCGTGATAAATCATTGATTTTTATGTATTTTGCATTCAAAATGTTTATTAATCGGTCTTTTCCCTCCGTTATCTGCATTAGGTGTAGGTTTTAGAGTATTATTATCGACAAACTTTGTGATAACTAGTTGTTTTTTGACTTTTTGATACAAAACACTATTGAAATGATCATTTCATTCCAATGATCATTAATTAAGGTATGAAAAGTACTTGGGAAGTTCCAATGGATCTCAAAATTTGTCAAACAAACACTCCTTATTTTTCCTCTTTTGCATGCTAAAACAGAAATCTATAGGGTTTTTGTAGATTCAAATAATCTATGACTCGTGATAAATCATTGATTTTTATGTATTTTGCATTCAAAATGATTTATTAATCGGTCTTTTCCTCCGTTATCTCGCATTAGGTGTAGTTTTTAGAGTATTATTATCGACAACTAAACTTTGTGATAACTAGTTGTTTTTTGACTTTTTGATACAAAACACTATTGAAATGATCATTTCATTCCAATGATCATTAATTAAGGTATGAAAAGTACTTGAGAAGTTCCAATGGATCTCAAAATAGTCAAACAAACACTCCTTATTTTTCCTCTTCTTGCATGCTAAAACAAATCTATAGGGTTCTTGTAGATTTCTGAATAATCTCGGTATGACTCGTGATAAATCATTGATTTTTATGTATTTTGCATTCAAAATATTTATTAATCGGTCTTTTCCATCCGTTATCTGCATTAGGTGTAGGTTTTAGAGTATTATTATCGACAACTAAACTTTGTGATAACTAGTTGTTTTTTGACTTTTGATACAAAACACTATTGAAATGATCATTTCATTTCAATGATCATTAATTAAGGTATGAAAAGCACTTGAGAAGTTCCAATGGATCTCAAAATAGTCAAACAAACACTCCTTATTTTTCCTCTTCTTGCATGATAAAACAGAAATCTATAGGGTTCTTGTAGATTTCTGAATAATCTCGGTATGACTCGTGATAAATCATTGATTTTTATGTATTTTGCATTCAAAATGTTTATTAATCGGTCTTTTCCCTCCGTTATCTGTATTAGGTGTAGGTTTTAGAGTATTATTATCGACAATTAAACTCTGTGATAACAAGTTGTTTTTTGTCTTTTTGATGCAAAACACTATATTGAAACGATCATTTCACTCCAATGATCATTAATTAAGGTATGAAAAGTTCTTGGAAAGTACCAATGGATACCAAATTTGTCAAACAAACACTCCTTATTTTTCCTCTTTTAAAACAGAAATCTGTAGGTTTTTGTAGAATTCTAAATAATCTCGGCATGACTCGAGATAAATCATTGATTTTTATTTAATTTGCATTCTAAAGATTTATTAATCTGTCTTTTCCCTCCGTTATCTGCATTAGGTGTAGTTTTTAGAGTATAATTATCGACAACTAAACTTTGTGATAACTAGTTGTTTTTTGACTTTTGATACAAAACACTATTGAAATGATCATTTCATTCCAATGATCATTAATTAAGGTATGAAAAGTACTTGGGAAGTTCCAATGGATCTCAAAATAGTCAAACAAACATTCCTTATTTTTCCTCTTTTTGCATGCTAAAACAGAAATCTATAGGGTTTTTGTAGATTTCTGAATAATCTCGGTATGACTCGTGATAAATCATTGATTTTTATGTATTTTGCATTCAAAATGTTTATTAATCGGTCTTTTCCCTCCGTTATCTGCATTAGGTGTAGTTTTTAGAGTATTATTATCGACAACTAAACTTTGTGATAACTAGTTGTTTTTTGACTTTTTGATACAAAACACTATTGAAATGATCATTTCATTTCAATGATCATTAATTAAGGTATGAAAAGTACTTGAGAAGTTCCAATGGATCTCAAAATAGTCAAACAAACACTCCTTATTTTTCCTCTTCTTGCATGCTAAAACAGTAAATCTATAGGGTTCTTGTAGATTTCTGAATAATCTCGGTATGACTCGTGATAAATCATTGATTTTTATGTATTTTGCATTCAAAATGTTTATTAATCGGTCTTTTCCATCCGTTATCTGCATTAGGTGTAGTTTTTAGAGTATTATTATCGACAACTAAACTTTGTGATAACTAGTTGTTTTTTGACTTTTTGATACAAAACACTATTGAAATGATCATTTCATTCCAATGATCATTAATTAAGGTATGAAAAGTACTTGGGAAGTTCCAATGGATCTCAAAATAGTCAAACAAACACTCCTTATTTTTCCTCTTTTTGCATGCTAAAACAGAAATCTATAGGGTTTTTGTAGATTTCTGAATAATCTCGGTATGACTCGTGATAAATCATTGATTTTTATGTATTTTGCATTCAAAATGTTTATTAATCGGTCTTTTCCCTCCGTTATCTGCATTAGGTGTAGGTTTTAGAGTATTATTATCGACAACTAAACTTTGTGATAACTAGTTGTTTTTTGACTTTTTGATACAAAACACTATTGAAATGATCATTTCATTCCAATGATCATTAATTAAGGTATGAAAAGTACTTGGGAAGTTCCAATGGATCTCAAAATAGTCAAACAAACACTCCTTATTTTTCCTCTTTTTGCATGCTAAAAGAAATCTATAGGGTTTTTGTAGATTTCTGAATAATCTCGGTATGACTCGTGATAAATCATTGATTTTTATGTATTTTGCATTCAAAATATTTATTAATCGGTCTTTTCCCTCCGTTATCTGCATTAGGTGTAGGTTTTAGAGTATTATTATCGACAACTAAACTTTGTGATAACTAGTTGTTTTTTGACTTTTGATACAAAACACTATTGAAATGATCATTTCATTTCAATGATCATTAATTAAGGTATGAAAAGCACTTGAGAAGTTCCAATGGATCTCAAAATAGTCAAACAAACACTCCTTATTTTTCCTCTTCTTGCATGCTAAAAGCAATCTATAGGGTTCTTGTAGATTTCTGAATAATCTCGGTATGACTCGTGATAAATCATTGATTTTTATGTATTTTGCATTCAAAATGTTTATTAATCGGTCTTTTCCTCCGTTATCTGCATTAGGTGTAGGTTTTAGAGTATTATTATCGACAACTAAACTTTGTGATAACTAGTTGTTTTTTGACTTTTTGATACAAAACACTATTGAAATGATCATTTCATTCCAATGATCATTAATTAAGGTATGAAAAGTACTTGAGAAGTTCCAATGGATCTCAAAATAGTCAAACAAACACTCCTTATTTTTCCTCTTCTTGCATGCTAAAACAGAAATCTATAGGGTTCTTGTAGATTTCTGAATAATCTCGGTATGACTCGTGATAAATCATTGATTTTTATGTATTTTGCATTCAAAATGTTTATTAATCGGTCTTTTCCCTCCGTTATCTGCATTAGGTGTAGTTTTTAGAGTATTATTATCGACAACTAAACTTTGTGATAACTAGTTGTTTTTGACTTTTTGATACAAAACACTATATTGAAATGATCATTTCATTCCAATGATCATTAATTAAGGTATGAAAAGTACTTGGGAAGTTCCAATGGATCTCAAAATAGTCAAACAAACACTCCTTATTTTTCCTCTTTTTGCATGCTAAAACAGAAATCTATAGGGTTTTTGTAGATTTCTGAATAATCTCGGTATGACTCGTGATAAATCATTGATTTTTATGTATTTTGCATTCAAAATGTTTATTAATCGGTCTTTTCCCTCCGTTATCTGCATTAGGTGTAGTTTTAGAGTATTATTATCGACAACTAAACTTTGTGATAACTAGTTGTTTTTGACTTTTTGATACAAAACACTATTGAAATGATCATTTCATTCCAATGATCATTAATTAAGGTATGAAAAGTACTTGGGAAGTTCCAATGGATCTCAAAATAGTCAAACAAACACTCCTTATTTTTCCTCTTCTTGCATGCTAAAAGCAATCTATAGGGTTTTTGTAGATTTCTGAATAATCTCGGTATGACTCGTGATAAATCATTGATTTTTATGTATTTGCATTCAAAATGTTTATTAATCGGTCTTTTCCCTCCGTTATCTGCATTAGGTGTAGTTTTTAGAGTATTATTATCGACAACTAAACTTTGTGATAACTAGTTGTTTTTGACTTTTTGATACAAAACACTATTGAAATGATCATTTCATTCCAATGATCATTAATTAAGGTATGAAAAGTACTTGAGAAGTTCCAATGGATCTCAAAATAGTCAAACAAACACTCCTTATTTTTCCTCTTCTTGCATGCTAAAGAAATCTATAGGGTTCTTGTAGATTTCTGAATAATCTCGGTATGACTCGTGATAAATCATTGATTTTTATGTATTTTGCATTCAAAATGTTTATTAATCGGTCTTTTCCCTCCGTTATCTGCATTAGGTGTAGTTTTTAGAGTATTATTATCGACAACTAAACTTTGTGATAACTAGTTGTTTTTTGACTTTTTGATACAAAACACTATTGAAATGATCATTTCATTCCAATGATCATTAATTAAGGTATGAAAAGTACTTGGGAAGTTCCAATGGATCTCAAAATAGTCAAACAAACACTCCTTATTTTTCCTCTTCTTGCATGCTAAAACAGAAATCTATAGGGTTTTTGTAGATTTCTGAATAATCTCGGTATGACTCGTGATAAATCATTGATTTTTATGTATTTTGCATTCAAAATATTTATTAATCGGTCTTTTCCCTCCGTTATCTGCATTAGGTGTAGGTTTTTAGAGTATTATTATCGACAACTAAACTTTGTGATAACTAGTTGTTTTTTGACTTTTTGATACAAAACACTATTGAAATGATCATTTCATTCCAATGATCATTAATTAAGGTATGAAAAGTACTTGGGAAGTTCCAATGGATCTCAAAATAGTCAAACAAACACTCCTTATTTTTCCTCTTTTGCATGCTAAAACAGTAAATCTATAGGGTTTTTGTAGATTTCTGAATAATCTCGGTATGACTCGTGATAAATCATTGATTTTTATGTATTTTGCATTCAAAATGTTTATTAATCGGTCTTTTCCCTCCGTTATCTGCATTAGGTGTAGGTTTTAGAGTATTATTATCGACAATTAAACTTTGTGATAACAAGTTGTTTTTGTCTTTTTGATGCAAAACACTATATTGAAATGATCATTTCACTCCAATGATCATTAATTAAGGTATGAAAAGTTCTTGGAAAGTACCAATGGATACCAAATTTGTCAAACAAACACTCCTTATTTTTCCTCTTTTAAAAGAAATCTATAGGGTTTTTGTAGAATTCTAAATAATCTCGGCATGACTCGAGATAAATCATTGATTTTTATTTAATTTGCATTCAAAAGATTTATTAATCGGTCTTTTCCCTCCGTTATCTGCATTAGGTGTAGTTTTTAGAGTATAATTATCGACAACTAAACTTTGTGATAACTAGTTGTTTTTGACTTTTGATACAAAACACTATTGAAATGATCATTTCATTCCAATGATCATTAATTAAGGTATGAAAAGTACTTGGGAAGTTCCAATGGATCTCAAAATAGTCAAACAAACACTCCTTATTTTTCCTCTTTTTGCATGCTAAAACAGAATCTATAGGGTTTTTGTAGATTTCTGAATAATCTCGGTATGACTCGTGATAAATCATTGATTTTTATATATTTTGCATTCAAAAGGTTTATTAATCGGCCTTTTCCCTCCGTTATCTGCATTAGGTGTAGTTTTTACTCTTTTTTTCCTCTTTTGCATGCAGAAATTTACAGGATTTTTGTACAATTCTAATAATCTAGGTATAACTCGTGATAAATCATTGATTTTTATGTATTTTTCATTCAAAAGGTTTATTAATCGGACTTTTCCTTACGTTATCTCGCATTAGGTGTAGTTTTTAGAGTATTATTATCGACAACTAAACTTTGTGATAACTAGTTGTTTTTGACTTTTTGATACAAAACACTATTGAAATGATCATTTCATTCCAATGATCATTAATTAAGGTATGAAAAGTACTTGGGAAGTTCCAATGGATCTCAAAATAGTCAAACAAACACTCCTTATTTTTCCTCTTCTTGCATGCTAAAACAGAAATCTATAGGGTTTTTGTAGATTTCTGAATAATCTCGGTATGACTCGTGATAAATCATTGATTTTTATGTATTTTGCATTCAAAATATTTATTAATCGGTCTTTTCCCTCCGTTATCTGCATTAGGTGTAGGTTTTAGAGTATTATTATCGACAACTAAACTTTGTGATAACTAGTTGTTTTTTGACTTTTTGATACAAAACACTATTGAAATGATCATTTCATTTCAATGATCATTAATTAAGGTATGAAAAGCACTTGAGAAGTTCCAATGGATCTCAAAATAGTCAAACAAACACTCCTTATTTTTCCTCTTCTTGCATGATAAAACAGAAATCTATAGGGTTCTTGTAGATTTCTGAATAATCTCGGTATGACTCGTGATAAATCATTGATTTTTATGTATTTTGCATTCAAAATGTTTATTAATCGGTCTTTTCCCTCCGTTATCTGTATTAGGTGTAGGTTTTAGAGTATTATTATCGATAATTAAACTCAGTGATAACAAGTTGTTTTTGTCTTTTTGATGCAAAACACTATATTGAAACGATCATTTCACTCCAATGATCATTAATTAAGGTATGAAAAGTTCTTGGAAAGTACCAATGGATACCAAATTTGTCAAACAAACACTCCTTATTTTTCCTCTTTTAAAACAGAAATCTACAGGGTTTTTGTAGAATTCTAAATAATCTCGGCATGACTCGAGATAAATCATTGATTTTTATTTAATTTGCATTCTAAAGATTTATTAATCTGTCTTTTCCCTCCGTTATCTCGCATTAGGTGTAGTTTTTAGAGTATAATTATCGACAACTAAACTTTGTGATAACTAGTTGTTTTTGACTTTTGATACAAAACACTATTGAAATGATCATTTCATTCCAATGATCATTAATTAAGGTATGAAAAGTACTTGGGAAGTTCCAATGGATCTCAAAATAGTCAAACAAACATTCCTTATTTTTCCTCTTTTTGCATGCTAAAACAGAAATCTATAGGGTTTTTGTAGATTTCTGAATAATCTCGGTATGACTCGTGATAAATCATTGATTTTTATGTATTTTGCATTCAAAATGTTTATTAATCGGTCTTTTCCTCCGTTATCTGCATTAGGTGTAGTTTTAGAGTATTATTATCGACAACTAAACTTTGTGATAACTAGTTGTTTTTGACTTTTTGATACAAAACACTATTGAAATGATCATTTCATTCCAATGATCATTAATTAAGGTATGAAAAGTACTTGAGAAGTTCCAATGGATCTCAAAATAGTCAAACAAACACTCCTTATTTTTCCTCTTCTTGCATGCTAAAACAGAAATCTATAGGGTTCTTGTAGATTTGAATAATCTCGGTATGACTCGTGATAAATCATTGATTTTTATGTATTTTGCATTCAAAATGTTTATTAATCGGTCTTTTCCATCCGTTATCCGCATTAGGTGTAGTTTTTAGAGTATTATTATCGACAACTAAACTTTGTGATAACTAGTTGTTTTTGACTTTTTGATACAAAACACTATTGAAATGATCATTTCATTCCAATGATCATTAATTAAGGTATGAAAAGTACTTGGGAAGTTCCAATGGATCTCAAAATAGTCAAACAAACACTCCTTATTTTTCCTCTTTTTGCATGCTAAAACAGAAATCTATAGGGTTTTTGTAGATTTCTGAATAATCTCGGTATGACTCGTGATAAATCATTGATTTTTATGTATTTTGCATTCAAAATGTTTATTAATCGGTCTTTTCCCTCCGTTATACTGCATTAGGTGTAGTTTTTAGAGTATTATTATCGACAACTAAACTTTGTGATAACTAGTTGTTTTTGACTTTTTGATACAAAACACTATTGAAATGATCATTTCATTCCAATGATCATTAATTAAGGTATGAAAAGTACTTGGGAAGTTCCAATGGATCTCAAAATAGTCAAACAAACACTCCTTATTTTTCCTCTTTTTGCATGCTAAAACAGAAATCTATAGGGTTTTTGTAGATTTCTGAATAATCTCGGTATGACTCGTGATAAATCATTGATTTTTATGTATTTTGCATTCAAAATATTTATTAATCGGTCTTTTCCTCCGTTATCTGCATTAGGTGTAGGTTTTAGAGTATTATTATCGACAACTAAACTTTGTGATAACTAGTTGTTTTTTGACTTTTTGATACAAAACACTATTGAAATGATCATTTCATTTCAATGATCATTAATTAAGGTATGAAAAGTACTTGAGAAGTTCCAATGGATCTCAAAATAGTCAAACAAACACTCCTTATTTTTCCTCTTCTTGCATGCTAAAACAGAAATCTATAGGGTTCTTGTAGATTTCTGAATAATCTCGGTATGACTCGTGATAAATCATTGATTTTTATGTATTTTGCATTCAAAATGTTTATTAATCGGTCTTTTCCATCCGTTATCTGCATTAGGTGTAGGTTTTAGAGTATTATTATCGACAACTAAACTTTGTGATAACTAGTTGTTTTTTGACTTTTTGATACAAAACACTATTGAAATGATCATTTCATTTCAATGATCATTAATTAAGGTATGAAAAGCACTTGAGAAGTTCCAATGGATCTCAAAATAGTCAAACAAACACTCCTTATTTTTCCTCTTCTTGCATGATAAAACAGAAATCTATAGGGTTCTTGTAGATTTCTGAATAATCTCGGTATGACTCGTGATAAATCATTGATTTTTATGTATTTTGCATTCAAAATGTTTATTAATCGGTCTTTTCCCTCCGTTATACTGCATTAGGTGTAGTTTTTAGAGTATTATTATCGACAATTAAACTTTGTGATAACAAGTTGTTTTTGTCTTTTGATGCAAAACACTATATTGAAACGATCATTTCATTCCAATGATCATTAATTAAGGTATGAAAAGTTCTTGGAAAGTACCAATGGATACCAAATTTGTCAAACAAACACTCCTTATTTTTCCTCTTTTAAAACAGAAATCTATAGGGTTTTTGTAGAATTCTAAATAATCTCGGCATGACTCGTGATAAATCATTGATTTTTATTTATTTTGCATTCAAAAGATTTATTAATCGGTCTTTTCCCTCCGTTATCTGCATTAGGTGTAGTTTTTAGAGTATTATTATCGACAACTAAACTTTGTGATAACTAGTTGTTTTTGACTTTTTGATACAAAACACTATTGAAATGATCATTTCATTCCAATGATCATTAATTAAGGTATGAAAAGTACTTGGGAAGTTCCAATGGATCTCAAAATAGTCAAACAAACACTCCTTATTTTTCCTCTTTTTGCATGCTAAAACAGAAATCTATAGGGTTCTTGTAGATTTCTGAATAATCTCGGTATGACTCGTGATAAATCATTGATTTTTATGTATTTTGCATTCAAAATGTTTATTAATCGGTCTTTTCCCTCCGTTATCTGCATTAGGTGTAGTTTTTAGAGTATTATTATCGACAACTAAACTTTGTGATAACTAGTTGTTTTTGACTTTTTGATACAAAACACTATTGAAATGATCATTTCATTCCAATGATCATTAATTAAGGTATGAAAAGTACTTGAGAAGTTCCAATGGATCTCAAAATAGTCAAACAAACACTCCTTATTTTTCCTCTTCTTGCATGCTAAAACAGAAATCTATAGGGTTCTTGTAGATTTCTGAATAATCTCGGTATGACTCGTGATAAATCATTGATTTTTATGTATTTTGCATTCAAAATGTTTATTAATCGGTCTTTTCCCTCCGTTATCTCGCATTAGGTGTAGTTTTTAGAGTATTATTATCGACAACTAAACTTTGTGATAACTAGTTGTTTTTGACTTTTTGATACAAAACACTATTGAAATGATCATTTCATTCCAATGATCATTAATTAAGGTATGAAAAGTACTTGGGAAGTTCCAATGGATCTCAAAATAGTCAAACAAACACTCCTTATTTTTCCTCTTTTTGCATGCTAAAACAAATCTATAGGGTTTTTGTAGATTTCTGAATAATCTCGGTATGACTCGTGATAAATCATTGATTTTTATGTATTTTGCATTCAAAATATTTATTAATCGGTCTTTTCCTCCGTTATCTGCATTAGGTGTAGTTTTTAGAGTATTATTATCGACAACTAAACTTTGTGATAACTAGTTGTTTTTGACTTTTTGATACAAAACACTATTGAAATGATCATTTCATTCCAATGATCATTAATTAAGGTATGAAAAGTACTTGGGAAGTTCCAATGGATCTCAAAATAGTCAAACAAACACTCCTTATTTTTCCTCTTCTTGCATGCTAAAACAGAAATCTATAGGGTTTTTGTAGATTTCTGAATAATCTCGGTATGACTCGTGATAAATCATTGATTTTTATGTATTTTGCATTCAAAATGTTTATTAATCGGTCTTTTCCCTCCGTTATCTGCATTAGGTGTAGGTTTTAGAGTATTATTATCGACAATTAAACTTTGTGATAACAAGTTGTTTTTGTCTTTTTGATGCAAAACACTATATTGAAATGATCATTTCACTCCAATGATCATTAATTAAGGTATGAAAAGTTCTTGGAAAGTACCAATGGATACCAAATTTGTCAAACAAACACTCCTTATTTTTCCTCTTTTAAAACAGAAATCTATAGGGTTTTTGTAGAATTCTAAATAATCTCGGCATGACTCGAGATAAATCATTGATTTTTATTTAATTTGCATTCAAAAGATTTATTAATCGGTCTTTTCCCTCCGTTATCTGCATTAGGTGTAGTTTTTAGAGTATTATTATCGACAACTAAACTTTGTGATAACTAGTTGTTTTTTGACTTTTGATACAAAACACTATTGAAATGATCATTTCATTCCAATGATCATTAATTAAGGTATGAAAAGTACTTGGGAAGTTCCAATGGATCTCAAAATAGTCAAACAAACACTCCTTATTTTTCCTCTTTTTGCATGCTAAAACAGAAATCTATAGGGTTTTTGTAGATTTCTGAATAATCTCGGTATGACTCGTGATAAATCATTGATTTTTATGTATTTGCATTCAAAATATTTATTAATCGGTCTTTTCCTCCGTTATCTGCATTAGGTGTAGTTTTAGAGTATTATTATCGACAACTAAACTTTGTGATAACTAGTTGTTTTTTGACTTTTTGATACAAAACACTATTGAAATGATCATTTCATTTCCAATGATCATTAATTAAGGTATGAAAAGTACTTGAGAAGTTCCAATGGATCTCAAAATAGTCAAACAAACACTCTTATTTTTCCTCTTCTTGCATGCTAAAACAGAAATCTATAGGGTTTTTGTAGATTTCTGAATAATCTCGGTATGACTCGTGATAAATCATTGATTTTTATGTATTTTGCATTCAAAATGTTTATTAATCGGTCTTTTCCCTCCGTTATCCGCATTAGGTGTAGTTTTTAGAGTATTATTATCGACAACTAAACTTTGTGATAACTAGTTGTTTTTGACTTTTTGATACAAAACACTATTGAAATGATCATTTCATTCCAATGATCATTAATTAAGGTATGAAAAGTACTTGAGAAGTTCCAATGGATCTCAAAATAGTCAAACAAACACTCCTTATTTTTCCTCTTCTTGCATGCTAAAACAGAAATCTATAGGGTTTTTGTAGATTTCTGAATAATCTCGGTATGACTCGTGATAAATCATTGATTTTTATGTATTTTGCATTCAAAATATTTATTAATCGGTCTTTTCCATCCGTTATCTGCATTAGGTGTAGTTTTTAGAGTATTATTATCGACAACTAAACTTTGTGATAACTAGTTGTTTTTTGACTTTTTGATACAAAACACTATTGAAATGATCATTTCATTTCAATGATCATTAATTAAGGTATGAAAAGTACTTGAGAAGTTCCAATGGATCTCAAAATAGTCAAACAAACACTCCTTATTTTTCCTCTTCTTGCATGCTAAAACAGAAATCTATAGGGTTCTTGTAGATTTCTGAATAATCTCGGTATGACTCGTGATAAATCATTGATTTTTATGTATTTTGCATTCAAAATGTTTATTAATCGGTCTTTTCCCTCCGTTATCTGCATTAGGTGTAGGTTTTAGAGTATTATTATCGACAACTAAACTTTGTGATAACAAGTTGTTTTTGTCTTTTTGATACAAAACACTATATTGAAATGATCATTTCACTCCAATGATCATTAATTAAGGTATGAAAAGTTCTTGGAAAGTACCAATGGATCTCAAATTTGTCAAACAAACACTCCTTATTTTTCCTCTTTTTAAAACAGAAATCTATAGGGTTTTTGTAGATTCTAAATAATCTCGGCATGACTCGAGATAAATCATTGATTTTTATTTAATTTGCATTCTAAAGATTTATTAATCGGTCTTTTCCCTCCGTTATCTGCATTAGGTGTAGTTTTTAGAGTATAATTATCGACAACTAAACTTTGTGATAACTAGTTGTTTTTTGACTTTTTGATACAAAACACTATTGAAATGATCATTTCATTCCAATGATCATTAATTAAGGTATGAAAAGTACTTGAGAAGTTCCAATGGATCTCAAAATAGTCAAACAAACACTCCTTATTTTTCCTCTTTTGCATGCTAAAACAGAAATCTATAGGGTTTTTGTAGATTTCTGAATAATCTCGGTATGACTCGTGATAAATCATTGATTTTTATGTATTTTGCATTCAAAATGTTTATTAATCGGTCTTTTCCCTCCGTTATCTGCATTAGGTGTAGGTTTTAGAGTATTATTATCGATAACAATTAAACTTTGTGATAACAAGTTGTTTTTTGTCTTTTTGATGCAAAACACTATATTGAAATGATCATTTCACTCCAATGATCATTAATTAAGGTATGAAAAGTTCTTGGAAAGTACCAATGGATACCAAATTTGTCAAACAAACACTCCTTATTTTTCCTCTTCTTGCTAAAACAGTAAATCTATAGGGTTTTTGTAGAATTCTAAATAATCTCGGCATGACTCGAGATAAATCATTGATTTTTATTTAATTTGCATTCTAAAGATTTATTAATCGGTCTTTTCCCTCCGTTATCTGCATTAGGTGTAGTTTTTAGAGTATAATTATCGACAACTAAACTTTGTGATAACTAGTTGTTTTTGACTTTTTGATACAAAACACTATTGAAATGATCATTTCATTCCAATGATCATTAATTAAGGTATGAAAAGTACTTGGGAAGTTCCAATGGATCTCAAAATAGTCAAACAAACACTCCTTATTTTTCCTCTTCTTGCATGCTAAAACAGAAATCTATAGGGTTCTTGTAGATTTCTGAATAATCTCGGTATGACTCGTGATAAATCATTGATTTTTATGTATTTTGCATTCAAAATGTTTATTAATCGGTCTTTTCCATCCGTTATCTGCATTAGGTGTAGTTTTTAGAGTATTATTATCGACAACTAAACTTTGTGATAACTAGTTGTTTTTTGACTTTTTGATACAAAACACTATTGAAATGATCATTTCATTCCAATGATCATTAATTAAGGTATGAAAAGTACTTGAGAAGTTCCAATGGATCTCAAAATAGTCAAACAAACACTCCTTATTTTTCCTCTTCTTGCATGCTAAAACAGAAATCTATAGGGTTCTTGTAGATTTCTGAATAATCTCGGTATGACTCGTGATAAATCATTGATTTTTATGTATTTTGCATTCAAAATGTTTATTAATCGGTCTTTTCCCTCCGTTATCTGCATTAGGTGTAGGTTTTAGAGTATTATTATCGACAATTAAACTTTGTGATAACAAGTTGTTTTTTGTCTTTTTGATACAAAACACTATATTGAAATGATCATTTCACTCCAATGATCATTAATTAAGGTATGAAAAGTTCTTGGAAAGTACCAATGGATCTCAAATTTGTCAAACAAACACTCCTTATTTTTCCTCTTTTAAAACAGAAATCTATAGGGTTTTTGTAGAATTCTAAATAATCTCGGTATGACTCGTGATAAATCATTGATTTTTATGTATTTTGCATTCAAAAGATTTATTAATCGGTCTTTTCCCTCCGTTATCTCGCATTAGGTGTAGTTTTTAGAGTATTATTATCGACAACTAAACTTTGTGATAACTAGTTGTTTTTGACTTTTTGATACAAAACACTATTGAAATGATCATTTCATTCCAATGATCATTAATTAAGGTATGAAAAGTACTTGGGAAGTTCCAATGGATCTCAAAATAGTCAAACAAACACTCCTTATTTTTCCTCTTTTTGCATGCTAAAGCAATCTATAGGGTTTTTGTAGATTTCTGAATAATCTCGGTATGACTCGTGATAAATCATTGATTTTTATGTATTTTGCATTCAAAATGTTTATTAATCGGTCTTTTCCCTCCGTTATACGCATTAGGTGTAGTTTTTAGAGTATTATTATCGACAACTAAACTTTGTGATAACTAGTTGTTTTTTGACTTTTTGATACAAAACACTATTGAAATGATCATTTCATTTCAATGATCATTAATTAAGGTATGAAAAGCACTTGAGAAGTTCCAATGGATCTCAAAATAGTCAAACAAACACTCCTTATTTTTCCTCTTCTTGCATGCTAAAACAGAAATCTATAGGGTTCTTGTAGATTTCTGAATAATCTCGGTATGACTCGTGATAAATCATTGATTTTTATGTATTTTGCATTCAAAATGTTTATTAATCGGTCTTTTCCCTCCGTTATCTGTATTAGGTGTAGGTTTTAGAGTATTATTATCGACAATTAAACTTTGTGATAACAAGTTGTTTTTTGTCTTTTTGATGCAAAACACTATATTGAAACGATCATTTCACTCCAATGATCATTAATTAAGGTATGAAAAGTTCTTGGAAAGTACCAATGGATACCAAATTTGTCAAACAAACACTCCTTATTTTTCCTCTTTTTGCATGCTAAAACATGTAAATCTATAGTGTTTTTGTAGAATTCTAAATAATCTCGGCATGACTCGAGATAAATCATTGATTTTTATTTAATTTGCATTCTAAAGATTTATTAATCTGTCTTTTCCCTCCGTTATACTGCATTAGGTGTAGTTTTTAGAGTATAATTATCGACAACTAAACTTTGTGATAACTAGTTGTTTTTTGACTTTTTGATACAAAACACTATTGAAATGATCATTTCATTCCAATGATCATTAATTAAGGTATGAAAAGTACTTGAGAAGTTCCAATGGATCTCAAAATAGTCAAACAAACACTCCTTATTTTTCCTCTTCTTGCATGCTAAAACAGAAATCTATAGGGTTTTTGTAGATTTCTGAATAATCTCGGTATGACTCGTGATAAATCATTGATTTTTATGTATTTTGCATTCAAAATGTTTATTAATCGGTCTTTTCCATCCGTTATCTGCATTAGGTGTAGTTTTTAGAGTATTATTATCGACAACTAAACTTTGTGATAACTAGTTGTTTTTGACTTTTTGATACAAAACACTATTGAAATGATCATTTCATTCCAATGATCATTAATTAAGGTATGAAAAGTACTTGAGAAGTTCCAATGGATCTCAAAATAGTCAAACAAACACTCCTTATTTTTCCTCTTCTTGCATGCTAAAACAGAAATCTATAGGGTTTTTGTAGATTTCTGAATAATCTCGGTATGACTCGTGATAAATCATTGATTTTTATGTATTTTGCATTCAAAATGTTTATTAATCGGTCTTTTCCCTCCGTTATACGCATTAGGTGTAGGTTTTAGAGTATTATTATCGACAATTAAACTTTGTGATAACAAGTTGTTTTTGTCTTTTTGATACAAAACACTATATTGAAATGATCATTTCACTCCAATGATCATTAATTAAGGTATGAAAAGTTCTTGGAAAGTACCAATGGATCTCAAATTTGTCAAACAAACACTCCTTATTTTTCCTCTTTTAAAACAGAAATCTATAGGGTTTTTGTAGAATTCTAAATAATCTCGGCATGACTCGAGATAAATCATTGATTTTTATTTAATTTGCATTCAAAAGATTTATTAATCGGTCTTTTCCCTCCGTTATCCGCATTAGGTGTAGTTTTTAGAGTATTATTATCGACAACTAAACTTTGTGATAACTAGTTGTTTTTGACTTTTTGATACAAAACACTATTGAAATGATCATTTCATTCCAATGATCATTAATTAAGGTATGAAAAGTACTTGGGAAGTTCCAATGGATCTCAAAATAGTCAAACAAACACTCCTTATTTTTCCTCTTTTTGCATGCTAAAACAGAAATCTATAGGGTTTTTGTAGATTTCTGAATAATCTCGGTATGACTCGTGATAAATCATTGATTTTTATGTATTTTGCATTCAAAATGTTTATTAATCGGTCTTTTCCCTCCGTTATCTGCATTAGGTGTAGTTTTTAGAGTATTATTATCGACAACTAAACTTTGTGATAACTAGTTGTTTTTTGACTTTTTGATACAAAACACTATTGAAATGATCATTTCAATCCAATGATCATTTCAATCCAATGATTATTAATTAAGGTATGAAAAGTACTTGAGAAGTTCCAATGGATCTCAAAATAGTCAAACAAACACTCCTTATTTTTCCTCTTCTTGCATGCTAAAAAGTAAATCTATAGGGTTTTTGTAGATTTCTGAATAATCTCGGTATGACTCGTGATAAATCATTGATTTTTATGTATTTTGCATTCAAAATGTTTATTAATCGGTCTTTTCCATCCGTTATCCGCATTAGGTGTAGTTTTTAGAGTATTATTATCGACAACTAAACTTTGTGATAACTAGTTGTTTTTGACTTTTGATACAAAACACTATTGAAATGATCATTTCATTCCAATGATCATTAATTAAGGTATGAAAAGTACTTGGGAAGTTCCAATGGATCTCAAAATAGTCAAACAAACACTCCTTATTTTTCCTCTTTTTGCATGCTAAAACAGAAATCTATAGGGTTTTTGTAGATTTCTGAATAATCTCGGTATGACTCGTGATAAATCATTGATTTTTATGTATTTTGCATTCAAAATGTTTATTAATCGGTCTTTTCCCTCCGTTATCTCGCATTAGGTGTAGTTTTTAGAGTATTATTATCGACAACTAAACTTTGTGATAACTAGTTGTTTTTGACTTTTTGATACAAAACACTATTGAAATGATCATTTCATTCCAATGATCATTAATTAAGGTATGAAAAGTACTTGGGAAGTTCCAATGGATCTCAAAATAGTCAAACAAACACTCCTTATTTTTCCTCTTTTTGCATGCTAAAACAGAAATCTATAGGGTTTTTGTAGATTTCTAAATAATCTCGGTATGACTCGTGATAAATCATTGATTTTTATGTATTTTGCATTCAAAAGATTTATTAATCGGTCTTTTCCTCCGTTAATGCATTAGGTGTAGTTTTTAGAGTATTAATTATCGACAACTAAACTTTGTGATAACTAGTTGTTTTTTGACTTTTTGATACAAAACACTATTGAAATGATCATTTCATTTCAATGATCATTAATTAAGGTATGAAAAGCACTTGAGAAGTTCCAATGGATCTCAAAATAGTCAAACAAACACTCCTTATTTTTCCTCTTCTTGCATGCTAAAACAGAAATCTATAGGGTTCTTGTAGATTTCTGAATAATCTCGGTATGACTCGTGATAAATCATTGATTTTTATGTATTTTGCATTCAAAATGTTTATTAATCGGTCTTTTCCCTCCGTTATCTGCATTAGGTGTAGTTTTTAGAGTATTATTATCGACAATTAAACTTTGTGATAACAAGTTGTTTTTGTCTTTTTGATGCAAAACACTATATTGAAACGATCATTTCACTCCAATGATCATTAATTAAGGTATGAAAAGTTCTTGGAAAGTACCAATGGATACCAAATTTGTCAAACAAACACTCCTTATTTTTCCTCTTTTAAAACAGAAATCTACAGTGGTTTTTGTAGAATTCTAAATAATCTCGGCATGACTCGAGATAAATCATTGATTTTTATTTAATTTGCATTCTAAAGATTTATTAATCTCTTTTTCCTCCGTTATCCGCATTTGGTGTAGTTTTTAGAGTATTATTATCGACAACTAAACTTTGTGATAACTAGTTGTTTTTTGACTTTTGATACAAAACACTATTGAAATGATCATTTCATTCCAATGATCATTAATTAAGGTATGAAAAGTACTTGGGAAGTTCCAATGGATCTCAAAATAGTCAAACAAACAAATTCTTATTTTTCCTCTTTTGCATGCTAAAACAGAATCTATAGGGTTTTTGTAGATTTCTCGAATAATCTCGGTATGACTCGTGATAAATCATTGATTTTTATGTATTTTGCATTCAAAATGTTTATTAATCGGTCTTTTCCCTCCGTTATGCATTAGGTGTAGTTTTTAGAGTATTATTATCGACAACTAAACTTTGTGATAACTAGTTGTTTTTGACTTTTTGATACAAAACACTATTGAAATGATCATTTCATTTCAATGATCATTAATTAAGGTATGAAAAGTACTTGGGAAGTTCCAATGGATCTCAAAATAGTCAAACAAACACTCCTTATTTTTCCTCTTCTTGCATGCTAAAACAGAAATCTATAGGGTTTTTGTAGATTACGAATAATCTCGGTATGACTCGTGATAAATCATTGATTTTTATGTATTTTGCATTCAAAATGTTTATTAATCGGTCTTTTCCCTCCGTTATCTGCATTAGGTGTAGTTTTTAGAGTATTATTATCGACAACTAAACTTTGTGATAACAAGTTGTTTTTGTCTTTTTGATGCAAAACACTATATTGAAATGATCATTTCACTCCAATGATCATTAATTAAGGTATGAAAAGTTCTTGGAAAGTACCAATGGATACCAAATTTGTCAAACAAACACTCCTTATTTTTCCTCTTTAAAACAAGTAAATCTATAGGGTTTTTGTAGAATTCTGAATAATCTCGGCATGACTCGAGATAAATCATTGATTTTTATTTATTTTGCATTCAAAAGATTTATTAATCGGTCTTTTCCCTCCGTTATACGCATTAGGTGTAGTTTTTAGAGTATTATTATCGACAACTAAACTTTGTGATAACTAGTTGTTTTTTTACTTTTGACGAATAAAGGCAAATTTTATTAAAAATAAAAGAAAAGGGATGAGCCACAGCCCGGCTCATAAAAGCTTGATAGAAAATAATGCGCCCGGCCTCACTAAAAACCTCCAGCGTAAAACCCCCTTGGGGAAAACCGGCCTAGAGGGGAAAAAGAGTAACAACGGGAGCATTAAGCCTAAAATAGGAGAAGACTCGAATACAAGGTCCCAAAAAATACAAAGTCCGAAAAAGAAACCAAACCAATCTAAACACACCGCCTAAAATATTCTCTATACATATCATCATACAAAAACAATCTAAATCACAGGAGGGTTACCAACCCATTCGGCCTCAATTCTTGATTTAGCAATGTAATCCGCAGCCCGATTCACCTCACGAAACACATGTTGCACGTCCAAAGTAATCTCATTCCGAATCTTAGTCCAAGCATCCCAAAGAAGATGAACACGCCACGGAATAACCGGTCTAACATCCTGAAAAATCTTACCAACAAACATCGAGTTAGTCTCTAAAACAATAGAAAACCAACCCTTATGGAAAGCAAAAAGAATGGACTTAAGAGCAGCCGCAAGTTCCCCTCCGGGAGGAAAACCCCATCCAACAGAGAGGTAGAAAAAGCAGCAAGGAAAAACCGCGATTATTCCTAAAAATGGCCCCGCAAACAAAGAAACCCGGAGAACCGTCGGTACTACAATCCGAATTGATTTTAACCCAACCCGGGAGGGAGCAATCCAACGACAAGGAACCATCCTACGAGAAGGACGAGGCCTATAAGAAACACCTAAACGGAGCAAATTAACAAATCGATTGTGAATTATCACCAAAACCAGAAAATAAAAGATTAGACTCCCGATAAGAGCAACAAGCAGCGCCAACAACCAGCTTCAGGCCTATAATCGTCGAAAATGCAATTATTGCGAGTAGCCCATAAAATCCAGGTTAAGGAGATAACCGCCGCCTTCCAAAGGATCAAAACCCGAGGACTAAAATTCACACTAATAGCCCAAAGGATCAGCTGATTATAAGAAACAGCAAAAAAATCCAAACCAAAAACCATACTAAGCTTAATCCACAAATGAGAAGAAAACGGACAGCAAAATGATCAACATCCTCCGAATTATTACGACACAAAAAGCACATAGAAGGCCCATAAAAACCCCGACCAATCCAACGATCGACGTGGGAAGCTTACCATAAATGGCACGCCAAACCAAAGTCGAACGGCAAGTAGAGACAGCCTTGTCCCAAATCCAATTGGCCCAACTAGGCCTTGGAAAAGAAACACGAAGCCTATCAAACACACATTTAGAAGCAAGATCCCTGCATACTGTAATAACACCAAATACGAGAATCATTGATCGCAAAGTCCATGGAAACAATCAGCTTAACAATATCAATATAATTCATCACAAAATCAGCATGAAAGATCCAACAGCTTATCAACATAATAATCCGCCATAGAATAGGTAAGAGTCTTACGAACATCGTAAGAAAGATCAAGAACATCAGCAATAACAAACCCCAACCAATTATCATTCCAAAATTAATAGAACCACCATCACCCACAATCCAATGAGACTCGAGACAAGATCTTAGGAAGATGCTTACCCACCCCCGATCTAATAGAAGAAACCCTTTTACGATTAGAAAAAGGGCAGCCTCCGACATATACCTTCTATAAAGATAAGAGCTAGCCTCAGTAGTTTGCAAGAATAGTCCAAGACAATTTAGAGAGATAAGCATGATTAGCAATTCTAAGCGATCTAATACCAAGACCACCCTCACTAATAGGGGCACAACATTTGGACCAAGAAATGTTCAAAGAACCTTTTAACACATCACCAGTCAAAATGAAATTACGCATACACTCAACTTTTTTAAGTAAACCACGAGGCCACAAATAAAGCATCATAGAGTGAACTAAAGAGCCCTCAATAACCGAACGAACAAGACAAACCCTACCCGCAAAAGATAAACAGCTTACCTTTCCACTTACTAAATTTGGAGATGACCTTATCCGCAATCGCACCAAGGTGAGAAGACCTTGGAACACCACGGAAAATTGGGAGGCCAAGATAAGTAATGGGCAAATATCCCCGCGGATAGAAATGCAAGAACGAATATGGCGAGCTTTGAATTGCTAACCCTCCTACCAAAGAAAATGGTGGATTTGGATGGACTAAAAATCTGCCCGGAGAGCTCCCGTAACCCCGCAACACATCAACTAAACAACAAATATTACGCATAGAAGCAGCCCCAATGAATAAAAGGTCATCGGCATAAAAAGAAAGGGTGGGGAATGATGCAAAGTAGTGAAAACATTATTAGCAATCTTCCAATTTACCCACAGCCCAAGGGCTTCTTCCGCAAGACAAAAGAGGAGAGGGGACAAAGGGTCCCCTATCTAACACCCCTAGAACAACTAAACACCTCAAGGACAGCCGTTGAAGAGAATCGCGAGTCTTGCGGATTCCAAAATAACCTGAATAAACCGAACAAAACGGTCACAAAACCCAAATTTGCAAAGCACAATTCTTAAGAAATCCCAAGAAAGAGTATCAAAAGCCTTAGCAATATCAATTTTTAGAATCATTCCATCCGAATTAGGTGGCCAAAATATCATTAAAGGCCTCTCGAGGCCAAAGCTAAACAAGTTTGGATATTTCTGTTTGGTATAAAACCAAACCGAAAAGAAGAACAAAACAAATCAAGAATATACCCAAACCTAGAAGCAAGCACTTTAGTGATAATTTTAAAAAGAAAGTTACCAACAACAATGGGACGGTAGTCCTTAATTATGATAGGATTCAAACCCTTAGGAATAAGAGTGACATTGCTATCATTCAAACCTATAGGGAGAGAAGCCCTTTGGAAAAACCAGCAAACAGCCCTACAAACATCCAAAGCAATAATATCCCAACATTCCCGAAAGAAAATACCCCCAAAGTCGCCGGGCCCCAGAGAACTTTGAGCATTCAAATCAAACACAGCCCTACGGATTTCAACCTCCGAAGGAATTGAGACCAGAAAATCATTATTATCCTCGCGAAACAACACTAGAAATAAAGTCACAAGAACATCAAAATCCGAAGACAAGGATTAAAATTTTCCTTAAAAGCAGCTTATAGAAATCAACAACATGCGCCCTAATAGTGCTAGCATCATGAATAATCACATCATTAATAGAAAGGGAAGAAAACTCCCTCGGTTTGGCAGCCACTTTGTTATTAAGATGGAAAAATTTTGTGTTCCGATCACCGTCACCTAACCAATCCAACCTGTTTTTGAGTGAAAATCCTTTTGCCGCGCAAGGGCCGCATTCAAACCCTCATGACAAGCCAATTCCCTAGCACGATAAACATCCGAATCACCATGACGAATGATATTTCCCTGAATTTCTTCTAAATCCGCTAAGGCAACAGCCACCCTCCTATGCACGTTACCAAACACATTTTTATTCCAACTTTTCAAAGTGTGCTTTAATCTCTTCAACTTGCGCATGACCAGCCACAACGGATCCCCACTAATCGGCAACACCCAAGAGCCGCTAACGACCTCCCTAAAGCCATCATGGCGCAACCACATCCGGCCAAAAGCGGAAGGGCCTCGTGAACAGCAGCAGTAAATGCACTCCATCAAGAAGCCTAAGCACCAAAGGGCAGTGATCGGACGAGCTACGAGGAAGAATTTCAACGAAACACCCCGCCAAGCATTAATAAAATCCTCATCACCAAGACTCTATCAAGCCTAGCAGCAAGATAACCTAGAAAACCACGACGAATAAAACCAAGTGTACTCAGCCCCAACCGAGGGAATATCAATTAAACCGTTATCATGAATAAAACGACTAAAATCAGCCATAGAAGTAATACTAGCAAGAGAATAACCAACCCTTTCATGGTCCCCAATAACCGCATTAAAATCCCCACCAAAACACAAATTAGACAACCCAAGATTACCAATATCATTCCATAAAATCCTACGAACCCTATAATCATTAGAGGCATGAACAAAACCAAAACAAAACTCAAAAGTAGACATCACAGCCTTAATAACAATAGCTTGAGACGACGAAAAACCACAAGACGCAAAGATATACAGATTGTTTACACAACAACCAAATATTTGGCCTAAGCGGACTTCTATCATTTTGTGCCAGGAAAACAAAGCCAAGATTATTCCAAAAACGAAAGGAAACAGATCGAAAACTACTTTAGGTTCAAAAATAGCCACCCAATAAGGATCAAAGCTGCCGACAATATTCCCCGAAGCAAGAGCTTGATGAAATATTGCCAATGCCTTGTATGTTCCAAAAAGGATATTAATCATGGGGGTCTCAACGACTCCGTGCTTGGCGGGATTTTAGAAGGACCAGCCTTGTTCCTAGCAACCCTTCCCATTGCCTTAATAGCTTCCGAGCCCTCCGAGACCACAAGAAATTTCACGTAGCAACCTCAGCCACCCGATGAATGGCCTCCCTAAGAACTCCGATCCACCCCGAGCCATGCTTTGAAAAGAAGAGGACCCGGCAGCCCCAAAACCCTCCCAAACCGCCTTCATTCCCATCGTTAGGGTCATCACCACCAAAATCGATTCCAAAATCGATTCCGAAACCGATTCCGAAGTAGGCCTAGACTCGCTCCACCTCACAACCAGCCTTTCCCAAGGACGCTGCAACCTCCTCAACGAACACGAGACTTTTGTTTTAAAATGGACTTGAGGGGAACCCTAGCGTACAGAAACATCCACTTGCTTTGGGCGATATACCTCAATGGAAAGAGCATTAGAAACAGCCTCCTCCGAACCGCAACCGGATCATCAAGGACCCCAAAAGAATTTTCCAAGTTAACCACCGGCTCCTTCCCCTTAGACAAAGGAGCATTATCTTCTAAATCATGAGAATCATTATGCAACTCAACCCCAACTCCGGAAGGACCAGAACCGCCCTTTCCGCTCCCATCATCGGGCATGGCATTTCGGCCGAGCATCTTGAGGACGTGTAGCATCCTGGACCTTTGTCCCCTCCGAGTAATTTCGCAACGACTCACCGGGTGTCCAATTATCCCACAATGTTTACAAAATTCCGGTAACCTTTCGTATTGGAAATACGCAAACAAACAAGTGTCCAGCCCTTTCAACCATGATTTTATCTTGCAAGGGTTTTTTCATATCTATCTCTACTAGTATTCGATATAGTGACACATTTGTTGTGATAGAGTCCGATCGTCAACCCTAATGAGAGTTCCCAAGGCAGAAGCAATGGCATCATAAACCTCCATTCTTCAATATTCAATCGGAAGCTCGTATACCCGCACTCCAAACTTGAGCGGTTGATGAATTAACCCTATAAGGATTAAAATTAGGCACCCATTTCGCAAGCGTAACAATCCAGGTTTAAGGGACCAAGATTGCCGCAAGAAAGCCTTATCCCTATCCTCCTTAGAAGCAAATTGCAAATTAAAATAACCCCTACCCAAAGGAAGAAGCCTAATTTCCGACGAAGTATCCCACAAAGCATCCAATTTCCTTTGCAATACTAAATTGGCCACGGTTTATCCCTTAGAGTAAATTACTCTACCAATCAAAGAATCTAAAAATAATTTCGAATTTTCTTGAAATGCATTCTCAAAGAATAGGAATTGTAAAGAACTCACCCTTTTTACCTGGGACGAATCATATTAAGCGACGACCGTGGTCGCAATCCCGAGCCGAATTCGGTTGGGAATGATTCTCGCCCCAAATCGTCCTTGGATGACTCCATCGATTGCAAAAGGACATTCCGATAAGAAGGCGATTGCGAAACCCTAGGCGGCGACGGAGAACCTTCAGGGTAGGAGGCGCTTTACTCACCGACGGCGACGTATCGAAACCGTCGGATGGGGTTGCGAAGAGGACCGGGCCTTTACGAGAGAGTCTAAAACCGAACCTACTATTTGTGAGATTAAGTCTTTGTCTGGAAAGGAGTCCATCGGAAAGGAGATAATAGCAAAAATTAGTCAAGAAAAGTCAAGAAAGCTGGAACTAAAGAGAGTTACGCGAGAAGAGAGAGAAGAGAGCATATCGCGAAGAGAGAGAGAGCATACAAAACATTATTTCTTGTCTTATTGATACAAAACACTATTGAAATGATCATTTCATTTCAATGATCATTAATTAAGGTATGAAAAGCACTTGAGAAGTTCCAATGGATCTCAAAATAGTCAAACAAACACTCCTTATTTTTCCTCTTCTTGCATGCTAAAACAGAAATCTATAGGGTTCTTGTAGATTTCGAATAATCTTGGTATGACTCGTGATAAATCATTATGTAATTGGCATTCAAAATGTTTATTAATCGGTCTTTTCCCTCCGTTATCTCGCATTAGGTGTAGTTTTTAGAGTATTATTATCGACAACTAAACTCTGTGATAACAAGTTGTTTTTGTCTTTTTGATGCAAAACACTATATTGAAACGATTATTTCACTCCAATGATCATTAATAAAGGTATGAAAAGTTCTTGGAAAGTACCAATGGATACCAAATTTGTCAAACAAACACTCCTTATTTTTCCTCTTTTAAAACAAATCTACAGGGTTTTTGTAGAATTCAATAATCTCGGCATGACTCGAGATAAATCATTGATTTTTATTTAATTTGCATTCAAAAGATTTATTAACTGTGTTTTCCCTCCGTTGTCTGCATTAGGTGTAGTTTTTAGAGTATTATTATCGACAACTAAACTTTGTGATAACCGGTTGTTTTTTGTAAACAAAACACTATTGAAATGATCATTTCACTCCAATGATCATTAATTAAGGTATGAAAAGTACTTGGGAAGTGCCAAAGGATACCAAATTAGTCAAACAACACTCCTTATTTTTCCTCGTTTTGCATGCTAAATGTAAATCTACAGGTTTTTGTAGAATTCTGAATAATCTCGGTATGACTCGTGATAAATAATTAATTTTTATGTATTTTGCATTCAAAAGGTTTATTAATCGGACTTTTCCTTACGTTATCTCGCATTAGGTGTAGTTTTTAGAGTATTATTATCGACAACTAAACTTTGTGATAACTAGTTATTATTTGTCTTTTTATACGAAACATTGTTGAAATGATCATTTTACTCCAATGATCATTAATTAAGGTATGAAAAGTAAATGGGAAGTGCCAATGGATACCAAATTAGTCAAACAAACACTCCTTATTTTTCCTCGTTTTGCATGCTAAAACATAAATCTACAGGTTTTTGTTGAATTCTCGAATAATCTCGGTATGACTCGTGATAAATAATTAATTTTTATGTATTTTGCATTCAAAAGGTTTATTAATCGGACTTTTCCTTACGTTATCCGCATTAGGTGTAGTTTTTAGAGTATTATTATCGACAACTAAACTTTGTGATAACTAGTTATTATTTATCTTTTTATACGAAACATCGTTGAAATGATCATTTTACTTCAATGATCATTAATTAAGGTATGAAAAGTAAATGGGAAGTGCCAATGGATACCAAATTAGTCAAACAAACACTCCTTATTTTTCCTCGTTTTGCATGCTAAAACATAAATCTACAGGGTTTTTGTTGAATTCTGAATAATCTCGGTATGACTTGTGATAAATCATTGATTTTATGTATTTTGCATTCAAAAGGTTTATTAATCGGTCTTTTCCCTCATTATCTGTATTAGGTGTAGTTTTTAGAGTGTTATTTTCGACAACTAAACTTTGTGATAACTAGTTGTTTTTGTCTTTCTCGATACAAAACAATATTGAAATGATCATTTCACTCCAACGATCATTAATTAAGGTATGAAAAGTACTTGGGAAGTGCCAATGGATAGATACCAAATTAGTCAAACAAACACTCCTTAATTTTCCTCTTTTTTCATGTTGAAACAGAAATCTGCTGTGGTTGTTGTAGAATTCTGAATAATCTCGGTATGACTCGTGATAAAACATTGATTTTTTTGTATTTGACATTCAAAATGTTCATTAATCGATATTTTCCCTCCGTTATCTCGTGCATTAGGTGTAGTTTTTAGAATATTATTATCGACAACTAAACTTTGTGATAACTAGTTATTTTTGACTTTTTGATACAAAACACTATTGAAATGATCATTTCATTCCAATGATCATTAATTAAGTTATGAAAAGTACTTGAGAAGTTCCAATGGATCTCAAAATAGTCAAACAAACACTCCTTATTTTTCCTCTTCTTGCATGCTAAAACAGAAATCTATAGGGTTCTTGTAGATTTCGAATAACCTCGGTATGACTCGTGATGAATTATTGATTTTTATGTATTTTGCATTCAAAATGTTTATTAATCGGTCTTTTCCCTCCGTTATCTGCATTAGGTGTAGGTTTTAGAGTATTATTATCGACAATTAAACTATGTGATAACAAGTTGTTTTTTGTCTCTTTGATACAAAACACTATATTGAAATGATCGTTTCACTCCAATGATCTTTAATTAAGGTATGAAAAGTTCTTGGAAAGTACCAATGGATACCAAATTTGTCAAACAAACACTTCTTAATTTTCCTCTAAATGAAGATATTATTATTAAAAGAAGAAAAGAAAAGAAAAATCCTAGAGCCATATGATCACATGTTGATCAAGAGGCCGGACTCGCTAAAAACCTTTGACGGCAAAACCCTCCTTAGGGAAAAATCCGTCAAAGGGAAAAAGAGTAAGTCCTCTATGAAATACAATCACAAAAGCCCAAAAAAAGGCTGAATAACAAAAGCCAAAACATTGGCGAAACAAAAAGGCAAATAATACAAACCGCCTATCAAAATCAATCAACTCTAGTATATGTTCTAAATCTATCATCATGGATTTGAGTCTTTAAAAAATCAGGCTCAATGCTCCACCATTTGAAACGATCATACTCCGTGAACTTAGAAAGGATGTCCGCCACCATATTACCTTCACGAAGCACTTGGCGAGAATCTCCCATCAATGGTTGCAAGAATGTCTTTCGCCATAAGCCAAGCGTTATGCCACCTCCAAGGGACACGAGCACGGACAGATCGAAAGGCATAAAGAACATAAGAAGAATCAGTTTCAAAGATCACACGCTTCCATCCTTGAGCAGCCACCACTTCAATAGCCCTTATTGCCGATCCAAGTTCTCGCATCAAATGCAAAACCAAAACCGTGAAAGACAGAAAAAGCACCAACAAATCCCCATGTAAAGATGAAGACCATACCCTCCTATCACCGCTTTAAAAGACCAAGAAGAAGCCAAAATATCATTCACAATATCGGCATGATTATTATAAAAAGTCTCCTCAATATGCCAAAAACCATTTATAAAATAACAAGAAATGGAATGATCCAATTGACTCCAAAGAAATTTAGGCACACCCAGTTTTCCACAATTTTATAACTCACCCAATTATCCGTCCAAAAACGAATAGAAGAAACATAGCCTCTAATCCACCGAGAATTAGAAATAATATCCCCATGAAACCTACGAATCCCAGTCAAAGAAGAAGGTATGTGTCTAATACGTAACTCTTTATCATTTTTCCAATGTCTATCACGAATGAAACGAAGACCAGCAGTAGCAAGATTAAACATCTCCCAAACAGACTTCAAAACAAAAGCCAAGTTCGAGCAAACAAGAGAACGAACCCCAAACCCCCTCCGAAAGAGGGGCACAAACCTTATCCCAAGCAACATGAGCAAAAGCCTTAGAATTCACATTTCCGGCCATATAAAATTCCTAATAGCACGTTCTATCTTCTTTAAACAAGTAATCGGCCAAACATAAATTTTTAACACATGAATTAAAGAAGGAAACACCACCGAATTGACTAAATTGACCCTACCACCCATAGACAAAGTAGAACCTTTCCAACGACTAAATTGACTTCACCGTTTTATCAACAATTTTCTGAAAATACATAACCCTAGGACAACCCCTAAAAATAGGAACACCAAGATAGTCAAAAGGCTCACTACCCTCAACAAAACCAAGATGCGAATGCAAATATCTTTTAAAAGATCTTCTAACCTTTTACCATAAAAACCCGAGACTTAGACGAACTAACATGTGAATTCGAAACATTCCCATAAATTCTTAAAACTCTTTTCAAATTTCGAACATTAGACTTGGAAGCATTCATAAACAACATCACATCATCAAAGCATATAACACATAAAGAGGCACAAACAAATTAGGCCTAGCCCTAATTTTCTCTAATTTATTAAGCACACAAAATCTGCCAAAGAGCTTGACCAAAACATCCTCACTTGCAAAAAGCAAAGGGGATAAAGGATCCCCTTGCCGAACACCTCGACCACAATTAAACCAGCCCGTAGGCACCCCATTAATAAGAATGGATAAACGAGCAGAATTCAAAATCATATCAACACATCTAACAAACCACTCATCAAAATTCATATATCTCATGACCTTCAAAATAAAATCCCAACTAATCGTATCAAACGCCTTCATGATATCTAATTTTATAGCAATGCCCCCACCCTTGGATCAAGATCAATGCAATTAAAACACTCGGAGGATAAAGCAATGCTTTCATAAATATTTTTCCCGGAATAAAACCAAACCGCATAGGAGAAATAATCAAAGACAGAATATTACCCAATCTAGAAGCTAAAATTTTAGTCAAGATTTTGAACAAAAATTCCCAACCGCAATAGGCCTATAATCAATAATGAGCAAGCAGCTTTCTTTTTAGGAATTAAAGTCACAAAATAAGAGTTCAAGCCAAAAGGAATAAAAAAGATACTTAAAGAAATAACCAACCACATCCATAAGATCATTGCAAATAATTCCTGTGCTTTTTGATAAAACATTCCCCCAAAACCATCCGGTCCAGGAGTACTATCTTTGGGAAGAGAGAAAACAACATTTTTAACCTCATCTAAATCAGGGATTTTAATAAGAGCCGAATTTTGATCTAAACTAACACATGGCAGATTTAAAGAAACCAAGAAATCATCATCGGTAGACACGAAACATCCCTAGCAAATAAATTCATAAAGTAGTCCAAGATATGGTTAGAAATAACTCCCCGATCACCACCAAATTGCCATCAATCTCAATTCGATCAAGAGGAGGCCGACTCACCTTATCTTATTCGCTATGTGGAAAAACCGAGAGTTTCTATCCCCATCTTTGAGCCAATGAATTCTGTTTTTGAGTCATTAAGATATTACGAGCATCAAGACACTTATGCGGCGGACATGAGCCTCAAATTCATCTTCAAAAATCGAACCATCCCCATGGATATATCATTTAGTTTGAATTTCCAAAAGATTGGCTAAAGCCTTCTCGTTTCCATATACACATTTCCAAAGGATCGCTTATTCCGTGTTTTTAACCTCATCTTTAACCGTTTAAGTTTACATGTAAACTTTTGAATCGGGTCCTTAGAAATCGAGCTCCTCGCCCAAGAAGATTGAATGACCTGCAAACATTCGGAATTAGTAGACCAAGCATTTTGGAATTTAAATGGATAAGAGCGCTTAGCATTAGACTTAAAACAACGAAAAAGAATAGGGTGATGGTCGAACAATGTCTTGATAAAACATCGTAACAAACATTAACCCAAAGATCCAAAAACTAGGGTTTAACAAAACCCTATCAAGTTTTGAAGCATTAATCCTGGAATCTTTCGATCTAGCCACCCAAGTATAAAAGGACCTCTAGAATCAGCCTCAAACAAATTCATATTATTAATAAAATCACTAAAATCCCGAACAAAGAAGCACTAAGGCCTATTCAAACCTATACGCTCATGACTACCAAGGACATCATTAAAATCACCAACTAAACATATAGGTAAAGCAGGTAAATCAGAAAGATCTTTCCAAAGAGTACGTCTTTTCACATAAGCACCATCCGCATGAATAAAACCCAAAAGATAAGCGTAAGAAAGCAACGAAATCCGAATAACCACCACTTGGGAGTTACAAGGACAACCACAAAGCATTATCAACTAAAGCCGAAGAGCCAAATACCCAAATATTAGATAACATATTAGGTCGATATTCATGCAAACTAATTTTAAAACCAAGAGAATTCCAAAACGAATAGGAATGGTATTAAAATCAACTTTAGGCTCAGCTAATGCAAACCACGTAGGCCTATATTTCATAACCAAAGTAGAAAGAACCGATTTGGTGGGATCATGTCTAATCCCTGCGCATTCCGTAATAAGATATTCATCAAGAATTTGAACTTGAGCCGTGCTTAGGCACTGCTTTTGAAGAAGTTTCACATCCCTTATCCGGCGGTAGAGTTGTGGCAACCGATCCCCACCGTCCCAATTCCTTTCCGCCACTGCTGCTTCATTGCCAAAAATCAGAATTATCGATGCGAGAGACCACTACAACATTATTAGCCTTGGAATTTTTAGCCTTAGAACGTGTTGACTTTCTCAAAATTGATTTAATATTGCCACCCTTATCATTAAGGGGAACCTCGACATCCACAACCTGGGGTGGAGAACTTTCCAAAACATCCTTACCGTAAATGAAATCCTCCTGCTCAAACCGAGAACCAAGAACATCATTTCTATCAAGTAACAAAATCGAGTGTTCAAAATAGCGGGATTAACATCAAACTCGCACGCCCTCATCAGGCGCTTTGCTAGTATCTACATCGAGGCTCACATAAATCCCGCAAAGCATCAAACTTATTAGGAGAATGATATTTTGTCAAATTTTTTTCCAGATCCTTCAAGGATTACGTTTATCCAAAGCCGGTTCCTCCCGAGACAAATCACCCGAAGGGACTTTAGAGGGAACCGACTGAGTTTTACCATCATCCTTATTAACAATCCTACAGCTTTTCCAAAGAATGGCCGATAATACCACAATGTGAACGAAAGGAGGTAAATGTTCATATTTAATTGAAACAAAAGCACTGTACTCCATTCCTTTCAATCATAACCTCGTTCTTGATAAGAATTTGTAAAATCAATTTCAACCAAAACACGGGCAAAATGCCCAAAAGATTTGTTTAAAGAACGATCATCAATCTTAATAGGAGTACCAATCGCGAAGCAATTCCCAAAATAATTGAAGGATGCCGGTATTCTAAAGGGAGTTCGAGTATTCGAATCCAAACCTGAGCCACCGAGGCACTTACCTTATAGGGATTGAAATCCCTAATCCAATGGCTAAGTCGATCGATCCCGTGATAGGTTCCGTGTTGTTCTCGTTGAATACACGGTCACGATCTTCAAGATTTGTAAATGAAATATTGTAATAAGCCTTTCCCACGGTATCAACCTCCAAGAAGACTGAAATCTTCCAAATCGATGAAAGCTTCGTTTAAGCCTCTTCTCGTCGAAAGAGGCTTCTCATTCTTGACAAAGTGAGGAGACGGCCTATTATCGAACTTTTGAGCTCATCCACTCCCTTATTGTATATATCCTCGCCGATTTACTTACGTAATGAAAAGCCCCTTTGTTTATTGGCTTGCAGATGGAATGTTGGAATTCGGGCGAAGAGTCCAAAACCCTCGCAAAACTTGGGTAGTCGATTTTCAACGCAGACCTCCGAGGAAGTGGTTGCATGCAACCCTACCTTCTCCGATTGTTGATTTTTGGAACAAGCGTCGTCGGTTCCTATGTGAACTCTTTGGAAGGATGGGATTTGTGAATCCTTTGAAAGAGGACTTTCTTGGGTGTTTTGAGGGGGAGTTTGATCGACATATGGTTGTTTTCCTTGAGCAATGATTTCTCGTCGGAAAGATTCATAAAGAGTAGACGATTTTGTTAATAGCATCGAATCTTGAACGGATGGAAGAGAATCCATCGGGAATACAAGAAAACGTATCGAGCGAGAATTTCGAGGAGAGAGAAGAGAGAAGAGAGAATTTCGAGAAGAGCATTTTCTCCTTATTTTTCCTCTTTTTGCATTCTAAAACAGAATCTACTGTGGTTTTTGTAGAATTCTGAATAATCTCGGTATGACTCGTGATAAATCATTGATTTTTGTGTATTTTGCATTCAAAAGGTTTATTAATCGGACTTTTCTTTACGTTATCTCGCATTAGGTGTAGTTTTTAGAGTATTATTATCGACAACTAAACTTTGTGATAACTAGTTGTTTTTTGTCTTTTTGATACAAAATACTATTGAAATGATCATTTTACTCCAATGATCATTAATTAATGTATGAAAAGTACATGGGAAGTGCCAACGGATACCAAATTAGTCAAACAAAACACCTTATTTTTCCTCTTTTTACATGCTAAAACAGAAATCTACAGTGGTTTTTGTTGAATTCTAAAAATCTCGGTATGACTCGTGATAAATCATTGATTTTTATGAATTTTGCATTCAAAACGTTTATTTATTGGTCTTTTCCTTCCATTATCAGCATTAAGTGTAGTTTTTAGAGTATTATTATCGACAACTAAATTTTGTGATAACTAGTTATTTTTGTTTTTTTATACAAAACACCATTGAAATGATCATTTCACTCCAATAGTCATTAATTAAGGTAAGAAAAATACTTGGGATGTTCTAATGGATCTCAAATTAGTCAAACAAACACTCCTTATTTTCCCTCCTTTTGCATGCTAAAATAAAAATCTATAGGGTTATTGTAGAATTGAATAATCTCGGTATGACTCGTGATAAGTCACTGATTTTTATGTATTTTGCATTCAAAAGGTTTATTAATCGGACTTTTCCGTACGTTATCTGCATTAGGTGTAGTTTTTAGAGTGTTATTATCGACAACTAAACTTTGTGATAACTAGTTGTTTTTTGTCTTATTGATACAAAACACTATTGAAATGATCATTTCACTCAAAGTGATATTTAATTAAGGTAAGAAAAGTACTTGGGAAGTTTCAATGGATCTCAAATTAGTCAAACAAACACTCCTTTTTTTTTTTTTTTTTTTTTGCATGTTAAAACAGAAATCTATAGGGTTTTTGTAGAATTCTGAATAATCTCGGCATGACTCGAGATAAATCATTGATTTTTATTTAATTTACATTCAAAAGATTTATTAATCGGCCTTTTCCCTCCGTTATACCGCATTTGGTGTAGTTTTTAGAGTATTATTATCGACAACTAAACTTTGTGATAACTAGTTCTATTTTGTCTTTTTGATACAAAACACTATTGAAATGATCATTTCACTCCAATGATCATTAATTAAGGTATGAAAAGTACTTGGGAAGTGCCAAAGGATACTAAATTAGTCAAACAACACTCCTTATTTTTCCTCAAATTAAAGATTTTATTAATAAAAGAAAAAAGAAAAACCTAGAGCCATATATGATCACATGTCGACCAAGAGGCCGGACCCTTGTTAAAAAACCTTTGATGGAAAAACCCTCCTTAGGGAAAAATCCATCAAAGGGAAAAAAGAGATAGTTCTCTAAAAAGATACATCAATAAAGCACAAGAGAACATCATCATAAAATTCTAAAGATTATTCTAAAAATGACCATAAATCAGCCCTTGAAAAAAGCCAAAATAATTGGCCAAACTTAAAAACAGCCCAACAGCCCAAAGCACCAATCCACCACCACTGGCCAGACTCCACCACCCCACGAAGCCGCTCCAAAAACCATCATACATATCCAAAAACAGATCACCAAAGATATTATCCATAAAGCCGTCCACCAAAACCAGCCTCCACAACTTACAAAAACACTATGAAAAAGAACCAAATCAACAAACGTGAAGGTAATCACTATAAGAGAACAATCCATAAAGCCACAAATACTAAAGCTCAAAACAAAACACCTATAAACAGCCTCCAAGCTAATCAAACTAAAAATCTAAACAAGCTATGATTACCGAATAAACCAAAGATGCCCACCAAAAGCCAAATAACCAATTAAGCAAATAGGTAAGACATAAACGAAAGCAATACAAAAGGAACTAAAAACCTGAAAAACAGCCTCCAAGGTACTAAAAAGACCACCAAAAATTTTAAAATGCCCACTAAAAACCAAATAAGCAATTAAGCAAATAGGTAAGACATGTAAAGCGGCAAACCCCTCAAAGCATGAGGCACAACCTTAACAGAACCAGCTAACAACAGAGCACCAAAAACACCCTAAAAGCAGAATGATAACCAAAACCATAATAAATGGAAAACTAAAATAACACGGCATAACCCCGAGCAAACCAAAACTCATAACCATAAATCATCATTTGGAACCCGACGAAGAGCCACGCTTAGATAGCTTAGGACCAGCAAGAGCTTTATCCGATGACTTAGGAACAACAAGGGGCTTAACAAAGCAGCAGCCGCTTATCGAGGGCCTTTTCGGAGGATCACGCTCCCAAATACGATCCGCAACTGCTTCATCTTAAGAAAATCCGAGCCCTCATTGCAAAAACAATCACTAAATTAGCACGAGACGAAGGCTTCTTTAAAATAGATTTAATAGTTCCCCTTTATCATTCAAAGGAATCTCAAGATCCACCGGAGGTATAACAGCCTCCTTAGAGGAAACACCATCAACCCTACCCAACGTATCACTACCCTTATTACAACCATCACCTCCCTAATAGACTTATTAACAAGCAAGCCATTCTCCTTATTAAAAACAAGATTATTATCACAAACATCGTAACTAATAACAAATTTCTCCAAACCCCTAGTTTTTTCAACCCCACTTAAATCCCTACAACAATTAACATCAACAGGATCAACAACCTTACTAATAGAACCAACAGCCCCACTAATTGAAGAATTATCCAAATTAGAATCATTAGAATTAAAAACACAGTCAAACTTATCAATTCCAGCCACGAGAACCTCCCCCATGTCAATAACATCCTTCCCGGTTTCGAGTTCCTCCAAAACCGTGAACCAAGAACATCAAACAAATTAGTACTAAGAAAATTACCAGGACCAAGTTCATTATCCTTAGAGGATTTTTCAGAAACTTGTTTGGAGGAAAAAGAATTAACATTATTCGAAACACCACTATTAGTAATGTAATTCAAATTTCGACCATCCTCCCTATTGACCAACCTACGATTATCCAAAGAATGACCTATAATACCACGGTGGGAACAAAAGGATGGCAAATTCTCATATTTAAGCGAAACAAAAGAACTAAATCCATTTCTTTCTAACATAACATGCTCCCGATAAGGATTGGCAAAATCAACCTCAACCAAGACACGAGCAAAATGACCATAAACTTTATTCAAAGATCGTTCATCGATTTTTATTGAGTACCAACAATGAAAGCAATCCCCAAAATGACCGAAGGATGCCAATATTCAAGAGGGAGTTCAAGAATTCGTAACCATACGAGCTACCGAGGCACTTACCTTGTAAGGATTAAAATCCTTCACCCAATGACTCAAGCGAATAGTACCAGGAGATAAACTCCAAGATGTCCTATTGAAAATTCGATTTCTATCCGTAATATTAGAAAAAGAAATATTAAAATACCCCTTACCCAATGGGATTAACCTCCAAGCAAGTGTCAAGAATTTTCCACAAGAAAGACTGACTTTTGTTTGAGAACCTCTGTTGAGAGGGGCTTCTCATTTTTCGCAGAAAACACACGGCCTATGATCGAAGTTCTCGTGTTCCTCAACTCCCCTCTTGTAAATGTCGTCCTCCACAAAAATGGAATAAAACGAACCTTTATTGATTGGCTTACAAATCTCCTGCTGCCAAAACCGAAGTGGCATCCAAAACTCTAGCAACGATTTGGGCAACACACCGAACACCGTCGGAAGGAAAAACCGTCAGACGGAATTGAGAGGACTGTGGTAGCGGCGGGAAGTGATTTTGATCTGAGAACCTTGAGAATGTTGGAGAGTTTGCGAATCAATTTCTCGGACATTTTGCGAGATCGGAATCGGGAGCAGAAAAACCACGATTGCTAGCTTCTTGTGCGTCCAAGACTGGAGTTGAAGAATCGAAAGTGGTCTTTGGGATAACAAAGATCGCTCGAGAATGTCGAGCAGTGGATTGGGGAAGACGGAGTGAATCCTTCTCGACAAAGATGCTGTGAATCGCCGCCGGACTTCGTCGGAACCAAATCGCCCCCTCTTTCGCCGAAGTCGTCGTTTGAGGATGTCGAATCGTGGGTTGGGGAAAACGGGATTCGTCGGAACCGAATCACCACCGTCTGTCAAGAAGAAATTTGAAACCCGAAGTTGAAGAAGTCGTCGGCGTTTGGAGATTTTCATCCTCGTTAATCGGATCTTGAAGCGAAGAAGACCCCAAGAAATGGGGAATTTGGGAATTTGCTTCCTCGCAAATCGGATTTAGGTTTTTGAGGATTTGGGGAATTTCGTTGTAAAGCTGGATCTTGATACGAAGAAAACCCCAAGTTTTTGGGATTTTGGGATATTTCAGCCACTGCAAATCGGACCTAGATTTTGAACCGCCTCTTGACGTCAAAATACATCATACAAAGCCAAAGCTAATTTATCAAGCGTCTCGGGATCAAGTTTCGATGGAAGAGAATCCATCGATTATCCATCAGAATCTCCTTATTAGCACGAACTTTTTAGAGAGAGGAGAGAGAGAATTTTTAGAGAGAGAAACCATCACTCCTTATTTTTCCTCTTTTTGCTTGCTAAACCGAAAATCCATAAGGGTTTGTAAAATTCGAATTATCTCGGTATGACTCGTGATAAATCATTAATTTTTATGTATTCTCGCATTCAAAAGGTTTATTAATCGGACTTTCCTTACGTTATACCGCATTAGGTGTAGTTTTTAGAGTATTATTATCGACAACCAAACTTTGTGATAACTAGTTATTTTTTGTCTTTTTAATGCGAAACACTATTGAAATGATCATTTTACTCCAATGATCATTAATTAAGGTATGAAAAGTACATGGGAAGTGCAAATGGATACCAAATTAGTCAAACAAACACTCCTTATTTTTCCTCTTTTTGCATGCTAAACCGAGAAATCCACAGGGTTTTTGTAGAATTCTGAATAATATCGGCATGACTCGTGATAAATCATTGATTTTTATGTATTTTGCATTCAAAAGGTTTATTAATCGGTCTTTTCTCTCGTTATACGTATTATGTGTAGTTTTTAGAGGATTATTATCGACAACTAAACTTTATGATAACTAGTTGTTTTTTGTCTTTTTGATACAAAACAATATTGAAATGATCATTTCACTCCAATGATCATTAATTAAGGTATGAAAAGTACTTGGGAAGTGCCAATGGATAGATACCAAATTAGTCAAACAAACACTCCTTATATTTCCTCTTTTTCATGTTAAAACAGAAATCTACGGGGTTTTTGTAGAATTACGAATAAATGGAGGAAGTTGTATGATTTTTTTGATATGCGGTTTGTTGAATATTTTTCTTTAAATGAGCATTTTTGTGCGGCTATTCTTTACAAGGGTAGTAAACAGCTTTTGAATGCTTGGAAAATTGGTTTTATGTCTTTGTGTTGGGTGGTTTGGAGAACTAGGAGCCGTTGTCACTTTGATAATATTGCTCCTTCTACTAATCGTTCTTGGTCTATTGTGCTTGCTTTAATAAGAGAAGCTGATTCTTTGGGTATTTGCAATACCGATTGTTTGGTTAGGGATCCGATTGTGTTGAGAAGGTGGGCTACAACTTGTCGCTTCTGCTGAAAAGCGCCTTATCTCTTTCGGATGGACAGCCCCTCCTCCCGGAGCAGTAAAGGTAAACACGGACTGTAGTACGAGCAACGATCCAGGCAGGTTATATGGTGGTTTTATTTTTAGAAATAATAGAGGTTTTTCTTGGTGCTAAATCTTTGATTGTTGGTTGGGGTTTCCCTTTTGAAGGGGAGCTTGCAACGGCTTTACGTGCCATTTTATATGCTAATGATCATGGTTGGAATAAGTTGTGGTTAGAAAGCTGACTCGTTGTATGTTCGTGATGCTTTTGATGGTAGATTGTCATTTATTCCTTGGAGGTTACAGACCTTATGGGATAGATGGTGTGATTTGGTTATGGTGGTGGATTTACGTGTGAGTCATATATATAGAGAAGGTAATAAGCTGCTGATGCTATTGCTAAGTCTCATTTATGTGCTTTGAATGGCGGGGTCGTCCTCCGGATTTTGTGGCTGATTTTGTTAATGCCGATATCAATAGTGAATATTTCAGATTTGTGAAGGTGACTCCTCTTTATAAGTTGTGGTGGTGGTCTACTTTACGTGGTTGTTGTTGTTTTGTTTTTTGTTTGTGGTGGTCTTCGCGGGTTTTCTTTTGAAGTATACGGATTAAGAGAGGATAATTAGAGCTCAAGACAAAGGCTGAGTTACGTTGAGTAGAATAAGAAAGGCGGTTTTACGCTTTGTCTGTCCGTCGATTTCTTTTTTGTCTAGTTCTTTTTGTCTTTTTGATACGAAACACTATTAAAATGATCATTTTACTCCAATGATCATAAATTAAGGTATCAAAAGTACATGGGAAGTGCCAATGGATACCAAATTAGTCAAACAAACACTCCTTATTTTTCCTCTTTTTGCATGCTAAAGCAGAAATCTACAGGGTTTTGTAGAATTCGAATAATCTCGGTATGACTCGTGATAAATCATTGATTTTTATGTATTTTGCATTCAAAAGGTTTATTAATCGGTCTTTTCCCTACATTATCTGTATTAGGTGTAGTGTTTAGATTATTATTATCGACAACTAAACTTTGTAATAACTAGTTGTTTTTTGTCTTTCCGATACAAAACAATATTGAAATGATCATTTCACTCCAACGATCATTAATTAAGGTATGAAAAAGTACTTGGAAAGTGCCAATGGATAGATACCAAATTAGTCAAACAAACACTCCTTATTTTTCCTCTTTTTCATGTTAAAACGTAAATCTACATGGTTGTTGTAGAATTCTGAATAATCTCGATATGATTCGTGATAAATCATTGATTTTCATAAATTTTGCATTCAAAAGGTTTATTTATCGGTCTTTTTCCTCCATTATACGCATTAGGTGTAGTTTTTAAAGTGTTATTATCGACAATTAAACTTTGTGATAACTAGTTATTTTTTATTTTTTTGATACAAAACACTATTGAAATGATCATTTCACTCCTATGATCATTAATCATGGTAAAAAAAAAGTACTTAGGAAGTTTCAATTGATCTCAATTTAGTTAACCAAACACTCCTTATTTTTCCACTTTTTGCATGAAAAACAGAAATCTATATGGTTTTTGTAGAATTCTGAACAATCTCGGTATGACTCGTGATAAAACATTGATTTTTATGTATTTGACATTCAAAATGTTTATTAATCGGTCTTTTCCTCCGTTGTATGTCGCATTAGGTGTAGTTTTTAGAGTATTATTATCGACAACTAAACTTTGTGATAACTAGTTATTTTTTGACTTTTGATACAAAACACTATTGAAATGATCATTTCATTCCAATGATCATTAATTAAGGTATGAAAAGTACTTGAGAAGTTCCAATGGATCTCAAAATAGTCAAACAAACACTCCTTATTTTTCCGCAAATTAAAGATATTATTGATAAAAGAGAAAAAAGAAAAAGGTGGGACCACAACCCGGTCCAAGGTTCAAACGAAACAATATGAAAAGGCCCAAAAAGCCCAAACGAGAAGCCTAAACAAGGATGTGCAACATCCAAAACTAAAGTCCAACAAGGCTGATTAATACACCCACCAAGGGTCAACAAAAAGGAAATATCCGGCAAGAGGAAATCCGATCGTAACATCAAAAACACAACCTAGTTGACCTCCATACCCGTTGCAACAAGTATAAAAATCAGAAACATCAAATCGAATGCACGGAATCAAGAATGCATTGAACGGTTATCGGCAAGTAAAAAGGGAAAGAGTCTTGACTCATGAGCAGAAAATCCACGAGAACTGAGACAAATCCAAGAGACAACCAGAAACACGAAAGCACAGTGAGGCTTCTAAACAACAAAAACTACATTCAAGAATCCAATGTATTGTCAAACGCAGCATTATAGAGAAGAAAAACCCGAATTCTCATACAAGCATTATGTCGAACATGTAATGTGCAAACCTTCGTAAACTTGCAAACCAATTCCCAAACCCAGAAAAATCAGCCAATATATTGCGAGACCAAACTCAAATTAACCAGCCTCGGATGTATGAGTGTAACGAACCCGAGAAATTGAACATCATCGGAAACAAAGTAAAAAAACATATATGCTCGAATTCACACCAAAAATTGAATGGAATTTCACAAAAACTGGGAAACTCTCCAACTCGAAGAAACCGAAATAGGGAAAAATATCAATCTCTGAAAACGAATCAAGAAATTACTAGAAACTCCAAGAATTAACCCCAATCAACGCAAATAATAGTGTTGTTCAACCGACGCCGAGATATCTAGGACACACAAAACATAACCGCCGCCGTTGAGTAACCGTCGTAAATAAATCGTCGTCAAAATTCAGGTAAAACAACATTTTCCCCTCTAAGCAATATCTATCGGCAAATTATCAGCGTCGCTAACACACAATATTTTCCCGATCAAAAGCTGTCCTAAAACCGCCTTTGAAGAATCCGATCAATTAGCTAAAAATCCTCTTTGAAAACAAAGAGAATTTTGCTTTAGTGGGAGCCGATTTAACGGTGTGAAAGACATCAACAACCGCTTGAAAATCGAATTCGATCTTTGAAGAGACGAACCTTCAAGAATCGGGCGGCGAGAAAGTGCTCATTGCCGGAAACCATTGTCGAAGATGCGAATAAGAAAGAATGGTGATATCTTTGTAAAGTTGTAAATGTATCCGACGATGAATCTTTGACCAAATCTAATGTAATTTTCCTATTCCTTGGAATTGATGAGATTTGTGAAAAGAAACCAGCAAGTAAAAACAAACACTCCTTATTTTTCCTCTTCTTGCATGCCAAAACAGTAAATCTATAGGGTTCTTGTAGATTTCTCGAATAATCTCGGTATGACTCGTGATAAATCATTGATTTTTATGTATTTGGCATTCAGTAATGTTTATTAATCGGTCTTTTCCCTCGATTAAGCGCATTAGGTGTAGTTTTTAGAGTATTATTATCGACAACTAAACTTTGTGATAACTAGTTGTTTTTTGACTTTTGATACAAAACACTATTGAAATGATCATTTCATTCCAATGATCATTAATTAAGGTATGAAAAGTACTTGGGAAGTTCCAATGGATCTCAAAATAGTCAAACAAGCAGTCCTTATTTTTTTCTTTTTGCATGCTAAAACAGAAATCTATAGGGTTTTTGTAGATTTCTGAATAATCTCGGTATGACTCGTGATAAATCATTGATTTTTATGTATTTTGCATTCAAAATGTTTATTAATCGGTTTTTTCCTCCGTTATCTCGCATTAGGTGTAGGTTTTAGAGTATTATTATCGACAATTAAACTCTATGATAACAAGTTGTTTTTTGTCTTTTTGATACAAAACACTATATTGAAATGATCATTTCACTCCAATGATCATTAATTAAGGTGTATGAAAAGTTCTTGGAAAGTACCAATGGATACCAAATTTTTCAAACAAACACTCCTTATTTTTCCTCAAATTAAAGATATTATTGAAAAAAGAAAGAAAGAAAAACCTAAAACCATATGATCACAAGTCGATCAAGAGGCCGGACCCTCACTAAAAACCTTTGATGGCAAAACCCTCCTTAAGGAAAAATCCATCAAAGGGAAAAAAGTAAGTCCTCTAAGACAAAGTCAATGACAAAAATGGCCACAAAAGCCAAAACATCCAACCTAAAAGACAAAAATTAACCAGTTCTAGTATAAGTTTTATAAAGATCATCCTTCAATTGAGTCTTCAAAAATCGGGCTCTTCCGCCCACCACTTCATCTTCTCGTAATCCGAGTACTTAGAAAGAATATCGGCTACCATGTTTCCCTCACGCAAGATATGTCTAAAACAACCATCAACGGTGATAAGCAGATCTTTAGCCGCAAGCCATGCATTATGCCAACGCCAAGGAACCCTAGCCTCTTTCGAGCTAAACGCATAAAGAACATAAACGAGAATCGAGTCTCAAAATGACCTGCTTCCAACCTTGAGAAGCCACAAGTTCAATAGCACGAATAACACTCCTTATTTTTCCTCAAATTAAAGATTTTATTATTAAAAGGAGAAAAGAAAAACACCTAAAGCCATATGATCACATTCCGATCAAGAGGCCGGACCCTTACTAAAAAACCTTTGATGGCAAAACCCAACTTAGGAAAAAATCCATCAAAGGGAAAAAAGAGTAAGTCCTCTAAAATAGAAAAATGGCTTAAACAAAGCCAAATGCAAAAACAAGGCAAAAACAAACAGACTATCCAATCCTAACATAGGACTTATACATATCATCATGCAATTGGTTCTTCAAAAAGTCGCACATCCGTCCACCATCTCATCCCATCATAATCTGAAATCTTTGATAAAATGTCTACCACACGATTACCCTCCCGAAAAGTATGCCGGAAACAACCATTAATACGAACTAAAATGTCTTTAGCAGCAAGCCAAGCATTGTGTCATCTCCACGGAACTTTGGTCTCCTTAGAAGTGAAAGCATAAAGAACGTACGCCGAGTCCGTCTCAAATATCACATGCTTCCAGCCATGAAAAGCCACCTCCTCAATAGCCCGAACAGCCGTCCCGAGCTCTGCATAAAAACAAACCCAAAACCATGATAAATAGCAAAAGCACCCATAAAAAACCCGCCGAGTCCCTAATAACACCACCTCCCGAATAATCCCAAGAGCTCCCAAAGCACTACCATCTATATTACATTTAATAAACCCGGTTCGGGAATCCACCTAACCAATCTAGAAACAACAGGCTTAGGATCAAACAAAGGAATATTAAAAAAGCGCAAAATCGGTTTTTCAACCACGGGGTTCACCATCCTCCCCATATTAACCCAAACAAGCTCCCTAAAATGAGCCTTCAAACGGCACACAAGACAGATCAAAAGTAACAGCCACATTATCAAAAACCAGCTCATTTCTAATCCTCCAAACGAACTGCAGACCCAAGTTATAATAACATATCTCCACACAAAATCCACTTAGGCTGCCGAATTTACTTTAACCGCCCGCAAAATAAACTCATCAAAAGAATCATAAGGCAGCAGCTTTTTACCAAAAATATTAGTAAACTCACAAAACAGCCTTGTCGTAAAGGGACAAGTGTATGAAAAGATGATTCAAAGATTCCTCCTTGGAGGAACAAAACAAGCAAATAGAAGGCCCCGAAAAACCCTTACTATGCAAAAATCCCAAGTGGCCCACTTCTTATGAATAGCTTTCCAAACCACCACGGGCGACAAGGAGGAATATTTGTATCCCAAATCCCGCTTCCCCAAACAGTCTTTGGATAATGAGGTCGTACACAAAAATACGCAAATTTGGCCGATAAGTCCCCATGAAGGGAATCACACCAAACCCTCCTATCCAAAGATTGCATAGACCAAGCGGATTTAAGAATATCCTCAACAATATCAACAAAAGACATCACAAAAGTCTCTTCCAAATGCCACAAACCATTCATAAAATAGCAAGAAATCGGTTGATTCAAATAATGCCACAAAAATTTAGGGACACCGATCCTATCAACAATTCTATACCTAGCCAATTATCGGTCCAAAACGAACCGACGAATTATAACCTCTAACCCAACGAGACTTAACACGAACATCCCCAAAAAATCGACGAATACCATTCAAAGAAGTAGGAACCCACCTAACCCTTAAAGAATTAACATATTTTTATTTAATTTGCATTCAAAAGGTTTATTAATCGGACTTTTTCTTACGTTATTGCATTAGGTGTAGTTTTTAGAGTATTATTATCGACAACTAAACTTTGTGATAATTAGATTGTTGGGTCCCTTTAGAAAGAGTTAATCAAGTAATCAAGATGCCTTCTAGTGATAATCTAGAAGGGGGATGAATAGATTATCAAAAACTTTTTCAAGCTTAGATGATCTATCAACTCCAAAAACAATTTTACAGCGGAAACAATTCTTGACTAAACCCAATTTAATTAGGATCTAAAGCTTTATCGGATATTGAATTTTGTGATCAAGAAATAATCAATGTAAACAAGTAAAAACAATAAGAAGAAACAACACAGGATTTATAGTGGTTGGATCAAATGATCCTACGTCCACTCTCCTTCTTCAACCTAAAGAAGGGACTCTACTTACTGTCTTTCTTCTTTTTACTTTCTTCACTTACAACGTGTATCTTCAGCCTTACAAGTATGATGCTATCTCTATTTGGCTTTTAAAGATTCAAATGAAATGGTGTTCTCTAAACACCCGGAAAAATGAATGAACACTAAGTGTGTTCGTGAGTGATGTGTATACAAGTGATCGTGGAGAGAGCTTCTAATTCTCATAATGATAAAGTGTTAAAATTGCTAGAATGCTAAATTTCTCTTCATTATGAAATTCTGAATCTCTAAACCTATTTATAGATCTTCTCGTTGATGATAGTTATAACTTCCTTGTTCTTGTTGTAGGTGGTTGTAATCGATTAACCAATTCTTGAAACCTCTCCTTGTTCTCGTTATAAGCGATTCTTGATTTTAACCAGCTCTTTAGCTCGTCGACTTTTTACCCCATCTGATTTTTTCACCCCCGTCTCATTACTTGCTCTTGGTGAGTGTCTTGTTCTTCCTCCTTGTCTGCCTCTCGCTGCTGCCTCGATTTTCTGCTCTTGTCTCCATCGACTTTCTTTGAACAACCCTATCTTACTAACCTATACTTAGTCTATTTTACAAAGATTACATTACATCATTTGGCTATACATTATCTTTCAATTTGGTCATCTTAGTTTTACACTTTTAACTCATCAAAACTAAGTACATCTTTTTCGTCCTAACAATTTCCCTTTTTAATGATGTTAAAACATAGCTCAAAAAAAACGTTAGTGATCTTAGAGGATAGGATAAACAATTATGTAACATAGTCGGATTATTTGGAACACTCACTCTATTAACAGATGATGAGAAGATCATGAATTAGAAAATCGTAACAATAAGTTTTATCAACAAGCGATTCGGATACTCAGAGCACTTAGTTCATAGAATCGGATGATCGGGTAACCGGATGACCGGAATAAAAGTTAGTTTATTTTATTTAGTTCAATTTTAGATATCTTAAAGAGTCTTAGTCAAGTTATGTTACAAGAACTGATTAGTTAAGCATGATTAGGTTAAGAAAAATTTTAAAGGAAATCAACAGATTATGAGAGTAGGTTAAAAAGTATGTTCACAAATTTCCATCACTTTAGCCTTCATACGAGTTCGGACAAAATTCGAGATAAGGTAAGAGAAAAAGAGATTTAATCATACCACCTATTCTCCTCTGGAATCTTAAGCCGATCAAAGACTCGCTTTTTCAACGATATGGTTTCTCCACCCTCTGCAAGATCGCCTAAGGATTCAGCTTTGATGATGAGCCGCTTGATCTTCTCCAGTCCAGGGCGACCGTCGTTTGTCGAGGGGGATCCATCTGGGAGTAGGCTGGTGCGACTACATCTGCGTGAAATTCGTCATTAGCAATGTTGACAAGATCTTGATACATTCGAGGGTCCTTCATTCCCGGCCGATTATGAAAAGCTTCATTTTCATCTAGTCCCCATCCGATGATTTTGCGGACGTGAAATGGAAGACCAGTCCACTTCAAAAGACCTCCACCTTGCAGTACGCCATTAACACTTCCTTGGGGACTACTTCACTTCGATGATAAGGCCGAAGAACTTCTTCCCCCTGCTCATTTCTCTCTCTCGAACCCACCTCCTCGGTGAGCGGTCATAGAATTTTCTCTTTGCTTTCTCCTGCTCTCTCCTCTTCTTTGCATCCCATCGCTTATATTTCTCCTTTTCATCTCTCTTTCTCTTAGGATTTTCTCCTCTTCATCTATCTCGGCTTGTGTTTTCTTTGTAGTTCTAGATGATCCGGAAGGAGATGCGACCATTTTGATTTGAGCAGGATCTTGCACGAGAAAGATCCCTAGGCTGCAGATCTTGGGTTCGGCTTCTCTTATCTTTCTCGGCTCCTTCTCCGACCTGTCCTATTTCTTCTTCTTCTCTTCTTCGGCTTTCAGCTCCTCGAGATAATTCCTCTATCTTCATGCTCGGGGCCATGATCTTATCATCATGCTCGTCTACTCTTTTCTTGAGCACACTATCTTCCCCTTTTTAGCATCAAAGAAAAGCGGGTGTTGCAGATAGTGGCTACTTGTTCAATTTGTCCCAGTAGTTCATGTCGAACATGCCTGTCTTCTCGTTCTAGCTGCTTCATTTCTCTTCTTCTTTGCCTCGGTCCTACGAAACTCTCCGTCTATGAATTGCTTAATTATTGTCGTCTGCCTATCCTTCTCCATTGCAGTGCATTTTCAGCATTTGATGAAATGAGGCCTCCTTAGCTTTCGAGGATTCTCTTACTTGATCTTCATGAATCCCCGATTTCGGTATAGGCGAGTGAACATCTTGTTTGACCCATTCATCCCGAGAGTTCATCTCGGTAGCAACCTTCCTCTTTACTTGAGCCATCTGTTCCTCATGTACGATCTTTGAAAAATAGAGGTCGATTTTTGTCTTTTCTTGAATAGCGGCCTCTATGTTTTCTTTGATAGATGATGTAATGACTCAGGAATCAGTTTGTAGAGCATTCGAGACTAGCTCTCTTGAGATTCAACACCTCCTCCTTCAGCGTGTTGAACTCGGATCTGAACTGATCATTGAAGGTCCTACCAAATCTTGAGATGGAGAGGATTGAGTTAGGTCAATCGTCTCCACCGAATTTCTTCTTCTTCAACCCTAGCTAGAGGAGAATCGGCCCGGTGTGTAGTTGTAGTTTGCTCCTCCAGTGTACCTCATTGGCGCTTTCTGTTGGTGCCTCCCGGTTGTATCCATCTCGGTGGCTCATCCGGCAACTCCACCCATAGCCATCTCCGGCTCTTCTTCGATTTCCTCTCTTACCAACTCTGGCTCCACTCTCCTTTCTTCCTCGACTTCTTACGTGCTTCCTCCGTAGACGGCATGTCTACGAAATATACCCTGAAGGATATAATCGAAGAACATGTTCTCGGTTAGGATATCCATGAAGGATTTGAGCTTGGACTTCTTGACACCTCCTTCTCCCGGAAGGACGGGTTGTTTCCTCCAACCTCGGCTATGAGGATATTTGTCTCCTCAAAGCTCCTGTCCTTATCCTCCACGGCGGACCATACATCTACCAATTCCTCCAACAGGCTCCGGTTCATCAATCAGTTGTGCTCTTTTCTCGGGAGAAATTTCTTCCCAACCACCCGAAGAGATTCCTCCGTTGGTCCCATGACTCCAGTAGGGTTAGGAAGAAGGGAGTATAGATGAGGTTCTGTTTGAGAGGTGGATAGGAAAGAAAATGGAGTCGGATGAGGGTTGTGTTTGTTACGGACTTTTGTGAGTAGACCGTTTTAGAGGCTCGGAGGCGGCGGCCTTGTGCCGCCTTCATCGCCCGGGTGGGATGATGAAGGTTGGGTGTCTTCAGCCTCGAGATGAGGAAGAAGATGATGTGGAGGGTTGGGTTTGCTCGGCTTCCTCGAGCTCATCTCCGGATGAGACTTCCACGATCTCCTTCATCCAGACTTTCAGTGCGACACTTCCCCCTTGGGAAGGCTGTCCTCTCCTCCTCTTCTTCTTCATTCTCGGCTTGAGTCTCCTCCTCCTCGAAGAGGGTTCATCAGCTAACACCGTCTCCACCTTCTTACCCTTGGCCTTAGAAACCTTTTTCTTAGGCGATGGAGGTGGGGTGTCTCCTTCCGAGTCTGTTAGCCCGAAGGTTTCTCATCCTTGATGAGCGAGACCATACGCTTTGTGAACTTCTTCACCCCCGTCTCCCGATCAAGCTTCTTGGTCCCTATCTTCTTCTCTAGTATGATGGTGACCCTGGTCATCATACTAGTTATCTTGGTCGTGACCATCTAATCGAGCTCCTTCGACACCTCTGTCTTCACAAACTTTTTCTTTTCCTCCATTATTCTCGAGTACACCATCTCGAGCCCAATTTATCTACGCCCGTCTATAATTGCTCTCGGACTGACAAATCCTCGGCTTTATCATCCCGTCGTGGCTTTGTTGCTCTCCAAGTATACACTTGGTCGAGAATGAGCATAAGGAGACGATACTTCCTTCTCAACATCCCCTTCTTTAGGTTCGCAGAGTTGTGTTTCTACGACTTCCTTGCCATCAATTTGTAGCTATCCAAATACTCCTCTGCCTTGTATATGAATGGGTTGCCGCCGGTGGTGCTCGGGCCGAAAATTTCTCCGATGTCGGCGATAGATACATGAATTTTCCTGCTCTTCCCCAAAGTTCGAATACTAGTTTCTAACCCGGTATCGGTTGCTTTAGCACGGGTCATGAACTCTACGGCGAGATCATCCAAGGTTTTTGATTTCGAGGGCTTCATCGAGCGATCGCTTCAATCCTCTGGACTCCAACAACTCTAAAATTTCCCTTATTTCGGGATCGGTGGATATATCCCACTCTACGTACATCTCGGATTTGGTGCGATCTCGATGGATTTGAGATTGTATTCATACTTGATTACGGATTTTTCGGTGTCCGCCATTGAAGCAGTGTTTGGAAAGTTTTGAGAGGGAAAAGGATTTTTGAGAGAATATGAATAGGTAATTATGTGCGTAAGTTATTATGCACACGTTTTCCTATTTATATGGAAAAATTTAATAATAAGCTAATCAAAAACTAATAATGATTGCAAAAGTATAGATTTTGGCTTTCGTGCCAGCATTAAATGCAATTATGCAGATTTATTTTGAAAAGTGCACGAATAATATTAAATATGTCGCGCGTGGTTGACGGTTCATATTTGAAACCGCCTCCAATTTATGCGCGTGAATGTCACTCAGGCGTATTTCAAAGCTTTATTTGATAAAATTTGGTCCGATAGTAACTTCTCGACAAGAAGTAACTTGATTTGTAAAATTTTGATTAATTGGAGAGATAATCTTGAAATATTATCTCTTTATCTTTCAAAAGAATCTTTTAAAATCGAACCCTTTTAACAAATTTAAAAGAATGTCTTGAGTGAATTCTATTTTAATAAATAACTAATTATGATATTAAATTCACATATTAATTATGTGATCTAATAATCATAATTTTTTTTTAAAAAAACAAAAAGTTAGAAAGACTCCTGTGATTTTAATCGTGTATGCGGATTGAACATTGTCGACCTTTTTCTCGTATCTTATCGGATGAGATATGTCTTATTCACTAAACTAAAGATTTTCCTGAAATCAAACACTTGAGCAAACTTATTAGTATCTTTTGTGAGTAATTCGGACAAGGTACATATAATCATCCTGTCTTTTGATCAATCGGTGATTATGATGTATTTATACGTATTACTTCAGTCTAGACAAGTAAATATCAAGTTAGTTTTAAAATCAATAGATGAATCCTTGATTCTTGATTCCTTATAGGAGATCAATGATATCAGCTCTATGATTATCCATGTGATTTTTAACAAGTCGATATTACTTTCTAAACATAGTATTATGAAAGAGAAACAAGAATGAATAATAAAGAAAAGATCATAGATCAAATTTGAGGTAGCATCTAATAATACTAATTCTAATGAAAGATCTTTGAACCTTGTCTCCGCTAGTGGTTTTGTTAGAATGTCTGCTCTTTGATAACTGTCGAGAATCTTCTCTAGTACGATATTACCTTTTTCTACATGATCTCGAATGAAGTGATGACGAATATCAACATGTTTGCACTGGTATGTAAAGCTGGGTTACGGGTAATAGCTATGGCACTGTTACTATCACAAAAGATTGGTACATCTTTGGTGATAATGTTATAGTCCCTTAGGCATTGGTGATCGGATCGGTGTGAGCAACAACTCCCGGTGCCATGTACTCGGCTTGATGAGTAGAAGTAGCTACAGAGGTTTGTTTCTTAGACAACCATGAAATCAGCTTACTTCCCGAGAAATTGGCAAGTTCCGGATGTAGATTTCCTATCTATCTTACACCTACCAAAATCTGAATCTGAGTAACCCGACAATTGAAGTTATCGTCATTTGGATACCACAGTCCTACATAGATAGTACTTTTCAAATACTTCAAGATCTTCTTTGCGGCTTCAAGATGACTCTTTTTAGGTTTAGCTTGAAAGCGTGCACATACACCCACTGCAAAAGAAATGTCAGGTCTACTAGCGATTAAGTATAAAAGAGAGCCAATTAAACCTCTATACTGCGTCGATCGGTGTCTTCCTTTCTCATCTGGATCCATTGAAAAATTTGTCATCATAGGTATCTTGGCTTCTCGGCTGGTACTTATTCCAAATTTTTCAATAAGATCTTTGGTGTATTTTGCTTGACTTATGAAAATTCCTTTCTTTGTCTGTTTAACTTGAAGTCCAAGAAAATATGTCATCTCTCCCATCATGGACATCTCAAATCTACTCTTCATAAGATGACTAAATTCTTCACACAAAATAGGATTAGTTGATCCAAAAATTATATCATCAACATAGATTTGAACTAACAAGAGATCTTTATCGATTCTTTTCTAAATAAAGTTCTATCTATCTTACCTTTTACAAAACCATTTTGAGTTAAATATTCGAGATAAGGTATCATACCAAGCTCTAGAGGCTGTTTAAGTCCATATAGAGCTTTTCTCGGTTTATATACATTGTCTCCTTTGACAAAGCCCGGAGGTTGCTCTACATATACTTCTTCGGTTATGACTCCATTTAGAAAAACAGATTTCACATCCATTTGGAACACGATAAATCTTTTGTAAGTAGCATAAGCTAAGAACAATCTTATGGCTTCAAGGCGAGCAAGCTGGTGCAAAGGTTTCATCATAATCAATTCCCTCGATTGTGAGTAACCTTGTGCAACAAATCTAGCCTTATTTCTTACCACAATATTGTTCTCATCTCTTTTGTTCTTAAAAACCCATTTTGTTCCAATAACTTTTTGATGATGAGGTCTTTCAACAAGTTCCCACACATCTTGTCTTTGAAATTGATTTAATTCTTCTTGCATTGCATTTATCCAATTGGAGTCAAGTTAGAGCTTGATAATAGATTTAGGTTCGAGCAATGATACATAACAACTAAGCAGACAGTCTTGGTTTATACGTGTCCTTATGCGGACTCGAGAATCTAAACTTCCGATTATCTGTTCATTTGGATGATAAGTCAATACTCGTTTACCTTTATCTTTTGAGTATGAAATCTTATACGTAATATTTTCATCAATTGGTTCTGTATTACCTTCAAGATATCTTCTTGTCCATTTGGTAGTATAGGCGTCTGATCGGAGATGACATGGAAGAGCTCTCGGGTTCCTTATCTTTATCATTGTCTTCCTCATCCGATTGATTCCGTAAGTAGAACTTGACTGATTTCTTGATATCCATTTTGTTGAAGTCTTCACTATCTTGGTGACGTCATCTGTATTTTTAGTCTTGAAAGAAATCTCATCAAACACAACATGTGGTGTTTCTTCCACACATAATGTAATCTTATTAAAAACTCTATATGCTTTGGATACGAGATGAGTATCCTAAGAATATCCCATCCGCAATCTTGGCATCAAAAGTTCTTAACTTAGATTTCTCATTATTATGGATGAAACACTTACACCCAAATATATGGAAATATGATATTTTGGGTATTCTACCCTTCCATAATTCATAAGGGGTTTTGCATTTATCTTTTACAATTAAACACCTATTTTGTACAAAACAAGCGTATTAATGGCTTACGCCCAAAACTCGTGTGGAGTATCATACTCGAGATAACATCGTTCTTGCAGCTTCTTTTAAGGTTCTGTTTCTCCTTTCTACTACTCCATTTTGTTGGGGTGTTCTTGCAGATGATGTTTCATGTGCTATACCATTCTCGGTGCAATAGTTAGTAACAAGCGAATTTAGAAACTCAGTACCTTTATCACTTCTAATCTTGACAATATTTAGTCCTTTTTCATTTTGAATTCTTTTGAGGAATTCTGGAATTTTTGTTATGATCTCATTCTTTTTGTACAAGAAAATAACCCAAGGGCTCGTTTGGTTTCCTTTATTGGATAATACGAACTATAATACCTATATTTGTAATACCGGTTTATTTATCAATATTTTTTTGGTTTCAAAAACTTGAGTTAAATAATTAGTGTTAGCTATCAATATTATGTTTGGTAGCAAGTATTATAACTAGTATTAATTTATTTTAGACTAATTTGTCCTTATAAATAAAAATAATAATAAACACATCTTGATGAAAGTAAAGGGTGTTTTTGGTATTTTAAAATTTAATAGATGTTGGAGAAACATAAGTATTACAAATACCATATGAAACTTGGAATCTATAATACCATGTATTAGGTATTATTTGAACGGGCTCATTCTTAATAACGGGCTGGAAGTATAATGTATAAAACAAACCAAACAAGTGATAAAGTTGTATTAGGGATCAATACACCCCTAATAAAGGAAACCAAACGAGCCCCAAGTGAATCTAGAAAAATCATCTACAATCACTAAAGTATACTTTCTTCCACTAAAACTCAGAGGTGTAAGCTGGACCAAAAAGATCCATGTGTAAAAGTTCCAAAATCCTTTCTCAAGCAGGACCATTTATTGTTTTGAAAGAAGTTTTGGTCTGCATTTTCCTTTTGACAAGCACCACAAATATGATCTTTCGAAAATATTTTATCTGGGAGTCCTTTGACTAGGGATTTCCTTGCTATTTTGTTAAGAGTTTTGAAATTTAAGTGACTAAGACGTTTATGCCATAGCCAACTTAAATCCTCCGAACTCTTCGCAATAAGACAAGTATCCTTAGGGCAACTCTTGAAATTTGCAACGTAGATATTACCTTGTCTCGACTCCAGCAAGTAAAATATTTTCGTTTATACCATCCAAAATATAACATGCATCATGAGTGAATTTTTACATAATATCCTTTGTCACAAAAGCGTGAGACGGATAATAGATTATGTTTCAATCCTTCCACAAAATAAACTTCACTAACACGGATATTTCCAATCATTAGAGTTCCAACTCCTTTGGTTAGACCAAAATTGTTGTCACCAAACATTACTCGAGGTCCATCTATTGTGCGATAGTTGGAAAGAAGTCTTTTCTCATAAGTCATATGCTTAGAACATCCACTGTCTATATACCGATGACTTCAAGAACATCTCCTCTTTCAACTATCTCCTTATTTCCTGCAACCACAAAATTAATTTTTAGGTACCCTTTGTGTATTGGGTCCTTTCTCGTTAAGTTGATACTTAGGTATCCAGATAAACACATCTAAGTTTTTCAAAACCAATGATTGAATCTTGCAACCATATCTCGTCTACTAATATTAGACCTGCCTAGATCAATTTTATTTAATTGATCTCTAGTAATTGTCTTATATTTTGGAAAGAATGGATATGACTTGCTTCTTCCATCAAAACCATTATACTTTGGAAAAGGCTTTGATTTAGTCTTTAGATTTCTTTTGGGAACATTTCTCCTCGTCTGTGTTTTCTCTTTAGAAATATCGGATGAGGTGATTTGCTCCTTAGATTTCTTTGGACTAAGTTGTCTTTTCCATAGTCTTAGTAGCTTTGACAAAAACTCTTGGTTTGATAGGATCATTCTTCTTGTTCCTATCAAAACCCAATCTAGTTTTATCAATAGGCTTCCGAGAAGTATCAAGATGTTATCAATTGTACTGAGAATTATTAAGATATCCTAACTTGAGATTCAATTCTCGTTAGTCTTTTAAAATTCTCATTCTCCATATTGATATCTGAAAATTTAATTTTTAAAGCACTCAATTCTTTTTCCAACTTATTGGTTTTCTCGGATGAGGAACTAGTAGTAGTTTTAGATTGACATTCCCCTTGAATGTACAATCCAGGTTTTTCTTGTCCTGTCGATGTTCCTTTGTTAGATTAAGAATTTGATTCTTTAAACTTAAATTTTCAATCTCTATCTGTTTATAAGCGAGATAAAGCCGTCTTCGATCTTTTAAAAGCTTGTTAATAAGACATGGATCGATTGAGACATAAGTTATCACAATCATTATCTCAAGATGAGTAATAGATTACCTCTTTAGCCATTAGGCATATGTCATTGTCTAATCCAAAGCCTGGATGAGGATGATGATGATGATGTCTCATGTGTTTCCTCCTTTTCTCGCTAAAAGAGCTCGTTGATCTCGCATACCTCCTATCCCTTTTCTTCCTCTTCTCTTCTCTCTCTCTAGGAGTAAGTTGAGGACAATCATAGCTAAAGTGACCGGGTTTATTGCGGGTATAACAGATATCTCCTCTATCGATTTTGGACTATTTTCTCCTCGTCGATTGGTGATTTATACCTTTTCACTTTGGATCCTTCTTGTCATTATCCGAATACTTTTCTTCCTTGTCTCGATTTATAATTTCGGTGATTAAACCTGTCTCTCTTGTTCCTTTTATACTTCATCTTGAGTCTATCATATCGTCGATCAATAGTGCCATTTCCTCCTTAATCGACAAATCGATGCCTTAGAAATCTTGTCGAGAATTTTCTTGATGAAGAAATGCCACGGTCTTTCCAGATGTAGACGACTACGCCTCATCTTCTTCATCTTCAATGTGTATATCATATTCCGGTGCTTTAAGATGAGAAAATAGAGTGTCATGTGATATAGTCGTGATTTTGTGTTGCTTTGAGAATATTAGCTTTCTCCCTCCATCTTTTGCTCAATGATCTGAGTACCTTGTTGTTAATTTCTTTCTCGGTGTAGGCTTACCCAAATCGCCAGCTTTGTTCACAAGATTAGTCGAGTCTCACGTCCAATTGATCCACAGTTTCTCCATCTTTCATTTTGAACGTGTCAAATGCATGTAAGATGGTGCGGTTTATTTTCTTTAACCCGATCGACCCTTCACGAGACACTTGCAAGAGTCTCACACATATCCTTAGCAGTTTTACATCTTTTAATCTTTTCTATCCAATCCTTGCTTAAAGTTTCAATGATTTCAGTTCTTGCAACTTGATCCAAATTGTGAATCTTCCTTTCATCGTTTGTTAATTCGGCACTCTTTTTTCTTGTTGACTTCTTGTATGAAGATTCAGCTCAGTGCTAACAACTCCATGATAAAATTTTATTGGACCTTCCTCAAGAACCTCTTCCATGCGGTCATGAATGGCCTTCAAATGATTCTCCATTCTAAACTTCCAATAATCATATTCTTCGATAGAGAACTCTGGCAAACTCCTGGTTTTCTTACTTTTAACAGTTGACATAGTATTTCAAGAGACTAAAAGATGACTTATCGTAAATGTTAGTGAATCAATAATAAGAAATCAAATTTAAACAAGAACACGAGAATTTCAAGACCACAAATCGTTTATCGTAACGACTTAACAACTGCTCCGATACCACTTGTTGGGTCCCTTTAGAAAGAGTTAATCAAGTAATCAAGATGCCTTCTAGTGATAATCTAGAAGGGGGGATGAATAGATTATCAAAAACTTTTTCAAGCTTAGATGATCTATCAACTCCAAAAACAATTTTACAATGGGAAACAATTCTTGACTAAACCCAATTTAATTAGGATCTAAAGCTTTATCAAATATTGAATTTTGTGATCAAGAAATAATCAATGTAAACAAGTAAAAACAATAAGAAGAAACAACACATGATTTATAGTGGTTCGGATCAAATGATCCTACGTCCACTCTCCTTCTTCAACTTTGAAGAAGGGACTCTACTCTTGTCTTTCTTCTTTCTTACTTTCTTCACTTACAACGTGTATCTTGACCTTACAAGTATGATGCTATCTCTATTTGGCTTTTAAAGATTCAAATGAAATGGTGTTCTCTAAACACCGAAAAATGAATGAACACTAAGTGTGTTCGTGAGTGATGTGTATACAAGTGATCGTGGAGAGAGCTTCTAATTCTCGAGAATGATAAAGTGTTAAAATTGCTAGAATGCTAAATTTCTCTTCATTATGAAATTCTGAATCTCTAAACCTATTTATAGATCTTACGTTGATGATAGTTATAACTTCCTTGTTCTTGTTGTAGGTGGTTGTGGCCCGATTAACCAATTCTTGAAACCTCTCCTTGTTCTGTTATAACCGATTCTTGATTTTAACCAACTCATTAGCTCGTCGACTTTTTACCCCATCTAATTTTTCACCTGTCATTACTTGCTCTTGGTGAGTGTCTTGTTCTTCCTCCTTGTCCTGCCTCTCGCTGCGTCTCGATTTTCTGTTCTTGTCTCCATCGACTTTCTTTGAACAACCCTATCTTACTAACATATACTTAGTCTATTTTACAAAGATTACATTACATCATTTGGCTATACATTATCTTTCAAATTTGGTCATCTTAGTTTTACACTTTTAACTCATCAAAACTAAGTACATCTTTTTCGTCCTAACATAGATCTTTTTGTCTTTTTGATACGAAACACTATTGAAATGATCATTTTACTCTAATGATCATTAAATAAGGTATGAAAAGTACATGGGAAGTGCCAATGGATACCAAATTAGTCAAACAAACACTCCTTATTTTTCCTCTTTTTGCATGCTAAAACAGAAATCTACAGTGGTTTTTGTAGAATTCTGAATAATCTCGGTATGACTCATTATAAATCACTGATTTTTATGTATTTTGCATTCAAAAGGTTTATTAATCGGTCTTTTCCCTCCGTTATCTGTATTAGGTGTAGTTTTTAGATTATTATTATCGACAACTAAACTTTGTGATAACTAGTTGTTTTTTGTCTTTACGATACAAAACAATATTGAAATGATCATTTCACTCCAACGATCATTAATTAAGGTATGAAAAAGTACTTGGGAAGTGCCAATGGATAGATACCAAATTAGTCAAACAAACACTCCTTATATTTCCTCTTTTTCATGTTAAAACAGAAATCTACGGGGTTGTTGTAGAATTCTGAATAATCTCGATATGACTCATGATAAATCATTGATTTTCATGAATTTTGCATTCAAAAGGTTTATTTATCGGTCTTTTTCCTGATGTTTTGCTTCTTCCGATCGTCGAGCCTCGATCGACTCGACTCTTTTCCCGACCCCGGCCTCTCACTTCCTTTCGTTCTTCTTCCGTCGCTTGAATGAAGACACCCGATCGGCCCGACTTTCCCAAATTCCCACCGCCGGTCCTTCGCCTTTCCGGATTTTTCGCGTCGTTTTAGTCGTCGTGGTCGACGGGGAAGAAAGAAATGAATGAATGTTCTTTTGGGAAAATGTATAATAATACACCTACCGAGGCGAAAGCCAAAGGTTAGTCTCGTAGGTGGACGTATCGAACCGAAATAAGATCTCGATTTAGATCTTGATACACCGATTTCCCATAATAATAAATAATCGTCGTAGAAGCTGTTCCTAGGAAAGATTATGGTTCTCGGGTATCCAATCAATTCATCCCCTAAACCGGGAGCTTAGCGAAAAGAGTAGGTGTCGACCACAAGGATTTGTTGCTAAGGGAAGATCTTGACTTTAGCTCGGCTTCGTTCGGCTAAGGCAAGTCAAGAATAAGAAAGCGGTAAGCCGGAGCTAAAGCTCTCCTACGCAACATTTCCCCTCCTCACTATGGAATGTAACCTCTAAGGAACGACGCCCGCGCATTAGGTGTAGTTTTTAAAGTGTTATTATCGACAATTAAACTTTGTGATAACTAGTTATTTTTTGTTTTTTTGATACAAAACACTATTGAAATGATCATTTCACTCCTATGATCATTAATCATGTTAAAAAAGTACTTAGGAAGTTCCAATTGATCTCAATTTAGTCAACCAAACACTCCTTATTTTTCCACTTTTTGCATGAAAAAGCAATCTATATGGTTTTTGTAGAATTCGAACAATCTCGGTATGACTCGTGATAAAACATTGATTTTTATGTATTTGACATTCAAAATGTTTATTAATCGGTCTTTTCCCTCCGTTATACGCATTAGGTGTAGTTTTTAGAGTATTATTATCGACAACTAAACTTTGTGATAACTAGTTGTTTTTGACTTTTGATATAAAACACTATTGAAATGATCATTTCATTCCAATGATCATTAATTAAGGTATGAAAAGTACTTGAGAAGTTCCAATGGATCTCTAAATAGTCAAACAAACACTCCTTATTTTTCCTCTTCTTGCATGCTAAAAACAGTAAATCTATAGGGTTCTTGTAGATTTCTGAATAATCTCAGTATGACTCGTGATAAATCATTGATTTTTATGTATTTGGCATTCAAAATGTTTATTAATCGGTCTTTTCCCTCCGTTAAGCGCATTAGGTGTAGTTTTTAGAGTATTATTATCGACAACTAAACTTTGTGATAACTAGTTATTTTTGACTTTTTGATACAAAACACTATTGAAATGATCATTTCATTCCAATGATCATTAATTAAGGTATGAAAAGTACTTGGGAAGTTCCAATGGATCTCAAAATAGTCAAACAAACAGTCCTTATTTTTCCTCTTTTTGCATGCTAAAGCAATCTATAGGGTTTTTGTAGATTTACGAATAATCTCGGTATGACTCGTGATAAATCATTGATTTTTATGTATTTTGCATTCAAAATGTTTATTAATCGGTCTTTTCCTACATTATCTGCATTAGGTGTAGGTTTTAGAGTATTATTATCAACAATTAAACTCTGTGATAACAAGTTGTTTTTGTCTTTCCAATGGATCTCAAATTGGTCAACCAAACACTACTTATTTTTCCTCAAATTAAAGGTATTATTGATAAAAGAGAAAAAGGAAAAAGGTGGGACCACAACCCGGTCCAAGGTATAAACGAAACAAAGAGAAAAGGCCCAAAAATCCCTAATAAGAAGCCCGAATACAAAGGCTGGAAAAAAACCACAACAACCAAATGATTAATACACCCACCAGGGGTCAACAATCCAGATTAAAACACCCACCAAGAGTCAATCAAACTAGAACATCCAGCAAAGAGATAAACCGATCAAAGCCAAAAACACAACCCAAATGACCTCCAACCCGTTACAACAAGCATAAAAACCGAAGCATCTAACCGAATGCACGGAATCAAACATGCATTGAACGGAAACCGGCAAGTAAAAAGGGAAAGAGTCTTGACTCAGGACCGAGAGAATCACAAACATAAACCTCCACTTTGAAGCACAATCTGAAAGATAGGATAAACCGACTTCACCAGCCAGGAGAAGAGCAACGGCCCTTCACCGAGGCATTTCTTCAAACAGAATGTGGGCAACCAAAACCCGAGAATAAATGCACAACGTTAGGAACAATCAATTCACGACCAATAATTTGACGAACCAAAAATTGAATGGGTATCACCTTGAAAACCACAATTCCAAACAAGAAAGAAACCAAACAGGAATCGAAGCAAATAGCAAAACCGCAAAAATTTACCAAAGAAACCGCAATTAACCAGCCTAAACAACAGGATACAATCCCAATCTAAATCGGTAATCAAAACGCAGAACACTCACGAATTCAATTCTGTGGCTTAAAGAAATTCTCGCGAACTCGGTGATTTTCCGCGTAAACAACCGCCGCCGAATAACCTGTGGGCCTTTGAATGAAACCGTCGACCAACGCTGGAAATAGGAGCCTAACGCTTGCCCCGCCGCCGTGGCGTTTTCTTTAGAACTCTTCGTTTCCAAAATTCCGGCAACGACAACGCGGAACCCATTGTAAATCAAAGAAATCCTTCGCGATTTTGACATCCAAAACCCCGAATCGGCATATATTCTCCCAATCTGCATAAATCCTCCCAATCCCTTCGTAAATCCGTCGCGAGAGAATCGGAAAGAATCCCCGTAGCTGTTCCTAAATCGCGCAAATCGGCTTCGATTTTCCCGCTTTGAGAAGCCGGATCTCCTCCACTGAGAAAACCGCCGCCGCCGTTAAGTAATGTGATCGAGCGGTTGTTGGCGATAACCGTCGCTAGTCGACGTATCCATGGAGAATCGTGCAACAAACGCGATCGGAGAAGGAACCGTAGTACGAGACATAGCTTTACCCCGATAAAATATCCGTCGAATGAAAGAGGCTTTTAAAAAATACCCAACTCTGTGTATAACTTTGTTGAACGAGCTTTTTGAAGAACTCCAGCTTTTGCATCGATTTATGTAAATGAAAACGGTCTCGAGAAAGTGTGCCAAATTCTGAATTCTCGAACACCCAATTGGAATTCGAGCCCATTACCGAAATAAAATTCCGAGAAGTATCAAAACGTAAACTTCCTATACAATGTTCCTTGATAATCATTCTTTTTCTTTATTGAAAATGACGAACATTGAAAAGAATCTTTCTTTTTCTTTATTGAAAATGACGAACATTGAAAAGAATCTTGAACCCGAACTGACTTAGAAATGTAGAGAGAAGGGAGAGCTTCTCTCTCTATATTTTGGCACTACTTATTTTTCCTCTTTTTGCATGCAAAAGCAATCTGTAGGGTTTATGTAGAATTCGAATAATCTCGTTTTAACTCGTGATAAATCATTGATTTTTATAAGGTTTATTTATCGATCTTTTCCCTTCATTATCTGCATTAGATGTAGTTTTAGAGTGTTGTTATCGACAACTAAACTTTGTGATATCTGGTTGTTTATTGTCTTTGTGATACAAAATACTATTGAAATGATCATTTCAATCCAATGATCATTGATCAAGGTAAGAAAAGTTGAAAGAAGTTTTCCAATGGATCTCAAATTAGTCAACAAAACACTCCTTATTTTTCCACTTTTTGCGTTTTTGATACAAAACACTATTGAAATGATCATTTCACTCCAATGATCATTAATCAAGGAAAGAAAAGTACTTAGAAATTCCAATGGATCTCAAATTAGTCAACAAAACACTCCTTATTTTTTCTCTTTTTGCATGCAAAAACAGAAATCTATAAGGTTTTTGTAAAATTCTGAATATTCTTGGTATGACTCACGATAAATCATTGATTTTTATGTATTTTGCATTCAAAAGGTTTATTTATCGGTCTTTTCCTTTCATTATTTGCATTAGATGTAGTTTTTAGAGTGTTATTATCGACAACTAAACTTTGTGATATCTAGTTATTTTTTGTCTTTTTGATACAAAACACTATTGAAATGATCATTTCACTCGAATGATCATTAATCAAGGTAAGAAAAGTACTTAGAAAATTCCAATGGATCTCAAATTAGTCAACCAAACACTACTTATTTTTCCTCTTTTTGCATGCAAAACCAGTAAATCTATAGGGTTTTTGTAGAATTCTGAATAATCTCGTTATGATTCGTGATTAATCATTGATTTTTATGTATTTTGCATTTAAAAAGTTTATTTATCGGTCTTTTCTCTTCATTACGCATTAGATGTAGTTTTTAGAGTGTTATTATCGGCTAAACTTTGTGATATCTAGTTATTTTTTGTCCTTTTGATACAAAACACCATTGAAATGATCATTTAACTTCAATTATCATTAATCAAGGTAAGAAAAGTACTTAGGAAGTTCCAGTTGATCTCAATTTAGTCAACCAAACACTCTTTAATTTACCTATTTTTGCATGAAAAACAAAATTGTATAAGGTTTTGTAGAATTGAATAATCTCGTAATGACTCGTGATAAATCATTGATTTTTATGTATTTGGCATTCTAAAGGTTTATTTATCGGTCTTTTCCTCCATTATCTCGCATTATGTGTAGTTTTTATAGTGTTATTATCGGCGACTAAACTTTGTGATAACTAGTTGTTTTTTGTCTTTTTGATACAAACCACTTTGTAGAAATGATCATTTTACTCCAATGATCATTAATCAAGGTTAGAAAAGTACTTAGGAAGTTCGGTGGATCTCAAATTAGTCAACCAGACAATCCTTATTTTTCCACTTTTTGCAAGAAAATACAAAAATCTATAGGGTTTTTGTAGAATTACGAATAATCTCGATATGACTCGTGATAAATCATTGATTTTTATGTATTTTGCATTCAAAAGGTTTATTTATCGGTCTTTTCCCTTCATTATCCGGATTAGATATAGTTTTTAGAGTGTTATTATCTACAACTAAAATTTGTGATATCTAGTTGTTTTTTGTCTTTTGATATAAAACACTATTGAAATGATCATTTCACCGCAATGATCAATTAATCAAGGTAAGAAAGGTATTTAGGAAGTCCCAAGTGGATCTCAAATTAATCAACCAAACACTCCTTATTTTTCTCTTTTTGCATGCAAAAACAGAAATCTATAGGGTTTTTATAGAATTCGGAATAATCTCGGTATGACTCGCGATAAATAATTGATTTTTATGTATTTTGCATTCAAAAGGTTTATTTATCGGTCTTTTCCCTTCATTATTTGCATTAGATGTAGTTTTTAGTGTGTTATTATCGACAACTAAACTTTGTGATATCTAGTTGTTTTTGTCTTTTGATACAAAACACGAATGATCATTAATCAAGGTAAGAAAAGTACTTAGAAAATTCCAATGGATCTCAAATTAATCAACCAAACACTACTTATTTTTCCTCTTTTTGCATGCAAAAATAGAAATCTATAGGGTTTATGTAGAATCTGAATAATCTCGTTATGACTCGTGATAAATCATTGATTTTTATAAGATTTATTTATCAGTCTTTTTCCCTTCATTATATACATTAGATGTTGTTTTAGAATGTTATTATCGACAACTAATCTTTGTGATATCTAGTTGTTTTTGTCTTTTTGATATAAAACACGATTGAAATGATCATTTCACTCCAATGATCATTAATCAAGGTAAGAAAAGTATTTAGGAAGTTCCAATTGATCTCAATTTAGTCAACCAAAAGTCATTATTTTTCCTCTTATTGCATGAAAACCGAGAAATCTATAGGGTTTTTGTAGAATTGAATAATCTCGTTATGACTCGTGATTAATCATTGATTTTTATGTATTTTGCATTTAAAAGGTTTATTTATCGGTCTTTTTCCTTCATTATCCGCATTAGATGTAGTTTTTAGAGTGTTATTATCGATGACTAAACTTTGTCATATCTAGTTATTTTTGTCCTTTTGATACAAAACACTATTGAAATGATCATTTCACTCCAATGATCATTAATCAAGGTAAAAAAGTACTTAGGAAGTTCCAGTTGATCTCAATTTAGTCAACCAAACACTCTTTATTTTTCCTATTTTTGCATGAAAAACAAAAATCTATTGGGTTTTTGTAGAATTCTGAATAATCTCGTTATGACTCGTGATAAATCATTGATTTTTATGTATTTTGCATTCAAAAGGTTTATTTATCGGTCTTTTCCCTTCATTATCTGGATTAGATATAGTTTTTAGAGTGTTATTATCGACAACTAAACTTTGTGATATCTAGTTGTTTTTGTATTTTTGACCCATAAAGGCAAATTTTATTAAAAAGAAAAAGGGAAAAAGGGGAGCCACAACCCGGCTCCAGTAGGCTAGATGAAGAAGGATGAACCCGGCCTCACTAAAAACCTTACGTCGTAAAACCCCCTTGGGGAAAAACCGACGCAAGGGGAAAATGAGGAACAACGGGAGCATCAAAGCCAAAACACTTGTTTTTTGATACAAAATACTATTGAAATGATCATTTCACAAAGAATGATCATTAATCAAGGTAAGAAAGGTACTTAGGAAGTCCCAATAGATCTCAAATTAGTTAACCAAACAGTCCTTATTTTTCCTCTTTTTGATATGAATTTTTATGCGTGACCCATATAGACCTTGCTTTCTTTATTGAATTTCGTGTAATTGATGAAGTGAACATTGAAGATGACGTAAAAGCGATCATTGGGAAACAAAATGTTGAAGGAAAAATAACTACCAAAATAAGTACCAAATTTGTCAAACAAACACTCCTTATTTTTCCCCTTTTTGCATGAAAAAGAAATGTATAGGATTTTTGTAGAATTGAATAATCTCGGTATGACTCGTGATAAATCATTGATTTTTATGTATTTTGCATTCAAAATTTTTATTAATCGGTCTTTTCCTCTACGTTATCTGCATTAGGTGTAGTTTTTAGAGTATTTTTATCGACAACTAAACTCGGTGATAACAAGTTGTTTTCTGTCTTTTTGATACAAAACACTATTGAAATGATCATTTCACTCCGGTGATCATTAATTAAGGTATGAAAAGTACTTGGGAAGTGCCAAAGGATACCAAATCGATCTTTTCCCTACATTATCGCATTAGGTGTAATTTTTAGAGTATTATTATCGACAACTAAACTTTTTGATAACTAGTTGTTTTTGACTTTTTGATACAAAACACTATTGACATGATCGTTTCACTCCAATGATCATTAATTAAGGTATGAAAAGTACTTGGGAAGTTCCAATGGATCTCAAATTTTTCCAACAAACACTCCTTATTTTTCCTCTTTTTGCATGAAAAATAGAAATCTCTGAGGTTTTTGTAGAATTCGATTAATCTCGGTATGACTCGTGATAAATCATTGATTTTTATGTATTTTGCATTCAAAAGGTTTATTAATCGGTCTTTTCCCTACTTATACGTATTAGGTGTAGTTTTTAGAGTATTATTATCGACAACTAAACTTTGTGATAACTAGTTGTTTTTGTCTTTACGATTCAAAATAATATTGAAATGAACATTTCACTCCAATGATCATTAATTAAGGTATGAAAAGTCCTTGGGAAGTGCCAATGGATATATACCATATTAATCAAATAAACACTCCTTTATTTTCCTCTTTTTTCATGTTAAAGCAGAGATATCTACAGGGTTTTTGTAGAATTTTGAATAATCTCGGTATATGACTCGTGATAAATCGTTGATTTTTATGAATTTTGCATTCAAAAGGTTTATTTATCGGTCTTTTTCCTCCATTATACTGCATTAGGTGTAGTTTTTAAAGTGTTATTATCGACAATTTAACTCTGTGATAACTAGTTGTTTTTTGTTTTTGATACAAAACATTTTTGAAATGATTATTTCACTCCAATGATCATTAATCAAGGTAAGAAAAGTACTTAGGAAGTTCCAGTTGATCTCAAATTGAAGATATTATTTATAAGAGTGAAAAAGAAAAAGGAGGGACCACAACCCGGTCCAAGGTAAGAAACGAAATTGAAAAGGCCAAAAAGGCCAAAAAGGGATCACAACCCGGTCCAAGGTTTGAAAAACACCTAAACAAGCTGAAAAAGCTAACGGAGTACATCCAAAAGAATATACCCCATGAAACACCCAACAAAGGTCACAAGTGAATACAATCAAAAAGCAGTGGTTCCGATCAGAAGTTAAAATCACAAGCACCGAGTTGACCTCCAAACCCATTACAACAAGCATAAAAACCAGAACTAAAATGTCTGGAATCAAGAAATGCATTGGAGCAGGCAGCAGACAATAGGTAAGCAGATTAGACTTCAAGAGCGAGAACACCCACAGATGATTAGTACACCCACTAACATCAACAATTCCAAGAGAATTAAACAAAGCAGCGAAACCAAAGATAAGGAATATCGGTCCTCGAAGGACCGAATTAAAACGGTAATTGAGGAATCAAGATATGGAATCATCCCCCATTGATGACAAATTGAAAACCCAAATCAAGAAACCTCCATAACGAACCCATTTAAGTAAATCGAAGAAGACAAATTGCAACTGGAAATAAAGCGAGACTCCACTCGATCGAGAGAAGGAGCCGGTGACGGCAACTCCAAACCATGAACCGGTGAAAAGAAAAATCCCCCAAATGTCGAAATACTCAATCGCGAAACCGAGGGGAAACCTTTGAAATCAACTGATTGACTACGCAAAATCAAACGTGATTTTGAAATTTGCCCAGATATGAAAAATCCGGCGGCATTGCTAAAGCGAAGCGTCGCGGGAAATGCCTTCTTCCGCCGCTTGATGTTTGTCGTTTTCTCGAAATTTCACCGTGAAAAGCGAATAATCGAACATCCCCATCAAATCTCTGCAAGAAATGCCTCATAATCGCTGATAATGGACCGGCCCTTAGAAAATAGAAACGTCGCCGTGAAGTTCCTCCTTCCACCGAATGATATGTCTCATTTATTCCGTTTTGGAGAAAATCGAAAAATCCTTCGCAAATCACGAACCCGGCGAGGAAACCGAATCTGCTTCTATAGGATATGAGTTGAAAATGAAATTCCCTTTTGTAATTGAATTAAATCGGTTTTTGCATGAAATACACTCTTTATTTTTCCTATTTTTGCATGAAAAACAAAAATCTATAGGGTTTTTGTAGATTTACGAATAATCTCGGTATGACTCGCGATAAATCATTGATTTTTATGTATTTTGCATTCAAAAGGTTTATTTATCGGTCTTTTCCCTTCATTATTTGCATTAGATGTAGTTTTTAGAGTGTTATTATCGACAACTAAACTTGGTGATATCTAGTTGTTTTTTATCTTTTTGATACAAAACACTATTGAAATGGTCATTTCACTCGAATGATCATTAATCAAGGTAAGAAAAGTACTTAGAAAATTCCAATGGATCTCAAATTAGTCAACCAAACACTACTTATTTTTCCTCTTTTTGCATGCAAAAACATAAATCTATAGGGTTTATGTAGAATCTGAATAATCTCGTTATGACTCGTGATAAATCATTGATTTTTATAAGATTTATTTATCGGTCTTTTTCCTTCATTATATACATTAGATGTTGTTTTAGAGTGTTATTATCGACAACTAATCTTTGTGATATCTAGTTGTTTTTGTCTTTTTTATACAAAACACGATTGAAATGATCATTTCACTCCAATGATCATTAATCAAGGTAAGAAAAGTATTTAGGAAGTTCAAATTGATCTCAATTTAGTCAACCAAACTTGATCCTTATTTTTCCTCTTATTGCATGAAAACCAGAAATCTATAGGGTTTTTGTAGAATTGAATAATCTCGTTAAGTGATTAATCATTGATTTTTATGTATTTTGCATTTAAAAGGTTTATTTATCGGTCTTTTCTCTTCATTAGCGCATTAGATGTAGTTTTTAGAGTGTTATTATCGGCATGACTAAACTTTGTGATGTCTAGATGTTTTTGTCCTTTTGATACAAAACACTATTGAAATGATCATTTCACTCCAATGATCATTAATCAAGGTAAGAAAAGTACTTAGGAAGTTCGGTTGATCTCAATTTAGTCAACCAAACACTCTTTATTTTACCTATTTTTGCATGAAAAACAAAAATCTATAAGGTTTTTGTAGAATTCTGAATAATCTCGTTATGACTCGTGATAAATCATTGATTTTTATGTATTTTGCATTCTAAAGGTTTATTTATCGTTCTTTTCCCTCCATTATCTCGCATTATATGTAGTTTTTAGAGTGTTATTATCGTGACTAAACTTTGTGATAACAAGTTGTTTTTGTCTTTTTGATACAAAATCTTGTTGAAATGATCATTTCACTCCAATGATCATTAATCAAGGTTAGAAAGGTACTTAGGAAGTTCCCGTGGATCTCAAATTAGTCAACCAGACAAACCTTATTTTTCCTATTTTTGCATGAAAACACAAAAATCTATTGAGTTTTTGTAGAATTCTCGAATAATCTCGATATGACTCGTGATAAATCATTGATTTTTATATATTTTGCATTCAAAATGTTTATTTATCGGTCTTTTCCCTTAATTATCTGGATTAGATATAGTTTTTAGAGTGTTATTATCTACAACTAAACTTTGTGATATCTAGTTGTTTTTTGTCTTTTTGATACAAAACACTATTGAAATGATAATTTCTGCAATGATCAATTAATCAAGGTAAGAAAGGTACTTAGGAAGTCCCAATAGATCTCAAATTAATCAACCAAACACTCCTTATTTTTCCTCTTTTTGCCTCGAAAAACAGAATCTATAGGATTTTTGTAGAATTCTGAATAATTTCGATATGACTCGTGATAAATCATTGATTTTTATGTATTTTGCATTCAAAAGGTTTATTTATCGGTCTTTTCCCTTCATTATCCGGATTAGATGTAGTTTTTAGAGTGCTATTATCTACAACTAAAATTTGTGATATCTAGTTGTTTTTTGTCTTTTTGATACAAAACACTATTGAAATGATCTTTTCACTTGCAATGATCAATTAATCAAGGTAAGAAAGGTAGTTAGGAAGTCTCGGTGGATCTCAAATTAATCAACCAAACACTCCTTATTTTTTCTTTTTGCATGCAAAAGCAAATCTATAGGGTTTTTGTAGAATTCGGAATAATCTCGGAATGACTCGCGATAAATAATTGATTTTTATGTATTTTGCATTCAAAAGGTTTATTTATCGGTCTTTTCCCTTCATTATTTGCATTGGATGTAGTTTTTAGTGTGTTATTATCGACAACTAAACTTTGTGATATCTAGTTGTTTTTTGTCTTTTTGATACAAAACCCTATTGAAATGATCATTTCACCGGAATGATCATTAATCAAGGTAAGAAAAGTACTTAGAAAATTCCAATGGATCTCAAATTAATCAACCAAACACTACTTATTTTTCCTCTTTTGCATGCAAAAACAGAAATCTATAGGGTTTATGTATAATCCTGAATAATCTCGTTACGACTCGTGATAAATCATTGATTTTTATAAGATTTATTTATCAGTCTTTTCCCTTCATTATATACATTAGATGTTGTTTTAGAGTGTTATTATCGACAACTAATCTTTGTGATATCTAGTTGTTTTTGTCTTTTTGATACAAAACACGATTGAAATGATCATTTCACTCCAATGATCATTAATCAAGGTAAGAAAAGTATTTAGGAAGTTCCAATTGATCTCAATTTAGTCAACCAAAAAAACCAGAAATCTATAGGGTTTTGTAGAATTCTGAATAATCTCGCTATGACTCGTGATTAACCATTGATTTTTATGTATTTTGCATTTAAAAGGTTTATTTATCGGTCTTTTCTCTTCATTAACTGCATTAGATGTAGTTTTTGAGTGTTATTATCGATGACTAAACTTTGTGATATCTAGTTGTTTTTTGTCCTTTTGATACAAAACACTATTGAAATGATCATTTCACTCCAATGATCATTAATCAAGGAAAGAAAAGTACTTAGGAAGTTCCAATTGATCTCAATTTAGTCAACCAAACACTCTTTATTTTACCTATTGCATGAAAAACAAAAATCTTTAAGGTTTTTGTAGAATTCTGAATAATCTTGTTATGACTCGTGATAAATCATTGATTTTTATTTATTTTGCATTCTAAAGGTTTATTTATCGGTCTTTTCCCTCCATTATCTCGCATTATGTGTAGTTTTTAGAGTGTTATTATCCACAACAAAAATTTGTGATATCTAGTTGTTTTTTATCTTTTTGATACAAAACACTATTGAAATGATCATTTCACCGCAATGATCATTAATCAAGGTAAGAAAGGTACTTAGGAAGTCCCAATGCATCTCAAATTAATAAACCAAACACTCCTTATTTTTCCTCTTTTTGCATGAAAAGCAGAAATCTATAGGGTTTTTGTAGAATTACGAATAATCTCGTTATGACTTGTGATAAATCATTGATTTTTATGTATTTTGCATTTAAAAGGTTTATTTATCGGTCTTTTTCCTTCATTATCTACATTAGATGTAGTTTTTAGAGTGCTATTATCGGCAATTTAAACTTTGTCATATCTAGTTGTTTTTGTCCTTTTAATACAAAACACTATTGGAATGATCATTTCACTCCAATGATCATTTATCAAGGTAAGAAAAGTACTTAGGAAGTTCGGTTGATCTCAATTTAGTCAACCAAACACTCTTTATTTTTCCTATTTTTGCATGAAAAACAAAAATCTATTGGGTTTTTGTAGAATTACGAATAATCTCGTTATGACTCGTGATAAATCATTGATTTTTATGTATTTAGCATTCAAAATGTTTATTTATCGGTCTTTTCCCTTCATTATCCTGGATTAGATATAGTTTTTAGAGTGTTATTATCGACAACTAAACTTTGTGATATCTAGTTGTTTTTGTCTTTTTGATACAAAACACTATTGAAATGATCATTTCACTCGAATGGTCATTAATCAAGGTAAGAAAAGTACTTAGAAAATTCCAATGGATCTCAAATTAATCAACCAAACACTACTTATTTTTCCTCTTTTTGCATGCAAAAACATAAATCTATAGGGTTTATGTAGAATCCTGAATAATCTCGTTATGACTCGTGATAAATCATTGATTTTTATAAGATTTATCCGTCTTTTCCCTTCATTATATACATTAGATGTTGTTTTAGAGTGTTATTATCGACAACTAATCTTTGTGATATCTAGTTGTTTTTGTCTTTTTGATAAAAACACGATTGAAATGATCATTTCACTCCAATGATCATTAATCAAGGTAAGAAAAGTATTTAGGAAGTTCCAATTGATCTCAATTTAGTCAACCAAACAGTCCTTATTTTTCCTCTTATTGCATGAAAACCAGAAATCTATAGGGTTTTTTGAGAATTCTGAATAATCTTATTATGAATCGTGATTAATAATTGATTTTTATTTATTTTGCATTTAAAAGGTTTATTTATTGGTCTTTTCTCTTCATTAACTGCATTAGATATAGTTTTTAGAGTGTTATTATCGATGACTAAATTTGTGATATATAGTTGTTTTTGTCCTTTTGATACAAAACACTATTGAAATGATCATTTCACTCCAATGATCATTAATTAAGGTAAGAAAAGTACTTAGGATGTTCCAATTGATCTTAATTTAGTCAACCAAACACTCTTTATTTTACCTATTGCATGAAAAACAAAAATCTATAAGGTTTTTGTAGAATTGAATAATCTCGTTATCCCGCTAAAAAAAAATAATCTCGTTATGACTCGTGATAAATCATTGATTTTTATTTATTTTGCATTCTAAAGGTTTATTTATCGGTCTTTTTCCTCCATTATCTTCATTATGTGTAGTTTTTAGAGTGTTATTATCGTTGACTATACTTTGTGATAACTAGTTGTTTTTTATCTTTTAGAAACAAAACATCGTTGAAATGATCATTTCACTCCAATGATCATTAATCAAGGTTAGAAAGGTACTTAGGAAGTTCGGTGGATCTCAAAGTAGTCAACCGCACAATCCTTATTTTTCCTCTTTTTGCAAGAAAATACAAAAATCTATAGGGTTTTTGTAGAATTCTCGAATAATCTCGATATGACTCGTAATAAATCATTGATTTTTATGTATTTTTCATTCAAAAGGTTTATTTATCGGTCTTTTCTCTTCATTATCCGGATTAGATGTAGTTTTTAGAGTGTTATTATCCACAACTAAAATTTGTGATATCTAGTTGTTTTTTATCTTTTTGATACAAAACACTATTGAAATGATCATTTCACTGCAATGATCATTAATCAAGGTAAGAAAGGTACTTAGGAAGTCCCAATGCATCTCAAATTAATCAACCAAACACTCCTTATTTTTCCTCTTTTTGCATGAAAACAGAAGCTATAGGGTTTTTGTATAATTGAATAATCTCGTTATGACTCGTGATAAATCATTGTTTTTCATGTATTTTGCATTCAAAAGGTTTATTTATCGGTCTTTTTCCTTCATTATACGCATTAGATGTAGTTTTCCGAGTGTTATTGTCGACAACTAATCTTTGTGATATCTAGCTGCTTTTTGTCTTTATGATAAAAACACTATTGAAATGATCATTTCACTCCAATGATCATTAATCAAGGTAAGAAAAGTACTTAGGAAGTTCCAGTTGATCTCAATTTAGTCAACCAAACACTCTTTATTTTTCCTATTTTTGCATGAAAAACAAAAATATATTGGGTTTTTAGAATTGAATAATCTCGTTATGACTCGTGATAAATTATTGATTTTTATGTATTTTGCATTCAAAAGGTTTATTTATCGGTCTTTTCCCTTCATTATCTGGATTAGATATAGTTTTTAGAGTTTTATTATCGACAACTAAACTTTGTGATATCTAGTTGTTTTTGTCTTTTGACTCATAAAGGCAAATTTTATTAAAAAGAAAAAGGGAAAAAGGGGAGCCACAACCCGGCTCCAGTAGGCTAGATGAAGAAGGATGAACCCGGCCTCACTAAAAACCTTACGTCGTAAAACCCCCTTGGGGAAAAACCGACGCAAGGGGAAAATGAGGAACAACGGGAGCATCAAAGCCAAAACACTTGTTTTTTTGATACAAAATACTATTGAAATGATCATTTCACAAAGAATGATCATTAATCAAGGTAAGAAAGGTACTTAGGAAGTCCGAATAGATCTCAAATTAGTTAACCCAACAAATCCTTATTTTTCCTCTTTTTGATATGAATTTTTATGCACGTGACCCATATAGACCTTGCTTTCTTTATTGAATTTCGTGTAATTGATGAAGTGAACATTGAAGATGACGTAAAGCGATCATTGGGAAACAAAATGTTGAAGGAAAAATAACTACCAAAATAAGTATCAATGGATCTCAAATTTGTCAAACAAACACTCCTTATTTTTCCCCTTTTTGCATGAAAAATGAAATGTATAGGGTTTTGTAGAATTCGAATAATCTCGGTATGACTCGTGATAAATCATTGATTTTTATGTATTTGCATTCAAAATTTTTATTAATCGGTCTTTTCCTCTACATTATCTTGCATTAGGTGTAGTTTTTAGAGTATTTTTATCGACAACTAAACTTAGTGATAACAAGGTGTTTTCTGTCTTTTTGATACTAAACACTATTGAAATGATCATTTCACTCCGGTGACCATTAATTAAGGTATGAAAAGTACTTGGGAAGTGCCAAAGGATACCAAATCGATCTTTTCCCTCTGTTATCTCGCATTAGATGTAATTTTTAGAGTATTATTATCGACAACTAAACTTTTTGATAACTAGTTGTTTTTGACATTTTGATACAAAACACTATTGACATGATCATTTCACTCCAATGATCATTAATTAAGGTATGAAAAGTACTTGGGAAGTTCCAATGGATCTCAAATTTTTCCAACAAACACTCCTTATTTTTCCTCTTTTTGCATGAAAATAGAAATCTACTGAGGTTGTAGAATTTTGAATAATCTCGGTATATGACTCGTGATAAATCATTGATTTTTATGAATTTTGCATTCAAAAGATTTATTTATCGGTCTTTTTCCTCCATTATCTCGCATTAGGTGTAGTTTTTAAAGTGTTATTATCGACAATTTAACTTTGTGATAACTAGTTGTTTTTGTTTTTTTGATACAAAACATTTTTGAAATGATTATTTCACTCCAATGATCATTAATCAAGGTAAGAAAAGTACTTAGGAAGTTCCAGTTGATCTCAATTTAGTCAACCAAACACTCTTTATTTTTCCTATTTTTGCATGAAAAACAAAAATCTATAGGGTTTTTGTAGAATTGAATAATCTCGTTATGACTCGTGATAAATCATTGATTTTTATGTATTTTGCATTCAAAAGGTTTATTTATCGGTCTTTTCCCTTCATTATCCTGGATTAGATATAGTTTTGAGAGTGTTATTATCGACAACTAAACTTTGTGATATCTAGTTGTTTTTGTCTTTTTGATACAAAACACTATTGAAATGATCATTTCACAAAGAATGATCATTAATCAAGGTAAGAAAGGTACTTAGGAAGTCCCAATAGATCTCAAATTAGTTAACCAAACACTCCTTATTTTTCCTCTTTTTGTATGCAAAAACAGAAATCTATAGGATTTTTATAGAATTCTGAATAATCTCGGTATGACTCGTGATAAATCATTGATTTTTATGTATTTTGCATTCAAAAGGTTTATTTATCGGTCTTTTCTCTTCATTATCTCGCATTAGATGTAGTTTTAGAGTGTTATTATCAACAACTAAAGTTTGTGATATCTAGTTGTTTTTGTCTTTTGATACAAAACACTATTGAAATGATCATTTCACTCGAATTATCATTAATCAAGGTAAGAAAAGTACTTAGGAAGTTTTCAATGAATCTCAAATTAGTCAACCAAACACTCCTTATTTTTCCTCTTTTTGCGTCTTTTTGATACAAAACACTATTGAAATGATCATTTCACTCCAATGATCATTAATCAAGGTAAGAAAAGTACTTAGAAATTCCAATGGATCTCAAATTAGTCAACAAAATACTCCTTATTTTTCCTCGAATTAAAGATATTATTGATAAAAGAGAAAAAAAGAAAAAGATGGGACCACAACCCGGTCCAAGGTATGGACTAAACAAAATGATATGAGCCCAAAAAGCCCAAGAAAGCAGCCCAAAACATAGGCTCAAGAATGCGCAACAACTAAAACAAAAGCTGATTAATACACCCATCAAGGGTCAACAAAGCAGATTAGAACACCCACCAAGGGTTAACAAAAAGAAAACATCCAGCTAAGTGAAACTCTGCTCAATGTCAAAGCGAGAACCCAATTGACCTCCAAACCCGTTGCAACAAGCATAAAAACCAGATGCATCAAACCGAGATGTCTGGAATCAAACATGCATTGGAGCGGATAAACGACAAGCAAATGGTAGAGAATCTTGACACAACAACGGAAAATCCACAAAACTAAGCATAATCACGAAGAATCAGCAACTAAAAATCTAAACCCGAAAGCAAAGCAACAACAAAGATCCTCAACGGCATACACCGAAAACCGAATGAATAATCAAACAATACAACAAGAAACCTTCGTTAAACAAAAGCAAGCTTTCCGAAACATCAAAAACCCTTCCGAATGAATATTCAAACAGCTAAGGTGCAAATTCATACAACTGAAAACGTAGCAAAAACTTCTTTGGAGCAATTTGACAAACAACTTAAAGCATTACTTCGTGAACCCGATATGCGTAACAATGGGGCGAGAATTATATCGAAAAAATGACTCAAAACTCTCAAGAAATATGCGACTAGAAGAAACCATAAAACATCAACGAGTAACTACCAATTCCACTACGAAAATCTTCAACGGAATAACAAATCAGAGAAACATTCTTTGAAAGATCTCTCTCGGAAAATACGTCGAACAGGTTAATGGGCATGAAAACATATCTTCAAACGAGATACATAATCGCCGATCGAATTCCCCAAAAACATCTCAAACATCCAAAATCAAAGAACCTAGAATTAATCCCGGAAAAAACAGCTTGAAAAACCGAGAAATTACCGTCCTTCACAACGTCGGCGATTTAACTCCAAAAGAAACACCGCAGTGGTTGAAAATCCATCTTAAAACCTTCACCGATCACGATAGCCGTTAATAGGAAGAAGCTGATTCTTTTAGAAATCGTCGCCGAAACGACTCCATTCGCCGTCGAATCGGGTCCACATAGAATAGGGTCGCCGTCGAATCAAGACCGCCCCCTATCAAATACGAACCTATTTTGGAAAAATCGATAAATGATAAACCATTGCTAATCAGGAATCCATTTCGGTGGATATGATCTTGAAAACGTGAATCGAAAAGAAATCGAAGCACCGGTTTCTTTAGAAAGCGTAAAAAAGAACCGAAGAACCCTTTTGAAATAGAATAGAGACGGAATTGACCAATCTTGGAAAGCGTACTAGTGTATTCCTTCGAAAGATTGACGGAAAAGAGATCCAAATATTCTAATCGGAATGAATTTGGCGTCATTGATGACGTCACGTGCACTCCTTATTTTTCCTCTTTTTGCATGCAAAAACAGAAATATATAAGATTTTTGTAGAATTGAATAATATCGTTATGATTCGTGATAAATCATTGATTTTTATGTATTTTGCATTCAAAAGGTTTATTTATCGGTCTTTTCTCTTCATTATCTGCATTAGATGTAGTGTTTAGAGTGTTATTATCGACAACTAATCTTTGTGATATCTAGTTGTTTTTGTTTTTTGATACAAAACACTATTGAAATGATCATTTCACTTCAATGATCATTAATCAAGGTAAGAAAAGTACTTAGGAACTTCCAATTGATCTCAATTTAGTCAACCAAACACTCTTTATTTTTCCTCTTTTTGCATGAAACACGTAAATCTCTAGGGTTTATGTAGAGAATTCTTAATAATCTGCGTTATGACTCGTGATAAATCATTTATTTTTATGTATTTTGCATTAGAAAGGTTTATTTATCGGTCTTTTCCCTTCATTATCTCGCATTAGATATAATTTTTAGAGTGTTATTATCTACAACTAAACTTTGTGATATCTAGTTGTTTTTTGTCTTTTTGATACAAAACACTATTGAAATGATCATTAATCAAGGTAAGAAAAGTACTTAGAAAGTTCCAATTGATCTCAATTTAGTCAACCAAACAAATCCTTATTTTTCCTCTTATTGCATGAAAACTAGAAATCTATATGGTTTTGTAGAATTGAATAATCTCGTTATGACTCGTGATTAATCATTGATTTTTATGTATTTTGCATTTAAAAGGTTTATTTATCGGTCTTTTTCCTTCATTATCTGCATTAGATGTAGTTTTTAGAGTGTTATTATCGGCAATTAAACTTTGTGATATCTAGTTGTTTTTGTCCTTTTAATACAAAACACTTTTGAAATGATCATTTCACTCCAATGATCAATAATCAAGGTAACAAAAGACTTAGAAAGTTCCAATTGATCTCAAATTAAAGATATTATTGATAAAGAGAAAAAGGAAAAGGTGGGACCACAATCCCGTCTAAGGTGAAAAAGAGAATTAAAAAAACAAACAAACTAAAGGGCAAAGCCCAATAGAAAAATAAAAGAAGCCCAAGACTTCTACAAAAAAAAAAACAGAAAAGAACCACAAAAAACGATCTGGAATGAAAAAATGGCCGCAAAAGTAATGCAACCAAACAAAACAGAAACTATTAAACCGGCTAAATCAGCATCCATGACTACCGAAGCATCATCGAAGAATAAACCCAGCAACAATCCACACGTACCATAACGCTCCACCAAATAAAATGAAGAGAAAGACACGAAGGAATTCACTAAAGCATATCGTCGAACGATCCCAGTAATAAGAAATAGAATCAACCAGCAATAGAAATCCAGGCAAAAAGATGAAATGAATTACACCAAATCCAGAAACAAATCCAGAAGTGGAGCACTGGATGTCGAACCGAAGACATAAGAAACCTCATATATCGCATCAAAATTCGCCTCAGATTTATAACGAAACCGTCATCAGAAACCAGACTCACGACATCATAACTATGAACCATGGAACTCACAGTAACTTCTCCAACAAAGAAAACCAGAACAGGGAATTATCCAAAACAAGAAAACCAAATCTCGCAAACTATCACGAAGATTACACCAAGAAAATTCTATGAGACCATCCATCGAGCAGATTGTGAGCAAACACAAACCGAACCCAACGCAAATTTAAAAACATCATTTTCAGAGTCTCAAAAAGAGGCACCACCAATTTAAAGTCTCCGGCGCAGAACTAACCTCTGAGAATAATCGACTCGATTTCATGCCGGAAATGACTCAGTGGGCTACAATGCAAACACCTACAGGAGCAGCGACAAAACCCATAGGAAGAACTCCTCTCTGAGATTCGAAAAGAACATAATCTGAGTCTTTTAGAAATTGGGAATCAGATCGGCTTGATTTTGGACTGGAAACTTCATTAATTTTACACATATCCAAGTCGCTGAAAGCAGTTTCCGGGAGCAGCGACAAAACCCGTTGGAAGAAATCCTCTGAAATTTGAAAAATCTCTGAAGCAAGATAATCGGTAGAAAACTGATTCGTAAGATTCCAACTTTTACCCCGATCAAACACAAAATGTCGCCGGCTAGGGCAGATATAAGGCGTAATTAGTGGAAATCTCAGCGAAGATTTTGAAATTGAATATGGGAAAAACCCTTTTCCAAGTAAATGTGAGAAATCGCCCAAGAACCCGAATAGGAATGATGAGAAACGTTGCCAAAAAATTCCTTCTGTCGCTGCTTGTTGAGTATCGTACCTTCTTGATTTTTTGCTGAAACGTGATAAAGTCAATAAAGGCTTCTCGGGAAAAGTGCCTTGGAAAACTGATAATATCAATTTCTTGAAACAATCGAAAAAACCAAAATTACCCAAATGATAATAATCCGAATGCTGTTTAGAAACCAAAACGGCCACCGTCTTGGATGAAATGATCATATTGAGAAAAGCATATGAAGAAATCTGACGAAAGATTTCTATAAATCAAACATTCTTTATTTTTCCTCTTTTTGCATTTAAAAACATAAATCTACGGGGTTTTTGTAGAATTCTTAATAATCTCATTATGACTCGTGATAAATCATTTATTTTTATGTATTTTGCATTCAAAAGATTTCTTTATCGAGTCTTTTCCCTTCATTATCTGCATTAGATGTAGTTTTTAGAGTGTTATTATCGACAACTAAACTTTGTGATATCTAGTTATTTTTGTCTCTTGGATACAAAACACTATTGAAATGATCATTTCACCGCAATGATCATTAATCAAGGTTAGAAAGGTACTTAGGAAGTTCCAATGGATCTCAAATTAGTCAACCAAACACTCCTTATTATTCCTATTTTTGCATGCAAAACAGTAAATCTACAGGGTTTTTGTAGAATTCTGAATAATCTCGGTATGACTCGTGATAAATCATTTATTTTTATGTATTTTACATTCAAAAGGTTTATTTATTGGTCTTTTCCTTCATTATCTGCATTAGATGTAGTTTTTAGAGTGTTATTATGGACAACTAAACTTTATGATATCTAGTTGTTTTTGTCTTTTGATACAAAACACTATTGAAATGATCATTTCACCGCAATGATCATTAATCAAGGTAAGAAAGGTACTTAGGAAGTTCCAATGGATCTCAAATTAGTCAACCAAACACTCCTTATTTTTCCACTTTTTGCATGCAAAAACAAAATCTATAGGATTTTTGTAGAATTCTTAATAATCTCGTTATGACTCGTGATAAATCATTTATTTTTATGTATTTTGCATTAGAAAGGTTTATTTATCGGTCTTTTCCCTTCATTATCTCGCATTAGATGTAGTTTTTAGAGTGTTATTATGGACAACTAAACTTTTGATATCTAGTTGTTTTTGTCTTTTTGATACAAAACACTATTGAAATGATCATTTCACCGCAATGATCATTAATCAAGGTAAGAAATGTACTTAGAAAGTTCCAATGGATCTCAAATTAGTCAACCGAACACCGCTTATTTTTCCACCTTTTGCATGCAAAAACAAATCTATAGGGTTTTTGTAGAATTCTTAATAATCTACGTTATGACTCGTGATAAATCATTTATTTTTATGTATTTTGCATTAGAAAGGTTTATTTATCGGTCTTTTCCCTTCACTATCTCGCATTAGATATATTTTTTAGAGTGTATTATTATTATTTTTTTTGATCGGTAAATGTTAGTTGTTAGTAGTTAGAAATTAGTTCACCAAGCCTCCTTACAATTACAAATTCTCCAAGCCTCCTTATACCTCCCACTCCAATTCGTTCCCAAAGGGAATCGAACCCAGTCTCCCACTTAAGTGAGGAGCCCGGTGGCCAACTAAACTTTGTGATATCTAGTTGTTTTTGTGTCTTTTTGATACAAAATATCACAAGATTAATTTTACGAATATATCACACGATATTTTGATATGTGGGTATATTGACATCACAAAAATTGAAAAAAATGATGGCAATTTTATTAAATATTTAGAAATTTAACAAGATATTTCAGTAATTATTATAACATATTATTATGCACATATTCTATTCAAAATTACAATAAAATTATATGTTTAAAGCAATCATATGATTAATAGATTATATAAATATTTTCGACGCAAAATAATTGACAACATAATACATAATGCAATACAAAATGATTAAACATACATAATAAAATACAATTAATATCAAAATAAAGACCTATGAGGTTCAAATATAGTAGTAGAAATATCATTTTTGTCTAAACAATATTGGTGTCACCTCTTCAAAATATCATTTGAACAATTGATATACTTAGTAATGCAAGTAGTTATCCCCAATACAATTGAAATAGTCTTAATTTAAAATGAAAATAATTAAAATTAATATGATTAGAGTGTGTCTCATGTGAACTAAATTTCACGGTGTAACTTCAATTTACCTTTCGGTTATCACGACTAATACCTTTTAGTAATATATGTAATACCCTTCAGCTTATCACGACTAATACCCTTTAGTAATATATGTAATACCCTTCGGTTATCATGACTAATACCATTTAGTAATATAGGTAATACCCTTTATTTATCACGGTGATATTCTTTAGTAATATAGGACATACTCTTGATTATCATGACCGATACCCTTTAGTAATATGAGTAATACTATTCAATTATTACAATCGACACTCTTTAAAATGGATCAAGTTTCACCATGGACCCTTATTCATAGTAGACTTTGTCATATAATTAAAGATGTGAAGAGAGTCTCAATTCCATACCTTGAATATGCATTTATTCTATATTTATAGATCAATATATCATATAAAAAAATTTAAAAGAAAAATTCAAATGAAATAATAATTAAAAATTAAAATTATTCACTAAAGTTGGGAATCTTGTAGTCTTATACATTAAAATTGATTGATATGTGTTGTATTATGATTATTCACCACCGAGGACCAACAACAATGGCCCGCCCAACCCAAGCGGGCCCATTGAGGAGTCCGCTCGCCCAACCAAGGCAAGTTCATCCAAGTCCGACGATGACCTCGGCTCGCCACTAGAGGGCAAGCTCGGCGAGGCCAATGACGAACAACTCGGCAGCCTTCAAAGTGAAGTCTCCCTTAAAATAGAAATAGGATCGGTGTATCCTAGGAATGTCGATCTTACCTAGTATAGATTAAAATTCCTTTTCTTACCAAGGAATCCCGCCAACGGACAATTTGGCACGACGTGAGAGGGTAATTCCTGTCCAAGTGAGTTATTTCTCGGCATTTAATGAGAATCAGTGCATTTAATGCATATCCCCTTTTCGTGGGATTTTAGGGCAGCATTTGTGCCCTATAAATAAAATCTAAATGACACAATAAATGGGTTACAAAATCCATACTTAAGATTGACGATAAACCCTCGGTAATCCTCTCTCTCATTTACTTGCTTTTAAGCATTCATTGCATACTTATTGCTCATCATTTTCATTGATTGTTCTTATGTATTTATTGTCATAAACCAAGGGGGCTTAGCCCATTTGGCCACCAGCTCCTCACTTAAGTGGGAGACTGGGTTCGATTCCCTTTAGAACGAATTGGAGTGGGAGGTATAAGGAGACTTGAAGAATTTGGAATTGTAAGGAGACTTGACGAACTAACTTCTAACCACTAATAACTAACATTTACCGATAAAAAAATGTATTTATTGTCATAAATTCAACAATCAACATTTGTTTTAACCGACTCTAAAACACATCCACTACAAATCCACAGATTTATCTCGGTTAACAACAATATGACCATAAAAATATACTCCCTCCGTCCCAATAAACCTTTCACACTTGACTTTTCAACGGTTTTGTGTGAGAATTATTTCATAGTAATACATTTACAAAAGTTATTTTATATGAATGATATGCTAGTTGATCTTATTTTATCAACTAGCATATCATTCATATAAAATAACTTTTGTAAATGTATTACTATGAAATAATTCTCACACAAAACCGTTGAAAAGTCAAGTGTGAAAGGTTTATTGGGACGGAGGTAGTATATTTTATGTATAAAAAATAATAAAAAACCAAAAATATAACTTTTATAAAAAATTTAAAAAAATGCATTTTTACCGATATTGCAATATTGTGTGATATTTCACTATATTTCCACGTTATCCAGAAAAATTACACTACGGATGACCGATATGAATATCGATATTTTGTGATATTTTCCGATATTTCCACGATATCCGGAAAAAATACATTACCCCCTAATATCCATATCCCAAACTCATTTTTGCGATATATATCTGCGATATTTGCATCTTTGGATCTCACACAAGTTTTTGCTGTATATTAGCCTAGCTTCCTTAAAAAAACAATTTTGCAAATGTTGATATAGGACTATTTACATATAGGTTAAAAAAAAAAACCGTCTAACTACAAATAGAGTCAAAAATTTGAACAAAAGTACGAAAAATATTTGAGCAGACGCACAAAAATATTTAGTGCTCGTTTGGTTTGCATGATTAGAGCATGACAAATAAGTTAACATGGACTCGACAAGTGTTAAAATGAAGAGCAAGTCTCTTGTGAAATATTGCATCGTGCAATATCAATTAAAAAAAGAAATTATTAAATCTTGTGGATCAAGATAAAGAGCGGGTCAAACTAGCTCAGAAAGTGTTCCAAAATTGTAAATAGGTTCATTGTGCAAATATTCTTGTGCTTATGTCTAAATTTTTCTTATGCTGGTGGTGTGATTTTAATATTAACCAATTTATAATTTTAAAACATTTCCTGAACTTATTTGTATTTTTTCAATTTACGGATGCCGTATCAGAGTACCTTCAGTCCCCTAACTTGAAATGCACACAACTGATGCCCCCACTCCCCACCCCCACCCCCAACATACACAACTGACCAAAACCAACCGGATCTACCTTCCAATACTTCTTGCCATTTTTTCTTTAAACAATTTGTATTCCATTCGAAGCTAATTCGGCGTAGTTCTAACGATTTCCGATATTTCATTGTGAAATCATTCACAGTTTGAGTATATTCTTTCTTTTGATATAGCCCCAGTTGATGATTCAAAGAGTAAAGGGCGTTTTTGTTACAGTAGTTGCTCATTAAAGATGGCTTCGTGGCTGAAAGCGGCTGAAGGTACGCTGATTATCCTCCTTATTCGTATCGTTCATATCGACGTCGGTGTTTGATATTTCATGTATGCCAATATGCCCTATTTCTGGAATCTTACTCTGATCCGAATTATGCATTGCTTGTAAAATCTGTGCTGATTATTATACAATGATTTTTTTGTTTTAAATCAACTTAGTTTCAAGCGCTTGATATTGTGGATGGCTGGCTACAGGTGGTTCTGATGATCAATAAAATGTCACCTGAAGCATTTTTATCCTATGATTATTGTTTGTTTCTGGTGGAAGAGAATGCGTTTATTTCTCGTTTTTAACCTTTTAAGAAAATTAATGATATATTGTCTGCTTTAAAATTTTTCAGATTTATTTGAAGTAGTGGATCGAAGAGCAAAGCTAGTGGTTGGTGACAAACCGGACGAGCTTCCTGTTCATACTCCAGGTATGTATATGAGAATTTTGGTTCCTCTTTATGTTAAAATAATTAATAATTAATTGAAATTGGTAGCCTAGTATATGGATCCTCACTTTAAAACACCCTTTGATGGTCTTTTTAAAGTGTTTGGTATTCTAATTTTTGCCATATGTTGTAAAGCCTTGGCAATTCTTTAATGGACTTGGTCTCTACTCTGAGACCCCTGTAATACTTAGGTCACTTGTCATTATGTGGCAATGATCTAAAGGTAATAGAGGTGCTAAAATTAGTTAGGGCCTGACAAGCCGTCCGCATAATAATAGTTGTTGTGTATAAAGTCCTTTAGCTCTTAGACCTCATGAATTTTGAAGCTATATAGTGTTTTGTTTAAGCTTAAGCCTATGTAAATTTAATATATGTGTGGGATCTCTTCCATGTGCACCTTTTATTCTCCACACATGAGATGAATAGATGATTGTTCAACAAATTGAAACCTTGCCCCAACCCTTTGTGACCCTTGGATGCTGCTAATAATCATTGCAACAATCATAGAAGCTTATTTCGTAACCTGAACACCCCCTTTCATTCTCTAAATATGAAATGAATGGTTCTTACCTTTTGAAATGAAATCTTTTCAGTTTGCCTTCAGGCTTACTATACATTTTCACTTTGATATTGGATATCTCCTTCCTAACTTTTGCTGCCATGTCTCTATGAATGGAGCCCTCACTTTTAGTCAGTTGGTGAAAAATCACATTGCCTAGAGAAAGGAAGATTTGCAAAAGTCTTTTATTTCCAAAGAAGCTTCTTGTTGAGATCATAATGCTAATCTCATATAAATGATTCCTTAATCCAGATTTCTAGGATTGCATTTGGATTAAGGAATTTGAAATCCACCCAGATCACTCAAAAAAAAAAAAAAAAAAAAAAAGATCAAATGAGACTGATATATTAAATCTATTAGAGAATGAATCAATCCAAACAAACCACCAATGGATTTGTTATTTATGGTCTTCCAGTACATCTTCATATCCTTCCATCCAAATGCAACGTAAACAAATCCATAGTTCAGACACGAAATTCTCAGTACATCTAGTTACCTAGAATAAGAAGTTCTAAAACCTTGAAATTAATCACATATAATCAATGATTTTGAGATTAGATGAGACAAGTAGGTTCAATTGGAGCTGGTCACCTATCCGGTTTATTTGACTAGAAACCGAAAATTGGTTCAATTTTTTATTTTCATTTTGAATTTAATTTCTTGAGGGAGTTTAAAAATAGCAATTAGTTTTTTTTTTTAAATTTGGACTTTGTGGCTTGGTTGTTAAACCTTCTAATTCCTTAATTTTCTACATTATAGATTGTCTATTGTATGTTGCTTTACATTATGAAAAGGAAAAGTGAAAGAAAAGAAATCATTATCAATTCTCAATGGATCAGTCAAAAAGGTGCTTGTAGTAGCCTGACTATTGAACTCGAACCGCTGACCAGCAACAAAACATTATAACTTAATGAAGTACTTTTTATCTAGTGACCTGAGAAGCTTTTTCCTGGGTGAATTTTAAGACATACGTAACTCAAGCATCAGCAGCCCCACTTGCTGCTGAACTTGTGACTTAATCTCCAATTAGTGATGAATGATGCATATGAATGTGGTGGTGTGGTAACAACTTTATCCGGTTTATTTATTTATTTATTTTTTTGATAAATTTCTACTAGCTGATTGGAAAAAATGTCTTATCTAATTTTGTTCGCTGATTTTTGAGCCGACATAGTGTCAATCAAAAATGGTACTTACAACCTTTGTCAGAAAAATTTACACAATTTGTGTGTAAAATGACATATCTGACTGCTCAAAAATCCAAAAAAGAGGTTGAAACAGTTACAAAAGAGTCAACTTAAACATAGTTCACTAGTCTATGATGGAGTTAGATCAGTAAAACAGCAACCAGAGACAGAGAACAAATAGTTTGCGAGCCTTGAAGAATGTTAAAGTGCTTAAACTCAAACCAGGAGCAAGATACATAAAAGCTATTAGGAAATGATGGTTCATGGTTGAGAACTATGAGTGGCTCATTAATGTGTGGTTTCTTCCTAGATCATGTGTCATATAATTAAAATTCACACCAGGAAAACTTATTGTAATAGAGTTGATCAAATTAGGATAAACAAGCTGGAGAAGAATATGATTGCTTGATTATCTACATAAAAGTAAGTCCTACGTTAAATACCTAATTTTGGTTTTCAGAATTTGGTCATTTCTCTAACTTAAGCCTAAAGAAGTTGCTCTTAAAATCATTTGGACATAAACATATAGCTCTGCTCATCATTCCTGGGGTAATTGGAAAGATTGAGAAATAAAAATGATAGTCAAGCTCAGAATTTGATGTGCCTTTAAATATTGAGATTGAATTAGTCACTTTTCTGTTTTATTAAAAATTTATTTTTCGTCCAATCTTTCTGTAAAGGTGCTAATGGGCGAGGGTCTCAAGCAAAGAGAGCTAGAGCAAGAGCAAAAACAAAGGTATTATTGTTGTATGTCATTAATTATTATTTGGTGCAGATCTACATAATCACTTTAGAATATGAGATTCTTGGATTGTAATAACAACTTCTTTCTTTCAGCCCCAGAGGAAACTCCTATCCAGTGAAGCTCCTTCTGCTGTAGATATTGAATACAAGCAAACTATCCATGAAACATCACAATCACAATCCCAAGCAGAACCTGATGGTGAAGTGTCCTTGCCTGTGACTGAAAATAGTGAAAGTACTCCAGCTATTATGAGTAGCAAAGTTGACAGTGATGAGCAATATAAGGCTGAGATAGATGGTCCCGTATCAGAGATTCCTCTACCTGAAACAATAGTTAATAATGATGCCGAGCCAATTAGTGAACATCTAGATGCAGAAACATCGTCTAATATAGAAGCTACAACTTTAAACTCTGATGGTGATCTCAGGATAGATGAAAATGGAAATATACCAGTTGGAGTCCCATCAAATGTTACGAAAGATGTTGAGGTGATGAATAGTGATCCTCCCGTTAACTCCAATCAAAATATGATGTCAGGGGATGAAGGTTCTGTTAAAAGTATTGAACTTTCAGAATCCCAGTCTCTAAATGAAAATGAACCAACCAAAGCCGATGCCCGATCAATGGATGTGGATTTAATAACTGAACCTCATGTCCAAAATAAGCAGAACCGAGAACAAGAAACTGTAACCTCCATAGTGAAACTGCAAGATGAGGTAAACTGGTAAAGTATGAGTCATTGTTGAACTTCTTGGTTCTGTTTTTACAATTCATGCCAAAATGGTTATTAAAATTTTGAATAGACTAAATCTTTTTCATTTAACAGGCTCAAGGGCTACTTAAAAGTGCAATTTCAACAGGGCAGTCAAAGGAAGCTAGGCTAGCCCGGGTAAATAATACAATCCTTCTCATAGCTGAGAGGATATATTTTTGTTTGAGATGTCATCACAACTTATTTGTTTCATTTTCGATTTAATTACCAGTTTCTTTCTTACTTTATTTAGTTTCTAGTATCTTCATCTTGAAAGCTGGAATGCTTTTTCAAAGTATGAGGTTGCCAACTCTTTTTGTCAATGATTAAACTTGTAACATGCACTAAGAACGCTAATGTCTACAGATCTTATCCTGTGACGGGTTTATGTCTATAATCACTTATTTTATTAAATTGACGATTGTACGTATTTAATTGGGTTGACCTAATAACTAGATCTCTCTATATGTTTTAACAATATGGTGTTTGTGAAAAGCCTGAACAATTGAACCAAGGACAAAGGTGGTCGAGTTTATTAGTCAAGGGAGATAGTTATGAACTACCCAGGAATAATGATAATTGTATTCCCCTTTCTCTAAGAGGCACATCTGACATTTGTAAGACAGGAACATTTTAAGCATAGTTAGATAACAATATAATATAAAATTCTGAATTATTTCAGAGTTTTCTACCACTTGTGTTGCATGGTAGAGATCCTTTTGTGGCATTATGGTGAATGAAATACTGGCCTTTTTGAAATGAAAATTATCAATCTTAGTAATAGTACTATAGTAGGTTAGTAGCAGTAATTTAGTGCAGAAGTCTACTTTCCAAGGTCGGATGGCTTTTATTTACTACTTTCACCAAAAATAATCTGTGTTTGGTCCTATTAAGCCTTATGCAATTGCTAATGTGTTTTGTGTGTGTGTGTGTGTCAACTTGCTTTTCAGGACGTGATGGATTATTTATTATGAGTCTACAAATTACAGATTATTAGGTTGCAAATCCTGGTTTATAAATTAGGTATTATTCTGCAATACCACTGTGTCTACTGTCTATGTAATCATTGTCAAGTACTATATCTTCTCTGAAGATATACAATGACGGGATGAGTAGTCATATAAGTAGTGCTTTGGGATGCGTACAGGTATAAGATAATTACCTCACTTATATCCAAATGTTGTATGAAACACCTCAAGAAATTAGGATTATTGCAAACTCAAATATAGACCCCAAGTTACGTCAGTTACAAAGCGATGCACCAATCTCCAATTAAATCCGAAATATAAATGCCTTAAAGTTTCTGCTCGACACCCAAGAAGCAATCTAAGTTTCATCCTACCCTGGATCCGGGTTTCCTCTAGAGACTCAATCAAGGCTTCAGAAATCCTCTTATTCTTTCTATCCAAATCGACTCAAAAATACAACCAGAACAATAAATCTCCACATGTCTTTGCCTTTCTTATAATGAGACTGCTCAAACAGGTTTTTACTAGTTGATGTTAAGATATTCTAAGAACGGAGATCTTTACATCTCTAATTCCACTTATATAGGAAAGGGAAAATGATTGGGTATGATGAAGATACCATACTTGATTTTTACCATCAAATGCAAGTCGTCCCAAAAATAAAAAAAAAAACAAATGAATAAACCCATTGCTGATCATTGAGAGTGGATATTAGAGGATAATAATACCTGTGCAAAGAGGAAGCACAAAAGGCTTCTAGGCTTCTAGCCTTCTCGCTGACCTGTATCTCCTAGAGTGATGCACTATTTAAGATTCCTTTAACAAGACATTCTGACCTCCCTGCTGGAAAAGATACACCTTTATGTAGAGTTGTAGTCAAAGTTAAAATTTGCATTTATTGACGATTATTTGAAAAACCAGTTGTACTACGAATCATTGTTTTGGCCTGCAAACTGATTGCTTAGTAATGGTGACAATGTATATGTTTGGACCCTTGAACAATGGTTACTAGGTTTACCATGTAAATTAGATCTAGGAAGTTATAAGCCAAACAAGGGTTGCCACAATCAAGAGGACTTTTTTTTTTTTTTTTCAAGCGTTTATCCTTCAAAGGTTAGAAAAGGAAAGTTTTTTTGGACTTTATTCCTTAAATTTTGTAGTTTTTAGCTTACAAATCTAATAATCTAAAATTTGAATTCAGAACACTATAATTTAAATATCCAGTCAACTAGCTATGACAGGGAAGTATCACTGGTCATTAATGCATGATTATGCTGCTGCAAAGTATCACTTTTCATTGTAGCACTAATCAAAATTAAAAATTGTAAAGTTGTAATTGATTGTTATGATATATGGATTTAAGTTTCAGGTGATTTCTCTCTTTCTTATTTTATCATTTTGTTAATTTATCTATCTAAACTGGCATTTGTTATAGATTCCAAGTAAGAGAAATGATATGTTCTTGGCTGACTGAACATTTTATGTGTGAATGTAACGCGGTCCAAATGACAAAGACATTACATTTTATGAGGGACTTGATTTGAGGGGAGATTTGGGTGAAGGATTTTAAATGACTCCATATGGAATGGATTTGGAACCCACCAAACTCACTCAAAACATTAAAAAAAAAAGAGCTATTGATTTCAAGCCCATCATAAACTGTAATTATCTGGACAACATCCGTAAATATGTTGTGGATTTGAAATTCGTAGCTCAAATCCATCAATTAAAAACAATCTAAGATAAATTATATGCGTATCGGTAACTAATCTGTTCACCAGATTATGGTTTTAGTTTAGCAAGCAAAAAGAACACCTTTTGTCATACATACTATGCAGATAATTTACTTTAAATTGTCATGGCCAGGTATGTGCTGGACTTTCATCACGCCTGCAAGAGTATAAATCTGAGAATGCTCAATTAGAAGAGCTGCTTGTGGCAGAGGTGAATAACAAGCTTCTACTTGCAAAGAGCTATATGTTTAATCAATTATTTCATGAATACACTAATATTTTATGTGGTTATATCTAATAATGCAGAGGGAATTGACGAAATCTTATGAGTCTCGCATAAAGCAGCTCCAGAAAGATCTGTCTGCATCCAAGGGAGAAGTGAGTAGAGTGGAGGTCAATATGGTAGAGGCATTATCTGCAAAGAATGCTGAAATTGAGGCGCTTGTCAATACAGTTGATGGACTGAAGAAGCAAGCTGCTTTGGCTGAAGGAAATGTGGTATCATTGCAGGTCAATTAATATCTTCAAAAGATGCTCAGTGCATCACTCTCTGCAAAAGAAAACCATTTAGTACCTTGGTCTCCAAGCTTTGAGAGATGATGCATCATATTAACACAAAAAGGTTGAAAATAAATGAATGAATAACTATATTAAGACAAAGGAAAGGAAAGGTGACAATTCAGGAAAGCTGTATAACCATTTGTTCTACCATCTAGTATTTTGCATAGATCTGAATGCTAATAACCCCTCAAAATTGTTGCATTCTTCTTGTAAATTGAAAACACCATTGTTTGTTCCCTTTGTTCTTTGACATTTCTCTTCCAGCAGGGATGTGTTTCACATATTTTAGGAATATGGGATAAATTTAAGAAACATCATTTCAGCTTGCTCATTGAGAAATTCTTCACGTCGTGGTTAACGTTTTTCTGTTCTTGTAACCTATCTGATCTTCTTACCTGATTCTTAATGTATTTGGTACTTCACCAGGACATGCTGCTTTATCATTTGAATGATGTTTAAGTATCATATTGCACATTTAGTCTTCCCTATAAAACATAACTTTTTGTTTCTCAGGCAAGCATGGAATCTATAATGAGAAATAGAGAACTAACAGAAACAAGGATGATGCAAGTAAGTCCTCATTTCTCTCAAGTGTCAGGGACATGGTCTAACTGTAACACATATAATGCCTATCTCTCCAGGCTCTAAGAGAGGAGCTGGCTGCTGCCGAACGAAGAGCTGAAGAAGAGCATTCTGCACATACTGCTATGAAGCTGGTCCGTCGCTGCTACTTCACTCTTCCCTCTCTTGTCCTCTTTGTATGAGCTGTGTGTGACAATATGCTCTATCCAGCTTTTTGCAAGTCTGTTTCTATTGTGTTATCGTTTGAAGGATATGTGAAATTTGTTGTGGAAGAGCTGATTACACACAGCATAATGAACTTTCATATCTAATAGGCAGCTAGAGAAAGGGAAGGAGAATTGGAACAGAGAGCTATTGAGGCATCCACAGCATTAGCCAGAATTCAGGTAATGTATGGGCACATGATATTTTTTTACTGCAACTATTGTCTTTGAAATTTCATGGCCACTTCCTGTTTTTTCAATTTTCATTGGAAATGCCTTTAAATTTTATATGATAGGTAGGTACCATGAGCAAGTTATCCAAGCTATTCTGGAAATAGGTTCTTTAAATGTTATGTATTGGTTCTTTTAAATTTCTGTAGTGTAAGAAATCTTCTTGACTTTTGAGAAGTAACAGACTGTTTCCAAACATTGGTTGTGCAGATTATATAGTTCTTATTCCATTAATATTTTCAAGATAACTTACTTCTGATGCTTTTTGCATCTTAGCATTGTGTTGAAATGGAAAGATATAGTTTTTAGTTGCCAGATGGGTAATTATCAATTGATTGAGTTTTTGTTGATTGAATTACATCAGAGAACAGCAGATGACAGGGCTTCAAAGGCAGCAGAACTTGAGCAGAAAGTAGCACTTCTTGAGGTAATGGTTTTCTTTCCTCATTTGTACGGAGTCTGGACTGTAGCTTCTCCCCTGTCCCCATCCCTGTTCCATGCCCTTCTTCAAATTAAAAAGGAAGTTTAATTTAATGACAGTGTAAAACATTATATGTTTTTAATACATGATACTAGGTTGAATGTGCATCCCTAAACCAAGAGCTACAAGATAAAGAAGCTCTTTTACGCCGTGGACAAAAGAAATCTCCTGAAGAAGCTAATCAAGTAATTCAGGTTCAGAAAGTTACAAAGATCTTTTATTTTATTTTATTTTACTTCTTCTATTAGAAAATAATTTAGACATCAATCATATTTAAAGACATGTACGCTAATCAATCATATTTTATTTTAAGCCACATACAAATGATATTTATAGACGTCTCTCTGCACCCATGTCCTAATTCTGATCCTTTTGGCCGTGTCCATGTATTCTAATTTAGAAAACTTGATAGCTGGAATGCACCCGAGTCCGAACAACATTGGCGTACAGTGCTTGTATTGCTGGTAATATAGATAAGGAGTCAATTGTTAAGTGATTCTGGTCCTTTTATATAATTTATACCATGATTTATAGATGAGGATGTAAGTGTAATTATATGGGCCCAGTGCCATTTTCACCATCTTTTTATCCTTAACTGACCTTCAACCACTCTTTTAGATTTATAGGATAACATATTTCCTGATTGTGGAAATCATTCTAACATGAGCATCATTTTCTCTAAGAAATTAATCTTTGACAAATGGGTCTTATTCAGAACTCATCTCCCAGTGCTAGGTCAGAGCACATATACGTACTCTCAATCCAGTAGACAAGTATAGGCTTTGAGTGGATGTCTAAAGCGCATGTATACTCTTTACCAGCACAGAATAGTGGGAATGTGGTGGAAATCCAACTTCTGACAATCCTTTACTATTGGATGTTCTGTATTTTCTATTTCTCTTAAAACCCTCTGTTAACAAATATATCCATCACTTATTTCCTGGTTAGAGAATTTTAAAATTATCAAAGATGCCTTCTGGAGCAACATGCAGTCTCTCTCTCTCTCTCTCTCTCTCAATGGGGGTTGCAGGGTTGTGGTGGTAGAGTAATTGGTGATTATTAGTTCTTCACTCAGAAAATACACCGTTTTTCAGATATGGATCCAGGAATGGTTTTCATGGGGCACAAAATAAATGAATATATGAACATAAATAGCCATTCTTGGTTACAAAACAACTCTTGGGTTCTGCTTTTGTGCCTTTTGTTGTTCTTGTGGCAGGACAGAGAATTAATAGGGGCACACTCTTTTTTATTACTAAGTAATATAAAACTTTTGAAATAAATAATAAATAGTAAAGAAAGAAAAATGTTTGGTGGCACGTGTCCTTGGGTAATGTCCCTCCGTCTTACACATTTTTGTTATTTGATGTTCTGAATACTAAGGTCCAGGCATGGCAAGAGGAAGTGGAGCGCGCACGTCAAAGTCAGAGAGAGGCTGAGAGCAAGCTTTCTTCCATGGAGGCAAGTCGATATATATATATACACACACTTTTTTATTTCCTATAGATAATCACTATTAGAATACTGCTACACAAGGGCTTTAAGTAGTATGTTTTGGCAGAAGGTCCTTACTAATTTATTGAGGTCTGCAAAAGGATTTTTACAACTTATCTTGCAGGCTGAAGTTCAAAAGATGAGGGTTGAAATGGCTGCCATGAAGAGGGATGCTGAACATTACTCACGTCAGGTAACTTGAATTTATTTCTTCCAGCATGTTAACAGGGTTCTTTACAATGAAACAGTGTATTGTGTATATGTCTCTGACATCAAATAAAAGAGGTGGGTATGACTTTTAATAGGTTAAAATGTCCTCATTTGCTTAGTATTAATTAATAGATTTACTTCAATAGTTGGTGCTGAAGAGGATGAATGAAGGGCCTACCTAAGTATGTTTACAGATCAGTGCTCACTATATAATACTCCCTCCATCCCAGATTAGTTTTCATACTAATCTGGGCACGCATTTTAAGAAAAAGTGTAATGAGTGAAGTATTGAAGGGTAATTTTGTAAACTTATATTATGAAAGTAAGGGAGGTGGTTGGATTGAGTGTAAAAAGTAATGGAATTTTGTATATATATGAATATTGTGAGGGTGAAGTTTAAGGAGGGGTTTCCTTTTTTTGGAATGTGAAAACTAATGTGGGACAAACCAAAAAGGAAAGTGTGAAAACTGATGTGTGACAGAGGGAGTAATAGGAATTGCAGTTTTCCCTTTCACGAGGACCAAGTGAACCCTGGTATTTGACTACTTGTCATATGATGAAAAATCATTGATGTAATTTTAGACTTCATCTAGTTAATTCTTGATACATGATTTATTTACTACTTTTCATGTTGATCCACTGGATTTGGATTAACCTCTCAGAGATTGAATAGTGGGTGAGATGAACTCTAGCTAAACAGGGTCTTTAATAATTTCATGTCATTAGCATAATTCTGTGGAATTGACATATGATCTTTTTCATATGCTGGCAATCAATAAGGTATATCAGCATCGAGGTTCATTCAGCTCAAGTCTGAAATTAACTTTTGTGATTTCAAAAGCCTTGAAATGACCTTTTTGAAGATGCGTAGCTGAAGGAATTAGAGCGAGAACTGTATGTTTACACAAAAATTCTAGTATTACTAATAACTCCTGATTCACTATTTGCTGTAAGATAAGTTAATTGTAACTTTTTATTTATGTTTATGGTTTCAGACAAAATCAGGGAGTTGCTTGCAAAGTTTTCTTCTCGGTTAATTATAAATGATATTCTGTCTATAGTTTTGTGTCATTTTGGTCTCTACTTGATTGATTCCTTTGCATTCCAACAAATAATTAAGAGCTAAAAATTATGGAATAATGGGTTCAAATAAGTGGATATAATTAAGGAATATGACTATATAAGTAAGGGGTTAGGACGAATTAGAGGGTGGACTGGCGTAGTATTGTAATCGGCCATTGGCTGGCAGGCGTACAATGACGGGAATTGTACCCCGAGTTCTTTCTCTTAGATTATTTTATATTTCCAATCACTTGTTTTTATTTTCTTTTCCCTGCTTTTTATTCTATCAAATTGGTCCGACCTGCCGGATCCCCACTCATGACTAATATAGGCCTGAAAAGTCGTCTAGATGCGATAGAGAAGAGAATTGCTTGTATAACAAAAGAAATAGTCCAGCAGCAGAAAAACTAGAAAAGTTGGACAAGATAGAAAAATGTTAGCCGCATTACTAAAAGGGAGATCAATTGAGGAGAGTGTTGACGTTTCCCAAGTCAATGACAAAAAACCTGCGAGCAACCAAATTCAATTCCATTTGCCATTTATTAGCGAGCAGCACCTTTCGTAAAAAGGGTCAAACCCCCAAACTTCAATGGTAATGACCCGTTACTTGGATTGCCTAAAAACCAGAGAGAAGGCAATGGTGGAACTTGCCTTAGTATGCAGGAGAGAGCCGCCCAACATTGGGCTGGGGAATCCATGAAGTGGGCTAAAGGGTTTGGGCTCAGACCAGACCATGAGAAAATTTCTACTGCTAAAGTTAAGGCACCACCTGGTGTGCTCAACTCTCAGTTGGTAATTTTTAGAGGAGTTCTCAAGCGATAGGCTTAAATCAACAGCTCAATGCAACAGAAAACAGAGGGCAAACCAAGGAAAAAATAACCTGGATTGATGAAGCTCAATTTAGAGGAGGTCTCTCTTCTTCAGCCTTGAGGACAAGGCTGTTTCGAAGGGGGAATGTTTAGAGGCAATCAAGCAATTGCCCTTTTGGTTTATGATCCAGTAAGGAAAATAAAGGATCTCAACTTGATTGATTACTTTGCATAATTGTTCTCGGAGTTCTTTCTCTTAAATTATTCTATATTTCCAATCAATTTTGTTTTCCCCTGCTCTTCACTTTTATCCCATTTTTTTGATTTAGTATTATTCGCATATTTTATTCTTTTCACTAAATAGTTCGATGAATTTTTGTATATGTCCGTCTTTGAGCAGGAACATATGGAACTGGAGAAGCGCTATCGGGAGCTCACTGATTTATTGGTAAACTTGCTTACTATTAATTACATAGTTGTATCAATTTCTCCTAAAAAGAGATCACAACAATATTCGATTTCCAACTATTTCATATATTTCCAGTATTACAAGCAGACACAACTGGAAACTATGGCCAGTGAAAAAGCGGCGGCAGAGTTTCAGTTGGAAAAGGAGGTCAAACGCCTTCAGGAAGCACACGTCTGAACCTGCTATACGCTGCATTAATCTCCCCCTCCCTCTCAAAGTTTTTCCATTATTGTTTACTTTTTCCATGTATTTTGTTCGACTTTGACACGTTTTTAATTTCTCCAACAGATAGAAGTCGAAAGGAATAAAGCTTCACGTCGTGCATCATCCTCATGGGAAGAGGAAACTGACATTAAAGCACTTGAGTATGTGTGCCCTTATCAAGAACATATGCCCTGTTTTTCATCATTTGGCAATTTTATGTGTCCCATTCCCCACCCTCACCTTCACCCCACCCCCGGTTGAAAAGTGGGAAGAGAAGACCCATACATTTTTCATCAGACTTGGGTACATAACAAACAGCTATAATTTTGAATAAAAAAGAAAAAAGGTTGTCTATCTTGAATTTATTCTCTCAATCAGGAAACTATCAATCAGGTAATATGTTTCCTCAATCAACGACCTACCAAAAATAAAAAGAACTCCTAAATTAGGTGAAAATGCAGGCAACTGCAATTTACCATACTAAGATACTGTTTCCTTTTCATCATTTCTGACACTGCCTCCTAAGCTGGTGTATAGTCATCCATCCTCAGCTTGGAAATTAATGTATGTACACTGCCCTTTGGTTAGAGTTTCTGGTAGCTCAGAGTTTGATGGAACCTATGGTGTGCAATTGAGAACACTATCGAGCTATTCATTGGTAAAATGTTTATCCACATCAGTATGCTTAGTGCAATCATGCTGTATGGGGCTCTGGGAGATGCTAATTGCCGATTTTTGTCAGAATAAAGTCCTGTAGATCCTCCCACTTGATTTTCGGGTTGTCTAGAATGATTTTCCACTATAGCAGTTCACAAACTCCTTCTGGCATAGCCTGAAACTCGGAATCTGCACCCGATCTTGCTACCACATTTTTCTGTTTGCTCCTCCAAGTGACTAGGTTCCCTCCAACAAAACTACAGTATCTGGTCGTAGATATTCCTGAAGCTGGATCTTTGATTTTTGAGACACTTGAGTGAACCATTTGTCAGAACATGTCTCACCTCCTTCGTGTTTCTGTTTGACAGATTGTGGAGAACATTCCTGTTAGAGTCAAAGAGGCTAAAGATCACAAGGGTTTAGAATGAAGATGGTAGTATTGATTATTCGGGAATGATTCCCGCCCAAGCCTGCAGCTGAAACACAATAGTCAGATTTTACAAGATGATCGCTAAGAGTTATTTTCCCTTATTTATACTAACTAGCAGTCTAATAGTAGACCCCACTCGAATACAAGGGCCCCTTTAATAAAAGAACTCTAGTTACAACTTATTCCCCTGTTTCTCCCACCTTTTATATATAATATCTCTATCAATTCCACTCCCTTGAGAACAGCCTCGTCCTCAAGGCGGAACTCAGGAAATTACGCCCGGAAATGCACCTCGTCCACCCATGTAGCATCCTCTTCCGATTGCCCTTCCCAACGAACTAACACTTGTGGAATCCTGCTATCCCCTCTCCAAACTTCTCGACTTTGCAGCACTTGTGAGGGCACAAATTCCAGCGTATCGTCAAAAAGATCTGCTGGAAGTTCAGTTTCTATCGGATGGTCCCCTGTTACAGCCTTTAATTGTGAGACATGAAAAATTGGATGTATCTTCGACCCTAGAGGCAATGCCAGCCTATATGCTACCTTCCCTATGCGTTGAACAACTTCAAATGGCCCGAAGTTCCTTGGCGCCAACTTCACATTTAGCCTTTTGAACAGGGAGAGCTGCCGATACGGTCTAAATTTCAAGAACACCCGATCCCCAACTTGAAACTCCAGTTCGCGACGGTGCTTGTTGGCTTGGTGAGCCATCCTTTGTTGTGCTCTCTCCAAGTGGTACCTTAAGCGTTTCAGAATCTCATCCCTTGTAAGCAGCTCTTGCTCAACAGCCTGTACTCGGACTTCACCTGGCAGAAACTGAGTTAGAGATGGAGGTGCTCGCCCATAGACGGCTTCAAATGGAGTGCAGCTGATGGCAGAATGGAAGCTTGTGTTGAAGCTGTACTCAGCCCAAGCAAGCCACTGGGCCCAACGATGAGGAAATTCAGATACGAAACACCGCAGATATGCCTCCAAGCAACGGTTTAGAACTTCAGTTTGCCCGTCGGACTCCGGGTGGTAGGATGAGCTCATGCGAAGCTGTGTTCGGTGGCTTTGAACAGCTCTTTCCAAAAAGATCTGCAAAATAGTGGATCTCGATCAGTCACAATACCGTGGAATACCATGTAACCTTACCACTTCTTTATTAATGGCTGCAGCAACATCATTCGAAGAGAACGGGTGCGAGAGTGCTATGAAATGGCAGGCTTTAGTTAGGCGGTCCACCACAACTAGAATAACATCAAATCGCTGCGAACGAGGCAAGCTCGATATGAAGTCCATGCTAATATCTTCCCAGACTTGTGATGGCATAGGTAAGGGCTGTAGAAGCCCTCCGGGTGTACAAGTATCAGCTTTTTGTCGTTGGCAAACCAAGCAATCCGCCACAAACTTAGTCACGACGCGGATCATCTCTGGCCAATATACGCTGGCAGCCAAACGCCTATAAGTCCGTAATGCTCCCGCGTGTCCACCCATTGGCGTGTTGTGGAATTCAGCTAGAAATTGGGCCACCCAAGGGGAAGTCGCTGGTATTGCTAAGCGATCCTTATAATATAACACGTCATGAACTAGGGTAAAGGGGCGATTTACCATTTCTCCGTTTCGTAGAAGACTGCACAATGGGTGCATAAATTGGGTCTTCTGCCACATCCTTATGCAATTGGTCCCAATCAATCCATCTTAACACCGTTATTGCTGCTATTTCTACTTCCGAGTCTCTTCGAGATAACGCATCCGCCGCTGTATTTGTTGATCCCGCCTTGTATTCGATATCGAAATCAAATCCCATTAATTTGGCCGCCCAATACTGTTGCGACGGCGACGAGATTTGCTGCTGGAGCAAGTGTCACAAGCTCCGGTGGTCTGTTCGCACTATGAATTTACGACCAAGCAAGTAAGAGCGCCAATGCAACACCGCATGTACTAGCGCCATTAATTCCTTCTCATATGTGGATTTCTGAGAATTGTTTACCGAGAGTGCCTTACTATAAAAAGCGATTGGGCGATTCTGTTGCATCAAGACGGCGCCCATGCCACGACCCGAGGCGTCGCATTCTATGATGAAAGTCTCCGCAAAATTGGGCATGGCTAGAACAGGGGCTGAAGTAACTGCTGTTTGCAAGAGTTGAAACGCTTCTTGGGCCTCTTTATTCCATTCAAACTTGGGCCCAGCTTCTTTGCGTAAAAGACAAGTTAACGGAGCAGCCATCTTCCCATATCCTTGTATAAATCGCCGGTAATATCCCGTCAACCCCAGGAACCCGCGCACAGCTTTAATTGATTTCAGAACAGGCCATTGTAAAACAACAATGACCTTGGAAGGATCCATTCGAACCCGATCGCTGGCTACAATATGCCCGAGATATTCCACCTTTTGTTGGGCCCACATGCATTTCTTCGGATTAACTACAAAGCTGCCCTTCATAACAGGTCCAGAACAGTCCTTAATTGTCCGAGGTGGGCCGCCCGATCTGGACTGTAAATCAGTATGTCATCGAAAAATACGAGCACATATTTGCATAATAAAGGACGAAATAAGTCATTCATGACTGCTTGGAAGGTTGACGGCGCGTTTGGAGACCAAACGGCATTACCACAAACTCGTAATGGCCGGAATGTGTGCGAAACCCCGTCTTGACTATGTCTTCATCCGCCATTCTAATTTGGTGGCATCCCGATTTGAGATCCAACCAAGTGAACAATGAGGCCCCATAACGCTCGTCGAGCAGCTCTTGTATTACGGGAATTGGGTAATTGTCCGGAACTGTTCGTTTATTGAGCTCGTGATAGTCAACCCAAAATCTCCAACTCCCATCCTTCTTGTGTACTAATAACACCGGGCTGGCATACGGACCCGTACTGTGTTGAATGAGTCCAGCCTTTAATAATTCTTCCACCATGTTTTCAATTTCGGTTTTCTGCAAAGAGCTATATCTGTAAGGCCTTACCGAGACGGGCGCTGCTCCAGGTTGAAAAGGGATTCGATGATCATTCATCCTTCTCGGGGCAGTGTTTCAAGGGATGTTGTTACCCCTTGAAATTCGGTGAGGAGTTCTTGGATGTCCCTAGGTATAATTTCTTCATGGACAGCTTCTGTGACCCCCACTTCCATTGCCCAAATCATCCAGGCTCCATCAATTTCTACCATTTTCAAGTTTTCAGCAGCTATTTGTCTAAAGGCTAACCGCGGGTCACCCTTCAAGGTAATGTGTTGGCCTTGGTAGGTGAAAGACATTGACATTTCGTTCCAGTTAGCGACGACATCGCCAAGCGTGGCTAGCCACGTTACTCCTAGAATTAAGTCCACTCCAGTTACTGGGAAGGCATAAGCCGCGATCTCAAACTGAACAGCGCCAAGAGTCAAAATCACCTTGGAGCAGAGCCCGGTGGTTTGAGTGTCCTGGCCGTCACCAAGGCGTACTGGAAGGATGGAATTATCATCGACCACAAGCCCCAATTTGCCCACCATTCCTTGGGCAATAAAACAGTGGGTCGTGCCACTGTCGATCATGGCTACTATGGGTTGCTCATTGATTACCCCCATTAGTTTCATCGCTCGTGGCCCATCTAATCCACAAGCTGAAATTTCCGACAAGGCGAGGCTCTGGAATTGCTGATCATCAGTGGTATTTTCTTCTCGGTCATACTCTACGACGTCACCTTCATCATCGTCATCGATCAACATAATTCGTAGAGACTTGTTGACACATACATGGGTAGGGGTATATGGTTCTCGGCACTTATAACACAACCCCTAGCACGCAGATCAGCGTATTCGTTATGGGACATGTAACTGGTTCCTCGGGATCGTGCGGGAGCAATTGACCCCTTCGGCTCCGCTGGCGATCGTCGCCCGAAGCACGCCTTGGATGGGAAGAGGTAGTACTGCCAGGCCCATAGGATCGGTTTTGGCTTGATGTAGGCACTGGTTTCTCATTCTTTAATTGTGAATCACCTCTAAAAGAGCGGAAACGGTTCCACGGCTGCGAATTACTTAAAGTTCATTCGCGAGGGATTCAATTCCCTCTCAATCTCTCTTGCCAAATGCATCGTTGTCAAGATATCTTCCGAATCTTTGGAACGAATCTTTAACCGAATCTCTTCTTTCAAACCGTTCAAGAACATCCCAAGAGCTATGGGATCAGAGAGCCCTTAACCGAAGAGAGTCTTGAGATGAACAAATCTACATATTCATCCACCGACGCGGTTTGACGTGTTGCTGCTAACGCCTCATATGGATTCATCCTTGGATCTTCGCCATAGCGACGCAACAACTCAACCGTAAATCTCCGCCATCCAAGATCGGGAAACCGGGTGAGAAGCCACTGCAACCATTGCAAGGCAGTACCCTCCATCGCGATCAAAGCTAGTTGAATTTTCATGTCCTCGGCCGTGTTATCGATCCTAAAATATTGTTCGGCTCGAGATATCCACGCAGAGGAGTTTTCTCCCGTGAAGTAAGGTAGTTCCAGTTTGGCTTGTGTCGATGGGGATGGTAGTCGATCGACAACAGTAGCCCGCGATGTATCTTGACGATTCATCGCTGCACTTGAGGACTCCGCTTGATCGATGCCTTTATCTTTCACCAGCTGTTTCAAAAGGGCCTCGAGCCCATCAATTCGAGCATTGAACTGTTCTGCAATTCCTTTAATTCGCCCACTTAATTCCGCGGGTTCGTCCTTCAACCTCTTTCTCTAACGTCGCAAAGCTTTTCCCCAGCATATTAACCTTCTCCTCTAATCTCGTCATCTAATCCGGTAGGTCAGACCAAATTGTTAGAGTCAAAGAGGCTAAAGATCACAAGGGTTTAGAATGAAGATGGTAGTATTGATTATTCGGGAATGATTCCCGCCCAAGCCTGCGGCTGAAACACAATAGTCAGATTTTACAAGATGATCGCTAAGAGTTATTGTCCCCTATTTATACTAACTAGCAGTCTAATAGTAGACCCCACTCGAATACGGGCCCCATTAATAAAAGAACTCTAGTTACATTACTCCCCTGTTTCTCCCGCCTTTTATATATAATATCTCTATCAATTCCACATAAATATGGCATTTCATGACACCTCAGAGTTCATGGCCAAAACTTATAATCTTATTTAAATTCCTGTTTTGTTGTGGACTGCAGTAGTGTGAGTTTTGAAAGTAAGAATAGCTATTCAAGGTTTCTGGGTTAGGTTTAAATTTTACAGATTGGTTTTTTCTGATTGGCTTAAGACACTTGATGACTGGACTTCTTGAGAATCAATCTTATAATTTTATATGGAAAACAGATTTGTCGTCTTCAATTATATTTGTAATTTTTGGTCTGATCATGATTTAAACTTTCAGGCCTCTCCCCTTGCATCATCGCCACATGTCTGGGGCAAGCTTACAGGTAAAGTTTATCTATCCTCTTCCCCAACAATTCTTTCCATGTTCATCCAGACGATCTTGTAACACACTATTCTACTGCCCAGTTGCAGTTGCAGAAGGCAGCAAAGCTGTTAGATAGTGGGGCTGTGAGGGCCACTAGATTCTTGTGGCGGTATCCCACAGCTCGTATTATCCTGCTTTTTTATCTGGTGAGAACATTTAATCAGTTGTGTGACTTCAATTCATGGTGTTGTTTTCTAAGCGAACTGGCTGTCATTCTTCGCTCTCCTTTCATTGTCATGATATGAGATGCATTAAATAGTACTGCGTTGGAATAACAACTTGAATTGTTTGTTACTTTCAACTAAAAGTGGGACATTGAATGTTAATTGATTGGAAATAAATAAAAAAGACGACAAAGGAAAAGATTTCATTATGTTTTTAGTGTATGAGCTGAAATTATCCATCATAGTTTTTGCCATTAAAAATATTTTACATATCAACTAATTAGTTGCTGCATAGCTCCTAGAGAATGTCGTGGACTGCATGTTGAAACCATCTTTTCTAAGAAATAGTAATATCCAGATGCAAATCCTTCATAATTAAATATTTTGCTTAGTTTGCTATCTAAGCTTGTGCTTGTTTATGTGATCTCATTACAAGCCCCCTTTATATTCTTTGATGATCTATCTGTGATCCTAAAGAAGTAGATTTGTAGAATCTGCATGTTGTCGTTTCGTTCTGTATCCATATCCTATTTTATGGTATGGCTACAGAGTACAGACGAACACAATACTTATGGGGTGTAAGCCTTTTTATGTCTACTTTACAAGTCAAAACGGATTTAAAAGTGGAAACTCAATACAATTACTTCCTTTACTGCCTGGCTCTGTAGGATTCTTATTTTTTTTTTTTATTCTTTTTACACGGCAAATCAGCTCTTTCCGTGTGCACAATGATTCCACAACTTTCAGTCATTAAAACTGTTTCTTGAACAAGCTTATGCCTTCCACAAAAAGTTTACTTTTAAAACAATAAAAAAATGAGGAGAAAATGTGGATCTAATTATTATGATATGTTTTTAATTTTAAAGAAGTGATGGTAAATATGATCTCTACAATATAATGTGGCATGTTATTCGATTGTTTGAGTGCATGAGTTAGCAGGTCATTGAAGATACACCAAAGGCGGTTTCACTATGGTGAAGCATAGAATCTAAAGATGCTTCACTAATACATGACTTGCACCGAAGTGAAATCCAATTAATGTAGTTCAGAGAAGCTACTATTGCTGGTGTAATGATGCTATATTTTAATGTTGCAGGTTTTTGTGCATCTCTTCTTGATGCATCTCTTGCATCGCCTTCAGGTATGTCTGACTACTTGCTCTTATTACATTATTAACAAAAATGAAGAAATAATAGTGTACATTTGTACTGGACAATGCTTGAACATGAATATTCAAGAGGAATAGGTGCCCTCGCAAAGAAATCTCATCTCAAACAATGCCATTGGAAGAAATTTACAAAATCAAACAAAATAAAATTGTGGAAATGCGGCTTAGGTAGCAGGCTGTCTTTAAATTAGTAGATATATATCCTGATAATCTTGTACTGTGACATATCTTCAAATGCAATCATTCTTGTTACTTTTCACCGAGCATGTCAATGTGCAGGAGCAAGCTGATACATACACATCTAAAGAAGTTGCAGAGTCGATGGGATTATTGAACTAGACGCTTTCGTTGAGCTTTCTCTCGCTCTCGTCTAGTTAAATAAGATTGACTGGAAGGCAAGGGATGCCTTTTTAAAGTAAATTTATCACAAAAATTCACTCTCATGAGTTGCAGGACCTTGGAGTGGAAAGCAGCTAACATGACATGCTGGAGACGGATTTATTATGTGTTTTTAAGTAGTGATGTATTATTCTTTGGACATGGTTTTGAGTGGGAAGCTAACATGTGAGGAGATGGGGTTTATGTATTTTTCTTTAAAGTAGTACTCCTATATCCCATATTAGTACTCATACTACTTTTGGGTACACACTTTAAGAAAAAGTGTGTTGAGTGGAGTATTGAAGGATAATTTTGTAAATTTTTATTGTTTAAGTAAAAGAAGTGGTTGGATTGAGTATAAAAGTAATATCATTTTCTGTAAATATATATTATGAGGGTGAAATTTAGGAAGAAATTTTTCTTTTTAGAGTATGAAAACTAATATGAGACAAACTAAAAAGGAAAATTTGAAAACTATTCATGTATTCTTTGGAAAATATGCATTGGAAACTGAACCCTCCCATTTTCTTTGTTGTGTTCGACTGGAGCATAAAATGTATATATTGTTTTTTTGGTATGTATATTGTCACGCCTAATTTTCATAAATGAAGATTTTTGAAAATAATTAATAATTTTAAAATAAAAGAGCGTGAACAAAAATTTAACTTTAAAAAAGGGGTTATGAAAATTTTTGAAAATAATTAATAATTTTAAAATAAAAGGGCATGAACAAAAATTTAACTTGAAAAAAGGGCTATATATTTTTCTTTTACAATAAAATAATATTGAAAATTAGCGAAAGACTTATTAAAATTTAAAATCTTGTCTCAAAGCAATTTTAATTTAAAATGCCAATAATAATAATAATAATAATAATAATAATAATAATAATAATAATAATAATATCTCATTAAACTTCACTACGTAAAATTCAATAACGAAATAAAAGTTTGTAAAATTCCTAATCTTAATCGAATGTCAACCACCGCCTCTTTCCGCCATCGGTTCCCACAATCGAAAATATTATAAATGTATGGTATGAGCAAACCACTAGCTTTCAGTGTGATTCTCTTGTCAAGACTAAATATAACATACAAATAAAATGCATAACCACAACAATTATGAAATTCACATATAAAATTCTCATCATATAAATTATTAAATTAATATCACCTCGTTTATAAAGGTCGAGAAGACCTATCATCGCCTCGTTTATAAAGGTCAAGACCTATCATCACCTCGTTTATAAAGGTCAAGACTTATCGTCACCTCGTTTATAAAGGTCGAAGACCTACCCTCACACATACTTCACATGAATAATAATAAATTACAAATCAAATTTAATAATGACAAACCTCTTTTTCAGTCTCAGGTCTTTCTTTTATTGTGCATGCATTTCATATAAATTTTTGTTATTAATATCATTCACTTTCATAACATCTTTGTTGATAAATAAATAATTTATTCATACGAAATATTTAATAAAGACAAGTAAACCACACCTTAAATCTTGACTGGAATTGTAGTATAATAAATTGTTTTGTCGATCGAGTAACTTATCACGGCGAAGGCTCTGAATCTACGACACAAGAAATATTTTGTTGGGATCGTATTCGGTGGTTTTAGGGTCATATATTGGTATTGTATTTATAGAAGAAATATGAGATTTCTTGGAGAGAAATATTGAGATTTATATCTCCAATAAATATCTAAGAGATAGAAATAAATCTAATAATAAATCTTTGAGATTTAAGAATTTTCGAAAAGAATAAGAGATCTAAAATGAAATTTGAAATAGGGTTCAAAATATATGATTTGTTTACATTCTTATAATTCATCGTGTATATATACTAAATATTTTTTTATTGCTTATTTATTCACCTTAAATTCACACGAATATATTCAAAATCAATTTCTTAAAAAGTTTGTAAATAAAATGCCTCAAGTCAAACGCAAGAAATTTTCAAATTGGATCATGCATTCCAATTTATGTTCCTCACCAATAACAAACACAATAATTAAGTAATAAAAGAGTCACTCTCCGGTGAAGAAGATTCATAGTATGAAACCGGTACCATTAGAATCACTGATATCATTAGAATCATTCGCCGATACAATAACCATTTTATCTTTGTGATATCGGTTTATAAGTGTAATGGTATTACTAAATAGATGTTATTGTATCGGTAAATGATTCTAATGGTATTAATTTCATACTATGAATCTGCTTCACACAAGATTTTGCCGTAATAAAATTGCATCGACACAATTGTGTGGTTTTATTTAACTCAAATTTTCATTTGATTATTTGTCTCGTATTACATCATAATAATGTTTATGAACGTAATTTTGGGCTAAAATATTTTAGTATAATTATATAATTATTAATTCTATTTATTACTATATCTAAATAATAATTTATTTTAAATTTTAGGAGTGTTACATATATATTGTTTATATATATATATAAATGAATAAACATTGTGTTATAAGACCATCTCTAATCCAGCGATACATTCTTCTTTAAACACACGAAAATTTAAAGTATATACACTACAATTTTTTTTTAAACAAAATTTGGTGTGTAATGACCAAAGTACCATTTCTTATAATTTCAAAATTTTGAAAGTCTAAGTATATATACCAATGTGCGAAATTTTTACCGCACAATACTCCGATATGCGAATAAATTTATGATGAACATATGTGTGTGTATTTATAACATAGCCCAAAGTCTGCGTACCTAACAATGTGCGATTTTTTTTCGAACAACATGCAATCGCGAAAAAAATTATCGCACATTGTGCTTTTGTGCAATCAACCAAAGGTCGCATACGTAAAGACCAGTTTTCATTCAATAAGAAAATAAGTTTGTAGATTTAAGAACGATTTAATCACACCCATAAATTTTAAACAACAAAATTCATGAATTTGGTGTTAAATTCGACATTTAGCAAACCATAATAAACATGATTTGAAAAAATTAAAAACATACAACACATAGACAAATATATAAGCAAATATATATAACAAACACACATTTAATCAATTATATACGTAAATAACAAACTAGACATCATACCGATAAAAAAAAAAAAACTAAACATCATAACAATCAGTAACTTATCCAAGAATCACCAAAATTTTGATTATATGTTAGTGCGAATTTTCAGAAATTTTGGGAAAAAAACTAACCTCATTTTTCGTCATTATCGCGGTCAACTTCAAAGTCTTTGGCAAGAGTGCAACAATGAGACAACGGCGGAGCAACAGAGACGGTGGGCGGTGAACGGGAATTTTTGTGTGAACCAAATTGTGAGCACCAGGGGTATTGTGGAACTTTCGGGTGTGTGTACTCGGATATTTCGTGTGTGTACTTAGTTTTTGCGTGTACTCGGAAAAAATGTGTGAGAATAACTTAACTCTTAAAGTATTGGTGAAACATAACTCTAACCCAATGCTACACATTATGTATATGAATATTTCTGTTTTGTACTATCTTTAAAGTATTTTTTTAGTCAAAGAAAGAAATAACTTATATAAAAGAAAAGTACAAGTACAAACAAGCTATCTCTTGGGCTCAAACAATCGCTCCAAACAAATTGAGAGGAGTGGAGGGACTAGCGTCCGCCTACCGAGAACTGGTCTCCGATCTCAAAAGAAAAAAATCTAGATACCTCGGACAAATTTCATTCCAAGAAGTCAAAGACAAAAGACAAAGATCCACTAAGAGCCAAATCTCAACGGTCGAAACCCACAAGCAACACCCATAGGGAGGAAAGAGCACCTAAGGTGATGAAAACCACACACGGCATCGAGGATTCACCACCGCAAGATGAAACAATGCAAAACCGAGCGAGAAAAAACTAAGCAAAACATAGAAAGAAACAAAACTAGAAGACTACAAAAAAAAAAAACCAAAATCTAAATATAAAGAAAATAAAAATACAAAAAAGGGGGTCAATAGGACGATCCGTCAATTAGCCGTCACATGCACGACATCGTTGGAGGGATCGTCCCATTGGCCTATGAACAACAATGGCGGTCGAGCTAGAGGCGGTGAAAGGCGGACAACGACGAAAGGCGGGCAAATGCAAGCGGAGGCGGCGGCAGTGCGGTGGAAGGCAGTGGCGGCGGTCTTGTTCTTCCTTCTTCTTCTTTAGATTATAGAGATGGAAGAAAGAAAACTTACTTGTGGGTAAACAACTCTTTTAGATTTTTTTTTCCTTCTATAGAGAGAAGGGAGAGAAAGACAACTTCAAATTGAAGCAGAGGATTTTAGAGAGAGAGTAAGACACGCAGAGAGGAGGATTTCGAGTAAATCAAATGATGACTTACTATCTTTAAAGTTTTGGTGAAATATAACTTTAACCCAACGCTACACATTATGTATATGAATATTTCTTTGCTCATTGTGACTGTAACGCCCCAAAATTTAGAATGCGAGGCCCTCGTGGCTTAAACACTCTAAACTCGGGTTGTCACTTAGTAAGCGAAAACCGAGCTTAAATTTTTTTAAATAATAAAGACAACATAATTGTAAGAGTTTGGCAGGCGGAAGACTTGAAATATTTTCAAACATAATACTAGAGTTGCATTTATAATAATATTCGAAAGAGAAATAGTTGCGTACAAAGTAAAACATCGAGTGATCCATAAAGGGTGTTCACTCGGCATAAGAATTTAAAAATGTAATCCTAAGCGATTGCATTTTATTATATAATATAAATATATTAGCATCATATTTAGGAAAACTCGTGTCACCGCGACTCCGGCCCCTCTTGAGCATAACCTCGAAAATATTGAGTTTGGGGTGTGAGATAAAAATCTCGATGGATAACCCGTATCTTTGTTATACAGATTGATAGTACGCTGAAAAATAGATATTCCCTTATCCATGATTAAATCTTTTACTTGTCATTTATTTAATTTAAGGTTCGATCTTGTATACATATTAAGTCCTACTCGTTGAACTCACATCGACGTACACTTGGGGTTCACCGAATGCGCCTTACTTTCCATATACGAGATTAATAAAAATCACATCGACGTACACTTGGGGTACGCTTGCGAATGCGCCTTGCTTTCCATATACGAGATTAATAGAACTCACATCGAGACGTACACTTGGGGTACGCTTGCGAATGCGATCTTGCTTTCCTTAAACATAATTAATAATTAACTAAGTCGTTAATGCCTTTAAGATATTTAATTACTTTGCTTGAGAATACAGCAACAGTCCTTATAACATTAATGGCTAATACGAGATAGTGTCACCCACCTTTTAACTTTATAGATAAGATAGAACGTAATGAAAAATTCCGAAATTAGGAATGGCGGGGAGGTTCGAGCTACGACTTAAGCCGCACTTTACCTAACACGAGTTTTCTCAAAAACTTAGTGATCATTCATTCGTATAATTATTAAGAAACTTTGCAAGGCTGTTATTTCGTTACGTTAACTCAATTAGAGATTTTGAGTTTTGATTCGTTCTTCATGTTTGAAATACTTTTATAAATATTTCTTATAAATTTCTAAATTCTTTTAAACACGTTACAATATTGAATAGTTATTTGAAATACTATAAAATCCTTCATGAGTTTAACGAGATCGTTAGACCTTACTTTTAGTCTTTCGAAAATAGTCCAATAAGTTTAGAAAAATAAAATAAAATACTTATACTATTACGTAATTTATATAATTGGCACAAAAGACATTTCATCATATAAATAACAAGTGCATATGCCCATTTTGAATAAAACACATACCAAAACAATTAATTTGCTAAAAGATGAAATAAACAGTTCTCAACTTTATAAAAAATCAATTTAAATACTTAGACTTTGAATTAAATCATCAAAATTTGCATCTAATCATATAATAACACATACAACTCATAAGTATATTAATTTTGATCAAAACAAATAATTATAAATGTTGTTTCTCAAAGTATGTCAATAATAGTCTTACTTCTTAGAAATTCCAAATAAAATATTTATACACATCCATAAATTCTCAATTTTAATAATATGATACTTTAATAGAGTAATATCATAACATGTATTATCATAATAATTCAACCTAACATTATAACTTCATAATTTTCGAATAAACATGGAAGACTAGTCACATAATCTTTAAAATTATAGAAAGGACATTTAGATAAGTCCAAAATTTATGAAATTAAACTATGTTATACATGACTAAAAATATAATAAAGTTTATTAAGGGTCCTAAGCCTAATTCATTACAGATCATAACAATTTTTCCATGAAAAGTCGATACGCTTCACGAGATCGTCTTTTTGGGCGGAGTTTCAATAAAAAAAAAAATCATAACTTTCATTGTGGTCATCCAAATTTCACCAAATTTAAATATTTTATACTAGAATTATCATAGAGAAATCTAATTAAGGTACCTGAGCCTAATTCGTTACCGATTAATACCGAGTTTAGCGAGAGATGTCGATGAACCCCACCGATCCTCGCTCTAGACAGGTTTTAGCAAAAATTAATATCTCTATTTTGGCTTGGCCAAAATTTACGAAATGTAAATATGTTGTACTAGACTTAACCTAGAACATGAATCTAAAATTTTATAATTTTTGCATTAGCCAAACGGTACCAGTTTTGATTATAAAATACAGTTATGTTTTTCAGCCGATTTATATCACACCTATTTCAAAGATTTATTTCTCCTAGAAAACAACTCTGATGATTATGAAATTTCCCTAAGTTATACTAGATTGTAAAAGGATCATCCACGATTTTTTCAAGATTTTTAGATGCTTGCAAACAAGGTAACCAAGCTCATCAAATTCATGATTCAAAACTGCCTAGTTTCAAGAAGTAATTTTCCATGATCTTCCATGATTTTTTTCTCTTAAAAGGTAGGTCCTTTCAATACCAATTTTTATACTTATAGTATGCCAATAGGAGAAGATCAGCATATTTTTGTTTAAAATAAATATTTATGGAACAAACGATAAATAACACCAAAGTAGGGGCTCCAAACCTTATAATTTTGTCACCGAGTTAACGTAGCATGTTCACAATGATTTTACCCTTCATAACTCGATCAAAACTCCAAAGAAAAGCTTCACATATGTAGTATACACACCAAATAACATATATTAGATCAAAAATAATAAAAATTAACGAGTTAAAGCATTCAACGATCTCGACGTAAATTAATCGAACACAATTTTAAGCATAGTTAATTTAGCAACCTTTGTAGTTTCCTTCTCTGTTTTCTTTTGATTCTTTGACGAATTAAGATCCTTGGAAGCTTGGAAGGTGCTCAAGTAGCATTAGAAGCTAGAATCTTGAATGAATCATCAAACAAAAGTAGGGTATAGTTAGAAGGGAGAAGAACCGTGAGTTATGAGAGGAAAGAAAAATAGTTTTCTTTCATTTCTTTTCTTGATGAATATAACTTATGCAAACTCATACCTTAGAGTCTTTGGGAGTTGGAAGGAAGGAGCTTCACTTTGATGGAGATTAAACTTAAAACTTAGTAGTAAAAGAGAGAAAATAAAAAGAAAGATGGAGCCGAGATGAATTGTTACGGTATGAAGTATTGAAGAAGATGAAATATTGTAGCAAGGAAATTGACAAAGAGAAAGGAAACATGGGTTTGTTGCATAGAAGAAAGGGTTGTATTGTGATATATATATATATATATATATATATATATATATATATATATATAAGATGAGAGGTCACGTGGCCTATTTATGGCCAAGGAAAATATGAGTGGTTAAAAACTATTTATTTATTACTAGTGATATTTACTACGGTTATATCATATTAAACAAGTATTATTTAGTCACTAAATGAGTCGTCAAAAAATATTTCGAAAACATATTAATTCACCACATTATTTCATGAATTACTAAAATGTAAAAACAAGATAACTACATTATTTAATTTCTTAAACTATATCACATAATTTTTCATGCAATATTAAATTTATTATTTTGATAATTCATATTATTTAGATGCAATAGGATTGTCGTCGTCGAATTTTTATTATTTATTTAGCATTTTTTTGTTTGATAAAACACGAGTACGATAAGGATTTTCAATAATTCTTCTTTGAATAGCAATTAAGTCTCGGTATTTTATTCACCATAAATTAAACCTTATTTCCATTTTTTTTTGAAGTGCTAGGAGTGCTTCGACTCAAAATGCTCGTCCGTATACACGAAAATTATATTACATGTCGGGTAGAGAGCAGTTTAGGTTTTGTGATTAGCTTGCATGGTACTCTTTTTCCTCTCTAAAGGTTTTTACCTCTGGCCCTCGATTTATGTGTTATTTGTCCATTTCTACTTTTTTATGCTAATGTTGGTGGCTGGAGATAACTCTCTTCAATTATTTAGCTCATACATAGATAAATCATATAATCATAATAGAACATATGATTTTTGGTTTGGGGCATTATAGTGACGCTGAATATGTATTAACCTATACTTGTATTTTTTTATTTTTATTCTTAATATTTAGTTCATTAAAATTAATATATGAGATTGTATAATTAATATTAAAATTTTCAATAAAATTAAGATAATATATTACTCCATCCATCCAATTTTAATTAGTCAATATATCTTTTTAGTTCATCCAATTTTAATATGTCATCTCGAAATGGAATGTTTTTTTACTTAATTCTACCACACAACATACACCTAATTATATCATTTGTCATTTGAACCCCACACTATTTTCTCTCTCCTATTAATGATTTGACAATAATACCTTTACTTTTTACTCCATTCATCTACTTTATAAATAAACAACTAATATATCTTAAAACTTGTGCCCAACCTATTTGCCTAATTAAAATTGGACGGAGGGAATAAAATATTTTAAATTATAATAAATCACACAAAATACATTAAAATACACAAATTATAATAAACATAACAATTACTCATAACCGCTGTAATAATTAAATTACTTGATTTTGAAATACATCAAAGTTGTGAGACGTAAATATACATATGTTTACTTATTTATTGATGACAAATTCTTATATGAAATACTTCACGGATTTAGGATTCGTGAAATAATCCATACCAGATCCGGTAAGACTAAATGGGTCATATATATATATATATATATATATATGGGTTTTAACCGCTTATTTTTCACTCTTACTTTATTTTCAAAATTTCACCGTCTTCGTCTATCTTTCCCACGATGAGAACGGATTTCTCTCGTATGATTTCAAGGCGATTTTTCGACGGTTTCTACGATGAACTGAGTTATATTTATAGGCGACATTGTATCTTTCTGCATTCGTCTTATTTTTGGTTCGAAGGATCATTTATAGAGGTATTGTTCGAAGCTTTTTTTGTTAGAAACCTTTGTATAATTTTTTTGTTTGTTTTGTTTGTGAACATTTTTTTTCCCGATTTCATAGTTTATTATTATCGCATTATTTTTGTTCTAGTTCTAGTCGTTTTTAGTCCGGAACCCTAGCTTTTGGATATTTGTTAGGGTATCTACTGTTTTTATGTGTTGTAGTTGATCTTCTATTTTTTATGGTGTTTCGATGTTTATATTTGCTCGATTATGCTAGTGTTTTGGTATTTCGTTGTTTTTATTTGTTTTTGTTAAAGTAGTTTTTTTGTAATGGTTTTACGGATGCGTGTTCGTTTCTATTGCATGTTGATGCCGAGTGTTATGCTCTGTTCTTCGTTCGTTATGTTTTTTCCGTGTTATGGATAGTAACACATTTTATTTCGATTAGTAACATAGATTTGTTGTGTTAGTAACACGCTTTTTGCTATATTTGTGATGTGTTTTTGTTATTTGTGTCTACATAGTTTTAGTAATACAATAGCAGTTTGTGTTTTTTGTTGTTTACATGGTTTTACATATTTTGTGTTTTTTTAGTTGCATGTCCCTGTTGAATGTTATCCCCTGTTTCTCGTTATATTATATATTTTTGTCATGTTATGGTTAGTGACACATTTTATTTTATTTTTAGTAATATATTTTTTTTTTTGCTATACAATGGTTACAGATGGCTCCGAGAAGGTTCAAAGATTTGGCACCCAAGAGACAAAAGTTTTCACAGGATAATGAAATGAAAGATAAAGTCCCCGAGGCTATTAAACTAGATGTAAAGGTGGAGTAGTCAAAGTCTAAGAAGGATGGTATTAGGCCGTCGCAAAGAAAACAAGTACTATTTTCTATTTATTTATTTGTTCACAAAGAAATATGTTTTACTTTTTTATTTCTTTTTTCTTTTTAAATTCCTTTAGGGACTTCACCCTTATGGTAGGCCTACTGCAATTCTCAAGCTCATTAAATCGCCGAACGATGCTCAGAGAGAGGTCATAAGAGCGTGGGGTTCGGTGGTCTTTTAAAGCTTAATCTATCTAAGCTTGGGGGTACCCCATGCTAAGATGGCTTGTTGAAAGTTTTAATCCTTGTAGTTGACATTTGTCCTGCTTTTAGTGATTGTAGTTTTGTCATTACTCCAGATGTGCATGATATCTTCATGCTTCCTACGAATGAACGGCATGATGTGTTGTTACATAACCGTGGGGAAGAGAACTCTCTTTTGGATAAGTTCACCGATCAATATGGTATTAAGTCTACGTCTAAGTTGAGCGAGTTGACAAATGTTTTTAAAACTCAATTGAAGGATGATGGTCAGGATTTTAAGCGTTTGTTTGTATGTTTTTGTCTGCCTTCTTTTTTTTACTCCAAATTAAGAAATCACTTAGTTTGCTCTACTAGTTTTTTCAGATCTCTTGTAAATATTGATGGTATTTGTTAACTTGATTGGTGTTCTTACATATTCAAAAACTTTGTGAGAGTGTTGATATGGTGAAAAAGAATTTGTCGCACAATGTTACAGGGTGTTTGTTGATTCTCGCAAATTGCGTATCTGATTGGAGTGAATTGATACATGTTTTTAGGGCTATTTTTAGTGCAAAAAGTGAGCTAAAGTATGATTTTGTGCTTAAATGTGAAAAGTATCACTCTTTGCCTAAAAAGTATTACTTTGAGAGGTTTTGATGTATTTCGCCCGCTTTGCAGGTAAATCGGTGGAATTTTGCCAAACCGAGAGTACCGGTATTCTTAGAATGAAAAGACGAACATACGGGACGAAACGGGTCGGGACCGGAGCCCTTCTCGATAAAAATTCCCGGTCTCGAGTTGGAGTCGAGGTGCACAGACCTCGACTCGAGGTTCATCTTCGGAGGGAAACTATTTCGAAAAGTCGGCGAGCTCGACTCGAGGGAGGAGCCTCGAGTCGAGGGAGATGAAAATGCAGTGGAGCTCGACTGAGGGCGAGGCCTCGACTCGAGGCGGAGAGATTTTTAAAGAAACGTGTTAGCGACTTTTAGGCCTCGACTCGAGGGCACGAAGCTCGACTCGAGGAGTGCCCAAAACCGAAAATTTCAGTTTTTAAGTCATTGGAAGCCAAAACAGAGGAGGAGTTGATTCTAGCGAGTTCAGAGCAGTCTCTAGGAGTTTCTTTGGGGAATTTTACATTTTGTAGCTTGAATTTACTTGTAATTGCACTTGATTGTTAGAATTGAGATAGATTCCACATTTAGTTCATTAGATTAGTAGATTGGTGGATTGTAATTGAAGTTTGCGGTGAGAATTGAGAAGAAGTGAAGTTGAATTGAAGCATTGTACAAGATTAATCATTCTTATTTTTGCCTATTGAAGCTTAATTGGTGATGTTCTTACCCTTTGATCTTTTTAATTCATTGCTTGTAGTCATTAGATTGTTAATTGCTTACTTAGATTTACTAGCCATGGTTTTTGCTTGTAGCACCATGGGCTAATAGCTTTGTGCTTGGGATAATTGAAATTAGGGATGAAGTGATTGCCTCATGCTATGATTGTTGATAATTGTGATCAATTGAATTAGATTGCTTCCTAATTGTGATTCTTAATTGTGTTTCATGAAAAATTGTCTCTTTTGATTAATGGTTGATCACCCTAGCAATAGGCGAGAGTTGAGCTAACGTGATTAGGTGTTAATCGGGTTTCAATTTTGCATGATTGTATGAATTGGGGACTTCTACATTGAGAGATGGGAAGAACTAAGGATACTCACATTAGGCATTGTGATATTAATGGAGTGATTAATTTCATGATGGTTTATGCCTTCTAATTTGATTGATTTGCATTTGGATACAATCATAGCTTGTTAATCATGGATTCCTTGATGGAGATTATCCCTTGCACCCAATTCCCTCATTGATTTTAGTCTATTGGATCTTGCCTTTTAAGTGTTTGATAGATTGTTTGCATAACTTGCCATTTAATTTCTTGCAATTTGTAGTGATTTAGTTCAAGAGCTTGTTGCAACTTTAGCCATTTAGAACTCTTATCCTTGAATTTCGTTTGCATACTTTCTCCCTTGGGTTCGATATTTTTGTTGATTGGTCTTAATAACTCTTGCCCTATACACTCCAATCAAATGGCGCCGTTGTCGGGAGTTAGTTTTTGCGCCAATAAGTGAGATTCGAGGATTGTTTGAAGTGACTATTTGTTGTTTTATTTTTGTTTTGGTGTTTTTATTGGTGAGAATTTGATCCTTGGATTTGTGGCATTGTAGGTGTATGCTAACAAGATCAAGTGGTGTTCCACCCTTGCCACTAAATTTGGAAATTGAGGCTACATTGAGAAGAAATCGTGTGAGAAGAAGAAGGGAAGCTATGGAAGGAGAAGAGCAAAGGCATGAGGAGAGATGAGTGGGTGATCCTCAAGAAGAGGAGATACATGGACAAGGAGTAGGAGGAGGAGAGAATGGAGGTAATGGGAATCACTTCCATGCTCAAGTTGGCCTCTTTCCTCAAGGGATGCCACCACAAAATTATCCCTACCAAAATCCCTACCCTTATCCACCTCAAGCTCATCAATATCCCTACTATCCACCTCATCCACAACAATTTCCACCATATTATCCCAATATGCCGTATAATCAAGAGCACCGATACCATGAGCCACCATAACCACAACCACAACATGTAAATGAGCCACCACCTCAAGGAAGGCCTTTGAGAGAGTTCTTTGAACCACAACTTAGAGAGTATTATGATGGGATAGCAAGGCCAAGGATAGATGCCAATAACTTCGAGATAAGTCCCGCTTTGGTGAGAATGCTTAGGGAGAAGCAATTTGAGGGTAGAGATGAAAATGAGTGCCCACATCAACATATGACACAATTTCTTGAGATAGCCGACACTACAAAATACCATGGGGTGCCCGAAGATGCCAAGAAGTTGAGGCTATTTGCTTTTACATTGAAAGGAAGAGCAAAAGCATGGCTTAATTCATTACCGCCGGGACCGTACGGACATGGGAGGAGTTGTCAAAGAAATTCTTGATGAAATTTTACCCACCATCAAAGACCGTGCAAGCAAAGGAGGCTATTTCCCATTTCCGACAAAAGAATGGGGAGACGATACCGGAGGCGTGGGAGAGGTATGACATGTTACTTATTAATTGTCCTCAACACGGTTTCCGGAGGAGCAAACCATTATGTACTTTTGCAATGGTTTGACGGATGGGGATAGGTCATTTTTGAATGCTTATGCTAATGGATCGATTTGGTCGAAAACCGTGGGGCAAATGAATGAAATTATGGAGAACATAGCTCAAGACTCATTCCAAGTGTCGGTTAATAGAGGAGCACATCATAGAGTGTCACAAGTTGATGAGCTAGAGAGTATGAAGAGTATGATGATGACTATGATGGACCGATTGGGAGCTCTTACGACTTCACAAAGCCAAGCAAGTGTGAGTCCATCCGTTCCTCATGTTGATGTTGGGCCAAGTTCATGGCCGGTGGAAGAGGTGAGTTATATGGGTAGGCCTCCATTCCAAGGAGGCTATTAAGGAGGAAACTATCAAGGGAACTATCAAGGGAACTATCAAGGAGGAAGGCCTTATCAAATGCCTTACCAAAATAGGCCACAAGGAAGCTATCAACCTCAACCGCAAGCTCCATTCAATGGGAATACATGGAGGAGACACGAAAATTTTTCATATGCCAATCCGAGAGCCGCCGTTCAATTTTCTCCCGGATTTGATCCGGTGCAAAGGCTCCAAACAATGAAGGAAAGGCTACTACGGAGGAGATCTTGGGGTTGATTGTGAAGAAGTTGGAAGCGAATGATTCAAGGCTTGATGATATAGGGAAACAAATGGACACTCGTTTCAAGACGATTGAGCATCAAGTAGGGCAACTTGCTACTACGGTTGGGAAGCTCTCGTCTACGGTGGACCATCTTCAAAACAAAGGAAAGTATCCATCTACTACCGAGCCTAATCCTAAAGAATTTTGTAGTGCCATCAAGCTAAGGAGTGGTACTAGCTATGAAGGTCCAAAGAGGCTTAGAGATGGGGATGTTGAAGAAGAAGTGGTGCAAGAGGAAGAAGTTATTGAAGAAAATGTGGTTGTGGAGAAAGAAGAGTCAAGTGAAGAGCAAGCAAGAAGAGAGTCCAAGAAAGAAGAAGAGAAGTCCAAGAAAGATGCATGGGGAGTGCCTATGAAAGCTAAGCCGGTTCCCTATCCTCAAAGATTAGTGAAGAAAAAGCTAGAGGAGGAGTTTGGTAAGTTTTGAAAGTCTTAAAGAGCTTGCATGTTGAAATTCCACTAATGGATGCCCTTGAACAAATACCCCACTATAATAAGTTTTGAGAGATATCATGTCTAAGAGGAGGAGTTGGGATGAAAAGGGTATACTTAAGCTAGTGGAGGAGTGCAAGGAGATCTCGGAAAGACACTTACCACAAAAGAGAAAGGATCCGGGAGCTTCATTTATACCATGCGAGATAGGTGAGAATGTGAACATCCAAGGTTTGTGTGACTTGGGAGCAAGTATAAATGTCATGCCTTTGGCAATTTTTGAGAAATTGAAGCTAGGAGAGGTGACTCCTACTAACATCAACCTTCAATTAGCGGATCAATCATATGCTCATCCATTTGGGGTCATTGAAGATGTATTGGTAGGGGTTGGCAAGTTCCTATTTCCGGTTGATTTCATTGTTCTTGACATGAAGGAGGAGCTTGAGGCACCGATCATACTTGGTCGACCTTTCCTTGCTACGGGAAAAGCGATTATCGATGTTGAGAGAGGAGCTCACGTTGAGCTACAATGGAAAAGAGGTGACATTTTCGAGAGCTCCATTGGAAGAAGTTGCCCAAAGCAAGATGGAGAAGAAGAAGAAATGTGGCTATATAGAGATCATTAATTCATGCCCTTCCATTGATAGGGATGATTCTTTACCTTCTCTTTCTTCTAATTCTTTAATTAAGGAGCATTTTATTCCTTCTTGTAATGTGATGGCTAACAAGTCTTGTGTTTCTTTGGATGATTTTAGGAAGGAGGAAGCCTTCATTGATACTTTGCTTAACCTCGGTGATATGAAGCTTGAAAAAGAAGGTGAGAAGGAAGTGACCAAACTTGAGCAATGCTCAAGTTTGGGGGTGTTAGAAGAAAGGAAGCAACCGCTTGAGAAGAAGGTTGAAACCTTTGTGGTTGGAGACCAAGTAGTATGGAGGGAGTCGAATTGGATGAGACTACTAGGAGTAAAAAGACTCAAAGAGGTGTTGAAAGTGAAGGAGATCAAAGAAGAAGGAAAACTCCTAGTGGAAGACGAAATGGGATGTTGTCTATTGACAAAGGAGATTTTGGTTAGGCACAAGGACCCTTCCACCCCAAAAGAAGTGCCTAACATTCTTGTAGATAAAAGGGAAGTGTGAACTTTAGAGTTCCGTCCGGCAAAGGGCGTTAAACCTAGCGCTAGATGGGAGGCAACCCATCATTTTCTTGCTTTCGTGTGTTTGTTTTATTTTGTTGCTTTGAATAATTGGGTCATTTGATCCTTGTAGATTGTGAGATTCGCTTGGAACTTGAGGAGCTCTATGCATGTTTGAAGGAAGATGGAGTTGAAAGGCTTTTGGTGCCACATTTCCTTTCAAACTTAGATTTGTCTAAGTTTGGGGGAGGTGTTTTTCTTATCTTAGCTTATCTTCCTTTTCCTTGTATATTTTTTTTTGGTAGAATTTATTTTGAGCTTAATAGTGGATTAATTGACATATTTTGAGTATCATCTTGATATAGTGAGTATGCTTGAGGTTATGTACATGAGCATTTGTGCTTGAGTTGTAAGACTAGTTGGAATTTGTTATGATCATGAGTAGATGTGTAGCTTGATGCTAGTTGCTTGATTAATTATGTGAAGATGAATGTGATTGAAAATTCTTAATTCATTGCTCAATTTAAGCCCGTGAGCTTTTGTGCCTAATAATCGTACATCTTATACGGTTGATATTAATCCTTTGTGAGTGCATCATTCATGATTTGTATGCTAGAACTTGCCACTAGACTTGTTGATATTGATCTTTGAGTGATGTCTTGAAAGTGACAAGAGGCCATGTTTGGAATGATGAGTCACTTTGCCAAATACTTTCCCACCAAATATATTTGATTTCCTTAGTGAGCCATGTTGAGCCTTATGATCTTTATTCTTTGGCAAGCCAAGTGAAATTGAAACCATTTAGCCTATGTGTATGAGCCTTTCTTGACCTATGTTTAGTTGAGCTTGAATGTTGGCTAATGATGGTGATTTTATTGCTAAGTGTGGGAAGATGATGAGCTAAGTGATGAATGAAGCATAAAAGAAAAGAAAGGTTGTTAAAAGTTGAAATTGGAAAAATGTATGAAGTGAAAAGAATAAAGATTCAATTTGTGAGCTTTAAAAGAGAAAGCTCAAGTAAATGGTGGAATGATCATTGAAGTTCAAAAGGAAGAGTGTTGCTAGATAAAAGTGAAGAGATGTGCATTGTATGGATTAGTTTACATTCAAGTCTCTACTACTTAGTCACTCTTATCCATAAATATCCCACCTTTCCAAAGAGCCTACATTACAACCTAGAAGAAAGACCTCTTTGATTCTTGATTGATCACAAATGATTTTGATTGAGATTAAGTCTTGTGGCAAGCATATGGTGTACTTATTTGTGAATTTGATGATTGAGTGCTTTAAACCTTGATACACTTGAGTGAAGAGTGAAACACTCCATGGAAGGAGCAATGTATTGAGTATTTGATTGAGCATTTGTTTGAGCATGATTTGTCTTGATTGCTAGTGGATAGTTGCATTGATACAAGTGATCATTGATGAGTTCGATTGTCTTATTTTTCGTCTATGGTGCCATGTGACATAATTGCAATCAATTCACTCCTTTGTTCTTAGTTTCTACGTTGCTCGAGGACGAGCAACAATTCAAGTTTGGGGGTATGATTGGAGTGAATTGATACATGTTTTTAGGGCTATTTTTAGTGCAAAAAGTGAGCTAAAGTATGATTTTTGTGCTTAAATGTGAAAAGTATCACTCTTTTGCCTAAAAGTATTACTTTGAGAGGTTTTGATGTATTTCGCCCGTTTTGCGAGGTAAATCGGTGGAATTTTGCCAAACCGAGAGTACCGGTATTCTTAGAATGAAAAGACGAACATACGGGACGAAACGGGGTCGGGACCTGAGCCCTTCTCGATAAAAATTCCTGGTCTCGAGTTGGAGTCGAGGGTGCACAGACCTCGACTCGAGGTTCATGCTGGAGGGAAACCATTTCAAAAAGTCGGCGAGCTCGACTCGAGGGAGGAGCCTCGAGTCGAGGGAGATGAAAATGCAGGGAGCTCGACTGAGGGCGAGGCCTCGACTCGAGGCAGAGAGATTTTTAAAGAAACGTGTTAGCGACTTTTAGGCCTCGACTTGAGGGCTGAAGCTCGACTCGAGGAGTGCCCAAACCGAAAATTTCAGCTTTTAAGTCATTGGAAGCCAAAACAGAGGAGGAGTTGATTCTAGCGGTTCAGAGCAGTTTCTAGGAGTTTCTTTGGGCGAATTTTACATTTTGTAGCTTGAATTTACTTGTAATTACACTTGATTGTTAGAATTGAGATAGATTCCACATTTAGTTCATTAGATTAGTAGATTGGTGGATTGTAATTGAAGTTTGCATTGAGAATTGAGAAGAAGTGAAGTTGAATTGAAGCATTGTACAAGATTAATCATTCTTATTTTTGCCTATTGAAGCTTAATTGGTGATGTTCTTACCCTTTGATCTTTTTAATTCATTGCTTGTAGTCATTAGATTGTTAATTGCTTACTTAGATTTACTAGCCATGGTTTTTGCTTGTAGCACCATGGGCTAATAGCTTTGTGCTTGGGATAATTGAAATTAGGGATGAAGTGATTGCCTCATGCTATGATTGTTGATAATTGTGATCAATTGAATTAGATTGCTTCCTAATTGTGATTCTTAATTGTGCTTCATGAAAAATTGTCTCTTTTGATTAATGGTTGATCACCCTAGCAATAGGCGAGTTGAGCTAACGTGATTAGGTGTTAATCGGGTTTCAATTTTGCATGATTGTATGAATTGGGGACTTCTACATTGAGAGGTGGGAAGAACTAAGGATACTCACATTAGGCATTGTGATATTAATGGAGTGATTAATTTCATGATGGTTTATGCCTTCTAATTTGATTGATTTGCATTTGGATACAATCATAGCTTGTTAATCATGGATTCCTTGATGGAGATTATCCCTTGCACCCAATTCCCTCATTGATTTTAGTCTATTGGATCTTGCCTTTTAAGTGTTTGATAGATTGTTTGCATAACTTGCCATTTAATTTCTTGCAATTTGTAGTGATTTAGTTCAAGAGCTTGTTGCAACTTTAGCCATTTAGAACTCTTATCCTTGAATTTCGTTTGCATACTTTCTCCCTTGGGTTCGATATTTTTGTTGATTGGTCTTAATAACTCTTGTCCTATACACTCCAATCAGTATCTCCATAGGATACGGTGGCATGGTGTTCGCATGCCACGTAGTATTCCTTTGATACAGACTGAACGATGGTAGTGTGCATGCCCGATGCAAGCGGGGAGTTCAATAGTGGCTTTTATGGAGATAGGGAGTTGGTGATCGATGAGTACCTGTGATGTATAATGGTTCGGTGAGGCTTTTAATCGTGGGTTAGGAATGTCAGTTGTGGTAATTTGAGGTATTTTTTATGTTGTTTATGTATTTTTAAATATATCTTTTTGTCATATAATGTAATTATTAATATAGAATAATAACATATCTATCTTACTACAGTATCATTATAGTTATTAACACATTAGTAACATATTTGTTGTTATATAGTAACATATTATATATCATTTAGTAACATTTTTAATACTATATAAATATATTTAATAAATTTTTTATTGTCATACAATTACACAAATTGTGTACATATATTTATCGATAACATTTTATCTTGTTCCCATCCTTTTTTTGTTGAAGGGTCTGTAAGGTTTGGTTGAGGACTTGATGAAAGATATAAGAGAGGCTTCGATGGTTATATTGTTAGGCTCATTGATATCAAAATGAATTTGCATGATTCAAATTCCGAGTCGATTTCCGATTTTGGTGATGAATTTTTTTGAAAAATGTGGATTATCTTGTTGATAACTTCATCCGCTCAAAGAAGATGGTTGAAATGCCTAGTTTTGAGTTGTTTTCAGATGATCCACTCAAGAATATTAATTCCAGCTATAAGTGCATGGATGTTGATGATGAGGAGGAGTCGATGGTGGTTACGATAAAGAGGCCGATGAGGATGTGGATCTTGGTGATGAGGATACTGATGATGAGGATGAGGATGAAAAACATGATGATGGGGACATTGATAATGAAGATGATGGTGGTCTTTGGTGAAGAGTAGCAAGGAGTGCAGTCGGGATGATGATGGTGCAGGTGAAGGGAGTAGTGAGGATGAGTCGCATGAGGAGGAGCAAGTGCAGGGAGATGGAGATGGAAGAAGAAGATAAGGATGGGGAAAAGGAAGAGGGTGATCTTTGAAGAAGGTGACAGAGATGAAGGCTGCTGGCACAACCGGTGAGGAGTTTGATGTTGAGTCTGTTGAGGAAGCGGTGGTGATTCATTCAGAAAGCTACTTGGGGATTTTGGTCCTGATGCTGGTTTTGTATCTAATTCTAATTTTGTAAATATGAATTTAGTTTGTTTTCCGATTTGGAGAGATACGGGATTGAGGTGGTTGATTACATCTTCCAGTCTTACGAAAATTTATTGTAAGTATTTTTGTCCTCTGGTCTTTTTAATTATTTTTTGTATGCATTATTCATTTATATTTGTTAACTTGTTGGTCCCAGAGAATCAACAAAGGAGTGAAATCTAGAGGGGGTGGGGGAGGGGAGGAGGGATTTAATAGATTTCATTATCTACTCAAATTTTCTTCCAAGTTAATAAGATACTTAATCAAATATCATATCACACAAATGAAATTGATTTTATACTTGATTCCTTGATAATTTTCTATTCAAACAGTGATATTGATGGACAAGAAACAAAAGCGAAAGTAAATAAAACAACAAAGAACACAGGTAATAATAGTGGTTCGGATTATAGCAATCCTACATCCACTCTCCTTTCACGATCCCGTGAAAGGAACTTCACTACTTACTTTCCACTTACTTACACTTTACAGCTTCTGATTCTTCACCTTTACACGCTCTTCTCTATTCTTGAATTTAGGCTTGAAGATATATTGAAAGTGTTCTACAAACACTTGAGAAAACTAAAACGTTGAATGAACGCGTTTGTGCTTAGAGAGCCTTTTACGAATGCTAGAATAATGTGTTACAAGTGTCAAAAAAGTATTTGTGATTCTAATCTAACTCCTATTTATATGAGACTTCGATAGTTTTAATCGCTTTGATGACTCTTAGAGTTTGTTGTAACCGAATAACTCCTTCTTGGTTGTTGAAACTACTTCTTGAGTAGTTATAACCGATTCTCGTTATTTAGTTGTAATTATTTCTTGAATTCTTCAACTCTTCTTTAATCATCTACATCTTGAGTCTTGAGACGACATGTCCTTGTTGGATTTCAGTCATATCTTTCTTATTCTACTCGGCATGTCTTGGTCTTTTTAAGGATGTCATCGTCTGGTTCTTGACCTCGTCGACTTGAGCTTGTCTTTTGTGACCTTATCTTGAGCTTCCGTCCGATCTTCTATACTAAGTTTCTTACAAGTTTTACTTACTACGTCATTTGTCTATACAATGATTTCAGCTGGTCATCTTACTTTACATACTCATCTTAACTTCATTAAAACTAAATATTTTTTTCTTAACAATTTCTCCCTTTTTGATGATGTTAAAACCACTCAAAAAAAAGAAATGAGTTAGTAAAACTTAGAAGATATAAGTAATATCCAATTAAGACACATAGTCGATACTCTTATGGAACATACAATCGAGATAATTTAAATCAGCTTGATTTCAACGGATGAATTAGAATTCGAGATAGTTTCGATTTAAAAGAATTTTAGCTATTTAGAATATTAATCGGTTGCATGACTTAGTCAATCAAGCTTAGTTAAAATAGATAAAAATCATAGGATAGGAACTTCAATGTATATTCACATAATAACACATTTGAGCATTCACAAAATATTACATCATTTATCGATTAAAGGTAAGGACTTAGTTATACCACTACTCTTCTTCCGGAATACTCATCCAAATCGAAGACTCTTTCCTTTAAACTTCACGCCTCTCCTCCGCTAGATGTGCAATTCTTTCACTGGATGAGCATCTGCTTTGATCTTCTCACGATCCAGATGACCATCTTCGATAAGAGGAGGAGACATCTCGAGCATATGCCGGTGCAACTACGTCCATATTGAATTCTTCATCAACCAAGTCGATCAAATACCGATAGAAGTCGGGGCCTTCGCTTCCAACCATTTATGGAAAGCTATGTTCTTGTATGTACCCAGAGAAACCTTCTTGCAGACATGGAATAGAAAGATCCACGTTGCTTCAAGTGATCTCCACATCTCTTGTTCGCTCATCAAGAGGATTTCCTTGGGCACACCTTACGTCTGTGGAATGGGCGGAAGATCACTTCTCCTTGTGCATTTTTCGATCTCTCGAACCCACTTTCTTGCCTTCCTATCGTAGACCTTGCCAGTTGCCTTCTCTTGTTCGTCTAGCTCTTCTTTGCATCTCTGCGCTTGTACTTGGCAATTTCTTCCTTCTTTCTTTTTCTTATCTTCTCTTCTTCTTCCACCTCGGCTTGGGTTTTCGAGTTTGACTTCTTGTCTGGGCTTTCGATTGTGGTATAATCGGGTAAGTGTTATTAAGACCAAATCAAGTTTATCGAACCCAAGGGATAAGATATGCAATGAGGCCCTAGGACATGAGTTTTCAATGACTTCTGTTGCAAGCAAGGTTTATCTAACAATCTACCAACAATGAAATATCAAAGGCAATTAAACAAGCAATTAAACTAGGAATTAAACTAGAACAATTAACAAGCTAAGCGAACTTTCAAGTATCAAATGGGGAAGGGGTGCTAGGGATAATCTCCACCAAGGAATCAATGATTACAACTATGATTGCATCAAATTGCTATTCAACCAAGATAGAAAGTATGAATATCATGCAATAATGTCTCCATTCATCACACAATGCCTAAATGCGAGTATTCTTAGTGCAACTAATCTCTCAATTATGAAGCACTTAATTCATACAATCATACACAATTATAACTCGATTAATCTCTAATCACGTTAGCTCAACTTTTGTTTGTTGCTAGGGTGATCAAACACTAATCAAAAGAGATAAAAATTCATGAAGCACAATTAGTATCAACAATTAGGAAATTATCTATCTCAACTAAACAACAATCATCAACAATTTAGCAGAGCAATCAAATCATCCTCAATTTCAATTATCCCAAGCATAAGAGAATTAGCCCATGAAGCAAAGTACAAAATCTATGGGTGAAAAATCTAATTGCATGATTAACATGATAATCAAAACAATTAAGCAATAGAAAATAGTAAAGAGGAAGAACATCACCAATTTGGCCAAATGAACAATGAAATTGAATGCTTGATCTCCACAATTGTAATCTTTTCTTCAATGGAATTGCAAACTTCAAGTATCTAATCTGGTGAATTGAAGGCTAATCTAATCAACAATGAATTGAAAATCTTACTAGAAATGTGAATCTAATGATCTAGGAAGGAGAAATTGGCTTTGAAATGCAAAAATCGCCCGAAAACGAGTGGTAACTTCCTAAACTAACTTATGCTTTGTTTTTTGTTTAAGGGGATTTAAAAAGAGAGAAAACTGAAAATTGGGGGCCTCGAGTCGAGCTCTAGGGCCTCGACTCAACTTGGGGCCTTTCAAAAAGATAAAATAAAAATTTTTGCATATTTGAGGTTTGAACTCGGGACTGTGGGTGCTCGTGCAAATAGCTATCCACCTCAACCAAGCACAACTTTGTTAACAATAGCACTCTTTATAGTATTATGCAGCTAGGTAGAGTGTTGAGGCTCTTTTAAAAAAATTCCTCTTTATAGTATATATCCAAATGTGGAGTGTTGAGGCTCTTTTAAAAAAATTCCAAAAATCGCTGCCGGCAAGGTTCGACCGCTTGTCGCTAACACGAATGGGCGAGAGCTTTGCCACTTAGGCTGTCCATGAACTTGGTATAGCCACACCTTTTTATCTATATTCGTATGTGAAGGCGTAGCATGCCTTTCAAAAATTCAGCGAAAAGCCGCCTGTGGTTCGAACAAGGGACACCGGTGCACATGAGGAAGTGTCTTGCATCGATTCTTTATTTGCTCTATCTCGAGAGGTCCCGTCATCGCCCAAGGATTTCTTCACGTTCTCTAAAATAGACTCTTCCCCTTAGACATGACTTGATTTAGTTGCACGTCGATTGAGTCTCTAATTATCCGATCGCCTTCAGAGACATAATTTCTCACCGATCTGCTTGCATATTCTCGCACTCAATAATCTTTGCAAGGATTTCTTGTAACGCCCGAATTTAATAATAACAAATAATAGCCGAGATGCTACCAAATTAGCTCGTTAATTTAATTAAAAATAAAATTGTAATTGAATAAATGAGATTTATTACAAAATAATCATTTGAAATAACAAATAAAAACAATCGATAGGCTTAAAAGCCAACACTAACCCTTCAAGTGTAAAGGGATCGTGTAGCTAGTAAGTTACCCGGTTAAATTATCGATTCAAGGGAATCAAGTGAGAGATAGCCCTAAATTTACTAATTTAATTGCAATTGTAGCACAAGCCATTCAATGAGTTCAATAATTCAAGCAACAATTAATTAAAGCAATCAACGAAATTAACTAGCAACGAGATGCAATCAATGATAAAGGGTGCTCGGGTGCTTATCAACTAATGGAGATTAAATATGCAATGAATTCAAATGAGCATTTATCATGTCAATCAATCAATAAGAGCAATCTTTTAAGCATAACATAATTCCGTACTTGGTAAGCATAGGGATTACATTTCAATTAAGGCACGAAAGATTGAATAGGCGAAGTTACCCTTTCCTCCCGGACGAAAAACATGAGTCAATAGGTTTCCCTACGTGCCCTCTTCGATACTAAGGTCCCTTCCCTTTGGTCTCTTCACTAATTACCCGACTACTAATCTAAGCAATTAATGTGGAATTGATGTATCTCTAATGGAATTAATCAAGTCTCCTTGCATTAAACCAATATTGAATCTAATCTACCCAATTAAATCCACCACCCAAATGAGTAAATTAATTATCCAAGTCTCCTTGCAATAACAAAGGCACTAGACATGGGATTAGGAGCAATTAAACAAATAGATCATTCAAACCTCATCAATCCAATTAATTAATCAACAATCAAAATTGTCCCTAAGAATTCATCACAATATTCAATCACTCATAAGCATCAAAACACCCAAACACAAAGAAACTAGCCAAACATATTAAGAAACAAAAAATCCAAGAAATAGGGGAGAAGAGAGATGATCAACATTGAAAATTAACCAACAAAAGCTTAAAATAAAGGAGAAATATCACCTAGATGGTGTTCTTATCATCAAGTTTGAACCGGACGGACCGGCCGGTTCAATAGTTGAGCCGGGAACCGCCGAAACCGGTCCGAAACCCCCTTAAAAACCATTTTAATAGTTGAACCGGTCAAAACCGCAAAAACCGGCCGTCACGCGAAAACCAAAAAACTGAAAACCGGTTTTCTTTTTTTTTTAAAAAAAAATTATTATTTATTTTGATTTTCGAATTAAAAATTAAATTTAAAATATTAAATATTAACTTGAATGAACAACCTTCATTTTATAACTTAATAATTATGTTCATTTTTCGCTCCCATTCGATGTGGGATAAAACTTGAGTTAGTGAGAGTGAGAAACCACTCTTCATTTTATATAGCAATAACTATATTTATTTGTCATTCTCATTCGACGTGGGACAAAGTTTATAATGAGTAAGAGTGAAAAAATATTCCTCATTTTATACCTTAATAACATTGTTCATTTTTTTTTCCTACTCAATGTGGGATAAAGCTAGTGTGCCTATTATCAAATTCATGTCAAAATTTTATTTTGCATATTAAATTGCATTACTTTTACAAATCTTCACAAAAATAAATAATAATAATAATAATAATATAATAGAAAAAAATCTTACCAAACTCATTTCTAATATCTAATTTATAACTAATAAATTGTACAAAAAAGTGTGAAGTGTGTCTTTTTATTAAGTTGACTTTTTATTATTTTGGGTCGCCTATGATTCTATTGTGTTTATTTTAGTATGATTATAATAAATTATAATTTTAATTTTTATAAGTACATATCTTTTAATGTAATATAGGAAAATAAAATATTAAAAAAATAGGTAGGGATTAATTTTAATGGTTGATCGATCTAGCCGGTCCGACTGGTTGAACCGTGAGCGGTGTCCAATCCGGTTTAGTCACCGGTCTAGTTATGAAAACACTGGTTCTTATAACTTGAATAATCCAAAGGAACTTGTAATTTGCAAAAGAAATTAAAGGAATTGAAAATCTAAGCTTTCTATCCTAACTATATATTTAAATGTGTGTTTGGAAGTGTAAAGTGTGTTCCTCCCTTTTAGAAATCTGAATTTGGGGTATATATAGTGAGGGATTAGGGTATAAAATGTTAAAATTACAATTCGGGCCGTTAAAACTGAGAAAATCGCATTTTTGCGTAAAAACGGGGTTGACTCGGTCAAACTCGATCGAGTTGGCCGAGTCAACTCGCCCGAGTTGGGAATCTGCAGAAATGGAACACAGCGTGCCTTGGACCGAGGTGAAGGAAGGAAGCTGGGTCGAGGCGAGTTGAAGCGTGAATCGAGAAACTTTCTGTAAGATTTCTTTGCCTCGACTCGATTGAGTAGGCGCCTCGGGTCGAGACATTGAACGGTGGCTGGAGAAATGAGCAGCAGCGGTGATTTGCGCACAGCGACGGAGGGATGAAATCGCGACGGCGAGACGCGGCTGGAAGTAGAGTTTGGCGACGGCGAGGATCGAGTCGCGACAACGCACTAATGTTTGGATGACGACGACGACACTAACGGAGGCGCGGCGGTGATGGATGGTTGGGCAGCATCGGCGATGAAGAAACGATGGCGACGACGCTGAATGGATATGGGCTGCGACGGCGCTGATGTTGGTGACGGTTTACGGCGGCGGAGGTGAGTGATGTGGTGGTGGTTGGACTGATCTACGGTGGGGAGTGGTGGTTGTTGCAGATTAGGGCTGCTGCTGGTGCGCACGGATTTGTGAAAACGACGGAGGGTGTACTAATCCGATTGGTGGGTGTAGGGTGTACTTGCTGGTGGGTGTATGCGCCAGTCTTATGGGTGCAACTGCTTGTTTTGCTTACCACAACTTCGTTTGATTATATTTTCTTCATACAAACTCCATTTGACCCGATTCTTTTTGCATTGCACTCGTCTCTCTGCCCTCTTTCTACCCATGTAATTGCTCGTTTGAATTGAATTAAAAAATTATCCTCAATTTGCACTCAAAGTTGGCCCTCAACCTACAATTTCACACTTAAAACACCAAATCCAACAATCAAATGCAACTAGCTAATTAAATGTGAATTAATATGAAAATGATATCAAATTGAGACAATTAAGTACACAATAATCATGCAATTTTCACACTAATCAACAACGTACAATAAATTACATGCAACCATCGCCTCGTACTCGCCCGAGCTCCTTAGACTGTAGAAAATTATAAGCGTGGGGGATGAGTGTTTGAAAATACACCTGAGGAAAACATCAATGATTGCATAATTAAACAATATTTGTAAGCACATATAATATTTCAATAAAACCCATGAAAATATTTAATGCTTTATCACATAGTCACGGGTCATTACGGCTTGAACATAGTATATGCCATTACCCAAATTGAACATATATATTATGGGCCATTACCCGGCTTGAACATATTACACGGGCCATTACCCGGCTTGCACATAGTACGGGTCATTACCCGACTTGAACATAGTATGGGTCATTACCCCACTTGAACATAGTGCGGGTTACTACCCGTCTTGATTAATAATGCAATTTAATATAGTAATCATAACATTGAATGTTAAACTCGATTAAGAATAGAGATTGCCCTCACCTTAAAAGCGATGGTTGCAACATATGATGGAATGCAATATCCCTTAGTGATCCTTAAGTTTCTCCTCATATCCTCGCAAATAGCATATACTCTTAATAATTTCCAATTCCAGACGCTATGAGTGTCGGATCAACAAATTAATTACAATTCTATAATCTACGAGCGGATACGAGAATTTTGATATATAATACTACGATTAACAAAGATCGAATACTTACCAAATGCTTTGAGATCCTCTCTCTCTCTCTCTCTCTCTCTCTCTCTCTCTCTCTCTCTCTCTCTCTCTCTCTCTCTCTCTCTCTCTCTCTCTCTCTCTCTCTCTCTCTCTCTCTCTCTCTCTCTCTCTCTCTCTCTCTCTCTCTCTCTCTCTCTCTCTCTCTCTCTCTCTCTCTCTCTCTCTCTCTCTCTCTCTCTCTCTAATAAGTGTGGGTATATTGTATATGTTAATTGATAGCTATGTATATTTACTCCACCGCCTCAATCAAACTTAAGAGGTAAGTTTCTTATTTAATATTATTATTATTATATATTATATTAAATACTATTATTATATATTATTATTATAAAATTTATATTATATATATATTATATATTTTATATTATAGTACATTATGTCATAATATACTTGATGCGTGCAATAAAGTCACACTAACAAGAATCGAACCCCGTGCACGAGATTCGCGAGATCACTCCTTGAACACGTGCCAAAACGTGCAATCCGAACCGTCTCCGAGCTTCGAATACCTGCAAAACACGCCGGAGGGTCCCGGCGTAGGGACTCCGGCGCTCAAGTCGATGTCGGTAAGAGTGTAAAAGGAGGGCCCTAAATACCCAGATTAGGGACCTCTAGGAGCTAATATGAACTAGTTTGAATAAGTGTTAATGGAGATAGTATAACGTGCTCAAAGTGTGATCGGTAGATAAGTGAATTCGTACCTTTCCTTCTATGCCGATCATCCATAAATAGTACACGGAGGAAGACGATTATCTCCACCCTCCGATGAAGCTTTCCACTCTTCATCGCGTTCCTCCCACGTTTACGTCCGTCCTCCACGTCCCACTTCTATTTTCCCGGAATCTTCTCTTCTAGATCCTTCTTCATACCCTTTTCGTGTTACATTTGACCGAATCTTCCTTTGTTTACTAATTAATCCCTATTTCGTAGGTTTATTGTTAACTTCCGGCCCCTTTTCGGGTAACTATCCTAACCTCCTACTCTATTCTTGCTAATCGATCCCATATCGATATCTCGAGCCTATTTTGAGCTTATCCATACTTCTCTCCCTTCGGGCCTCTCTTTGGGTCCTTGTCGGGCCTCGCCCATTCCTCGGCTCCCTAGCCTTATTTGGGCTGGCTCGGCCCAAAGCATATTTATGCCGCATCAATCGCTCCCCTACTCTCTTGGGACGTGTAGGGCCTAAGTGAGTAGCTGATTATATAAAAAAATTAGTAACCGGATACCTGTTAGGACTCTTTGATCGAGAAACTCCTCGGCTTCCCGCCCGAGTGCGAAACGTCCCATCAAACGTCACATCTTTTAATCGAGTCATCAATGTACCTCCTTTAAACGTCCAATAAGGAGGCTGCGTTTCCTATACCCCCATTTTAGGGCAATAAATTATTCCCCTCTCTATTAGTACTTCAAATTTCTAAGTTCATCTCTTTCACTCTTCTCCCTCATCGTTCTCGCAAAACCTTCTTCAAGATTTCCACACTTCCAACATACCTCCTCTCTTTATCATCTTCCTCCTTACCGAGGTATTTTTCGTTTCTCACTCTAATTTCATCATTCCCTTTTTTCTTTTCTTTCGAGTAAAAGCCATGGATGACGTTCCTATTCCCGCGATCCCCGGGACAAAGTTTCGTCCTCTTTTAGAATGTCCTTAGGGACATTAGAGGAGTTCCACCGCCGGGGTGAATTCCCGACTTCTCTACCCGAATACCCGGTGCGGAGGAAAGGCCCCATTTGGTGAGGGCCGAACCCTAGCTTTCTAGGGAGAACAAATCCGCGCGGGTCTCCGCTTTCCCCCTTCTCCTTTTTTGTTCGGATTTCTGAACTTTTTAGGGTCCCCTTAATCGGTTTACCCCCAACGGCCTCCGGATGATGATCTCATTTTACATGCTAGTAAAAGGGGCCGGGAGAGCATAGCGGGACCTCTTTTTACTCATTTTAATTGTAAAATCTTCCACTCTTTCTTTTATACCACTGCCCGGACTCGGGGCTTATGCTCCTTCCTCACTCGTCCTCACAACAGTACCCCAATTGGGTGAGGAATACTTCTTTGTTGTCCCCCGAGCCACGGGGTTTTCCTCATCAAGGGTGGATTTTCAAGAACCCCCTTATGAGGGCCCCCTATCCTCAATCTACCTCCGGTCTCAATTACCAAGTTATCCGCAAGATTAAACCTACACGCAGAGAAGCGAGGCCTCTTTAATTCCATTGATCTCGGCGGTAATCCCCGTCTTTTATCTCATTTTGGTTTTGATTCCCTGAAACTCCTCTAGCCTCTCGAGGATGGTAAATCTCTTTTTCTAGTGTGTTTTCTTAATATGTTTCTTCTGCATTCGTATTTTCGTGCATACATATGACTCATATAGAGACCGATTTTCACTTTCTCCTGTGCAGAGATGAGGCTGGATGTCGAAGTGTGTCAGGAAGCTTGACTAATTACGCCACTCACAGCCCCAGCGGTTCCCCTGTCCAGGAAGATGCTCCCAGTTCCTACTCACTCTGTACCTATCACGATGCGGGAAGCGTAAGGATAATTAACAAAATGCTGTTGATTACGAGAATATCCGGTGAATGTAAGCGAGGCAGAGGCGAACACGTCTCAAAGAGGAATAACCTCAATATTTTTAATTCATAATTCAACTATCCTTACAATATTCATCAGGACCACTATTTATAATAAGATAAACTAGGGTAATAATCGTAAGCCCTAAAAGCCCAACCCACTAACAATTAATTAAACTTAAACAAATCCTAAAACTATATAAAAATACTAAATAATATAATAAATAATCTTCATCTCCATCATTCTCCTCCTCTTCAAAAAGATTCGTCCTCGAATCTGCGGCAATCTTCATCTTCGGTAGTAGAATAGGCGACAACACGTAAATCGCGGGAAAAACATAATTTAGGAATGTCTCGGTAAGCTGGACTTCAAAGATATCGGCGATGCAATTTTTGCCAAAGTTCGGAGATAATACGCAAATCGATATCTCCAAAAGGGTTAAAATAACTATCATTAATAATGACATAATAATAGTTATCGGCAGGTGGGATGTATGCTCGGTAATATATGAAGATGTGCATGACCGCTCCAAGGGGGTGTATGGAGAAATAATTGGGATGTACTCAACAACATCATCGAAACACGTATCAAATAATTCGAACGGCTCGGCCTCGGGCTCGATATCATAGGCGACATGTTCCTCATCAAATATTGGTGGCCCATCATAATCAGTCTCAAACTCACCATAATTTGATACCTCACTAAAATTAATTGACTCATCAAAAGAAACACCTTCTTCATCAAATAAAATAACCTCGTCGAGAATTAAATGATTCTCCAATAGAAATTAGCCCAAATTGGTCATCAAAATTAATAGGCCCAATACCTCTTCATCTTCATTACACTTTGCACCACTTCCAATTCTCCATCATCTTCATCGTAAAAGGGCGGTTGCATTATTTGGCTCTACAACGTCCTCTCCCACGCAAGCAGGGACCAAGCGGCGACGATGACTTGTAGCGTAACGCCTCGACCGCGAAAGGTGGGAGGGGAGGCGCGCCACCGGCGTCACGCACAAATCAGACCAGTGGTAGCGGCGGGCTGCGGCGGACTGGGCACGAACCGGAGAGAAGATGACGGTGGTGGCGGCTAGTTGAGCGTTGGTGGGCGACGGCGCTCGGGCGTGGAAGGAGTAGCGATCTGGGGCTGGGGCGTGCGTGGCGGTCGCGGCATTTCGCGGCGTGATTTGGCGGCGCAACATCGGCGCCGTCTGCCTCGGGGCTGAGCAACCGGTGGTGGTGGTGGTACCGGCGATGGCTGGGTGTATTGGCGGCGCGGAGATGGAATGGGATCGATAAAAATTCACGGAAAAAATATTTTACGAATTTGTCCCAGTACTTGATCTTTGGTTTGCCTTGTCTAATGCGGGTGGATTTGAGTCGGTGCCACCAATTTGAGGCGCGACCGGTGAGGAGTTTTACCGCCCACTTGACTCGGTAATCTAGAGGAATCGAGTTTAGATCGAGCAGGTGTTTCACATATGCTAATCCAATCACAACAAATCCGGATCGGAGGAACCCGTAAATTTAGGAAAAGGCTGCGTTTATCGGCCAAAGAGGTTTGTTGGATGCGTAAAGCCTCGATTGCCACTTTGTGAGATCATCGATCCGGCACCCGCGGTTCATCATCTATGGCAAAAACGTCAACCACGGGAGGCGACATCGAGGAGGCATTGTCCGGGAGCGTAGCGAGACTCGAGTACCAACCGATGCGAGAAGCGTAAGGATAATTAACAAAATGCCGTTGATTACGAGAATACCGGCGAATGTAAACGAGACAGAGATGAACACGTCTCAAAGAGGAATAACCTCAATATTTTTAATTCATAATTCAACTATCCTTACAATATTCATCAGACCACTATTTATAATAAGATAAACTAGGGTAATAATCGTAAGCCCTAAAAGCCCAACCCACTAACAATTAATTAAACTTAAACAAATCCTAAAACTATATAAAAATACTAAATAATATAATAAATAATCTTCATCTCCATCATATCCCCTCCTCTGTTTCCAAGAGGACCCGAGTGGCCTCGGGTAAGGCCGTGAGCTCAAAAGAGGTTCCCCCACCCGCGGTGAAGCCACCAAAACGCTCCAAAGGGAAGAGGGTCAACCCCGGGCACTCCCCACATTGACACGGAGTCAAGTCCCGAGGACGAGAATCCCCTCTCCTCCTTCTACCGGAGATATGTTTCGCAGAGGACTTCCCGATCTCTGTTAGGCCTCTCTCTCCCAGAGAAGATCACTCGTGCTTCCGAGGCTTTTGCTGAGGTAAATCCCTATCTTATTCTTATTTTATCATACTTCTCACGATAAAAATTGGTCATTAACTTGCGCTTTGTGTTTTAGTTTGGTATCCTATTTTCAGATTTGGCCACCGGCTCCTACAAAGACGCTTTCTGTGGCCAAGGAGGAGCTGAGTCCTTCTGGACCTAGAGAAACTTCAAAGTCCAAGAGCTCACTTTCGTACACGATCAACTGGTACAAGAATGCAGGAAATTACGTTCACAAGTTACCCTGGCTAACCAAGAGGCGAAGCCGGCGCAAACGCGGGTTAAAGAGGCGGAATCGGAGTCCTGTGCAAAAGGAATCAAGCTCTCCCTAAACACCCTCTTCACCTCCCCTTTAGGGCGGGAGTTTACGGGGACTTGCACACTTCTTGGCTACGGGCGTATAGGAGCACCCAAGCTATCTAGGGGATATGGGAGAGTATATCCCCTTCTTTGTGGATCATGGGTTTGATGCGGCTATTAGGGGTGTGCATAATTCGGGTTGGACCGAAAAAACCGACCAAACCAGACCGAAATAAAAATTTGGTTTGGTTTTTGGTGTTGATTCGGTGTTGATGCGAAGAAATTTAAAATTTCGGTTTTCGGTTCGGTGTTCGGTTTTTATTAATGTAAAACCAAACCGACCAAACCGATCGAAATATATATATATATATATATATTATATTTATATATATTATATTATATATATAATAATATTCAATATAATACTTAATATATTAATCAATAATACTTAATCCTATTATTTTTATGTGTTTTTATAATTTTAATATTAATGCTTAATATTATATCAATGCAATTATTGTCTTTTTGATATGTTTTTAGAATTTTAATATTATTTTTGCACTTACTTTTAATTTTTTAAAAATATAAAAAAATTTGGTTTTGTTCGTCCGAGATCAAACCAAACCGAAATATTTCGGTTTCGACCGTTCGGTTTTGAAAATTTCGGTTCGGTGTTCGGGTTGAGAAAAAAATTCGGTCTACAATTCGGTGCAGGGTTTTGGTCGGTTCGGTGGACCGAACCGACCGATGCACACCCCTAGCGGCTATTGCTCGGCCCGTGCTCTTGACTTCAAGGGGGAGTATGACCGTGAAGCTCCCCTTCAAACCACGAAGACTCCTCCTAATTTCCCTAGTGATGGGAATGGCAATCCAGATGAGCCATGATGGCTTCCTAGTATCGTGATCACTGTGAGGAAGCTTCAGAGTGCCGAGGTCGCTGCCGTCACCGCTGCTCCCTATGAGTGCTCCTTCTTTCCCCATCCTCCCGGTGAAGATCTGTTGACCCCACCGGAATCGTGGAAGAAAGGGAAAGAAGCGAAGGCGGCGACTCACCCGCCATTACGAAAAGGAAACCGTTACTTCCTCCCCACCGAACTTTTTTCTCTTATTCCTCCGAACAATTTACTTTTTACGTTTTTGAACAATGCTACACTTAACTCGGGCTGTTTGTGTCCCATGGTCAAACCGGTAGGCCTCTGTTGGGGTTTGTGTCCTAACAAGCCTTTTTGTGATATTGCTAAGGGTCTGCAGGCTGTTTGTGTCCTGTAGGCCCCTACATTTTGCTAGATCTTTGGACCCTATGCGGGCTTTTGATCATAATTCGTCTTGCATGCTCTATGAATATCATAACTTATACTTGCTTGTTGTGTTATATCAACCATCCTAATCTTTTGAGATGGCTCTTTTAGGGTTTTTTAAAAAATTCCCTTATTAGGGATGTGTAGAGTAGGCTCTCTCCCGAACCTTAAAATCCTAAGTGAATGATTATTCACTTAATATTTCTAAAAAAATTTAAGGCTCTCTCGGGAACCTTAAAAATCCTAAGTGAATGATTATTCACTTAATATTTGAAAAAAAAATTTAAATCTCTCTCGGGAACCTTAAAAATCCTAAGTGAATGATTATTCACTTAATATTTCTGAAAAATTTTAAGGCTCTCTCAGAACCTTAAAAATCCTAAGTGAATGATTATTCACTTAATATTTACGAAAAATTTAAGGCTCTCTAGGGAACCTTAAAAATCCTAAGTGAATGATTATTCACTTAATCGAATACGGGCGCTCTCTCGAGCCCTTAAATTCATTTAAGGTTGTTCTTGAACCTTAAAAAATTCAAAGTGAATATTGATTCACTTAATCGGAATCCGGCACTCTCGGGGCCTTAAATCCTTTTAAGGTTGTTCTTGAATCTTAAAAAATCCTAAGTGAATATTGATTCACTTAATCGTAATCCGTGCACTCTCTGGGCCCTTAAATCCTTTTAAGGTTGTTCTTTTTTTTTTTTGATCGGTAAATGTTAGTTGTTAGCGGTTAGAAATTAGTTCACCAAGTCTCCTTACAATTATAAATTCTCCAAGCCTCCTTATACCTCCCACTCCAATTCGTTCCCAAAGGGAATCGAACCCAGTCTCCCACTTAAGTGAGGAGCCCGGTGGCCAAGTGGGCTAAGAAAAATTTGGACCATTTCTCGATTTATGCGTGTCATCCTTGCGCAGGGGCCATGCTAATCTTCTCTCGTATCGTTCCAATTTTATCGGATGTCCCGAAGGGACCCTTTTAAGGTTGTTCTTGAACCTTAAAAATCCAAAGTGAATATTGATTCACTTAATCGGAATCCGGGCACTCTTTGGGCCCTTAAATCCTTTTAAGGTTGTTCTTGAACCTTAAAAAATCCTAAGTGAATATTGATTCACTTAATCGTAATCCGGGAACTCTCTGGGCCCTTAAATCCTTTTAAGGTTGTTCTTGAACCTTAATAAATCCAAAGTGAATATTCGATTCACTTAATCGGAATCCGGGCACTCTCTGGGCTCTTAAATCTTTTTAAGGTTGTTCTTGAACCTTAAAAAATCCAAAGTGAATATTGATTCACTTAATCGTAATCCGGCACTCTCTGGGCCCTTAAATCCTTTTAAGATTGTTCTTGAACCTTAAAAAATCCAAAGTGAATATTCAAATTCACTTAATCGTAATCCGGGCACTCTCTGGGCCCTTAAATCCTTTTAAGGTTGTTCTTGAACCTTAAAAAATCCAAAGTGAATATTGATTCACTTAATCGGAATCCGGGCACTCTCTGGGCCCTTAAATCCTTTTAAGGTTGTTCTTGAACCTTAAAAAATCCTAAGTGAATATTGATTCACTTAATCGTAATCCGGGCACTCTGCTGGGCCTTTAAATCCTTTTAAGGTTGTTCTTGAACCTTAAAAAATCCAAAGTGAATATTGATTCACTTAATCGTAATTCGGGCACTCTCTGGGCCCTTAAATCCTTTTAAGGCTCTCTCGGAACTTTAAAATCCAAAGTGAATATTCATGTTCACTTAATCGTAATCCGGCACTCTCGAGCCCTTAACATCTTATGTGAATGCTCAAATTTTATTCCATCGAAATCACTTAATCGACATGTTATTCATTGCGTATCATGCGTTTTTGTCAAGAATTTTAAACAAATTTGCGTCAAATCCACTCCCTTTCCATCAAGTACACATTCAATGTAAATCGAAAATGAATTTTTATTAATTGAAATACCCCATTGGCGGTGTCAACATAGGTCCCCAAGAGAACCTAAGCGACCTCCTTAAAAAACCTCTTATGGTAAAACCTAGTGGGAAACCCATAAGAGGGAAAAAAGATCTTGATAGGGTTGAAGTACAATAGTTCGAATAATCAAAATGTAACGAAATCAACTACAAAGCAATAAAAATTAGAAGTGCTCCTAAACGAAGAACATTTTCAAATTGGCGACGTTCCCATGGTCGTGCTATGGGCGTTCCATCCATCTCTTCTAGAACGTATGCTCCTCCGCAATACATGCGACTCTATAAGGTCCTTCCCGGTTTGGTTCCAGCTTCTTTACCGGCTTCAAAGCATCGGCTCTCCTCGACGAGATCTCCTTCTTCGAAGGCTCTAGGAATCACTCGCTTATTGTATCTTTGCCTTGATCCACGGCTTTGTACCTCTCACCCTTACTCTAGCAGCCTCTCTCTCCTCTTCGAGTAGGTCCAGGTTCTCTTTCATCGAGGTTGGTTCACTGCTCGTTGAAATGCTCAATTCGGTGGGAACTCATCCCTATTTCTGCAGTAGCACGGCGTTAGCTCCATAAATTAACCGAAAAGGAGATTCACCTTGAAGTAGTCCTATAGGCCCATAAGACTGAGTCTAGCTCGTCGACCCATGCTCCCCAACACTCTCCAATCGTATTTTGATCCCATTAACCACGATCCGATTGGTGACTTCAACTTGGCCATTAGCACGGGGTGTGCAACCGAAGTGAATTTTTGGCGGATCTTCGGGGCCCTACACCATTCCTGGACCTTTTCGCCATTGAACTGAGTCCCGTTGTCCGACACAAGGATCCTGGGAACTCCGAACCTTAGCCAAAAAGCTACCTCGACCCATTTGCTAAAGTAGTCTACCACCACAATCAGGGAACTTTCGTTGGCCTTGAGCTAGAGGAAAAGGCCACACCGGATCCATTCCCCATTTGGCAAAAGGGCACGGGGCATACATAGCCCCCATCTCCTCGGCAGGAGGTGTATCAACGGGCCATGCTTTTGTCACCTTTCACACCTCTTCACCAGGTCCTTCGCATCTTCATTCATCGTCGGCCAAAAGTACCCACTCTTAGGGTCCTTCTTGCCGCGCCGAGCTCTGCGTGGTCCGCGCACATCCCTCATGCATCTCTTTCAATACATGCTTTCTTTCCTGCTAGATAAACATCTTAGGTATGGACATGTGAAAGATCCTTTATATAATTGATCACCAATTACACAGAATCTGATTCTAAATTGCTTATCTCTCCGAGACCTGTAGTAGGGTCTGAGTTAAAGCTTTCAGCATTTCGCTTCTCCGGTCTGCCGCGTCATCAATAGCTCCCACTAAGGGCTCTGTAGCCTCTCTTTCGGATGTGACCAAAGTTATCTTGCTCGACCCTCCTATTGGTGAGGAACTAGCGAGCTTTGCCAATCCATCCGCCTTCATATTCTCCTCTCTAGGTATCTGTTGTACCTCGAACCGATAGAACTCGCTCTCCGGCTCCTTAACTCGGTCTTTATATGCTATCATCTTGGGGTCTTTAGCCTCACAATCCCCGTTTACCTGTTGGGACACTAAGCGAGAGTCGAAAATATGATTATACCATGAGCTCCCAAATGCCGCCATCTCCGCCTCTAATCGCCGCCTCATACTCGCCTGTTATTAGAGGTCAGGAACTGAAACTTGACAGCCACTCGAGTCTCTAATCCTTGGGGATCAATTATCACAATACCAGCTCCGGAACCCATCGGTGTTGTTGATCCATCCACATAGAGTTTCCAGAGTGCAATCTCCTCTCGCCGTGTAGCCTCTGAATAAAATCCGACAAGGCTTGGGCCTTAATGGCTCATCTCGGGCTCGAACTCCACCTGGTATTCACCCAACTCAATGGCCCATTTCACCATCCTCCCAGATAGGTCGGGACGAGCTATCATACGCCTCAATGGATAGTTAGTCCTAACAACGATCTTATGTGATAAAAAATAAGGCCTCGGTCCTCGGGCTGTAATTATAACCGCCAAAGCCGCCTTCTCGATCTACGAATACCTACTTTACGCCTCTTAGATAAGCTTACTTATATAGTACAACGGCTTCTTCTCGGAACCTTGTTCCTTTATCAATCTTGTGCTCGTGAATATTCCCCACGTATAAATATAAGTACAAGGTATCACTGACAAGGGCTTTATGAGTGTCGGGAGTTGAGCTAGATGGGCTTTGAGCTCCTCAAAAGCCTCCAAGCATTGCTCGTCCCAAGTAAATTTAGATCCTTTCCTAAGGATCCGGAAGAACCGATAGCTCCTCTCTGCCGATCTAGCTATGAACCGGCTCGGGGTTGTTATCCTCCCGTTCGGCGTCTGGAGCTCCTTTAAGGTCCTAGGGGCTGCATGTTAAGCACCGCTCGCACCTTCTCAAGATTCACCTCTATTCCTCTTTGATTCACTATGTATCCCAAAAATTTACCTCGCTTTGACTCCAAAAGAGCATTTAGCAGGATTTAACATGATTTCATTCCTTCGTATTACCTTAAAAAATTCGCCTAGGTCCATTACATGCTCGGGGCCCTCTCGGCTCTTCACCAACATATCATCCACATACACTTCCATGTTCCTACCTATACGCTCCCGAAATACGTTATCCACCATGCGCTGATAGGTAGCTCCTGCATTGATTAACCCGAAAGGCATCTTCATATAACCAAAAGTTCCACAAGGTACGATAAACTGACCTTTGGGATATCTCCCGGATACAATCGTATGCGGTGATATCCTTGATATGCATCCATCATGCCGAGCACTCGAAACTAGTCGTGGAGTCCACTAATTGAGCAATTCTCGGCAATGGGTAGTGATCCTTGGGACATGCTTTATTTAGATCCCGAAAGTCAATACACATCCTCCATCTGCCACCCCCTTAGGGACGAACGGCGTTAGACGGCCATTACGGGAACTCGATCTTCTTTACTGTCTCACGTTAAACGGCTTCTCTACCTCTCCTCTAATGATCAGGTCCTTCTCGGCTCCGAAGTGTCGAAGTTTTTGCTTTACCGGCCTTACTTTGGGATCAGCGTTAAGGTAGTGCATCGCCACTTCTCGGAGGTATCCTTCATATCTAAAGGTGAGAAAGAAAATAGGTCGAGCGTTTTTCTTTTCAAACGTATTACCTCTTCGGCGACTTGGTGCTCCATCTCGAGTCCCGATTACGGTGGTAAACCCATTTTTATTGGGGAATATCTCCACCGGCATTAACTCCTCCTCGGCTTGAATCTTGGAGGTCCCTTCCTCTTCTTCATGCGGGACCTTACACCTCTTCTTCTCAGGATCTGGTCCTCTGGCTCTGTTAAGCTGGTTGAAGTATGTCTTATCAGCCATCTTAACAGAGTCTACATAGCATCTTCGAGACTCGAAATCGGGTCTCCTTTCACTTCTCCTACCTCATCTTCAACTGGGAACTTCATCTTCATGTGATAAGTGGATACTATCGCTTGGAATGTATTCAAGATTGGTCTCCCGAATATCACATTGTACGAGGATGGCACATCCACGATTAGGAATGTCCCCATCATAACCTTCCTTCGAGGAGGGGTTCCCAACCCTACTTGCAACATTACTGTCCGTGGCTGAATAGCTCCTCCAGTACCCATATAAAGGCTGTATCAACGGGTTCTAGCCTCACATTCAGGTTCATTCTCTTTAAACAAACCGAAACATAAAGTCCGCTGAACTTTATGTATCCACAAAAATACGAGCTACATCATATCCGTGAATGTCGGTAGTAATTACCGGAGCATCACTATGAGGTCCCCGAGTTTCTCCACCATCCTCTCGGTCCAAACCGGATGCGGGAGCGACGTCACTCGCCCTATCTCTCTTGGCTCACACCTCTGTCCCACATGTAGGGCCCGAACAACGCCTATACGTGCCTTGAACGAATCTCCTTCAGCGAGACCTCCCATTATCATCTCGAATAGCACCTCTCTTGGGCGGTGGTTGCTCCTCTGGATGGTCCCGTGAGCCTCGGTGTTTATCTTCCGCCTTCTCTTGATTCCTTTCTTTTGAACCTTCGAGGGCCCCTGTCGGTCCCTGTAGATGAATTCCTTCAGGTGCCCAAACTTATATTAGCCTTTCGATCTCATCCTTTAAGTGAAAACATTGGTTAGTATCATGTCCATACTCATTATGAAAATGACAAAACCTATCCTCTTTAGGCTTTATAGGTCCCCTCGACCTCGACTGTGGGAACTTCATCTCTCGGATGATCCGCCGCCACATCCAGGACCTCTGCAGGCTCTATCTTTAGTGGAGTATACTTCTCGAATCTACTCCGGGATCTTACACGCCACTGGTGTAGTTGCCCACTGAGGGCCATGTCTTTTGTCTCTGTCCCCTTCTTCTTTGGGTCTCCTATTAGCGGTTTGACCTCGCTCCTTGGCCTTCCTCACCTCCTCCAAGGTTACATACTTCTCGGCTCTTCGCAGCAGCTCATCGAACGTATCAACGGGTTTCTTTGCCAAAGATGAGAATAGGTCCCCAACACGTAAACCGTTAGTTAAAGCATTAATTTTTACCTCTGTGATGCGGAGGGAACCTCTAAGGCAGCTTGATTGAACCTTTTCAAGAAGGCCCGTAAGCTCTCTTTCTCCCCTTGTTGCATATTAAACAACGTCGGTGTCGTCTGGGTTGTCTCCGTGCACTAGCAAACTAATGTAAAAACAGGTTGCTAAATTCTTCAAACGAGCTAATGGTGTTGGGCCCCGGTGACTAAACCCTTTCTTTGGGCGGCCTTAGCTAACGTGGTCGGGAAGACCCCGCACTTGACTCCTTCACCGTAGCGATACAGAGAGCTGAATTCTCAAACCGCACCAAATGTTCATAACGATCCGAAGTCCCATCATACTCATAATTTAAGGGTTTGAAGTTTTGGGGCAGCTCATCCCGCAAAATCTCATTAGAAAGCGAGAACCCAGACACGGGTCGAGAATCACTAACCCGAGTATACATCTGCTTCCTCATCTTGTCCAATCCGTCTCGTAGAGCCGAGATTTGGCCCTGTGTTCCCGTGGTGAGAGTCACCCTTACCTTCCACCGCTTCCACGGTATTTCTTTTCTCTGGCGGGACGCTCCGCAAAACCTCTACCTGCTGGCTCTTTCGGTGGTTGCCCGAAATCACCTCATCACCATCTCACGGTTTTGGGCCCTTGCTCTATCTCTTCCATCGGATCTATGTGCACGGGATGACACCAACACCGATTCTCTGTTAACCTCCTTCTCATTTCCCCTCGAGGCAAAGGGAGGCTGAATCCCTCCTCGAAGAAGAATGGTCCTCACTGTAGTATCAATGTGCTCCCTAAGAGCGTCGGTACCTTAGGGGCCACGGGGCCTTGAGAGACGAAGCCCCTATACCGGGAATCACCACTGGCACAGAGCCTTCGCCTTGTCCGACGGGAGGTGGGGCGGGAGGCTCTTCCTGCTCATTCTCGGTCCACCTAGAGTCTCGATTTGCTCCTGGAGTCACATTCGCCTCCTCCCTTTGTGGATTAGGTGTAGGGAAATCCGACCGAGCCCTTTACTGCGCCCGGCCGGTAGTCACCGTTGCACAAGGCGACACCCCTTCCTTTCTTACTACTGGCTGGCGGCGGGCGGAAAAGGGACAGCCAAAGACGGCCGACCTCTTTTCCCCATCCTTCTTAGATTCCTCTTGTCCTCCAGCCATAGTAATCACAATTTCACAGAAACTCACGTCTTAGACTCATGTTTCCCATAGACGGCGCCACTTGATGCGTGCAATAAAGTCACACTAACAAGAATCGAACCCCGTACTGAGATTTGCGAGATCACTCCTTGAACACGTGCCAAAACCGTGCAATCCGAACAGTCTCCGAGCTTCGAATACCTGTAAAACACGCCGGAGGGATCCGGCGTAGGGACTCCGGCGCTCAAGTTAGTGATCGGTAAGAGTGTAAAAGGAGGGCCCTAAATACCCGGTTAGGGACCTCTAGGAGCTAATATGAACTAGCTGAATAAGTGTTAATGGAGATAGTATAACGTGCTCAAAGTGTGATCGGTAGATAAGTGAATTCGTACCTTTCCTTCTAGGGGCACTCTTGTGTGAGACCGTCTCATGCATGAGACGGACATGAGACAGTCACTTTTTAATAAATTATTATCACTTTTTCAAAATTTGTTATCACTTTTTCATAAATTGTTATCACTTTTCATAAATTATTATCACTTTTTAATTTGTTATCACTTTTATACTAATTTGTATCACTTTTTAAAAAAGTGATAACAATTTATTAAAAAGTGATTCGGTCTCATGCATGAGACGGTCTCATACAAGTTTTTGCCTTCCTTCTATGCTTTGATCATCCATAAATAGTACGGAGGAGGACGGTTATCTCCACCCTCCGATGAAGCTTTCCACTCTTCATCGCGTTCCTCCCACGTTTACATCCGTCCTCCACGTCTCACTTCTATTTTCCGGAATCTTCTTTTCTAGATCCTTCTTCATACCCTTTTCAGAGTTCTGTTTGACCGAATCTTCCTTTGTTTACTAATTAATCTCTATTTCGTAGGTTTATTGTTAACTTCCACCCTTTTTTCGGTAACTATCCTAACCTCCTACTCTATTCTCGCTAATCGATCCCATATCAATATCTCGAGCCTATTTTGAGTCTATCCATACTTCTCTCCCTCCGGGCCTCTCTTTGGGTCCTTGTTGGGCCCTCGCCCATTCCTCGGCTCCTGGCCTTATTTGGGCCGGGCTCGCCCAAAGCATATTTGTGCCTCATCAATACTTAACTAAATATTTCTATTTTAATAAAATATATCAAGCTCTAATACTCAATTTATTAAAATTAATTACATATATATCTTAATAATTCACCTAGCGATTTTGGGATGCTACAATCTACCAATCTTTTAAAAATTTCGTCCTCGAAATTCAATTATAACTAGCTCATCACAACTCACTCTCCATGCCAGATTATCCTTTATCCTTCTAACTCCAAATGTGGTTCATATCTATACTATTAGTCCTTATGATTAGGGAATCAACCTAAAATAATTTCTATCTTACAAAATGCTTAGATCATACTACATTCATCACTCTATTTTCCTCATACTCGGTGCAAAAAGGTAACCCAATTGCATAATAACTACTACACCACAATCCAAAATTCATATCGAATAATAAATTTCACTCTTAATTTATTGCTCCATATCTAAACCACAAAACCATAAGTCACTGCATATGCACTACAAATTTTGTTAAATTATTGTTTCAAATCTAAACCACAAAATCATAAGTCATTGCATACGCACTACAAATTTCATTCTTAAATTATTGCTCCAAATCTAAACCACAAAACTTAAACTCACCGCACACGCACTACATATCAAGACACGCACACGAGCACACGCCGCGGTTCGCGGCTTAGTGGCGACGATTACACAAAGTATATTGACTATAATGACATCATGCAAAAGTAAGGTAACTAAAATCAACCTTATAGTCAACTAAGTATCTCATATCAAGCAACTTATAATTATCTAATGGGGTACACATGCATCAAAATTGCAAATAAATTTTAAAAATTTCTAAGCCCACGATTGTATATGAAGCCAAAATTTTAATACAACTGAATATAAAGATATTTCATACCTTGTGGAGCTGTCGAGACAGGAGAAGATGGAAACAAGTAATTTACAAATCATCTTTTAAAAGAGAAGTTGACTTATAACTATTAAGTAAATCATTATTTTATACAAATAGTAGCAAGTACGTAACCGAAATACTACGATACCATTTGTAATGCCTAATTTAATAATAATAATAATAATAAATAATAGCCGAGACACTACCAAGTTGGCCCGTTACCTTAATTAAAAAGAAAATTGTAATTGAATAAACGAAATTTATTACAAATTAATCATTTGAAATAACAAATAAAAATAACGCACAATAAATTACATGCAACCATCGCCTCGTACTCGCCCGAGCTCCTTAGACTGTAGAAAATTATAATCGTGGGGGATGAGTGTTTGAAAATACACCAGGTGAGGGAAACATCAATGATTGCACATTTAAATAACATTTGTAAGCGCATATAATATTTCAATAAAGCTCATGAGAACATTTAATGCTTTATCACATAGTACGAGCCATTACTCAGCTTGAACATAGTATGCGCCATTTCCGAGCTTGAACATATATATTACGGGTCATTACTCGGCTTGAACATATTACACGGGTCATTACCCGGCTTGCACATAGTATGGGCCATTACCCGGCTTGAACATAGTACGAGCCATTATCCGGCTTAAACATAGTGCGGGTAACTACCGTCTTGATTAACAATACAATTTAACATAGCAATCATAACATTGAATGTTAAACTCGATTAAGAGTGGAGATTGCCCTCACCTTAAAAGCGATGCTGCAACAAATGATACAATGCAATACCCCTTAGTGATCCTTAACTTATTGAAAATGCATAATTTTAAAGATCTCAAGTTTCTCCTCATATCCTATAAATAGCATATACTCTTAATAATCTCCAATTCCATACGCTACGAATGTCGGATCAACAAACTAGTTACAATTCTATAATCTACGAGTGGATACGAGTATTTTGATATATAATACTGCGATTAACAAAGATCGAATACTTACCAAAATGCTCCGAGATCCTCTCTCCCTCCCTCCCTCCCTCCCTCCCTCTCTCTCGCCCCCTCCCTCCCTCCCTCCCTCCCTCATAAGTGTGCGTGTGTATATTGTATATGTTAATTGATAGCTATGCATATTTACTCTACCGCCTCAATCAAACTTAATAGGTAAGTTTCCTATTTAATATTATTATTATATAATATATTATATTAAATACTATTATTTTATATTATTATTATTATTATTATAAAACTTATATTATACATATATTATATATTTTATATTTTATATTATAGTACATTATGTCATAATATACTTAATTAAATATTTCTATTTTAATTAAATATATCAAGCTCTAATACTCAATTTATTAAAATTAATTACATATATATCTTAATAATTCACTTAGTGATTTTGGGATGTTACACTTATGTTTTGATCTCCTTGTGCCCAGGACTCGAGAAATATAAATCAATATTTGTTTTCTCCTTAAAAGCATGATCTATATTCTCTTTGGGAGTGGAGGTGACAAATGTTGGGATCATCTGGAAATCTTTAGCATTTCAATTTTCATGCGGGAGACAGGATGAAGACGGCTGAGTTTCTTCTAAATCGACGGTGAAGTCTTGGTCAAGTCTATCTCCTCTATTTCTTGAGGAACACTCTCCTCAACTTTGTGGTGAATCCGCCCAATGATGTTTACGATTGGCAATATCTCGATTCCACCACCGCTGTCATCTGCTCCTCTTAAGCTTTTTCTTTCTCAACCTCCATCTCTTATGCCCCTTCATGGCCGACTTATCGACTTGCTCCTCTTGAGCACCAACCGATTTTTTTTTGGGTTCTTCCTCACTGCTTTCCTTCTAAACAACATCTTTCTCTTTCTCGACTTCGAGTGCTCCTTTCTCGGTTCATCGACAAGAGGAACTAGGTTGACTCTCTTTTTCAAATAAGATACAAACCGGTCTTCTAAAAATATTTCTTACGAAACTTGTATCTTTTCAAATCTTTTGTATTCCTCCACGGTCTAGATGTTCTAGCCCAATTTACTTGAAATCCATCAAGTATCGCCCTTAAACAACAAATTTGGGGTCTAGTCAAACCATCATGGCTCTGCTTTGCTCCTCCGAACACACTTGGTAAGAATCGGCATCGTGACCTGTATTTTCTCCTCAACATAGGCCTTTTTAGATTTTTGTTGGTTTCCTAATGCGAAGTTCTAGCCATCATTCTGAAACTCTCTAAATATTCATCACTTTTGTAAGAAAATGGATCCACGCTATCAATACCGAGACCAAAAATTTCTCCCAATTCATCCACAGTCACTTCTACCCTCGACTTCTTTCCACCACTTCGTATCTTAGAACCGATCAAGTTTTTCTTGTACGTTCCTCTCATGAGAAACTCTATTGCCAAATCATCAAAGGTTTTGCCCTCTCCGATTTCATTTAGCAATACTCCTTGAGACCTCTGGAATCAAACAAATGAAGGATCTCCAGAGATTGAGAATCGGATGTAGTTTCCCGGTCGACGTACGTCTCGATTTAGTCTTCTCTTGGAAAGTCTTGAGATCATATATGAACTTGAGTTTTGGCTTGGATTGATCTGCCATTGTAGGGGTTTAAGCTTTTAGGAGGGAAAGGGATATTTTAAGTATTTAAGAAAACGGGTAAAAATGTGCAAGTGATGAATAAAGGAATTTTGAGAGGTATTTATATGAAACGGTTTTGGAATAAAATATTAATAAAGCTTATAATTAAACTCGACAAGTACTTTAATGGGTAAAAGCACCTATTAAAAATATTCATGGCTATATTTGAAAAATTGTATAAGTCAATAATAGCCATGTATTAATATGTCGTAGCGTGAATTATTGACGATTGATTCAATTGATCAAGCGCCTCCAATTCGTGCGTGTGGATGTCACTTAGTGTTTTCAAAAGTAGATTTAATAAAATTTTGGATCCATAGTAACTTCCTGTCAGGAGAAGTAACTACTAGGTTTTACCTTTTTATTTTAAAAAGATTTTAATAATGCATCCATTAAAATATTATAAAGAAAGGATGTAAGTAATATTTGTGAAAAACTATTTTTAAAAGACCTGCTAAGTGAATCCATTATTAAATAATTTAAGAATTATGACATCATATTCACATATTAGTTATGTGAGATAATGAACATAAATTTTGGTACACAAAGTTAAAAATGTAAGGTAGAAATACTCACTGTCTTATTCTCATTGTCTGGATAGGAGTTTAATGTACTCATCTGTTTTCCAAAGATCGGATGAGAGTTTCTTGTCTGCTAAATGTAATGTTAGTAGAGTAATAACATATAGATTGATAATTTACTATAAATAGAAACACTAGAGAAACCATTAGTATCCTTTGAGTAAATCGGACAAGATACTTACACTCATCTGCTTTTATACCGACAGGATGAGTGATGTGTTCTTGTGCGAGATTACTTGATGTTTAGATAAGAAAAATATCAAGTTAGTTAGTGTTAATAGACAATTCCTTGATTCTTGATTCCTCAAAAGGTTGGTCGATGATATCAAAGACTGTGATTGTCCATGTGACACTTTTCAAGTGCGATATTTTCTTTCTTAACAAAGAATTAGAATTGAGAACTTTTGAACAAATTAGTAATTCACAGATTGACTAATGAACCATCAAATAACCCTAATTCTACGAGACAACTCTTTGAATCTAGTCTCATTAATGGTTTAGTCAAAATGTCCGCTCTTTGTAATTGAATGGAAATTTTCTCTAATCTAATATTATTTTCTCCACATGATCCGTAATGAAGTGATGTCTAACATCAACGTGCTTACATCTTGTGTGCAAGACAGGGTTATGTGTCATAGCTATTGCACTATTGCTATCATAGAAAATGGGTACGATGAAGTGAAAATGTTATAGTCCCTAAGTTCTTTGGCTAATTCGGAGAAGTTGAGAACAACAACTTCCAACCGTCATGTATTCAACTTGTGGTGGAGGTAGCAACAGATATCTGCATTTCTTGGCAACCAAGAGATCAGCTTGTTACCAAGAAATTGACAAGTTCAAGATGTGGACTTCCTATCAATCTTACAACCACCAAAGTCCGAATATGAATAGCACGAGAGCTTAAAGTTATCATCGGATGGGTGCCATAACCCAACATTAAAAGTTCCTTTTAGATATTTTAGAATTTTCTTAGCTGTGAGATTTCTTGGGATTTGATTGAAATCTTGAACATACCCCAAGTGCAAAGGATATGTCCTACTACTTGCGGTGAGATATAGCAAGGATCCAATTAGACCACGATACTCAATAGCATCGGTTGGAATCTCATTCTCATCTGAATCCATTGAAAAGTTAGTTGGGTTTTTATATGGTCGGGAAGGGTGTTTGCCTTGGCCGACGGACGTCCAATGAGAATTTGACACATCATTAAATTTCGGCTCGAGCAATCTAGCTTCGTACAAAGACAAAATAATTAATTTAACAAAATATATATATATATATATATATATATATATATATATCCAATATATCCTTATAACATTAATTCTTTTAAAATTATAATTTTATAAATTTTAAATTCTTTTCTTTATATTAATTTAACTATCCATAAATTAAAATACTTAAACATCATTTTAATTCCTTAAAAATATCTCATTTCTTTTCGGAACAAATGGAGTGAAAAATCCTAAATGTGTCGCGTTGGACGGCGGCAGCGGCTTTCCGGTGGGTGGATGTCAGCAATTCGCACTGCCTACTTAATTTTTTGGTGGCCGAGTCTATTCGCCTCCTACTTGACGTTGCCAACGCCGAGATGGAGAAGCAACTATGAGCGCCCTCAAGCCCAGGCGGGGGCCCGTATGGCGGACTTCTCACCATGGACGACGTCGTATGATCCATCCTATCCGTTTGGAGCCCGTCGCTCTCGTCTCCTTTCCCTGTTTCTTTCTTTTTCTTCAGCGGCTACACCCTATGATGCGGATATAGACGATCAAAGGTGAGTATGTGCAGTAAAATAAGCCTCTGAAATAATGTTTTGCTATATTTTTAATGAAATTTTACTGAGAAAAAATATATGTACGTATGATATTATGTGCATATATATACGAAGTCTGAAATATAATGTATACATATATATCATGTAAGAAACATATATATGTCGATTGAGATCAAAGAAAAACAGAGATATGGAAGAAAATAAACAAAAAGTTTCTGCCTATAACGTGTTCGATGAAATGTCTGACCTATTTTGAGGTTGTCTGGAGGGTGTGGTTGGTTAAACGAATGAGAGTTTTGATTTTAATTTGAGCCATGCAATTGTCTCATAGGCTAATGGGTCATTTGTATATAGAGCAAGTGAGCAACCCACATTAATATTGAACTTTTGCTGATAATGTTCAATTATTTTTGTCCAGCACTTCTTTACATTTTAAATTATTCTTATACAATTATTGTTAAGCATATATAACTTGAGTTCTCTATGCATGAAATCATGATCATCTCAATTGGTGTTCAGAGGTTTGGTTATTTACTGCTGGGAATTGTTGTTGTGGGCTGATTTCAGTGAGTTGCTGGAACTGTTCTGTGGTTGTTTTGCTGATGGGAGTTGTTGTTGGCTGGTGAGTTGTCCTTGTGCTGTTGGTGCTCTGAAAAAGATGGTATTAGTTGGTGCTAAGTGGTCTGGTTTTATTGCAGTTTGTTTCAGTTTACAATAGATTCCTTTGTATGGTGGTCTGTTTTGATTTCTTTTCGGCCATATATTATGGTTTTTAACTGCTGTTGGGTTTGTTAAATTGGCCTTCAGCATATTGGTTTTTAGTTGTCTTTTACTAAAGTAGTCTGGTTTTATGATTTTGGTCCTCTAATTTTTAACTTTATGTACTCCCTCCGTCCCAACATAATCTTCATACTTTCCTTATTTGGACGTCCCAATATAATCTTCACACTCAAATAAAGAAAGTTTTTTTACACTAATACCCTTAAAAGTCAAACACTTTATCTTCTTACACTTTTTAAAAGTCAAGCACCCAAAATACCCCACAATTTATTCTCTCTCATATCCCTTTATCTCAATAAAGCAAGTTTTCTTAATCTCCGTGCCCAAAGAAAGTATGAAGATTATCTTTGGGACGGAGGGAGTACTATTTTTTGAATTTGGTTCTTAACCTTGAGCTGGGTTGTGGCTCCTCAAACCGGGTCATGGTTACTTTTCTTTTTCCTTTCAGTAATTAATATTACACATATTCATCATATTACTTATGATTTCTATTATATGCTTCTTGAGATTTTTCACTTTGTTAGGTGTCCGTACTCACAAAATGAATTGCTCATCTTTTATTCTCATTTATCGGTATAATTGTCTATATTTATTTTCATTACCATTCTCATGGCGCCCCTCAACTTGGCAAGAGGAACAGTTTTGGTTTCCACCACTATTTGTGTTCAATATATATAATAAAGACTAAAATAATTATTTTGATTGAACCTCACTAATTTTGTATAGCTGGCAAAGCTTTATAATGTTTAAAATCTTAAACCAATAATTTTTTTTGACAAATAATATTAATATACACTACATAGTGTGTGTCTTTACTTTTGTTTACACTAGTTGTTTAACACATTCAAAAGTTGTTAGTAAGAAAAATTATTAGTGTGAAAAATAATTGGTCCGTAGGATGAATAAGTGGCAAATATTTTATATCATAGGTCAGAATTTAACAAGCATAACCTGCATAGCTCTACAGACTACAATTAATTTAGGAGATAATTCTGGTAAATTAATGGGAGTTGAAACATTCATCTTCCCTTATTTTATCCACAAAAAGTAGTAAGATAAACTTCAAAATTAGATGTGTTACTGAGAAGTGAATGAGTTGAAGACAATGCTACCTTCGAACATGGACGTAAGCATCTTGAAACTTGATTTCTTTGTTGTGGCACTCTCTATATCTCTCTACTATCTCTCTCTCATATTTAGTAAAATTTGCAGATTTTTAAAAAGTTCATGCACATCTCGTTTTTCATTAATCATTTTCTTTCCTCTAAATCAGCTTCTCAAAAGCTTAAATATAAATCATTATAAGAAAAGAAGCGAATTTTCAAAATTATAAATTTTGATTAACAATCTCATCAGACATACATTCAATTTTTACAAGAAGTGCATTTTCTTATAGTTCATACAATATGTGAAGTAGAACAGAATGATAATCTACCTTTTAACTTTATGCACACAAAATTTCAGCATGTCTCAACTATAAACAAGTTAAACGTCTTCCATTTCTGATGAAGAATGGAGAGGGGTCAAGCTTAATTTATAGGTCATTAAAAATTTTCCAATACAAGTAGTTTTAATTTCACTCGTAAAAAAAAACACAATTTAAAAATTTATTTCAAGGAAAAACATATGTATAAAATAATTAAATCTATTTAAAAATAGATAAAAACAAACCTAAATAGACTGATATGTTACATCGTACAAAATTTGAGTAGGATTTCAGTTCTTGGTTTAATCATATAGGTCCATGTACGATTTGTCTTCTTTAAGATTCCAAGCCACTTCAATCTCTATGCCTTTGTGAATCAAACCCGAGATGACAGTGAACTTCTTTAAATATTCATCATCTTTCCATTCAATAGTATCAATCTTTCTCCCGACACATTGTAAACCTCTTTTAGTATTCCACCCAGAGTCATCTCCTCAAGATTGAATTTTGTAGGCACACGATGACATGTCTCTTTGTCTGGTAATGGAGTAACCCACAAGCTAACACTAACGGAACTACGTACAAAAGCAATATATAATTTGTGTTATGTCATAATGATCACACGACTAGTGCATAACCATTAAAAGAAGAGTATTCTCAAATGTAGTACTTGGGGTGTGCTGAATTTTGAGAATGATTATACAAATGTAATGTCAATCTCCTACGCATGGTCACAGACTCCTCCTGTTTCATAATTCATGGAAAATTGAATGTCAACCACAACTGTATTCATAAAAAAATTATATTATAAAGTATTGAATTTATCTCTGTCAAATCCTTTAGTGAAAATCCTGAAGAACTAAAGGATGAGAAAAGAGATAGTGAAACATTTCGTAAGTATGAGGTGAGAAATGAAGTAATTAAAATGGAAAAGAAAGGGGAGAAAAACATAACTACTACTTTCTTTCATTCACAAACTTCTGCACTTCATGATGTTGAAATGCCATTAATTGTGCAAGTGCCAAAAATTTCCTCCAAAGGTAAAATACAAATGAAGAGGTAGGTTCTTAAAATTCACTTTTCAACATTATACATCAGATTAAATCTTCGTCCATCGTTCCTCCAAAGGTAAAGTTAGCAATTTTGCATCAGATTGCTTCTCAAGAACTTTAAACTCTACCAAGCTATACTCTTCAAATGCTTTCCTATGTCTTGTTCTTTGTCACATATTGATCGATGTGCTTGCTTTATGGATTGCACAGCTAAACAGGTCTATTGTACCATAGAAACCTACGTTGAGCCTGAGCAGCTCGATTTTTCAGTTCATATCAAGGATATATCAGAAGTTCCAACTAGTGATGATGCCCAGGTTATCCCAGAAGTCGATGAAAGCCCCATCACTAAAAATACTTCTCCTGGAGAGGAATGTTCAAATAAAAGCACCATATCCCAAATATCACCTATTTTTCTGTTTTTTTTTTTATCTTTAATGATTTTCAACTTTTGAGCTTGCTATGAAGAGTCTAAAGATCAATTTTCTTCATATCATTCAAATTTGCACTTGATTATGTAAACAATTTGTATATCTATATCAGTTCTGTATTCAATAAATTTTCGAGTTGTTATGCAACATGTCGTGTCTAGTTTGTAATTCTCATTTAAGGTGAAGTATAAAATTAATTCCACTTCGATGCAATAACCATGACAGAAACTGAAAAGCGAATAAACATTGATACTATGAACGATTCTGAAGTAGTAAGATGGAATAAAAGTTATAATATTCTTTTTAATGCATTGGTACGCATTGTATCGAACACCTTGCGAGCACTAGTTAAGTCGCTTCATTTTGAGTAACAAACACTATAAATGCACATAAACACGAAAAAGCCATTCACCGATGTCTTCAATAACGAAGAAAGCAACTTTTAGTTCCTTTTACATGTTCATCTCCATCAAGAAGATTCAAAAACCTGGAATCACCAAAAACAGCTTTAAAAGAACTTTACCTACCGGAAAGAAGATCTCAATTCCTCCTCTCTCGCCAGCTTCGTCGGCAAACAGGGAGTTCAAAAAGACCACTAAGAAGCCTGCCTAAGCTTTCTCCCCTGTTTCCTCGCCGTTAAGAGTTTTCAAGGATTTCCCCTACTACTCCATAATAGATGAGTAACAAACATTATAAATGCACAGAAACACAAAAATGATGCAAATTTATTATGGAATTTCGCTCTATTACATGGTTTCGATAAATTTAATTAGAGGTAATAAGACTGGCATGAATAATTTTGCTAAATTTGAGATATTTCGAATCTGACGGTGCTTTACGGAGCTTTCTTATGTCCATGGTTTTAGTTCGAACCTCACCTTCAATCGTAGCTTCATGAAACATGGGGATTATCTTTGCAGGAGTCATCTCTCTCCGGCGCCGCTGCTCACCTCTTTCTCCACCGGTAAGTCTTTCATTGTTCATCATTTTCTCCATTTTTTAGAAGGGGCACTCTTGTATGAGACCGTCTCATGCATGAGACGGACATCTGACTTTAATCACTTTTTAATAAATTGTTATCACTTTTTCGTAAATTATTGTCACTTATAATGTGAAGTTTATCACTTTTCAATTTGTTATCACTTTTATACTAATTTATATCACTTTTTTAAAAAGTAATAACAATTTATTAAAATGTAACTACGTCTCATGCATGAAACCGTCTCATATAAGTTTTTGTCTTTTTAGAAAAACTAGGGATGAAATGATTAATTAGGATATTCGTAATATTTTATTTATGATTTTAATTTTAATGATGTCAAATATGTTTTTTGTTTATATATAAAATGTTAATAGAGATATGTATAATTTTTAATTATTTTAAATTAAAAAGGGTATTTTTGTTATTTTATATTTATAAAATTAATTTATTAATAGGGGATGTAGTGCAATTGCAATATGAATAGTGCAAATGCTCTACCGCAAAGTGCAATTCTTTAAAAATAAATTTATACGTTAGATCGATAATCTAACGGTATTCGAAGGGTTTACTAACGTCGGGCAGGCTGCTGGTGACCATAAAAACCCTAGTTGGGTTTCATAGGTATCTTAACTTCTCTACTCATATTCATCCCAAACTTATCTATTAGATCCTTCATATATTTAGTCTCGATGAATGAATATTCTCTTACTCGTCTATTTCACTTGCAAACCTAGAAAATATGTCATTTCACCCATCATACACATTTCAAACCTATTATTCATCAGTCACCGAATTGCTCACATAAAATCGATTAGGTGAACCAAAAATAATATCATCCACGTAGATTTGAACAAATAGAATTTCATCATCTACTTCCTTTACTGAACAAGGTTCTACCTATCTTCTCTTTTGTAAACCCACTACAAACTAAGAACTCAGATAGAATATCATACCAAGCAAGTGGTGCTTGCTTAAGCCCATATAAAGCTTTGTTGAGTTTATAAACCTTGTTATTGGTTCTAAACCCAGGTGGTTGCTCTACATAAACTTCTTCAAGTAATACACCATTCAAGAAGGTAGATTTTACATCTATTTAAAAAACTTTAAAACCTTTATAGGCAACAAATGCTAAAAATAATCTTATTGCTTCTAATCTGCAACTAGAGCATAGGTTTCATCATAGTCTATCCTCGGACTTTGAATAATCTGGGATACCGATCTGGCCTTATTTCGAACAATAACATTGTTTTCATCAGTTTTATTTTTAAACACCCATTTAGTGGTGTGAATAGGTCTATCCACTAGCTCCCAGACACTTTGTCTTTCAAACTGATGCAATTCTTCTTGCATAGCAATAGGAGTGACAAAGCTTCTTCAATAGACTTAGGTTCAAGAAGTGACATGTTGGTCACAATCGATCAAGTTTTATACAAACGGAAAATCTAGAAAAGGGGGATTGAATAGATTTCCAAACCTACTCAATTTTTTCTTTTAAATTAATCAGAGATTACCCAACTAAAGTCGGATTATCTAAATATCGATTTATACGGCGGAAGTAATTTTATACTTGATCCGATTGATAATACTTTGAATGAATGTTTGGTTATTCAAGATAGAAAGTAAACAAGAATGTAAATTGAAGAAATATCAAAGCAAAGAACACACAAATTTATAGTGGTTCGGATTTATAAAAATCATACGTCCACTCTCATTTCACAATCTTGTGAAAGGGTCTTCACTACTTACTTACTTTTTTCCTTTCTTACTTACGGTTTACAAATGCGAGTCTTGACCTTACAAGTAATTCTTCCCGATTTCGAAATTCTATGGCTTGAAGATTTGAATAGCAGTGTTCTATAAACACCGAAAACTATGAACGTTTAGAGTGTTCTTTTTGTGTGTGAATACAAATTTAGAGAGTGCTGATTGTGATACAAGTTCTTGTGAATTACAAAGTTTTTTAAAAGTTATTATATTCTAAACTAAGGATCTATTTATAGAAGACTAATGATGGTAGTTGTAAATTCCTTGTTGACTCTTCATAAGTTTGTTGAAACCAACTAACTGAATCTTGTAAATCGCTTCTTGGTTTGTTATAACTTCCTTGTTTCTTTAACACTTCTAGTCATCTGTCCTTCTTGTCTTCGATGTGGTCCACCTCATCTCGATCATCTTCATGTCTTTATATTACTCGATCTTGAAGTGCCTAGTCATCTGCTTCCTTGTCTTCATCTCGAGTTTGTCTCCGTCTGGCTCATACCGGTCTTCATCTTATTCTAAATACTTAGTTTGTTACAAGATCTTTCTCATTACATTAGTTGGTTATACAACAATTCACCGGGTCATCTCATTTTACATACTTATCTTACCTCGGCTTGGATCAAGATCTGCTTCACCTTTTCTCGGTCCAGATGACCGTCTTGTGTAAGAGGAGGAGTCATCGTTGAGTAAGATGGTGCGACTATGTCAACATTGAACTCGGCGTCGGCGAAGTCTATTAGATATTGGTAGAAGTCGGGGCCCTTTGCCTCCAACCATTCATGAAATGCAATGTTCTCGCCTATCCCCAAGTGATCTTCTTGCAGGACATGGAAGAGGAATATCCATTCTCGCCTCATAAGCTCTCTATTTCTCTTGTTGATCCATTAGAAGGATCTCCTTGGGTACACTTCGGTCCGGTGGAAGGGGCGAAAGAACTCTTCTACTTGATCATTTTTCGACCTCTAAACCCACTTCCTCGTCTTCCTATCATATGTCTTCCCAGTGCCTTCTCCTGCTCTCTCTCCTTCGCTTAGCATCTCTCCTTTTGTACTTAACAACTTCTTCCCTCTTCCTCTTTTTAATCCTTTCTTCTTCTTCCACCTCGGTGGGGTCTTTTGAGGTTGACTTGATTTTGCTTTTCCAGCTGATTTAGATGAAGACAAGGGTTGAAGTGTGCTAATTGGAGCAGGATCTTGCACCGGTAGCTCTCTGACGCCCTCGGACTCGGTAGGTTCGGTGACTTCTCCGCCGCCCCTAATCCTCGTTTCAATCTCTTTAAGACACGCTGGGACTTGTCCTCACTGCAGCAGACTCCTCGGCAAGCTCGTCAATCTTAAGATACAGCGCTAGGATCTTGTCATCTTGGGTATATATTCTTTTCTTGAGCTCATTATCTTCCCCCTTTTTAGCATCGAAACCGAGTGTTGTAGATGGTGGCAACTTGCTCGATTTGTCCCATAAGCTCATGTCCGACAAGACCGTCTTACGATCTCGGCAAATCAAATCTTTTCTTCTCGAGCCGCTTCAACTAATCAATTCATTTTCCAAATTATTCTTCAGCTGATTTGTTTGAGAGGCTTTCTCCATGGCAGAGTCATCATTAAAATTAGCTGAAAAGAGGCTTCTTTAGCACTCCATGCTTCCTTTGCTTGATCTTCGACTAAATCTTTGATTTTCGTAAGCATCTTAGATGTACTGTTTAACCCAAGTCTCTTGCTTGTTCTCTTCTTCATCTATTTTCGAGTTTCACCTCTGTCATTTGCTCTTCATGTCCGATCCTAGAGAAGTAAAGATCAATCTAGGTCTTCTCATGAACAAGCGCCTCTACATTCTCTCTTATAGACGAGGTGACAAATCCAAGGAGCATCTGGAATGCGTTTAGACAAGCACTTTTAGGCTTGCCACCTTGGCTTTGAGTGATTCTACTTCGGGTTCGGATGCAGACGATTGAGCAAGAACTTCTTCGATGGAGAAGATAGAGTTAGATCTATCTCCTTAATTTCCCTTAGTAGGCTTGCCTCACTGGGGTATCTCGCCCAATGTGGCTTTTGAGATGACACTTGTGATTCTTCTACAATCGGTGCTTGCTCCTCCACCTCGCTCTCGCTTTTGCCTCCCATGTTGTATCCATCTCGGCAGGCTCATCGGCGGCTCCACCAATTTCCTCCTCGCCTTCTTCCCCTTCTTCTCAACTTCTATTCCCCCTTTGCCTCCGTCTCCATCTCCTTCTCGGTTGGGTCCTTGGTGGGGAGCCTAGATATACCCTTCTCGAATGTAATTGAAGAAGAGATCCTCGAAAATATCTCTTCAAACGATTTAAGACCAGCCTTTTTCAAGACTTTGTCTTCTCCTAGCCTGCTAGGTTATCCCCTACCTCCCCAATGTGGATGGCCGTCTCCTCAAAATACCTTGTCCTTAGCCTCCTTACATCTACTAATTCCTTTAAAAGCTCCGACTCTTGATTAAGGCAGATTTCTTTTTAAGGATAAACCTCCTTCCAAGCACCCTCAAGGAATGTTCTGTTGGGCCTATAATGCCGGATGGGTTTGGAAAGTTTAAGAAAAGGGCTGGTTCAGCTAAAGATGGTGTGGAAAGGAATGAGAAAAGGTCACCGTGGTTTGAGGTGGTGGGGGTGTTGGACTATCTCGGGGTGGAGTCGCTTTGGAGACTCGAGGCGCGCCCACATCTACCTCTTCATTGCCGGGTTGGGAAGTAGGTGGCTCTCTGTCTGATACGTCCTCGAGATAAGGACGATGAAGATGATGATGGCTTAGCCTTCTCCGATTCCTCCCTTGAGGACACTTCCATCCTCTCTTCCTCCTACCCCGAGGTCCCCGCAATCTCGCTTGAGACACTTCCCCCTTGGAAAGTTGTCCTCTCCACCCTTACTTCCTACTCATCTCGACTCCTCCTCGGATGAGGATTCATTTGCCAAAGAAAGTCTCGCCTTCTTGGCCTTAGTCTTAGTGGCCCTCTTCTTTGGTGCACTGGGGCGGGGAGCGACCTCGTCTCCTTCAGAGTTAGAAGGGCCAAAGATCTTCTCATCTTTAGTAAGGTGCCCTTACGCTTTGTGTACTTTTTTACTCCAACCTCCCGGTTGAGGTTGTCTCGACCCTAATTCCGCCTCCCGAATCGAGTGATCCTGTTCATCATGCTCGCCATCGTCTCCGTGGTCCACCTCGGCTTATTTTCAGAAATATACTCCTTCGTAAATCTCTTCCTTTCCTCAACCAGCCTCGTGAACAGTAATCTTGCCTAGTTCACCTCAACTCCATCAATAATAGCTCGAAGGCAAGAAATCCTTGGCCGTGTTAATCCATCGTGGCTCTGTTGTTCTCCCCAAAATACACTTGGTGAGAATCAACATCAGTAGCCTACACTTTTGCCTAAACATTGGCCTCTTTAAATTTGTAGAAGTGTTACGATGATATCTCTTTGCCATCGGTCTAAAAGCTGTCCAAATATTCTTCACTCTTGTAGTTGAAAGGATTTACACCCTTAGTGCTCAATCCAAAGATCACTCCAAGATCATCCACGTAAACTACAATTTTTACCTTCCTTCCATCAGAACAAACCCTCGATTCAATAGAATTCTTCTTAAAAGTTGCTCGGTAAGAAACTCAATGAGATCATCCAGAGTCTTGTTCTTCTGCGACTTCATCGTACAATACCGCTTCAGACCTCTAGATTCTAGTAGACTCAGAATTTCAAGAGATTCCGGATCTCTTATGGTATTCCAATCGACGTACATTTCGGATTTTGTTTTGTCTCTGATTTTTGTTAGATCATATATGAACTTCACCTTCAGCTTTGATTTGTCCGCCATTGAAGAAGTTTTAAGCTTTTGAGAGGGAAAAAAATTTGAGAGAGAGAGAGAGAGTTATGAATACAGGTTTTATGTGCATAAATGAAAGTATGCACACGAACTCCTATTTATATGGAAAGAGAATGAGTATAATAATATTGATTCTAATTATTGACTGATAAAGTTCGAAAATGGGTTTATGTGCCTATAAGATTGTAATCATGGCTATTTTTCTGAAGAGTGTGTAATTAAAATAAAAACCATGTTTAATATGTCGCGCGTGAAACATTTAACGATTCAAATTCTTGAACCGCCTCCAATTTGAGCGCGTGAATATCACTCAACATTTTCAAAAGCTAATTTGATAAAATTTCGGGTGCGTAGTAATTTCTCCGATAAGAAGTAACTTATTACTTTTTACTTTTCAAAGCAAATTGGAAAGATAAGAACCCTTTTAATAATAAAATACTATAAAAGTAATTTTATTTTTCAAGACAATCTTAAAAGAACTACCGATTGAATTCATTATTGAATGATTAAACAACTATGATATTATATCCACATATTAATTATGTGAACTAATATTCATGATTTTTAATAAATAATTAAAAATGCATGGGTTAAGAAATACTTCCTGTTATTGTTTCATAGTCTGTATGAGTTTGTGTATTAGTCTCGATTCTAATTATCGGATGAGTAGTACTTGTGCTGGTATCATGAGTATTGAAATATCAACCAGGATTGAAGTTTCCTGAAAACAAAGACACTTAGATAAACCATTAGTAACATTTTTAAGTAAGTCGACAAGGTACACATACTCATCTCGCCTCAAGAAGATAGACGACTACTATGTATTTGTCTCAGATTACTTTTTGATTAGATATGAAAACACCAAGTTAGTTAAGATCAATAGACTATTCCTTGATTCTTGATTCCTTAAAGGAGATCAATGATATCACTTTGTGAATGCCCATCCGATCTTTTACAAATCTGATATTTCTTTCTAGACATGGTAAAGAAAACATGAGAGAGAATTTATAATGCATGGATAATAAATTATAGACTAACTAAAGATGCATCAAGTAATCCTAACTCTACAGATAATTCTTAAAACCTAGTCTCTGCTAATGGTTTTGTCAAAATATCGACTCTTTAAAAATCGGTTCGTATCTTCTCTAGTCCGATATCACCTTTTTGACATGATCACGAATAAAATGATGTCTAATATCAACATATTTGCAACGAGTGTGTAAAATCGGGTTACGGGTAATAGCTATGACACTATTATTGTCACAAAAGATTGGTACATCTCTAGTGATAATGTTATAATCCCTTAGCTGTTGACTCGATCCAAATCACTGAACAACAACTTCCACCGCCATATACTCGACTTCAAAGAGTAGAAGTAGCTATAGAGGTTTGTTTCTTAGACAACCATGAAATCAGCTTACTTCCCGAAATTGACAAGTTCAGTAGTAGATTTTCTATCTATCTTACACCCACCAAAATCTGAATCTGAGTATCCCGACAACTCGAAATTATCATCAATTTGGATACCACAGTCCTACATTTATTGTACCTTTCAAGAATTTGAGAATCTTCTTTGCACGCTTCAAGATGACTCTTCTTCGGGCTTAGCTTGGGAACGTGCACAGACAGCCTACTGCAAATGAAATAGCAGGTCTTCGGTAGTTAAATATAATAAAGAACCTATTAATCCTCGTACTTTGTCGGATCGTTGTCTTCCCCCTTGTCATCCGGATCCATGGAGAAGTTTGTCATCATAGGTATCTTAGTCTCTACCGGTACCTATTCCAAACTTTTCTATAAGATCCTTTGCATATTTTGCTTGATTGATCAAAATCTCTTTCTTTGTCTGTCTCGACTTGTAATCCAAGGAAGTATGTCATATCTCCCATCATGGACATTTCAAATCTGCTTTTCATAAGATGACTAAATTCTTCACACAAAGATAGATTAGTAGATCCAAAATAATAATATCATCAACATATATTTGTTCTAATAAAAGATCATTATCAAATTCTTTTTGAAATAAAGTTCTATCAATTTTACCCTTTACAAAACCGTTTTGAATCGGATAGTCGACAAGGTATCATACCAAGCTCTTGGAGCCTACTTAAGTCCATAAAGAGCTTTTCTCAACTTATAGACCTTGTCTCCTTTGACAAAGCGTGGAGGTTGGTCTACATAAACTTCTTCAGCTAAGATTCCATTTAGAATGCTGATTTAACATCCATTAGAAAAATCGTGAATCTCTTAAAAGCAAAGCATATGCTAAAAACAATCTTATGGCTTCCAGACGAGCTACAGGTGCAAAGGTTTCATCGTAATCAATTCCTTCGATTGCGAGTAACCCCGAGCAACTAGTCCGACTTTATTTCTAACCACAATATTGTTCTCATCTCTTTTGTTTTTAACGATCCATTTAGTTCCAATGACTTTTTTATGATGAGGCCTTTCAACAAGCTCCCACACATCTTGTCTTTGAAACTGATTAAGTTCTTCTTGCATGACATTAATCCAATTGGAATCAGTTAGAGCTTCAAGAATCGACTTAGGTTCAAGTAATGAAACATAGCAACTAAACATATAATTTAGATTTAGCTATATCCTAGTCTGGGCTCCAGAATCTAAATCTCCAATTATTTGTTTAGCTGGATGATAACTCATTATCCTTTTACCTTTGTCTTTTACCAAGGATGAAGACTTGTGCAAATATCCTTTTCAAATGGTTCTGTGTTACCTTCATAAACTTCTTCTTGATTGTCTAGTAAGGTGGTTGTCGATCAATTTGTCTTGGAAGAACTTTCGGGCTCTCTATCTTTGTTTGAGTCCGATTCTTCTTCCTCATCTGAATCGGAATCTTGGTGCATAGAACTTTACAGTTGATCTCTTAATAATCATCTTTTATATGTCATCTGAAACCTTTGTGATATCATCTCGTATCCTTAGACTCAAAAGTAGATTCATCAAATACAACATGTGATGTTTCTTCCATACACAATGGTGTCTTGCTGAAAACTCTATATGCTTTAGTTACAGTGGAATATCCTAAGAATATCCCATCCGCAATCTTAGCATTAAAGATTTTCACCGAGACTTACCATTATTGTGAATAAAACACTTGCAACAAAAATATGGAAAAATGAAATTTGTGATCACCCTTTCCATATCTCATAAGGGGTTTTACACTTATCTTTAACAATTAGACATCTATTTTGAACAAAACAGGCGGTATTAATGGCTTCGCCCAAAACTGTGTGGAGTATTGTATTCAGATAACATAGTCCTTGCAGCTTCTTTAAGAGTTTTGTTTCTTCTTTCAACAACTCCATTGAGGCGTCCTTGCAGCTGATATTTCATAAGCTATACCATTCTCAAGACAGTAGTTAGCAACAAGTGTATTAAGGAATTCAGTACCTTTATCACTTCTTATTTTAACAATACTTAACCCTTTTTTCATTTTGAATTCTTTTGAGAAATTCTGGAATTTTTGTCATTGTCTCATTTTTCTTGTACAAGAAAATAACCTAGGTAAATCTAGAAAAATCATCTACGATTACCAAAGTGTATTTTCTTCCACTGAAATCGAGAGGAGTGACTGGACCAAAAAGATCCATATGAAGTAGTTCCAGAATTTTGTCTCGAAGAAGGACTATTTATTGTTTTAAAAGAAGCTTTGGTCCGCTTTCTTTTTTGACAAGCATTACAAACATGACTCTTTGAAAATATTTTATCTGGTAGTCCTTTAACTAAAGATTTCCTTGCTAATTTGTTAAGAGTCTTGAAGGTTAAGTGACCAAGACGCTTATGCCATAACCAACTTAAATCTCCCGAACTCTTTGCAACTAGGCAAGTATCTTTAGGATAACTTTTGAAGTTAGCAATATAAATATTGTCTTGTCTAACTCTAGCTAATAAAACATTTTCATTGAGACCATCTTAAATATAACATGCATTACAAGTAAATTTTACACAAAAATCCTTATCACAAAATTGTGAAACAGATAATGATTGTGTTTTAACCCTTCAACGTAGTAGACCTCATTAACTTGGACATCACCAATCATCAAAGTTCCAACTCCTTTGGTTAGCCCAAAATTGTTGTCTCCAAACATGACTCGTTGTCCATTAATTGATTGATAGTTTGAGAGTAGACGTTTTTCAAAAGTCATGTGTTTTGAACACCCATCACAATGTACTAGACAACTTCGAGCACGTCTCGCCTGTCTACTATACATGTATCTTCCTGTAATCAAATATTAGGTTTTAGGTACCCTTTGTAAGTTGGGTCCGTTTTGGTTAAGATGATATTTAGGAATCCAACTTACAAAGGGTACCCTTTGAAGTTTGCATCCAAATCTATCAACTAGTATAAAACTTTCAAGATCAATCTTATTGGTGATCTTTAGAGATTGTCTTATACTTAGGAAATAATGGATATGACTTGCTTCTTCCATCAAAACTATTATACTTAGGATGAGACTTTGATTTGATCTTTGGTTTAACCTTTGGAATATTTTTCTTCAACTGTACTTTTTTGCAGAAACATCGGATGATTTAACTTATTCTTTAGGTTTCCAAGGACCAAATCTAGCCTCCTCTTTAGTATTAGTAGCCTTGACAAAACCCTTAGTTTAACAGGATCATCTTTCTTGTTTCTATCAAATCCTAACGCTGTCTTATCACTAGATTTCGAGAAATCTTGAAGATTCTATCTATAGTTGATTGAGTGTTACTAAGAAGTCCTAACTTGAGATTTAATTCTCTGTTAGTCTTCTTAAAACTCTCATTTTCAGTATAGACATTTGATAATTTAAGTTTTAAAGAATTCAGTTCTTCTTCTAACTCAATAGTCTTTTCGGACGAGGAATTAGTGATAATCTTAGGCTTGCATTCCCCTTGAATGAGCCGTTAGATTTTTCACCACTCATAGTCTGACTTCTTTTGGTTAGACTTAGAATTTGATCCTTTAAACTTAAATTTTCAATCTCTATCTGCTTGTAAGCGAGATAAAGCGATCTTGAGATCTTTCAAAAGTTTATTAATAAGGCTTTGATCAGATTCAGATAGATTCTCACAATCATTTTCGAAGATGAATAGTATGTTACCTCTTTTGCCATGAGGCATACTTCATCATCTGACCCCAAACCTGCAGAGACGAGGATGAGGATGATGATGTTTCATAAACTTCCTCCTTCTCTCGCTAGAAGAGCTCTCTGATCTGCATATCTTCTGTCACGTTTCTTTCTCTTTTCCTCACGTTCTCTAGGAGTTAATTGAGGACAATCATAGCTATAGTGACCAGGTTTACTGTAGGTAATTTAGGACTACTATCTTCTCGTCGACCAGTGATTTGAATCTCCTAGTCTGGTCCTTTTTCTTCTCACTATCCGATCCCTTATCTTCTCTTTCGACTTGTAGCTCCTTCGACCTAATCTATCCCGTTTGTTTCTTTTGTACTTCATTTTAAGCCTTTCATATCTCTTTATCAATAAAGTCATTTCTTCTTTTACTTGATAAATCGGATGCCTAAGATACCTTATCTGGTTCCTCTTGATGAAGAAAAGCAACCTTTTTCCAGAGGTATATGATTCACCTCATCTTCTTCATCTTCAATCGAATATCATACTCTAATGCCTTAAGATGTGAAAATAGTGTATGATGTGAAATTGATGATAAATTTTGAGTAGCTTTCAAAATATTTGCTTTTTCTCTCCATCTCTTGCTCAAAGCTCTAAGGACCTTGTTGTTGATTTCTTTTCGGTGTAGGACTTCCATAGGTCAGTGACTTTATTGAGAAGATTAGTCATCCTAATATCCATTTGATCAATTGATTCTCCATCTTTCATCTTGAATGTGTTAAATGCTTGTAATACTGATTGCAACTTATTTTCCTTGACTTGATCAGAACCTTCACACATATTTGCTAAAGTTTTCCACATTTCTTTAGTTGTTTTGCAATGTTTTACCTTCTCTATCCAATCTTTACTCAAAGTTTCGATAATTTCGATTCTTGCAACTTGATCCAGGTTATGAATCTTTCTCTCATCATTAGTCAATTCAACACTCTTCTTTTCACGCCTAACCCTAGCTTCGAAGACTCACTCCATCACTCACCACTCCATGATATAACTTAATTGGACCTTCTTCCAGGATTTTCTCCATACGATCATGAATGGCCTTTAGATGATTTTCCATCCTAAACTTCCAAGAATCATAATCTTCAATTGAAAAATCGCAAACTCCTGGTCTTCTTGCTCTTAATAGTAGACATGATGATTAAGAAAACTTAATAGAAACTAATTAGCAGAATTAGGTAATCAAAGATGAAGAATGACCAAAAATACAATTTAAGAACTATCAAGACCTCAAATATATCGAAAGCTTGATTCAACCCGCTCCGATACCACTTGTTGGTCCCGATCGATCAAGTTTTATATAAATGGAAAATCTAGGAAGGGGGATTGAATATATTTCCAAACCTACTCAATTTTTCTTTTAAATTAAACAGAGATTACCCAACTAAAGTCAGATTATCTAAGTATCGATTTATACGGTGGAAGTAATTTTATACTTGATCCGATTGATAATTCTTTGAATGAATGTTTGGTTATTAAGATAGAAAGTAAACAAGAAAGTAAATTGAAGAAATACTGAAAGCAAAGAACACATGAATTTATAGTGGTTCGGATTTATAAAAATCCTACGTCCCACTCTCCTTTCACAATCTTGTGAAAGAGTCTTCACTACTTACTTAGTTTCTTCCTTTCTTACTTACAGTTTACAAATGCGAGTCTTCCTTACAAGTAATTCTTCCCGATTTCGGAATTCTATGGCTTGAAGATTTGAATAGCAGTGTTCTATAAACACCGAAAACTATGAACGTTTAGAGCATTCTTTTTGTGTGTGAATACGAATTTAGAGAGTGCTGATTGTGATACAAGTTCTTGTGAATTACAAAGTTTTTAAAAGTTATTCTATTCTAAACTAAGGATCTATTTATAGAAGACTAATGTTGATCCTTGTTGACTCTTCATAAGTTTGTTGAAACCAACTAACTCGAATCTTGTAATGCTTGTTTCTTTGTTAGTTATAACCAATCTTGATGTTAGTTATAACTTCCTTGTTTCTTTAACACTTCTAGTCATCTGTTCTTCTTCTTGTCTTAAAACGTGGTCCACCTCATCTCGATCATCTTCATGTCTTTATATCACTCGATCTTGAAGTGCCTAGTCGTGCGCTTCCTTATCTTCACCGAGTCCTGCTCCGTCTCGACTCACACCCGTCTTCATCTTATTCTAAGTACTTAGTCTATTACAAGATCTTTCTCATTACATCACCTGGTTATACAACAATTCAAATTGTCATCTCATTTTATATACTTATCTTAACTTCATCAAAACTAAAAAAATTTCTCCTAACATAACACATAACACCGAACATGCATTGGGGATCCAAAGCATGGTTCTAGTTTGAATACCACTAGAAGGATCTCCAATGATCTGCTCAAATGGATGATAACTTCTCATCCTTTTGTCTATCTCGAGTAGAAGATTTCTCTTTATCTGCTTGAGATGTTAACTCTTCAGTTGGGCCTGAGTAGACATTCCCCACCCTTTGATTGACCATGTCCGATATCCGGTGTTGAAGGTGTCTCCTCGATGGGGCCGATAGAAGAGTTTTTATCCGAGAATCGATGTTTGATTTATCTCGTCTCGATTCTCGAGTCAAGATTAGGAAGATAGTGCTGGTCCCACTTAGTTGAGTATACTAAAGAGAAACTTGAATCAACCTTCTAGGAAAAATCTAGAAGGGGGTTGAATAGATTTTTTAGATTTTACAAATCTTTCAAACATTATTCAAAATACCCGAGTTACACAAATGAATTCAATTTTAAACTCAACTTTATTTAGATCAAAAGCACACCGATATTTAGTCTAACTTGAATTCTCAAATTGATCTTTGGTTATGAACATAAATCAATATGAACAAATAAGTAAACGAAAAACAAGAAAGAACACAAGAGTTTATAGTGGTTCGGATCAAACGATCCTACGTCCACTCTCCTCCTTCAACTTGAAGAAGGGTCTTCACTTACTATCTCCCTTCCTTCTTGCTTACTTACTTACAATCGTAAATCTTCACCTTACAACAATTTCTTCCTAATTTCGAATATCAATGGCTTGAAGATGTTCTATGAATAGTGTTCTACAAACACTAAAACCGGAAACGTATATAATATTTTCGTGTGTGTTTATAAAATTTGAATGCTAACAGTGTAGAGAATACGAGTGAATGATCGTGAGATTATAGAGTTCTCCTTCTATTCTAGTTTCTATCCCTATTTATAGAGATCTTCATTGGTAGTTGTAACTTCCTTGTGAATTCTGTTTTAGTTAGTTATAACAACCTAATCGAATCTTGTAACTTCTTCTTGGTTAGTTGTAATCGCTTCTTGACACTTGTGTGAAAATTCTCTAACACTTCATCGTCTGCTTTTTTGCCTCACTTTGTCTTCGTCTTCATTCTATGTCTTGATGATTGTTTATCGTATTAGACCTCATCTGTCTTCTTCTCATTGTCCTCGTCGACTTCTTATCCTTGTCTCGATTTCTTGTCCTCATCTCGATTTTTGTCCTAGTCCGATTTCGATCCTTATCTAATTTCTTGAACTTAGCTTGATTTACAAAGTACTTATTTACTTCAAATTGCCTATACAAGATACTCACCGGGTCATCCTATTTTATACTTTTAACTCATCAAAATTAATTACAACTTTCTTCCTAACAATTTCCCCTTTTTGATGATGTTAAAACACAGCTCAAGAAAAGAAAAAGTATTAGTACTTTCATAAGATAAGAATATTACAAATTGTACAAATAAGTCACTTAGTCAAATAATCGAGCACTAAGCTTTATAATCGATGATCATAACAACAAGATTCTTCATGTAACATAATTGAAGTCGATAATCAGACGTAAACATAAAGATAAGACCAGTGTTTCAGATGACTTGGTGTTATGAATTTATAAGCAAGTTAATTATTCCAAGAATTATTTAGTCGCTTTGAGAGTAAAGCAAGTTAGTTAAACAACCAAGTTTATGAGAATAGTTCACTTGTATATTCACATATATTCAAAAACTTGCACATTCTTCCACATTCATTAAGACAGATAATCAGATGAGTAGTATGAGATAGACTTAATCGTACCACCTATCTTCTTCTCGGAATGGCCAACCGTCGAAGAGGCGCTTCTTCGACTTCAATGTTTCCCTCCTTCAGCCTAGGTCCGCCATTGTTTCACTTGGATCAGCATCTGCTTCACCTTTTCTCTATCCAGTGACTCATCTTACGTGAGTGGGGCAGACATTGTTGAATAAGGAGGTGCGACTATGTCCACATTGAATTCCATGTCTCCGAGGTCGATTAAGTATCGATAGAATTTGAGATCCTTCGCCTCTAGCCATTCATGGAATGCTATGTTCTCATCTGTGCCCCGAGGTAATTTTCTTGCAGACATGAAACAGGAAAATCCATTCCCTTCATAAGCTCTCCACTTGGCTTGTTGATCCATGGGAAGGATTTCCTTGGGCACAAGATCTGCTCGATGAAATGGGCGAAAAACCTCCTCTCCTTCTTTGTTCTCCTCCTCTCCTTCTTTGTTCTTTGACATCTGTACCCACTTCCTTGTCTTCCTATCGTAGGTTTTACCAGTGCCTTCTCCTGCTCCCTCCTTCTTTTAGCATCCCTTTTCTTATATTTCTCCTTCTCTTCCCTCCTCCTTTCGAATTCTCTCTTCCTCTTCTATCTCAGATCGGGTCTTTTGAGGTTGGCTTGAAACCTTAGCTTTCCCAAATGCTTTGGATGAGGATGAGGGAGATTTGATTGATAGGACGGGGACGAATTAGCATATGTGGCAATTCCTTATGAGATTCAGGCTCGTGTTCAGACTCGGTGGATTCATTGTCTTCGACCTTCTTTTCAGTCTCCTCAACACTCTTTGAGACTTTTCATCACCGCCTTCTTCCTCTCTTCCTCTGCTTTCAACAACTCTTTAGACAACTCCTCTAATCTGAGATTCAAAGCCAGTAATTGATCCTTTTGTAACTCCACTCTTTTCTTGAGCTCACTATATTCCCCCTTTTGACATCAAAGAAATCGGGTGTTGCGAGATAGTGGCTACTTGAGTAATCTGCCCATGAGTTCTTCCCTTACCAACCTTGTCTTCTGCTCAAGTTGGACATATCTTTTCTTTTGTCCAACCTCAGCTTGTCGGTACTCGCCTTCGATATAGTTTTTCGAATATTCGTTTGTCTGTCCTTTTCCATGGCCAAGCTCATCTTGAGTATTTGCAAAAGGATGCCTCCTTTGCGATCCAGTGATTCTCTCGACTTGATCTTCGACAGTGTCCCTAATTTGGGAGTATGCATTTTGAACATACCGTCGGACCCATTCTCCTTGGGCTTTCTCTTCCTCGGCAATTTTGTTTAACCTTGGCCATGTGTTCCTCGTGTCGATGCGAGAAAAATAGAGATCTATCTTAGCCTTTTCGTGAATAGCCATCTCTACATTTTCTTTGATAGATGATGTGATGACACTTGGAACAAGCCGAAAAGCGCTCGACAGGCATTCTTGATTTGCAATTTCTTCCTTCAAGGCTGCCACCTCGGATACAGACGCAGATGTGGAGGGCAAGGCGCTTTCTTTAGATGGAGAAGATAGAGTTAAATCTATCTCCTCAATTGGAAAGTCAGCTACCACTACACTGGAGGAGAATCTGCCCAGTGCATTGTAGTTGGCACATCCGATTCTACCTCGGCTTGAACTTGCCCAACTACCTGCTCTGTTTGTGCCTCCTCACCGTATCCATCTCAGTGGCTCATCGGCAGCCTCCACCTGTCATCCCCTTAGGTTCTTCCACCTCATCTCCTTTCTCGAGTCACCTTCGCCTTTTCTTGCTCCTTCTCCTTCACCTCCTCTGATTTCTCCACCTCCTCTGGTGCCTCATCTCCAAGATACACCCTTTGCAGAATGTAGTCAACAAACGTATTTTGATCGGGATGTCTTGGAAGGATTTGAGTTTTGCCTTTTTGAGGACTTCTTTTCCCAGATGGATAGATTGTTTCCTCCGCTTCGCTATTAAGATAGTTGTTTCTTCGAATGAGCCTAATCTCGAGTCTTCTTAGCAAATATACATCAATCAGTTCTCCAAGAAGCTCGGGTTCGTCTGCAAGGGGTGATTCCTTTTTGAGGAGGAACTTCTTCCCAAGAATCCTTAAGGAGGTTTCAGTTGGACCCATTACACCTGATGGGTTGGGAAGGTTAAGGAATAGATCTGGTTCGGGATGTTGTAGCGGATAGAAAAGAAAAGGGATTATCTCAAGGTTGGGTATGAGTTGGACTTACTGGGAGTGGACCGTTTTAGAGGCTCGGAGATAGCGGTCTTACTCGCCTCTTCATTGCCGAGGTTGGGGTTGGGGTACTTCATCCTCGGATGAGGAAGATGAAGATTGGGCTTGCTCCTTATCTTGGTCATCTCCAGATGAGACTTCGACCCTTTCTCCTTGTCTCCCGAGCTTCCTGCAGCCTCGGCCGAGACACTTCCCCCTCGAGAAGCTGTCTCTGTCTCCTCATCTTGTTCATCCTCCGCCTCGCAGATGAGGATTCGTCCTCCAACACCGTCTTGACCTCCTTTAACTTGGCTTTTGAAGCCTTCTTTCTTTGTCTTTGGAGGTGGAGCCGGAGCCTCTCCGCCTCCCTCTCGAGTCCGATGGTCCAAAGATTTTCTCATCTTTGACCAAAAGCCCCTTCTGCTTCGTATACTTTTTTCACCCCTTCCTTCCAGTCCAAATTGTCTAACCTCAGCTTATGTTCAAGTATGATGGTGATTCTGCCATCATACTTGTGATCTTGGTCAAGGACCACCTCATCGCTCCGATGATACCTGGGGTTTTTACAAATCTCTTTCTCTCCTCCATCGGCCTTGAATATATGATTGGAGTGAATTGATACATGTTTTTAGGGCTATTTTTAGTGCAAAAGTGAGCTAAAGTGTTAGTTTTTGTGCCTAAATGTGAAAAGTATCACTCTTTTGCCTAAAAAGTATTATTTGTGAGATTTTGATGTTTTCCGTCCATTTTGCAGGTAATTCGGTGGAATTTTGCCAAACCGAGAGTACCATTAGGCTTAGAATGAAGAGACGGACATCCGGGACCAGGGGTCGGGGCCGAAGCCCCGTGCGAGAAAATGCCCTGGACTCGAGCTCGTCGAGGACCAAGAGCCTCGAGTCGAGGGCCGTGTAGAGAAAGGCAAAAATTGGAAAAAGGCAGCAGTCTCGACTCGAGGCATGACCTCGAGTCGAGGGAGGTGAAGGCAGGGACCTCGAGTCGAGGCGACCCTCGACTCGAGGGGGAGGTTTTTGCAAAAATTCGTATTTAAAGCGGGCGGTTCAAGGAAAGAAGAGGAGGAGTTCATAATAGCTTGAGAGCGGTTTTGGGGCGATTTCTCAATCCCCAAGCCAATTTTCCATTCTAGGTAGAGTAGAAGTTAGATTTAGGATTAGATTTCCATTGATTGTTGGTAGATTAGCTATAGATTAGCATTTGATCCTTGTAATTCATTCCATTCAAGCTTGTAATTCATTTGGAGATTGTTGTTGAAGACTCAAGCATTCCTATTTTGGTTAATTGAAGATCATTTGGTGATGTTTTTCCTCTTTTGTCTCTTTAATTTCTTAATTGTTGTGATTTGCTTTGTGTTTGATCAATTCTATCTTCTTCCCATGGATTTCACCATGGGCTAAATCTCTTGTGCTTGGGTTAATTGAAATTGATGATGATTTGATTGATGATGCTATAATTGTTGATGATTGGAGATTAATTGAGTAGTTTGCTTACTAATTGTGATTCTCATTTGTGCTTCATGCATAATTATCTCTTTAGATTAGTGTTTGATCACCCTAGCTATAGACGAGAGTTGCGCTAACGTGATCCTAGATTAATCGGGTGATAATTGTGTATGAATGCGTGGATTGGGTGCTTCGAATCGAGAGATTAGTTGCACTAAGGATACTCACATTAGTTTGTTTCCTAATTGTGATTCTTAATTGTGCTTTGTGTAAAATTGTTGCTTTTTATTAATGGTTGATCACCCTAGCAATAGGCGAGAGTTGAGCTAACGTGATTAGGTGTTAATCGAAGTTTCAATTTTGCATGATTGTATGAATTGGGGATTTCTACATTGAGAGATGGGAAAGACTAAGGATACTCACATTAGGCATTGTGATTTTAATGAAGTGATTAATTCATGATGGTTTATGCTTTCTATCTTAATTGATTGGCAATTTGATTCAATTGTAGCTTGTTGATTGATGATTCATTGATGGATGTTAATCCTAGCACCTCTATCTCACCATTTATTGTTGTGTTTGTTAACGCATTCTAAGTGTTCGATCTATTGCTTGCTTGTTGTTTAATTGTATTCTTGCTTGTGTTTTGTTGTTTTTGTACCAAACCATTGTTGTAACTCTAGTCACTAAGAACTTGTATTCTTAGGGCCTCATGTGCATACTTTTTCCCTTGGGTTCGATATTTTGTTGATTGGTCTTAATAACTCTTACCCTATACACTCCAATCAAATGGCGCCGTTCTTTGGGAATTAGTTTTTGCGCCTTAAGTGAGACTTAGGAATTGTTTGAAGTGACTACTTGTTGCCTTTGTGTTTGTTTTGTTATTTTTGTTTGAATTTGATACTTTGAAATCTTGTCTAGATGGAAGGATACAACTCATACTTGTGGAATCAAGAATATTATCAAGATAGTAGGGTGTATTTTCCACATTTTGAAGAATTGAGCTACAATGATTGGAGGAACTATGAAGATAATTCTCAATGGCAACAAGTTCCATCCAATTATGAAGATTGGATAAGTGAAGAAATTTCTCCCCCACCTCAAGAGATGTTCCCATACTATGAGCCTTATGATCAAGCATGCAATCAAGATTGGGGATTCGAATTTCAAGGGGCATCGGAAGAGGAAGATTATTATGATGATAGGAGGAGCTATGAGAAGGACTATCCAATGCCACAAGCTTCTCCTAAAATTGAAGAATGGGGACTCTATGATATGAGAGCTATATTGCAAGAGATGCTTGGATTTTTGTTGGAAAAATTTGAGGAAGATGATGCTAGATGTGATCATATGCTTCCCTTGTATGAAGAAATGTATGAGACCAAAGAAAAGGTAAATTCATGGATAGAGGGGAACATGGAGATCACCGGAGTGCATTTCACGTTTATTAAGTGTCAACTCAAAGATTTCCTACGCCAAGTAAAGAACTTGAATATCATGGAAAGTCAAGAAGAAGAAGGGGAGGAAGAAAATGAAAGAAGAGATGTAGAAGAGGGTCCAAGCAATGAGGATGAAAGGAAGAATTTCCTTGTCAAAAGTGAGGAAGAGGAGTGTCCATTGATGGACATGAGCTATAATGAGGAAGAAAATCTAAGAGCATTGAATGAAACCTTGAAGATTGAAATGAGCATTTCTATACCTTCTAACTCTTCAATTTGTGATTTAATTGAAATGGATGCTTCTAATGATTTAATTTTTGCCTCTTGTGAATTTTGACTATAGGGAAGAATTAAAGAAACGCTTGGGCATCCTTTTTTGAAAGGAAAGAAGAATCGAGAAGGATGGCAAGAGAAAAAGGGAACAACCATGGACACTTTGCATATCTATAGGTGGTTGTCCTATCGTTTCGGTGAACCTCCTAGATTATGAAGCTCAACGATCTAGATACAATGGGAAGGAGGATCGCTACCCTTGGCCATTCCGATGAAGGATTTTAGATGTGAAGAATAAGTCCGGCATAGGACACGAAAAATAGCGCTTGATGGGAGGCAACCCATCCTTTTTATTTGTTCTTTTTGGTGCTTTTGGTAGATTAGTGTTTTTGTTTTTAGGAGATTTGGCTAGCTACTAAATTGCTTATTCTTGGTACATGATGCTCTATGCTTTGAGATTCATATATTGTTGTGCTTAATTGTTGATATCATTAGGAGTTGCATATATTTTGAGTCAAACTTGAATGCATGACTTCATTCAAGTTTGGGGGTATGATTGTCATTTAGGGTAGAAATGCATCTTAGTGATTATTTTGATGAATTGTTTTGCCCGTGTGTAGGTATACTCACTACGAGGATTGGAAAGGATCGAATTTGCAAAGGAATCGAGGAATCGAGAAGGAAAGGAGAGCTTAAAAGTTGGTGAAAATGAGCAAAAAGGAAGAGAACCCGGTCTCCTCGATCGAATGAGCGACCGGGCTTAAATCGAGGGACCAAAACGGTAATTTCTTGCATATTTGGGTTCGTTAGGGGTATAAAGGTCATTTTTAGGAGTTTCGGGGTCGGGTCGGGCCGGGAATCGTCAAAATTCCACTGGACTCGACCTGTGGTCGAGAGTGCATGGCCCCGGGTCGAGGGATTTACACTTAGTCAAAAATTCAGAATTTTACACATCCTCGAGTCGAGGTGCCACCTCGAGTCGAGGGGTCAGTTTGTTAAGAGCCTCGAGTCGTGCGTGAGACCTCGAGTCGAGGCGGCGAAATTTTGGATCCCTCGAGTCGAGGCCTGACCCTCGACTCGAGGCGCGGGATTTTTTTAAATGCGCGTGAGACAGAACACGTAACCCGAGTCGAGGGTTTTGAGAGCGTCGTTCCAGCCGTTCCCCACCTATTTCCGACGGTTTTTGCATCATTTCCACCATACACTCATCATCATTTCATTATTTTATCATTTACCTTGAATAAAGATTGATTCTTGAGGGTTTTGGAAGCAAAATTTGGGGATTTTTGGTTGAAATAGAGTGGGTGTTTTCCAAGTCCGTTTTTGGGTCAATTCTTCAAACAAGGTACGTAATTTCTACTCATCTTGGCTTCAATTTCGTAGTGTTATGGTGATTATTGCATGGGTGATTCAATTAGGCCATTTGTTAATTAAATTGGAATTTCATGTGGACATTTTGACAAACACCTTCTATGCATGATTATTTTGGATGATTTGAAGCCTTGTATGAGTATATTTGAATTGTTTGATGAGAATTGGAGCATGTTTAGGATTGAAAATAATATGGTGCTCATTTATTTGTGAATTGGGATTGGAATTGTAAATGATGGCATTTGTAGGAATTCCTAGTATAATTGTTGGGATCATTTGGTCAAGTTGAATTATGGTGTTGATAGAAGTGTATGAATTGTTGATGCATAATTGTTGAATTACTTGCTAATTGGCTTATGATTTTTTTTGGGATTTTATTGAGCTTAATTGCATGATTATTTGTTGAGCCTACTTGTGAATGATTAATTGTGGGGCCATGTTAGTAAGTATGCATGTTTGAGGACTATTTTGAGCACTTCTATTGGATATATGTGTCTAGTTGACTCATTGACCATTGTTGAGGCTTAGTTGCTAGTTACTAGGGATTTTGTTCATTTGAGATGATTTTTGATTGTTGACTCGTTCATGGTATGATTGATATTTTTCTGAGCTCGTATTGTATTTGTTGGTATTGATTTTTGCTCTTGGGAATGATTTGCAGGAACAATGTCTAGAGGGGCCAATGCACATAACCTCTACGAGGCGGAGATTCGCGAGAAAGAAGGCGCCATCCGACGTGCACACGGGACACCCACCGAGCTCGGAATTCGGTGGGATGATCACCGGTGGAGGACTCATATTGAGTTATATTCGAGCTCTATAACCGGGTGGTCAAGACTAGACTAGTGGACCAAGATTGCATGATATCGATGGGGATCGAGGAGGATATTTCTCGCCTATTTGAGCAAGTTGGGATGGGGAGTTTCTTGGCGAAGAGGCCTCGGACATATATCGGACTCACTCTCGAGTTCCCGTGCACGGTGAGAGTTGATAAGGCCGGGAGGGCCAAATTCCCGAGGAGTATTACATTTGAGCTCATGGGGTATGAGTACTCGTTGACTTTGGACGAGGTCAACGAGATTATTGGAGCACCTACGAGACCCACCGATCACTGTTGAACATCGGGAAGGAGTATAATACTAAGCGGTTTTGGAGGAGGATTTTAGATTAAGGGCTCCTAATCAGCCCGATTTTGTTCCGGGAAGTCTAAGAGCACACATATCCGGAACCCGGTCATTCGATATCTTGAGAAGATTCTCGCGGGTACCATATTCGCGAGATCGGAGGGAGGAGCCGTGGTTTCCGAGGAGCTGTACGTCATTTGGTTTTTCTTACATGGAGTCGATTTAATGCGGCCGCCTACCTTTGCTATTTATTTGAGAGAGCCACTAGCACGAAGTTCAAGAAGATTAACTTCGGTGGCATGATTACACCGATCGGCTGAGCATTTTGGGATTCCGACGCATAACCTCGGAGCGGTGGAGGGCCCGGACCTTACTACGACACTATGAGGCGTATGAGGACGCTAGACCGCATCGGTAGGACGTGGTGCCTACAAAGAAGCATCATGGTGGCCGATACCCTCTTCCTAATAAGAGGTTGACGGCGATTTTCGGATCTCGAGGCCTTTGTGACTATCAATCTGCGTATGTGGTCACGGCGTCATGCGAGGCGATCGACGCTTATACTAGAGAGCATGGGGATGTGCTTAGAGAGGTTGATGATGACGATGGAGGTCGGCAATCGGGTTACGATGATGATCGGGGTGAGGAGGCTGCAGAAGGAGCAGAGGTAGAGATCGGAGATTATGATTGGAGGACGAGGATGATGAGGAGCCGGAGCAAGAGGAGCCGCAGTACAGATGGAAGAGGATTACCAGCCGAGAGATTAACATGTACTTTGGCAGGACGAGATGAGGAGTAGAGAGTACGAGGCGGGAGTTCATCTCGAGAGGCCGTGGGTTACGGAGAGGATATGTGGGCAGACAGTCGGAGGATGCATATAGAGAGTCGACCGGCGAGGATGAGATGTACCGGATGATGGAGGAGTCACGTAGATTTAATGAGGAGACTCGGAGGATGCGGGAGGAGTCTGCGAAGACTCGGCATGACATGTATGCACTCCTCCAAAGAGATGAGCTCGTGGAACTTCGGGCGGGGACACTACCCTCCTCCACCGCCGCCGTCCGATTACTAGGGCTATCCCCTATTCCTTATTCCCTCTTGTTGTTCTTTAGAGTCTGATATTCTTGTTTTCCGTTGTACTTTTGATGATGCTTATACTCTTGACTTGATGATTGTTATGATTGGTTTTGGATTTTGGATGATTTTATTGATGGTGGTTATTATCTTGATCTTATTGAGTTTGATGGTCTATTGATGATTATTCCTTGATGATTTTTTTAGATTCCTTATTCCTAGGCTTTTGAGATTTATTGATTTTGAGCTTAATAGTGGATTAATTGACATATTTTTAGTATCATCTTGATATAGTGAGTATGCTTGAGGTTATGTACATGAGCATTTGTGCTTGAGTTGTAAGACTAGTTTGAATTTGTTATGATCATTAGTAGATGTGTAGCTTGATGCTAGTTGCCGGATTAATTATGTGAAGATTAATGTGATTGAAAATTCTTGATTCATTGCTCAATTTAAGCCCGTGAGCTTTTGTGCCTTAATAATCGTACATCTTATACGGTTGATAGTAATCCTTTGTGAGTGCATCATTCATGATTTGTATGCTAGAACTTGCCACTAGACTTGTTGATATTGATCTTTGTTTGATGTTTTGAAAATGATAAGAGGCCATGTTTGGAATGATGAGTCATTTTGCCAAATACTTTCCTACCAAATACATTTGATTTCCTTAGTGAGCCATGTTGAGCCTTATGATCCATATTCTTTGGCAAGCCAAGTGAAATTGAAACCATTTAGCCTTATTTTGATGAGCCTTTATTGTCCTATGTTTAGTTGAGCTTGAATGTTGGCTAATGATGGTGATTTGATTGCTAAGTGGGGAAAGATATTGAGCTAAGTGATGAATGAAGCATGAAAGAAAAGAAAGGTTGTGAAAGATTGAATTGTGAAGAAAATGCATGAAAATGGAATGATTCAATTTGTGAGCTTCAAGAAAGAAAGCTCAAGTGAATGGTGGATTGATCCTTGAAGTTCAATAGAAAGAGTGTTGCTTGATGAAAAGTGAAGAGATGTGCATTGTATGGATTAGTTTACATTCAAGTCTCTACTAATTTGTCACTCTTATCCAAAAACATCCCACCTTTCCAAAGAGCCTACATTACAACCTAGAAAAAGACCTCTTTGATTCTTGATTGATCACAAATGATTTTGATTGATATTAAGTCTTGTGGCAAGCATATGGTGTACTTATTTGTGAATTGATGATTGAGTGCTTTAAACCTTGATACACTTGAGTGAAGAGTGAAACACTCCGTGGAAGGAGCAATGTATTGAGTATTTGATTGAGCATTTGTTTGAGCATGATTTGTCTTGATGGCTAGTGGATAGTTGCATTGATACAAGTGATCATTGATGAGTTCGATTGTCTTATTTTTCGTCTATGATGCCATGTGACATAATTGCAATCAATTCACTCCTTTGTTCTTAGTTTCTACCTTGCTCGAGGACGAGCAACAATTCAAGTTTGGGGGTATGATTGGAGTGAATTGATACATGTTTTTAGGGCTATTTTTAGTGCAAAAAGTGAGCTAAAGTGTTAGTTTTGTGCCTAAATGTGAAAAGTATCACTCTTTTGCCTAAAAGTATTATTTGTGAGATTTTGATGTTTTCCGTCCATTTTGCAGGTAATTCGGTGGAATTTTGCCAAACCGAGAGTACCATTAGGCTTAGAATGAAGAGACGGACATCCGGGACGAAAACAGGTCGGGCCGAAGCCCCGTGCGAGAAAATGCCTGGACTCGAGCTGCGGTCGAGGACCAAGAGCCTCGAGTCGAGGGCCGTGTAGAGAAAGGCAAAAATTGGAAAAGGCAGCAGTCTCGACTCGAGGCATGACCCTCGAGTCGAGGGAGGTGAAAGGCAGGGACCTCGAGTCGAGGCCTGACCCTCGACTCGAGGGGGAGGTTTTTGCAAAAATTCGTATTTAAAGCGGGCGGTTCAAGGAAAGAAGAGGAGGAGTTCATAATAGCAGTTGAGAGCGGTTTTGGGGCGATTTCTCAATCCCCAAGCCAATTTTCCATTCTAGGTAGAGTAGAAGTTAGATTTAGGATTAGATTTCCATTGATTGTTGGTAGATTAGCCATAGATTAGCATTTGATCCTTGTAATTCATTCAATTCAAGCTTGTAATTCATTTGGAGATTGTTGTTGAAGACTCAAGCATTCCTATTTTGGTTAATTGAAGATCATTTGGTGATGTTTTTCCTCTTTTGTCTCTTTAATTTCTTAATTGTTGTGATTTGCTTTGTGTTTGATCAATTCTATCTTCTTCCCATGGATTTCACCATGGGCTAAATCTCTTGTGCTTGGGTTAATTGAAATTGATGATGATTTGATTGATGATGCTATAATTGTTGATGATTGGAGATTAATTGAGTAGTTTGCTTACTAATTGTGATTCTCATTTGTGCTTCATGCATAATTATCTCTTTAGATTAGTGTTTGATCACCCTAGCTATAGACGAGAGTTGCGCTAACGTGATCCTAGATTAATCGGGTGATAATTGTGTATGAATGCGTGGATCGGGTGCTTCGGAATCGAGAGATTAGTTGCACTAAGGATACTCACATTAGTTTGTTTCCTAATTGTGATTCTTAATTGTGCTTTGTGTAAAATTTTTGCTTTTGATTAATGGTTGATCACCCTAGCAATAGGCGAGAGTTGAGCTAACGTGATTAGGTGTTAATCGAGTTTCAATTTTGCATGATTGTATGAATTGGGGATTTCTACATTGAGAGATGGGAAAGACTAAGGATACTCACATTAGGCATTGTGATTTTAATGAAGTGATTAATTTCATGATGGTTTATGCTTTCTATCTTAATTGATTGGCAATTTGATTCAATTGTAGCTTGTTGATTGATGATTCATTGATGGATGTTAATCCTAGCACCTCTATCTCACCATTTATTGTTGTGTTTGTTAACGCATTCTAAGTGTTCGATCTATTGCTTGCTTGTTGTTTAATTGTATTCTTGCTTGTGTTTTGTTGTTTTTGTACCAAACCATTGTTGTAACTCTAGTCACTAAGAACTTGTATTCTTAGTGGCCTCATGTGCATACTTTTTCCCTTGGGTTCGATATTTTGTTGATTGGTCTTAATAACTCTTACCCTATACACTCCAATCAATATACCATCCTTGCCCAATTTATCTCAGCCCCATCGATTATCACCCTTAGACAACAAATTCTAGGCTTCGTCAAGCCATCGTGGCTTTGCAGCTCCCCCAAAATGCATTTGGTCGATTAGCATCAACGATTGCTTCCTCTTCAACATTGGCCTTTTCGCATTCACCGTTGTGTTCTCGTGAGTTCTTCTCGCCATTAATCGGAAACTTTCCAAGTATTCTCGATGCTTTGTACGTGAAAGGGTTTTCTCCGACGCGGTGCTTAATCCGAAGATTTCTCCAATATCTTCAATCGATAATACCACCTTCTTATTCTTTCCTTAGGTTCGAATTTGAGATTCCAAACCAAAGTGTCGATTGATTTTGTTCTTGTAAGGAATTCTCGCAGAAAGATCATCCAGAGTGAAGTTCCTCGATGGTTTCATCGTGCAATATTTCTTTAATCCTCTGGATTCAAGCAAACTCAAGATCTCTCTCGGTCTCGGGATCGATTGAGATATCCCATTCCACGAACATCTCAGATTTTGTTCTATCTCCGATCAAGTAAGATCATATTCATACTTGATATTCGTTTTCTTTGATTTCGCCATTTTAGGAATATAGAAGGTTTTAGGAGGGAAAGGAAAAGTTTGAGAAAATTATGAAGGTTTTTATGTGTGCGTAAATGAAATTATGCACACGAACTCCTATTTATATGGAAAGATATAATAATAAACAATTAAAAAACTAACAATTGCACGAAAAGTGTAAATATAGGCTTTCGAATCGCCATTAATGCAATTATGACATTTATTTTGAAAAGTGCAGAGAATAATATTAAATATGTCGCGCGTGACATTTCGACGATTCATATTTCGAAATCGCCTCCATTTCCAGTAGCGTGAAAGATACTCGGTGTATTTCAAAACTTGATTTGATAAAATTTCAGGTCCGTAGTAACTTCTCTCTTGACAGAGTTACTTATTTGAGAAAATACTTTTCGATTAATTGGAGAGACAAAATAAAAACACACATATTTTAATAAAAATAAAGTTTGACCCCTTATCTCTTTATTTTGTTTACAAAATATTTTTAATAAAGTGAGTAACTTCATTTTGAAGAAATACTAAAAGGATTATGATATTAAATTCATATATTAATTATATGAACCTAATATGCATAATTTAATCAACGATTAATAAGTTTAAAAGGTACTTCCCGATAACATTCACCTAGTCCGGATTGATAGCATCATAGTACATTTCATGATCACTTGGATAAGTGGACCTTGTCTTATGTCGAGATATGTTTATCAAACCTTGTTCTTTACGAAATCAAAAACACTTAGGCAAATCATTAGTAACTTTTGTGAATAATTCGGACAAGGTACATATACTCATCCTGTCTTTGTAAGCAGACTGACTAGTATGTATTTTTGAATTACTTCATGTCAGACAATTAAGTATCAAGTTGGTCTAAGATCAATGGATTAATCCTTGATTCTTGATTCCTTTAATGGAGATCAATGATATCAGCTCTGTGATTTTCCATATGACCTTCTACTCGTCCGATACTTCTTTCTAGACATAATAAACTAAGATTGAGAGAGACAAAGAATGAAAAACAATAATATAAGATTATAGATTAACTAAAGAAGCATCTAATAATTCTAATTCTACGAGATAGTTCTTTAAACCTTGTCTCTGCCGGTGGTTTTGTCAAGATATCGGCTCTTTGGAAATCAGTCGAATCTTCTCTAGTTTGATGTCACATTTCTCAACATGGTCTCGGATGAAGTGATGTCTAATATCAACATGCTTGCATCTAGTATGTAGGACTGGGTTACGGGTAATAGCTATGACACTATTACTATCACAAAAGATAGGTACATCTTTGGTGATAATGTTATAGTCCCTTAGCTGTTGACTTATCCAGATCGATTTGTGAACAACAACTTCCGGTGCCATATACTCGGCTTGATTGTGGAAGTAGCTACAGAGGTTTGTTTCTTAGACAACCATGAAATCAGCTTACTACCAAGAAATTGGCAAGTACCATATGTAGATTTTCTATCTATCTTACACCCACCAAAGTACGTATGCAGTATCCAGGACAACTAAAAGTTGTCATCATTTGGATACCACAATCCAACATTTCTTGTTCCTTTCGTGATACTTAAGAATTTTCTTCACGCTTCAAGATGGCTTTTCTTAGGATTAGCTTGAAATCGATGCAGACTCCAACCGCAAATGAAATATCAGGTCTACTAGCGCTTAAATATAATAATGAATCAATTAGACCTCGATACTCGGTTTGACTGGTGTCTTCTCCTTCTCATTTGGATCCATTGAAAAGTTTGTCATCATAGGTATCTTAGCTTCTCTCGCTAGTACCTATTCCAAATTTTTCAATGAGATCTTTGTATATTTGACTTGATTAATGAATATTCCCTTCTTTGTCTGTTTGACTTGAAGTCCAAGAAAGTAGGTCATCTCTCCCATCATGGACATTTCAAATCGCTTTTCATAAGATGACTAAATTCTTCACACAAAGATATGTTAGTTGATCCAAAAATAATATCATCAACATAAATCGAACTAATAGAAGATCACAACCAACTTCTTTTCGAAAAGAGTTCTATCAATTCTACCTTTAACAAAACCATTTTGAATTAAATACTCATACAAAGTATCATACCATGCTCTAGGTGCTTGTTTAAGTCCATATAGAGCTTTCCTCAATCTATAAACCTTGTCTCCTTTGACCAAACCAGGAGGTTGCTCTACATAAACTTCCTCGGCTAAGATTCCATTAAGAAATGTTGACTTAACATCCATTTGAAAAACTATGAATCTTTTAAAAGCAACATAGGCTAAAAACAATTTTATGGCTTCCAGACGAGCCTCGGGTGCAAAGGTTTCATCATAATCAATCCCCTCCGATTGTGAATAACCTTGCGCAACTAATCGGGCTTTATTTCTAACCACAATATTATTTTCATCCCTTTTGTTTTTAAAGACCCATTTAGTTTCAATGACCTTTTGATGGAGATGGAGATGAAGCTGCCGATAATTATTTAGAGTCATACTTAGGATTTTTATTATGTTTGTTTAATTTTATTGTTATTTATTTAATTCCTAAACTAGTGGGCTTGGCCCAATAGGTGTTTTATTTTGTATTTAAAACTTGGAGCTCTCATTTTAGGAAGAGGGATGAATGATGATGAATATGAATTGAAAATGGGATGAGTCCCTTTTGGAGACTTCGAATCACTTGATTCGCTCGCTGCTTTTATTGTGTTGTTTATTTTATTTGTGTGTTTCTTCATTGCACGCTTTGCGCTGCATCACCTTTTGATGATGAGGCCTTTCAACAAGCTCCCACACATCTTGTCTTTGAAACTGATTTAGTTCTTCTTGCATGGCATTAATCCGGTTGGAATCGATTAGAGCTTACGTAAGAGATTTAGGTTCAAGTAATGACACATAACAACCGAACATGCAATCTTGATTTAGTTGGGTCCTCGTCTCTGACTCCAGAATCTAAATCTCCAATTATTTGTTCAGTTGGATGATATGACATTACTTTCTTACCTTTATCTTTTACAACGGATGAAGTTTTGTCTCGAATTATTTATTTGAGATGATTCTATGTTACCTTCTCGATGACTCTACCTCGATCATACGTGGTATTAGTTGTTCGATCACCGGTGAGGAAGAGCTTCCGTGTTCCTTTTCTTTGTTTGAATCTGATTCTTCCTCTTCATCTCGAGTCTGAATCTTGATTTTAGATCTTTATGGTTGATCTTTTAATAGTCATCGATTCGGATCATCGATATCTTCGTGATGTCATCTATCTCACTATACTCAAAAGAAGATTCATCAAATACAACATGTGGAGTTTCTTCTACACACAAGGTTGTCTTATTAAAAACTCTATATGCTTTTGATACGGATGAATATCCTAAGAATATTCCATCTCGCTATCTTGGCATCAAAAGTTTTTAATTGAGATTTACCATTGTTGTGGATGAAACATTTACAACCAAATATATGAAAGTATGAAATTTTGGGAGGTCTCTCCTTCCATATTTCATAGGGAGTTTTGCATTTATCTTTAACAATCAAACTTCTATTTTGAACAAAACAGCTCAGTATTATGCCTTCCGCCCAAAACATGTGTGGAGTGTTGTACTCGGATAACATTGTTCTAGCCGCCTCTTTCAAGGTTCTGCTTTCTCCTTTCAACTACTCCATTTCTTTGTGGCGTCCGCGCAGCAGATGTTTCATGAGCTATGTCATTCTCAATGCAGTAGTTAGTGATAAGCTTATTAAGGAATTCAGTACCTTTATCACTTCTAATCTTAACAATAGTTAGTCCTTTTTCATTTTGAACTTTCTTAAGAAATTCTCGGAATCTTAATCACAATCTCATTCTTTTTGTATAAGAAAATAACCCGTAAATCTTGAAAAATCATCAACAATTACCAAAGTATATTTTCTTCCACTAAAGCCGAGAAGTGTTATTGGACCAAAAAGATCCATGTGAAGAAGTTCCGCAATTCTTTACGAAGAAGGACTACTTATTGTTTTAAAAGAAGCTTTAGTCTGCTTTTCCTTTATGACAAGAATCACACACATGGTTCTTTGAAAATACTTTATCAGGAAGTTCTTTAACTAAAGATTTCCTTGCTATCTTGTTAAGAGTTTTGAAGTTTAAGTGACCAAGACGTTTGTGCCATAGCCAACTTAAATCATCCGAACTCTTAGCAACAAGACAAGTATCTTTAGGACAACTTTTGAAATTGGCAACATAAATGTTACCTTGTCGACTCCAGCTAATAGAATATTTTCATTGAGACCATCTAGTACATAGCATGCATTATGAGTAAATTTGACACTTAGCCCCTTATCACAAAATTGTGAAACAGATAGTAAGTTGTGCTTCAATCCTTCCACAAAGTAGACTTCATTTACTTGAATATCACCTATCATCAAGTTCCCTACTCCTTTGGTAAGTCCATAATTGTTATCTTCAAACATTACTCTTGGTCCATCTATGGTCTGCGATAGTTAGAAAGAAGACGTCTTTCATAGGTCATATGCTTGGAACATCCACTGTCAATGTACCAGATGACCTCAAGAATGTCTCCTCTTTCAACTATCTTCTTGTCTTCCCGCAATCACAGATTTAATGCTTAGGTACCCTTTATACTTTGGGTCCTTTCATGTTAAGTTGACATTTACGTATCCAGACAAAGATATCAATGTTCCTTAAAACCATAGATTGAAGTTTACATCCATATCTATCTACTAAGATAAGACTTTCAAGATCAATCTTGTTTAACCGATCTTTTGTAATTGTCTTGTATCTTGGTAAAAATGGATATGTTTTACTTCTTCCATCAAAGCCATTATACCTAGGATAGGACTTTGACTTAGTCTTAGGTTTGACCTTAGGAGCACCTTTCCTCGTCTCGTGTTTTCTTTTCGAAGTATCGGATGAGGTAATTAATTCCTTAGGTTTCCATGGACTAAATCTAGTTTCTATCTTTGGTTTAGTTGCTTTAACAAAAACTCTAGGTTTTATCGGATCATTTTTCTTATTCCTATCAAAACCTAATCCAGTCTTGTCATTATACTTTTGTGAAGTATTGAAGATCTTATCTATTGTGGTGAGTGTTATTCAAAAGTCTTAACTTGAGATTTAATTCTCAGTTAGTTCTCTTGTAACTCTCATTCTCGAATAATTGTTTGAAAATTTTATTTTTAAAGAATTCAATTCCTTTTCTAACTTGTCTATCTTATCGGACAAGGTGCTAGTGATAGTCTCGCCGACATTCCCCCTTGAATGTATAGTCTGGTTTCTCACTATCCTTTGTTTAATTGACTTTAGTTAGATCAGGTAATTTGATTCTTTAAATTAAAGTTTTCAGTCTCTATCTGTTTATATGCAGATAGAGCGATCTCCAAGTCTTTCAAAAGTTTATCTATAAGACTAGGATTAGTTTAAATAAGGTATCATAGTCATTATCGAAGGAAGAATAGTAATGTACCTCGTTTGCCATTAAACAGATGTCGTCATCTCGATCCAAAATCGATGAGGATGATGATGTTTCATGAACTTCTTATTTCTCGGCTAGAAGAGTTCTCTCGATCAAAGATACCTTCTATCTCGCTTTTTCCTCTTTTCTTCTCTCTCTCTTGGAGTGAGTTGAGGACAATCATAACTATAGTGACTAGGTTTGTTGCATGTATAACAAATATCTCCTCTCGTCTGTCTTAGGACTACTATCTCCTCTTCTAATTGGTGACTTGTGCTTTCTTGTCGATCCTTTTTCTTTCATTGTCTGAACTCTTCTCCTCTTTATCCGATTTATAATTCCTTCGACTCGATCTATCTCTTTTATTCCTTTTGTACTTCATTCTAAGCCTCTCATACCGTTTTAACAAAAGTGTCATCTCCTCCTTAATTGATAAATCGATGCCTTGGAGATTTTCTCGGATTCTTTTTGATGAAGAAACACTATAGTCTTTCCGGATGTTGAAGATTCTCGCTTCATCTTCTTCGTCTTCGATTTGGATGTCATACTCTAATGCCTTGAGATGAGAAAATAAAGTGTGGTGTGAAATTGAGGATAAATTCTGAGTAGCTTTAAGAATATTAGCTTTCTCTCTCCATCTTCGCTTAACGACCTCAACACCTTATTATTGATCTCTTTCTCTCGAATAAGTTTTACCCAAATCACCGCCTTATTTAGAAGATTAGTCCGTCTAACATCTAGTTGATCAATGGATTCTCCTTCTTTCATCTTGAAAGTGTCAAAACATGTAATACTGATTGCAGCTTTTATTTTCTTTGACCTGCTCGATCCTTCACAAATTCCAGCAAGAGTTTCCCACATTTCCTTGGCGAGACTTGCATCTTTTCACTTTTTCTATCCAGTCTTTACTCAATATTTCAATGATCTCTGTTTCTAGCAACCTGATCCAGATTATGGATCTTTCTTTCTTCACTTGTCGCTTCGATCTCTTTTCTCTTGTCGACCCTTGATTCACTCGACTGCCACTATCGGTGCCTCCATGATAAAATTTGATAGGTCCTTCTTCGTAACCTCCTCTATTCTATCATGAATCGCTTTGAGATGATTCTCCATCCTAAATTTCCAATAGTCATATTCTTCGATCGAGAAATCAGGTAGACTCCTTGATTTCTTGCTCTTAACAGATGACATGTTGAGATAGAAAACCAAAACTTACACGATCTTGTTAGTAGCACGCTTAGTGAAACTAGGAAGACGAAGATAATCAAGAATTAATTTGAGAATCTTGGTTAAGACCTAAAATCAATATCGTAATGCCTTAACACTGCTCGATACCACTTGTTGGTCCCACTTAGTTGAGTATACTAAAGAGAAACTTGAATCAACCTTCTAGGAAAAATCTAGAAGGGGGGTTGAATAGATTTTGATTTTACAAATCTTTCAAAACTTATTCAAAATACGAGTTACACATGAGAATTCAATTTTAAACTCAACTTTATTTAGATCAAAAGCACACCGATATTTAGTCTAACTTGAATTCTAAATTGATCTTTGGTTATGAACAGTAAATCAATATGAACAAATAAGTAAACGAAAAACAAGAAAGAACACAGAGTTTATAGTGGTTCGGATCAAACGATCCTACGTCCACTCTCCTCCTTCAACTTGAAGAAGGGTCTTCACTTACTATTTTCCTTCCTTCTTGCTTACTTACTTACAATCGTAAATCTTCAAATTTACAACAATTTCTTCCTAATTTACGAATATCAATGGCTTGAAGATGTTCTATGAATAGTGTTCTACAAACACTAAAGCGGAAACGTATAGAACGTTTTCGTGTGTGTTTATAAAATTTGAATGCTAACAAAGTAGAGAATACGAGTGAATGATCGTGAGATTGTAGAGTTCTCCTTCTATTCTAGTTTCTATCCCTATTTATAGAGATCTTCATTGGTAGTTGTAGCTTCCTTGTGAATTCTGTTTTAGTTAGTCATAACAACCTAAGCCGAATCTTGTAACTTCTTCTTGGTTAGTTGTAATCGCTTCTTGACACTTATGTGAAAAATCTCTAACACTTCATCGTCCTCGCTTTTTGCCTCACCGTCTTCGTCTTCATTCTATGTCTTGATGATTATTTATCGTATTAGACCTCATCTGTCTTCTTCTCATTGTCCTCGTCGACTTCTTATCCTTGTCTCGATTTCTTGTCCTCATCTCGATTTTTGTCCTAGTCGATTTCGATCCTTATCTAATTTCTTGAACTTAGCTTGATTTACAAAGTACTTATATACTTCAAATTGCCTATACAAGATACTCAAATTTGGTCATCCTATTTTATATTTTTAACTCATCAAAACTAATTGCAACTTTCTTCCTAACGAGATAGTTTTTTACTTATTTAGATTTGTTCGGTTCAAGTCTATCTAGATCATCTATAATTTGGTTAACCTCATCGAAGAAATATAAGTTTCATCAAACACCATATGAGGAGTTTCCTCCTCACAAAGAGTAGTCTTATAAAAAACTTTAAATGCCACGATGGTGCTGGAATATCCTAAAAATATTCCATCAACAACTTTGGCATCAAAAGTCCTTAATTTAGATTTTCCATTGTTATGAATGAAACATTTACCCAAAAGTATGGAAATAAGAAACTCTAGAAATCTTACCCTTCCAAAGCTCATATGGAGTCTTACCCTTATCTTTCACCTGGAAGGCACCTATTCTCGAGTGTAGCAGTCAGGTGTTGATCGCTTCAAAGACGTAACCTTTATGAAGTTTCCATATTCAGCTAGCATAGTCCTAGCTGTCTCTTTAAGTGTTCAATTTCTCCTCTCAACAACTCCGTTTTGTTGAGGAGTTATTGCAGATGAAGTCTCATGAATAATTTCATTCTTAAGAAAATAGTTAGATAGACATGAATTTAAAAACTCGGTTCCCCTGTCACTCCTTATCTTAATGATATTAACACCTTTCTCATTTTGAATTTGTTAGAATAATTCAGAATCCTGTTTATTGTCTCATTTTTCTTGAAAAGAAATAACACCCAAGTGTATCTGGAATAATCATCCACAATTACCAAGGTATATTTTCTTCCACTAAAGCCGAGTGGTGATATAGGTCCAAATAAATCCGGATGAAGAAGTTGTAACACTCTTTCTCGATGAAATTGTGTTAATACTTTTGAAAGAGTTCCTGTGCGCTTTATCCTTCCGGCATGCATCACATTTTAGTTCATTAGAGATTAACTTATCAGGTAATCCTTTGACAAGATTCTTCCTTGCAATCTTGTTAAGGGTTTTAAATTTTAGATGATCGAGCCTTTTGTGCCACAAACTAGCTAAGGTCTTCTCCACCCTTAGCAACTAGACAGTATTTTTAAGATAACTTTTAAAGTTGGCCACGTAAATATTACCGTATTTGACTCGATCAATAGAATCTTATCAAATAGACCATCCGATATGTCAAATTTATCACGAGAAAATTTTACATTATAACCTTTATCAAGAAATTGAGATGTCGACGAGAAGATTATGTTTCAAACCTTCCGCATAGAAAACTTCTTGTACTTGAATATCTCCAATTAATAAGGTACCAACTCCTTTGGTTTGACCAAAGTTACAGTCACCAAACATGACACGGGGTCCATCGATCGTCGATAGTTCGAGAGTAGACGTTTCTCATAGGTCATATGTTTTTTAACAGCCACTATCAATGTACCGGATAACCTCGAGTACATCCGCTTCTTTCTACTTTGGACTGTGTTATCCCGCATTCAAAAATTATCTCTTAGGTACCCATTGGCTATTGGGTCCTTTTAGGTTAACTTAAGATTTAGGTATCCAGAGAATTATATCCAAATTTCTTAAAACAAGTGATTGTAGCTTTCTTCCATATCTATCTCGCCAATGTAAGACTATCAAGATATATCTTATTTAGCTGATCTTTAGTCATAGTCTTATATTTTCGTAAAAATGGATACGGCTTGCTTCTACCATCAAAACTATTATACCTTAAATAAGATTTAGATTTGGTCTTTGGTTTTCTTTTTGAAACATTTTTCAACGTCCGGTCTTTCTTTCCGTAATGATCGGATGAGTTTACTTGTCTCAGGGTTTCCAAGGACCAATTTTAACCTTATCTTGGGTATTAGTAGCTTTGACAAATACTGGATTTTATAAGATCATCTTTCTTGCTCCTATCAAAGCGAGACCGCCTTATCACATGCCTTTTGTGAAGAATTGAAAATTCTCGTCTATAGATAATTGAGAGTTATTAAGATGTCTCAACTTAAGGCTTAACTCTTTGTTGGTCTTCTTAATACTTTCATTTTCGTTATAGACATTAGATAATTTAAGTTTTAAGGTACTTAATTCATTTTCTAACCCGTTGTACTTATTAGATGAGGAGTCGGTAGAAATCTCAGGCTTACATTCCCCTTTAGATGTGGCCTCCGATTTGTTACTCACTCTTGTCGACTTTCTTTGGTCATATTTTGAATTTGTTCCTTTAGTCTTAAATTTTCGGTTTCTATCTGTTTGTAGCGAGATAGAGCAGTCTTCAAATCTTTCATACATTTGGTGATAAGATATTTGTTGATCCCGAGATTGAGTATTTAAAAGCGGCTAAGCACACCTTCTAAAGATAATCTAGAAGGGGAGTTGAATAGATTATCTAAATTTTTCCCAAAATTGATTATCAACTCAAGAAACCAAAGGTGAACAATGAAAGCTTGATTTTAGACTCAATCTTCGAATTAGGATCTAAAGCGAGTCTTAAATTAATTTTGTTTGAACAATTGATTATCAATGAAAGATAAATTCGTAAAGTAAAAGACACGGGATTTATAGTGGTTCAGATCAAATGATCCTACATCCACTCTCCTTCTTCATCTTGAAGAAGGGCCTTGACTACTTACTTACTTACTTACCTGAGATTACAATTACAACAACTTGATGATCTTCTTCTTCAACCTATCTTCAAACTATCAATCTATCTAGAAAATCATAAAGATACAATGCAGTAATGTGTTTGATGATATACGTGGAAATGTTCTTTAAACACTTAGAAAATTATGAAAAACTTTTGGAAACTCGTGAGTGCTTTGAAAATGTGAATATCGAATTATGAGTGCTAAAAGTTCTTTTTAGAATCGTGCTTACTCTTATTTATAAGCTCAGTAAGACGGTTAGTTTGTTGTAACAAACTAAAACCGCTTAACAAACTTTTCTTAAAAAATGTCTTGACTTGGTGATATTGAGTTAGTGATGCACTCGACTCGATGAAGACTTGTCTTTCTTATTCTACTTAGCTAGTCTTGACCTCGTCTTGAGCTCTTCATTATTCTCTCCAACAGATGACTTCTTCAAGACTTTCTTCAGATGACCTTCTCTTTCTTGACCTCGGTGACTTCATTAGTTTTACCTAGTCCGATCAGTCTAGTACTAATGCTCACTACCTCACTGTTCTATACCTATCTCAGCTCACTTTAACTCATCAAAACTAAAAACCTGATCTAACAATTTCCCCTTTTTGATAAAGTTAAAAAGGGGGAAGCACTGGACAAGAAAGATTGGAGGCCCTCTCGGTGGTGTCAAGGCCAACAATGATCGGTGACTCTTAAGGCGGACACGACCGAGCTGGAAGCGGCAAGGGCGTAAGTCAAGATTAAATCGGATGAGCTTGCCGCTCTCCACCTGAGGGTAGCCCAAATTTTGAATGCTATAAGGGAGAGACGAGGCGAGGAGAAAGAAAGAAAGAAAGAAGAAGAGGAGAAGACAGCCAAGCCGATGGCCCGCATCAAAGAAGCCGAAAAATTCCAGAGGCCAGAGGCAAGGGCAAGGGGAAGCTATCTCGAGGAGTCACCACCGAGGCCATAACCGCCAAATCAACCAAAGCCGAGAAGAGGAGAAGGGAGCCTGATTACTCCAACTTATCCGAGGAGCAGATAAGGAGGATAAGGCGTAAAAGGAGTGGTATAGAGAAAGAGAAAGGAAAAGGTCAAGAAAAGGAACAAAGGGCTCGAGATGAAGTGGAGCAAGGACGTTAGGAAGTGGGTAGTTAAAGCGGTGACGATACAGACTTCCATCCTTACCACCGCTCATCTCGCCCGCCTAAGATGGTCTCGGGTCAGCCACCAAGGAGTATCGTGAAAAGAACTTGGATGCTCGTTGGATGTACTATTGGTACATCTTGATGGCATCTCGAGACTGCGGTGAAGATGAGGATCTGCGTTGGCATGAGTGGATGGAGAAGGAGGACCTGGACCTATACCGCAGGCTCCTCACGAGGCAGACAGGATCTTCAATGCCGACCTAATGACCCGACCTACGAGGTAGCCAAGCCTAAGTTGAATGCAAACGAAACCATTGATATGGCCTGGATCAAAATCATAATCACCAAGGTGAAGTCGAGTCTGGACTTAAAGACGAAAATGAGCTCAAGCCGCTTAGAAGAAGAGTCTTTTCTTGCCGATGGTTAGGAAGGTGACAAATGGGGTGTCTAGATAAGATTAAATTTCTTTTCCTATTTTTCTATCTTATCTCGCACCAAGATGTAAATCAGTAAATATGTGAATGTGAATTAGATTACGTGGAACTTATCTCGAACTACCTTGTCTTATCTTTTTCCAAACTTAAGTTCATTATTGCTTTCTAAGAAAACATTAAGAAATTTTACTAAGTGTTAATCATCTCGAGAATATTTCGTAACAAAATTTTCTTAAATTTTTCTAAGTATAAATTTTTTTCAAAATCTCTAAAAATTTTCCTAAGTGTGATTAAGTGCTCATATGTGAACTTATCGAGTAAAAGGTGCTTACATGCTTAAATGTGCTTATACTCGATCATTTTGAATAACCTTGGTCGACACCGGTGTGAGTTTGTTTCTTTCTTGCGGTTTTAACTTCATCAAAAAGGGGGAAATTGTTAGACTGTGTTTTTAATTTTGATGAGTTAAAGTGTATAAGACTAGAACTAGCTCATGTAAATAAGATGACCAACCGAGAATATATAGAACAACCGAGGTAGTGAGCATTATTACTAAGCCGATCAGTACTAGGTAAATAGTGACACGCTTTGTTTGTCACAATATTGATTGATGATGATATCCATTACAATTTGTGATGATAATGTTTATCGTATAAAAAAATATTATCGTGACGATGCAATATTTTGTCACAATATGTTTTGGTGACCATGTCTATTATAATTGGTGACGATAATATTCATCGTATAAACTAAAATATTCACGGCGTTTGCAATGTTTTGTCACTAATTATTAAAAATAATTAGTTACACACATATTTGTCATAATATTATTTATTTACGATAATATTCGTCATATAATATAATATTGTTGTGACGATAATATTTGTCATATAATATAATATTTTTGTGACGATGTAATATTTTGTCATATATTATTTAAAATAATTGATGACGCATATATTTTGTCACAATATTATTTGGTGACGATTTCATTGTTATTGGTGAAGATAATACTCATTGTATAATAAAATATTTTCATGACGATGCAATATATTGTCACTAATTATTTCTAAATAATTAGTGACACATGTATTTTATCACAATATTATTTGGTGACGATGTTCATTGTAATTGGTGACGATAATATTCGTCGTATAATATAATATTTTCATGACGATGCAATATTTCTTCATTAATTATTGATAGTAATTAGTGACACACGTATTTTGTCACAATATTATTTGATGATGATGTTCATTGTAATTGGTGATACTCATATTCGTCGTATAATATGATTTTTCATGACAATGCTATATTTTGTCATTAATAATTCAAAATAATTAGTGATACATTTATTTTATTATAATATTATTTCTCGACGATGTTAATTGTAATTAGTGACAATCATATTTATCGTATAATTTAATATTTTCGTGACGAACATATATTTATATTAGTTGTAATTAGTGACAATCATATTTGTCGTATAATTTAATATTTTCGTGACAAACATACATTTTCGAAAAAATTGTAGTTTTGGTCCCATGAGAATTTTTCAACGACAATGTTAGTCCCATCGTTCTTTTTAGTCCTTTTTTTTTTACAAAAATAGTCCCAACCATTATTTTTAGTACCAAAACCGCATTTTCATCTCATTCTTTTGGGACCAAAACTGCAATTTTTTGGGACTAAAAATGTCATAAAAACTAAAGGACTAAAAGTGTAAAAAAAAATGGACCATTTTACAAACCACTCATTCTTTTGGGACAAAAATGCAATTTACTCTACATTTTCGTGACGAACATACATTTTAAACATCAATATTTTTGTATATAAAAAAAAGATAACAATAAAAAAATAATTGAGGTTTGAACCTAAGACCTTTTAAAAGAAGTTAACCTACACACACCATCTAAGCTATATACTTTCAATGTTCATATTTGAAATTTATTATTTATCATTTTAAAGAATAACTTTTTCGTATATAAAAATAAAGATAAAAATAAAAATAAGTTAGTGAGATTGGAACCCAACACCCTTAAAAAGGGTATAACAACACCCACCAACTATGTTATATATCTTTATTATTTGAGTTTTGAAATTTATTAAAATCTAGTTTATGACAATTTTTTTTTTTTTTTGCAATGACATAAAATCCCTATATTACTAATAGGGAGTTTGTTTTTGCTTAGGTGTCGTCATGAGGTTAATATGAATGAGGTGTCACATTCTTATTAAATGCATATATATGTTAATAATCTATGTGTCATTTTTCTATTGATTTATAATTAATATATGACATCTATGTGGCATTTTAATATAGGAATTAATTAAAAATATATTTCTAAGGAGGTTTGAACCTTAGACCTCTTGCACAATATATATATTTTTAATAAATAAGTTATATATAAATCTATAAATATTTTAAATATCTATTTTAAATCTAAAAAGTGTTATCATATGTCAATTTTTAAACATAAAATTATATTTAACTTAAGCCTATAAATGTATGTAAAAAAATTGTGGTTGTATCAACTTTTATAAAAAAAAAAAAAAAAAAACTTATGATAATCATATATGATATTTATTGTAAATATATGATATATATATAATATATATATATATATATATATATATATATATATATTATTCGGAGTAATATTTATGCATCAATTATATAATAAAAATTCTATTACTCGCTTCTTTTTTTTATTAATTGTAAAATAAATTTGAAACAAATCTTATAGTAAATTCTTTCACATAATTATAATAATTCTAATCCCTAGCATGAATTGTCATACAATTAATATTACCATTATTTAAATTTAATATTATAATTACAATTTTTTAATACATATACATTATTTTAATATATATATTATTATTTGAAAATATTATATATAAAATATATTATATTGTAAAGTTTATTTAATTTAAAATACCGCGTAATACGCGGAGCTCATCTAGTTCATCAATATTTGACACTCTAATTCAATTGTATATTAATGATTGATGAACTACATATGTGTATAAAAGTATAAAGTATAGTATTGATCTATTTGAATATATATATATATATATATATATATATATATATATATAGTTTAAATATTTTAGAAAAATAGTTTAAATTATTTATGTTCGTATCAAAGCATAAAATGAGGGGAAAAGGAAAATGAAACTAATAAAAAATTAAATAACTACAATGTTATTTTTGTGTTTGAATTAATATTAAATAATTAGGTGTATCTTCGAATCGCACTATGGAAATACTATTATTTTTTTTTACTATGCACAATTTTTAGTTTATATTGTATTTTGAAACTCTACAAAATACATATAAAAGTATTTTGGTATTTCAAGAAATCAACAAGTGCTATATATTCAAGGGTAGATTTATATCCACGTATGAATCATGAAATCCTAAGATATTATTTTCTTGAACTACATGAATTAGGATGGTGGTTAGTGGTTACTCATCTCATCAAGCTCCATTTTAAACAAATAAGAAAGAACAATTTCCAATTATCCAAAAGAAGTTAGAAATATACTACACCAATAAATAATATGTATAAAATAGAGAGAATAACATGTCAAGAGAGTGAAGATAATACAAAGAGGATTTGTCTTGCTTTCATTTTCATCTACTCTATGCATTATATTTATTGACCCAAAAGGAATTCCTGCACCAAATATTTATAAATATCGAAAATTACTTTATAATAGTGACGAGAAAAGAAGGAAGCTTTCATAGATAGTTATGTTGAAGTAAATCAAGCAAAACTTGGATAGGGAAAAAAATTTCAAGCCATGAAAAATAGACCTAACAAGCAGAGTAATAACACAACCACAAAATAAATAAAGAATTAAGTGAGCTAAAGTAATCTACCGAATATACCGTTGAAGTATCAAATGCAAGCAACATTCTACAAGCTAAATTCTCACTAAGTGAAGTAACTCATCATCATATGATGGTATCATCATGCCCCGCAATAGTAAAAATCGACAACATAATCATCTACCGTCATCCGAAACAAAAATATAATATAAATTAAGCTACATTGATGTTCTACACAAGTACAAAGGAAAAGACATGAAATAAATTCAATTTTCTCCACCATAACAACAAATTTAACGCAATATATTGACAAACTATACAAATCACATAAAATAAATACACTATATATCATAACTAGCTTAAATTTTGGCATGACACGAAATTTTTAAGAAAAAGAGAATAACACATTATCAATATAACAATATCCCTCAACCTCTGAAATATCATCATCACTCTCGCCGCCGAAAGATTATTGTTCTCGAGAGTCTTCTTCACCGCTACAAGAATCAATCAAGCTGTCATCTAACTCATCCTCATCGTAAATGTCTAAGTTCACTTCTTCATGAACTTCGGTGTACCTAAAATTATAAATTGCTCGATGTCTTCTACATCAATGTCCTCCCTATGCAGTGATTGTATTTCACCGAGTCCAACTTCAAATGTTTCATCAATATGATCCTCTTGATATACTTCCTCTTCTACGTCTTTCATTAATATTCACCGTTTCATCTTGCATCTCATCAACATCATATATATGTCTATGTTGGAATGGTTGCACCACTCGCCAATCGCCTCCTAATTTGGGATCATTAAGCTTGACCAGCAAGTATACAAGGATCATTCTCATACCATTTTCCCGATACTTTAATACTTGTTATATTTCCTTCCTTTCATATCCCCGGCCTTTTTCGTCCCTAGATCGAACTATTCACACTTGAATATAGTAATATGTCTATCCTTCACATAGTCCAACCGAATTATAGCAGTCAAAATACCAAAAAATCAACGTTATCGTCACCATGATTACCTTGTACAACAATCCCACTATTTTGACTCTTACGACGACTATCACGTTCTACGGTGAGAAATCTCACACCATTCACAATACATCCAGTGTACTTCCTTACACACTTATGAGGTGCACAAGCAAGAGAATAAAGACACTCATTTACTTGATTGATCAAGATCATAAAATTAAATCATCTAGAAAAAATGGAACAAATTAATTAAACGCATGTAAAGTATTATATATGTAATTGCAAATAAAATATTTGAAAGCATAGTTATCTTAAAAGATTTTTAACCATGCAGGAAATCGTTCTTTGTGATCTTGATCTATGTTTCTACTACCCTCCAACAAAAGTTCTTGCTTGTGCTTCCTACAATAATAATAATAAATATAAGTGCAAATTTGAACTATATTTACATAATGTTCAACAAGTGTACGGGACTCATAATAAACTTACTCAAAAAATGGTTCTCTCTCATCACAATTACGTAAACAAACCATTGTATGTCCTTGAACTCATCCTCCGATAATTGAACATAATTTGTTGCCCCAAAATGACGACATTTTTATGAAGATCCATAAACTATCATCGGTTCCAATATCATTATTTCGCTCATCTCTATTAAATCTAGTCTCAATTCCCGCAAGTGCATTGAACAGAAAGTTAAGCACTCTCTCGCAATGTATGCTTCAGAATCAATCCTTCGGGATGAGCTTTATTACGCACACTTTGCTTCAAGACACATAATGATCTACACAAAAGAAAGTAAAAAGATTATCATGGTGTGAATAGTGTGAAAAAATATACATAAGAAACAGAGATTTTAATCCAACCTTTCAATTGGATACATCCATCTAAATTGAATTGGTCCACCAAGCAATGCCTCTCTTAGCAAATGCGAAGATAAATGGATCATGACGTCAAAAAGGCGGGAGGATAAATCTGCTCAAGTTTGCACAAAATCAAGTTGATATCTTCTCCCATTTTTTGCAACTCACATCTTTTAAATTTTTACAACACAAACGTTGAAAGAAATGACCTAACTCGCTAGTACGTCGGATACCTTCTTTTCTAAGGATCCACGTATACCAACCTGGAAGTATCCGTTGTAATAATATATGACAATCATGACTTTTTAGACCCGATATCTTCTCGATCACTTATACCAACACAACGAGAGATATTAGAAGCATATCCATCCGGAAACTTGAGTGATTTAGAAACTCACAAAAATCATGTCTTCCTTTCTTGTTCAAAACATAACAAGCGGTGGCATAACATATCTCCCATCACTTCTTTTAATCAAATGCAACTCCTTGAGTATTTTCATGTCCTCTAAATCTAGTCTTGCCTTTATTGTATCTTTTGTTTTCCCCTCAATATTCATTAAGGTTCCTAATATAGACTCGCAAATGTTCTTTTCTATATGCATTACATCTAAATTGTGCCTTAACTTCAACTTGCTCCAATAAGACAGATTAAAAATGCTACGTTTGGACCAATTCAACTCCTCTGCCATCCTTTTTCTTTTCTTGTTACAATACTTTCCTAGGGTTTGCTCTTGAAGTCTCTTCAATTGTAACAACACATCATCCCCATTCAATTCTTTAGGTGGTACTCTGTATTCTATTTCACCATTGAATTTTCTACTTCTCCTCCAAGCATGATCTTCTCGGTAAGTTTCGACGATGTCCCATAAAACACAACTTATTGCGTAATCTCTCGAGAGCAAGTTTGCTTATTGCAAATTGGACACGCCATATATCCTTTAGTAACCCATCCGGATAGGTCACCATATGTCGGGAAGTTATTTATTGTCCACAAGACAATGAGCGTGCATTTGAAAATTGTTTATATAAGAGATATCAAAGGTTTCTACACCTTCAACCTACAATTCATTAATTCTTTAACTAAGGGTTGTAAGTAGACATCAATGTCTTTCCCTGGAGACTTTTTCCCCGGTATAAGCAAAGACAACATAAGGAATGATTGCTTCATGCAATCCCAAGGAGGGAGATTCAACGGCGTTAGAATAATCGCCACCACTATAAGTGGTGCATAGGTTTCCAAATGGATTAAAGCCATCAACAGCTAGGGTTAATCTAATATTTCTTGGATCATTAGCAAACCATTGGAACTCACTATCGAAATCTTTCCATCTCGACTAAAGCGGCGAGGGGATCCATTCGGTTGTATGAAAGCAGATATGAACTCAACCCAATCACATTACCAAATTGGTTAAAAGCAACCTTTAGCATAGATTCAAGTTCTTGGTGAAATGTTGTCTATATATATAGTCTTCCTCACCTTCTTTAAAAATCTTCGTACTCTTTGGTTGGGTCCATTAACGGAGCAAATGTTCCTAAACGAGATAAAATCCCAAAAACAAGGCATCTTATCATAGTGGATTCGATTTAAACCCAAAATCCCATCAAAGTGATCCCACCCATCCACACCCCAACACACACACACACAAATAATTCTAACAAAAATATCTCATCGTAGTTTTGAAATAGTATAAGATCAACAAGGAAAATGCGTTAGGCTAGGGTATTAAATCCCAATAAGCACCGAGCATATGAAGGTTTCCCAAGTATCATCATTTCAAACTATCAACTAAAGTGATGAGTAACCGAAGAAGTGTGAAGAGCTACGGTATAGCGGTGGTAACACAAGACTCAATAGTTCGATTGCAAGCTTCAACTCTCGATTTTGGGATGCCCAAGCTTAGTGATCACCGACCACCAATTTCACAACTTGAACATATTATTTAGAAATTTAGAGCATGAAAACTACCCTGAGAATGAATCGGCTAATCTTTACAAAAATTATTCCATCTTAAAGCGTAAGAATTCACATTCTAAATCATACTAGATCATCATGACAAAATAGTGAATATTATTTCATTTTTTAAGGAAAAAAAAACCACATATCTTCGAGATCCGTTCCTTCATCTGTTGAAGTGATGATTTACTCCTCCATTTTCTCTCCCCGGTAACAAAATATGAACCAGGCAAAAAAATTAAAAGGGAAATCATATTAATCAAGGTTGAAATGCTTTAGACCTTCCCTTACTTCAATGCTCTTGCATTTACAGGATATATGGTAAGAAAAAGCAAATCATTCATAAGTATCCGTAAAACATCACGACACAAATACTAAATTTGATCTACAAACCACTCAAATTTTGCAATACAAAATGATAATTGATGCTACAAAAATTAAAATTATGTACAAGATTGAAAACTACCTCTATTAATTAATCAACTTGACGTGAACAGGATAAATTCCCCAATTTATAAGATAATCTAAACCCTAATTTCTCTTTCCGTCCCTATTACGCGACATCCGATCGAGGGTTTTGAGAGTGGAAAATATTTTGAAGTGTGAAGTTTCGGAACAATTAGACTTTTGGTTTCCTACTCTTTTGAAAATTAAATACGCTAAATTAAAAAGAAAACGAAAAATAAACTATTTTTAGTAAATAAGTATAAGTATAATTGTGATTGTGATGTTTACAATTCAGATGGAAAAAGAATGAACACGGACTTCTTCTCCTGGATTAACACCCACCGTGAACAAGGGGAGTTATATATGGAATAGAAATTAATAAGTGTAATTTTACATGTTAGCGATAAGGTAATGAAATAGTCACTTTCTGCTTTCGAAATGTTGTGGTTGTCCAAGATCTTGGAAGATCCTCTCGACTCTTCGATTCAGCCCCATCCGAGGCCCTCAAGATAACACGCCCGAAGTTCCGCCACCCTCTCGGACTCCGGCTCAAACCGAAGATCATGATACCGATCTGCCTCCCGCAAAGAAGACCAAGACTAACAAAGGCAAGGCTCCAAACCCGGCCAAGGTTCTCTTCCTTCTAAGGATACAAGCGTCGTAAGTACCCGACTCGACGGAGTCAAGGCCTTTCTTCGGCCCCCATTGATGTAGACTCCTATTTGTCGGGCCTTTCTCGCTAGCAAGTTTTTGGTGAGTTGGTATCCACCAGAATGTGACAAATTATCGAGCCTCCCTCCCACTGAAAGAAGCGTCAGTGCTAGCCACTTCGCTGTATCCCTAGTCTCTCCCCTCATGCCTTTGGTTTATAAGCATCTTGTGGGTTTGGACTTTACTTACTCGATTTCGTATTTTGCAGCTTGGTGTACTACTCTTGGGCTTATGGAGCCCTTCGAACCTCCTTCCTTCCTCCCAACCGAAGGAATTGGAGGACTCTCTCTTAGGCCGAGAGAAAGAAATCCGCACTCTCCACTCTTCGCATCAAGAAGCTGGAATCCGATTTGGCCTCCTGCGCAAGGACATGGCGAAGGCCCGGTCGGCCCGGGAGATCGCGAGAAAGAGATGAATGAATTGGTTGTCCACCACTCCATGTACGAGTCCCAAGTCCATGAGAAAGCCCCGCTAGAGGGAGCACAAATTCTTCGAGGCATCTTTCATCATGAGCCCGGTAAAAATTTATGCATTCTCTTTGGCTTGATTTGAAGGATAACTACCTCCAACACCCGAATTTCTTGGGGGACATGGGCCCCTATATTAGGTACTTCTATGACTATGGTTTCAATGCCGATGTTTAGCAACATACGGCTCCATCCTTTGCAGGAGAATTTGTGAGAACTAGCCCTCTTGCCGCAATGCCGACTCCCCTTATTTCAAGGGAGATGCTCACGCTCAATCGAAGAGGCATGGTGGCTCCCAATCATGAGTCGGGCGGTTTCTAATCTCCTGAAGACAGAAGTGTCCTCACCACCCCAAAGACCTATGGAGCAGCCCCTTGTCCCCCTCACTCTAGATGTTCCTCTTTCTCTAGAGGAGGCTTGCATAGAACAAGCTCTTGAGACGGTTGCCGAGCAGTTGCCCCCGTGATGCCGCAGAAGAAACCCTCGCCCCTCCTTCTTAAACCCCGGGTAATCTTTTGAAACAACGTTTTGTAATGAATAATTTTATTTCTGTTTTATGTGTTGGTTCAAGACTCAAACTCTATTCTCCTCTGTTGGGAGTTTTATTTTTCTGAACTCTTATTGCCTTGCTCGGGGGCCTTTTTTTCATGAATAGATGCCTTCCCTCCCTTGCCGGGAGTTTATTTTTGCTAAATAGTTTATGTCCCCCTTGCGGGAGTTATTTGTCGTAGCTAGTATTTGCCCTCCCTTGCTGGAAGTTTATCATTGCATGTATGCTTGTGTCCTCCTTACCGGGAGTTGTGTTTGAATGCTTTTTTATTTGCATTTCTTAATCTCTTATGTGTGATTTTGAATGCATATTTTCGAACCGTTTTAGCTTCTAAGTGTTAGTTCTAATGCATGATTTAGCTACAAAGGATGTCTCGGTTGTAGCTTAAGTATAGGCCTCTTCGCATAGGTTGATAACCCATATGCTTATGATTCTCCCCTTCTCATTCTTGGGGGTAAATATCTTAGATTCTCGCTTGAACCCAAGTTCTTTGTAGTCAAAGGATTTCTTTAGATAGCTTTTCCGAGCTTGAAGTTACCCCTTCTTAAGCAACTTTTGTTATTGGTTCGGTATATTCTCTAGGGTTAGTTAAATCCCTTCTCTCGGCTCTGTTGTTGAGCTCTTCTTCACCGACTCCTTCTTTTCAAGCCCACTTGATTTGACCTCACTCTCTTCGCCTTTTGACTTCTTCTAGTGTGACATATTTCTCTGCTCTCCTCAGCAATTCATCGAATGTTTGGACCGACTTCTTTGCCGAGAGAGGAAAATGGATCTCCATCACGGAGATTGCTAGCAAAAGCATTAATATTAACTCACGGGGTGGCGGTTGGAACCTCCAATGCCGCTTGGTTAAATCTTTTCATGAAGGCCCACAAGGCTTTCACTTTCTCCTTGCTTCATGTTGAACAACGTCAACGTAGCTCAGGTCGTCTCCTTGCTACTGCAACCGGTGCAAAAATAGTTCTCCAAATCTGCCAAAAGAGCCGATGGCATTAGGCTCCAGTGGCTAAACCATGGTGGACCGATTTAGACAGTGGTAAGAAAGACCTCGCACTTCACACCCTCCCCATATCGATGGAGGAGGGCCGAATTTTCAAATCTCACCAAATGGTCATAGGGTCATCGTACCATCATATTCATAATTAAGAGGTTCAAAATTGCTTGGCAATTCATCTTGTAGGATATTCTCGGTAAATTTTGACAACCCGTAACGGCCCAGGCATACTAAACCTGGTTTTCAATTTGATGCTTCATGTTATCCATCTCGCTTTTAGGGACTTGATCTCGGGTCCTTCATGGCTTCGACTAGGTATCTCTTGTACCCTCTTCCTCATCCTCGATCTTACTCCCTCGCCTGTAGGGGTTGTCTCCCTCTCCCGTGCGGCTTCTTCCTGACTGACCTCCCTTGGTCTAGGAATTGTTGATCTCCTTTCTTGGACTTCTTCTTCTCCCGTGATCTCCTCCTGGTTTTTAGACTCCACCTCTCTTCTTCGTTCTTCTTGATGCTCATCCCGCTTACTCCCCACCGGTGGGATCGAGCAAGCAGTTTCCCGCCCTACTTCTCCCGTCCTTCCCGCAGGTGGGGTTCTTCCTCCATCATTTCTCTTGCTACACTCGAGCTATCATATCATTCATTGCTCCTAAGTGAGAGCGATGAGGGCACTGGTTACGCGGTCTCGAGATGTCCCCTGGCCGGAGCATTGGTGGCTTCGGGACCCAGTATAGGGATTCCTTCCGAATCGCAGAGGAAGAAGCAGTAGGTTAGTCTCTCTCTCTAGCGGCTCCTACTCCTAGGTGGCGTTGACCAGAGTTGAGTTTTCGCCTCGTACCACCGTAACAAGTGACGTTCCTCTAAAGTGTTGGGCACAGCAGGAGATGGCACGGAGTTGGATTGATTTGCCCCGTGTTGGCTCATGGGGCCCTTCCCGAGCCAAGATATGAGTGCAATCGGTCTCATGAGTGTACGTTCACCAAACATGATATCTTTCTTTGAAAATGACAGAAAGGAAGTTAAAACTCTCGTCTCGGCTCTCCTTTCCCACAGACGGTGTCAATTGATGCGTAAAAAATAACTGAGCCCATTTCCACACCCGAGTTCCACGTGGGTAAAGTCTTTACGCAATGCAATCCTTAGCTCCCTTCACACGAACGTGCACCGCAAAACATGTCGAAGGATTCTCTCGACGTAGGCACTCCGACGCCAAGTCGGATCACCGAAAAACACTCAAGAAAGTATGTAGGAAGTAGCTAAGTAAGAGTAATAGTTATTCGATACCGTTACCTCCCTTCCGGGTGTATTATTTATACGTACTTTAGGAGTAATAACTGTTACCACGATTTCATGGTATTATCCCGCATGTTCCTTCATGGTGTTGTGTGATGATATCTTTTCTTCCAAGAAATCAGATTGTGCCTACAGTTTCCCTCCCTCGGACGGAGGTTGGACTCGACCAATGGAGAATATAGGGAATATTCTTTGACTTGGGTCTTAATCTTCTCAACCGATTGTTACTTCTCACGTTTCACGATTTTATCGGATAATTCGCCTCTATGGGCTCGATTAATACCCGCTTGCGGGCTTTAAATCTTATGCAGGCCTCGTGGCCCAGTGCAGCTTAAGTTTGGGCCTCGCAGCATGCTGCAGCTAGATCTGGCCTCGTGGCCTACTCGCACCCAGCCTCGGCCTCGCGGCCGCCTGTAGCTAGGTTTGGGGCTTTGCAGCCTCTCTCGTGATTAATATGGGCTCGGGCCCACCTCGGGTTTTCTTCTCTCTGTTCGGGGTATTTGGCTACATCATTGGGCCCTATTAAATTTGAATATCTTTAGGCCCTACGTGTAGTTAGACCCGTCATTTTTATCCGCATCAAGTATAGTTATATGTAGTGTAATATTTTATTACATAAATAATTATTTTTTCCGTCCCATAAAATTCTTCATATTTTTATTTCCCTCCGTCCAACATAAGTTTCATACCCCTAAAATAAAAAAATCTCTATAAAGTCCACCTTCACAAATCGAATATTCATTACTTTACATAAAATGTCATTAATTTTAAATCCACTTATACACACAACCCAATAAATTTATTTACTTTATATATAATATTTTGCGAAATTACCCCTCAAAACCTTAATTATTATTTTTCTTTCTTAAAAAATGTGCATTCCGCCACATGAAGGGTTATATGGAATGGAGGAAGTAATGTATAATATTTTTCGAAAAGAAATTCAAGAGAAAATAATTAGGGGTAGTTGGTTAATTTTTTTTTTTAATAGAAATGATATTAAGAATTATCAAATAATAAGATAGAATTTATAAAGACAAGCAGCATGTATACTCCCTGTATTTTAAGGAAGGAATACAAAATATTAGTCCTGTTTCATGTTTTATATTGCCAAAAATAACTAAGAAGCAAGGCATACGCCATGGTCCCCATAATTCCAAAAGTGTTAATAAAATATGTTACAACTATGAAAGATCAAATTAGAAGAAAGTCAGAACAAGATCAGTCATAAACCCTTACGTGCATCCTTTACCAACATAAATACACAGTGATTAGTAGAGATAGACAATGTTAAGATTAATTAGCAAGCATTGGCAAACCACACGATCATGTCATAACAACTTGGTATTAGATGTATTAATCCCAGGCTTAGCAGAAAGGTAATTCATTGTGATGATAATATAGCAAGAATAACTACTCCTAAAATAGACAAAATCCTGTGAGGTAAAGCAAACCATGTAAAATGAACGTGTACACTCAAGATCCATTGTTTTGGATATTAAATTTAGAGGGATTGTAAAATATGTGATAAAATAAATTTTTTATGTGATATTTTTTACTAAATACAAATCACATGTTTGTTAATATATATTACAACATAATTTAACATGAGTCATAATATTTTCAAGTGTTTGTATTAATGTGATAAGTTAAAATTTTATAATTATATCACATTTACTATTTTTGTTGGAATAAAAAAATAATATTTTTATCAATTAATTTGATAATATAGTGGGTGATAATTTTAAAGATTTCATTTGTATGAAGGGAGGGATAACATATACAAATCAATAATAACATATACTTGATTTTAAGGAATATAAATTATATCTTTACTAATCACTTATAAACGAACTAGGGAGGCAGTTAAAATTAGCAAATTATAACCAAGAAAAATATCTGTACCATCGTGGCAATAGAAATACTTACAAATAGTGAGTAAATTGCAAAAATTGGGGCAATGGGTTAAATCGAGTATGAATAGAAAAATTGTGATTTACTCCCTATAATTTCAGAAATTGGGCTATAATAACAGTAATTACCATAAAGTAAAAGAAACAGAAAACTTACAATTAAGGTGAGGAAGTTGAACCAGCTTCCCAGCACAGAACAACCCAAAGTCCAGCAATCACCTAAAAGCCTAACACAACAACAAAAGAAAAATATTATTTTTGAACATTTCCAGCGAATCAATAATCTAGTCAACTAACTACTAAGAAAATATAAATTTATGCATAAATGGCACTCCTTTAGAACTCGATTCATCAAATTTATTAAATTAAAAGAACTTTCCGGGTCACCGCACTTTGATGTCTCACTGTAGTAATTCTTATATGCCAACAAGGTGGACCATGTCATTTCCATGTGCATCCTTAAGATTCAAACACATCTCGCATCTGTTTAATACTAGCAATGTTATCAAGAAAGCAAAGCCCCACTCATTGTCAAATATGCAGTAGAAAATGAACTGGAAGCCTATTCCTTTTACATTCCAATTACAATCCCGTTCCAAAAGGTGTATATTGTAGCAGTGAAATTAAAAGCATAAATACATAGACATTAACAAATACATGAACAATAAGCATACCCTGAACCACATTAACAAGAACTTAATTAAGAATTAAGATTTAAGAAACGAGAGATCGGTAATAAAACATAATAAGCAAATCAAATTAAAAAATCAGCCTAGAAAATAAAAGAATTAAACAGGACCAAAGGTTATACAATTCTCACAGCAAACATAACTAATTCTTCAAAAACAGAACTAAATGCCCAGATTAAATACAAATTGCAGAGTAAAACAAGACATATACAATTTGCAGATTAATTCTTCAAAATCTGCACATGGAAAAAAATAGTGAACGCCAGAACCTGAGAATCACTGCCTGTGAACTTAGGTTGCACCGTGTCTTGAAGAATGAGGAAGGCAGGGTTTGGCGCCGGCGGGTCTTGAAGAGGGCAGACGTCGATCTTGAAGAATGAAGAAGGCAGGGGCCGGGGTCGGCGTCGGCGGGTCTTGAAGAGCGCAGGTTCGCAACGACAGAGACGGACCAGCGGCGGCGGCGCTGTGGTCACCTCCTCCTAGCGAGTCAGCAACGACGGCGAGGCAGGTGAAGGAAGAGGCAGCTGAAAATCAAAAGGCAGCAACAGCAGCGTAATTTTGTTTATGAATTAAGGTTGGAAAATTTGGAATTTGAGAATTGATATTGAGAGGCAGCGCGTAAAAGAGAGGAGAAAAAGAGAATCGTATATGCTTGTGTAAAAGGAGGAAATTAGAAAAAAAAACCGCCAATATCCAAAATAAAGGAGGGAAAAGGAGTTTCTGTAAAAAGGAAACAAAATTGAGAATACTAGTATAACGCGAGTTGAAGAGAATTTTATAAAAGCAAAAACTTGTATGAGATCGTAAATGCGATGAGACCAAATCACTTTTTAATAAATTTTTATCACTTTTAAAAAAGTGATACAAATTAGTATAAAAGTGATAACAATTTATGAAAAAGTGATAACAAATTATGAAAAAGTTATAGTAATTTATTAAAAAGTGACTCCGTCTCATGTCCGTCTCATGCATGAGACGGTCTCACACAAGAGTGTCCCTTTATAAAAATATTTTAAAGTAATATTTAAGAAATTATTTAATACTTTTAAATGGAGAATAAAATGCATCTAGCATCAAAAAAATATAACCATTAAATAAATTTTATATATGATATCATTAATTGATATTAAATGAGAGTAGGTCCAATTTAAGAAAAATGTGGGGTGAAATCTTGGGTTATGTTCACAACATAATTTGAAGAATGTCATCAAGCATTTATACATGAAAAGTTGAGAAAATATAATTTTATTTAATATTTATTGGTAGTTACATTTACTAGCTTTAAGCACATACAGAAATGCTATATAAATATAATCAAACTACCAAAGTTGTTGTGTTATACATAATCACCACATCCGTCACCACAAAATATATTTCAAATATTGAATAAAAGCAAACTTAATTAAAGTTGATCAATGGCATCAACCCGAGCTAACCAAATTAAAGACTTCAGTGGTATTAACACAAATGAAGTGATAAATATATTAATATATATACATGTAAGACATGCAGTAAAAATTTAACTAACGATTTGATGGGCTTCTTACTTTTAGTCTCTCTGCTTGTGAACCAATCTTCAATACCGAACACTTGTGAACCAATCTTCAATACCGAACACAAAGATCTGTTGTAATATCCCAAAATCATTATGTGAATTATTTATATATATATAATTATTTTTAATAAATTGAGTATTAATATTAATAATTAGCCTTTAATTAAATTATATAAATTTTATTTAAAATAGAAAATATAATACATATTATATTTTATAATATTATATATAATAAATATATATATATATATAGATAAGAGTGTGTGTGTCGTGTGTGGAAAGTGTGGGGTGCGTTTGTTTCGTATATATATAGATATATATAATATTATATAGTTATAATAATATAATATTAATAATAATAATAATATAATAATAATATTAAAAAGCAAACTTACCTAGAAAGCTAAGTAAGGCGGCGACATTCGATTAGGAAGAATGTACAGAATATTCAGATAACTTAGAAGAAAATTGAAGAAAGAAAGAAATGGGAGAAAGAAAGGAAAAGAGGAGAGAGTGGCACGAGAGATATAGAAAGAGAGAGAGAGAGGAAAAAGAGAAGAGAAAGAAAAAGAAGAGAGAGGAGGAGAGAGAGATCTCAAGCGGTTTGGTAAGTATTCGATCTCCGTTAATTGTGGTGTTATATATCAAAATGCTCGCATCCACTCGTAAATTATAGAATTGTAATTAGTTTGTTGATCCGACGCTCGTAGCGTTTGAGAATGGAGATTATTAAGAGTATATGTTATTTGTAGGATATGAGGAGAAACTTGAGACTTTAGCATTATGCATTATCAAGGAGTTGAGGATCATTAAGGGGATATTGCATTGTATCATTTGTTGCAACTCTTGCTTTTAAGGTGAGGGCAATCTCTACTCTTAATCGAGTTTAACATTCAATGTTATGATTGCTATGTTAAATTGCATTATTAATCAAGACGGGTAGTAACTCGTACAATGTTCAAGTCGGGTAATGGCCCGTACTATGTGCAAGCCGGGTAATGGCCCGTGTAATATGTTCAAGCCGGGTAATGACCCGTAATATTATGTTCAAGCCGGGTAATGGTCCGTACTATGTGATAAAGCATTAAGTGCACGTTTGGTAGCCAATACACATTATCTACCCAGATTTCGTATCTTCAAGATTGTCCCCTATTAATTATCGGCAGATATATTTTTTTGAATTTGGTTTGACTTTTGAGTCTTTGAGATAAGGTAGGTTATTCTACTACATTTTTTTAGGGAATTAGGTGTAATTACAGCTTTGTCCTCCAACTTAAATAAATTATTATATTATGTAAAATGAACAGATGGCCATGGAATGGAATATATGCGTAAAATCTTTTGAGGGCATTTTCGTCAGAAAACATAGCGAATCTGGGTGGAATTGGGTATTATCTCCCCAAAGTCATGTGTTGATTTATCTTTTGTGAACAATAATTTATCATGTGCCTTGGTATTAACTTGGGCCTACAAGTTATGTATCAAACTCATTTACATACCCGATAATGGCTTTATCCGTAGCGCCCCAAGTTCTCTTCCTTTTTAAAATAATATCACTATGGGGCCGAGGCGCTACTAAAATACCATTTCAAACTCATTTCCAGAGATACGATAATAAAATTATTATCTTTATAAGCGGAAGCTATAACCAAATTAAAAATAATACCCCAAAGCAACCAGAAATCGGTGATACGTACTTGAGAAAAAGAATTTAACAAACCTCGCTCACATGCGATAATTACACATCAAAAGAAAAAGGGCAAAATATATTTTATTACACGTTTCAACTAGTATATTTATACTAGTCAAACAAAAGAACCATTATTTTTCACTCCGGTAGCATAATCTCAATGATTGCATTGATAAAATGTATATGCAAATAACACATAACATGAAAACATAACTCATGTGCACATTGTACGGCCCAACTACACGTAGGGCCCAAATATGACCAGCCCAAGAGGACCTAATAATGTAGCGAAATACCCTAGATAGAGGAGGAAAACCCGAGATGGGCCCGAATCACTATCACTCTCACTTAGCTACCTTATACGTACTTTCTTGAGTGTTTTCCGTAATCCGACTTGAGCGTCGGAGTGCCTACGCCGAAGAACCCTCCGGCGTATTTTGCGAGTACGTTTGTTCGAGGGAAGCTAAGGATCTTAAGTGCGTAAAGGCTTTACCCCGTGAACCTGGGTGGGGAAAGCAGACTCAGATCGATTTTGCGCATCAATTGGCGCCGTCTGTGGGAAAAGAAGAGGCTGAGGCGTGAGTTTCGAACTTCTTTTCTTTTCGATCATCCGAAAGAAGGGCGTTATGGCCGGTGAACGTACACCTATGAGACCGATTGCACTAGTACCGGTGGGGAAGGATCACCCCGCAAACCCAACACAGGTGAGGCCGCACCCCACCCCGTGCCTCCGGTGGCTATATCCAACACCGGGAGGCCTCCACCGGTTACTGATGGCGCAAGGCGAGGGCTCGACTCCGTGCCAACGCCATCCGGAGTAGGAGCTTACATTAGAGAGGGAGGGGAACATTTCTTCCCCTTCTTCGCAATACCGGAAGGAATACCTATGGTAGGGATCCCGGAGCAGCCAATGCTCCGGCCAGGGGATACCTCGAGAGAATCCCAGAATCAGCTACATCCGTCGCTCTAACTCGGGGCAGTGGAGGATATGATAGCTCAAGTCGTGGCCAGGGCAATGGCCGAGGGGGAGGACCCCCACCTGTAGGAGGGACCGGAGAACCAGATCCGGGAATCCGCCCGCTCGATCCCAACCAGGGGGAGTAGGCGGGGCGAGTATCAAGAAGAACGGAGAAGAGAGGTGGAGTCCGGGAACCATGAGGAGGCCACGGGAGCTGAAGGAGCCCAGGAGAGAAGGTCGGCGATCCCTCGACCGAGGGAGGTCAGGTCCCGAGAAGGCTGCACGGGGAAGGAGACGGCCCCTCTACGGGGAAGTAAGATTGAGGACCAAGAAGAAGTGCAGGAGACACCCAATCGAGGCCATGAAGGACCAAATCAGATCCTTGAGGAAACAAATGGACAACATGAAGCATCAGATGGAAAATTGGGTTAGTATGCCTCGACCCGTCACGGGTTGCCAATTTACTGAGAATATCTTACAAGATGAATTGCCTAGCAATTTTAAGCCTCTTAACTATGAATATGATGGTACAACTGACCCTATGATCATTTGGTGAGATTTGAAAATTCGGCCCTCCTCCATCGATATGGGGAGGGTGTGAAGTGCGGGTCTTTCTTACTACTCTATCTAAGGCGGCCAGCGGTGGTTTTAGATGGAACCCAATTCCATTAACTCCTTTGAGCGGTTTGGGAGCTCTTCTTGCATCAATTTGCTAGTGCAAGGAGGCAACCCAGAGCTACGCTCACATTGTTTAAACATGAAGCAAGGGGAGAATGAAATCCTACGGGCCTTCATGAAGAGATTCAATCAGCGGCACTAGAGGTTCCAATCGCCACCCCAGAGGTAAAAATTAATGCTTTTACTAGTAACCTCCGAGATGGAGACTTATTTTCCTCCTGGTTTAGAAGCGATCCAGACGTTTGATGAGCTACTAAGGAGGCGAGAATAGTATGTCACACTTTGGAAGAGGTAAGGAAGGCGAAGAGAGCCGAGGTCAAACCGGGTGGACTGAAAAGAAGAAGGAGCCACCGAAGAAAAGCTCAACAATGAGAACACGAGAAAGTTGCAAAATCTGGACCTCGCTCGGAGTTTGACAAGTATACCCCACGAAGCTTGAGCCAGCAGAGCTCTGGAAGTGGCATCCGACCATCCTGAAATGAAGTTTCCATGGACACGGTCCTGGGGCCTCAAAAGCCTAAGTCGAGATAAGTTTTGTCGTTTCCACAATGAATATGGGCATGACACTAACAATTGTTTTCACTTGCGTGATGAGATTGAGAGGATGATCCAAGTGGACATCTTAAAGAGTTTGTTTACAGAGATCGAGTTAGCTCCAGGGGCAAAAAGAAAAGAAGCCGATGATAAAGGCTGAAGAGAAAGGAAGGAAGGTCGAAGGGAGGCGGGAGGAGAGACCCTCCCGAAGAGAGGATTCATTCAGATGATAGTCGGAGGTCCAGGCGGAGGGAGACTCTTTCCGCGCTAGAAAAGCTGGAGAGAGGACCCTCGGGAGAGAGGTAGGAGAAATGTCCAGAGAGGTGAATTACAAGGAAGTTATCCATACACTCGAATTCACTTTGGACCATAGGATGGGGGCACGAGGAAGGAGGACCACGGTGATGCACTAGTCATCACGATAGATGTGGCGAGGATATACGGTAGCACGGATCTTCGTAGATACGGGGAGCTCTGCAGACATCATCTTCTTGGAATGCTTCAAGAAGATGAATTTGAACATAGAAATGCAACCGGTGGATACGGCGTTATGCGGATTCACGAGGAGGCGATACACCCTGCAGGCCGAGTAACCCTCCAGGTGGGGCTAGGCGAAGCTCCACGAAGGAGGGTAGTTATGGCAAATTTTTTTATTGTTGATGTACCCTCATCCTACAACATGATTTTTGGTAGGCCAGTGTTGAACTTATTTCAGGTGGTTATAACAACTTATCACATGAAACTCAAGTTTCCGTGAATGATGAGGTGGGTGAAGTAGGCTGGAGATCAGTGCAATCCGAGAAAATGCTACGTGGAGGCGGTAAAGATAGCCGACAAAGAGCTGCATCGTAGCTTGAAAAGAGACAAGGAGGTGGACCAAGAATCCAAGAGGTGCAAGATTTCCGAAGAAATCGATCCTCCAAAGATAGAAGCTAACGAAGAGCCGATGATGGTGGAGTTGTATCTCGAAAAGAAAGGATACACAATAAAGATTGGAGCCAATTTGGAGCCAGAGTTAGAAAAGGACACAGTAGCAGCTCTACGAAGAAAATGCAGATGTTTTTGCTTTTTCTTCTTCGGACATGACAGTATTCCCGAGGAGGTGGCGATGCATCACCCGAACGTGGATCCTAAGGTTAAACCGGTGAAGCGAAGCTAAGGGTCTTTGGACCGAGAGAAAGATTTCATTACGAAGGTGGAAGCAGAAAGCTGCTGGAGGCAAGACATGTCAAGCGAATCCAATTTCCCACCTGGCTATCCAATGCTGTGTTGGTGGCAAAACCAGGGGGGAAATGGAGAATGTGCATAGATTTTCGAGATCCGAACAAGGCTTGCCCTAAGGATCATTATCCCTTGCCCAGGATTGATTAGATGGTCGACTCAACATCTGGATTTGAGCTACTAAGTATGATGGACGCCTATCGGGGCTACCATCAAATACAAATTTTCCCTCAGATATTCCAAAGGTTAGTTTCATTATTGCTAGTGGAACTTTTTGCTATATTAGAATACCCTTTGGATTGAAGAATGCGGGAGCAACCTATCGAGAGAATGGTGGATAAAATGTTAGAGACCAAATAGGGAGGAACATGGAAGTCTACGTTGATGATATGCTTGTGAAAAGCATAGAAGCCGGAAAACATGTGGCGGACACTGGAGGAAGCTTTCTCGGTGCTCGGGAGGAATGACATGAAGGCTGAATCCGGCAAAATGTTCTTTTGGAGTAAGATCAGGGAAGTTCCTCGGATATATGGTGACCCAAATGGGAATTGAGGTTAACCCTACTAAGGTGAAGGTCAGTGCTTGATATGCAGCCCCCACCAATATCAAGGAGGCTGCAGAGACCGAACGGGAGAATTACGGCATTAAGCGAGATTCATAGCCGAGATCTGCGAGAGGAGCCATCCCTTCTTTAAAATCTTGAGGAAGGGATCCAAGTTCGAGTGGAATGAGCAATGCCAGAAGGCGTTTGAGGAGCTTAACAAAGACTCGGCCTGGGCTTACCTACATTAACGAAGCCTATTTCAGGGAGACACTCTACCTCTACCTCTCTGTAGGTGGGGTCTCACTTAGTTCCGTCTGGTGAGGGAGGAAGGATCGACCCAGAAACACGTTTACTACATTAGCAAGCTCATACAAGGAGTGAAGTGAGATACTCGGAGATAGAGAAGGCGGCCTTGACTATAATGGTCACGGCACGAAGGTTACGACCTTATTTTTGTCACATAAGGTCATTGTTCGGACTAACTACCTTTTGAAACAGGTGATAGGTAGAGCTGATCTTTCGGGGAGGATGGTCAAGTGGGCCGTCGAGGCGGGAGAATATGATGTGGATTTCGAGCCACGGAGGACCATTAAAGCACAAACCCTCTTTGACTTCATCCGGGAGAGAATGCAGCGTGCGCTTGGAGGAAGGAGAATGGAAAGTATATGTTGGCGGCTGCTGTGTCTATGCGGGGTTGTGGAGCTGGGATCGTGATCATTGATCCAGAGGGCCAGGAAACACAGGTAGCAGTGAGGTTTGAATTCATCACCTCCAACAATGGAGCTGAGTACGAGGCCCCGATTCGAGGAATGGAGATGGCCGCAGAATCGGGAGCAGGTCGGGTGGTCATTTATTCAGATTCACAACTTATAACCCAAAGGAGTTACAGGGGGTATGAGGCCAAAGATGAGAAGATGGTAGTCTACCTTCGAGTAGCGAGCTGTAGGGAAGGTTCGGTTCCTTTGAGGTCGGGCAGATACCTCGAGAGGAAAACTCCAGAGCGGATAGCCTTTCAAAGGCTGGCGAGTTCCGTAACAACTGCGAGGAGGGAAGATCACCCTCGTGAGCTGCGAAGCGAAGCCACGGCTCCTCGGTAGGGGTCATTGGGTGAAGATGATTGGAGAACCAACATATACCGAGTATTGCGAGAACCCGGAGAGCTGCCCGGATAAAAGGAAAGCTCGAGGTGGAGAATCCGATACACGATGATCGGCGGCAGGATGTACCGGCGGTCCTTCACGCAGCCTTACTTGAGGTGTTTATCCCCTCAAGAAGGGAGGTACGTAGTTAAAGACATACACGAAGGTTGTTGTGCTTGACCATGCGGGAGCTCGGGCAATAGTCCGGAAGGCTTTGAGGGCGGGATACTGGCCTACCATGACTCGGGATGCCAAAGACAGGTGAAGAGATGCGAGAAATGTCAAAAGCATGGTCGCCTCATCCACCTTCCTGCGAGAGGAGATGGGGACCATGCACTCTCCATGTCCCTTCGCGAAGTGGGGGATGGACTTAGTGGGCCCATTCCCGATTGCAGTGGGCCAACGGAAGTTTCTATTGGTGGCGGTGGACTACTTGACAAGTGGGTCGAAAGCTGTACCTCTAGCGAGGATAGAAGAAGGTAACATAATCAAATTTTTATGGAGATATATTTCTTGCAGTTTGGTATACCTAGAATCACGGTATCGGATAATGGGATCCGGTTTATGGGAAACATGGTGCGGGAATGGTGTGATAACACGAAGATTGTCAGAGGTTCACATCGGTGGCACACCCCGTGCCAACGGTCAAGTGGAGGTCACCAGCGAGAACTATTGTGAGCGGAATACGTGCCCGGCTTGACAAAGCTGGAGGGAGGTGGGTCGATGAGCTGGAGTCGATTTTATGGGCTTATCGGACCACCCCTAGGGAGCTAACGGAGGAGTCCCCTTCCACCTCGGTGTACGGGCAGCCGCAGCTTATACCGTCGAAGGTGGGGATGGAGACACATCGTTTAGCCCACTTCCAGGAAGGAAGAAATGAAGAACTGATGAGGGAGAACCTAGACATGCTAGAGGAGGAGCGCGAGATCGCCCACCTAAAAAATGAGAAGTATAAAAGCCGCATAAAGGCTGCTTATGACCAGAAAGTCGTAAGTCGGAGATTTGAAGAAGGAGATCTAGTCTTGAGGCAAGCCGACGCATTGAAAAACATTAGAAAGCTCGATCCCAAGTGGGAGGGCCGTACAAGGTGACCAAGGTCCTCCGAGGAGGAGCTTATGAGCTACAAGACATGGAAGGGAACCAACCGGCCAGACCTTGGAATGTCCGCCACTTGAAGAGGTTCTATATCCGAAGAAAGTACCCGCCTCGCTGCAAGTAGGTGGTTCTTTTTATGCAAGAGTTGTTTTATTCATGTTATTTGATTCTGAATAAAGTGTAATTTCGCTCCACCGGTACTCTTTTTCCCCTCCCTACGGGTTTCCCACTCTGGTTTTACCGTAGGGGAGGGTTTTTAAAGAGGCCGGCCAAGTTTATTCTTAACTTGCGTTGATTGATTATGGTCAATGGGGCAGATTTATTTATTAATTAATGAAAGCAATTTTTCATTACTTATGAGTTTATGAGTTCATTCTTTCGCTAAACACGATTGAAATAATTTGATCGCATACAATTGGATCACAATACACGCTTGATTACATGAGAATTAATAACTTGCGAGAAAGTTAAACAATGAGATAAAATGCACGCCAAGCATTCCATGAGAAATACGATGAGCATTCACGAAATGAATTCACATCAAACAAAAAGAAGCTAAGAGATAGCTTGAAACACTAAAGTTAAACCTACGAGAGAGGGTTTAACCCACCTAAACCCAGAGAGGGGTTACGAGAAAGAAGCTAAGAGATAGCTTGAAACACTAAAGTTAAACCTACAGAGAGGGTTTAACCCACCTAAACCCGAGAGAGGGGTTACGAGAAAGAAGCTAAGAGATAGCTTCGAAACAATAAAGTTAAACCTACAGAGAGGGTTTAACCCACCTAAACCCAGAGAGGGTTACGAGAAAGAAGCTAAGAGATAGCTTGAAACACTAAAGTTAAACCTACAGAGAGGGTTTAACCCACCTAAACCCGAGAGAGGGGTTACGAGAGAGAAGCTAAGAGATAGCTTGAAACACTAAAGTTAAACCTACAGAGAGGGTTTAACCCACCTAAACCAGAGAGGGGTTACGAGAAAGAAGCTAAGAGATAGCTTGAAACACTAAAGTTAAACCTATAGAGAGGGTTTAACCCACCTAAACCCGAGAGAAGGGTTACGAGAAAATAAGCTAAGAGATAGCTTGAAACAAACATACAGAGATGGTTTTACTTACCTAAATTCATAAAAAGGTCGTGAAAGAAGTTAAAAGACAACTTCTAAAGATCGAATTTAAACCCGCAGAAAGGGGTAACCTATCTAGACCCAAAGAAGGGTGTAAGAGTGGAAGCTGAAAGATAGCTTTGAAAAACCAGACTAAACCTACAGTAAGGATTTAGCTAACTAAGGGTCAAACATGAGGTAGGGCTCTTAGGGAAGCCTTGATCGAGCCTACGAGAAGGGCTCAACCGAACCCGCACTGGAGGGGTTTCTGGATTTGAAACTGCGCAAAGTTTCGAAATTATTAGGTTAAACTTATAAAGTTTAGCCAAAGTCGTGTCCAGTGAGGACGATTAGACGTAAGGCTTTGCTGACCTTGAAGCTATCAAGTTGGACTTATAAGTGTCTAAGTAAGGTAGTCCCAAGAAAGGGACTACGAAGTAGAAAACTAAGGCATACTTGGCTATGGGTAAAAGCTGGATCTATGGCAAAGGTTTAACCTCGCAAGCCTAAGAAAATCTAAGAGCAGAAACTAAGAAATAGTTTCGAAACACCCCACTAAACCTCGAGGAAAGGGTTTCTATGAGAAGAAGCCTCGAGCCCAAGGAGGGCATATAGCTTACTTGCTCCTCGGGAGGAGTGGCAAACAGTGAGAACCGACAGTTGGCTTCATGCCGGCTAAGTTGAGCATGCATAAGGGATTCAGCCAGCTTGAACCCCAGAATGTTTAAGAAAACGAGAACTAACAGAGAGTTTCCTAAAGCTAACTCGACTCTATAGCAAGAGCCCGATTGACTAAGGGAGAAGTCTAAGATATAAGGACAAGCCTACAAAAAGGGCTCACTAGATAAGCACCCGAGAAGGGTGACAAGGATCGAAGCTGCGAAGAGATTCAAAAGCATGGAAGTCAAGCATGCAAAGTTTGACTAAACTCATACCCGGGAAAGATTATATAAGTTAGGCACACGAGAGTCTAACTAATCCAAACCAGTGGGGCAATTTATGAAGCAAAACTAAGAGATAGCACGAGGAAATTCAGCTAAGATAGCAAGAAAAGGGTTTGGTCATACTAAATCCGAGAAGGAGGCTTCAGGAGCAAGAAGCTAGGAAAGCCTTTCGAAAACACTAAGTGTAACCTACCAAGTAAGGTTCTAACTTACGTAAGCATGAGAAAAACTATCTGGAGGAACCCTTAGACTATGAGGTCAAAGGAAACCCGAGAAAACTTAAAGCATGGAGCCCTAGAGAGAAAAATGGGATCTCAAGCGGATGAAAAATTAACCTATGAGAGAAAGGATGCATGCACGCTACAAACTAGTAGTATGTTCCTAGTGATTAAGTAACGCATGCAAGCTAACGGCTTAGAGGCTAAACAGTTTGAAAACATGCGGTGAAAATTGAAACACGAGATAAAGATATGCAACTCCCTGAGGAGGACACCGGCATACATGCGATAACAAGCTCCCACCAGGGAGTATAAACACCAGATATGAAAAGCGCTTCCCGGCAAGGGAAGATACACGGATAAATGAAAATTAACTCCCGGCGAGGGAGGATCCCATTCATTCACAACAAAAAGGCCCCGTGGGGCAAATAGAGTGCAAAAACGTAAAGTAAACTCCCAACAAAGGGGGAGAGCAGAATTCGGGTGCCAAACCGGCATAAGAGAGGGAGAGAGAGAAGAGAATTCATTAGAAATATTTAAATTGTTCCAAGGATTAACCGAGGGATTGGGGTGGTTCTTCCGTATCGCAGCAGCCGCAGCCATCTCCGTCCTTCTCTAGCGCTGAGCTAAACATGCCTCTTCTCCGGAGAGAGGAGCGGTGAGGGGGCATAGGGGCGGATTCGTGGGAGGCAAACTAGCCGAAATTATCTCGGTCTGCACCCGGCTTGACAACCAGCTTTTCCAGGATAGGGGACCACCGGTTCTCCTCTATCGACCGGGATGAATCACCTTTGAAAGGAGGGGAGGTAGGCATGGCCATGAGAGGGCCATTCTTGTCGAACTCCCCAAGAAGCCGAGGATCACGCTTGCTGCTGCACCGCTGCGTTAAAGCCATAGTCATAAAAAAACCTAATATAAGGACTCATATCCCCAAGGAAACAGGGATGATTGAGATAATCCTTCCTTAGGTTTGGCCATAGAGAGTGGAGAAATTGCTGGCCAGGCTCGGAGTGGAAAAGAGTTTCGGTATGACTTGGCCCCCTCTACCGAGCCTTCGATGGACACAGGATTCTTGCAGAGCGCAGTGAACGGACAGATCGTTAACCTCCTTCTCGGCTTCGCGGGCTTCCCGGGCCTTCAGCAATTCCCCTTGAAGGGAGGACACGTCGGCTTCTAGCTTCTTCAGTCTTAGAGAGGCAAGGGAGGTTTTCTTTCTTTCGGCCAAAAGGGAGTCCTCCAAATCCTTGATTGAGAGGAAGGAAGAGCATTGGAGGGGCCCCAAAGGCCAGAAAGCAAGACACCAAGCTACAAAATAGAATTAAGAAGATTGTGAGAATTAGAAGGATTAAAGAAAGCATAAAGAATGCAGTAATATAAGAGATATTACTTGAGCAAAATAGTAGCGGCTCTTGATGTCTTGCCGATCGGGAGGAAGGCTTAGTCTCTCGCAGTCTTGAGAAGACACCAGCTCACGAAAAATCTGCTGGTAGTCCGGCCGGAAGAGTAGGCATCCACGTCGATCGGGCGGAGGATAGACCATTGCTTCGCCTGGTGGGATATTTGCGACGGAAAGTATCCTTCGAGGGCGAGAGAACTCGCTCGCGGACGCTTTGCTTTTGCAGTCTTAGATTTCTTTGGAGGGGGAGCATCAACTTCGGGTTCTTCTGCGGGAGTCGGATCGGGGACGAGGGAGGTGCAATGGAGGCATCACCTTGTGGTATAGTGGAAGGAGGAGCTGAATTAGAGGAGTCATCGGGACCCTCGAGAACCTTCGAGAGCCACTGCATATCGAAAAACAAAGAACAAGGTTAAAATTAGCGAGAATGAAAGGCAGGATTACAATTCGTGATTATGAGAAATAGCAGATGTTTACCATCTCACGGTTCAAGAGGAACCTGGAAGAGCTAAACTTAAAGTGGGAAAGGACACGAGGATTGAAACAAAGCCCGGGCAGGTTGAAATACCCATGGGCATGTACGTGGGCGTTGAGCTTTCGAATCACCCGACGGTTGGTGGAAGAAGAAATGTGGTTAGGAGGGGCTGGAGGAGAGGGGTTCTTGTATACCCATCTTTGATTTTTGAAAGGCCAAGGTCGGTCGGGAGTTATGAAGACATAATGGTTGCCCCATTCTTTGTTGATATTGGGAACTTTGCCAAGGAACGAGCATTTTCCTTTCACCCTACTACTCGGGTAGTAGAAGGGGCAGCGGTTTTGCAATTGTATTGCGAGAAAAAGAGTTCGGCGGAGGGTTTTCCTCCATTTCCTTTAAGAAGGACGTAGAAGGAGATCATCATTCGGATAGCATTGGGGCAACCGATTAACGGGGATGCCATAAAGATCAGAAATCAGCACAAAAATTTAGGAAGAGGAAGGCGTAACCTTGACCTCGGCCGGCTGCCAAAAGGCTAGGGTGGGGAGTTGCTAGATTGGGGTGCTCCCTCGATCGGGAGGGACAAGCTATATCCCGATGAGATATAGTCGCGGAGATAAGATCGTGAAGGGCTTTGTCCGAGATTTTGGAAGGCCCGGCAAAAGATTCTCAAAATCGGGCACGGTCTACCTCCGGAGAGGAGTTCGAAACAGGAGGAAACCTACGGGGTCAAGGCTTAGAGAATGATGGGAACTTTGAGAGGAGTTCCGAGCATCGAATCTGATTTTGGAAGAAGCTGGACCGAGACATTACTAAAGGTACCCCTACGAATGAACAAGAAAAGGAGAAAGGGAGGTTTACCTGGATGATGAGAGTAGCTAGAGACGAAAATGGAGGAACACGTTCACGAAGGGCTTGTAGAGAAGAAGTCCTAGCAGGCGAGAATTTAGAAACCAGAAAAAAGGAGAGGAAGCGGAAGTGATCGATTTGAAATAAAGAGGGAATTAAGTGAGGCGTGTATCAGTCACCAAAAACTGAAGGATGGATGCATGATCGACACTGTCTCGCGCGAAGCCGAGAACTCGCTAAACGCCAACGGACTCGCGAGAGGATGTATCCGGGAAGCCGAAGGCTGCGGGGAGGATGTCCCAAAAAGTTAAAGCTACGAGGAGGATGTCTCAAAGATAAAGGCTGCGAGGAGGAATGAGCAAATCTTCCTTACTCCGGTGAGCTCCAAGACCGCTCACCGGAGTAGGGGGAGTGGTTGATGCGGACAAAAATGTCGGGCCCAACTACACGTAGGGCCCAAATATGACCAGCCTAAGAGGACCTAATAATGTAGCGAAATACCCTAGATAGAGGGAGGAAAACCTGAGATGGGCCCGAGCCCATATCAACCGCATTAAGGCTACGAAGCCTTAAACCCACTGCGAGTGGGCCACGAGGCCCAAGCTGTATGGAGAGGAGGCCACGAGGCCCAGCCCTAGTTCTGAGATAAGCCGGGAGGCCTAAAAGCGAAATGCAGGCCGTGAGGCCCAAAGCCCGGCCGCAGGGGCGCGAGGCCCAAACCGAGCTGCAGGTGGGCCGAGGGCCCAAGCGAGATTTGGAGAAGGCGTGAGCATTTGACCGAGCCCATAGCGGTAATCTATACTCGATAAGATCGAGAAACAACGAGTAGTTGAGATAATTGAGGCCCAAGTCAAGGAATATTCCTTATATCCCACATTGGTAGGTCTAACCTCCATCCAGGGAGGAATTCGTAGATATGATGCAGATTTCTTGAGGAATAAGTTATCCACGCACGACATCATGGCGAGCGTGCGGGATAGTGCACAGAGGCTGTGATGACAGTTATTGCTCTTAACTTACGTATAAGTAACACACCCGGCAGGAGGTAACGGTATCGAATCACTATCACTCTCACTTAGCTACCTTATACGTACTTTCTTGAGTGTTTTCCGTGTCTGACTTGAGCGTCGGAGTGCCTACGCCGGAGAACCCTCCGGCGTGTTTTGCAGTACGTTTGTTCGAGGGAAGCTAAGGATCTTAAGTGCGTAAAGGCTTTACCCCGTGAACCCGGGTGGGAAAACAGCCCGAGGTTAGTTTTTACGCATCACCCGATAATGGCTTTATCTGTAGCGCCCCAAGTTCTCTTCCTTTTAAAATAATATCACTTTGAAATTGGGGCTGAGGTGCTACTAAAATACCATTTCAAACTCATTTCGAAATACGATAATAAAATTATTATCTTTATAAGCGGAAGCTATAACCAAATTAAAAATAATACCCCAAAGCAACCAGAAATCGCTGATACGTACTTGAGAAAGAAGAATTTAACAAATCTCCCTCACATGCGATAATTACACATCAAAAGAAAAATGGCAAAATATGTTTTATTACACGTTTCAACTAGTATATTTATACTAGTCAAACAAAAGAACCATTATTTTTCACTCCAAAGTAGCATAACTCATAATATATACAATAATTACACAACCGAACCAAAAGGTACAGTGTTGCATCCTCATCGTCCCTTCACATCAAACTCAAGATGTATCAATGGATATGAGGAGTGAGTGTTTCAAATACACCCGGTGGAATAATCTCAATGATTGCATTGATAAAATGTATATGCAAATAACACATAACATGAAAATATAACTCATGTGCACATTAGACGGGCCATTACCCGGCTTGAACATAGTACGGGCCATTACCGGCTTGAACATAATACACATAGTACGGGCCATTACCCGGCATGAACATAATATCACAATTGTTGCATAATCATGACATATATTACTCACATATTGCACCTTAACATAGCAATCATAACATGGAATGTTAAACTCAATTAAGAGTGGAAATTATCTCACCCGATTAGATATGAGCCTTGTTTTGGAGCGAAGCTGTTTTTATGCTTGAGTTCTTCTGGCCCTACAAATAATATCGTATGCTCAGAACATTGCGATAGACATAATAATTAACTTATAATAACTATAATAAGAGCTTCCTAGGGTTTTATGACCACTTGTATTTGGTTTAGAGATAGAAGGGTAAACCAGTCTTTTCCTAAGGTTTTCAAAGTTTGATTAATGTGTTTGACAGTCAAAAGACAAACTAGCTAGTTTATTGATAATATAATCCTATTTAGAGCGTGTAGAAACTCGTTGGGATAAAAACGGACTTAAAGCGAAGAATTTGGATTAAAAGCGAGGAGTTTACGGCGTACAGCCGTTTAGGGTAAAACGGTCATTTTTATAATGCTGTTTGTCCCGTTATTTTAGAATTAAAATGTAGATCTTTGAATTTGGAACAATTTGACGCTGGTTTGGATCAAATCGGATGAAAAGCGAAGATTCTACAAGAGTTTGAAAATGAGGGGTAAAATTGTAATTAAATGAAAAGTCAACGTTGACCTTTGACCATTGACTGTTGACCAGAATTCAAAATTTGCATTTTAGTCCTTAAAGTTAATCTAATTCTCTTTGGCCTCCTCTACTTTCAAGCTTTTGTACAAGAGGTCCCTACCGTCATTCTACACTTTCGATCGGAAAATTGAAAATACCGTTGGAATCCTTACAATCTCGGCTTCATATTTCACCCAAGTCTCGACTCAAGCGGTCACCGGAAAGGTGACGGTCATTTTGGCGAAGAACGGCGAATTTTTCACTTACGCCATTAACGTCCATTTCAAGCTTTTGATACTCCATTTTCATCGTTTCCTACTCACAATTAGGCCTATGACCTTTATTACATCCCATAATGACTCGAAGCGTAAGAATCCACAAAAATAAAGTTTAATTCTAAACGTTGAAACTCATTTCTACGCGTCACTTTCGGCTTATTTTTCTACTAATTTCATACACCGATTCTAACAATGGAGAATAGAATTCTACTCTACGCACAACAGACTTCACTACAAGATAAGCCTCGCCACCTATCGTTTGCGAAACGACGGTGGTGATTGAATGAAAAAGCACATTTAAACAATAATTTTGAAGCTTCGGACTAAATTTTCGGACGCTACAGGAATCAAAACAACAAGCTGATCTTATTTCTACAATCTACGAATCGCTACGAGCATTTACATATATATATGATAATAACGAGAAAAAACCGCCGGCGACAGAATAAAGCGGCGTGAACGGAGAAAATAAAAGAAGAAAAGGGCGCTTACTGCGTATTCTTAGCAAAGAAGGAAAATAAAGAAAAGATAAGAATATGCACGTCAATTAACTTTCAAAGTTACATATAATAATTTTTACCTTATTTGAACTTACTTTTATATTTTAATTAAATTAACTTATTAATATATATATATATATATATATATTTATTTATTTATTTAATATCTCTTATAAATTTATTTGTATATAAATACACTTTATTAAACACTATAAAATATTTAATTTTCTATTTCAATTAGAAAAATTATCAAATTATAATACTTAATTTATTAAAATTAATAACATGCATTAGTAATTCATATAAGGATTTCGGGTATTACATTATCTTTGCCTTATACTGCCTTATCAAACAAGCCCTCATGAACTTTATAATGAAAATATTATATACCGCATACAAATGTTGTTTAACCGTGCAATCATTGATGTTTCCTCACCGAGAGTATTTTCAAACACTCATCCCCCGCAGCTTATGATTTTTAACGAGTCAAAGGAGCTCGAGCAGGTGGTACGAGGCGATGGTTGCATGTAATTTATTTTATGTTGTTTTTATTTGTAAATCTCAAATGATTATTTTCTAGTAAATCTCGTTTATTCAATTACAATTTTCTCTTTAATTGAGTTAACGAGCCAATTTGGTATACTACAAAAAAATAGTCAAATACTAACGGACTTACCGACGGATTTCCGTCGGTAAAAGTGGTCACCGACGGATTACCGAAGCGAACCATTTTCCGTCGTTATTTTGCTCGTCACAAAAATACCGACGTAAATTAATTCATCGGTAAATACCGATGGATATTCGTCGGTATTCCGTCGCAATTACCGACGGAATAGGTTCGTCGGTAAATACCGACGAACTTATTCCGTCGGTAAATACCGACGGATATTCATCGGTATTCACCGACGAAATAGGTTCGTCGGTAAATAGCGACAAATATTCGTCGGTACTCCATCGGTAATTACCGACGGAATAGGTTTGTCGGTAAATACCGACGGAAATTCGTCGGTAAATTGCGACGGAAAAGTTCGCTGGTAATTACCGACAAATATTTATCGGTGATCCGTCGCTAAAAGTGGTCACCGACGGATTACCGACGAACCATTTTTCCGTCATTATTTTTCTCGTCACAAAAATTACCGACGAAAATAAATTTATCGGTAATTACCGAAGCGAATAATCGTTAGTAATCCGTCGGAAATTACCGACGTATATTCGTCGGTAAATACTGTGTATAAAAATTCAAAATTTTTGTACACTCTTCCGTGTTTCGAACTTTTGACCTTCACAAGCCTCCCTCACCATCTCCACTTGGCTACAAGTCTCCTTGTGCCACCCTTCTTTATTGTAGAATAATGCCTCCACAATTCCACCCTTTTTATTGTAGGAAGCCTCCACCATAAATCTCTTGAAATTCGCTCCAATGAAGATTCGAACCCGGGTGAGCCAACGACTTAAGGAGACGTTGATTGGAGTGTATAGGGTAAGAGTTATTAAGACCAATCAACAAAATATCGAACCCAAGGGAAAAAGTATGCACATGAGGTCCTAGAAATACAAGTTATTAGTGACTAGAGTTGCAACAATGGTTTGGTACAAAAACAACAAAAACACAAGCAAGAATACAAAACAACAAGGAGCAAGCAAATGATCGAACACTAAGAATGCGATAACAAAAACAACACTAAATGGTGGGATAGAGGTGCTAGGATTAACATCCATCAATGAATCATCAATTAACAAGCTACAATTGAATCAAATTGCCAATCAATTAAGATAGAAAGCATAAACCATCATGAAATTAATCACTTCATTAAAATCACAATGCCTAATGTGAGTATCCTTAGTCTTTCCCATCTCTCAATGTAGAAATCCCCAATTCATACAATCATGCAAAATTGAAACTCGATTAACACCTAATCACGTTAGCTCAACTCTCGCCTATTGCTAGGGTGATCAACCATTAATCAAAAGCAACAATTTTACACAAAGCACAATTAAGAATCACAATTAGGAAACAAACTAATGTGAGTATCCTTAGTGCAACTAATCTCTCGATTCCGAAGCACCCAATCCACGCATTCATACACAATTATCACCCGATTAATCTAGGATCACGTTAGCGCAACTCTCGTCTATAGCTAGGGTGATCAAACACTAATCTAAAGAGATAATTATGCATGAAGCACAAATGAGAATCACAATTAGTAAGCAAACTACTCAATTAATCTCCAATCATCAACAATTATAGCATCATCAATCAATTCATCATCAATTTCAATTAACCCAAGCACAAGAGAGTTAGCCCATGGTGAAATCCATGGGAAGAAGATAAATTGATCAAACACAAAGCAAGTCACAACAAATAAGAAATTAAAGAGACAAAAGAGGAAAAACATCACCAAATGATCTTCAATTAACCAAAATAGGAATGCTTGAGTCTTCAACAACAATCTCCAAATGAATTACAAGCTTGAATTGAATGAATTACAAGGATCAAATGCTAATCTATGTCTAATCTACCAACAATCAATTGAAATCTACTCCTAATTCTAACTTCTACTCTACCTAGAATGGAAAATTGGCTTGGGGATTGAGAAATCGCCCCAAAACCGCTCTCAACTGCTATTATTAGTTTCCTAGTTATGCTCTGCTTCAGCCCTTAAAAAGACGAATTTTCTGAAAATCAAATCCCTCGAGTCGAGGGTCAGCCCTCTAGTCGAGGGTGATGCATTTTTCAAATCCCTCGAGTCGAGGGTCAGCCCTCTAGTCGAGGGACGCATCCCTCGAGTCGAGGGTCAGCCCTCCAGGTCGAGGCTGGTGCCTTTTTCTAATTTTGGTCCTTTCAGATAGCCCTCGACCCGAGGCTCTTGGTCCTCGACTGAGCTCGAGACCAGGGCATTTTTCCGGTCGGGGCTCCACCTTCGACCCCGTTTTCATCCGTCTCGTTCGTCTCTTCATCCTAAGCATCCCGGTACTCTCGGTTTGTCCAAATTCCACCGATTAACCTATAAAACGGACGAAATACATCAAAACCTCTCAAAGTAATACTTTTTAGGCAAAAGAGTGATACTTTTCACATTTAGGCACAAAAATCATGCTTTAGCTCACTTTTTCACTAAAAATAACCCTAAAAACATGTATCAATTCACTCCAATCATACCCCAAACTTGAATTGTTGCTCGTCCTCGAGCAACGTAGAAACTAAGAACAAAGGAGTGAATTGATTGCAATTATGTCACATGGCACCATAGACGAAAAATAAGACAATCGAACTCATCAATGATCACTTGTATCAATGCAACTATCCACTAGCAATCAAGACAAATCATGCTCAAACAAATGCTCAATCAAATACTCAACACATTGCTCCTTCCATGGAGTGTTTCACTCTTCACTCAAGTGTATCAAGGTTTAAAGCACTCAATCATCAAATTCACAAATAAGTACACCATATGCTTGCCACAAGACTTAATCTCAATCAAAATCATTTGTGATCACTCTAGAATCAAAGAGGTCTTTCTTCTAGGTTGTAATGTAGGCTCTTTGGAAAGGTGGGATATTTATGTATAAGAGTGACTAATTAGTAGAGACTTGAATGTAAACTAATCCATACAATGCACATCTCTTCACTTTCATCTAGCAACACTCTTCCTTTTTAACTTCAATGATCATTCCACCATTCACTTGAGCTTTCTCTTTTTAAAGCTCACAAATTGAATCATTTCATTTTTTCATTTTCTTCACAATTCAATTTTTCTTCACAACCTTTCTTTTCTTTTATCTCTTAACACATCATCACTTAGCTCATCATCTTCCCACACTTAGCAATCAAATCACCATCATTAGCCAACATTCAAGCTCAACTAAACATAGGACAAGAAAGGCTCATCAAAATAGGCTAAATGGTTTCAATTTCACTTGGCTTGCCAAAGAATATGGATCATAGGCTCAACATGGCTCACTAAGGAAATCAAATGTATTTGGTAGGATAGTATTTGGCAAAGTAACTCATCATCCCAAACATGGCCTCTTATCATTTTCAAAACATTACACAAAGATCAATATCAACAAGTTTAGTGGCAAGTTCTAGCATACAAATCATGAATGATGCACTCACAAAGGATTACTATCAACCGTATAAGATGTACGATTATTAAGGCACAAAAGCTCACGGGCTTAAATTGAGCAATGAATCAAGAATTTTCAATCACATTCATCTTCACATAATTAATCAAGCAACTAGCATCAAGCTACACATCTACTCATGATCATATCAAATTCCAACTAGTCTTACAACTCAAACACAAGTGCTCATGTACATAATCTCAAGCACACTCACTATATCAAGATGATACTCAAAAATATGTCAATGGATCCACTATTAAGCTCAAGATAAATTCTAGCCCAAAAAATATACAAGTGCAAGGAAGATAAGCTAAGGTAAGAAAAACACCTCCCCCAAACTTAGACAAGTCTAAGTTTGAAAGGAAGTGTTGTACCAATAAGCCTTTAAACTCCATCTCTCTTTAAACATGTAGGGCTCATCATGCTTTTATGCACTTCCCTCTTGCTCTTGCATTTCCTTGCAACTCCAATGGCTTTCCAATTCATCTAGAAAGTGTACCTACAAATGGGCATAAGAATCATCAAAACATTACCACTAAGAGATGCAAGAACCAAATAACGACCAACACCCCCAAACTTGAATGATAGCATGAGTTCAAAGTTTGGCTCAAAATATAGGCACCTCATAATGATATCAACAATAAGCTCAATATCCCAAATGTATCACTAAAGCAAAGAGCATTATTTCTAAAGCATGAGCAATTAAGTAGCAAGCCAAATCTCCAAAAAAAAAAACAAAACAAAAACACTAATCTACCAAAAATACAAGAAAGAAAATAAAAAGGATGAGTTGCCTCCCATCGAGCTATTTTTCGTGTCCTATGCCGGACTTATTCTTCACATCCAACATCCTTCATCGGAATGGCCAAGGGTAGCGATCCTCCTTCCCATTGTATCTAGATCGTTGAGCTTCATAATCTAGGAGGTTCACCGAAACAATAGGACAACCACCTATAGATATGCAAAGTGTCCATGGTTGTTCCCCTTTTTCTTTTGCCATCCTTCTCTTTTCTTCTTTTCTTTCAAGGATGCCCAAGCGTTTTTTCAATTCTTCCCTATAGTCAAAATTCACAAGAGGCAAGATTAAATCATTAGAAGCATCAATTTCAATTAAATCACAAATTGAAGAGTTAGAAGGTATAGAAATGCTCATTTCAATCTTCAAGGTTTCATTCGATGCTCTTAGATTTTCTTCCTCATTATAGCTCATGTCCATCAATGGACACTCCTCTTCCTCACTTTTGACAAGAGATTTCTTCCTTTCATCCTCATTTCTTGGACCCTCTACTACATCTCTTCTTTTATTTTCTTCCTCCCCTTCTTCTTCTTGACTTTCCATGATATTCAAGTTCTTTACTTGGCGTAGGAAATCTTTGAGTTGACACTTAATAAACGTGAAATGCACTTCGGTGATCTCCATAGTCCCCTCTATCCATGAATTGACCTTTTCTTTGGTCTCATACATTTCTTCATACAAGGGAAGCATTTGATCACATCTAGCATCATCTTCCTCAAATTTTTCCAACACAAATCCAAGCATCTCTTGCAATATAGCTCTCATATCATAGAGTCTCCATTCTTCAATTTTAGGAGAAGCTTGTGGCATTGGATAGTCATTCTCATAGCTCCTCCTATCATCATAGTAAGCGTCCTCTTCCGATGCCCCTTGACACTCAAATCCAAGACATGGATCAAATGTTTGATCACAAGGTTCATAATATGGAAACATCTCTTGAGGTTGGGGAGAAATTTCTTCACTTATCCAATCTTCATAATTGGATGGAACTTGTTGCCATTGAGAATTATCTTCATAGTTCCTCCAATCATTGTAGCTCAATTCTTCAAAATGTGGAGAATACACCCTACTATCTTGATAATATTCTTGATTCCAAAAGTATGAGTTGTATCCTTCCATCTAGACAAGATTTCAAAGTATCAAATTCAAACAAAAATAACAAAACAAACACAAACACAAAGGCAACAAGTAGTCACTTCAAACAATTCCCAAGTCTCACTTAAGGCGCAAAACTAATTCCCCGGCAACGGCGCCATTTGATTGGAGTGTATAGGGTAAGAGTTATTAAGACCAATCAACAAAATATCGAACCCAAGGGAAAAAGTATGCACATGAGGTCCTAGAAATACAAGTTATTAGTGACTAGAGTTGCAACAATGGTTTGGTACAAAAACAACAAAAACACAAGCAAGAATACAAAACAACAAGGAGCAAGCAAATGATCGAACACTAAGAATGCGATAACAAAAACAACACTAAATGGTGGGATAGAGGTGCTAGGATTAACATCCATCAATGAATCATCAATTAACAAGCTACAATTGAATCAAATTGCCAATCAATTAAGATAGAAAGCATAAACCATCATGAAATTAATCACTTCATTAAAATCACAATGCCTAATGTGAGTATCCTTAGTCTTTCCCATCTCTCAATGTAGAAATCCCCAATTCATACAATCATGCAAAATTGAAACTCGATTAACACCTAATCACGTTAGCTCAACTCTCGCCTATTGCTAGGGTGATCAACCATTAATCAAAAGCAACAATTTTACACAAAGCACAATTAAGAATCACAATTAGGAAACAAACTAATGTGAGTATCCTTAGTGCAACTAATCTCTCGATTCCGAAGCACCCAATCCACGCATTCATACACAATTATCACCCGATTAATCTAGGATCACGTTAGCGCAACTCGTCTATAGCTAGGGTGATCAAACACTAATCTAAAGAGATAATTATGCATGAAGCACAAATGAGAATCACAATTAGTAAGCAAACTACTCAATTAATCTCCAATCATCAACAATTATAGCATCATCAATCAATTCATCATCAATTTCAATTAACCCAAGCACAAGAGAGTTAGCCCATGGTGAAATCCATGGGAAGAAGATAGAATTGATCAAACACAAAGCAAGTCACAACAAATAAGAAATTAAAGAGACAAAAGAGGAAAAACATCACCAAATGATCTTCAATTAACCAAAATAGGAATGCTTGAGTCTTCAACAACAATCTCCAAATGAATTACAAGCTTGAATTGAATGAATTACAAGGATCAAATGTTAATCTATGTCTAATCTACCAACAATCAATTGAAATCTACTCCTAATTCTAACTTCTACTCTACCTAGAATGGAAAATTGGCTTGGGGATTGAGAAATCGCCCCAAAACCGCTCTCAACCGCTATTATTAGTTTCCCTAGTTATGCTCTGCTTCAGCCCTTAAAAAGACGAATTTTCTGAAAAATCAAATCCCTCGAGTCGAGGGTCAGCCCTCTAGTCGAGGGTGATGCATTTTCAAATCCCTCGAGTCGAGGGTCAGCCCTCTAGTCGAGGGACGCATCCTCGAGTCGAGGGTCAGCCCTCCGGTCGAGGCTGGTGCCTTTTTCTAATTTTGGTCCTTTCGATAGCCCTCGACTCCGAGGCTCTTGGTCCTCGACGCAGCTCGAGACCAGGGCATTTTCGATCGGGGGCTCCACCTTCGACCCCCGTTTTCATCCGTCTCGTTCGTCTCTTCATCCTAAGCATCCCGGTACTCTCGGTTTGTCCAAATTCCACCGATTAACCTATAAAACGGACGAAATACATCAAAACCTCTCAAAGTAATACTTTTTAGGCAAAAGAGTGATACTTTTCACATTTAGGCACAAAAATCATGCTTTAGCTCACTTTTTTCACTAAAAATAGCCCTAAAAACATGTATCAATTCACTCCAATCATACCCCCAAACTTGAATTGTTGCTCGTCCTCGAGCAACGTAGAAACTAAGAACAAAGGAGTGAATTGATTGCAATTATGTCACATGGCACCATAGACGAAAAATAAGACAATCGAACTCATCAATGATCACTTGTATCAATGCAACTATCCACTAGCAATCAAGACAAATCATGCTCAAACAAATGCTCAATCAAATACTCAACACATTGCTCCTTCCATGGAGTGTTTCACTCTTCACTCAAGTGTATCAAGGTTTAAAGCACTCAATCATCAAATTCACAAATAAGTACACCATATGCTTGCCACAAGACTTAATCTCAATCAAAATCATTTGTGATCACTCTAGAATCAAAGAGGTCTTTCTTCTAGGTTGTAATGTAGGCTCTTTGGAAAGGTGGGATATTTATGGATAAGAGTGACTAATTAGTAGAGACTTGAATGTAAACTAATCCATACAATGCACATCTCTTCACTTTCATCTAGCAACACTCTTCCTTTTTAACTTCAATGATCATTCCACCATTCACTTGAGCTTTCTCTTTTTAAAGCTCACAAATTGAATCATTTCATTTTTCATTTTCTTCACAATTCAATTTTTCTTCACAACCTTTCTTTTCTTTTATCTCTTAACACATCATCACTTAGCTCATCATCTTCCCACACTTAGCAATCAAATCACCATCATTAGCCAACATTCAAGCTCAACTAAACATAGGACAAGAAAGGCTCATCAAAATAGGCTAAATGGTTTCAATTTCACTTGGCTTGCCAAAGAATATGGATCATAGGCTCAACATGGCTCACTAAGGAAATCAAATGTATTTGGTAGGATAGTATTTGGCAAAGTAACTCATCATCCCAAACATGGCCTCTTATCATTTTCAAAACATTACACAAAGATCAATATCAACAAGTCTAGTGGCAAGTTCTAGCATACAAATCATGAATGATGCACTCACAAAGGATTACTATCAACCGTATAAGATGTACGATTATTAAGGCACAAAAGCTCACGGGCTTAAATTGAGCAATGAATCAAGAATTTTCAATCACATTCATCTTCACATAATTAATCAAGCAACTAGCATCAAGCTACACATCTACTCATGATCATATCAAATTCCAACTAGTCTTACAACTCAAACACAAGTGCTCATGTACATAATCTCAAGCACACTCACTATATCAAGATGATACTCAAAAATATGTCAATGGATCCACTATTAAGCTCAAGATAAATTCTAGCCCAAAAAATATACAAGTGCAAGGAAGATAAGCTAAGGTAAGAAAAACACCTCCCCAAACTTAGACAAGTCTAAGTTTGAAAGGAAGTGTTGTACCAATAAGCCTTTAAACTCCATCTCTCTTTAAACATGTAGGGCTCATCATGCTTTTATGCACTTCCCTCTTGCTCTTGCATTTCCTTGCAACTCCAATGGCTTTCCAATTCATCTAGAAAGTGTACCTACAAATGGGCATAAGAATCATCAAAACATTACCACTAAGAGATGCAAGAACCAAATAACGACCAACACCCCCAAACTTGAATGATAGCATGAGTTCAAAGTTTGGCTCAAAATATAGGCACCTCATAATGATATCAACAATAAGCTCAATATCCCAAATGTATCACTAAAGCAAAGAGCATTATTTCTAAAGCATGAGCAATTAAGTAGCAAGCCAAATCTCCAAAAAAAAAAAAAAAACAAAACAAAAACACTAATCTACCAAAAATACAAGAAAGAAAATAAAAAGGATGGGTTGCCTCCCATCGAGCGCTATTTTTCGTGTCCTATGCCGGACTTATTCTTCACATCCAACATCCTTCATCGGAATGGCCAAGGGTAGCGATCCTCCTTCCCATTGTATCTAGATCGTTGAGCTTCATAATCTAGGAGGTTCACCGAAACAATAGGACAACCACCTATAGATATGCAAAGTGTCCATGGTTGTTCCCTTTTTCTTTTGCCATCCTTCTCTTTTCTTCTTTTCTTTCAAGGATGCCCAAGCGTTTTTCAATTCTTCCCTATAGTCAAAATTCACAAGAGGCAAGATTAAATCATTAGAAGCATCAATTTCAATTAAATCACAAATTGAAGAGTTAGAAGGTATAGAAATGCTCATTTCAATCTTCAAGGTTTCATTCGATGCTCTTAGATTTTCTTCCTCATTATAGCTCATGTCCATCAATGGACACTCCTCTTCCTCACTTTTGACAAGAGATTTCTTCCTTTCATCCTCATTTCTTGGACCCTCTACTACATCTCTTCTTTTATTTTCTTCCTCCCCTTCTTCTTCTTGACTTTCCATGATATTCAAGTTCTTTACTTGGCGTAGGAAATCTTTGAGTTGACACTTAATAAACGTGAAATGCACTTCGGTGATCTCCATAGTCCCCTCTATCCATGAATTGACCTTTTCTTTGGTCTCATACATTTCTTCATACAAGGGAAGCATTTGATCACATCTAGCATCATCTTCCTCAAATTTTTCCAACACAAATCCAAGCATCTCTTGCAATATAGCTCTCATATCATAGAGTCTCCATTCTTCAATTTTAGGAGAAGCTTGTGGCATTGGATAGTCATTCTCATAGCTCCTCCTATCATCATAGTAAGCGTCCTCTTCCGATGCCCCTTGACACTCAAATCCAAGACATGGATCAAATGTTTGATCACAAGGTTCATAATATGGAAACATCTCTTGAGGTTGGGGAGAAATTTCTTCACTTATCCAATCTTCATAATTGGATGGAACTTGTTGCCATTGAGAATTATCTTCATAGTTCCTCCAATCATTGTAGCTCAATTCTTCAAAATGTGGAGAATACACCCTACTATCTTGATAATATTCTTGATTCCAAAAGTATGAGTTGTATCCTTCCATCTAGACAAGATTTCAAAGTATCAAATTCAAACAAAAATAACAAAACAAACACAAACACAAAGGCAACAAGTAGTCACTTCAAACAATTCCCAAGTCTCACTTAAGGCGCAAAAACTAATTCCCGGCAACGGCGCCATTTGATTGGAGTGTATAGGGTAAGAGTTATTAAGACCAATCAACAAAATATCGAACCCAAGGGAAAAAGTATGCACATGAGGTCCTAGAAATACAAGTTATTAGTGACTAGAGTTGCAACAATGGTTTGGTACAAAAACAACAAAAACACAAGCAAGAATACAAAACAACAAGGAGCAAGCAAATGATCGAACACTAAGAATGCGATAACAAAAACAACACTAAATGGTGGGATAGAGGTGCTAGGATTAACATCCATCAATGAATCATCAATTAACAAGCTACAATTGAATCAAATTGCCAATCAATTAAGATAGAAAGCATAAACCATCATGAAATTAATCACTTCATTAAAATCACAATGCCTAATGTGAGTATCCTTAGTCTTTCCCATCTCTCAATGTAGAAATCCCCAATTCATACAATCATGCAAAATTGAAACTCGATTAACACCTAATCACGTTAGCTCAACTCTCGCCTATTGCTAGGGTGATCAACCATTAATCAAAAGCAACAATTTTACACAAAGCACAATTAAGAATCACAATTAGGAAACAAACTAATGTGAGTATCCTTAGTGCAACTAATCTCTCGATTCCGAAGCACCCAATCCACGCATTCATACACAATTATCACCCGATTAATCTAGGATCACGTTAGCGCAACTCTCGCCTATAGCTAGGGTGATCAAACACTAATCTAAAGAGATAATTATGCATGAAGCACAAATGAGAATCACAATTAGTAAGCAAACTACTCAATTAATCTCCAATCATCAACAATTATAGCATCATCAATCAATTCATCATCAATTTCAATTAACCCAAGCACAAGAGAGTTAGCCCATGGTGAAATCCATGGGAAGAAGATAGAATTGATCAAACACAAAGCAAGTCACAACAAATAAGAAATTAAAGAGACAAAAGAGGAAAAACATCACCAAATGATCTTCAATTAACCAAAATAGGAATGCTTGAGTCTTCAACAACAATCTCCAAATGAATTACAAGCTTGAATTGAATGAATTACAAGGATCAAATGCTAATCTATGTCTAATCTACCAACAATCAATTGAAATCTACTCCTAATTCTAACTTCTACTCTACCTAGAATGGAAAATTGGCTTGGGGATTGAGAAATCACCCCAAAACCGCTCTCAACTGCTATTATTAGTTTCCCCTAGTTATGCTCGCTTCAGCCCTTAAAAAGACGAATTTTCTGAAAAATCAAATCCCTCGAGTCGAGGGTCAGCCCTCTAGTCGAGGGTGATGCATTTTTCAAATCCCTCGAGTCGAGGGTCAGCCCTCCGGTCGAGGCTGGTGCCTTTTTCTAATTTTGGTCCTTTCAAGATAGCCCTCGACTCCGAGACTCTTGGTCCTCGACCAGAGCTCGAGACCAGGGCATTTTTCGATCGGGGCTCCACCTTCGACCCCGTTTTCATCCGTCTCGTTCGTCTCTTCATCCTAAGCATCCCGGTACTCTCGGTTTGTCCAAATTCCACCGATTAACCTATAAAACGGACGAAATACATCAAAACCTCTCAAAGTAATACTTTTAGGCAAAAGAGTGATACTTTTCACATTTAGGCACAAAAATCATGCTTTAGCTCACTTTTTTCACTAAAAATAGCACTAAAAACATGTATCAATTCACTCCAATCGACGTCTTACCACCCGGGCATTGTTATAATTCAATAATAATTTACCAACAAATATATATATATATATATATATATATATATATTATATTTTTAAATTATTTACGATTACTATATAAAATGTGCTTTTTTATATCTTTTTCGCATTATAATATTAATTCATGTTGTATATACGTTCTTTGTTGCATGCTCTGTTTTTAGTTAAACAATTTCTAGTGTTTAAACTTGTACATGAAAGCTCAAATACATATCATAATATTCACGATACGAGTACTTTTATATTTTATAAAAATTGATATATTTTAAGTTGATGAAATGAATTAATTCAAATATTCTCTCTTTCTTTAGGCACAAATTTTAATAAATATTACTCCCTCCGTCCCACTATAACTTTCTCACTTTCTTTTTTAGACGTCCCACAATAAGTTCCCATTACATAAATGGCAAAAATATATTCCACTACACTTAATCTTTACACTCTCTATTCAAACAATATCACTAAAAATGTCACTCATTACTCAACAAAAAGCAACACACTTTTTCCTCCACTTTAATTTCCAAAATTATCCCCCACTTTTTAACAAAAGTCAATCAATGACCCACAATATATTAATAAAAATATTTTCTTAAATAACGTGCAAAAAGAAAGGAGAAACATATAGAGGGACAGAGGGAGTAGTAGTTTATGTATAAATAAAATGTGTGATAGATATGAAGTGTTTAGAGCATTTCGATAAAATTGTATGAGATAAAAATTATTTTTAAAAGTGGAATACGAGAATAATTTAAAGTAGACTTTGTTGGCAATTTAAATATATATAATAATACCATTCAATATTTTTTCAATCTAGCGAGTCATTCCTTTGACATGCCCGATGTCAAGTCTAACATATATCAGCGAAATCAAAACAATAGTTACATGCAACCAAATTTAACACGTCGATAACTTCACTTTCTCTTTAGTATCGTAATTTAAGAAACAAACTAGTTACCAAGATACTCATCCGATCCATCATCACCACAATGCCGAGGGTTTTCCATCATCTGAATCCCACATATTGCCTGCTTCACCGCAAGGGCGATCTTCCTATTCATGTTTTCCTCCATCCGGTGCTGCATCTCAACTATGCGCTCTTCAACTCGCTCTTCAACTTGGTCCTCAATCATTCTTTCTAGAACGTCAGGATCAATTGTAGAGGACATTGGAGCACAACCGGAAGAGGAAAACCTAGAGGCTTTACGAGCTTTGGCCAAGTTGCCAAGCCCTATAACTCGACCTCCCTTCTTGACTTCAACTACCTCCAAGAACAACCGGGACATGTCTATTGGAGTGGGTGGCCCGGTGGAACCTGGGACAGCCGGCTAAGCTCATTAACTCTTTGAGCAACCTTTGCTGTTAAAAAAAAACTAATAATCAAATATATATTCATATTTATTTATATTAATAAACTTATTAACCTCTCTACACAACTTACATGCACATGATCAGCTCCGCCGTATGTGGATTTTCCATCTGGTCCCACCGGATGCAATGTATTCATCATTGACCCGTATCTCGTTCTCGCATTGTAAATGAAAGTATTCAATAGTTATGAATTAATAAATATTAATCACTATAAACATACCAAAGACAAGAGCGTGCTCGATGGCACACCGAGATCCTCCACGATGGCGAGATACACCAAGATCGGGCCCTCCCGGCTCGCTCATCCTATTCTTGATTCCGCTCAGCCCTAGCTTTCACCTCAGGTCTCCCCAATATGCTAACAGACTACGCCATGCGTCTCGCAGACACACCCGGGCTTTTTCTTCTTCTTGAACCATTTTTTCTTCCGGTTAGAAAGCATCTCAGAATAACAAAGAGCTGCCCGCTTCGAGAATAGAATGTACACATGACATGTAATAGCGAGGGTCCCACCAACATTTTTTCTATAAAATACGAGAAATACTTGATATAATTATTTAATGATTGAAGAATTAATTAAACATGTCATTTATAACTTAAATACCTGGAACTCCTCCCGAGTAATTTCTCCCGTCATCCGTCACCAAAGCCCATGTACCCGCCCCTTGTTGAAAAAATGTAGACATAATGAACTCCGATGGTAGCAGACACTGATAACTCGGCATCAACTTGTAAATTATAAAATATTTTAATTAATTACATGTAGTCTACTATTATTTTTACACATATTACAAGTAAAAATTAAAGTCAATATGTACCATCCATATATGATAGTTATCTCAAACCCACAAAAAGTTTGACGGTTGCAGTGCATCGGGTGGAGGTAGTGCCACCCTCCGGTGCATAGGTAGTAGAGGTAGTGCCACCATCTCGGTCCATCGGCAAGTAGAGGGAATTGCAGATGCCGGTCCCTCGTGAATTAGATGATACCGAGCGCCCATATGCCGATGAGGGCCCATGTGAAGCAGAGATGCGATGAGGGCCCGCGTGAGGCATGTGGCCGATGAGGGCCCGTGTGAGGCAGGTGCTGATGAGGGCCCGTGCGAGACATGTGCCGATGAGGGCCCGCGTGAGGCGGAGTGCCGATGAGGGCCCGCGTGAGGCAGGTGCCGAGGGCCCGTGCGAGGCGGTGCCGAGGGCCCGTGCGAGGCAGCCTTGATGAGGGCCCATGCGAGGCAGTGCCTGATGAGGGCTCGTGTGAGGCAGTGCCGATGAGGGCCCGTGTGAGGCAGTATCGATGGATGAGATAATACAATTGATCCCCTCCGACCTCGACCGTGTGAATAAGATGATCCCCTCTTACCTCGTCCCGCCATCTCGTATATTACAAATTTTTGTTAAGTCTTTATAATAATTTTCATAAATAATAACAATTACATTTAAATCACAATAAAAACAACAATAAATATTTACATTATTAGTCAATATCTTCACCGGAATAATAATCTTCTTCACTATCGGTCTCTTCATTTGAATAATATTCTTCTTCACTCGAATCACTTGAATCACTCCCAATCTCAACCATTGTACCATTTGCATCTGTCAACCGGATAGGCTCTTCATCTAAATGCACAATTATTTCTGTCTCAATCTCTTCTTCTTGCAATGCAGGTTCAATACTTTTAGATGATTCAAAACATTCACTATGGATCTAGGTCTTACTTTGCAAGCATTCATCCAATCATTTCGTACCCACGGATACTTGCAATAATAAACTTGGGTAGCTTGAATAGCTAATACAAACGGATCATAAGCATTTAGTCTCCGTCTTTGATTAACTTCGATCAATTTGTAATTGGGATGAATTTTTGTTCCAAGGTGGGAGGGGTCAAACCATGAGCATTTGAATACAACCACATGTTTCTCGTGCAAGCCTCGGATAATCTAATTGAACCACCTCTTCCGAGAATCCTGTAGTAGTCACTCTCATTTGTGATGTAGTTCGTGCCTTTAATGCAAACTCCACTATTTGAAGTTGCTTTTGATCCACCATAACCAACGGTGTGAAATCTATAACCATTGATGAAATAACCGTAATATGTGCCGACACGACATATTGGACCTTGGCTTAAATCTCTAATGAATTTGTTTTGTATGTTGTCACCGTTCAAATGTACCTAACCAACTCCCAAAATTATTAGTATGTACTTGACTACATATAACTTTAGATTAAAAATAAAAAAAAACTCACAAAATTTTGAAACCATCCTGCAAATTCACTTGAAGTCTAGCATCACTTGCAGCCGAAGAGATATTTGGATGAGCTTGTTGTAGTTGATCCATAAAGACCCTTCACAAGGTATATTCATATTACTTAATGTAGTTAATTATTTGTAATTATGACATAAGATATAATTTTTACTTACTCAACGTATGATCTGCACTTCAATGCAATTCAATAACACATAAGTATGTGCAAAGCATGTTGTTCTTGGTCGTTCATGAATCTTCTCTTTTTAATTCCTAAGGCTCGTCCGTAACACATGAATACCGATAGATTGCCCTCAATATTTTCGACATGCTCCCCACGACCATCATAATTACGAGGTAGATCTCTTTGCCTTGTCGAAACATGCTCCTCAAAGTAATATGAACAAAATTTAGTAGCCTCCTCGGTCGAAATAAGCATTTGCAATTGATGCCTCAATCGAAGCCTTATTCCCAACTTTCAGCTTCAACTTGCCAAGAAACCTCTCAAATGGATACATCCATCTATATTGTACCGACCAGCAATTTTTGCTTCATAAGCTATATGGACAGGTAGATGTTCCATCGAATCGAAGAAGCCGGGTGGAAATATACGCTCCAACTTGCATAAGATAACCGGAATATCCCTCTCCAAATGAGTCATGTCATCAACTCGTAATGGTAGTAGATGTCAAGTCCTTAAAGAATAAACTCAATTCCGTGATTGCTTTCCACACATTACTCGGTAGAAATTGATGAAATGCAATAGGCAACAATCTCTGCATGAACACATGACAATCATGACTCTTCATCCCATACATCTTCAACCTTTTCATATCTACGCATCGGGACAAGTCTCGACACATATCCATCCTGGGAATTTCAACTCTCCGATCCACCTACACAAACTTTCTTTCGCTTCTTGTCCAATGTATAACAAACTTTTGGATATTTTCTCACATCACCATCTCTCATCAGCTCCGGCCGATAACAATATTCATTCAGCTTCTTCCCTAGATTTAGGGGTGTCCTTGGTTTTTCCATCAATGTTCATCACCGTGTTGAACACATTATCAAACACGTTTTCTCAATGTGCATGACATCTAAGTTGTGTCTCGATCAATAGAGAACTCCAATATGGCAAGTCCCAAAAATACTTTTTTCTTCCAACCACCAACTATTGATTTATTGATTGCCTCAAAGCATTCTCTTCGGTTACTTTCTTCATCCAATCCGAACAATTTCATGTAACAATTGTTCACCCGTTTGGTTAGGCGGTGGTCCATCCTTTACAGCTTGCATTTCTTCTCAAGGCTGTTATGTTCCTTCGATATGGATGATTTATAGGTAAAAACTTACGATGATTGTCGAACCACGATTGTTTGCGATCGCACTTCAGTGGTGAAAGCATCTCGTATGTTCTTTACAATATGGACAAGCTAACTTCCTTGCCGTACTCCAACCAGACAACATCGAATATGCAGGAAAGTCGCTAATGGTCCACATTAAAGCAGCTCGCAACACAAAGTTTTGTTTTCTTGAAACATCGTAAGTTTCCACTCCCGTATCCCACAAAAAGATCAAATCGGCTATCAAAGGTTGTAGGAAAACATCAAGTTTCTCCTTGGGATTTCTAGGCCCCGCACCAAAATTGTGAGGAACATATATTGCTCTTTCATACACATCCAAGGTGGCAAATTGTACGGAGTGATAATCAATGCCACAATGAATATTGTTTTCCCGATTGTCCCAAATGGTTGAAAACCATCGCTGCTAAGACTCAACCTTACATTCCTAATTTGAAGCGAAATCGGGAAATGCTCTATTGAAATGCTTCCAAGCCAATGAGTCTGCTGGGTGACACATTACATCTAAGTCGTCATCGAGGAATTCGCATGCCAAGTCATATCTTTTTGAGGCATTTGATTGATATAATCTTTGCAGGCGGGAATGAGAGGAAAGTAGAACATTGTTTTAACTGCAATTTTACTTTTTTCCGATCTCGATTTATATCGTGGAGCACTACAAACCTTACAATGATCTAGTTCGCTATCCTCACCCCAAAGATAACATGCATCCTTGCCGACAACAATCGATTCTCTCCACAGGTAGACCCATTCCTTTCATCGCTTTTTTGCTATCGTAAAATCTTTTGGGCACAAGATTACCCGGAGGACATATTTCACTACACAATTGTGTAATTTGATTGAACCCCCTTTCGCATAACTGTTCTCGCTTTGATATTCATCACCGAGCATTGAAAGATAATTGTGAATGTGTTTTGCACTGGATACAAATCTGATCCATTTGACCGAGCATGTCATAGAATTGTTGAGCATGTCTATTAGGGGTTCCTCAATATTTCCTACATTAAACTGTGGACCAGCAACATCTCTAACCATTGTATGATATGAACTTGATCTTTGCTTCAAGATTTAGACCATAAGATGTTGATTGATCATAATATTGTGGATCTTGATAATTCTGCTTCGACCCCAATCTTCCTCACCATGCAACCTCCAATTGAAATAATCATCCACGAATCCCCATCGTACCAAAATGCACTTTTACATCGTCAACTTTTCTAAAATTTGTGTTTTGACATCTTGTTTTCTTACATGGACACTTAATTTTTTCTCGACTAGTGGCAAACTCAATGAATGTTTCAAGTCCATTATAAAAATCAATATTGATATTGCCATTAATCACCCTAGGACCATACATCCAGTCTCGATTTGGATACTCCATTGTACTATATATGTAGTGCAATACTGTTGGAACAAAATAATTAACAATTCTCCAATTAATATTTCCCAGTGCATCAATTCATTAACAAATAATATCTAATATACATCATCTAAACAATAAATTTCAAATACAGGATTATATGATGATTACTTAATAATAAATACTAATAATACACAGGATTAATGTTACTTTTAAATTAACTTCTACACTAACATACATAATCTTGTTACCTTTAATTAGTGGAGTATCAATAAAGGAGCCCATTTTAAACCTTTAACTTATGGGAGATCTTTACTCATCAATGAATTATATATGTTTTCACCCAAATGAACATGCATGAATAACAAAATTTAGCAGGTGATGTACATATACTTAATTAATAATTTTTTATTGGAAAACCAACATGTTATAGAAATGAGTACAATGATACTTGATTGAACCTTGATCAAGACTACAGGAAACTCCATGAAAATTAGAATTGTTTCAAGCATATCCTCGCATTACTCGACCAATCAAACAGAAAGTCGACCGATACGCTTTACAAATAAATAAAATGTGACCAAAAAGAATAACCGTAGAGATATTCCTCACATTTGTCCTGGTAAAACCACATTAGATGTGATAAGATTTTTGGGGATTGGTTAAACAATTTCAATAAAAATAAGTATATTTCCGGGGAATCGAATATTACAAAGGCAAGAGAATTGCCTTAGTGTTAATTACAAAACTTATCAAAGAACCGTAAACATAGAACATAAATCAAACTTTACTGAACTCATTCCACAATTCCACGTAAGACTTCCAGATTGCATATCTCCTCCATCAAACCAGATAAATTTTTTACCAAGAATACCCAAAATGAAATAGGGGATTTGTGCTTACGAACATGGTTTGAATGAGAAGTCTCGTTTTCTATTTCTTGATCAAAATCAAGAACCCCGATAACACAAGTGTTTGAATAATCAAGAAAAGCAATAAGACCCCCTACCATAATTGGGGGTCACAAAATAATTAAAAATAACATTTTCGCACTCCACATACACATTAATGTCCAGATTTTATTTCAACTCTTTTCTCGCAAAAACTAAGTAACATACTACAAACTAGGAGTAAGCTAACATATTGAATATGCAAAGAGTTAATAAGAAAAGGAAAAATACCCTTTACAACATAGATGGAAACTTCCCCAATCCATATTGCAAAAAATCCAATCTAGAGAGTGAAAATATGGAAGAAACAGAGAGAGGGAGCGCACAAAAATAACCATTGAAGCCCAAAGAGAAAGGTAAGAAAAAGAGGGAAATTAACCTTGATATAGGCACCCCTAATATCGATTAACCCAAAGCAAATTATAATATTAGTTGGATGTTTCATCCCAAATTTGCCCTTTGTTGACATAAGAAAACAACTCAAGCTTTTCTTTGGACGATTTTGGGCAAGATGACCCATGATTCGGACGGTGCAATTATGCAAACTTTTGGGTGAAATCAAAATGAAGAAACATAAACATATCTAAACCTAGGAGCATACACAAAATAATAACAATTAACAAAGTGAAGTTCCATAACGCACTAATCAAGCTCCATAATCTCCGGTTCGCCAAAATAATAAGAAACTAAAAATCTGAAAAAAAAGAGAAAAACTAAGAAAGTAACTAAGTAGTCTAAGTCGACGGCGGCGGGCTTACCATTAACAACTCAGATGTTCGACGGGTGGGGCCGTAGGGGCAACGGGCGCGAGCAGAGCCGGAGCGATGGCTCACCGAGTAATGCTTGGAGCCCAGTGAGCGCAGCCGGCTGCAAGCAGAGCGAGCAGCCCCGACGAAGCAGCGGTGTGGCGGTGGGCGGTGGCGGTGGGATTTGGGATTGGAGGGATTTTTGCCAAATATGGGAGACTTGCCTGGAATGGATTCACGATTTAGATTTAGACTAGAGTTAATGTTTGTATATTTATTTTAGTATTTTATTAATTTATTAATATAATACACTATTTTTCCTTTTACCGACGGATTTACCGATAAAAGTTCGTCGCTAAATTTAAATTCTAATTTCCGTCGGTATTTCCGTCGGTAATATCCTATCAATATTAAATTCGCCGGTAATTCCATCGCCGATTACCGGCTAAGTAATCCATCGGTAATTTTGTAGGTAAATCTGAAATTTGAAATTCGACGGTATTTTGTCGGTATTTTATCGGTATTTGTGACGAAATTTGGTTCGTCGGTAATTCCGTCGGTATTTAACAATTTTTTTGTAGTGGTAGTGCCTCAACTATTATATGTTATTTTTAAATTCGGGCGTTACATCTGCGAAATAAGAAGATAAGTAAATTCATTAATGATGATATAGACGCAAATTCTAGTTTTGACAAACATATAATTTTATTTCAATATCCATAAAACAAATTTACAGTAAAGTTTACAGAAATACGCATAATTACTGAGAAGATCAATAAAATTAACTTATAACATGTGCATTCAGATACAACGCAATCGTTAGATAAAATAAATCTTTTAAAAATCATGTGAACTGAATGCATGAGGAAATTGAAAACCATACAACAATGAATACATTTATAGGAATTAAAAATGCAGAGTGCATATGCGATCCTAATCAAAATCTACAATTGTACGAAATTAGTAGAATAATGAAACATAGCACCACAAAAAGAAAGAAGAAACACGGAGAGTGAAGCCCTACAAAGAAAAATTGAAATTAATAAAGTAACAGTAAATTGCATTCTAATATGAAAAATTAGGGTTTTGGAAATACAATAAATAATATCTACATGAATCAGTTGATAATTATCTCAAATTCATACATATAGGCTGAAATCGTATTCAAAAAAATAGTTTGAAGAGACTCTTATATATATAAGCACACAATTACAATAAAAACAAGAACAGAATGAATTAATAAAGATTACGTACCAAACACACCATCATTTGCCCAATGTGAATCTTCTTAGACGATTGATAAAAAATTGAAGAAGACAGAAGATATCAAGTGAGCATGAAAAGTGATCTCTGGAGAAGATAGTGACCGTATGAGAGAATGGATAAATTTTAAAATTGTGTGCATAATTGACTTCAAAATGAAATTTTAAAATTTTAAAAAATAAACTGCTTTAAAAGACGTGGACTCACTAAAATAAAAAATTTAAAAAAGGAAGACATATAGAACAGACACGTAGGATTGGGAAGATTCACAAATAGAAGGGATAGGATTTTGTAATGTTTGTGTTTTTCACTTTTTTAATATTTTAATATGCAAAATTAAATTTTCATTTGAAAAATAGTGCAAAAACAAATTTTATTTATAAATATAATTTTTACCTATTTCTAATAGTTTATTACGAAGTAAACTAGAAATGAAGTGATGAGGCTTAATGTATTTTAGAATATAATTTAAAATAAAACAAAATTTAATTTAATTGTTTTTATAGAATGGACCAATAATATTTACGGTTTAAAGAATATACAATTAACTTACTATTATATAATTGGAGTAACATTGCATATTATTTTTTAAATAGGACAGGAAATCACATTTTATATGACGAATTTTTTTGCAACGACACAAAATTTATCACAATTTGTTACTTAAAGGTGACAAATCTTATTTTCGACACTAAAAAACTAAAAATTGTGACAATTTTATTTTGTCACTAGTAATAAATTTTTTCGCCGCTAATTTATAAATTTCATGACAACACCAAGAAATTCGTCACAATAAATTTTGGTGAAGATTTTCATAGTAATTAGTGACGATATTCAATGTCGGAAAAATTATATTTTCATGACGATGCTATGTTTTGTCATTAATTATTCAAAATTATAGTGACATACCACTACAAAAAAAGGTGGATTTAACGAGGAAATTACCGAGGGACGAAAACCCTCGCTAATTAACGAGGGGCAAGACGAGGGGTATTTTAACGAGGGCATAGGCGAGGGAAAATAGCCTCGCCAATTACCGAGCACATTACCGACGAAATACCCTCGGCAAGCCTTAGCGAGGGCTCGAACCCTCGGCAATATTAGCGAGGGCCAATGCCCCCTCGGCAATATTAGCGAAGGCCCAATACGCTCGCTGGGCCCCTCGGCCCATTAAAATTACCGAGGGCCCAATACCCTCGCTGGGCCCCTCGGCAAAGCCCAAGATTTAAACCCAGGATTTCTTCCCCACGCCACGAGATCCCCTTTTCTTCTATTCCAGCCGCCGTGCGCCGCCTCCGTCGTCCGCCGCCGCCGCCGCCTGAAATTGGTCCGTACAATAGTCGGGCTTTGTTCTACTTATTCCCGGGAACATTTCTACGGTGAGTTTTTATGATTTAATCGGTTAATTTTGTTGTTATTTTACAAATTTAATTTGTATTTTTTCATATGCATGTATTTGTGTAATTTTGTTATTATTATACATAATATGCATGTATTTGTGTAATTTTGTTGTTATAGTTGATGATTTATTAATTATTTAATGTTAATTTGTATAATTGTTTTATGTGTATTTTAATTATTTAGGAAAATATTAATTAATTAGTAATTACGAAATTATATAATTTTGTTGTTATAGTTGGTGATTTATTAATTATTTAGTGTTAATTTGTATAATTGTTATGTATATTTTAATTATTTAGGAAAATTATTAGTATATGAATTATATATAATTATTTAGGAAAATATTAATTATGCAATTTAATAAGTTTGTTGTTATATATAGTTGGTGATTTATTAATTATTTAGTGTTAATTTTTGTAATTGTTATGTGTATTTTGATTATTAGTAATTATTTAGGAAAATTAGTAGTATAAGATTATTATATAATTATTTAGTGTTAATTAATTAGTAATTATGCAATTATATAATTTTGATTATTAATATTATTATAATTTAATTTAATTGCTATAATTTATATATTTGTAGGTGTGTTGAAAAAGATTCGATCCGGGCATATAATTTCACTACACGCCACCACTATCACCGTAAGTATTCTTTTTTAATTAATTATTTAAAGATATGCTTTTAATTTAATTGTAATAATTATTTGATTTAAAATTATTTTGCATGCTCATATATATGATATAATAATAATTTATATATATGGTGATCGATGTTCGATCAAATTTTGTATGATAGTTCAATTATAATATTAGTTTTGAAAATTGAATCGATGTTCGATTCAAGTTGATGTTGGAGTTGAGGGTTGATGAATTGTTTGGTATTGTTTCTTTGTAGAATGTGCGTTCCGACTTGATTAATTTTAATTAAGTCGGAAATGGATGCACTAGGAATTAATTACTTGATATATTAAGCGGGAATGCGATAAAATAAAACAAAACTCTGCCGAAATTTTTAGAAAATATATATGTTAATATTAGGAAAAAAATATTAAGTGGAAGAATTAATTATATATGATTTAATTAAATTTTGAATCTTCATTAATTAATTTGAAACAGATGAATTATTCAAGCCGTAGTTGGATGTATGGTCCAAGAACGATTAATGGAATGATATCTCCCGAATTTCTTAGTGGAATCGAATCGCTTTATAGAATTCGCTACTAGTAACCGGAATGGATGAGTGGAGGAAAGATTAGGTGTCCTTGCTCGAAATTCAAATGTAGGAACCAGAGTTTTAGAGAACCCATTGACGTGAAATCACATTTGTTTAGACATGGATTTATGTATAATTATCACAATTGGATTTTGCACGGTGAGCAAAATTGGAATTCTATACCACACTATGATCAGCCGGCGTCGACTTCATATAGAGTTGACGACACCACAAAGATCTAGCTCGTACCACAATATGATGATGGACTTAACTTCTGGTCCTAACATTAGTTTCCAAAATGTGGAAGAAGAGCCCCTTAGTGAGGAACCTCCTAATCAAAGATGCCGCACATTTTTGACATGCTTCGTGCGGCGGATCGGGATCTGTATCCCGGTTGCGAGTCTCATTCTCGGTTGTCATTCAATGCCCGTCTTTTAAACATTAAAACCGAGAACAGATGCGAAAGGGGTTACAATCAAATGGTTGATTTGATTAGTGAGATTTGTCCTCCGAGAAAATGCGGTGCCCAGGAAATTTTCCGATACTAAATGATTGATGGGTGGGATGGGTCTTCCCGTAGAGAGGATTGATTGTTGTGCAAATAATTGTATGATATATTGGGGTGCAGACACGTAACTTGAATCGTGTAAGGTTTGTGGTCGGTCACGATTCAAACCTCGCTAGACGTGGTGTGGATGGTCGATGGAAAAAGAACAGTCCTTTCAAAGAGATGTTCTATTTTCCTATCATTCCTCGATTGCATGTATCAGTCCAAGACTACCGCTAAGGATATGATATGGCATGCTAGTTGCTATAATGATGAGGCTGGTGTTATGCGTCACCTGCAAATTCGTTGGCTTGGAAACACTGGACTATTCATATCCCGATTTTGCATTTGAAATACGGAATGTGAGGTGGGTTTGAGCACCGATGGTTTTCGGCCGTTTGGGCGATCGGGAAAACAGTATTCGTCATGGCGAGTGATAGTGACACCGTACAATCTGCCCCCTTGGTTGTGTATGAAAGAACAATTCATGTTTTTGACGGTTTTGGTGCACGGTCCTAAAAATCCAAAGGATAATTTAGATGTATTTTTGACCATTAATTCATGATTTGAACATGCTGTGGAGAAATGGGGTGGAAACGTATGATGTTGCTAGAAAGCAGAATTTTATGATGCGAGCCGCATTAATCTGGACCATTAGCGACTTTCGGCTTACTCAATCTTTATCTGGATGGAGCACCGGAAGGACCGCTTGTCCATATTGTGCCGAGTACTCCGATGCCTTCACTTTAAAACTGTAAACAAATGTGGTTTGATAACCATCGTAAGTTCTTACCCAGAGGACATCCGTATCGCAGGAACAAGACTGCATTCATGAAGAATACGGTAGTTATGAGATGACCCACCACCCATCCGAACAGGGCAAATTCTTCTACAAGAAATTGATTGGTTGGGGTACCGGAAAGTGATCAAGAGGGTCTGAGGCCCACAACAAAAGATTAGATGGTGGCTGGAGGAAGAAAAGTATATTTTGGGATTTGCCATATTGGAGTACCCTCTTGATCCGACATAATTTGGATGTGATGCACATTGAAAAAAATGTGTTTGATAATTTGTTCTACGGTGACGAATGTGGAAGGGAAAACAAAAGACACAAATAAGTCTAGAGATGAACTTAATGAATATTGTCGGCGTCCCTCTCTAGAGAAATGTCAACGCACGTGAAAGTATCCCAAAGCTTGTTATTCACTTGATAAGAGTCAAAAGGATGATCGTGCGGATGGGTAAGCCGAGAGTTGAAGTTTCCCGATGATTATGTGTCTAACTTTGTCTCGATGTGTAGACTGGAGCAAATTGAAGATGTTTGGGATGAAGAGTCATGATTGTCATGTGTTTATGCAGAGACTACTCCCGATTGCTTTTCGTGAAACTCTGCCGCCGAATGTGTGGAAAGCAATCACCGAACTTAGTTTGTTCTTTAGGGAGTTAACTTCGCATCCATTACGATTGAGAACATGGCTCGATTGGAAGCAGATATTCCAGTTATATTGTGTAAGTTGGAACGTATCTTTCCGCCTGACTTCTTCAATTCGATGGAGCATCTCCCGTGCACCTTGCATACGAAGCAAGGATAGCTGGTCTGTGCGGTATAGATGGATGTATCCATTTGAGAGGTAATTTATAACTCTAAATTATTTGATTACCTAAAATGGTTATACTATACATATATATATATATATATATATATATAACACTTGATTCATTTAATTAGGTATCTTTACAATTTAAAGCTAAGTGTTGGGAACAAGGCGCATGTTGAAGCATCGATTGCAAATGCGTATTTAACGAAAGAGGCCTCAATATTTTGTTCCCTCTATTTCGGCGATCACGTTCGAGACGAGGCGGCACAATGTACCTCGTAATGACGATGGTCGTGGCGAGATACCCCAAGTAGCGAAAGGTACTTTGTCCATATTTATTCCTCCCGGTCGACATCTTGGAAAGATAAACAAAAGATGGATTGTAGATGAGGAGAAAAACACGGCTCATACGTACGTGTTCTTGAATTGTACGAGTTGCAACCGTATATCGAGTAAGTTGTGTAAGCTGGAGCAATTTTTTTAAATTACAACGTCAATCCGTATATTAAATAATCAAAGCCCCTTTTGTAGTATGTTTTTCGAGCAATCGCAACAATTCCAACCGGGACTCTCGAGGGCTGAACAAGATGAAAGACTACAAGAGGAGTTTGCATCGTGGTTTGAACAACTTGTAAGGATAAATAATATTCAAAATCGGTGGATACGTGATCTTTCTAGCGGACCTTCGAGTTGTGTCACCACATACCACTGGATATTACGTGAATGGTTACAAATTTCACACACGAACTTATGGCTCATCAAAATCTACTTCAAATTGTGGAGTTTGTATCAAGGGTAAAAATTATGATGCAGATGAGAATGATTTCTACGGGATCCTTGAGGAAGTAGTGCAATTGGAGTACCGGACGTATTGAGAAAAATGTTGTTACTGCTCAAGTGTGAGTGGTTTGATCCATCTCGTGCCAAATGGAACAAGAGTACATCCTCATTACAAACTTGTGGACGTTAATCAAAGGGGAAGATACGGCCGCTACGATCCTTTTGTGTTAGCAAGTCAAGCCACTCAAGTTTACTATTGCAAGTACCCGGAAAGCGTAGAAATGAATGGTTGGCCGTTTGCAAAATCAAACCGAGATCCTTGGTCGAAACCGTGTCAACGAATGAACAAGAGCTTCCCCCTTTCAAGACGACCTTGAGTCCCAAATTAATGGTGTGCAAACGGATGATGATCCAATTATATTGACAGATGTCAACGGTGCATTAATTGATATTGAAAATAATGGAGAAGAAGAAGAAGAAGAAGAAGAAGAAGAAGAAGAAGAAGAAGAAGAAGAAGAAGAAGAAGAAGAAGATGATGATGAGGAGGGGGAGGACGAGGAGGAGGATGAAGACTCAGACGAATATTGAATATATAGTGTAATAATTATTTACTATTTAATAGTGTAATAATTATGTGTGTTTCATTTGCATGTTATATATATGATGAATTATTTATTATTGAACGTGTAATAATGAGGTTTTATTTAATTATTGTTACGAGATGAGCGGACCGTCTGGATCGAGGGGACGATCACGGATCTAGAGGAGATGGGTCGAGTGGACACCGGGTCCAGGTCCGAGGGTCGAGGTGGCAGTGGTACCAGATGCAGTACCCTTTTATTCAGGAGGAGGGGGCGACGAGGCCGGCCGCCCCGAGGCCTATGAGGACCATCATCCCGGCTCCGGCTCCGGCTCCAGTGGGGAGGGTCCTGGATATATGGATCTACGAGGGCACGTAAGTTAAATACTTGTGAATAATAAACTATGTCATATTTATATGTCTTAATGAATTTTGCGTGTTTATTCCCTTTTGCAGATTGATGCCATCGAATACGGTATCGAGGATTATTCGGGAGATTATGTCGTCACACATGGAGCCGGTGCATTCACTTTCCGGATGATATCTCCGACAGTGCATTATCTTGGGAGACATTTCGTGTACAATATTATATTTTGTTATTCGCTATTTAATTTTGATTAATTTATAAACTTTATCTCAGTGTTAAGTACAATAATATTTTGTTTGTGACAGAGACAGACTAGGTGGGACCCTACTGCTACGAACTCAACGGAGGTGTATCATTTGTTCCTTCGTAGGGCAGCAAGTAGATACACCGATATGCCGAACAACGTGAGAACGTTGTGGGTCACCAAGCAGCAGAGGCACGGATGGGATAACAACGCCCTGGGATGGACTGCTCGCTTCTTGGGATAGAGAAGACGTGAGAGCAAGAAGCTCCCGGTGTCGTACGAATCGCATGTCGGAGCACGGAGGCCGGGGTCTTGGCATCTCCGTCATAGGGCGGATCCCGTGGATCAGCCGAGTATGCATATGACTATGTAAGTATTTTTTTAATGATAGTTCAATATTTTAATTAAACACGTGGTTCTAATTAAATAAATACAGAGAGGACGCATGGACGGCCCCCACGGATCGGGACATAGTGCCGGCATTTCCACGCAACTCCCGAAGGGGAGTATACCTACGGGGCCCTTAGTGACACAATTGTAAGTATTTTCATTTTATATTATGTAATAATTTATAAAAAAATTATATATATATATATATATATATGTCTATTTTTGTAATCTAAAATTTTAATTGTCGAAATATTAAATGACATGAAGTACAAGAGATGGCCTCCCGGATGCCCTCAGGGGTCGAGCTCCGAACCCCATGCCGACTTATCCCAGATCTATGTCCGAAGGTTGGAAAACAACACGGGAGGGTTCGGGGTCTTGGTCGATTGGGTAAGTCAGACGCATCCTCCTCGGCTCCCGCTCATCGGATGCTCCTATTGGCGGCACTTACATCCAAGCCGATGTCGACCGCTGCTCCAAGAGGAGCGTGAGAGATCGCAGAAACAAATAGAAGATGTGCAGGCAACGGTGCAGGCGGAGATGGAGCGAAGAGACGCAGCTTTGAGAGCGGAAATGCGGCGTCAATTCCAAGAGTGGATGCGGGGTTACCGGGTTCCTCGGTGGTGGTGGTAATCCACCAAATGGTCCGAGTGGTTACGATCACTCATCTCGTGGATCTCGTGGATCTCGGAGGCGCCGAGTTCATTATATACATTTAAAACTATGAATTTTCTGAATGTTAATTGATTAAGATGATGAATTTTAATTGTTTAAAGTAATTTTCTATAATTCATAAAGAGTGCATATATAAACACATGATAATATAGTTGACAATATATATATATATATATATATAATAATAATAATAATAATAATAATAATAATAATAATAATAATAATAATAATAACAATTATAGAAATGATAATATATATGTGTGATAATAATAATAACAATAATAATAACAATAATAAATGATAATATGTATATAGTGAATTATAGGATACAATTTAATTGAATATATATACAATATTAACAATTATAAAATAATAATATATATACTAACATTAGTGAATATATAATATACAATTTAATTGAAAATATATGTGTTAATAATAAAAATGATAAAATGAAAATATATGTAGTAAATATATATAATTGAATATATATAGTACATAATTTAATTAAATATATAGAATACAATTTAATTAAATATATAGTATATATTAAATATATATAATTGAATATATATGTTATAATAATAAAAATTAAAAAATGATATAATTTAATTGATTATATATAGTAGATAATTTAGTTAAATATATAGTATACAATTTAATTAAATATATAGTATATATTAAATATATATAATTGAATATATATGTTATAATAATAAAAATTAAAAAAATGATATAATTTAATTGAATATATATAGTAGATAATTTAATTAAATATATAGTATACAATTTAATTAAATATATAGTATACAATTTAATTATAAAGTAAATATATATAAAATATTGAACATAATATGATATTAATATATTTAAAAGCAAACTTATATCGAATGATTAGCTTTGCCCAAACGGTAAAGCGCCAAGGCCCTCTCCTCCATTCGCGCGGAGGTCGCGGGTTCGAATCCTATGTCCAGCGAAAAAAACACGCTCGGTGAGGCAGCCGGCCGCGGCAGTGGCGCGGTTCGATCCCCGGCCGCGATTCTTTTTTTTTCGAATTGGGATTTAGCGAGGGGCAAGACGAGGGGCCCGCCCTCGCCGGCTGGCCCTCGCCAATACCCTCGCCAATTGCCTCGCCGAGCCCCTCGCTAAATCCCTCGCCAAACCCCCTCGCTAATTCCCTCGCCAAATCCCTCGCCAAAACCTCGCCAAAACCCCTCGCTAAATCCTCGCCAAATAAGCCCTCGCTAAAGCCCTCGCTAAACTCGCCCTCGCTAAATCCCTCGGCAATTAGCGAGGGCACCCCTCGTTAATTAGCGAGGGATTTGGCGAGGCGGTGTTTCCCGACAAGGTTTTTGCCGAGGGCTATCTTCCCTCGGTAAAGCCCTCGCTAATCCACTCCCCTCGTTAATTCCCTCGCTAATCCCCTCGCCAAATTCGTTTTTTTTTTTTGTGGTGTACTCATTTTGTCACAATATTATTTGGTGGCGGCTTTCATTGTAATTAGTGACAATCATATGTGTCGTATAATATAATATTTTCTTGATAATTTTATGTTTCGTCAGTAATTGTTCAAAATAATTAGTGACATCTTCTTTCGTCACCAATATTTATTATAGTGACGAATAATAATAATTTGTCACATATCATAAAAAGATGTCTAAATTTTATAACGGTATTTTTGCGACGCAAAAATTTCATCATCATTTATTACACAAACGTGGCCAATTTGAATTTTGTCATTGAAATATTAATATTTGGTATAAATTTTATTGGTGTCATCATAAAATTTTATATTTATCATTATTATGCACGTATGGTGACAAAATTAAATAAAAATAAAATAATGAGGTTCTAACACAAGATCTCTAAAATAAAGGCACCCACTAACTATGATAAGATTTGAACCCAAGATTTCTAAATAAATAAATAAATAAAATTAATTAAATTTCACAAACACCCACCAACTAAGCTAGACAATTTGAATGGAGTACTTTTAAAGTTTCATTTAAACATCAGTTTTTCCTTACAAAAATGAAAAATAGTTGAACTTGACCGCAAGACCTTTAAAATAAAGTCATTTTTATTGATTATATTTGAAATTTTGTAATTTATTATCTTTTCAATGTGATATTTCCTTACTACAATTCTTCCCCAAAGATGAGAATAACGACAACGAAACAAGTCAAAACTAACAGCTAATTAAAAAACCCAACAATAATATTACAAGAATAGGTACTATACTAAAATAAATAAATAAATAAATAAATAAATAAATAAATAAATAAATAAAACATCTACCAATTTCACAAGGGCGACATGTTACCAGCATGACCATAAAATAACAAAAATAATTCAACGCACTAAATATATGTTAAGGTAAAAATATTTATGAAATAATCTTATACATGAGACAAGTTCTCATCACATATATATGATATGATTTGTGAATTTATGACCCTATGTGAATCTTATTTTAAGGCAAAATGAGATCTAAATACTAAAGTGGAGCTTCATCTCATACATGAGACACCCTCATATTTCAAAGTATTCATGGGTAGTGATAACCATCTTACTTCCAACAATGTATGTCAACCAAAAAGCTCCTATTGAAATAATAAACACAAATAATCAACAACACATCAAAAAAATTAAATACAAAATAACTAAAAACATAAATGCACCTAGCCTTGCATGTAGGTCAGCACCATTTCATTTGTCACGTGTACACATTCAGGAATATAACATCATTTTGCATGTTAGCATTAAAGTTAAAGTTTTCCACAACCCAGATATTTAAGTGAATTTCAAGGCGGTATTTTCTCACATTCAAGGAAAAAGAAAAACTACTCTCACAAGCAACAAGAGAGAAATGCAAGAACTCTTGCACCGTCTACTTTTGTAGATTGAGTTCCGACTCCCATGCAATTTGCTAAGTCCTCAAGATAAAAAGAGGTGTAATTTTCTAATAGATAGATTTATAAAGGACAAGTATTTAATTTGAGGAGCATATGAAAGAAAAAAATTAAAAGCAATATCATTAAATATGACAATATAACTCATATACACCGAATTGATACTCATGTGAATATTATACCACTATCTGAACTAAATGGCTAGCTCCAAATCTAAAAAGTCACATTTTTCTTAAAATTGTCCGTAAATTCCCCGCAAATAGCCAAATTACAAAAAGAATAAGATGTATCTTGAGTTAAGATTCACTCAACTAGTTAGCACCTATATTGAAAATAAGTTATGTTAAAAAACAAGAAATGCAACAAATATTAGTGGGCATTCTACCTTAGGAGTGACCGTTAGCGAATCGAAAAAGCAAGACAAAAAAAGAGTGATTTAGAATCCGACAAGCAATAATTCATTTATGTCAATTTATTTGATACATAGCGGTTTTTAGTTGTTGTTAAAATGTTTAAGAAGGGGCTTTTGTACATGAGGATATTAAAAGGATGCTTAAACACAACGGTTTAAAACCACTTTGTCTTTTTGTTATTCAATAGCGGTTTCTAACCATTGTTGTATCTCGTACCACCGTTATACATAATGAATTGTTAACCTAAATACTGCATACGAAAGCGGTATCATCTTCATACTTTAGCAGCAACTAACATTCAATTAAGGCACAAACATTGTTCGTGAAGCCTATTTCATCCTACCGGATAATCATAAAAATTCAATTAGCAATACCTTCCAAGGTATCCAAATTCAGGAAATATAATGTATGCATATAATGATAAAATTAGAGACATATATCTAGGGAATAACTCTTACCTCAAAAACTCCGGCTAACACCGAAATCGCCTATCTTCACGGTGTCGGAACCCATTAACTAATAAATTATTAGGCTTAATATGTCCATGCACTATATTCTCGTTATTGGTAGGAAATAAGTTAAGTACAAATGCAAGAACAAGCAAGAGAAATAGTTGTATAAAAAAACTAAATGGAATTTACTTAGATACATGAGCGTGAAGATACATCAAACCTAAGTATTTACGTGCGGTTGCTTCTCCAAGACCACCGGCATCCTCGAGAGACCCATTTGCCTTCCACATAGTCAAGAAGCGTGCGAAATCAAAATCATGGTAAAAAAATTAACAAGCAAATATCGGATGAGGGTGAGGACAAAAGAAGAGAAAATAATAAAATACCCATATACAAGTGATCTGCGGTTGGGTCATCAATAACCTCTACGAGATTGACTATATTATAATGACTCAACTTTCATGATTGAATTCTGAAAACATAAGAAAGTATAATCATTTAAACAAGAAAAAATATAATCAAATTATGAACTAAAAATATATATTATTTTTAGCATGGATGGAATAACTATTTTCTTTAGCAAAATATACTAAAAGGTGAATATAAAATGGTGCTAATGGCTTTGTTTTACGTTCCATTTTATCTGAATAACCTGGGTTCATTGTTATTAGGATTAGGATTTTAGACCTTGTCCATCACCATAGTCAACTTCTTTACCAGTTCGGCACCATTCTCTTTTGAACAAAAAATATTTCCAAATGGTAAAAAATTTCAGCCTACATGATCGTACATGCCTTTACCATCAAAAGAGAAAGCTCGTCATACAACGTTAGGGTTCAAAAGGCCTTGGGCATTCAAATTTCTAACTGAAAATAAAGCAAAAAAAAGAGCAAAGCAAACCGGTGTTCAATCAGGTTAAAACATTTCTCAATACTCAAGGAAAGAAAAAAGATTGGCTAGTATAATGTTCATTCCTCTTTAACATTCAATCGGGCTTCCAATAACAAATTCAAAAAGACAATCACAGCGAAACATAAAAAGAGGTGTAATTTTCCAATATATAGATTTATAAAGGAAAGTATCTAATTTGAGGAGCATATGAAAGAAAAAAATTAAAAGCAATATCATTAAATATGATAATATAACTCATATACACCGAATTGATACTCATGTGAATATTATACCACCGTCTCGAACTAAATGGCTAGCTCCAAATCTAAAAAGTCACATTTTTTTAAAATTGTCCGTAAATTCCCGCAATAGCCAAATTACAAAAAGAATAAGATGTATCTTGAGTTAAGATTCTCTCAACTAGTTAGACCTATATTTTATAACAAAAAGTTGTTATGGTGTTTAGAACAGATCGACCTAGTACGACATTTTATAGATTTCGTGTTAATCATAAAGTAAGGATGCAATGCCGTGTGAACAAGCTATAGCTGGATAAGGATAATGAAAGTCCACTATCTTGTGATGATTCCATATTTGAGAAAGCAAAGACTTTTAGAAGAAAAAGCTAACTTATCAATAATTTTGAATTGTTTTAAATATAACTAGATTTGGATAAAGCAACATATCATTGCAAAGAGTATACTTCAACAAAAGATTATTTGAACTTAAAGCCCAGTAGCCCACATAAATAAATTAACAACCATCAAAGAGAATGACCTCAAAAATCAGCCACGTCAATTGAGAGTTATGGAAGTTAACAAGCTATAGACATTTAACTATACTAAAAAGAATGTTATGGAATTAGTTTACAAGGATTAAAAGAGCTTCATCCAATAGCTACTACTGCTTATGAAGAGACATTATTATCAAATGCATATTTGGGAAGAATCAATACTTTTGCCCTCATTCCTTCTGTAAACTCATTGATTTCATCTTTCAATGCTAAAATTGTCACGCCCCAATTTTTATAGACTTAGATTTTAAATAAGTAATAGAAATTAAAAGATTTGAGGCGTGAAATTTAATTTTGAAATAAAACAACGATAAACTTTATATGAAAGAGTTAACGTCTAATTTTTTCAAAAGTGAAATAATGTTACGGCGGAAATGTAAACATTCAAATAATTTCTAGGAAAAACATAAATTCTTAAGTTCAACATAAATTCATCAATTAAATAAATAGTAAAATTAAAAGCATGAGCATGATGTCCCTCGTCATCACTCCTCGCCGTCCACTCATTACGAAATGGGTTTATTGGGGGTGAGTATGCAAGCACACTCGGTGGAGATAAAATTTATTCAAAATTTAATACACAAGTAAAAACATGATAATCAACTAAAATTAAATAAATTCACATGAACTTTGCCAACTTTGCCATTGATAATTTGTCACTTTGTCATTGATACTTTGCCACTTTGCCAACATAGAAATGGAGTTGTGAGCCTTCCCAAAGCCATTTAAAGACTCTGGTATTCTCACAAGTAGAATGGAGCACGGCGGGTTAAACCCGGAGATCCGTCGATCCCGGACCACATTAGGGCCCTGGCTATTAGACTTTGCCATTGAGCACGGCGGGATACACCAAGGACCCGTCGATCCCGGACCTCATAAGGGCCCCGGCTATTAGAATAACATGGAATAATATAATTCAAGCAGATAATCACATAATTTACAATAGGCATTAAATATTGAATAAAACATGCAATACTCTACGATATCACCGTAGAGCAATTAAATTTCCACCTTAATTGATCACCTGCAGAGTGTAACAAATAGCCTCGTAAAATTAGCCTTCGTAACTTTCGTCACCTAGCATTAATAATTATTTTTTAATTAGCACATATCCTAATTAACACCACAAAAAAAAATGAATTTGGCGAGGGGGTTAGCAAGGGAATTAACGAGGGGGAGGGGTTTGGCGAGGGCTTTATCGAAGGAAGGTAGCCCTCTGCAAAACCTTGTCGGTAAACACTTCCCTCGCCAAATCCCTCGCTAATTAACGAGGCGCTTGCCCTCGCTAATTGCCGAGGGATTTGGCGAGGACGAGTTTAGCGAGGGCTTTAGCGAGGGCTGAATTAGCGAGGGTTTTAGCGAGGGCGTTTGGCGAGGGTTTTGGCGAGGGCCACCGGCGAGGGAGTTGGCGAGGGCTAGGTTGGCGAGGGATTTGGCGAGGGTTCGATTGGCGAGGGACTTGGCGAGGGCGCCACCGGCGAGGGAATTGGCGAGGGGAGAGCCGGCGAGGGCATTAGCGAGGGCCACCGGCGAGTGTGGGCCCCTCGTCTTGTCCCTCGCTAAATTTAAACTTGAAATAAAAATTCGCGGCCGGGGGTATCGAACCGCGACTGGCCGCGGCCGCAGGCCGTGGCAATGGCAGCGATTTTAATTTCGCGAGGAGGATTCAATCCGCGACCTCCGTGTCAATAAGAGGAGAGTCTCACCGCTTTACTGCTTTAGGCAAAGCTAATCATTCGATATGATTTTGCTTTTAATTATATTAATATCATATTATGTTCATTATTTTATATATTTAATTTATAATTAAATTTTATACTATATATTTAATTAAATTATCTACTATATATATTCAATTAAATTATATCATTTTTTAATTTTTATTATTATAACATATATATTCAATTATATATATTTACTACATATATTATCATTTTTATTATTATCACATATATTTTCAATTAAATTGTATATTATATATTCACTAATGTTATTATAATTTTCAATTAAATTATATTATTTTTAATTTTTATTATTATAACATATATATTCAATTATATATATTTACTACATATATTATCATTTTATCATTTTTATTATTATCACATATATTTTCAATTAAATTGTATATTATATATTCACTAATGTTATTATAATTTTCAATTAAATTGTATATTATCATAATTTTTATTATTTTCATTTATAAATGTTATTATTATTATAACATATATATTCAATTATTATAATTATTATGTCTATAATTGTTATTATTATCATATATAATCGTATTATCATGTTTATATATGTAATCTTAAACAATTAAAATTAATACTTTAAATAATTAAAATTCATCATCTTAATTAATTAAAATTCATACTCGTAAATATTTAAAATTCATAAATTCTTAATTAACATTCAGAAAAATTCATAGTTTTAAACAAAAATAATGAATTCACCGCCGCCTAGAACCTCGGGACCCTCGTGATGACCGATCGTAACCACTCGACCACCTGGGAACACCACTACTGTAAGGAACCCCGCATCCCCTGCAACAGCCTCCTGGATTTGACATTGCATGTTCGCCGTCAACTCCTCTCTCAAAGCTGCGTCTCTTCGCTCCATCTCCGCTGCATCCTATCACGCTCCTCTTGGAGCGGGCGATCGACATCACTTGGGTGTAGCCAACGGGAGGAGGAGGAGTACTCGATGAGCAAGAGCCGGAGGGATGCGTCTAGACTTACCTGGCGGACCGAGACCCCGAACCCTCCCGTGTTGTTTTCCAACGGTTTGGACATAGATCTGGGATAAGTCGGGTTGGGGTTCGGAGCTCGACCCCTCGGAGGGCCGAGGCATCCGGGAGGCCGCCTCTTGTACTTCATACTGTACGAATATTTCCACAATTAAAATTTTAGATTACAAAAATAGACATATATATAATTTTTTTATAAATTATTACATAATATAAAATGAAAATACTTACAACCGTGTCACTAATGACCCGTAGGTGTACTCCCCTTCGGAGTTGCGTGGTAATGCCGCACTATGTCCGGATCGGTGGGGGCCGTCCATGCTTCATCTCCTATATTTATTTAATTAGAACCACGTGTTTAATTAAAATATTGAACTAGCATTAAAAAATTACTTACAAAGTCATATGAATATTCGGCCGCTCCACGGATCCGCCCCTATGACGGAGATGCGTGCATTCGGGCCTCCGTGCTCCGACATTCGATTCCTCCTACACCTGCGCGCTCTTTGACCTCACCTCTTCTCTACCCCAATACTCGAGCAGTGGATTGAAGACGGCGTCATCCCATCCAGGCACTGTTCCTTGGTGAAGAACAACGTTTTCACGTTGTTCAAAGCATATCGATGTATCTTTCCACGCCCTACGAAGGAACAGTGATACACCTCCGTTGAGTTCGTAACGGAAGGGTCCCACCTAGTCACTTGCCGCCAAACAAAATATTATTGTACTCAATAAGCGTTAAAGTTTATAAATTAATCAAAATTAAATAGCGAATAACAAAATATAATGTACGAAATGACTCCCAAGACGTCCAAATTCTCCGAGGAGATATCATCCGGAAAGTGAATGCACCGGGCTCCATTTGTTTATACATAATATCCCGAATAATCCTCGGATACACGATTCGATGGCATCAACCTCGCAAAAGCGGAATAAACACGCGAAATTAATAGACATATAAATATGACACAATTTATTATTCACAAGTATTTAACTTACGTGCCCCTCAGATCCATATATCCACGATCGAACCCGCAGGAGCCGGAGCCGGATCTCGGATGGTCCTCATAAGACTCTGAGCCGACAGCCTCGTCCGCTTCATCTCGCTGAATAATGGGTACTGCGATTGGTACCCTCGACCTGCATTCGACGCTCCGTCGACCCAAATCGTCCCTCGACCCAGACGGTCCCCTCCATCCAGACGGTCCGCTCATCTCGTAACAATAATTAAATAAAACCACATTATTACACTATTCAATAACAAATAATTCATCATATACTCGAGCAAAGTGCATTAAAATGAAACACACATAATTATTACACTATATATTCAATATTCATCCGAGTTTTCATCCTCCTCCTCTTCACTCTCCTCCTCCTCATCATCATCATTTTCTTCTTCTTCTTCTTCGTCTTCTCCTTCCTCTTCTTCATTATTTTCAATATCAATTAGTGCACCGTTGACATCATGTCACAATATGATTGGATCATCATCCGCTTTGCACAACATTAATTTGGGACTCAAGGTCGTCTTGAAAGGGGAAGCTCTTGTTCATTCGTTGGCACGGTCTCGACCAAGGATCTCGGTTTGATTTTGCAAACGGCCAACCACTCATGTCTACGCTTTCCGGTACTTGCAATAGTAAACTTGAGTGGCTTGACTTGCTAACACAAAAGGATCGTAGGCCGTATCTTCCCCTTTGATTAACGTCCACAAGTTTGTAATGAGGATGTACTCTAGTTCCATTTGGCACGAGATGGATCAAACCACTCACACTTGAAGTAACAACATTTTTCTCAATACGTCCGGGTACTCCAATTGCACTACTTCCTCGAGGATCCCGTAGAAATCATTCTCATCTCGCATCATAATTTTTACCCTTGATACAAACGCCACAATTTGAAGTAGATTTGGATTAGCCATAAGTTCGTGTGTGAAATTTGTAACCATTCACGTAATATCCAGTGGTATGTGGTGACACAACTCGAAGGATCGCTAGAAAGATCACGTATCCACCGATTTTGAATATTGTTTATCCTTACAAGTTGTTCAAACCACGATGCAAACTCATCTTGTAGTCTATTATCTTGTTCAGCCCTCGAGAGTCCCGGTTGGTATTTTTGCAATTACTCGGAAAACATACTACAAAAAGGGGATTTGATTATTTAATATACGGATTGACGGTATAATTAACAAAAGTTGAACGTTATAAACTTACTCGATATACGGTTGCAACTCAGACAATTCAAGAACACGCACGTATGAGCCGTGTTTTTCTCCTCATCTACAATCCATCTTTTGTTCACCTTTCCAAGATGTCGACCAGGAGGTATAAATATGGACAAAGTACCTTTCGCTACTTCGGGTACCTCACCCCGACCATCGTAATTACGAGGTACACCGTGCCGCCTCGTCCGAACGTGATCGTCAAAATAGAGGGAACAAAATATTGAGGCCTCTTTTGTTAAATACGCATTTGCAATCGATGCTTCAACATGCGCCTTGTTACCAACACCGAGCTTAAAATATTGAAGATACCTAATTAAATGAATCAAGTGTTATATATATATATATATATATATATATATATATATATATATATAACCGTTTTAGGTAATCAAATAATTTAGAGTTATAAATTACCTCTCAAATGGATACATCCATCTATACCGCACAGACCAGCCTATCCTTGCTTCGTATGCAAGGTGCACAGTGCAGATGCTCCATCGAATTGAAGAAGTCGGGCGGAAAAATACGTTTCAACTTACACAATATAATCGGAACATTTGCTTCCAATCGAGCCATGTTCTCATCGTAATGGATGTAGAAGTTAACTCCTAAAGAACAAACTAAGTTCGTGTGATTGCTTTCCACACATTCGGCGGCAGAGTTTCACGAAAAGCAATCGGGAGTAGTCTCTGCATAAACACATGACAATCATGACTCTTCATCCCAAACATCTTCAATTTGCTCCAGTCTACACATCGAGATAGGTTACACACATAGTCATCGGGAAACTTCAACTCGATTACCTATCTCGCACGTATCATCCTTTGACTCTTATCAAGTGAATAACAAGCTTTGGGATACTTTCTGTGCGTTGACATTTCTCTAGAGAGGGACGACGACAATATTCATTAAGTTCATCCCTAGACTTATTTGTGTCTTTTGTTTTCCCTTCCACATTCATCACCGTAGAACAAATTATCAAACACATTTTTTTCAATGTGCATCACATCCAAATTATGCCGGATCAAGAGGGTACTCCAATATGGCAAATCCCAAAAATACTTTTCTTCCTCCACCACCATCTAATCTTTTGTTGTGGGCCTCAAAGACCTCTTCTCGTCACTTTCCTACCCCAACCAATCAATTTCTTGTAGAAGCATTTCACCTGTTCGGATGGGTGGTGGGTCATCTCAGTAACTACTACATTCTTCGTGAATGCAGCCTTGTTCTTGCGATACGGATGTCCCTGGTAAGAACTTACGATGGTTATCAAACCACGCATCGCTTATGCGGCTGAATTTTAAAGTGAAGGCATCGGAGTACTCAAGACAATATGGACAAGCAAATTCTTCCAAATGGTGCTCCATCCAGACAAAGATTGAGTAAGCCGGAAAGTCACTAATGGTCCAGATTAATGCGGCTCGCATCATAAAATTCTCGCTTTCTAGCAACATCATAGGTTTCCACCCCATTTCCCCACAAAGCATGTTCAAATCATGAATTAGTGGCTGTAAAAATACATCTAAATTATCCTTCGGATTTTTAGGACCAGACACCAAAACCGTCGAAACATGAATTGTTCTTTCATGCACAACCATGGGGGCAGATTATGACGGTGTCACTATCACCGCCATGACGAATATTGTTTTCTGTCGCCCAAACGGTGAAAACCATCGGTGCTCAAACCCACCTCACATTCCGTATTTCACCGCAAAATCAGGATATGAATAGTCCGTGTTTCCAAGCCAACGAATTTGGCAGGGTGACGCATAACACCAGCCTCATCATTATAGCAACTAGCATGCCATATCATATCCTTAGCGGTAGTAGTGGATTGATACGGTCTCAATCGAGGAATGATAGGAAAATAAAACATCTCTTTGAAAGGAATTTGTTCTTTTTCCATCGACCATCCACACCACGTCTAGCGAGGTTTGAATCGTGACCGACCACAAACCTTACAAGATTCAAGTTCCTGCCTCGCACCCCAATATATCATACAATTATTTGCACAAAGAATCAATCCTCTCTACGGGAAGACCCATCCCACCCATCAACCGTTTAGTATCGTAAAATTTCTTGGGCACCCGATTTTCTCGGAGGGCAAATCTCACTAATCAAATCAACTATTTGATTGTAACCCCATTCGACAGTCTATTCTCAGTTTTAATGTTTAAAAGACGGGCATTGAATGACAACCGAGAATGAGACTCGCAACCAGATACAGATCATGATCCAGCCGGAAGCATGTCAAAAAAATGTGCGGCATCTTTGATTAGGAGGTTCCTCACTAAGGGGCTCTTCTTCCACATTTTGAAACTCGATGTTAGGACCAGTTAAGTCCATCATCATATTTTGAGTACGAGCTAGGTCGCAGTTGTCGCCAACTCTATATGAAGTCGATTTGGCTGATCATAGTTTCGGTGTGGCATAGAATTCCAATTTTGCTCACCGTGCAAAATCCAATTGTGATAATTAGACATAAACCCATGCCTAAACAAATGTGATTTCACGTCAATGGGTTCTCTAAAACTATGGTTCCTACATTTGAATTTCGAGCAAGGACACCTAATCTTTCCTCCACTCATCCATTCCGGGTTACTAGTAGTGAATTCTATAAACGATTCGATTCCACTCGAAATTCGGGAGATATCATGCCATTAATCGTTCTTGGACCATACATCCAACTACGGCTTGAATAATTCATCATTTCAAATTAATGAAGATTCAAAATTTAATTAAATCATAATTAATTCTTCCACTTAATATTTTTTTCCTAATATTAATATATATATATATATTTTCTAAAAATTTCGGCAGAGTTTTGTTTTATTTTATCGCATTCCCAGCTTAATATATCAAGTTAATTCCTAGTGCATCCATTTCCGACTTAATTAAAATTAATCAAGTCGGAACGCACATTCTACAAAGAAATAATACCAAACAATTCATCAACCCTCAACTCCAACATCAACTTGAATCGAACATCGATTCAATTTTCAAAACTAATATTATAATTGAACTATCATACAAAATTTGATCGAACATCGATCACCATATATATAAATTATTATTATATCATGCATGCAAAATAATTTTAAATCAAATAATTATTACAATTAAATTAAAAGCATATCTTTAAATAATTAATTAAAAAAGAATACTTACGGTGATAGTGGTGGCGTGTAGTGAAATTATATGCCCGGATCGAATCTTTTTCAACACACCTACAAATATATAAATTATAGCAATTAAATTAAATTATAATAATTAATATTAAAAATAAATTTATATAATTGCATACATACTAATTACTCTAAATAATTAATAAATTTATACTACTTATTAATTATATAATTGCATACATATACTAACTCTAAATAATTAATAATATTATACTACTAATTATTTTTAAATAATTATTAATAATTAAAATACACATAACAATTACAAAAATTAACACTAAATAACTAATAAAACAATACCTATACAAGCATATGTATAATAACAACAAAATTACACAAATATATGCATATGAAAAATACAAAATTTGTAAAATAACAACAAAATTAACCGATTAAATCATAAAAACTCACCGTAGAAATGTTCCTAGGAATGAGTAGAACAAAGCCCGACTATTATGCGGGCCAATTTCAGCGACGGCGGACGGAGGCGGCGCGATGGGAAAATAGGGAGAAAAGAGGGGCCGTGCGTGGGGAAGAAAGGTTGGGCTGGGTTTTATACCTGCAGTTTTACGAGGGCAATACCGAGGGGCCCAAGCCCTCGTTAATACATTGCCGAGGGCCCGGCCCGACCCTCGTTAAATTTGGGCTCGGCGAGGGCCCAACCCTCGTTAATTTTTGCCGACGGTCACGCCCTCGTTAATTGGCGAGGGCTTAATTTCCTCGCGAAGGCCCTCGTTAAAATTGGCCTCGCCTATCCTCGCTAATTAACGAGGGTTTTCTCCCCTCGCTAATCCCCTCGTTAATTTTGGATTTTTTTGTAGTGTAAATTTTCAAGAGGACTAATGATTTTAGTTATATATTTATTATAAATTTGAGGATCAAAATGCAAGATTTTAAATAATTTTTTGGACTTAAATATAAGAAATCATAAATTAATTTGGGATAATCTAAATCCCTAAATTAAAACCCTAGTTCCCAAATTGTACATCAACTAAATTTATATTAATAGCGGTGAGACTTGAATTACCGCATAATTAATCTTATAGATAAAATTATTAATACAATATAATAATTAAATAAAATAATATTAATGGAATAAAATAAAAATAAAATTTATAATATTAAATAAATACCTACACACCGCATAAATAATTTTATTGAAAACACACACACCGCACATACAAAAACACACACCGACACACACAAAAATACACACCGACACACACACCCATTCACAAAACGCACACACATATATACACGCACGTAAAACCAAACTCACGCACACACACATACACACACACACACACACCAAAACACCAAACTCACGCACACATGCACACATCCACATCCACATCCACATCCACATCCACATACACATACACATACACATACACATAAATAAAACACACACACCCTCACACACTGATCACATAGACTATGCATATATATATATATATATATATTTATTATTTATTTTTCAATCAATTTAATTCCAACATCAAATAAATAAATAAATATATGAGGGATAAAATATTTAATAACTCATGTACATCAAATTAAACATGGAGATTTATTAAAAAATTGATAAATAGTATAGTATTGGTTACATAAATTAAACAACGGAAAATAATTGAAAAATATTTGGTGGAACGAAATTACCGTTGTTCTTGAGAAATTGAAAAGTCTGCTGCCGTCTTTGAGAAATATGAGATTTTTTTTTTTGTGTGTGTAGGTTAAAACTCTTATATAAATAAGTATTAGGAATGGGCTTGGGCTTGAGTGAGATAAGGACTAAAAAAATATTATAATCTAATTGAGAGATAAGAATTGAAATTTAAATTTAAATTAGGATTTAAAAATTGAGGGTGAAAATAAATTAGGGATTTAAAAGATTAATAGGAATAATTAATAAAATAAAATAAAAATTACGTTAAATATAATATTATATATTATAAAATTATGGGTATTACAACCTACCCCACTAACAATAATTTCGTCCTCGAAATTTTAAAACTTACCACGTAGTAGGAAGTTTGGGTATCTCGTTTGTATTTCATCCTCTCGTTCCCACGTGGCTTCATCTCTTCCATGTCGACTCCATTGCACTTTGATGAAAACTACGTCTTTGTTGCGAAGTCTATGAACTTTTCTTTCCAAAATGAGTTCCGATACCTCCTCATATGACATGTCTCTATTGACCTCCAAGGTTGAGTAGTTGACAATGTGGCTTGGATCATGTAGGTACTTCCTCAACATGGACACGTGGAAAACGTTGTAAACCGCCGCAAGAGATGGGGGCAGAGCAAGCCGGTAGGCTAGGTCGCCCGACTCGATCTAGAATTTCGAAAGGACCAATGTACCTTGGTCTCGAGTTTTCCCTTGCCACCGAATCGAATAACTCCTTTCGTAGGTGAGATCTTCAAGAATACTTTCTCCCCTTAAGCAAATTCTATTTGTTTCCTTCGCTTGTCGGCATAAGACTTTTTGTCTATCTTGAGCTATCTTGATTCTTTCTCGTATCTTTTGTATTACCCCAACAGTTTGTTCGACGATTTACGGGCCTAAAACCTTCTTTTCACCAACCTCGTCCCAATAAGAGGGAGACATGCATCTCCATCCGCATAATGCTTCATAAGGTGTCATTCCGATCGTTGCACGATAGCTATTGTTGTAAGCAAACTCAACTAGTGGCAAATGAGACTCCCAATTTCCACCGAGATCCAACACACAAGCTCGTAGCATGTCCTCTAGAATTTGAATAGTTCTCTCGGTTGTCCATCATCTGCGGATGAAAAGTTGTACTAAATCTCAACTTCGTCCCCATAGCGGTTTGTAAACTCTTCCAAAACTTCAAGTGAACCTAGTGTCTCGATCCGACACTATTGAGACAGAACCCCATGAAGTCTAACAATCTCTCAAATGTATATTTGTGCGGTGATCCATCCCGAAAGTCATCTTTACGGGTAGAAAATGTGCAGACTTCGTCAATCTATCCACAATGACCCATACAACATGATTTCCTCTAACCGACCGTGGCAAACCCACTACGAAATCCATGGTAATGTGCTCCCACTTCCATTCTCGGAATTTCAAGAGGCTTAAGCAGCCCGACGGTCGTTGGTGCTCGGCTTTAACTTGTCGGGCATACCAAGCATCGTTCCACAAACTTCCCGATGCTACCTTTCATGTTTCTCCACCAAAACATTGTCCTTAAATCTCGGTACATCTTAGTTCCTCCAGGATGAGCTGCATACGCCGTACAATGAGCTTCTTCTAGGATTTCTCTTCTCAAATTTTCATCTTTGGGTACACACAACCGCCTCAAACATGAGAGCACCATCGGATGCTACCATGAAGCCTTTACCATCCCCATATAGTGCTCGCTTCCTCATCTTGTTCAAGAATCCATCCTTGTCTTGTGCTTCTCTAACTCTGTCTCGTAACAAAGGTTGAATCACCATAGCCGCCACAATCGCCTCAACATTCCTTGGCGGTCCCACTACTTCTATCCGTAGATTGGCAAAATCCCTTACTAATTCCTCTTGCTGTGTCAAAAACATGTCAACTCTCCTCTATCCTTACGACTTAACGCATCCGCCACCACATTGGCCTTACCCGGATGGTAGTGAAAGGTGCAGTCGTAATCCTTCACTAGTTCCAACCACCTTTGTTGCCTCATATTCAACTCTTTTTGCGTGAAGAAATATTTTAGACTTTTATGGTCCGTATAAATCTCACACCTTGCCCCATAAAGATAATGCCTCCAAATCTTCGTAGCATGGACCACCGCCGCAAGCTCCAAATCGTGAGTAGGGTAGTTCAACTCATGATTCTTCAATTGTCTCGAGGCATAAGCAATCACCTTGCCATGCCGCATCGTAACACATCCTAGACCTTGCTTTGACGCATCACCGTAAATTACAAAACTTCCGGATGTATCTCGGAATTGTCAAAACAGGCTGAAACTAATCTCATCTTCAATTCTTGGAAGCTTTCCTCACACCGGCTCGCCCACTCAAACTTTTCTCCTTTTCTCGTTAGACGGGTCATTGGTGAAGAAATCTTTGAAAATCCTTCAATGAACCTTCTATAGTATCCTGCTAAGCCCAAAAAGCTGCGAACTTCATTAACATTGGTAGGCGTCCTCCAATCATTAATCGCCTCAACTTTAGCCGGGTCGACCTCTATCCCTTGAGCGGTGACAACATGTCCAAGGAACACAACCCGATCAAACCAAAACTCGCACTTCTTGAACTTCGCATACAACTTCTCCTTGCGAAGTACCTCTAGTATTATGCTCAAGTGCTCCTCGTGTTGCTTGTTGTTCTTTGAGTAGATCAATATGTCATCGATAAACACAATGACAAACTGATCTAAGAACGGGTGGAAGTCTCGGTTCATCGATCCATGAATATTGCAGAGCGTTGCTCAAACCAAAAGGCATTACCGTGAACTCATAATGCCCATATCGAGTCCTAAATGTCGTCTTCGGTATATCACTATCCTTCATTTTCAATGGTGATAACCCGATCGCAAGTCTATCTTATAAAAGATTGGCTCCTTTGGTGATCAAATAAATCTTCGATCCTCGGTAGTGGGTACTTATTCTTGATAGTTAATCGATTCAACTCCCTATAGTCGATGCACATCCTCATCGTCCCATCCTTCTTCTTCACAAATAGGACAGGTGCTCCCCAAGGAGAGACACTTGGTCGAATGAATTTCTTGTCCAACAACTCTTGTAATCTGTACCTTGAGTTCTTCAAACTCTTTCGGTGCCATTCGATAAGGTGCCTTTGATGTGGGTGCTTGATCCCTGAACAAATCTATCGTGAACTCCACTTGTCTTTCGGGTGGGATACCGGGTAAATCCTCCGGAAAAACATCTTGAAAATCTCGAACCACCGGAACATCTTCAATCTTTGTTTCACGAGTAGGGGTTCCCATCACATTGACCAAATACCCTTGACACCGCCGCTTCGTAGCATCTTTAGGGCCTTCATAGCTGTTATGATAAGGCTCTTAGCTCCCGTCCTTGATCCAAAGTAAACCAATTCCTCCCCATTTGGAAGCTTTAACACCACTTCCTCTTTCCACAATCAATGCTAGCTTGATATTTGGACAACTAATCCATGCCAAAGATTACATCAAAGTGATTCATTTCTATGACATATAAGTTAGCATCTAAGTTTCTACCATGCATTTCTAAATTCACATCCTTAGCTACTCTATCTCGTGACCTTTGTTTGACCCGAGGGTATACTAACGTCAAGTGCTTCGACTTTGTTGGTTTCTTTACAACCAACCTTAGCACAACACTTTGTGGATATAAAAGAATACGTCGCACCCGTATCAAACAAAGCTAGAATGGAACTTTATTTAATGTCAACATACTGTCATGGTATCGTGGTGTTCTTGACCTCCACCTCATGACCGGACATAGAGTAAACTCGTGCTTCGCCTTTAGGAGCTGGATTACGGCCTCCAAAGTTAGGATAGAAAGGGGGCTGTATGGCCCGGTGACGGCACTGAAGCACTTTCCTTGTCCTGCAAGACAATCTCCTCCGTGATTCTTCCCATAGTTGGCGCAAGTGGGTTTGATTGGTTGAGCATTAGCACCCGTGGCTCCCTGAAACTTTCCTTGCTTATTCTCGACTGTGGTTGTTGTTCGGTTATGACCGTCCCATCTCCTCTTTCCCAAAAGGTTTGTCGGTTTCGAATTCACTTTCTCGGTTCGCTAGCTTGAAGCAATTTCACCAGCTCTCCTCACCAAGTCACCGAAAGGTATGTCTCCGTGACCCGCTAGGATGCTCCGTATCTCCCGGTCTTAACCCCTTCTTGAATTTAAGAGCTTTCTTCTTGTTGATGTTATGACGAGTGTTACTCGAGAATGTGCCAACATTCTGGTCACAACATCGAATTCGTCCTTCCACTTCCACTAACCCTTAACCCACGTTTTGTCTTGATCAATGTCTTGTTTTCTTTCGAATGAAGACTTACGGCGATCAAGTCATGCGTTTGAAAAGGCAAGCAAAGAGAAGTTATAAAGATCATGGGGAAGTTACATGGAAGTTACCTATTTTCAAGGGAGATGTGGAAGTTATCTTCAAGCATTAAGAGTCATTTATCTATATATACATTTGCTATGAAGAGTAAAACTTGAAGTTGAGGAAAACACAATCTAGCATAGTCTATTGGCATAGATTATAGAATTTATTGTAGTTTCATACTCGATACTTCCGTTGGTGAATGTTCCAACATTTCACTCAACATTGGGTCTTTATTTGTATTAGTGATAGGTTAGATTGAATATTGTCTAGTCACCGTATACGTAGATCCATTCACGGTGTGGCTTATATTTTCACCGATTGTATCACTTAACAATTACTAGTGATAATGCGCCGATTGGCGGTATAGACTTATTTATAGTCTATATAAAAATTTTGATATCCATCTTGCAAAGTGTTTAAGACTTCATTTGTGTATTTCTGTTCTTTTATTTTAGTACGTGTTGTTCTCGATTGTGCCAATATTCGTGACAACATTCTCGCATAAACACTTACGCACACCTTCACTTACGTTCGGTATCCACCATATGGTGTGCAAAACGAGCCATGTTGCTGAATTGTCTCTCGTACTCTTCCATAGTCGGGTTTCCTTGTTGGAAGTTGAAGAATCGGGACTCCATCTCCTCCCGATAGGTGTCTGGAAAGAATCTCTCCATAACGATTTCATTGAATTCCTCCCACGTCGATTGCATCTCTTGCTTCTTCGGTTCTCGATCTCCGGTAGCCTTCCCACCAATGGTCAGCATCCTCCACCAATTGAAATTCAGCACAAGCTACACGTTGCCGAGACGTGCATCTAACGAGACGAAAGATACGTTCCAACGCTCGAAACCATTCTTCAACACTAGCAGTCCATTGCGTCCGTTAAAGGTGGGTGGCTTGTAGCGACGGAATTGTTCCACGACATTAGCATTATCTTGGAAGTCTCCTTGAGTAGTCGGGTTGGGAACATCAGCTTGGTTGTGTGCGTTACCTCGACGAGCCATAACCTAAGATATTTTGTTACAGATTAAGTAAATGTGCTAGATTTGACGCACTACACTAGAGGCCTCTAAATATGGAAGAACACTATTTGTAAACTAGTAATAATAAGGTTTCAAATAGCATACCACCTAGAGTTCATATAAGCATGCCAATTTATGCATCAAGACATCACATAATTCGCACATATTAAAACATAAAATTTTGTACCTTATAAGTGAAGCGGTGAGGCGGTGATGGGCGACATATGCTCGAACATTTATAAATGAACTCTTTTTTTTTTATTTCGTTAATAAAATACACTTAAAATAATTTTGACACTTAAATTTTGAACAAGTCTACAAGAACGTAGACCTGCTTCGATACCACCTGTCACGCCCCAATTTTTATAGACTTAGATTTTAAATAAGTAATAGAAATTAAAAGATTTGAGGCGTGAAATTTAATTTTGAAATAAAACAACGATAAACTTTATATGAAAGAGTTAACGTCTAATTTTTTTCAAAAGTGAAATAATGTTACGGCGGAAACGTAAACATTCAAATAATTTTCTAGGAAAAACATAAATTCTTAAGTTCAACATAAATTCATCAATTAAATAAATAGTAAAATTAAAAGCATGAGCATGATGTCCCTTGTCATCACTCCTCGCCGTCCACTCATTACGAAATGGGTTTATTTGGGAGGGGGTGAGTATGCAAGCACACTCGGTGGAGATAAAATTTATTCAAAATTTAATACACAAGTAAAAACATGATAATCAACTAAAATTAAATAAATTCACATGAACTTTGCCAATAATAAACTTTGCCAACTTTGCCATTGATACTTTGTCACTTTGTCATTGATACTTTGCCACTTTGCCAATAATACTTTGCCAACATAGAAATGGAGTTGTGAGTCTTCCCAAAGCCATTTAAAGACTGCGGTATTCTCACACGTAGAATGGAGCACGGCGGGTTAAACCCGAAGATCCGTCGATCCCGACCACATTAGGGCCCCGGCTATTAGACTTTGCCATTGAGCACGGCGGGATACACCCGAGGACCCGTCGATCCGGACCTCATAAGGGCCCCCGGCTATTAGAATAACATGAAATAATATAATTCAAGCAGATAATCACATAATTTACAATAGACATTAAATATTGAATAAAACAAGCAATACTCTACGATACCACCGTAGAGCTTAGAGCAATTAAATTCTCACCTTAATTGATCACCAGGAGTGTAACAAATAGCCTCGTAAAATTAGCCTTCGTAACTTTCGTCACCTAGCATATATAATTATTTATATTTAATTAGCACATATCCTAATCAAATTTTCAAGAGGACTAATGATTTTAGTTATATATTTATTATAAATTTGAGGATCAAAATGCAAGATTTTAAATAATTTTTGGACTTAAATATAAGGAATCGTAAATTAATTTGGGATAATCTAAATCCCTAAATTAAAACCCTAGTTCCCAAATTGTACATCAACTAAATTTATATTAATAGCAAGTGAGACTTAAATTATCGCATAATTAATCTTATTGATAAAATTATTAATACAATATAATAATTAAATAAAATAATATTAATGGAATAAAATAAAATTAAAATATATAATATTAAATAAATACCTACACACACCGCATAAATAATTTTATTGAAAACACACACACCGCACATACAAAAACACACACCGACACACACAAAAACACACACCGACACACACACCCATACACAAAACGCACACACATATACACACGCACGAAACCAAACTCACGCACACACACGTAACACCAACTCACGCACACACACACCAAAACACCAAACTCACGCACACATGCACATATCCACATCCACATACACATACACATAAATAAAACGCACACACCCTCACACACCGATCACATAGACTATGCATATATATATATATATATATATATATATATTATTTATTTTTCAATCAATTTAATTCCAACATCAAATAAATAAATAAATATATGAGGGATAAAATATTTAATAACTCATGTACATCAAATTAAACATGGAGATTTATTAAGAAATTGATAAATAATATAGTATTGGTTACATAAATTAAACAACGGAAAATAATTGAAAAAGATTTGGTGGAACGAAATTACCGTTGTTCTTGAGAAATTGAAAAGTTGTTGCCGTCTTTGAGAAATATGAGATTTTTTTTTGTGTGTGCGTAGTTTTTCTAGGTTAAAACTCTTATATAAATAAGTATTAGGAATGAGCTTGGGCTTAAGTGAGATAAGGACTAAAAAATATTATAATTTAATTGAGAGATAAGAATTGAAATTTAAATTTAAATTAGGATTTAAAAATTGAGGGTGAAAATAAATTAGAGATTTAAAAGATTAATAGGAATAATTAATAAATTAAAATAAAAATTACATTAAATATAATATTATATATTATAAAATTATGGGTATTACAAAAATCCATGATGATGGATATGTATTATATGAAATTAAGGCATACTCTCTAAGGCATACTCTTTATAATTCAAGTAGAGCAGATTCTTCCAGCTTAATAATCAAGATTATGAAATCAAAAAGTGAGACTATATTTTACTATCATTTTTCGTCTCGAATCGATTCCCTTTAAATACAAAGATCCATTATCTTTCTAGTTTCTCAAAGGCAAATAGGAGGCATATGAGCGCAAGATTAAACTTCATGTTAATCCAAGTAAACTAAAATAAGATTTCTAAATCAAAATACCGTTTCACAAATTGAAATAGAAAACACTTAACACGAATTGCTCAAAGAAAAATAGAAGAAGCTGGAATATTAACTCACAAGTCATACCGATGCCTAATCGTCGAACTAACTTCAATGAAAAAACTCCACGGAATCATAATCATCTTCATCGATCCGTCGACAATAAGCAAACCCTCTAAATAAGAAAATAAATGAAACCAGATTTTAGAAGAACCCAAATGTTTGAGCAAAATAAATCAAGAAATCCGACGCACAATAATATCCAAGAACCAACAAGTAAATTGAGTTCGATTGGAGCCACAAATCGATAACTAAATTTGTTAAAGCAAATCGAGTTCGTTACGAAGAAACATTTTGTAGAACTAAGTGATAACATACCGTGAGTCCGAATCCTCCCATCGTAAAAGTCTTGAACCTATTGAGAAATGGTCTTCCCGAAAACTCATCACCGAAATGGTGTATCCAGTGTAATGTAAATGGTGCTGATTGAATGAACAGAGAATATGGCGATAATTGTGCTGATTGAATGAACGGAGAATATGGCGATAGAGTAGAGGATTTGCGTAATAGAGAGTTGTTTAAAATTATGTGCAAAGCAGCAAGGAGACATTTATTTCACAAGTTAGTTGAATATTAAAAAGAATGAGCGGGTGTTTTTCAGTGTTTTGCCGCGTATGTATTAGAATTTTGTGAGCATTCCTGTATTTTGTAGACTATTTTTTTCTTAACTTAAAAAAAAAAAAATTAAAGAAGAGTTATTAAGAATTGGGGTCACACCCCACAACTGAAATCGTGTTTCATGTTTTAATAAATTATTTGTTGGCAAATATTTTACATAAATAAATTTTATTGTGCAATTGATGTGCATTTTTATTTATTTTTAAATAATACTCCCTCGCCTCATACTCGTTGTAACATTTGCCAAAAAGATTCGTCCTATATTTGCCGCATCATTTTCTTACATGATAATAAAACAATTTTTTTACTTTTATCTATCCTCTCAAACTCTATAATATTACACCACTAGATGAGCTCCCGCGTATTACGCGGTATTTTCGTTAAATAACTTTTACAATATAATATATTATATATAATATTTTTAAATAATAATATATGTATTAAAATAATGTATATGTATAAAAATTATAATTATAATATTAAATTTAAATAATGGTAATATTAATCGTATGACAATTCATGCTAGGGATTAGAATTATTACAATTATGTGAAAGAATTTACTATAAGATTTGTTTCAAATTTATTTTATCATTAGAAAAAAAGAGACGATTAATAGAATTTTTTTGTATAATTGATGCATAATCGTATATTTATAATAAATATCATATATGATTATATTAAGTTTTTTTTTCTTTTATAAAAGTTGATACAACCACAATTTTTCTTAAATACATTTATAGGCTTAAGTTAAATATAATTTTATGTTTAAAAATTGTCATATGATAACACTTTTTAGATATAAAATTATAGGTATTTAAAATATTTAAAGATTTATATATTAACTTATTTATTAAAAATATACATATTGTGCAAGAGGTCTAAGGTTCAAACCTCCTTAGAAATATATTTTTAATTAATTCCTATATTAAAATGTCACATAGATGCCATACATTAATTATAAATCAATAGGAAAATGACACATAGATTATTAAAATATATATGCATTTTAATAAGAATGTGACACCTCATTCAAATTAACCTCATGACGACACCTAAGCAAAAACAAACTCCCTATTAGTAATATAGGGATATGCCACTATTTTTTTCACACTAACTCAATTTAATACTATTAAACAACTCTTTTATTAAAGTTTAAAAGACCACACCGCCCCCATAAAAATAACTTATATTATTAAACAACTCTTACATTAAAACTTGTGTCAAACAAGAAATATCACAACGAGTATGAGATGGAGTGTGTATCAATTATTTAATTAAAAGTATTAGTTTGTTAATGTTAGTTGTTTAATTAAAAATATGACAAACACTAAGGTAATGCTTGGTATATGAGTGAGAAATAGTAATGAGAATGATAGTGATAGTGGGAGGAATGATAATGAATGTACTAGTTTTAGTTTTAATGTTTGGTTTATGTCAAGGAATGACTCTCATTATATTTATTTCATTAAAAATGTGAGTAAAATATTAGAATTACTTTTTGTAGGGAATCAAATATTTATAACAACACATATATTTATTCTTATAACAACACTGGACAAATATTTAATTTTTGTAAGGACTAGTTATACATACTTGCCCTTATAGCAATATATACTTACTCTTATAATAAAGTAATTTTGGAGCGAATTTTTATTTATGATTTTACGCGAGTTTTTCAGAAAAAGTTCATGGAAATTTAACTTTATCTTGAAATTATAGTACCTCAATATATATATATATATATATATATATATATGTCACTTTAATGAAAGTATCATATTTATATTTAGGTATGATGATCACGTTTTTGTTAATGTAACAAAAATAATAGTGTTACATTATTAATATATTATTATATAGTTGGTCTCTTGTGAGGTGAGTATATGCATGCACTCGAATTTTATTATGATACTTTTTAGTTAATTTATTGTTACATTTTATTTTTTTATTTCCATGATACTATTATTTTGAAGGTGAGTACATACACTCACCTCATATGAGATCAAATCATTATTATATTATTGAATAAAAACTGGATAGAGTTGCTCGCAAACTACTCAAGATTATTTTAAAAATTTATACTTAATTCATAATTTAACAATGTTTTACTCAATATTTCAAGTCTATCTAAACTTTGTTGAGCTCAAAGAGTACGATATACTTCTACTTTAATATATTTTGAATCAAACTTTAACATATATTGTCGAGTACTTTTACTTGTTGATTCAGTTTGCCTTTTCAATCTTTTTTCGCAGGTGTGTTGTAAATAGTTTTCATGATTGCAAAGATGAATCATTCTTTTTTTTTTTCGATTTTTATTGCTAAACACTACAAAAACAATACTAAAATAACACAAATTTGTGTGAGATTGTCTCATATATGAGACACAATATTTTTTTCTATTTTTATATTAATTATTTTAAAAAAATCATAAATATATATAAATATATCAAATCTCATGTATAAGACAGTGTCACATAAAACTTCCTCGAGAAAACAATAGTAATTGTACAACTTATATTTTTAAATTGATTATCTACAATAATAAATATATAGCTGAAAATATTATTTAAAACATATCAACAAATTGTACTTTCTACTTTCACACAGATATGTGGTTCATTGAACATCAATACAAATATTTTGGATGATGAGCTTGTTGGGATGTAATTAGACCAAATCTATTTGAGACTAGACTGTAAATTTTAGTTTTAGCTTGTTTAATAAAATTCGTTAACATATATTAAATGTTGGAATGCCCTGAACCTTGGTTGCAAGCTAGTCGTATCTATTGACCAATTGCAAAAGGTGAGATGTATGTAACTTTCAATAATCCAATTACTTTTTATCTTAATAATCCAACTACAAAATAAGAGTTGGTCTTGTGAGAACCAATTTCACCATAAAACTGGTTTACAACTAATAATACCCTTCAACTATTACTTTTAAATGAAAGAACTAATATCATTCAAAACAAATACCTTAAAATATATACAACTAATACCTTTTAATGAAACAACTAATACCATTCATACTAGTTTTATAGTGAAACTTTTCACACAAGGCTTTGCCAAAAAAGTTAATACTTAAATAAAATTCACTTGAGTTATATATTATTTATATTACTATATATTTAAAAGTGCTATATATCAAATTCTCAAAATATAGAAAACTTCAAGAACGTTGATATATATGTTAGATATTATCTTGATATTTGATTTTGTATTACCTAGACCTCGTTTCATTTATAGCTGCGAAGTCGGGATTTAGGATTTGGATTTTTCCATCCCGTCCATTTTTGGATTTGTAAATTCAATTCTCCATCCAAATACACATCCATCCTATTATACACCTATATATCTAAAACTATCACACCACCTTACTTTTTTACATTTACTCATTATCTCTTATACTTTTCATATATTTACTCATTCTCTCTCCTACTTTTATATATTTACTTATTCTTTCTCCTACTTTTCTTACATTTACTCATTCTCCCTCTTACTTTTTCCTCCACTAAATTATTATATACTATCCAACAACAATAAAATAATACTTCATCATCACTAAAAATATTGATTTGACATAAAGTTACATCCAATCCTACTCTCCATCCCAAACTAAAATACAGATTTATTATTCGTTGGATTTGTCTTATCTACTTTATCTCCCCATCCGGATTTGTCAAATCTCACTCAAATCGAAAAAGAACACAAGAAAGTAAAATAATAAATAAATAAATTACAATTAAAAATTCCAAAATGACTTATTCACTAGTACAAAAAAGGGCTTAGAGAGCGGTTACAATTGAGCTTAGATAGCGGTTATAACCGCTCTCTAAGAATCGGCTATATAAGTGGCGAGGGCTTAGATAGCGGTTAAAAACTGCTATCTAAGAGGGGGCTTAGACATCGGTTAATAACCACAATCTAAGAGGGGCTTAATACAGCGGTTGACAATCGCTATGTAAGAAGGGGTTTAAGACAATGGTTAATAACCGCTATCTAAGTGAATCCTTAGACAACGGTTTTAACCGCTATCTAATTCTATTTTTTTTTCGTTATATTTATTTAAAAACCTGTTTTAAATATTAATTTCTAATCCCACTAATATTAATTTTAATTGGTTTTTCAAATAAATAAATATAATTAAATATACAAAAAGGTAACATCAAATAAATAAATATAATTAAATATACAAAAACATGAAATATTTATATATCATAAAAAATTAATATATAAGTTACATGTTACAGAATTTACGTACAAGAATAATATTATTACAAGAATCGATTGTATAAATACCCAAGCCAATCTATTTTCCATTTGTCCATTCTATCATTGTTGTAAAAATTGATCCGAGGCGTATGCACAAACCGCAAATTACATTGAAAATTTAATTAAATAATACGAAATTTTATTTAATCAATAATAATTTAAATAAATCGATAAATTGACTTACTTCGAATGGAATGGTCGTCTCATAAGTCTCGTATTATATCTTTAATGAAGCAACACACAAAATATCCACATGAATGCCATCTTGTCGCTTCGAACCTATTGATTAACAATTAAAGTCACGTACTACAACTATGATTATTAATTTCTATTGATTTGATAATTTTCTAGTAAGTTTACCTTAATTTTTTCCACATGACACTTTCTTGATAGATTGTGAGTTTTGACACGAAGGCTACTCCGACATATTCTCATCACACTACATTATATTTAAAAAATAAAAATAGATTAGATATGCATAATTTTTAAAGTAAAATAAATCATAATATGAAAATATTAAAGATTAACTTACCCATCCATAAATCTAACGAGATCAGGATGATGTGTATGCACCCCACCCTTATGGAACCATATAATACACAATAAATGTACTCGTGTGTATGGCCACCAAAGACTCAATGCTCACTACATTATATTAACAATATTTAAAACTAACCGCTTGTTTATATAAATAGAAAATTTTATGATATATTTATTGTACTCACCCCATATTTGTTGGCCAAAAATGAGATGGTCTCTCCCGAGAAAATTTCATAATATGATGAACGACGTCCCTCATTAAGTGCTCCGTCGACCAAACATGCAAATGAGACTTGGGGGAGATAAAGGAATACTTTCTACTCGCCTCGATATCTATGGAGAGATATACCTCACCCAGATATCTTTAACCAACACATGCAAATTAATAATTTATAAGAAAATTAATATATATATATATATATATATGAAGTAAATGCCTGAGAATTATTAATAAACACGTACTGAGGTAAAAAGTCATCGTACTTGCACTCAACCATTTATCGTAGAGGACTTCATGCACATGATCCCGTTGGATGAATTCCTCATACCTAGTGCGATGAAAGTGAGCATGAATGGGAACCGCAATGGATTGAAAGCGGCGGAGTCCACCATCAAGCACACCGTATTTTGTATGGTTATGTCGTGGGATAAGTCTCCGGGCATGGGATAACCCAATCCGCTGCCTCAAGACACCAACAAATGGGTTCCCTCGGTCTCTCTCTCTCTCACTATATGCGACATCCCTTGATTTTTATGCGCTCTTTTTTGGAGTTGGCAATTTCTACAATCAATTTATAATATTATTTAAAACAAATAAGATAATAAACTTAATGTAACATGTATTTTACCTTCTTGTTGAGAGAGACCAAGTGGTGCGGCCATTCGAGAAAGTGTCCAGACCGCCTCTCCAATCGTGTGGTGGCCTCTACTTGGTTTTGGCAACGGTGAATCCTCTTGTCCGATTTCGGGTACATCGAGGGTGACTCTCACAAAACTAGGAGTGAGGGACGACCATGGATCATTCCACTGGAGCTGTCATACAACATTCCGGTGGCCACCAACCGAGTTGGATGATCCAAATAAAGGTAACAAAGAGTCATTGGTTGTTCAAAGAGGATATTCGGTTAGAAAATTTTAATATACTAGTCTTTAATTAAAATGAATACGAGACACATCTCGATACTGAAAGTGATATTTTGAAGTGGATCAAGGAAGTCATTTCTAGCATCGATCGAAAACATAGATGGAGCACTGTTTTCACAGACTAGCACCACTCGATGACGTCCCTTGTCTCGATTCATGAGCTCCACTTGTTTAGCCAAGTTAGCAACTTGCACCGAAAGGGACTCCACCATAGACATGGCCGCAATACCGGGTGCCATCGAAAGTAATGTCTTCGTGACGCCATATCCAAGATTACCCGTATGCGCCGGGATGCTCCCGATGATCTATTGCCGTGCAAACAGATCATCGTGGCCGATCGTGCGGAGGTCGTCGGGCGTCATGCTCGAGATATGCGCTCCGAATTGAAAGAATTTATATTAAACAATTTCAAATAAAATAATAGTTTGTAATTACGAGATAAAATAATGGATGAATTACCCCTTCTTCAATGATACGGCTGCTCGTGATCGGGAATATCTTCCCTAATGCGTGCATAGCCTCTCGGAAGATCCACGATATCGCGCCTATATTCTTAGCTTGTTCGCGATTTACGGCACTTTTTATCTACAGTGTAATATAAATACATAAACAATGGAAAAACTTAGTGCATTAATTAATAGGAATAGATGAAATGAGATTGATCAATTTTACCTTGAAATCCTCAACTAGAGATTTATGCACAAACTCGTCCCAAGTATGGGGCCACCATAGGGAATTCTCATAGTCCTTAGGCGGCCTAGGTGAGTACGGACCGGTGTCCGGGTCTCGAGAAGCTCTCCTCGGTGCAGCCCAAAAATTCTTGGTCATATTCCCAGACTTGCATAAGTATTTGCTTCTTCTTTGTGTGGTCAAGGCCTGAATGTATTCTCGCATACACATATTATATGACAATTTAAAGTTAATAATTTCACAAGCTCATAAGATTTTAATATGAATATATATTTAACATACCACGAGCTCATCCCATATCGCTTCCTTGAAAGGAGTCGGCTCACTCTTACACCAGTCATCACATGGCGTAACGATAGGGATAACTCTCCCGACCGCACCCCTAGGTAGTACGCTAACTTCTCACTCTCTTTTCCTATCGCTTGCCCATACTCATTGAATGATATACTGTAATTCAATGATAATGTTAGGTCAACGATCAATTAATTAATATAATAAAAAATTTAAGCTGTTCAATTGTAATAAAATTACCTTAAGTAATTTTCCCTTGCTACGATCTTTCTTCAAAGATGTCATCGTGACTATACCCCTCTTGCACTTCTCCCCGAGCTACTAGAGGTGGGAGCATCGAGTGTTATCTGTCTCAAGTCATCCTCCTCCCGGATGTCATCTCGCATATGGATGAACATGATAATCTCCATCATCTCCATCGTCTCCACCATAGGGCACATAATCCATGATCCTGTAAAATAGAAAAAATATATTAAATAAACAAAAAGAAACAACATTTAATAAAGCAAAAAAAAAAACAACATTTAATAAAACAGAATGAAAAAAACATTCAATAAAGTCGTACATTTCTTTTTAGTAATGGTTTTTCTTTTTCGCTTTTTGGTGGACTTTTCTCGCTCATGACCATGAATGTTAACGAGATCCGGATTGATATATTCATCCTCATTCCTAAGCTTTCTCGCACGGGTGCTGATTTGCAAGATCATCAAAAGAGGGTACGAAACGGTGAAATTACGAAAAGAATCATCGATTATGTCAACACCTTCATCGACGTGGTCGCTAATTTGGTAACTATTGTTACACTTGTTTCGACAAGCACAATGGACCATTTCTTATTAATCGGGCCGGGGACATAGAAAATTTGTTGAGCTTGGTGGCCATTATGTACGTGTCATCTCGTATCCCACATTCTTCAAATCTACACGTACAAATCCAGAACTTTCAACTTGGACCCCGTTAGGATCCTCACCCAACTACAATCGAAAATTGGTTCACGTGACCAACATAGTCGAGTTCCCAAATGTTGACAATCATTCCCAAAGTAAGTAGTATTCGATCGATTCCATGCGATTGCAGTAATGGACACCCCACTATTACCGCATTGTACTCGTGGCATCATGATCTCTGGTATAAAATGTGTATCCATTAATAAGATAACACTTATATGAATACACATGCCTATCGTGCAATCTGGATAACCACTTAACTCTTTCTTTCACCGATTCTTTATTCTCGTGACAACATATTTGCAACATAACCATTGAACCACTCAACAAACGTGCGGTTGTGCTCACCTTCAATCTATGATCTATCTCTCGTGGGAAATGACTTAGAAAGTGCTTGCATGTGCGAGTCAATAAAAGGAAGCACGTCGACCGTGTTATGAAGTACGCACAAGTGCATCCGTGTTAGCTCCTTCATACTAACACTTACAGGTTGACCAATTGTAATGCCTTCACCATCCATCCTATTGGTGTACCGAGTACTTGGAAGTCCAACCGCATCGACATTCGGAATAAATTCAGACCAATACTCACCGCTTCTTCTACTAAATATCGCTCGCAATGCATCCCTCCGGCTGAACATATTCATCACATACCCTTTCGGCACTTTCATATATCTCTCTACACCATACATCCATCTCATACGAGCAGACCACACATCCTTGTCTCGTGTACCAAATGAACGGTTAGGTGAATCATTATATCAAAAATGATGGAGGGAAATACATTTCAAGCTCACACGGCATTCCCACAACTGCCTCTCGAAAACCAAGCAATTTTCTAGGATCAATGACCTTGCTACTCATTGCCTTGAAAAACAAACAAAGCTTTGTTATGATTATGCGCACATTTTCGTGCAAGATAGAACGTATTGCAATGGGCAAGAAATTCTCCATGATGACATGATAGTCATTCGATTTCAAATTTATCAGTTTCACGCCATCATTTGAAACAAGTTCTTTGTATGTTGGACGAATAGCCCTCTCGGGTACTTTCACATCCTTTAGTGTTTGAAGAAACACTTTTCACTCATTCTTGGACAAGGTGTGTGCGGCGGGAGGTAAGTAATGTGGTTTACCTTCTTTATACGCAGGTGCCAATTCTGCTCTTATACCCATCTCAACCATATCCATTCTTGCATTGTAACCATCCTTGGACTTGTTATCATCTAGCAGAGTATTGAGCAAGCTAGCATAAACATTCTTCTCCACGTGCATTAGATCAATGAAGTGTCTAACATACAACTCTTTCCCGGTAGGGCAATTGAAAAAAATTGATTCCTTCTTCCGGCCGCTAGTGGGGAGACTCTTTGCGAAGTGTTTTCCATATTGTGTGTTGACATTCTCGCATCTCGTTCAATACATCTTGACACGACAATAAACGTGGTGCTTCACGTTCCTCGATTGTGCCATCGAATGCATCGGCCATTGTTCGTACTTATACGTTGGCTCCAACCACCTCCTATGTCCCATAAAAATAATCTTCCTACAATGACTTAAACGAATGTGATGTGTGTTCACAGACAACAAGGACATGCATGGGCTCCCTTCACACTATATCCAGATACATTCCCATAGGCGAGGAAGTCATTGATAGTTCCAAACAAAGATGGCCTTCAACTTAAAATTCTTCTTTCTACAAGCATCATACACATCCACACCCTCATCCTAAAGGAGCTTCAAGTCCTCTATCAAAGGAGCCAGATATACATCTATGTCGTTACTGTGTTGTTTGGGTCCCGATATCAATATAGACAACATCATGTAAGTGCGCTTCATGCACAACTCGAGTAAAAGATTATAAACCATCATAATCACCGGCCATGTACGTGGTTGGTACTTTGGATACCGAATGGATTCATTCCGTCGATTGAGAGAGCAAGACGCAAGTGTCGTGGCTCATTGCCAAATTCTGATGTCCGGCATCAAATGTCTTCCACCGGGTGAATCACAGGTGTCTTAGCAATCCATCCTTGATCCTATCATCATGATGCCAAGTCAAATTTCTAGCATCCACAATGCTACTATACTTTCTCCTGAATCTTGGTATTACTAGGAAGTACCACATCACCTTCGCGGGAGATTTATTTTTCAGATATCTCTTCTTCCCACACTTGGGACAATCATCGAGGTATGCATACTCCTTCCGAAACAAGATACAATCACCCGGAAAGCATGGATTTTCTGATGTGTTAACCCGATGGACTTAAGCATTTACTTAACCTCATATGCTCTCGTAGGCGGTACATTTCCATCGGGCAATAGGCCGCTAATCGCTTAAAAGATACTTGTGAAGCACGCATCGGACAACCGGTGTGCCGCTTTTAGGTTGAACAATATCAACACAAATGACACTTTTGTTGCCTTCTTACACCCGGCCAAAGGGGCAATCCAGCGTCATCCCTTAATTTCTCGACATATAAGGGTGATCTCACAGATTTGTGTTATCCCCACTCAATTCTTCATCGCTCGGTACATTTCCGAAACTATCCTCATCGACCGTATCTTCAAACCTAAAGTCGGTTCTAGGTTACTTGAACTACATCCATCTCTTCTCTCACCATGAAATGTCCAAACGGTATATGTTTTATCAATACCGTGACACATCAAGTAGTCAAACAAACTTTCTCGACCACTAACGGTTTTTCCATTCATATATTTCCAACACGGACATGGAATATATCGATGGTCGATGCAATGTCTAATTGAATGGTTACAAAACTCTTCCACCCCATTCCTATACTCCTCTGATAATCTATCTGCTCGAACCCACTTTCGATCCATATAGAACTAGAGATGCCTACATAGATTAAACCGAAAAGCACACGAGTTGAGTCTATATAACCTCTAGCTAGAGCATGCTATAGATCGAGCCTAAGTCTTAATGTATTTATTACATTATACCACTGAGAACCATCAATAACATTATCAAACCAGAAATTAATGTTATAATAAGATGCATTGAGCATATATCATGTATACATCATAACTCAACAATAAGAACATAGGAATCATAACTAAAGTGAATCCAAATTTATGTATTAAATAATTTATGATAACATGTAGAAGAGTATATTAATTTTTTTATATAAATATTAGTATTATGTATTAAATATTTTTTTACAAATTTGTGTGAAACAATTTAAAAAAAAAACATATTTGTGTGAAACACGGAAAAGAGTTAAATTATAAGGAGGGAATAATCAATTAATGTGAAGAAATCTTTAACAAGTTAATCTTACATACATAAAAAATTGTGTTTAGTCAAAATTTTATTAAATTTTGTCGCATTTCTATTTCGCAATTTATTTTCCTAAAAGCGGGATCTCGGGGCTTCTTATTTTAAGGCCCACAACCATTAAGTGGATCAGCCCATGAGATTGTTACATTTAAGTTAATTAATTGGAGACGTAGGATGAGAATCATTTAATCGGACGGCCATCAATTGAATAGTACGCTCGGTGGAATTGGCGATGAATTACATATGGCGAGAAATGGCAGAGGAAAACGGTTGTTGAATGTTGAGGTATTCCCTCTCTCGCTCAAACGTTTCGTCATCTTTCTCATAAATTACGCATATTAATTTCCGCCATTATTACAGTGAATCATTGTTATTCCTATCACTCACAAACAAGAGAGATCCAAGAGGCAGCCATGTGAATATGCGGATGTGAAATTCCTTTATTCGGTCTTGTTATTTGTTGTTTCTTGTTCGCGAGAATCCCGCTAGTTGTAAATGAACATTTATTTAAATTCAATGAAATCTCCCCTTCTTTAATCCATCCTTAGCGTCTGGACATTACAAGTGGTAACCAGAGCCAACTCGCTCCTCACTCGAAAGAATGGCGTAAAACACTCGAATGAAAGATTTGTACGAGTCAATCAAGCAACATGAACAAAAATTCGCCTCAAATGAAGAAATGATGAAGAATCTGGATCATACGCTTCAAGGTGTAAGTCTCAACTTGACTCAACCGAGCCAAAATATGGAGTATCTCATGAGAAAGGCAACCGAATCATGATACAAGTGCGGTTGACAAAGAAAAAGGCATAATAGAGGAGTCCAACTCAGGAATCACAAAAGAAAGAAGTGGAATCTATACTCCACCGCCTTTGAGAGGCGTGAGCCAAACGCCTGTTAGTCCTAATCACCATAGCTCAAACTATCGTAACTAAGCTAACCTTTCCCGAATTTAATGGCGAGAATCCGCAACATTGGGTTCGAAGGGCAAATAGATTTTTCCAGTTAATTCCTATGGAAGAGGGTAGGAAAGTTTACCATGCGGGGTATTACATGATCGGGGTAGGCGATACTTGGTACATGGAATATATAGAGGAAGAGAGGGCATAACTTGGCCTCGACTTCCGTAATTTGTTGATGCAAAGGTTCGTGTGTCCCGGGAAAGAGGATATAGTCATTGAATTTACAAAACTCCAACAGACTCATGATGTTAAAGCATATCAAGAAAAGTTTGATGAATTGAAATCATTGGTAAAAGTTAAGAATCCTAATTTGAGTGAAGAATTTCTCACATCTTGTTTCCCGAGGGGATTGAAAGAGGAGTTAAGGATTCATGTACAACTGTTTAAACCAACAGAGCTCCATCAAGCTATAAACACCGCTAAAATGTTGGAATCGACCTTAGATATTTGGGGGCAAAAAGAACAAATGGGGGAGTAGCGGACCAATGTTCTCTGGAAGTAACAATTATGGGAAGGCCACAGAAATTATAGTCCTACAAAAAAAGAAGAAAAGAAACAAGTATCGAAGTGGCAATACCTAATAAGAAAATTAGTGATGCCCAAAGATCAAAAGCGGAGAGCCATGGGATTATGCTACCATTGTGATGAGAAATATTCCTATGGACATGTTTGTAAAAACAAACAATTCAATCTTATTATTGTGGATGAGGAGGAAGCGGTTGGTGAGGATGAACTCGAGTTAGAAGAGGGGATAGAAGAAGTGCAAGGGGCATATCAATCAATGCCTTAATGGGAAACCGATCCACCACTACACTTAAGGTTATCGGAAATGTAGGGGAAGGAAATTAAACGTGCTTTGGTAGACGGTGGAAGTACAAGTAGTTTCATGGATATCCAAACCGCTCAAGAGTTGAATTGTGTGATAGAAGAGGTGTACCTTGGGTCATAACGGGGCGATGGAGGGAAAACAACTAGCAGACACAAGTGCGATAATTTCAAATGGAAAATGCAAGGAGTAACCTTCAACCATAATTTCAGAGTTATCAATTTGGGGGATGCGATCTCATATTAGGAGCAGATTGGATGTGGGAGCACAGTCCGTCACCTTCAATTTGAAGGAAAATAAGTTGTCAATACTTAAAGAGGGTATTGAGATGGAATTTCAAGGGGATGATACACCACAAGAACCGAGAATGATCAGCGCTAAGGAATTGGACAATTATCTACACAAGCACTCATACGGAATCATGGTCCAATTATTCGCCATTGCTGCGGATAGCGATCAAGGAGAGATCGATGTACTAATAATGGGGTGTTGCAGATGCGAGGGTGTATTCTCGTAACCCAAGGGATTGCCGCCAAAGAGAAATATCGAGCATGAGATTAACCTCGAAACCGGGACGCAACCCATATTTCGAGGGCGTACAGATACTCACACTCCTTGAAAGATGAAATTGAGAAGATGGTGAAGGAAATGTTGTCCCAAGATCGATACAAGTCACTCAAGTTCTTTTGCTAGTCCCACCATTCTAGTAAAGAAGAAGGATTTTACATGGAGGTTTTGTGTTGACTACGTAAAAATTGAATGAGCATACTATAAAAATAAATACCCTATGCCAGCTTATTGAGGATTTGTTATCAATTACATGGAGCAAAGATTTTTCTAAGATCGATTTGAGACAGGGGTACTTTCGAGTTCTATTGAAGGAAGGAGATAGATACAAGACAAAGCATTCATAACTCATTGTGGCCTATTCGAATTCAAGGTTATGCCATTCTGACTTACGAATGCACCAAAGAACTTTCCGTAATTTGATGAATGAAGTTTTCCGAGTTCATACGGAAATTTGTATTGGTATTCTTCGATGATATTTTGATTTATAGCATGGATATGGAGAGTCATGTTCGTCATCTTACTCAAGTGATGCAAGTATTAGAAAAACATCACTCTACGCCAAGAAAAGCAAATGTGCTTTTGGGGTAAGCCAAGTGGAATACCTGGGGCATATAATCTCAGGAGAAGGAGTAAAGACCGATCCTGAAAAGATCAAAAGTATGATAGAGTGGCCACAACCAAAGAACTTGAAGGCTTTAAGGGGATTCCTAGGGCTAACCGGTACTACAGACGGTTCATCAAAGGATATGGAGTGATAGCCAAACCACTCACTCAATTGTTGAAGAAGGATGCCTTTAAATGGAACTCGGAAGCGGAAGAAGCTTTCAACAAATTAAAGACAACGATGGCGGAGGCCCCGCTTTTGAGAATGCTGCATTTCTCCTGTCGTTCATCTTGGAGACGGACGCTTGTGGCAATGGAATTGGAGCCGTACTTATGCAGCAAGGACAACCCATTGCATTCTTTAGTCGCATTATGTGAAAGAAACCAAGCAATGTCGACTTATGAGAAAGAATTGCTAGCCTTGATGACAAAGAAGTGACGAAATGGAGTCATTACTTGAATGGAAGTCATTTTATCATTCGTACGGATCATGCGAGCCTAAAGCATCTAAAGGAGCAACGATTGAGCAATATCTTGCAAATGAAATGGTTGATCAAACTGATGGGGCATGATTATACTATAGAGTATAAGAAGGGAAGAGATAATAAAGCAATGATGCATTGTCACGACAATTCGGCAAGATGTTGAGAAGAATGGCCTTCTTCAATTAGTCAATACCACCGTTATACCAACGTGGATAGAAGATATAATTGCCAGCTATAAGGAGATAACCAGTGCAAGAACCGATGGCCCAAGCTTTGTTGAATAAAGAAAGTAAAAGTCGGGTTATTGTTAAGAATGGAATCCCGAGAAACAAGGGCAAGATTTGGGTTGGGAAGGCAAACAAGATAAGAGTGAAAATTATGGAGGCCATACACGACTCATCGGTGGGAGGACATTCAGAATTCAGGCCAGCTATCAAAAGCCAAAGCATACTTCTACCGGCCCGGAATGAAGACTGATTTTCAAGAATTCATTAATGCCTCGTGATATATGCAAGAAGTGTAAACTGAAAGTGTGTCTTATCCTCGGATTGCTACAGACCTTTAGAAGTTCCAGAGAAGCCATGGAGTCGTGTGACCATGGATTTTATAGAAGCTTTACCAAATTCGGAAAGGCAAGAACGTAATTTGGGTGATTGTGGATAGGATGACTAAGTACAGCCATTTCATTCCACTTAGTCACCCATATACAGTGAAGGTTTGGCTGAGATCTACCTTAATCAAGTGTACAAGTTACATGGATTTCTGAGGTAATAGTGAGTGATAGAGACGTAGTGTTCAGAGCACTTTGGAAGTCACTATTCAAGCCGGGCAGGTACAATTACATATGAGCACCGCTCATCACCCTCAAACAGATGGGCAAAGTGAAAGGGTGAATAAATGTGTGGAAACATATCTCGAGATGCATGACACATGTCAAACCTAAGAAGTGGGTAAAGTGGTTATCTATGGCCGAGTGGTGGTACAACACTAATTACCATCGACCCATTAGAATGACCCCCTTTGAGGCATTATATGGGTATAAGCCGCCACAATTGGGCATCGGTCCCCGGGAAGAGACACAATCCACGAAGGCGAGAGAAGTGGGCGTAAGATGAGCTAAGATGATTCAAGTCTTGAAAGAAAACTTGCAAATGGCAAGAGAAAGGATGAAGAAGTACGCCGACTTTCATAGATCGGAAAGAGAATTCGTGGAAGGAGATTGGGTTTACCTAAGGATGCAACCATTCGTAAATGCACCTAATCAAGTCGGAAGGCGGAGACCAAGCTATCTGTTAAATATTTTGGTCCGTACTCAAGTGGAGAAAAAAATAGGGCGATGAGCTTACAAGCTTAGGCTACCTATGGGAACTAGACTACATCCGGTGTTTCACGTTTCTCAACTCAAAAGCGAGATCAAAAACAAATATTCACCCCAAGAACAACTCCCAGATACCAATGAAGAAGGTGAAGCAATTATCGTACTGTGGAAATTCTTGGGCGCCGAGTAGTTAAGAAGAGAAACAAATCGGTGGAACAACCGTTGGTCCGTTGGTCAAATGGGTTGCACGAAACATCCACATGGGAAGAGGCAGAGATGATTCGCTCTAAATTTCAGATGTACCGACTTGAGGACAAGTCAAATGTTAGGGGAGGTATTGTCGCATTTCTATTTCTGCAATTTATTTCCCTAAAAGCGGGATCCTGGCCGGGCTTCTTATTTTAAGGCCCACAACCATTAAGTGGATCAGCCCATGAGATTGTTACATTTAAGTTAATTAATTGGAGACGTAGGATGAGAATCATTTAATTGGACGGCCATCAATTGAATAGTACGCTACGGTGGAATTGGCGATGAATTACATATGGCGTAAATGGCAGAGGAAAACGGTTGTTGAATGTTGAGGTATTCCCTCTCTGCTCAAACGCTTCATCATCTTTCTCATAAATTCTGCATATTAATTTCCGCCATTGTTACAGTGAATCATTGTTATTCCTATCACTCACAAACAAGAGAGATCCAAGAGGCAGCCATGTGAATATGCGGATGTGAAATTCCTTTATTCGGTCTTGTTATTTGTTGTTTCTTGTTCGCCAAAGATCCTCGCTAGTTGTAAACGAACATTTATTTAAATTCAATGAAATCTCCTCTTCTTTAATCCATCCTTAGCGTCTGGACATTACAAATTTAAATTTCATGAAAAAAATAAAAACAATTGTTCTAGCAAACAATTGAATCGATACAATTCTAATTGGCCGATTTCATCAAACAGAAAGATAAATATTTCAAAAAGCTAGGAAATGGGTAATTAATAATAGGTCACCTTCTTAACAGTGTCTCTAAGAAGAGTGAGACATAAATCACATTTTAATCCTCTTTCATTCTCAAGAATAAGAACATGGGAATAGAATCCATCTCATAAATTAAGCAATAGAATCCATCTCATAAATTAAGCAAGGCTAGTTTTTTTCGTGCATTTCGGTAAAATCACAATTAAAAGAATCAATAGGGAAGGTCGTAAAATAAGAACAGCTTACTAATTAATCCACCAATTGCGAAAAATATTCAATTACTAATTAATCCTCTTGCAATTTGTTCATCACGAGTTCAACAATTATGAATGCCTATCACTTCAAGTGTAAAAGTAATCACCAAATTACTAGATAATCAACATACTAATTCGTAAATTCTTAATTGCCGATCAATTCTTAAAAAACTCAAACAATCCCAAATATTCTAACCCCAATAGTACTACTCCCAAAAATAGTGATGAATCACAAGCTCATAACACTTACATTAACTTTTCAGAGTAATTAATTTGAAAAATAAAAATCCACAATCAATAAAAAATAAACCACTAAACAATTGAAAATTAGGAAACTAATTAATTCTTCATATATACGAACCGGTGGGGCTGGGATGCGCGGCGGCGCGCGGTGGGGCTGGTGCGGCGGCGGGCAGACGGCTTGAGTTATTTGAGATCGACGGCGGTGGTGGCGGAGGAGTAGAGAGGGGCTAGCTAGCTGCTGCTATATATATTGAATTCAAACCGGTGGGCTGGGGTGCGGCGGCGGTGCGGCGGCTTAGGTATTTGAGATCAATGACGGCCGAGGATATTAATTGAGAGAGAGGGGCTGCTGCTAGCTCTTTGAGTTTGTGTGAAATGGAAATTGGGGACGACTTTACTTAAGGTTAATTAAATTGAGAAAAACACATACATAGCGGTTTTTAACCGCTATCTAAGATTAATTCTTAGATAGCGGTTAAAAACCACCGTCTTATCTCATGCCTCTTACATAGCGGTTATTTTAACCGTTGTCTAATCTCGTAGCACTTAAAAAGCGGTTAATAACCACTGCCTAAGATTTGACCACTTAGATAGCGGTTAAAAACCGATATCTAAGCCTTTTTTTTTTAATATATTTTTGTAAAATCGCCTTCTAAGCCACCACTTAGAGAGCGGTTTTAAATGCTATCTAAGTAGAGTGTCTAAGTCCAAATGTGTAGTAGTGATTTTCTCATTAATTTTCACCCTCTAAAATAAATAAAATATCTATAATATTACAAACTTAAAATTTACTATTCCCTCCGTCCCATATTCGTTGTGACATTTGCCGAAAAGGTCCATCTCATACTCGTTGCATCATTTCCTTAAATGGTAATAAAACAACTTTTTCACTTTTATCTATCCCCTTCAAACACTACAATATTACACTATATGCCACTATTTTTTTCACACTAACACAATTTAATACTACTAAACAATCCCCTTATTGAAGTTGAAAAGACTACTCTACCCCATAAAAAAGTAAATTATATTACTCCCTCCGTCCCGGAGTAAGGTTCACATGTGCACCGGCACGTTGTTTAAGAAAACTCGATAAAAAAGTTACTTTTTGCTTTTTGTTGAAGGGTATTTTCGCCCTTTCAAGTGAAAGATAAATGAAAGATTACTTTTTGAGTTTAAGACTAATTAAAAACACGGAGGGAAATGCAAAACATAAATATCGATAGTTGGCCTTTTATACACTGCTCATTCGGAACTATTCACTGTTTATAAATAAAAATGAAAATTTAGAGATTTTTACGAGAATGGAGGCAGCCTAATCTGCATTAATTACATGAAATGATCCAAAAATTCCCCCCAAAAAAAGAGTTAAGCCACCGATCCCAAATTTTCACTTTCCCTCCAACAATAATGGCAATAAATACATCCATTCTTCAATAAATGCAGCCATTCAAAATTTCTATCTCGCCAAAAAACAAACCACGACTAAGAAGTTTATTGCAAACACAATTAAATGTCTACACCAAAAAAAGTCTTACCTTAGATGAAAGGAATCAGATTGCTCGATTCTTAATTGCTAATAGCACCAACAGTTCTATCAATTATGGAAAGATAAAGAAGGCAAAGAGATTTATTTGATGTGAGCAGTAAGATCGATCCATTACATTTGGGCACAAGCAAAGTTACAAATTGATCAAGGTATTTCGGTCATGCTTACTAACAAAAGGAAGGGAGTACCAAAATAAAATCATTGCGGTTTGATGCGGAGAGAATGATGAGTATTGGTTTTCAAAAAGATCGTCAATAAGGAGGCTAGCAAGGGAGCTCGGTGTGAGCAAAAGCCAAGTAGGCAGATGGGTTAAAGAAGGGGTGATAAAGCCACATACAAATGCTATTAAGCCCGAGCTAACAGATTTGAACAAGATTCAAAGAGTCAAGTACACTTGAATGCATCGGGTTATAGAAGGGAATCAAATACATTTTCGGTATGCATAACACGTACACATTGATGAAAAATAGTTCTATATGTCAAAAGCAAGTGAAAGGTATTACATGGTGGCCGGAGAGAATGAGCCTTATAGATCATGCAAAAGCAAACGATTTATTCCAAAAATTATGTTCATGGGGTCTTGTTTCAAGACCTCAATATGAGAATGGAAATATGGTGTTTAATGGAAAAATTGGACTATTTCCATTCACAACAAAAGAACCAAAGAAAGAGAAATTCTAAGAATAGGGTGAGGCGTACTTTGGTGACTAAGCCAATTGAATCAATCACCAAGGAAGTTATCAAAAATTGTTTGGTGAACCGGTAATTAAACCGCCGATTATTTTATCATCATCCAAGAGTCAAGAATGATTAAGTCTCCAAAATAGAGGATCAACCTCTATTGGTGACATTAATCATGCTAATCTTTTAATTTTTTTTTCGTAAAATACCAGCAATTAAGGCCAAGTGGCCTCGCTAATGCAAGCAAAGACATTATCATACAACAAGATAATGCAAAGCCTCACATAAGCAACGATGATCCGAGAATTTAGAAGCGGTACCGCAAGCTCGGATGGCTTCAACATACAACTTGTATGCCAGCCCCCAAACTCACCGGATACAAATATTTTAGATTTAGGTTGGTTTAGGGCAATACAATCACTTCAAGTTGACACAACTTCTTATAGTGTGGATGACTTAGTTAAGAATGTATTCTTGTCTTGTGAAAACTTAATGACCCATCACACTTAACAAAGTCTTTTTAAGTTTACAATCTTGTCTAATTGAGATCATGAAGGGTAAGGGTCGAATAACTATAAGTCGCCACATATGGGTAAGGATAGACTCATAAGGGAAGACAGATCGCCTATGGTTCTACAAGTGAATGAAGAGCTTGTGAGAGAATGCATTCACTTTTAATTGAAAATGGACAAGTGGAAGGATCAACTTATGACATTAGCAGCCTAATTAGAGGGTTGGGATATTGAATATATGGTAGGGTAAATTACTTTTTGGGAAGTTTTTGAAGATAGGGCCGTGGTAAATTACTTTTTGGGCGCTTTTGAATAGTTTTAGAAATCGATCATTGTTTGCGATTAAACATAGAAATCATGCATGATATTTTGTGGGGAAAATGATTATGTTTATGTCAGTAAACATGAAACAAGGTTATTTTAGAAATGAAATTATGTTTACTCTTGTAATTTAATGCTTACTTTTGTAGATCATGCATATATTTATGCTTGCCTTTTTAAATCATGCAAATATTTATGATTGCTCTTGCAAATCATGCAAATATGAATGCTTGTTTTTGTAAATCATTTAAATATGTATGCTTGTTTTTGTAAATCATTTAAATATGTATGCTTGCTTTTGTAATTCATTTAAATATGTATGCATGCTTTTGAAAATCATGCAAATTTGATGAAGCCTACAAATTTCCCTCATTCATTCTTTATGAACACAAGTTTTAATTTGTTCAAGCCTACACCCTCGAAGGTAATTTCATCATAGGGGTTATGTCTCCACACTAGGGAATTGCCTAGTGGTGACTAACAAAAGTCTCCAAACTAGGACAACACTAGTGGTGACAAACAATACCATGCAGTTCTAAGTCTCTAAACTAGGCAAGACTAGTGGTGACTAAAATAATCTAGAAGGTCTAAGTCTCCAAACTAGGACAATGTAGTGGTGACACATAAAACCAAAGAAATAAATCACGTAAGGCCATACACGTAAGACCAAACACATAAATCATCGTAAAGCCATGCGCAGAAGGCCAACATCATTACCTAAGAAAACATGCATTTGTAAACCATCGAAGGCTATACACGAAGGCCAAAATTAAAAACTTCGGATCATTAAACCATAAAACCAAAGCAAATAAATCACAGTAAGGCCATACATGAAGGCCAAAATTAAAAAACTCGATCATTAAACCATAAAACCAAAAATAAATCACGAGAAGGCCATACACAGAAGGCCAAATTTAAAAACTCAGATCATTAAACCATAAAACCAAGAAATAAATCACGAGAAGGCCAAAATTAAAAACTCGATCATTAAACCATAAAACCAACAAATAAATCACGAGAAGGCCATACACGTAAGGCCATACAAAGAAGGCCAAAATTAAAAACTCGATCATTAAACCAAAGAAATAAGTCGCGTAAGGCCATACACGTAAGGCCAAAATTAACATACACCGGTCATTAAACCATTAAACCAACAAATAAATCACAGATGACCATACGAGAAGGCCAAAATTAGCTCACTCATAAATTAAATCCTAAAAACATGCATATCTAAATACAGAAGGCCATACATAGAAGGCCAAAATTAACATACACGTATCATTAAACCATTAAACCAACAAATAAATCACAGATGGCCATACACAAAAGGCCAAAATTAACTTACTCATAAATTAAATCCTAAAAATATGCATATCTAAATACACAGAAGGCCATACGTAGAAGGCCAAAATTAATATACATATATCATTAAACCATTAAACCAAAGAATAAATCACGTAAGGCCATACACAAGGCCAAAATAATTTAAAAACTAATAAATAATCCCGCATCAAGAACTTATACAGATACTTAAAATAAATTAAGAAAATTTACCTATAAGTGTTGGTCCCATGGATTGAGTGAATTAATGAAGAACCTTAGACAACCTTCTAGTGAAAATCTAGAAGAGGGGGTTGAATACATTTTCAAATCCTTTTTCAAAGATTAAAATATCAATTCAAAATATCAAAGTTCACACAACGGAAAATAAATTTAAAACTCAATCTTTTATGGATAAAAAATAATCCGATTAAGAGTCCGAAATTGAACTTGTTTGAAAGTTGATTTAGAACAAAATAAATAAAGTAAAGCAAAGAAAGAACACAATAATTTATAGTGGTTCGGATCTAATTGATCCTACATCCACTCTCCTTCTTCAACTTGAAGAAGGGTCTCGCCACTTACTTACTCACTTACAATCTTACAACTACAACTTTCAAGATCTTCTATCTTCAAACCTATCTTCAACTTTCTATCTTCTGGAATTTCTAGAGTACGGTGCAAGATGTGTTGAAGATATACAAAGTAAGTGTTCTATAAACACTTTAAATTTTCGAATGTTGCTTAGAAAAACTCTTGAGAATTTGGAAAACTTGTGAATAACGTGAGTGAGAGAATACCGAAAAGTGTGTTTGAAATCGTGCCTAAATTTATTTATAAGCTCGAGAAACGGTTAGTTTGTTGTAACAAACTAAAAACCGCTTAACAAACTTATTCTTGAAAACCGCTTCGATCTCGGTGATCTTGATCCTAGTTGTCTGCAAATGACTTGGTGAAGACTTGCCTTTCTTATTCTACTTAGCTTTGTCTTGACCTCGTCTCGAGCTATTTATTGTTGTCTCCCGCAAATGAGTTATTTCAAGCTCGTCTTCGATGACCGCTTTTTCGACCTCGCCTAACTTTTCTAGCTCTTCCTAGTCCGATCACCTTAGTGCCAGAACTTTACCTCACTGCTCTATGCAGTTAATGGTCATCTTACTTTATGCGAGTTGACTCTAGTCCGACCTCTTTTAACTCATCAAAACTTCTTCCGATCTAACAATAAGTCGGACACCATATACGACGGCTTCAAAGATAGTCTTTTCCATCTCCTCACTCATTTTTTTTTACTTCAAACGATCTAGAATAAGTCGATTATTCTTAGATGAGAATAGAGTATATTTTTCACTTCGCTCATAACGGGAATAAGTTCATCATCGGAGAATCCGGCACAACTAAATCATTTGTGAAATTAGATTCCTTCTCTAACACGAGGTCGAGGGTATCGTAGTTTCACAACCAGATTGACCACAAAAGAATCGACAACATGTTCATTATTTGAATCGATCTTACCAACACTGCTCCTCAAAGAATTTTTCTTACCAAAAATGAGCTTACGTAATCGACCATCACCGATCGATGAAAACCGGCTCATAACCAGAGTCGACAAACACCTCATCGGTGTCAAAAGAATACTCACCAGAGAATCGGTGAATACCGGGTCGCACCCAGAATCGGCCAAAAAGCCTCATAGGCATTTTCGATGCCAACTCAAACCCTAGGTTAGAGGGTATCGTGATCGGACTCCCAAACCCCATGACTTAGAGAACAAGTCGGTCCGATTAGGGTTTTTTGAGAGAGACACAAAAATACGAATTTCACAAGAGATCGGTTAAAATCTACATTTATTTCGAGAAGAATATAGATCGATTACGGTTATGGGTGAGAGCGAGGGTGGACATTTGAGGATCATACGTAAAGATCGACTTTTTTTTTGAAGAACAAAAGAGATCGATTAGGGTTTTTGAGAGAAGAAAGAAGAACATGGAGCGCGAGTGAAGAGAGAGAGAGAGAGATGCACCTAGAATGATCGATTAGGAGTCTAAATTAGGTTAGGGTTTAGTTATTTTGGGTTTGTGTTAATTGGGTTTAATTGGGCCGGGTTAGTGTTAATTGGGCTGGGTTAGTATTAAAATTAATTATAAATGGATTGAAAACAAAAATAAAAGTGGGCCCAATCGGATGGCATTTTTGAAATTAAATTGTGTTTGTGAGAGTATTGATATGTAGTGTTATTTCCTAAAATGGGGTATGAAGATAATTGTGACGTCCATTTAAAGAAAGTGTGAAGATAACTTCGGGACGGAGGGAGTATTAAACAGCTCTTACATTAAAATTTGTGTCAAACAAGAAATGTCACAACGCAGTATGGGACGGAGGGAGTATTATTTAATATTTCAAATAAATTTGGCGGGTCTTTCAATTTTTAATTAATTCATTCTTTAATTTTTTAAAACTAATTGGCGGTTCATCCATTTATTAATTTCCATATCCCAACGTGATTAGGAAATAAATCTTAACTAATTAATTTCTTTCTTTTATTTGCAATTTAAACAAATCAATTTTAAAATATGATATATGATTCAAGAATATATATGTAGATACGCTGTCCTCCTTCTGAACGTTTTCTTCACGGCAGATATCACATTCTCACGGTCTCAAACCCTTCGTTCCAATTATCTCCTCTTCCACTGTGTGGATTAACGGCATCCTCTCATTTCTAATCGACAACTAGTGTCGGGTAAGTTCTGCTTCTTCCCTTTCCTCATCGTCAACCAGCGATCAATAGAGTGTCGTCCGCTATTTTCTAATCCTTTATTTTAATAAATATGTGGTCGTCTATTTAGGGGGAATCATTCTAGAGATTATAGAGCTTATGTTGAGTTTTAATTCTTGTTCTGTTAATTGGGTTCCTCGTTCAACAAATTGTGTTGCTGATTCTCTAGAGCATTTTGCGTTGTCTTGTACAGATGTTTTCTTCTCTTCTGAGTTGCCTGCTATTTTGGGGGACTCTGTTGAGACTGTTTAGATTTAATGAAATTTATTTTTCTGTCAAAAAAAGTTCTTTAAATTAATCTTATATTTATCGGAAACACAAGTTCTTTAAAGTTTGTTCACAGTATATTGGTTTTTGGTTTATATTTATTTAGGAGAAAAAAATTGTTGGTTTTTGATTTTAGGGTCATTCTATAATTCATTGTTTGTAACCTTTGACTCAGCCTTCCTTAGTCAAGCTCCAATAATATGTAGTTAATTCATTCTAATTCTAATAAAATGCGCATTAATTTGGATAATAAAATGCTGTGTTGGATACCTTGTGATGTGTCTAAAAAAGTAAAGGATAAGTCCTCTACAAAATCTTTGCAGTTTATTGATCAATGCACTGCCTTCGTTTCCAATATTGTTGGAACCACCGGATCACCGACTCTATGTGATTATCTAATTCGGGATCACATGCATAAAACGCAACGGAAATAAATCATACCTCTTCACCTTAATAGGTGAAGTCGAACCCGATTATAAGGTCGAATGCGGGTCTAGGATGAGCCACAAATCTCACGATCTTCCGCCGTATTCCTATCCCTTTCCTCGACGCCGAGTGGTCGACGATCCTCCAAGGAATCAGAATCTGTCTCTCTCTCGATCTCATATTTTTTTCACACGTCTAGAGGCTCGATGTAGGGTTTATTTATAGGCTACAACAGGGACCCTAAGGAGGAATTAGGGTTGGGCCTCCCGATGGTCTAAATGTCCCGTATTCTATCCGAACACTCTACTTAAACCCATCAATTATAACTCGGTCCACTAAAGAGTTATAATTGAATTACCGTCCTAATCTTATATTATAATATGAGCTCCTTTATTATGTGTACGTTTATTCCCTGTGTTTAAGATATCGAATGTCCATAAATTAAATAAGTTAATGACAACTTAATTAATTTACATCTAATTCCAAGAGTAGTATCATTCATCTTTATTATCATGTCGGATTAAATCCACCTACAGGTTTACATGATAATTTTTATGAGCTCCTCAAGGAGACATCATCATGCTAAATAATTAGGACACGATTCCTTCTATAATCAACAAAGACATCATATAAACAGTGTTATCTCTCAATTCACCGAGCCTATTGATTTAATAAATCTCACTCATTGGTAAATCAAAGAAACATACACCGAGTACACGTGCCCGTTATTATATAGGGATTAAGAAGACATACATCCATAATAACAGAGGTCTTGTTTTTTTATAGTCAAGACAAATTGAACAATCTCATATGGTCTGCTCAATACATACAAAATGTACTAGTGCAATTTTATAGTCAAGATAGACTAATACCAAATTACACCTTTGTCCAAATTCATCTTGGTTGTGAGCTCTTATTTATAATCTATAAGGAACTCGATAGCATGATCTTCGTGTGACACCACACACCATGTTATCTACAAGTATAGATTGATCTGGACAAAAACAATGATATATGTAACAATCATAAAAGCAAGTATTTTGATTATAAAGAATCTCATATCAAAAAGATTTCATACAAAAAGCTAGGCTTATAGTATGCATCCTAACAAATATAAGCCTGCAGGCATGTTGTTTGTCTCTATTGCTTTCCTTTGTGATTTTTTATCACTAAATGATGGATAAAACCACTCATTTGTAATTCATGCAGGCTAGTGCTAGTGATCTGCATAATTTCTTCTCTGATATTTGTTAGGATACTGAAGTTCACCAAAAAATCAAGAGTGAGTTTAATAGACATTATACTCACCTTGACTAGTAAAGTTGGCAAACGGACTCTTATATGTTATCATAAAAATCAGTAGAGTGTAAAATATTAGAATCTGATCATATCATTTTTTTAATAGAGTAATTATTTTGTAACAAAAGTTTATTATTTAAAGACAGTTGGAGTGGACCGGGAGAGTCCGATAAGCTACATGTTCCTACGAATTAAGTACTTTAATTAATATGATAGTGGGAAAATGCACTCCCTGTGGAATTGTTTAAATTGCTTTCGAAAATTAAAGTGCATTTGGGCTTTTTTGGTTATACATTTTTAATTGATTTGAACATGAGTCAATACCAAGTAGTTCGTTCTTTCTATATTTATTTATTTATCCTTCTTTACCTTTTGAGTTAAAGTTCAAGCTGAGATGTTGATTTTGTGAAAGATAAAACTAAAGGGGTGCTTGGTTGAGAATTTCTCAATGAGAATAGGAATGAGAATGAATATAGGCAACTATGGTGGTTAATGAGAACAAAAAATGATCAATATCACTACTTTTCCTCCTAAATAAGGTAATCATTACTCAATTTTGATTAACCTTTTCCCCTCCTACAATGGTTTCTCCTCAATCATTTCCCTCCACCATCACTACAACCTTCTTTTTGTTTCATTTTTTTCCAAAATTGGAGCACAACACTTGTGATGTAACCATTATTGTAACAATTATTTCTCCAATATTTTAGGGGCTTTGGGGAAAATATATTTTATTCCCATTCACATGAAAGAATTCACAATCAAGCGCCCCTAAGTTCAACCATAATAATAGTGCCCTTTTGCAATGAAACTGCAATTTTTGAAAAAAAGAAAAAGTTTTTAGCAGTTGTCATTAAGGTTTCTAAGTGTTATGTTCAGTTGCAAATTGAAACATTATTGCCATCAATTATTAATTTTGTATGTGATTGCTTTCTTCCAGGATTTTAATATGGCTCTTGGAGGACCAAAGAATTTGAGACAAAAACGCAACATTATTGCTATAACAGGTACCAAAGGTATTCTGAATAAGGAAAATGGTGGTATACGAGGCCAACACAGTACAACAACCCCTCAATTGAAAGGAGGTCATCCTACTATTGACAATACTCCACCAAATTCAGTTGCTGCAACCTCTCAAGTTTCTGAAACACCCAGACATCCAATTCCAACTACTGAGAGTGTTACACATGTAACAAGTGAAGATTCTGCAGCAAGAATCGGTAAATTTATTATTTTTAGGTATTTTATGTATTCTTGTGTTTTTATTATTTTTAGGTTTGGTTTACTGCTGAGCATCTTCTAGCTGTGATGCTGATGGTTTTTTAGTCAATGAAGATAGGTTGTGTGTATATACTCGTTTTTATTTGGGGTTTGGATAAGAAATACTAATTTTTTTTTGCTAAGATAAGAAATACCCAAGGTGTATCAATAAATATTAAGGCTGGTTACGTTGTTTGTTGTTGTGAATGATGGGGTTTGGATCTTGGGATATCTTACGGCTGTATTTTGGTTCTAATTTTCTTTTTGATTTTATTTAATTGGATATGCAACGAGTTCTTGTGATTTAAGGTTGTACATTTCCTGATTTAGTTGGATGAGTGAAGATATTTTGTTGTAGATTGGTGAATCAAAATCTGCTTCTTTTCTCGTTTCTCTTGGGTTGATTGTGAAGTTTCTCTTTTTCTTTTTCTTCTCTAAATTTTGGATTGATTATTGAGTAGGTTTGGCATGAAAGGAGTATAATTTGAAATTTCCGCTTTAACGTTGTGAAATAGTAGATGTTAATTAGTGCTAATTTGTGAACTGCTTTTTCATGAGACCGTCTCATGTACATTTTTGCCTTTGATAATTAGATTGTTCTGGAAGTTTGCTTACTTTTTGTATTATTTTCTAGGAGCTTCTTGAGACATGAAATTTAGAATTGAAGAAAGAGGTATAAAAATTTTGCTTGTTATTTATTTATTTGTCATGGGTAAATTGGAATGAGGACAATTAGTTAGTGTTACTGGAATCTCAGTTTATTGACAGCGAGTTAAATTTGATATAAAGCTGCTTAATTTTATTCTTTTTAATTACTGACGTAGAATAGGGCGAAACTTGCTTAAGTTAATGGAGTATTAAACTTGGAAGGACAAGTCTTTGCATAAGATTGTTTTACCAAGTGTTTAAGTTTCTCTTTTGATTATTTTGTACTTCTTTGTCCTTTTCAATTCTAATTTGGAAATATTATGGTGTTCAAACTTATTTTGTTGGTATCAATGTACTGATTTCAACACCTCCCTCTGTAACTTTTAATTACTGTGTGTGGCTTTATAAATGAGCCAATCTTTATAAGTAAAAATTGGTATAAAAGATACTAATTGAAACTAAAATGCACGGGCATATAATTCATCGTCAATCTATTTTGTGATGGTGATCTTTAATGAGAGTTTGGCTATTGTGGGTCGATCATAATTATAGATAATGGTTGGTCTTTAATTGTAGATAATGGGTCAGTGACCTTTTACTTTTGCAACACTTTTTGGAAGCAATAGTTGCATTTTATGGTGGTCGGTGGTTTCAATTGGGTGTTTGAATATTCCGTTTTATCTTCGGCCTTTGTTGAATGGCGAGTGTTGCAATATTTTGAGCCCTTTGTTATTTTTTGGGATAAGGTATAAATTGGACCTCAATTATTGTCTTGAATACGAATTGGACCCTTAACTATTTTTGGATACAAATTAGCCCTCAATCTTTCTAAATCAAACAACAATGACCTCCAACTAATAAAATTCAACAGATATGTCATTCTCGACACTTTAACTAGCAAACGACGTTAGTACAATCGTGGGTCTCATTCTTCTCTAACCCACGAGAGAAGAGGATGAGAAATACCTCCACCTAATGAAGATACATTAAAATCTGAAAATTAAATATGAGGGAAATAATTAACAATCACTTAAATTCATCATCTTTTGTTTAATTTATGTTAGAATTATCAAGCATCGTCGCGAACATATCAATCATATGAATAAGAGGCATTTTCAAGAACTGAAAACTAAAAAGAGAGATTATATATTTTCAAAAAATATTTTCATATCACCAAAATCTCAGCCTCTACAACTTCCACTGCCCTTATTTCTATAGAGAATGAATAATTGTGTTAATTGATATCTTCAATTGAAGGGAATCCCCAATATATACAAGTACAGTAGAGACGAGATAAGGAAAGATACACAAGATCAAAATATTTACAAATCAAATATCTTAAAGAATAATCTAGATAATTTACTCCTTAATTTCCTCCTTAATATGCCCCCGCAAAATCGACGTGCCATCACCACGTAAATTTTGGATCTCAAAAGCAAGAATCGTGGCACGTGCCAATGGTTTTGTCGTAACGCCTCGCCAATTGATCAAGAGTGTTGGACGTAGGCCACCGAAAATATCCCTTTCGCAGACAAATCACGAACAAAGTGTAAATCCAATGCAATATGTTTCATGCGAGAATGCATAATCGGGTGTAATGCGAGACGTGTTGCACTCAAGTTGTCACATAATATACGAGGTGGGGAAGGTAGAGCAATGTCAAGCTCCCGAAATAGCTGGAAAATCCAACAGACTTCGTGCGGTGGAAGCTAGAGCCCGATACTCCGCTTCGGTGGAGGACCGAGCAACCCCTTTCGCTACATGCGAGACCTCCAGGAAATAGGATTTGAGCCAAGGAAAATTACATAAGCCGAAGTAGACTTACCATCACCCAAAGACCCTCCAAAGTCCGAATCGAGTAGTACGTTAGGGAAAGAGATGAAGGATGGCGAAGTAATAATCCATGATTTAAGGAACCCTTCACATAGCGGAGAAGACGCTGATCGCTAACCAATCATCGTTAGTCGGTGCCGCCATAGATCGAGCCAACCGATTTACCGCAAAAGAGATGTCGGCCTTGTGATCGCCAAACACCGAAGACCACCACCGCTTCCTCTCGTAGTCCGTTGGATCAACATCTCCAGACCGAGAGAGAGGTGGACGGTGCCATTGGTGTACTTACCGGTTTGGAGCCGTCCATATTAAACCGACGGAGCAAGTCCACCATATACTTTTGTTGTGATAAGAACAAGCCATCACGACATCGAACAATTTCAACCCCGAGAAAATAAGTAAGAAGACCAAGATCTTTCACCGCAAATTGGCTCAGGAGATGAGTAGTTAGTCGCACAAGAAGTGAACCGCTAGAACTCGTAAGGATCATATCATCCACATAAACAAGAACTAGCATATATTCATTAGAGTGACGATAGATGAACAAGGATGTATCGGCTTTGGATTGTGTAAATCCAAAGGAAAAAAGGGCTGCACTCAAGGCTCGGTACCATGCCCGGGGCTTGGCGTAAACCATAAAGTGATTTTCGTAGGCGACAAACATGATGAGGAACATACTTATCAATAAAACCAGGGGGTTGGACCATATAAACCGGAGTAGCAAGATTCCCATGAAGAAATGCGCATCGATATCAAGTTGACGTAGCTCCCATTTATTATGAAGTGCCAATGTGAGGACTGTTCGAATAGTGACAGTTTGACGATGTGGCTAAATGTTTCACGATAGTCCAACTCGGGCGCCGATGAAACCCTTTTGCTACCAACCTTGCTTTGAATCGCTCAATTGAACCATTAGGCTGTCTTTTAATAGCGAAAACCCATTTACATCCAATTATGTTAGACCTTGAGGTGGAGGAACAAGGTCCCACGTACCATGTTTCGCTAATGCCGTGTACTCATCACCATAGCGACTCTCCATCGAGGATCTTTAAGGGCTCGAGTAATGTATAGGGGCAACTTGAGTCAATTGGATGCTTAGTTGAATGATATACCTTTGGTTTGAAAATATTATTCGACTGGTGGTCATTCCATGAGTTCGAGTCGGAGGGAGCGGAATAGGAGGCTGTGACCGAGAAGGTGAACTCATGGGTGCAATGACAATCGGCCTGCATTTACGCATGGATCGTAAGCCACCGGGAAGAGTGAGAGTTATCCTGCGGAGTCGGTGGTGTAGTAGAACCAAGCCCATAATTAGATGCATGCATGGGAGTAGACGTGGGCATGGAAGTGGGTGTATGACATGGTGGTCAAAGCATCAAGTGGAAAAGAAAAAAGTTGTAGAAGGCACTCAGAGCAGAGGTTGAACATTAAAATCGGGAATGCGGTCTCTTTAAATTGAACATGTCTAGATATGTATACGCCCGTAGAAGTATCAAGACACTTAAAAGCACTCGAGACGTGGAATACCCAACAAATATACACGGCTTGGAACCCGGTTCCAATTTATGTGAGGTATAAGGTCGTAACCAAGGATAACAAATGCAACCAAACGCTCGTAATTTCCGATAATCAGGTTTTTGCTTGAAAAGTGATTCAAAAGGACCGATATTCTCCAAAACAGAGGATGGCATCCGATTAATCAAATAGATGAGCTTTGGAAAGCAAAAGACCAAAAACTAGATGGTAACTTAGCATAGTGCATCAAGGCCTTACCTGCTTTCAACCACATGCCGATGACGACGTTCAACCATACCATTTTGCTCGGGCGTATGAGGCGCAAAGAGTAAGCCAATTAATTCCATTAGCCACAAAATATGATTTTAGAGCAACAAATTCACCACCGTTATCACTATAAAAATTTTTTATAGGATTGCCAAATTGACGTTCAACTAGTGGGCAAAATTTTTCAAATATTCCACGAACTTGAGATTTACACGCTGCTGGAAAGATCCAGGAATATTTAGTAAAAGAGTCAACAATCAACAAATAATATTTAAAGCCATCAATGTAAACCATAGTAGGCCCCCAAACATCGGCATAGAGATAGTGTAACGGATGTAAAGCAATCAATGTTGAAGTCCCAAAAGGCAATTTATGTGTCTTACAACATAAACATGAATCACATTGAAAGTCCGACATGCCGGATTTATTTAATAAAGGAAGTTTATTACTAGAAATAATAATCTCATTAGTTCGTCTTGAGGGGTGACCCAAACGAGCATGCCAAGTACCAAGATCGGTCAAACCAAGTGTAGCAAAATGAGCAGCAGACTTGAGAAAATAAGTTGGTGGCCTAAGATGATAAACACCATTACTACATTTCCGGTTGCTAGAGGTGCCCCGTAACTCGATCCTTCACAACAAAAGAGGATGGAAAAAATTCCACGTAAACATTATTCGACCGGGTAAATTGATGTACCGACAATAAATTTTGTTGCGCCCGAGGAACACAAAGAACATCATCCAATTTGAAAGTACGATTAGGAAATTGGATAAGAGATGTGCCGGTGTGTGATAGGCATAGAAGAGCCATCTGTGAGATGAACCTCTTCACCCCATCATATTCAGAATGAAGCGACAAATTTCCCATATCAGCCGTTAAATTATGAGATGCCCCGAGAATCCATCATCCAAGAATTTTGTGCAGGCAACGGGCAGGGATCGAGAAAAATTTGCCATAGGTGGAGGGCGGCGACAAGTAAGAGCGCCATGACACGGTGTTTGACAAAGTTGACAAACAATCTTAGTATGAGTAGGAGTAGGAGAATTGGGATACCCGCCGTTGCCATAAGACTGCCGATTTTTCCCGAGAATCACCACGGTAGCCATTATTGTCTGTGTGCGGTTCTTATTCGACGACTTCGACTTTGACGATTTAATTATTAAAATTCCCACGTTCTTTGAGAGTGGAGTCTCGGTTCGAATGGGCAGAAACAACCATATTATTGTTGTCATCGGAGAGTCAATAAACATCTCTTGGGCAACCAACATGTCAAGGAGCGTCGAAAAAGATATGGAATGAGGTTGTGCACGAATAGATGCAACAATGTCCCCGAATTTTGGGCCAAGTCCATTAATGACACGTATGGTGAAGTCATCATCGGACATGGGAGCATCGATCAAAGCCAACTCATCAGCCTTGGCCTTCAAGGAGTGTAAAAACTCTGTCACCGAACGCGAACCAATGCATGCTCGGCCAAGATCGATTTGATTGCATAACACGGAACGAGATCGACTAGCAAAAATCGATGTAATATTGTCCAGTGCCCGGGTAGCCGTGGTGGCGGTTGACGCAAATGGGGAGACTTCCTCCGAGAGAGACCCCATGATTGTTGCCAAGATCAATTGATCTTCTTTGGAACCATCTCTCAGACGTCGACGAGGATGGGGAAGGGCGTAGACGCCCCCATTAATATACCCTTGAAGATCCAAACCATTGAGAATGGCAAGGATATGAGAGCGCCACCGAGCGAAATTCAGTCGGTTGAGTTTTTGAATGTGCTGCATCGAATTAGGAATAGTGACGAGTGGAGGAGTGGTTGGAGGCTGAGTGGTGGGAGTGGTGATAAGTGTTTGAGGCGGTTTCTCCATCGGACATGGTGAATGGATTGATGCAGAAAATTGTTGACAGAGTGGTGATGAGTGGCGTAGTTAGGGTAGAGGCGGCGGAAAGTGGTTAATGGATCGAAAAGCTGATACCATATAGAGAATGAATAATTGTGTTAATTGATATCTTCAATTGAAGGGGAATCCCCAATATATACAAGTACAAAGAGACGAGATAAGGAAAGATACACAAGATCAAAATATTTACAAATCAAATATCTTAAAGAATAATCTAGATAATTTACTCCTTAATTTCCTCCTTAATAATTTCAATTCATCGAACCTCAATTTCAATAGCCCTTCACCACAATCATCATTAAATACCTTATAATCTCATCTTTAATACAAATAACACTCAATCCACTCAACCCTTCCGGTAAAACACCCTTAATTTTCCCGTGCCCTATTTTCAAGAAATTCCTCAGGTCATCACTGCATAAATTCCCAAAAGAAGAGGGCTTCTTTTCGCCCTTAAAAGAACCTAACTAGTGCTTCTAGAATTCTCATCGAAAAATAACCCATGAATGTGACTCACACTATTCAAATTACGAAAGAGAGAGTTTGACCGCTTGAACCTCGAGGTACAACCAAACAGATTGTAGCCATAGTTATATCGCAACTCCGGAAACTCTGCTCACTAACGGGCATCTAGAATTGAGAGACCAACGATTGTACTAACGTCGCTTTGCTAGTTAAAGTGACAGAATGACATATCTCGTTGAATTTTATTAGTTGGAGGTCATTGTTGTATGATTTAAAAAGATTAATGGTTAATTTGTATCCTAAAATAGTTAAGGGTACAATTCGTATTCAAAACAATAGTTCAGGGTCCAATGTGTACCTTATCCCTTATTTTTTCATGAGTTACTTTTGTATCATTTTCCCGAGTTTTAAAATCTTTGGGTCAGGTTGTGGCCTTCCTCCTTTTCTTTTCTATTATTATATCTCGTCTTTATTTATCTTGTGTATCTTAAGTATGAAAATTATGTATTCTCTAACAAATCGTTATTGTTCCAATATAGCTTCACGGTTCCAAAAGAAGGACTCAGAGTCAAACAACCTGGAAAGGGTGTTTTAAAATACTTTACTACCTTTCAAAAAAATGAAAATTGATGTGGATCCATCAATTGGGAGACCTAAAAATGTGAACTGATCTGCAAAGTCGCAAGCGAAATTGGTGTTGTAACGAGTAATGTTCTCCACGTACCTAAGAGATGAAAAAATGTTGATGAGGTTAATGGACTAGGATCGGGATTTGACCATTTGCGAGTAAAAGCTAAAAACTTAATGTGTTTCTAATATATAGTTTTTACCTTCTTGTAATCTAATGTGCATGTTTGTATATAAATTGTAGATCCATATGGATGTATATATTTGATTACAGAATCGGGCAAGCAATTTTAAGACAACCAAATATATCGAACCCAAGGGAAAAAGTATGCACGTGAGGCCCTAAGAATACAAGTTATCGATGACTATTGTTGCAAAGCGGTTTTGGCTCTAAAATCTGCAATACAAATGCAAAAATACAATCAAATAACTAGGCAAGCAATTAATCGAACACCTTATATGCTAGAATAAATATCTAAAATTCAATGGGGATTGGGGTGCTAGGGATAATATCCATCAAGGAATCAATGATCAACAAGCTATGATTGAATCAAATTGCAAATCAACTAAGATAGAAAGCATAAAACCATCATGCAATTAATCTCTCAATTAATCACACAATGCCTAATGTGAGTATCCTTAGTGCAACTAATCTCTCAATTAAGAAGCACCTAATTCATACAATCATACACAATTATAACTCGATTAATCCCGGATCACATTAGCTCAACTCTCGCCTATTGCTAGGGTAATCAAACATTAATCTAAAGAGATAAAAATGCATGAAGCACAATTAGAATCACAATTAGAGAGCAATCTAACTCAACCGATCAACAATCATCAACAATCATAGCATAAGGCAATCAAATCATCCTTAATTTCAATTATCCTAAGCACAAGAGTATTAGCCCATGGTGCAAAGTGCAAAATCCATGGGTACAAAATCTAATTGGGCAATTAAGAATCCAATCACAACAAACAATGAATTTAAAGGAGTAAAGTGGAAGAACATCACCAATTGGATTAAAATGATAAAAATACGAATGCTTCAATCTTCAAAGTAGTCTTCAAATACAAACTCTTCTCCACTTGAATTACAACTTGAAAATAAAAAACTAATGGATCAAAAGCTAATCTAGGGTACAAATGATTAAAATCTATCTAAATCTATCAATCTAATTCAACTACAATGAGAATTAAGCTATGTAATGAGAAATTCGCCCAAAAAAGCTGTAAAATAACCGCTCTAATCAAGGTTATGGAGATTATACTCTGTTTTCCGCTCAAATGGACTTTAAACACAAATTTTCGATTTTGGGCATCCCTCGACTCGAGGTTGGGGCCCTCGAGTCGAGGCTTGTGATGTCATGTTAGCGATTCTTCAATTTGTCTAGCCTCGAGTCGAGACTCGGCCCTCGACTCGAGCTTCCAGCTTTGCCCCGATCCTCGACTCACCCCCTCGAGTCGAGCTTGCTCCAATTTTTTGAATTTCATCCTTTGCCGGCAACCTCGGGTCAAGGCCCTGGCCCTCGACTGCAGGTCGAGTCCAGGAATTTTCTCGACTCGGACTCCGCCTCCGACCCCCGCGCCCGTCTCTATCATCTCTTCACCCTATGAATGCCGGTACTCTCGCTTTGGTCAAATTCCACCGATTTACCCGAAAACGGATGAAAAACATCAAAAATCTCACAAGTAGTACTTTTCAAGCTAAGTAGTGATACTCTACACATTTAAGCACAAAATCTAACACTTTTCACCACTTTTTGCATTAAAATACCCCCTAAAAACATGCATCAATTCACTCCAATCAATATTCATGCCTCTGGATTTTCAGTTTTGATTAAATGTTATTGATTTTTTTGTGAGTTAGCTGAAAGATTCTTATCTTTTTTTCTCGTACATTGCGCTTTGTTTGTATAATATTTTGTGAGTTTTTTTATAGTCTCGAACATGAGTTGAATGGAGAATTGTGTGATCGAATTGACCTATATGAGCGCATACATAGTTCCGAGAAAGATGAATGAAAATCATCTGTGCAAAGAAATATTTTGTGAGTTAGCTAAAAATTGTCTTTTTCACAATACGTCGGTGAATGTGATATTTTTGTTCTTGATTAGAAGAAAACATCATACTAAACCTGATAATTTGGTCATTTCATTTTTTCCCCATTTGCTCCTTCATAAACACTTCCTTGATGATTCTTATTGGCTCGATTACTTTGGAAAACAAGAATTAGATTAAATGTGATATGGGATGAATTTCTAATTATAGGGTTAGAAAATAAGAAGAAAAAATAGTATAAAATGAAGGAATGTTTGATTTTATGATAATTTTTAAGGTTTAAATTGAGATTATAGGTAAATATGTTTAAGATGTATGGAGTTTTGAATGGTGCTTTTCGATATCTAATTTGTGAAGCATATAATGAGTTTTGTGATAATCGCAAATATTAGTATTTAAATTCTACGATCTTGTTATCTAACTTGTGATATTATTGACATTATTTTGTCTATGATGTTTGAATTTTTCCAATCTATTATTTTTTCAACATCGGGAGATGATGAAACAAAAACGAGAATAATATATTGAGTTTGAAATTGAGAAGAATGTTGAGGACATAGTCTTGGAGGTGTTGGATCATGGAGTGGATATACAAAAGGTTTTGTTTATGGTCCAAAACCTCCAAGTAGACGCAATAAATTGGACAAATTTTCTAATCAATTACAAGAGGAACTAAATGACACGAAAGAGAAGTTGGAATAGTCGGATGCATGAACTCAAAATACAAGTGGATGTTTTGAATGCAAATATGGCTACCCAAGGTGAAAATATGGCTGCCCAAGATGCAAAAGCTGAGAAACTAATGACTTTTTTTTTTATTGATATAGGGATAAAATTATAAATATTTAATTTAGTTAATGTTTAAAGGAGTTTTTTTTTTTTAATTCATATGACATTGTTTGTTACTTTTGAATTGCTTGAAGGAGTTCTTTTGTTAATGAAACTACGTTTTCATCTTTACTTTATATTTTATTGTAAATATATTTTTTATATTAGTTATTAAATTTAGTTTATCATGACAAAATTTTTAATCACTTATAAATCTATCTTATATTATTATTATTAATTTAATATATGACAATTAAAATAAATCATCAATAAAAGTATCTTTCGTGATGAATTTTGTGTCACAATACATATTACTTTTATGATAAAATAAAATAATATTATCACTAAATATCAATTAATAATGACAATATATGTTGTTATTATTATATAAATTTTATTGTGATGATTCTTATTTTCACATCGAATAAGATTTTATTATGACAAAAATCATATCTTTTGATGACACCCAACATGTTGTCACTAAATGTTATTATTTTGTGACAAATATTTTATATATATATATATATATATATATATATATATATATATATATATATATATATATATATATATATATATATATATAACGACGAATAATTTTTAGTCACTAAAGTGTTATTATTTTGTGACAAGATATTTAGTCGTTATAACTATATATATAACTACGAATATATCATAGTCACTTTAGTGTAATTTTTTTCACGACGAGAAAAATTTAAAATATGATAAATTTTTATCGTCACCGTACTAAATTTTTAGTGATGATTATCGACTTCGTCACTAAATAGTATATTACGTTACAAATAATTTGTCACTATTTCGACATCATTTAGTGACAATCAGAATTTAGTCACTAAATAATACTCTTTAATAACAAATATTTTGTCAAGATATGTACAAATATATAACAACAAGCATCATTTTGTCACGAAAGAACACTCTTTCATGACGAATTATACAAAATATGACGAAATCATTAACCTAATTGTGACAAAATTGACGTCACTAAAATTTGATAATGTTAGTAATCATGGACAATCGTCACAAAAAAATAATTTTTTGGTGACGATCAATGAAATCGTCGTGTAAAATTGAACATTTAGTGACGAAATATCACATTAAATGACGAAATTTTAAACTCAAGTGTGACAATTTATATGTCACTATAGATAAAATATTATAGTGACAATGACCTTTATCGTCATCATAATATGACTATTCGTGATAAATCTAAATACCGTTGCAATTACCCAAATACGATGCACAAAAGACGACGTTCTTTGCGACAAAAAAATTCGTCACCAAATACTTATTGTGACGAAAAATGATGTTTACATGACGAATTTTATCGTCGCGATTTGTCAAATTTCTTGTAGTGGTAATTTATATATTTAAATAAATAATTAAAAATATTTTAAAATTGACAACTACATATACTAAAAATTATATAGTACTCCCTCCGTTCCACAAAAGTTTGCATACTTTCAATTTTAGTTTGTCCCACAAAAGTTTGCATACCCCAAAATAAAAATATTTCTTACAACCTTCATTCACCCAATACACACATATTTACCCTTCATATTATTTCTTAAAAAAAAAAAAAGAACAATTAATTAATGAATTTAATAATGGAAGCTTCCATTTTTTTTTAATTAAGATTTGAGTGAGTTACGCAATAAACTATGATAATTCAATTGTTGTATTGTTTTTAATCATAAGAAACAATAGGATTTTTATCGGTACAAGTCCTCGAAAGATATGTTAATTATTAATTTGGGCACGAAAGATAAAATTTATCAATCTGGGACTGAAAGATGTTTATATTAAGTGATTTTATCAAAACCGATAAAAAGGTCCTGAAATTGATAATTGTCCGATCTTTTAGGTCCCGAATTGATAAAATCTCTTAATATAAACATCTTTTAGGTCCCGAATTGATAAATTTTATCTTTCAGCCCCGAATTTATAATTAATATATCTTTTAGGACTTGACCGATAAAAACCCTAAACAATAAACTGGAGTTGCATGTTCAAATTGTCGCTTCGCATAAAATATTATGTGGCAAAACCACATTCTTCTATTTCAAAAGCTCTCTATTCTCATATATTTTAAGTATTGATCTTAACAATTTATTTTTTTCCTTTTAATTAATCTCAACTATACAATTCATTCTATTTTTTCTAAAAATTCTTTATCTCTCCATTCATTTTAATATGTCAAATCTAACCATAATATTCTGCTCTTCTACACCTTTTCTCACTAGAAAAAGATAAATTTTGTATATTAGAATAAGATTGATTCACAATTTGGAAGATTTTCTCATATATTTGTTCATATGTATATATATTTTCAACCTAATTTTAGATTTGCATTATAAATCAACTTTCTACGATTATAACATTGACTATATGCGTATATATTGCAATAGACACAATTTTCAATCTTAAATATATGTTATTATAAATTTATATTATTTTAATAATATCTAGTACATATATATATATATATATATATATATATATATATATATATATATATATATATAATTAAAGAGAGAAGCAAGTGAAATACATTCGTCACGTGGTGCAATAGTATTTTGCACATATAAAAAGAAAATCTAGATCTTACATATTTATTTTATTGTTTGTATTTTAGATTTTAATTATATAAGTTGAAATAATTTTTTTTTAAAAATTATACTCCCTCCGTCCCATAATTATTTGCACACCTAAAAAAGGAAACATTTTCATAAATTTCATCCTCACAATATTCACATATTTACATCAAATGTCATTACTTTTTGGACTCACATTACACTCAATCCAACCAATTTCTTTACTTTTAAAACTCTACTCATTACACTTATTCCTTAAAAATATGCCCCTTTCTCTCGTGCAAACACTTCCGGGATGGAGGGAGTATAAATTTTGTTGAAATCTAATATAAAATTATAAATTTAGTACATATTTAAAAATTATAGGATTAATAAAAAAATTATAATATATCCATGTATAACAATATAATTTTCATATATTAATAAAGAATAATAGTAAAAATAATAGTAAAAATAATATTCAAAGTTAATAATAATCAATTCGTGCATTACACGAGAGAATTACTAGTATAAACTATTAATATATTTTAATTAAACAACTAATACCATTGAAATCAATTTTAAAATTAAACTTGGTCACACACACAAAAAAAAAAAAAAGGCTAATACTTAAAAAAATGAAATTATGTTATATATTATTTATAATACAATACATTACTAGAAATATACAAAACTTCAAGAACATTAACATATATGTTAGATTCTTAATGTGTGTGCATTAATTCAAAATGACATATATTTTGAATGGAAGAGATTATTTTCTTTAAAAGCATTTTTATGTAAAAGTAAATATAACAAATAAATAAAAAATAAAAAATTTCAAAACTATTTCTTTTCTCATTAATTTTCACCGTCTAAAAAAATAGAGCTACTCTTTTTCGGCAAAAAGACGTCCTAAGTTCGTGAGTGTCCCTTGTCTAATGATTAATATATGTAACAATCCTATTTTTTCTAGTCAAATATTTATTATTTATTAATTCTATTAAAATTATAGATTATTAATATCTCGCAATTTTTAATAAATTGTTGTATCTTTTAAATTTGATTTCAGTTGGGTTTTAAAATTTAATTTTTAAAAATTTTATACTATACATCTATAAATAACCTATAGAGTGTACCTATAAAACTTACACATCTATTAAAAAATATTTCTCTCTCTCTCTCATCTTTTTATCTCTCTCCTATATCTTAATTATCTAATCTTTTATAACAACACTCAACAAATAATATAATAATATAACATTTACTCACTTTTACATCATAAAGTTAAATTCTACCCTACTAAAAACTCAAAACAAACATAGATTTTAAAAACTTCTAGATTTAAAAACTCCTAGATTTCAAAAATTGATTTTTAAAAGTCACTTAAAACCCAAAAAGAACATCACTTTAACTTTTTAATTTTTATATCACAATTCATTATTTAATATTTCAAATCAATTACCTTTAAAAAAAGTGTTGATGTTAGTGACGAGTGTTACTCAAAATGTGCCAACATTACGGTCACAACATCGTAATTCGTCCCTTCCACTTCCACTAACCCTTAACCCACGAAATGTCTTGTTTTTACAGCTTTGAAGACTTATGACAGTTTTGAAGTCATGCGGTTGAAAAAGCAAGAGTGAGGAGTTGAAAAGAACATGGGGAAGTTACAAGGAAGTTACCTATTTTCAAGGGAGATGTGGAAGTTATCTTCAAGCACTAAGAGTGTCCAGATTTCTATAAATACATGCCGCTATGAAGATTAAAACTCGGAGTTGAGAGAAACACAATCTAGCATAGTCTATTGACATAGATTATAGAGTTTATTGTATGTTTCTATCTCGATACTTCCGTTGGTGAATGTTCCAACATTTCACTCAACATTGGGTCTTTATTTGTATTAGTGATAGGTTAGATTGAATATTGTCTAGTCACTATATACATAGATCCATTCACGGTGTGGCTTATTGTTGGTCCATTTTAGTTGAGTAGATTAGACAAAACTTGATCTAGTCTTCTAGGAAAAATCTAGAAGGGGGTTGAATAGATTTTTCAGATTTTTACAAATAAAAAAACTTATTCAAAACACACGAGAATCACACAATGAATTCAATTTTAAACTCCACTTTATTTAGATCAAAAGCACACCGATATTTTAGTTCTAACTTTAGTTCGAAATTATTCTTTGATTGATAAACTGAAAATTGAAAGAAACAGATAAGTAAAGTAAAGCAATAAAGAACACAAAGATTTATAGTGGTTCGGATTATGAATAATCCTACATCCACTCTCCTTCTTCAACTTGAAGAAGGGACTCGCTTACCACTTACTTACTTTCAATCGACTTACAACTTACAACTCGTAAAGATCTTCAAATCTTCAATCTCCTAAATTCTTCTCTAAAATCTAACTATTACGGTGAATATCGAAATTTGAAGATTACAAGTAAAGTGTTCTATAAACACTTAGAACTTTTGAAAACTCTTTTGAAAAACTTGTGAATTGATTGTGAAGATAGAAATCAATTGTGAATAATGTGTAAATTGTATTATGTAAAAGTTATTTGAAAAATGAAAATCTAGACCTATTTATAAGTCCTGAAAGACAGCTTAGTTTGTTAGTCGGTTCTAACAAACTAAAAGCTACTCAACAAACTTAATCTTGAAAACTGCTCTGCTCCTCACTGATTTATCCTACTCGTCTGCAATGACTTGGTGAAGACTTGCCTTTCTTATTCTACTCAGCTTGTCTTGACCTCGTCTCGAGCTCTTCATACTTGTCGCCCGCAGATGACTAGGTTTGAGCTTGTCTCCAGGATGACTTGCAACTTTCTAGTCTACGGTGACTTGTTTAGTAGTCCTGATCACCTTAGTACCAGACTTTGATCTCGATGTTCTTCATAATCGTCCCGATCATCCGAATTGCTTTTTAACTCATCAAAACCTTTCTTGAACTAACACTTATGTTTTCACCGATTGTATCACTTAACAATTACAAGTGATATTTCATTGATTGACAAGATAGACTTATTTATAGTCTATACAAAATTTTGATATCCATCTTGCAAAGTGTTTAAGACTTCCGCTGTGTATTTGTATTTATTTTTGTCTGTGTTGTTCTTCGAATGTGCCAACATTCGTGACAACATTCTGCAAAAACACCCATGCACACCTTCAATTGGCACCAGAGCCGTTGAACTCGTTATCCCGAGTTTAGATCCTCGTTTGGTGTGATTTATTGCGATGGAATATCCTATGACACCCAATTAGGCCACCGATTCTTGATGGGAAAGTGACATTTAGAGGCAAGATTATAGAGGTGACTCAGATATAATTAATTCTTTCTTAATACCTAGAGAAGATGAGGATCCACGAGCGGATAATTTGGATGAGGCGATAATCGTAATTACCGGAGGAAGGATTACCGTGTGGAGGTATAGGATGAATTCCCGCTTTGACAAGCCTTTACAGTTGTTCTTCACAAATTAATTGTTTACAATTGGCTGCCTTCATCAAACACAACCACCCTAACCTCGGAGCAAGTCGTTCTAATGTACAAGATTGGCCATCTTAGGAGGTTCAATCTTGGAAAAACGATCTTTGACAATATGATGACATATTCGGGAGAATATCAAGCAAAGGGCTGCTACCTTATCCTAGCCTAATTCACATGTTGATTTCTGCCAAAGGATTTCGAGAGAGAAGAATGAGGTTATCAGCTCATTTGCACTAAGTCCTGCAATATCTCATGTTCCGAGAATCTGGTCCAAGAGTCATTGATCCGCCTTACGTAGATCCAAATGCCCCTGAAGTTGAAGTTCCCGCCGATCAACCAGTGATGTGCCGAGAGATGTTGGCACACACGCCGCCAACATACCGCAATTACTCGCAATTTATCCGCGATCAAATTGCTATGACAGATAATTCAATTAATAATGCCAAGTGTCTCAAGCAATCTTGAGATGCACAAAAGGATCTGGGAAGCGCTCCTTTCTACCGTCACAGGGGAGTAGGACTTGATGTTGCCGCCGCTCAAGCCGCCGATGTTGCCGCCGAACCGGCCGCTAGTGATGTTGATGTTGGCGGTACAAGTGCCGGTGTTGGTGCAACCGGGAGGAGGACCAGATGTTGATATCTCTCGGAGCCGACAAGTGCAGCTTTCCGATGCCGAAAATGGGAACCGATACCTGGGATGTGCCGGATAGTGTGCCCACAATTCCCACCGACAATGCCGATGGGCCCAACAGCTCAAACATGGATGTTGATGCCGAGAAAATAGATGCGTAGATTGGGATAATGAAGATCTCAGTGTGATGTATGATGATTTGGGTGATTGGGGACATTGATGATCCGAGCGAGGGGGAGCTTTCAAAGACCTGGAGAAGCTTGAAGAAAGGGGGAGTTCGTGCATCATCAAGATGCACTGTTAAACTAAAAAGCCCAATCCTCTCCTAATCTTCATCTATAAGCTTTGTCTGCTTTTTGTAAAGACTCAAGTTATATTCTGCTTTTATGTTCTTGTTTTGAAACTTTTAATATGTTAGGTTTGTTTTTGAACTTATAATTAGTTTGGGTTTATGTTAAGTTTGCTTTGGTTAAGTCCTTGTTACTATGCTTTGATTTAAGTTTGGTTAAGTCTAGTGCTTGTTAATGTTCGTTTTTCTTATTGCTCCGATTTATGTTTGTTAGTTTCTATGTTATTGTTTTATGTTTGCTCCGATTTTGTTATAGTTATGTGTTTAGTCTATGTTATGTTCGTAATATTTGTTTTAGTGTTGTTATATGTTTATTGTTTTATAGTTCTCGTTTGCTTTTTTACTAAGCAATGAGATGTCATTTACTTGATATTGATTTACTTATCTCTATTGTGTACACATTCTCGTTCTATGGTACAACATCGTGTGTGTTCCAAAGAGAAAGACCGAATTGGGGGAGATTGTTGATGTTAGTGACGAGTGTTACTCGGAATGTGCCAACATTCCGGTCACAACATCGAATTCGTCCTTTCACTTCCACTAACCTTTAACCCACGAAATGTCTTGTTCAATGTCTTGTTTTTACAGCTTTAAAGACTTATGGCAGTTTCGAAGTCATGCGGTTGAAAAAGCAAGAGTGGGGAGTTGAAAAGAACATGGGAAGTTACAAGGAAGTTACCTATCTTTAAGGGAGATGTGGAAGTTATCTTCAAGCACTAAGAGTGTCCAGATTTCTATAAATACACGCTGCTATGAAGATTAAAACTCAGAGTTGAGAGAAACACAATCTAGCATAGTCTATTGGCGTAGGTTATAGAGTTTATTGTATGTTTCTATCTCGATACTTCCGTTGGTGAATGTTCCAACATTTCACTCAACATTGGGTCTTTATTTGTATTAGTGATAGGTTAGATTGAATATTGTCTAGTCACTATATACATAGATCCATTCACGGCGTGGCTTATGTTTTCACCGATTGTATCACTTAACAATTACTAGTGATATTTCGCTGATTGGCATGATAGACTTATTTATAGTCTATACAAAATTTTGATATCCATCTTGCAAAGTGTTTAAGACTTCCGCTATGTATTTACGTATTTATTTTCGTCTCAGGCTTTGTTCTTCGAATGTGCCAACATTCGTGACAACATTCTCGCAAAAACACTCATGCACACCTTCAAAAAGTATTTCAATTTTTTTCATATTTGTTGCTCAATTTTTCAATTCTATTATGAAGTGAAAAACAAAAAGGCTTTAATTGTTCCATAAGTGTTTCATGCGAATTCTTTTTCTAAAAAAGTGATTAGTAGATTCGATGCTACATAGACGTGGCTTTCTTCACACAAGAGGGTGAAATCTCCAAACCCAATATATATATATATATATATATTTATATAAATTGAAAATATATATCTATACATATCAAATTTATATTGAAAAGCAAATATAAAATTAGAGCCAAAAATTAGTTGGCGGGTGGGTTTTTCAATATTTTGCAGGGCATGTGATTAGGAAAAGAAATCCCAATTAAATCACATTTAGTGTAGAACTAGTAATTAAGGAAAAAATCATTCGAATGAGAAACACATTATCAATGTACAAAAAAGAAGAGAAAAAACTCCTTCTCTTAGAATCGAATCATGCCGCCAATTAATGAGTCTCACTATCAAACCATTATCCTCCTCTTCAGCTTGTTATCAAAGGTACGCTTCTCTAAGACAAAATCACTGCTTTGGAAAAAGATTTAGTCATCTCTATTTTGTGTTCGAGCCTTCGACTTTGTTGGTTGAGAATTTTTTTGCTGGAATCTCTCTGCTTTGGTTTCAATCAGTTTTAATATGTATACCGATACGTATAAAAATGTCAGGCCCAACTACACGTAGGGCCCAAATACGACCAGCCCAATAGGGCCTAATGACGTTATTAGATACCCTCGATAAAGGGAGGAAAACTCCGAGATGGGCCCGAGCCCGGATCGGGCCGAAACCAAAGCTACGGAGCCCTAAACATACCTACAGGTGGGGCCACAAGGCCCAGGCTTGTAGGGAGAGGGGCCATGAGGCCCAAGCCCAACTACAGATAGGCCACGAGGCTTACAACCGAATACAGGCCGCGAGGCCCAAACTCTACAGGTGGGCCGAGAAGCCCATGCGAGATTTAAAGAGTACGTGAGGGTTTTTGACTAAGCCCATAACGGTTATTTATCCGATAAGATCAAGAAACACCGGAAAGAACGAGTAGTTGAGATAATTTAGGCCCAAGCTAAGGAATATTCCCCATATTCCTCATCGACTGGGTCTAAACCTCCATCCAGGGGGGAATTCGTAGATATGATTAGATTTCTTGAGGAACAAGATATCCACGCACGACATCATGGCGTAACGTGCGGGATAGTGCCCGGAGACCGTGTTGACAGCTATTGATCCTAACGCACGTATAAGTAAGACACACCCCACAGGAGGTATCGGTATCGAATCACTATCACTCTCACTTAGCTACCTTATACGTACTTTCTTGAGTGTTTTCCGGTGACCTGACTTGAGCGTCGGAGTGCCTACGCCGGAGAACCTCGCGGCGTGTTTTGCGGGTACATTTGTTCGAGGGAAGCTAAGGATCTTAAGTGCGTAAAGGCTTTACCCCGTGAACCCGGGTGGGGAAACAGGCCCAGTCGGTTTTTACGCATCAATTGGCGCCGTCTGTGGGAAGAGAAGAGCCGAGACGTGAGTTTTAGTTTCTTTTCATTTCTAATTATCCGAAAGAAGGACATCATGACGGGTGAACGTACACCCATGAGACCGATTGCACTAGTACCACTGGGGAAGGATAACCCCGCAAACCCAATGCAGGTGAAGCCGTGCCACACCCCGTGCCTCCGGTGGCTATGCCCAATATCGGAGGACCGCCAATGGTTACTGATGGCGCAAGGTGAGAGCTTCAACTCCCGGCCAACACCATCCAGGAGTAGGAGCTACTGTTAGAGAGGAAGGAGGGAACATGCCTTCCTCTTTCTCGCAATACGAAGGAATACCTATGGTAGAAATCCCCGTGCGGCTAATGCTCCCCAGGGGGATACCTCGAGAATCCCAACCGGCCGCCTCTCGTCGCTCCGACCCGGGAGCACTGGATGACATGATAGCTCGAGCCGTGGCTGTGGCAATGGCTGGAGGAGGAGGACCTCCACTGTAGGGAGGACTCGGAGAACCAGATCAGTGGAATCGCACTCGCTCGATCCCACCCAGGAGGAGCAGACAGGACGAGTATCAAGAGGAGAGAAGGAGAGAAGTGGAGTCCAGAACCAGGAAGAGGCCCCGGGAGCCGAAGGAGCCCAAGAAAGAAGGTCGGCGGTCCTCGGCCGAGGGAGGCCGGGTCCGGAGGAAGCGGCACGGGGAAGGAGACAAATTGGCCGCAGCCGAGGAAGTAAGATTGAGGACCAAGAAGAGGGAACATGAGACACCCACCGAGGCCATGAAAGACCGTGATCGTATCCTTGAGGAAACAAATGGACAACATGAAACATCGATGGAAAATCGGGTTAGTATGCCTCGACCATAAAGTTGCCAATTTATCGAGAATATCTTACAAGATGAGTTGCCTAGGAATTTTAAACCTCTTAATTATGAATATGATGGTACGACTGACCCCTATGATCATTTGGTGAGATTTGAAAATTCGGCCCTCCTCCATCGATATGGGGAGGGTGTGAAGTGCAGTGGTCTTTCTCACTACTCTATCTAAGGCAGCCCAAAGATGGGTTTAGCCACCTAGAACCCAATTCCATCAACTCCTTTGAACAGTTTGGGGAGCTCTTCTTGCATCAATTTGCTAGTGCAAGGAGGCAACCCAGAGCTACGCTAACATTGTTTAACATGAAGCAAGGGGAGAATGAAAGCCTACGGGCCTTCATGAAAAGATTCAATCAAAGCGGCATTAGAGGTTCCAACCGCCACCCCGGAGGTAAAAATTAATGCTTTCACTAGTAACCTCCGAGATGGAGACTTGTTTTCCTCCTCGGCTAAGAAGCCACCCAGACGCTTGATGAACCGCTAAGGAGGCGGAGAAGTACGTCACATTGGAGGAGGTAAGAAAGGCGAAGAGAGCCGAGGTCAAACCAAGTGGACTCGAAAAGAAAAAGGAATCATCAAAGAAAAGCTCAACGACGTAACCCGAGAAAGCCGCAAAACTGGACCTCGCTCCAGGTTCGACAAGTATACCCTCGAAGCTTGAGCCAGGAATCTGGAAGTGGCATCCACCATCCGGAAATGAAGTTTCCGTGGACACGATCCAGGGGGCCTCAAAACCTAAGTCGATAAGTTTTGTCGCTTTCCACAATGAATATGGACATGACACTAACAATTGTTTTCACTTACGTGATGAGATTGAGAGGATGATCCAAGCAGGACATCTTAAAGAATTTGTTTACAGAGATCGAGTTAGCTCCAGTGGGTCAAAAAAGAAAAGAAAGCCGATGATAAAGCCGAGGAGAAAGGAAGAATGATCGAAGGGAGGCAGGAGGAGAGACCCTCCCGTAAGAGAGGACTTATCCAGATGATAGTCGGAGGTCCAGCAGAGGGAGACTCCTTCCGCGCTAGAAAAGTCGGAGAGAGGACCCTCGTGAGAGAGGTAGGAGAAATGTCCAGAGAGGTGGATCACAAAGAAGCTATCCATACACCTCGGATTCATTTTGGCCCGCAGGATAGAAGTTTAAGGAAGGAGGACCACAGTGATGCACCGGTCATCACAACATGTGGCGGGATACACGGTAGCACGGATCTTCGTAGATACAGTGGAGCTCATGACATCATCTTCCCGGAATGTTTCAAGAAGATGAATTTGAATATAGAAATGCAACCAGTGGATACGGCATTGTACGGTTTCACAGAGGAGCAAGACACCCTCTGGCTGTAACCCTCCGTGGGGCTAGGTGAAGCTCCACGGAGGAGGGTGGTTATGGCAAATTTTTTGATTGTGGATGTACCTTCATCCTATAACATGATTTTTGGTAGACCATTGTTGAATCTATTTCAGGTGGTTATATCAACTTATCACATGAAACTCAAGTTTCCGGTGAATGACGAGGTGGGTGAAGTAATGGATATCACCGCAATCCGTAAAATGCTACGTGGAGGCAGTAAAGATAGCGAGATAAAGAGCTACATCGCAGCCCGAAAAGAGACAAAGAGGTGGGCCGAGAGTCCAAGAAGTGTAAGATTTCAAGAAATCGATCCTCCAAAGATGGAAGCCGAAGGAGAGCTGATGATGGTGGAGTTGTATCCCGAAAAGAAAGGATACACAACGAAGATTGGAGCCCAGTGGAGCGAGTTGGAGAAGGACACAGTAGCGGCTCTACGAAGAAATGCGGATGTTTTTGCTTTTTCTTCCTCTCGATATGACAGTATCCCCGAGGAGGTGGCGATGCATCACCCGAACGTGGATCCTAAAGCTAAACCAATAAAACAGAAATTAAGGGTCTTCGACCAGAGAAAGATGCCATTACGAAGGTGGAAGTAGAGAAGTCACGGAGGCAGGACATGTCAAGCGAATACAATTCCCCACCGGCTATCCAATGTCAGTGTTGGTGGCGAAACCAGGGGAAATGGAGAATGTGCATAGATTTCCGAGACCGAACAAGGCTTGTCCTAAGGATCATTATCCCTTGCCTAGGATTGACCAGATGGTCGACTCTACATCAGATTTGAGTCGCCGAGTATGATGGATGCCTATCAAGGCTACCATCGATACAAATTTTCCCTCCGTATATCCCAAAGGTTAGTTTCATCATTGCTAGTGGAACTTTCTGTTATATTAGAATGCCCTTTGGGTTGAAGAATGCAGGAGCTACTTATCGAGAATGGTGGATAAAATATTCCGAGACCAGCTAGGGAGGAACATGGAGGTCTACGTTGATGATATGCTCGTGAAAAGCGTAGAAGCTGGAAAACATGTGGCAGACTGGAGGAAGCTTTCTCGGTGCTCGGGAGGAATGGCATGAAGTCAATCCAAGAAAGTGTTCTTTTGGAGTGAGATCCGGGAAATTCCTCGGATATATGGTGACCCAAATGGGAATCGAGGTTAACCCCGCTAAGGTGAAAGCCGTGCTTGATATGCAGCCCCCACCAATATCAAGGAGTTGCAGAGGCCGAATGGGAGAATTACGGCTTTAGCGATTCATAGCCAGATCTGCGGAGAGGAGCCATCCCTTCTTTAAAATCTTGAGGAAGGGATCTAAGTTCGAGTGGGATGAGCGATGCCAAAGGCGCTCGAAGAGCTTAAACAAAGACTCGGCCCAGCTTACCTACATTAACGAAGCATATACTGTGGGAGACACTCTACCTCTACCTCTCTCAGAGGTGGGGTCTCACTCGGCCTCCGTCTTTGGTGAGGGAGGAGGGATCAACCTTAAACCCGCCTACTACATTAGTAAGCTCATACAGGAGTCAAGTGAGATACTCGGAGATAGAGAAAGCAGCCACGACTATAATGGTCATTGCACGGAGGTTACGGCCTTATTTTTTGTCACATAAGGTCATTGTTCGGACTAACTACCTTTTGAAACAGTGATAGGGAGAGCTGATCTTCAGTGGAGGATGGTCAAGTGGGCCGTCCGAACGGGAGAATACGATGTGGATTTTGAGCCACGGAGGACCATAAAAGCACAAGCCCTCTCCGACTTCATCCAGAGGGTACGCGTGCGCAGGAGGAAGGAGAATGGAAGGTATATGTTGACGGCTCGTGTCTATGCAGTGGTTGTGGAGCCGGGATCGTGATCATTGATCCAGAGGGCCAGAAACGCAAGTGGCAAGGTGAGGTTTGAATTCATCACCTCCAACAATGGAGCTGAGTATGAGGCCCTAATTAGAGGAATGGAGATGGCCGCACTGGGAGCAGGTCGGGTGGTCATATTCTCGTATTCCCAACTTGTAACCCAAAGCAGGTTACAGTGGGGCATGAAGCCAAAGATGAGAAGATGGTAGCCTACCTTCAGCGGGTAGCCGAGCTGCAGTGGAAGGTTCAGTTCCTTTGAGGTCCGGCAGATACCTCGAGAGGAAAACTCCAGAGCGGATAGCCTTTCGAAGCTAGCGAGTTCAGCAACCCTACCAGAGGGGGAAGATCACCTTAGTGACGGCAGGCCGAATCAACAAATCCTCGGTGGGGGTCATCGGAGTCAAGATGACTCGGAGAACCAGCATATATCGAGTATTGCAGAACCCTGAGAGCCGCCGCATAAAAGGAAAGCTCAATTGGAGAATCCGGTACACAATGATCGGGGACAAGATGTACCGCTGTCCTACACGCAGCCTTTACTTGAGATGCTTATCCCCTCAAGAAGGGAGGTACGTAATTAAGGATATACACGAGGGTTGTTGTGCCGACCATGCAGGGAGCTCGGGCAATAGTCCTGGAAAACCTTGAGGGCTGGATACTTCGGCCTACCATGACCCGTGATGCCAAGAGCCGGGTGAAGAAGTGCGAGAAATGCCGAAGCATGGCCGCCTCATCCACCTCCCGCAGAGGAGATGGGTACCATGCACTCTCCATGTCCCTTTGCGAAGTGGGGATGGACCTAGTGGGCCCATTCCCAATGCGGTGGGCCGGCGGAAGTTTCTATTGGTGGCGAGAGACTACTTCAAAGCAAGTGGGTGAAGTCGTGCCTCTAGCGAGGATAGAAGAAGGTAACATAATCAAGTTTTTATGGAGATATATTTGTTGCGAGTTTGGTATACCTAGAATCCTGGTATCGGATAATGGAACCCAGCTTTATGGGAAACATGGTACGGGAATGGTGTGATAACACGAAAATTGTCTGAGGTTCACATCGGTGGCACACCCCCAAGCCAACGGTCAAGTGGAGGTCACCAACAGTAACTATTGTGAACGGGATACGTGCCCGACTGGACAAAGATGGAGGGAGGTGGGTCGATGAGCTGGAGTCGGGCCAGGCCTATCGGACCACCCCTGTGGAGCCAACGGAGGAGTCCCCTTCCACCTAGTGTATGGAGTGCCGCAATTATACCTGCAGAGGTGGGGATGGAGACACATCGCTTTAGCCCACTTCCGTGAGGGTAGAAATGAAGAATTGATGAGAGAGAATCTAGACATGCTAGAAGAGGAGCGCGAGCTCGCCCACCTGAAAAATGAGAAGTATAAAAGCCGCATAAAGGCTTCTTATGACCAGAAAGTCGTAAGTCGGAGGTTTGAAGAAGGAGATCTAGTCTTGAGGCAAGGCGACGCGTTGAGAAATATTGGAAAGCTTGATCCCAAGTGGGAGGGGCCGTACAGGGTGACCGGTGGTCCTCCGAGGAGGAGCTTACGAGCTACAAGACATGGAAGGAAATCAACCGGCTAGACCACTGGAATGTCCGCCATCCGAAGAGGTTTTATACCCGAAGAAAGTACCCGCCTCGCTGCAAGTAGGTGGTTCTTTTTATGCTAGAGTTGTTTTATTCATGTTTTGAATAAATTGTAATTTCGCTCCACCGGTACTCTTTTTCCCCTCCTCGCGGGTTTCCCACCGGGTTTTACCGTAGGGAGGTTTTTTAAAGAGGCCGGCCAAGTTAACTCTTAACTTGCGTTGATCGATTATGGTCAATGGGGCAAATTTGTTTAGCAATTAATGAAAGCAATTTTTCATTATCTATGAGTTTATGAGTTCATTCTTTCGTTGAGTACGATTGAAATAATGTAGATACATGCTATTCGATTCAATTGCATCACAACACATGATTGATTACGTAAGAATTAATAACTTGCGTAGAAAGTTAAACAACGAATAAAATGCACGATAAGCATTCAATGAGAAATACGATGAGCATTCACAAAATGAATTCGCATCAAGCAAAAAGAATCTAAGAGATAGCTTGAAACACTAAGTTAAACCTACAGAGAGGGTTTAACCCACCTAAACCCAGAGAGGGGTTACGAGAAAAGAAGCTAAGAGATAGCTTGAAACGCTAAAGTTAGACTCTACGAGAGAGGTTTAACCCACCCAAACCCCAGAGAGGGTTACGAGAAAGAAGCTAAGAGATAGCTTGAAACGCTAAAGTTAAACCTACGAGAGAGGTTTAACCCACCTAAACCCAGAGAGGGGTTACGAGAAAGAAGCTAAGAGATAGCTTCGAGACACTAAAAGTTAAACCTACAGAGAGGGTTTAACCCACCTAAACCCAGAGAAGGGTTACGAGAAAAGAAGCTAAGAGATAGCTTCGAGACACTAAAGGTTAAACCTACGAGAGAGGTTTAACCCACCTAAACCCAGAGAAGGGTTACGAGAAAGAAGCTAAGAGATAGCTTGAAACGCTAAAGTTAGACCTACAGAGAGGGTTTAACCCACCTAAACCCGCAGAGAGGGGTTACGAGAAAGAAGCTAAGAGATAGCTTGAAACGCTAAAGTTAAACCTACAGAGAGGGTTTAACTCACCTAAACCCAGAGAGGGGTTACGAGAAAGAAGCTAAGAGATAGCTTGAAACACTAAAGTTAAACCTACATAGAGGGTTTAACCCACCTAAACCCAGAGAGGGGTTACGAGAAAGAAGCTAAGAGATAGCTTGAAGCACTAAAGTTAAACCTGCGAGAGAGGGTTAAAGAAGTTAAGAAATAGCTTCTAAAAACCCGGTCGGGACCCTCAAAGGGGGTTAACCTAGCTAGACCCAAGAAAGGGTGTAATAGTTAAAGCCGAAAGATGACTTTAAGGAGCCCGGTTAAACCTACGGTGAGGATTTAACCGATTAAGTATAAGACATGAGATGGGGCTTTTAAGCCTCGACTGTGCCCACGAGAAGGGCTCGACTAAACTCACACCTAAGAAAGGTCTTGGAGTATGGAAAACTACCGAAACGGTGAAGTCATGAAGTTAAGCTTATGAAGTTTAGCTAAACTGTGTCCAGAGAGGACTATTAAACTTAAATCATGGAAAGACTTAAAGCTAGCAAGTTGGACTTATGAGTGTCCACGAGGTTAGTCCCAAGAAGGGGTTTATGAGACAGAAACTAAGGCATATTTGGGTATGGGCTTAACCCACCTAAGCACAGTAAAGCCTAAGATAAGAAACTAAGAAATAGTTTCAAACGTCAATATAAACCTAAGGAAGGGTTTTTGTAGAAGAGAAAAGCTAAGACCCTAGAAAGTGGTTTGACTACCTTCAAAACCCCAAAGGGTTAAGAAATGCTAAGTCCAGGAGCACGTAGAGCTTACTTGTTCCTCGAGAGGGAGTGACATGAAAGCGGAAATGAACCATTGGTTGCATGTTACCTAAGCGAAACATGCAGAGGGGATTCAATCAACCCCAAAATGTTTGACAAAACAGAATCGAAAGGAAGTCTCCTAGAGCTAACTCGACTCTTTAGCAAGAGCCTAGTTGGATAAGTGAGAAATCTGAGACATAAACAACTAAGCCCACAGAAGTGCTTAGATAGATAAAGTACCTAAGAAGGGTGGCGAGAAAATCGAAGCTGCAAAAAGTTTGAAAGTATTAAAGTCAAATATGCAAAGTTTGGCCGAACCCATGCCCACGGAGGATTAGGAAAGTTAGGCATACCAGAGTCCAACTAAACCTAGATCTCTGAGGCAACATATGAAGCGAGAATAAAGAGATAGCTTGAGAGAATTCAGCCGAGTTAGTAAAAAGAGGGTGTTGGTCATGCTAAAACCTAGAAGGAGGCTTCAGGAATAAGAAGCTTAAAAACCTTTTGAAGCACTAAGTTTAACCTGCCGAGCAAGGTTCTAACTTATGCAAGCATGAGAAAGGTTATCGGGAGAAGTCCTTCGGCTATGAAGTCAAGGGAAACCCGTAAAACCTAAGCCATAAAACCCTAGAGGAGAGAAAGAGGGGTTACGAACAGATAAAAGTTTCACATATAAGAGAAAAGACACACTTACGGGGCAAGCCGAGTTATGTTCCTAGTGACTAAGGTGTGCATGCAAGCTAAACGGCTTAGAAGCTAAACAGTCGCGAGCAAATAACGAAAAGTGAAGCAAGAAGCACGAGATAGAAAGCATGCAAACTCCCGGCAAGGGAGGACACAGATATTCATGCAAGAACAAGCTCCCGGCAAGGGAGAATAAACACCAGAAATTAAAACTATTTCCCGGCAAGGGAAGAAGCACGAGATAGACGAGAATTAACTCCCGCCTAGGGAGGATCGCATATAACCCCCAAAGCAAGGGGGCAACAGAGTCTTAACATAAAACATAAACTCCCAACGGAGGGGAGAGCAGAGTTTGAAATGCCTAACCGGCATGAAGAGAGAGCAGAATTCAAGTGCTAAACTAGCACATAAAACAAGAAAAGATAAAATTATCATTACATCAACAAAAAGAGTGTTTGTTAAAAGGTTACCTTGGGGAGTGATGGGGTTCTTACGTGGCGGCGGTAGCTTCCTCCCGGTTCACTTCCATCTCCATAGCCTGCAGTAAGCAAGCCTCCTCCCGAGTAAGAGGGGCGTCTAGAGTAAGGGGACACAATGGCTGCCGCATAGAAGCGGGAGTGGCAGAGGTCACCTCGGTCTTCAGAATTGAGAGACAGCCTGACTCATCACAGAAGCCACCATTCCTCCTCGATAAGGCGGGTGGCGTCACCCTTGAAATGGGGAGGGGTAGGCATAGCCCTGGAGGGGCTGGTTCTCACAAATTCGCCGGTAAAGGAAGGGTCGGTTTGCCGCCGCATCGCCGCATCAAAGCCGTACTCATAGAAGAATCTGATGTAGGGACCCATGTCCCCAAGAAACCGGGGTGCTGCAAGTAGGCGTCCTTGAGATTGATCCACAGGGAATGTAACAATTGCGACTGATTGAAGTAGAGAGGTGATCGCGAAAGGACCTCGCTCCTTCCACCAGGCCCTCTCGTGCACCCGGGATTCTTGAAAAACATGATGGACGGCTAAATCATTAGTCTCCTTCTCCGCGGCCTCCCGGGCTGCCTCGGCTTTTGCCGGCTCGGCCTCAACCTTCTTCACACGAAGGGAAGCGAGAGTAACCTTCTTCTTCTCCGCAAGGAGGGAATCCTCCAGCTTCTTTCTGATTGCGGCGAAGGGAGGAGATTAGAAGGACTCCACAAGCTGGACAAAGAATGCCTAATCAAGCATGAACACACGAGTTATGTTAATAACTAACTAAAGTGGGGTACTGATAAATTGCCATGAAGCACAAAGTACTGGCAAAGTGGCCCGCATTGCCTGGTGTTGTTGTCTGGTCGGGAGGGAGACTGACTAGCCTTTCGCAATCTTGGGCAGAGATCAATTCACCTGAAAAATTTCTTTGGCGAAGTACGAGGAGTAGGAATAGGGTTGTATACGAATCAAATATTTTTGTTCGATTCGGTATTCGTGCTCGAAATTCGATATTCGTATTCGAAAGTTTATGATTCGAATTCGATTACGAATATTCGATTTGATTAGATTATTAAACAAATACAAATACAAAATTATGATATTCGATTCGATATTCGTAAATATTCGATTCGATATTTAAATATATATTATATATAAATATATATTATTTTTATAGCAAATATATAAATCTATATATTAATATTATATAAATATAATAAGGCTCTAATTATTTGCATCATATATTTTATAAATACACCACACACTCGAATAAAAACACCACCATTTTTAATATATACACCAATTAAAAATATCATTTTGATTGGACGAATTTTACACAATATCATTCAAGGTTAACTCCTCACATGGTAGAAATTCGATTTGTGGAGCAGATTAAGTTCGCCGACTTCATGGGATCAAGAAACCCATTATAACATAAGTTCTTTTAATTTTTTTAATTCATTTGAAATATATGATATTTTTTTATGAATAAACTGATTTTAATTATTTTTATTTTTTATTTAGGAGCAAGAAGAACCTATTCATGTCATGTTACAAACAACTTGAATTTGGTTTGCAAAATCGATGGAAGATTGATTCTCGTTATGTAATTTGATAATTAATTTTTTTGTTTTGTATTTGATTATGTAACTTTTGAATTTGTGACTTGTATTGTGAATTGAAATTACAAAATTAATTTTGAATTGAATACTCAAAGAATATTGTTTAAAATATATTTGAGAAAAAATCGATTCGAATATTCGATTCGAGTATTCGAATAGTTCCAAAAATTCGATATCAATTTTAAATCGAATATAAATCACATTTACTATTCGAAAAATATTCGAATTCGAATTCGATATTCGAAAAATTTAACGAATACAAATTCAAAATAGCGGTATTCGATTCGATTCGATTCGTTTACAACCCTAAGTAGGAATCAACGTCAATTGGGGCGGAGGAAAGGCCTTGGCTGCGTCTAGTTGGATACTTGCGCCTAAAGGTGTCCTTCGAATGCAATGAGCCCTGGCCTGTCAGCTTTGCCTTTGGCAGCCTTTGACTTCTTCGGAGGAGGGGCATCACCGCGGGATCCTCCGAGGCGGTATGAAGGAGATGATGGGGGTGCATCGGGAGAGCCTCACCGGGGGCTGGAGGAGGTAATGCCAAGTCGAGGAATCAACAGGGTCCTCCAAGACCTTGGAAAGTCACAAAGATATCCGAAAAGAAAAGAGAGAAAATGGAAATTAGAGGCAATCCCGCTATATGTGAGACATAATGCATGTAAAGGAAAGCCATTACCATCACTTGGCTCGAGAGAGATTCTCACAGAGCTAAATTTGAAATAAGAAAGGAGGCGAGGTTGGAGCACAACTCGGGTAGATTAAAATACCCATGAGCATTTACGTGGGCATTCAACGATCGAATGATCCGGCGATTAGTGGAAGAGGAAATCGAGTGTAAGGAGCAGGGAGGGAAGGGGTTCTTATAAATCCATTTTTGGGTTTTAAAGGGCCAAGGACGATCGGGGGTGACAAAAAGATAGTGATCACTCCATTCCTTGTTGATATTTGGGACTTTCCCGAGGAACAGACACCTTCCTTCACTCTACTACTAACGTAGTAGAAGGGACCAGAGGTTTTACAGCTTATATTGAGAGAAAAATAGCTCCGCCGACGGTTTTCCCCCATTCCCCTTAAGGAGAACGTAGAAGGAAATCATCATACGGAGGGCGTTTGGAGTAAATTGATTGAGTGGAACCCCGTAAAGGTCGGAGATTTGGCAAAGAAACTTGGGAGGAGGAAGTCTCAACCCCGCTTCAAATCGGGCGTGCGAAAGCAAGGGTCGGGGTGTAGTCGATTGGGACGATCACCTGGGATTGGGCATTGATAAATGGAAGCCTCAAGAAACAAGGTCATCTGCGAAATAGGTACCTAGGGCTTTTTTGAGTTTGGAAGAGCCCGAAAGAATCCCAAAGCGACTCCTATCCACCTCCGGGAGGAGGAGGATACCGGAGAAGTATCCCCTGGGAAAGAGGGATAGGAGAATGATGGGAACTTTGCGAGGAGTTCCGAGTGGGAGATGGAGTTCTTGACGAACTAGAAGAAGGCATGAGTCACAAACCCTATTCTACACACTTAAATAAACTAGAAAGAGAGAAGAAGAGTTTACTTGGAGACGAAGGGGAAAGCGGAGTGTGGAGGAAAGGGTTTTTCGACGAGAAATTTGTAGCAAGGCGAGCAGTGTGAAGCAGAGACTTATGAGAGGGAAGCGGAACAGTGATGCGAGCGATTCAAAATGAGAGAAGAGTTGATGGAGGCGTGCATCAAGAACTAATGAGGAAGGTCAGATGCATGCTCGACACTGCCTCTAGTAGAAGCCGAAAAGTCGCAAAATGCCAAGCGAGACTAGCGAGAGGGGATGTATCGGGGTAGCCGAAGCTACGGTGGAGGACATCTCCAAGCTAAAGCTACAGGAGGACTTCCCAAAGCTAAAGGCTGTAGGGAGGACTTCCCAAAGCTAAAGTTGTAGGGAGGACTTCCCAAAGTGAAGGCTGCAGGGAGGAATGTGCAAATCTTCCTTACTCCGGTGAGCTCCAAGATCGCTCACCGCAGTAGGGGGAGTGGTTGATACGGATAAAAATGTCAGGCCCAATTACACGTAGGGCCCAAATACGACCAGCCCAATAGGGCCTAATGACGTTATTAGATACCCTAGATAAAGGGAGGAAAACCGAGATGGGCCCGAGCCCGGATCGGTGAAACCAGGCCACGGAGCCACTAAACCTACCTACGGGGGGCCACGAGGCCCGAGGCTTGTAGGGAGAGGGGCCATGAGGCCCAAACCCACTACTGAGATAGGCCACGAGGCTTACAACCGAATACAGCCGCGAGGCCCAAAGCCTGGCTGCGAGGTGGGCCGCGAGGCCCAAACTGGCTCTGGTGGGCCGAGAAGCCCAGGCGAGATTTAAAGAGTACGTGAGGGTTTTTGACTAAGCCCATGACGGTTATTTATCCGATAAGATCAAGAAACGCTGGAAAGAACGAGTAGTTGAGATAATTTAGGCCCAAGCTAAGGAATATTCCCCATATTCCTCATTGGTAGTCTAAACCTTCATCCAGGGAAATTCGTAGATATGATTAGATTTCTTGAGGAACAAGATATCCAGCACGACATCATGGCGTAACGTGCGGGATAGTGCACGGAGAGACTGTGTTGTGATTATTGATCCTAACGTACGTATAAGTAAGATATACCCCACGGGGAGGTATCGGTATCGAATCACTATCACTCTCACTTAGCTACCTTATACGTACTTTCTTGAGTGTTTTCCGGTGACCTGACTTGAGCGTCGGAGTGCCTACGCCGGAGAACCCTCCGGCGTGTTTTGCAGTACGTTTGTTCGAGGGAAGCTAAGGATCTTAAGTGCGTAAAGGCTTTACCCTCGTGAACCCGGGTGGGGAAACAGGCCCAGTCGGTTTTACGCATCATATACCTATTCTTCATTCAATTAAATTAATTTCTCTGGAATCGCTTAATTAAAAGAATTTTTATGCATCCATGATGTTCGATGAAATGCCCGATTGAATTTTTTTCTATTAATGTGTAAAATTATGGTGGTGAATGAAGAATATGATTTAAGTGAATTGAGGATAGATTTAAGTGAATTGAACATTGTTTTAGATTATATTATAATGAAGAATATGATGGTGGTTCGTGGGTTATAGTTCATGACACATGGTTTACGGTTCGTAGGCACTAACGGGAAAAAACACAATTAATATAGAATAAAGCGTTCACACGTTTTCATACGTTCTTGGTCATTATGGTGTTGTTTTAATTTTTGCGTAGTTGAGAGATGATAACCACCAATTTTAGCTCAGCTTTTAGATAATAATTTTTTTTTACGGATTTCAGATAATAAAATATAACAGAGCATCTTACCTTGAATAATTCTACAAAAATGATGAACTAATTTTTCTACAGATAATAATAATTTCGCTTCCTCCCTTTTTCTTTCTTTAAGTTCTCTACGTTCTCCCTTCTCTATGGCAAAGGCCTAGTGGGTCAGTGAGGCCTCCAACCCTCCAAACTTTTCACAAAAATCTTAATATGCAGGTACCATGGAATTAATTTTTTATTATTTACTATGAATTTTTTTATTTTTAGTTGAAAGCAAACTTTATAAAACTCAACAATTAGCGGTGGATATTGTATGGAGAATTAGAGATCATCTCTCGCATATCCTCACTTGTTATTATGAAAATACTAGATGAGCTCCCGTGTAATACGCGGTATGTTCGTTAAATAAATTTTACAATATAATATATTATATATATAAATATTTTTAAATAATAATATATATATATTAAAATAATGTATATATATATATATATATATAATTTTGTGTAATTATAATATTAAATTTAAATAATGGTAATATTAATTGTATGACAATTCATGCTAGGTATTATAATTATTATAATTATGTGAAAATTTACTATAAGATTTATTTCAAATTTATTTTACAATTAATAAAAAAAGACAATTAATAATTTTTTTATATATAATTGATGCATAAATATTGAAGGTGTGCGTAAGTGTTTTTGCAGAATGTTGTCACGAATGTTGGCACAATCGAGAACAACATAGACGAAAATAAATGAACAGAAATACACAGCGGAAGTCTTAAACACTTTGCAAGATGGATATCAAAATTTTGTATAGACTATAGATAAGTCTATACTACCCATCGGCGTATTATCACTAGTAATTATTAAGTGATACAATCGGTGAAAATATAAGCTACACCGTGAATGGATCAATGTATATAGTGACTATATAATATTCAATCTAACCTATCACTAATACAAATAAAGACCCAATATTGAGTGAAATGTCGGAACATTCACCAACGGAAGTATCGAGATAGAAACATACAATAAACTCTATAATCTATGCCAATAGACTATGCTAGATTGTGTTTCTCTCAACTCCAAGTTTTAATCTTCATAGCAGCCGTGTATATATAGATAATCTGGACTCTTAATGCTTTGAAGATAACTTCCACATCTCCCTTGAAAATAGGTAACTTCCATGTAACTTCCCCATGATCTTTATAACTTCTCTTTGCTTGCCTTTTCAAACGCATGACTTGGTAGCTATCGCCGTAAGTCTTCATTACGAAAGAAAACAAGACATTAACCAAGACAAAACGTGGGTTAAGGGTTAGTGGAAGTGGAAGGACGAATTATGATGTTGTGACCAGAATGTTGGCGCATTCTCGAGTAACACTCGTCATAACATCAACAATCTCCCCAATTCGGCCTTTCTCGAACACACACGATGTTGTACCATTGTACGAGAATGTGTACACAATAGAGATAAGTAAATAAACATCAAGTAAATGACATCTCATTACTTAGCCAAAAACGAATAACACTTAAACATAAAATATTACTAAAACATATAATACGAACATAACTAAAACTTAACACATAACTAAAAGAAAATCAGGGCTAACATAAAACAAAAATAATTAAACTAACTAACATAAATCGAGTAATAGGACATAAAAACATATAACACAATATACGAACATTAACAAATACTAGACTTAATTAAAATAAAATCAGTATAGTAAAAAGGACTTAACCAAAATAAACTTAAACTAAATACCAAACTAACGTTAAGTTCAACATCATACCTAACATAATATAATATAAGTTTGAAAAAACATAAACATAAACATAAACATAAAGCAGAGACAATAAATTGAGTCTTTACAAAAGCAGATAAAGCTTATAGATGAAGATTAGGAGAGGATTGGGCTGTCAAGTATAACAAATTGCATCTTCATAAGTCCGCACGAACTCCCCTTTCTTCAAGCTTCTCCATCTTTGAAAGCTCCTCGCTCGGATCATCAAAGTCCCCAATCATCCAAGTCATCATACAAAGACACCGAGATCTTCATCATCCCAATCATCGCATCTATCTTCTCAGCATCAACGTCCATGTTTGAACTGTTGGGTCCATCGGCATTGTTGGTTGGAATTGTGGGCACATTCTCCGGCGCATTCTCGGGGTATCAGCCCATTTCAAAGATCGGGAGCCGCACTTGTTCCAGCTCCAGAGATATCGGCATCTGGTCCTCCTCCAGCTTGCATCAACATCGCATTCATACCACCAGCATCTACATCCCTAGCGGCCCGGTTCAACAACAACATCGGCAACATCGGCGGCTTGAGCAAGAAAGAACATCGTGTCCTACTCCCCCGTGACGGTAGAAAGGAGTGCTTCCCGAGACCCTTTTGTGCATCTCAAGGTTGCTCACCAGACACTTGACATTATTAATTGAATTATCTGTCATAGCAATTTGATCTCGGATAAATTGCGGGTAATGTGCGGTATGTTGGCAGCGTGTGTGCCAACATCTCTCGTCACATCAAGCTGGTTGATCAGCGGGAACTTCAACTTCAGGGGCATTTGGATCTCAGAGGCGGATCAATAACTCTTGGTCTAGTCCTCGAACATGAGTTATTGCCGGACTTAGTGCAAACGAGCTTATTATCTCATTATTTTCTCTACGAAATCCTTGAGCCGAAATAAACATGTGAATTAGGCTAGGATAATGTAGTAGTCCTTTGCTTGATATTCTCCCGAATATGTCATCATATTGTCAAAAATAGTCTTCCCAAGATTAAACCTTCTAAGATGGCCAATCTTGTACATTAGGACTGACTTGCTCCGAGGTCGAGTGGTTGTGTTCGATGAAGGAAGCCAATTGTACACAATTAACTTGTGCAAGACACTATACAAACTTGTCAAAACCGAGGAATTCATTCTATATCTCCAAACAAGAATCCTTCCTCCAAAGTAATTACACCGATCACTTCATCTAAATTATCCACCGTGGATCCTCATCATCACTAGTTCTTAAGATAGAATTAATTATAGTGGAGTTACCTCTATAACCTTGCCTCTAAATTTCACTTTCCCATAATGCCTAGAATTAACTTCGTAAACTCTTAATTTCAGATTAGTATAAAATTCATATACCTAATCAACCAAGTAAGGTATAGCAAATCAAGGGAATGCATCAAAGTTCTGCTACCAAATATCCAACAAGATTCATAGAGACAAAATCATCCATCTTAATTATTCTTTCCCCAACTATCACTCGAGTTCTCAAAGTCCTAAATTTATCACTATCAACACCATGATAACTATCATCGAGAATCGGATGAAGACATATGCAGAGAGGAATCGGTATGTACCTCATCGATTTCGCCTTACTAGCTTCCGATGAAGAGGACTCGAATCGAGAGGATGATGTGTCCATTGGTGTGCCAACATCCTTCGGCACATCCTCGCGGATCATTTCGCTTTTTGCTCCTCTTTTCCAAACGAGCAGTCATTTCATCAATGTTTGATTCATTTCAGAATTCTCAAGACTCCCTGGGCCGAGCAAGGACAGAGGCTTGATCGCTGGTCTCCTTTTCGGGCTTGCTTCCCTCATTACTTCTTCAGATGAGTCGAATCAAAGACTTGTATTGGCTTTGAGGCAACACCATCATCGTGTTTCTCGCTTCTTCCCTTTCTCCGAGTAATCGACCCTTTTACCCATAGTTCGGTAAGAACGACGTTTCGACCACATCCCCTCGAGCTCGACGCCTTTTGTCGAACAGTTTCAAAGCGAGCGGTGAGCTCACCGGTGTCGGTCGAATCGATTGACGGGTCATCTAATGGAGCATCTTGTGGTGATTGTGGCGGTGTAAACACTAGGTGTTTGTCTTGTTGGAAGTCAATCTCCACATCGCCTACCTTAACAACAGTGGTAAATCGTCGCTTAGTGAGGGTTTTGAATGCATAGACGATTTGATCAGAAGTGGCTCCTTCAGCTAGCTCAACCGTCATTGGGTATGTTTCGAGAACGGGGCTTCGCTAGCTTTGCCGCTAATCGGATTTTGTGGCGTTCCGCCCAAAATCGGAGTCTCGATGGATTGAATATCGGGATTTCAGCAGGGAATTTCAGGTGGGAGAGGAACATCGACAGAGCCAACCCTAATTGAAGAGGGTGATGTTGGGAGTGATGCGCCAACATTTTGAGACACATTGTCGACGGCCATTGAAGCTAGAAGTCGAAGGTTTCTCGAGGTAGAGGGTGATGCTTTGGAGAGGTTGAGTGTTTAGATTGTGAAGGTGAGAGGTCTTTTCGATCAGCCATATTAATAACCTGCAAACACTATTCAAATTAAATTAATAAAATAATAAATTTGAATATAAATAGGCTGAAGAAAAACTAACACCACAAGGTATAATTAATAATACCTTTCAAACACTTGTGCTAAAATTCGAAACTTTGATAAAAACGTATAGAACACACTGAGTATTAAGGACCTTAAATAGGGAAGAGAAAGATTATAGAAGTTGTGAACATATCGGAGTTAAAAGATAAGATTTAATCACATCCCTAAGAAATAGGGCATTACCGAATGTTGGAAGTTTATTTTAAAGACATGCTAAAAACGCTTAATTCTAGATAAAATAACTGCACAATTAATTAAATTAGAATATATAATATTCTTTGGGAACAATTTAAAATAAATAAATCCTAATAAAATAATATTCGGAAATTTTCAAACTCGTAGAGGTAAATATACATATGAGAACCAGAATGTTATTCACCGAACGTCGGCACACACACTTCTCAACATAGTTTTTACATGAAATAAATTCATTTGTGTATTTTGCTTTTCTCACTTATTCACATTGATCCATTTTTCCGTAAGAGATCATCGTAGTTGTCACTCCGTGTCCTATAATTACTCAATGGATTGTGAATATATTGATGCATTCAAGTCACCTTTTGAAAAGAGAACATCGTAGTAGTCAACTCCGTGCCCCATAGTTACTCGGTGACATAGCATCTAATTGTGAGTTTGTTTAATTGCATTTGAGAGAAGTGTGTCCAGGACAAATTATATTAATCCTGTGTTCTAATACTATTTACACAAGAGAGTTTAAAAACACTAAATATTACAAGATTTAGAAAAAATTTAAATGAATTGTTCTAGTGTTGTTACAAATATTGGCACATTTGTCACAACACACAACAAATATAGGTCTAATTAGTGCATAAACCTAGAGATTTTCTAAGAGACGAAAACCTCTCATTATCAAGGGCTTTAGTAAAAATATCTGCAATTTGCTTTTCGGTATAAATGTATTCCAACTTTACAACTTCTTTTCGACAAGGGCCCTAATAAAGTGGTGTCTAATACTTATATGCTTAGTTAACGAATGTTACACAGGGCTCTTAGATATATTAATTGCACTTGTAAAATCACAATAAACGGTAAGAGTATTGCTCTCCAAACCGTAATCATCGAACATCTTCTTAAGCCAAAGAAGTTGAGTACAACAATTTCCCGTGGCTATGTATTCGAATTCAGCCGTAGATAGGGAGACACAATTTTGTTTTCGGTTATGCCAAGAAACAAGATTGTTACCCATGTAAAAACATCCTCCACTTGTACTCTTTCTATCATCACTGTCACCTTCCCAATCTGCATCACTATAGCCAATCAAAGAACAATTAGTGTCTTTGCTATACCATATTCCGTAATTGCATGTGCCTCGCCACATATGTAATTATCCTCTTAACCGAATTCATATGAGATTCTTTAGGATTAGCTTGATAACGAACACATAAACAAACACTAAACATGATGTCTGGCCTACTAGAAGTCGGATACAAAAGACTACCAATCATCGATCTATACAATGTTGGGTCAATATTTGTGCCAACACTGTCTTTACACAATTTTTGTGTCGATCCCATAGGTGTCTTCATGTGTTTAGCATTGTCTAAACCAAACCTTTTCACAAGATTTTTGGCATATTTACTTTGACAAAAGAAAATACCATCCTTGCATTGTTTAATTTGAAGACCTAAAAAGTAATTTAAGTCTCCAACCATCGACATTTCAAAGGTAGTTGTCATTTCATGTACAAATAGTTCAAGCATTTTCTCACATGTAGAACCAAACACAATGTCATCAACATATATTTGAGCAATCATAATATCATATCCAGAATGTTTTATAAACAAGGTCCTATCAGCTTCACCTCTATAAAAACCGAATTCAACAAGAAAATCGAGTTAATCTACCATACCATGCCCTAGGTGCTTGCTTCAAACCGTATAAAGCTTTCTTAAGTTTATAAACATGATCAAGAAATTCATGATTCTCAAATCCCTTAGGTTGTTCTACATATGCTTCTTCCATAAGAATTTCATTTAGAAATGCGGCCTTGACATACATTTGATGCGGTTTTATATCAATGTAACATGCAATAGCAAGTAATAACCTTATGGATTTAATTCTAGCGGCGAGGCACAAAAGTCTCATCAAAATCAATTCCTTCTACTTGTGTATAGCCTTGGGCAACCAATCTAGCTTTGTTTCTTACAACATTACAGATTCATCAGTTTTGTTTTTAAGATCCATTTGGTACCAATTACATTCACATTATCGTGCCTAGGCACAAATATCCAAACATCATTCCTTTCAAATTGATTTAACTCCTCATGCATTGCATTAATCCAGTTTTCATCTTTCATTGCTTCATCAATATTTTTAGGTTCATTAAGAGAATGAAAACATTCAAAGTTCACCTTGTTGCACATAGATGTCATACAAATCGATCTTACCACATGTCTTGCATCAAAACTCAATTTTCTCCTTGTTTGTACACTGATTGTGGTTTACCTATGATCTGTTGCTATGGATGATTTTTAGAATCCTGGAAGATGGTCTTGTAGCAGGATAAGACATAGTTCTATTAATTTTACGGATGTTGAGGTGATGTTGATTCAGATGTGGGCACATTTGTAGCAACATTCTCAATCGATTCGAAATATCGAGAACTTTGCATCTGCTCAATAAGATCGATTACATCTTCTTCAATGACATTATCTCGCAAGACTTGCATTATCATCAAACACAACATTCATAGACTCTTGAAAAGATGCTCGATCCTAAGATTATATATCCTAAAACCTCTACTATTTCTAGCATAACCAAGAAAGAAACCCTTATCACTTTTGAATCAAATTTATGTATTGGTCTCTATCATTCGTAATGTAGCAAACACAACCAAAAACATGAAAGTATTTTAGATTAGGCTTTTTGTTATTCAAAAACTCATAAGGTGTTTTAGTAGAATTAGGTCTTAAATAAACTTTATTGGATATATGACAAGCGGTATTCAAAGCTTCAGCCCAAAACCTTTTGAAAGTTTCTTGGATAAAAGCATTACTCTAGTCATCTCTTGTAGAGTTCTATTTTTCCTTTCGGCCACACCATTTTGTTGAGGTGTTTTAGGAGAAGAAAACTCTTGAATTATACCTTTGTCTTCACAAAAATTAGTGAATAAGTTGTTCTCAAACTCCCTACCATGATCAGGACATTATTCTTTTTACCTTAGTGTCATAAACATTTTTAAACCGTTTATAGAGAATTTTGAATACCCCAAAAACATCTGATTTTTCCTTAAGAAATTCGATCCATGTAAACCTTGAATAATCATCTACAATGACAAAAGAATATCTTTTACCACCAATGCTTTCAGTCTCCATTGGTCCCATTAAATCCATATGCAAAAGTTCAAAGCAATATTTTTGTAGTACAATGTGACATTTTGACTTGTTTACCACTTTGGCAAGATCCACACACATTTGACATACGTATTTGTAACTTAGGCAGACCTTTAACAGCATCAAATTTCAATAATTTGACAATATTTCTATAATGAGCATGTCCATGTTTTTGATGCCAAAGTATACTCTCATCGGTTTGCACATTAAAACATGCTTGATTTGAATCAATCGGATAACAATTATCAACAGATCTATTACCAACCATGAGACAATTATCATCATTGTTTAACACAAAGCATGAACTTTTATCAAACTTTACATGCAAGTCATCATCACATAATTGACTAATACTAATCAAATTTGCAATTAAACCTTTAACATGTAACACTTTTGTCAAGTTTGGAAAACCGGGAACATTCAATGTACCTATACCAATAATTTTACCTTTTGAACCTCCTCCATATGTAACATTTCCACCATCATATGCCTTATAGTCGGTGAGATAGCTTTCCTCACCGGTCATGTGTCTAGAACACCCACTATCAAAATACCATAGTCCGGAACACATGTTTTTAAAGAGGTGTAAACAACATTACATACTGTATTTGACTTCTTCACCCAAGTAGATTTTTGAACAGGTTTTGAAAAGATTTTGAAGCTGTTTGTTTCGAATGTTGAGTAGAATGTGACAACATTCTCAAAGGCATTTTAGTAAATTTTTATCTGCCTCATTCTAAAAGCAGTTTGGTCGTTTGTGACCCTCGGTGAAACAATAATGACAAACATCCTTCTTTTCAAAATCGTTTTTCAATTTTTCGGAGTTCAACGAGAAGATTTTGTAAACACAACGGGTTTATTATTGTTTAAAAACTGAGTGATATTACCATTATAACCAAGACCATGTCTACTTGTACTTCCAATTGTTAGTGTCTCATCAAGTTTGGTGAACTTTACGAATATCTTTTGAAATTCGGTGTTGTTCCTTTAATTTGCTCTTTGAGGTTACATATCTCCGAGATCTTTCCTTGTTAGTATGACCTCAAGCTTTATCACCAAATCCTTTTGATATGACTCTTCAATAGTCATGTCCCTCAAAGCTTTACGAGTGAATTCTAGCTCCTTTTCAATCTTTTGATAAGCTGGACTTACAATCCTTGCAAACATTGTTAGAAGTACGCTTCATCTACACAAGAACTTGAGAAACAATTAAATTGGAACTTCCAATGTTTCCTCAAATGTTGGCACATTTGACTCGACATCGAGAATCATCCAGTAAATCATCAAGAGTATCATCATATATAATCCTTGCGGAAAAAACATATTCTTCATTTTTATCGAATCATCTTCACAATCGGACTCATCTGTTAAGGTGGCATTGAAATTTACCCTTTTTCTCAAAAGAGTGTTGGCACATTCATTAGCATAATGACCAAAACCAGAACATGCATCACTTTTAACTTTTTCCTATATTCGATCATATTTGATCTTGTTACCTCTATCAAATTGCCTAGGTTGATTAACATTCCTATTTTTATCGTGCAATTGACGTGAACTACCAATCTGATCTCTATCTTGATTCTTAACTTGCAAATTATTTCTAAGTCTATTTGCTCTCTTTTTCAAAAATGCATTAAAGCGCTTAGTTAAGAAAGCAATGTTATCGGCATTGTCGGCACAATCATCAATAACATCTTCATCATAATCTATTTCAGTAACAAACGGTTGTTTATCGATCTTAGAAGATGTTTCTCCTTTGAAAACATAAATTTTCTTTTCAGATTTCTCATTATCTCTTTGCGAAAAATTCATTTCATACGTTTTCAAAATACTCACCAACTCATTTTGAGTAATAGCATCGATATCTTTAGCTTCCTTAATAACACATATCTTAGAATCAAAACGTTTAGGAACAGTTCTTAAGATTTTATGTACTAACCTTGTATTGGATATAGCTTCACCAAGTGCTTGAGATTCATTGGAAATTTCGGTGATCCTTTCATTGTAGAAGGATATGGTCCCATCTTCCTTCATCCTTAGATTTTCGAACTTGGTTCCAAGCATCCGCAACTTTGTCCTTCTCACACTCTCGGATCCTTCACAATGTTCTTGTAATCTCTCCCATGCATCTTTTGCGAGATACACAATTAGAAATTACTTTGAACATGGAAACATCCGTAGAAGTGAATAAGGCATTGAGCGCCCTTGAATTGAGGTGGCCGTGATCACCTCATCATTTGTCCATTCTAACTCCCTCTTGATTTGAGCTTCGATTGTCGGTGGTTTGAGGCTGTTGGTGGAGTCCATCCGGTTAAAATACTCCTCCATGCACGTTTATCAATGGATTTGATGTAGATGCGCATCTTAGGCTTCCAAATTGCATAATTTGTACCATCAAGAACTGGTGGCCTAATTGAGCTGTCATAGGATATTCCATCGTAATAAATCACACCAAACACGGGATCTAAACTCGGGATAACGAGTTCAACGGCTCTGGTGCCAATTGAAGGTGTGCGTAAGTGTTTTGCGAGAATGTTGTCACGAATGTTGGCACAATGAGAACAACACGAGACGAAAATAAATGAGCAGAAATACACGGAAGTCTTAAACACTTTGCAAGATGGATATCAAAATTTTGTATAGACTATAAATAAGTCTATACCGCCAATTGGAGTATTATCACTAGTAATTGTTAAGTGATACAATCGGTGAAAATATAAGCTACACCGTGAATGGATCAACGTATATAGTGACTAGATAATATTCAATCTAACATATCACTAATACAAATAAAGACCCAATGTTGAGTGAAATGTCGGAACATTCACCAACGGAAGTATCGAGATAGAAACATACAATAAACTCTATAATCTATGCCAATAGACTATGCTAGATTGTGTTTCTCTCAACTCCAAGGTTTAATCTTCATAGCAGCCGTGTATATATAGATAATCCTGGACTCTTAATGCTTTGAAGATAACTTCCACATCTCCCTTGAAAATAGGTAACTTCCATGTAACTTCCCATGATCTTTATAACTTCTCTTTGCTTGCCTTTTCAAACTCATGACTTCGATCGCCGTAAGTCTTCATTACGAAAGAAAACAAGAAATTGACCAAGACAAAAACGTGGGTTAAGGGTTAGTGGAAGTGGAAGGACGAATTACGATGTTGTGACCGAGAATGTTGGCACATTACGAGTAACACTCGTCATAACATCAACAAATATTACTTCGAATAGTATATATATTTTTATATATTTGAAATAAATATCATATATGATTATATTATGGTTTTTAATAATACTTATATATATATATATATATATATATTCATTAGAGTGAAATAAAGTAAATTAATTGAGTCAATCCTTTTTAATCATTTTACTTAATATGTTAATTGACATGACTAAGCGAGAATTCACCACAAATTGACACCTAAGAAAAATCAAACTCCCTATTAGTAATATAGAGATATTTAATGCACAAATATATATATATATATATATATATGTATATATATTGATATATTATCATTTAATGAAAAACTAAAAATGGTAATCTGATTGTTGATTTTTCTATCTTATCTTTCTCGTAAAATAACATGAATAACTAATTTTGTTCGTGATTTGCAATTAGTTGTGCTTTGAAGAAGAGATTTAAACTATTTTTCTGGAAAAAGTATTTATACAAGAGTAAGTCATAAATTGTTGTAATTGCTCAAGAATATATGGTAAAGGTATCCTTACAAGGTACATACTATAATGATCTAAAAATATGCTAAAAGTGAAATTTAATTGAAGTTCATTTCTTGTAGTTGATAAAGTTTTGTATGCATTATATTTATACGCATTGTTTAATTAAATGTATTTTGAAAATCATATAAATTAGTTTTAGTAAAAACTATGACGGATATAAGTCTAGAAATAAAGACAATTAATATTTTTTAATGTTACAGATAGTACTTTTGGTTATAAGATAATCTTTTCATGTTAGTTATAACTTGTAAGTAATTAATTTATCATATTTCTTAACTTAGATGTAGTTATTCACTTTCTCTCTCTCATATATATATACATATATATATATAATGCAACATAGAAGATGTAAATACTTTTTGATATATCGAAGAAAATTATTTTCTTTCAATTTTATAAAAAATGGAACCTAAGACCGATTGAAAATAACAAATTTTGAATTAGAATTACCCACAATGATCGGGCGAAACCGCCATTGCAATTCGTAGTTGTTATGCTCCTCCCAATGCAAATGGGCCTCTTGTTAAGCAGTTTAACCTAAAAAAATTAACCGAAGGACTTGAAAAGTTTTTGCTCCTAATTTTTTTATTTGTTTAAATGGTAATTTTAATGAAAAAGTATTGTGCAAATAAGTTATACTATAAAATTTATTTTGAGAGTATTTTTTTATCAAAAAGTATTAATTGTTTTACTATAAATATTAGATTTGAATGATATTATAAGTTGTTTCATTAAAGTGTATTAATTATTTCACTTAAAGATATTAGTTATAAACCAATTTCACAATAAAATTTATTAACTTAATACCAACTCAATTTTAACTTTTTTATATAAGGATTTAATTTTTAAATTATTTATTGACCGGTTTGTGTGGTGTTGCGGTTTTCTCTTGTTATTTTATGACTGGTTTTATTTTTGGTCCATTTTATTAGTCCATTAGATTTTTTTCCTCAAATCGGTGATGTGATTCCTTTTCGGGTTTTACGATATGGCTCAGGAGGTCCATCGAATTTGAGACAAAAACACGGCTTTGTTTAAGAACGGCTATCAAAGGTCTTCTTTAAAAGGAAAGAAGTGTAGGACTTCAACATGAAACAACTCAAAATTCGAATGGAGGCGCAAATACTTTGTCAAACTTAGCTTATCGGGCTTCCGAAATACCCGAGATTGTAACCTCTCCAATTCCATCTACGGAGAGCATTCAACATACATCAAATGAAGATGTTGCTGCAACATCAAGTAAAGTTATTATGTTTAGCTGTTTTTATGTATCTTGAGTATCTTAAACCACTTTAGATCGATGGGTTTTGATGGATTTAGTTGTTGGATTCTTACTAGTTTTTAATACCACAATGTTAATCAAATTTTATTCATGTAAATGACCTATTAAGGTTTAGTTTATTTCTTCTGGTAATTGGTAATGTGGGCTACTATCGGTAAGTTGTTGGAATTGCCACGTGGTTTGTCATGTCTTTCTTGATTATTTAAGTTGCAATTCATGATTTTTTTTTTGCTTGCTTTGTGTTTTATTTTGTGATCTTTTAGTTATCTTTGTTGATTTATAATTGTATAGGATAGTTGGTATCTTGCTGGATGTTTTGATTTCTTGTTCGGTCATTTCGTGGGTTTAGTTGTTGTTGGGTATGTTGATGGATAATTTGGCATACAAGTGGTTCTTTTAGTGGCACGATATTTTTATTTTGTTTTTGGTCCACTATTTGTGGGCTTTTTGTATTTATTTTTTAATTAAGTTCTTAACCTTGAAATTGAGTAGTGATTTCTTTTTTTATTTTTTCTTTTAATAATATTACACATATGTGCATCTTGACTATCATAAAAGTCGTATTTATCTACAAGAAATGATATATTTTTAAATAAAAGTTGTTTACGTGTAGTTCTGATTCCAAGAAAAGGAGTGGGGGTCAAACAACGGGAAAATAAATTTTGAAGTATTATAATATTTATGGGAAGATGAAGATTGATGTGGATACATCAATAGGGAGGCCAATAAACGTGGATGAGTCTGCGAAGTTAGCAAGTACAATTGGATTAATAACAAGAGATATTCTTCATGTACCTAATAAATGGAAAGACGTAGATGAGGTCCATGGATTGATGCTAGGGTTTGACCATCTACGGTATAGGTTAAAAATATTAACGTGTTTAATATATTGTTATTACCTTCTTTTAGTCTAATATGCATGTTTTATATGAATTGTAGATGCACATGGATGTGAAGAACATCGATAAACTCGACGTGAAAAGAAGTTTGATTGACATGATGAGAAATAGTACTGACAACAACGTTTGAGGTTGCACAAGCACTTAGTAAGTGTGCAACTGTACGAGGCTAAGAGTAACAAGCCATCTTTTTGTCCCAACAAAGACAATCGGGAACAAGCGTGCGATTATTTTGCAACTGAAAAATTCAAGGTAATTCTAGTCTACAAAATTGTTGCTTTGTGCTCAATACTTTGTTTTCATTGTCAAATCCCTAATTTGTAATGTTTTTATGTTAATACTCTTGTAGCATGTAAGTGAGGTAAATCGAAACAACAGACAAAAATGCAATGCAAACATATATCCGGAAGAAAGACTTTACGGTTCGATCGTATGAAATTGTGAGTGTATAATAATCTATTTGTTTACTAGTTTTAAAGTTCATTCATGTCTTGATAATTTTTTACTAGTTCCTACAACAATAACATTATGAATATTCACATTACAAAACTATTTTTGTATGAGTTAATTTGAAATATTTTTGATTTTATTTTTCCGTACATTTCAAGTTTTAATTAATTTCACAATATCTAATTTTTTAAAATATTTTATCCATAGTTAGATGGAGCACCGTGCGATAGAATTGACTTGTATGAGTGCACTCACGATACGGTGAAAGATGGATGGAAATCCAATGAGGCTAAGGAAAATTGGGTGAGTAATGTAGATATATTTATGATATTTTAGTTGTTCACCTAGGCTATTGTTGTGAGGCAGATTGCTATTGGTTTTGTCTTTTTATTGTTGTTTGTATAGTTATTTTCGGTCATTTGGTGCTATAGTGGTCTGATTAGTTTTTGTCTACTTTTGTTTTTGGATTTTGTCACTAAATATCCGATGTTAGTGGGAGTTGATTGTCGTGCTTAATTATTTTCGGAAGTCACTGAATTTCTAATTCGGCCTCTAGTAATTCTTTCTTTCTATAGTGGTCTGGTATTATTTTATTTTTGGTCTACTATTTTGCGACACTTTTTCTATTTCTTTTTGATTTAGTTTGATTAAACTTACCCCGGTTGTGGCTCCCCTTGAAACTAGGTCATGGTTTTTTTTTTTCCGTTTTCCATTCAATAATATTACATATATTTATGATATTTTAGTTATGTTAATAAATTATTGTTAAGTTACTTCTTTTTATGTTTAATTATTAGGAGATGATGAAATAAAAGCGAGAAGAGTACATTGAGCTCGGAATTGAGAAGGCTAGATGAGATTGTCTTGGAGGTTTTGGATCATGGTACGAGGATATGTAAAGGTCTTGGTTATGGTCCAAAGCCTCCAAGTAGGCACAACACATTTTACGACTCTTCTACTCAATTAAGAGATGAACTAAAAAATACTACGGAGTAATTGTAAGAGTACGAAGCTCGAGCTCAAGAGTTTGAAGCTCGGGCTCAAGAGTCTGGCTTCAGTGCAAGAACTTAACACACAAGTAATTGTTTTGAAAGATGAATTGTCTTCGCAAAGTGCAAATCTTTCTACACAAGGTGCAACTCTTGCCAAACTTATGGCTTATTTGACGGAAAAGGGAATGAAACTATAAAGGTTAACTTCTATTTTATTTTCTTTATTTCATGATATTTTTATCTGTTGCATTGCATGTGTTTCTTAATTTATTTATCATTATTCTTTCGGTAATATTACACATATTCAATTAACATTTACTTTCAATATTATTAATATAATTTTTTTACAGGTGATATCTACGGAGGAGAAGATTTCATCATCGTCATTTGAAGTGAAAAGGAATAAAATCATGGACATAAGTTTTAGAAATATATATTTTTATTTTTTAATTTCTTGTTTCATTTAATGAATACGAATATTATTTGTTTTTTTAATGACTTGAATGAATTTTTTTGATAATGCGGACTATTTTTTTATTTTTATTTTTGTTATAAATATTTATCTTTCCTTTATTTAGGAATTGGAAATAGTTTATCACGATAATTTGTAAAATTCTTTATAAATTAAATTGAATTTTATTATTAATTTAATATATAAAAATTCAAATAAATTATGACAAGTTATGTGTCACAATAAGCATTACTTTATTATGATGAAATAATATTTTGTCATTGTATGTTAACAAATGATAACGATATATGTTGTTGCTATACTAAATATTATTTTTGATGCTAATCATCTTCGTCACTAAACAACATGTTATTATGACAAAAATATTTTGTCATGATTTTTACATCTTTTAATGACGCCAAGCAATTTTGTCATTAAATTCTATTTTTGGTGATAAAATGTATTGTCGTTATATCATTATATATAATGACGATTAAAATTTGGTCACTTTAGTGTAAATTTTTCATGACAAAATATATGTTGTCACTTTATTTAAACTTTTAGTGATGATTTATATTTTCGTCATCATTTCCAAATAATTTAGTGACAATAAAAATTTTATCACTAAATCACACTCATTGGTGACAAATTATGTCGTCATTATATGTGTACATATATAACAACGATACAAAATTTGTCACCTTATCACACTTATTGGTGACAAATTATTTCGGCATTATATATGTTCATATATAACAACGATAAAAAATTTGTCATTAAATCACACTTATTGATGACAAATATTGTCATCATTATATATGTACATATATAGCAACGATCAACATTTCGTTATCAAATAACAACTCTTTGGTGATGAATTTTACAAAAGATGACGAAATAGTTAAACTAATTGTGACAAAAAATAACGTCAATTAAATTTGACGAGTTAAGTAATATATGGATAATCGTCACAAAAAAGTTAGTCTTTAGTAACAATAATTCAAATCGTCGTGTAAAATTAATCTATTAGTGACAACACACTATACTAAGTGACAAAATTGTGATGCCTAATATGACGAATTATATGTCACTATAGATAAAAAGATATAGTGACGATGACCTTTATCGTCACCAAATGATAACTTTTCGTGACAAATTATAATAGTGTCACATTTACATAATACCACGCACATACAATGACGATCTTTGCAATGAAAAATTTCGTCACCAAATATTTAATGTGATGAAAAATGATATTTTCATGACGAATTTTTGTCGTAATTTCTCAATTTTCTTGTAGTGCTCTCATACCTCTCTTAATTAACAAAATCATTTCTTCTTTCACGAGATAAGTCAAATGCCTTTGAGATTTTCTACGATTCTTCCCGATGTAGAAAAGCAACTGTCTTCCCGAGAGAAGTTGATGATTACGCTTCATCTTCCTCATCCTCAATTTAAATGTCATATTACGGTGCCTTAAGATGAGAAAACAATGTATGATGAGAAATAGTGGATAGATTTTGAGTAGCTTTGAGAATATTAGTGTTGATGTTATGACGAGTGTTACTCGAATGTGCCAACATTCTGGTCACAACATCGAATTCGTCCTTCCACTTCCACTAACCCTTAACCCACGTTTTGTCTTGGTTAATGTCTTGTTTTCTTTCAGAATGAAGACTTACGGCGATTACCGAAGTCATGCGCTTGAAAAGGCAAGCAAAGAGAAGTTATAAAGATCATGAGGAAGTTACATGGAAGTTACCTATTTTCAAGGGAGATGTGGAAGTTATCTTCAAGCATTAAGAGTCAGATTTATCTATATATACACGGCTGCTATGAAGAGCAAAACTTGAAGTTGAGGGAAACACAATCTAGCATAGTCTATTGGCATAGATTATAGAATTTATTGTAGTTTCATACTCGATACTTCCGTTGGTGAATGTTCCAACATTTCACTCAACATTGGGTCTTTATTTGTATTAGTGATAGGTTAGATTGAATATTGTCTAGTCACTATATACGTAGATCCATTCACGGTGTGGCTTATGTTTTCACCGATTGTATCACTTAACAATTACTAGTGATAATACGCCGATTAGCGGTATAGACTTATTTATAGTCTATACGAAAATTTTGATATCCATCTTGCAAAGTATTTAAGACTTCCTTTGTGTATTTCTGTTCTTTTATTTTAGTACGTGTTGTTCTCGATTGTGCCAACATTCGTGACAACATTCTGCATAAACACTTACGCACACCTTCAATTGGCACGAGCCGTTGAACTCGTTATCCCGAGTTTAGATCCTGTGTTTGGTGTGATTTATTACGATAATTTATCCTATGACAGCTCCAATTAGGCCACCGGTTCTCGATGGTACAAATTATGCAATTTGGAAGCCTAAGATGCGCATGTACATCAAGTCCATTGATGAACGTGCATGGAGGAGTATTTTAAGCGGTTGGACTCCACCAACAGGTTCCAGCCACGACAATCTGAAGCTCAAATCAAGAGGGAATTAGAATGGACAAATGATGATGTGACCACGACCAGCTTCAATTCGAAGGCACTCAATGCCTTATTTACTTCTACGGATGTTTCAATGTTCAAAATAATTTCTAGCGTGTATACGCAAAAGATGCATGGGAGAGATTACAAGAACATTGTGAAGGATACGAGAGTGTGAGAAGGATAAAGTTGCGGATGCTTGGAACCAAGTTCAAAAATTTAAGGATGAAGGAAGATGAGACCATATACTCCTACAATGAAAGAATCACCGAGATTTCCAATGAATCTCAAGCACTTGGTGAAGTGTATCCAATACAAGGTTAGTACATAAAATCTTAAGAAGCTGTTCCTAAATATTTTGATGCTAAGATATGTGCTATTGAGGAAGCTAAAGACAACGATGCTATTACTCAAAATGAGTTGGTGAATATTTTGAAAACATATGAAATGAATTTTCTCAAAGAGATAATGAGAAATACGAAAATAAAATTTCTGTTTTCAAAGGAGAAACATCTTCTAGTATTGATAAACAACCGTTTATTCTTGAAATAGATTGATGAAGATGTTATTGATGATTGTGCCGACAATCTTGATAACATTGCTTTCTTAACTAAGCGAGTTTAATGCATTTTTGAAAAAGAGAACAAATAGACTTAGAAATAATTTGCAAATTAAAAATCAAGATAGAGATCAGTTGGTAGTTCACTTCAATTGCAAAGTAAAAATCAAGATAGAGGGTAAATTTCAATGCTACCTTAAGTGATGAGTCGATTGTGAAGATGATTACGATAAGAATGAAGAATATGTTTTTCTGCAAGGATTATATATGATGATACTCTTGATGATTTCTTGGATGATTCGATGTCGAGTCAAATGTGCCAACATTTGAGGAAACATGGAGGTTCAGGAATTTAATTGTTTCTCAAGTTCATGTGTAGATAAAGCGGTACTTCTAACAATGTTTGCGAAGATTGTAAGACTAGTTATCAAAAGCTTGAAAAGGAGTTGGAATCCACTCGAAAGCCTTAAGGGACATGACTATTGAAGAGTCATATCAAAAGGATTTGGTGATAAAGCTTGAGGTCATACTAACAAGGAAAGATCTGAGAGTTATGCAACCTCAAAGAAGCGGCTCAAAGGCGAACAACTGAATTTCAAAGATATTGAAAGTTCATTGAAACTTGATGAGGCGTGACAATTGGAAGTACAAGTAGACATGGTCTTGGTTATAATGGTAATATCACTCAGTTTTTAAACAATAACAAACTGTTGTGTTTACAAAACCTTGTTGAACCTAAAAAGTTGAAAAATGATTACGAAAAGAAGGATGTTTGTCATTATTGTTTCACCGAGGGTCACAAGCGACCAAAGCTGTTTTAGAATGAGGCGGGATAAAAAGTTTTCTAAAATGTCTTTGAAAATGTTGTCACATTACGCTCAACATTCGAAACAAATAGTTCAAAAATCTTTTCAAAAACCTGTTCAAAAATCTACTTGGGTGAAAAAGTCAAATCTTGTATGTAATGTTGTTTACACCTCTTTAAAAACATGTGTTAGGGACTATGGTATTTTGATAGTGGGTGTTCTAGACACATGACCGGTGAGGAAAGTTATCTCACTGATTATAAGGCATATGATGGTGGAAATGTTACATATGGAGGAGGTTCAAAAGGTAAAATTATTGGTATGGGTACATTGAATGTTCTGGTTTTCCAAACTTAACAAAAGTCTTACATGTTAAAGGTTTACTTGCAAATTTGATTAGTATTAGTCAATTATGTGATGATGACTTGCATGTAAAGTTTGATAAAAGTTCATGCTATGTGTTAAACAATGATGATAATTGTCTCATGGTTGGTAATAGATCATGAATAATTGTTATCTAATTGATTCGAATCAAGCATGCTTTAATGTTCAAAGTGATGAGAGTACACTTTGGCATCAAAAACTTGGACATGCTCATTATAGAAATATTGTCAAATTATTGAAATTTGATCTTTGTTAAAGGTCTACCTAAGTTACAAATTCGTAGGTCAAATGTGTGTGGATCTGCCAAAGTGGTAAACAAGTCAAAATGTCGCATGAAATGTTGACACATTGTACTACGGAACATTGCTTTGAACTTTTGCATATGGATTTAATGGGACCAATGGAGGAAAGCATTGGTGGTAAGAGATATTCTTTTGTCATAGTAGATGATTATTCAAGGTTTACATGGATTGAATTTCTTAAGGAAAAATCAGATGCTTTTGAAGTTTTCAAAATTCTTTACAAACGTTTTAAAAATGTTTATGACACTAAGGTAAAAAGAATAAGGTCCGATCATGGTAGGGAGTTTGAGAACAGCTTATTTACTAATTTTTGTGAAGACAAATGTATAATTCAAGAGTTTTCTTCTCCTAAAACACCTCAACAAAATGGTGTAGCCGAAAGGAAAAATAGAACTCTACAAGAGATGGCTAGAGTAATGCTTTTATCCAAGAAACTTTCAAAAGGTTTTGGGTAGGGGTGGCAATTTCGGACACGACACGATAACACGACACCTAAAAGCGACACGAAAATTGCGGGTTAGTGTTTGGGCTTATCGTGTTCGTGTCCTTATCGTGTCGACTTGATAAGAACACGAAAATTTCGTGTCGTGGTTCGTATCGTGTCAACCCGTTAACACGATAAAAATTAACAGATTACACGTTAACCCGTTAGCAACTTTGTTAACTGTTAGTGATCCGATATACATCACTAATACGTATTTGATAGTAACATGTTAATGACATGTATACAATTACAACAATACAACATAATATAAATTTTAATATTTTTAATTAAATATTTTAAAATCTAAAATTTTAAATATTATCGTGTTCTTATCGTGTCATTATCGTGTCTAAAATTTTAAAATTTTAAATTATATTTTTAGTTTTAATATTATCGTGTTCTTATCGTGTGGTAATAGGTCCGACACGAAAATTTTCGTGTTCGTGTCGTGCCGACACGTATTCTTATCGTGTCGTGTTCGTGTGTTACCTTATCGTGTCATGTCGTTATCGTGTCGACACGATAAGCGACACGATTACACGATTTGCCACCCCTAGTTTTGGTGAAGCTTTGAATACCGCTTGTCATATATCCAATAGAGTTTATTTAAGACCTAATTCTACTAAAACACCTTATGAATTTTTGAATAACAAAAAGCCTAATCTGAAATACTTTCATGTCTTTGGTTGTATTTGCTACATTACGAGCGATAGAGACCAGCTACACAAATTTGATTCAAAAAGTGACAAGGATTTCTTTCTTGGTTATGCTAGAAACAAGATGAGCGTTTAGGATTTATAATCTTAGGAATGATCTTGTTCAAGAGTCTATGAATGTTGTTTTTGATGATAATGCAAGTCTTGCGAGATAATGCCATTGAAGAAGATGTAATCGATCTTATTGAGCGGATGCAAAGTTCTAATATTTACGAATCGATTGAGAATGTTGCTACGAATGTGCCCACATCTGAAGCAACATCACCTCAACATCCAGAATTAACAGAACTATGCCTTATCCTCGCTTCTGTATGCCATCTTCCGGGATTCTCAAAATCATCCACAACAACAGGATCATAGGTAAACCACAATCAGGTGTACAAACAAGGAGAACATTGAGTTTTGATGCAAGACATGTGGTAAGATCGATTTGTATGACATCTATGTGTAACAAGGTGAACTTTGAATGTTTTCATTCTTTCAATGAACCAAAAAATATTAATGAAGCAATGAAAGATGAAAATCGGATTAATGCAATGCATGAGGAGTTAAATCAATTTGAAAGGAATGATGTTTGGATAATTGTGCCTAGGCACGATAATGTGAATGTAATTGGTATAAAATGGATCTTCAAAAACAAACCGATGAATCTGGTAATGTTGTAAGAAACAAAGCTAGATTAGTTGCTCAAGGCTATACACAAGTAGAAGGAATTGATTTTGATGAGACTTTTGCTCTGTTGCTAGAATTGAGTCCATAAGGCTGTTACTTGCTCTTGGATGTTACATTGATATAAAAGCGCATCAAATGGATGTTAAGGCCGCATTTCTAAATGGAATTCTTATGGAAGAAGCATATGTAGAACAACCTAAGGGGTTTGAAAATCATGAATTTCTGATCATGTTTATAAGCTTAAGAAAGCTTTATATGGTTTGAAGCAAGCACCTAGGGCGTGGTATGGTAGATTAACCGATTTTCTAGTTGAATTCGGTTTTTATAGAGGTGAAGCTGATAGGACCTTGTTTATTAAACATTCTGGATATGATATTATGATTGCTCAAATATATGTTGATGACATTGTGTTTGGTTCTACATGTGCGAAAATGCTTGAATTATTTTTGCATGAAATGACCACTACCTTTGAAATGTCGATGGTTGGAGACTTGAATTACTTTTAGGTCTTCAAATTAAACAATGCAAGGATGGTATTTTCTTTTGTCAAAGTAAATATGCCAAAAATCTTGTGAAAAGGTTTGGTTTAGACAATGCTAAACACATGAAGACACCTATGGGATCGACACAAAAATTGTGTAAAGATAGTGTTGGCACAAATGTTGACCCAACATTGTATAGGTCGATGATTGGTAGTCTTTTGTATCGACTTCTAGTATGCCGGACATCATGTTTAGTGTTTGTTTATGTGCACGTTATCGGTGATCCTAAAGAATCTCACATGAATTCGGTTAAAAGGATAATTAGATATGTGGCGAGGCACATGCGATTATAGAATATGGTATAGCAAAGACACTAATTGTTCTTTGATTGGCTATAGTGATGCAGATTGGGCGGTGATAGTGATGATAGGAAGAGTACAAGTGGTGGATATTTCTACTTGGGTAACAATCTTGTTTCTTGGCATGGCGAAAATAAAATTGTGTCTCCTATCTATGGCTGAATCCGAATACATAGCCACGGGAAATTGTTGTACTCAACTTCTTTGGCTTAAGAAGATGTTCGATGATTACGATTTAGAGAGCAATACTCTTACTGTTTATTGTGATAATACAAGTGCAATTAATATATCTAAGAACCCCGTGCAACATTCGTTAACTAAGCATATAAGTATTAGACACCACTTTATTAGGGACCTTGTAGAAAAAGAAGTTGTAAAGTTGGAATACATTTCTCTTGAAAAGCAAATTGCAGACATTTTTACTAAAGCCCTTGATCATGAGAGGTTTTCTTCTCTTAGAAAATCTCTAGGTTTATGCACTAATTAGACATATATTTCTTTGTGTGTTGTGACAAATGTGCCAACATTTGTAGCAACACTAGAACAATTTATTTAAATTTTTCTAAGTATTGTAATATTTAGTGTTTTTGAACTCTCTTGTGTAAATAGTATTAGAACTTGTGATTAATAGAAATTGTCCTGGACACACTTCTCTCAAATGCAATTAGATAAACTCACAATTAGATGCTATGTCACCGAGTAACTATGGGGCACGGAGTTGACTACTACGATGTTCTCTTTTCAAAAGGTGACTTGAATGCATCAATATATTCACAATCCATTAAGTAATTATGGGACACGGAGTGACAACTACGATGATCTCTTCTAGAAAAATGGATCAATGTGAATAAGTGGGAAAAGCAAAATATAGTGCAACACAAATGAATTTATTTCATGTAAAAGCTGTGTTGAGAAGTGTGTGTGCCGACATTCGGTGAATAACATTCTGGTTCTCATATGTATATTTACCTCTACGAGTTTGAAAATTTCCGAATATTATTTTATGGAGATTTATTTATTTTAAATTGTTCCCAGCAATATTATATAGTCTAATTTAATTAATTGTGCAGTTATTTTATCTAGAATTAAGCGGTTTATAGCATGTCTTTGAAATAAACTTCCAATATTTGATAATGTCCTATTTTTTAGGGATGTGATTAAATCTTATCTTTTAACTTCGATGTGTTCACAACTTCGCAATCCTTCTCTTCCCTATTTAAAGTCCTTAATACTCGGTGTGTTCTATACTTAATATCATAGTTTGAATTTAAGCACAAAAGTTCAAAGGTATTACTACCTCCGTCAGGAAGAATTTGCACACTTGATTTTTCAACGGTTTTGTGTGAGAATTATTTCATAGTAATATGTGTTCAAAAGTTGTTTTATATGAATGGTATGCTAGTTAAGAACTAGCATACCATTCATATAAAACAACTTTTGAACACATATTACTATGAAATAATTCTCACACAAAAACCGTTGAAAAATCAAGTGTGCAAATTCTCTGGGACAGAGGGAGTATTAATTATACTTTGTGGTATTAGTTTTTCTTTCAGCCTATTTATATTCAAATGTATTATTTTATTAATTTAATTTGAATAGTGTTTGCAGTGATTAATATGGCTGATCAAAATGACCTCTCACCTTCACAATCCAAACACTCAACCTCTCCAAAGATCATCTTCTACCTCCAAAAACGTTCGACTTCTTGCTTCAATGGCCGTCGACAATGTGTCCGAGAATGTTGGCGCATCATGCCCAACATCACCCTCTTCTATTAGGGTTGGCTCTATCGATGTTCCTCTCCCACCTACCGAAATTCCTTTTGAAATCCCGAGAAACTCCGATTTTGGGCGGAACGCCACAAAATCCGATTAGCGGTGAAGCTAGCGAAGCCCCGTTCTTGAAACATATCCAATGACGGTGGAGCTAGCTGAAGGAGCCACTTCGATCAAATCGCCTATGCATTCAAAACCCTCACTAAGCGAGACGATTTACCACTGTTGTCAAGGTCGGCGACGTGGAGGTTGATTTCCAGCAGTACAAACACTTAGTGTTTACACCGCCACAATCACCGCAAGATGCTCTAGTAGATGACCCGTCGAGTGACTCGACCGACACCGGTGAGCTCACCGCTCGCCAAACTGTTCGACAAAAGGCGTCGAGCTCTAGGGACGTGGTCGGAAAAGGCGTTCTTACCGAACCATGGGCAAAAGAGTGGATTACTGCGAGAAAGGAAAGAAGCGAAGCATGATGATGGTGTTGCCTCAAAGCCAATACAAGTCTTTGATTGACTCATCCAAAGAAGAAATGCGAGAAGCAAGCTCGGAAAAGGAAACAAGCGGTCAAGCCTCTGTTCCAGTGCTCGGCCCGAGGGAGTACCGAGGATTGAAAATGAATCAAACATTGGCGAAATGGCTGCTCGTTTGGAGAAGAGAAGCAAAAAGCGAAATGATCCGCAGGATGTGTCGAAGGATGTTGGCACACCGATGGACACATCATCCTCGACTCGAGTCCTCTTCATTTGAAGCAAGTAAGGCAAAATCGATGAGGTACATACCGATTCCTCTCTGAATATGTCTTCGTCGATTCGATGATAGTTATCATGGTGTGAATAGTGATAAGTTTAGGACTTTGAGAACTAGACTGATTGTTGGAGAAAGGATAATTAAGATGGATGATTTTGTTTCTATGAATTTGGTTGGTTATACGGAAGAAAGGTCTTTCTTGTTTGCACTTCAATTTGCCACTCCTTATACGATTGAATGGGTGTATGAATTTTATGCCAACTTGAAGGGCGGTATTTCTAGGGTCAATTCTAAGAACTATGGAAAGGTCAAATTTAGGGGAAAGGTGATTGAGGTTACTCTGCTAAGATTAACAGTTTTCTTAGAACTAGGGATAATGAAGATCCTCCGATTGATAACCTTGATGAAGTGATAAGTGTAATCACTGGAGGGAGACAAACAGTGTGGAGGTATAGGATGAACTCCTCGGTCCTCACTAGTTTGTATAGTGTCTTGCACAAATTGATTGTGTACAATTGGCTGCCCTCATCCAACACCACTACCCTTACTTACGAACAAGCTGTACTTATGTACAAGATTGGCCACTTGCAAAGATTCAACCTTGGAAAGACAATTTTCGATAATATGATGACATATTACGGAAGGGTATCAAGTAAAGGAGCTGCCGTATCGGCTGATTTTTATGATGATCTCGGCTCTTGGTTTTCGGAGGGAAAATTCGGAGATAATAAGTTCGTTTGCTCTGAGTTTAGGAATCTCACATGTACCGAGGACTGGACCACGTGTGATTGATGCGCCTACGAGAGATCCGAATGCCCCTGAAGTGAAATTCCTGCCGATCAACCGGTTGATGTGTCGAGAGATGTTGGCACACACGCTGCCAACATTCCGCAATTCTGCCGCAATTCATCCGAGATCGATTGCTATGACAGAAAATTCAATCAATAATGCAAAGTGTACTCGTTGAGCAACCTTGAGATGCACAAGGGGGTGCAGGAAGCACTACTTTCTACTGTCACAGGGGAGTAGGACTCGATGTTGCTCCTCAAGCTGATGCTCAAGCCGCCGATGTTGGCCGATCTGCTACTGAACCTACTGCTAGGGATGGAGAGGCTGGAGGTGTGAATGCTGATGTTGATGCAATCGGAGGAGGACCAGATCTTGATATTTCTGGAGGCTGGAACAAGTGCGGCTCCCGATGGAAATGGAAGCGATATACAGGATGGGCCGGAGAATGTGCCCACAAATCCAACTAACAATGATGATGGACCCAGCGGTTCAAACATGGACGTTGATCTTTGAAAAGATAGATGCGATAGATTGTGATGATGAAGATCTCATTGTGCTTGTATGATGACTTGGATGATTGGGGACATTGAGCGAGGGAGCTTTCGAAGATAGAGGAGCTTGAAGAAAGTGGGAGTTCGTGCGAGACTTATGAAGATGCGGTTGTTTTACTCTACACCCCAATCCTCTCCTAATCTTCGTTTATAAGCTTTATCTGTTTTTGTAAAGACTCAATTTATTTTGTTTAAATTTATGTCTTTTCGAACTTATTTTATATTTTAGGTATGATGTTGAACTTAATATTGGTTTGGTACTTAGTTAAGTTTTTTTTTTTTTGGTTAAAGTTCTTGATATTATGTTACTGTTTGTCTTAAGCTTTGTTTTATTGTGTTATATGTTTTTTTACTTTGATTTCGTTTAGTTAGGTTATCTGTTTTATTTTATGATTAAGCTCTGATTTATGTTAGTTCGTTTAAGTGTTATTGTTTTGTGTTAGCTCTAATTTTGATTTTATTAAGTGTTAAGTCTTTGTTATGTTCGTAATTTATGTTTTAGTGATGTTTTATGTTTAAGTGTTATTCGTTTTTGGCTAAGTAATGAGATGTCATTTACTTGATGTTTATTTACTTATCTCTATTGTGTACACATTCTGCATAATGGTAAAACATCGGGTGTGTTCCAAAGTAGAAAGGCCGAATTGGGGAGATTGTTGATGTTATGACGAGTGTTACTCGAGAATGTGCCAACATTCTGGTCACAACATCGAATTCGTCCCTTCCACTTCCACTAACCCTTAACCCACATTTTGTCTTGGTCAATGTCTTATTTTCTTTCGGAATGAAGACTTACGGCGATTCTTGAAGTCATGCGTTTGAAAAGGCAAACAAAGAGAAGTTATAAAGATCATGGGGAAGTTACATGGAAGTTACCTATTTTCAAGGGAGATGTGGAAGTTATCTTCAATCATTAAGAATCCAGATTTATCTATATATACACGGCTGCTATGAAGAGTAAAACTTGAAGTTGAGGGAAACACAATCTAGCATAGTCTATTGGCATAAATTATAGAATTTATTGTAGTTTCATACTCGATACTTCCGTTGGTGAATGTTCCAATATTTCACTCAACATTGGGTCTTTATTTGTATTAGTGATAGGTTAGATTGAATATTGTCTAGTCACTATATACGTAGATCCATTCACGGTGTGGCTTATATTTTCACCGATTGTATCACTTAACAATTACTAGTGATAATACGCCGATTGGCGGTATAGACTTATTTATAGTCTATACGAAAATTTTGATATACATCTTGTAAAGTGTTTAAGACTTTATTTGTGTATTTTTGTTTTTTTATTTTAGTACGTGTGTTGTTCTCGATTGTGCCAACATTCGTGACAACATTCTCGCATAAACACTTACGCACACCTTCAATTAGTTTTCTCTCTCCATCTTTTGCTTAAAGCTCTAAGAATCTTATTATTGACTTCTTTCTCGGGTATATGACTTTTTCAGATCTGAAGCTTTATTGAGAAGATTCGTCATTCGATATCCATTTGATCTATAGTTTCTCCTTCCTTCATTTTGAAGGTATCAAATGAATGTAATATCTGACTATAATTTGTTTTCCTTAACTTGGTGGATCCTTCACACATATCGGCCAGTCTGCCACATCTCTTTTGTTGTCTTACATCGCTTCACCTATTCAATCCAATCTTTGCTCAAAGTTTCAATAATTTCTATTCTTGCAACTTGATCCAAATTGTGGACTTTCCTTTCATCATTTGTCAATTACGCACCTTTTTTCTCATGTCTCACTCTAGTTTTTTGAAGATTCAGCTCCATCAATAATTACACCATGATAGAACTTGATAGGACCATCTTCTAGAATTTCCTCCATGCGATCATGAATAGCCTTGAGATGATTCTCCATCCTGAACTTCCAATAATCATAGTCCTCAATAGAAAAATCGTGATTCCTTGACTTCTTACTCTTGATTGTGGACATGATGAAAATTGTACTTAATAGAAAATTTGTTAGTAGGATTTTAAGAGCAATATAGAAATTATCAAGAACAAGTATACTAAGAATTATGAAGACCTAAAATATATCAAAAACCATTTTAACACTGCTCCGATACCAATTGTTGGTCCCAGATAATCAAGTTGACAAAAGAGTGAAATCTAGAAAGGGGAGGTTTGAATAGATTTCACTATCTACTCAAATTTTCTTCCAAATTAATAAGATACTTAATCAAATATCGGATCACACAGTGGAATTGATTTTATACTTGATTCCTTGATAATTCTCTATTCAAACAATGATTTATCCAAATATTTATGAACAAGAAACGAAAATTGAAAGTAAATAAAACAAGAAAGAACATAGAGAATTACGGTGGTTCGGATTATAATAATCCTACAACCACTCTCCTTTCACGATCCCGTGAAAGGGACTTCACTACTTACTTACTTACTTTCCACTTACTTACACTTTATAGATCACAAATTTTTCAGCCTTTACACGTTCTTCTCTATTTTGGAATTTAGGCTTGAAGATATATTGAAAGTGTTCTACAAACACTTGAAAAAACTAAAATGTTGAATGAAAGCTTGTGCCTAGAGAGCTTGTTACGAATGCTAGAATAATGTGTTACAAGTGTCAAAAAAGTGTTTGTGATTCTATTCTAAGTCCTATTTATATGAGACTTCGATAGTTGTAAGCTTGTCTTGATGACTCTTAGAGTTTGTTGTAATCGAATAACTCCTTGGTTGTTGAAACTACTTCTTGAGTAGTTATAACCCATTATATTATTTAGTTGTAACTACTTCTTGAATTCTTCAACTCTTCTTTAATCATCTGCATCTTGAGTCTTTAGACGACTGTCCTTGTCGATTTCGGTCATGTCTTTCTTATTCTACTCGGCATGTCTTGATCTTCTTAAGGATGTCATCGTCTGGTTCTTGACCTCGTCGACTTGAGCTTGTCTTTCTTGACCTTGTCTTGAGCTTCCGTCGATCTTCCGTGCTAAGTTTCTTACAAGTTTTACTTACTACCTCACCTGTCTATACAATGATTTCAATGGTCATCTTACTTTACATACTCATTTTAACTTCATCAAAACTAAATATTTTTTTCTTAACATAACTCTTTTTTTTTTTCACCTTTTGTATTTGTTTCATTTGTGCAGAGAGAAATTTTACTGCGGCGATGATGGGATGTATCTGGTTACAGGGGAGGATCTTTTGACAATGCACACTAATATTAAGATAGCACACAATATTCTTAATGTTGTGTGCTACTCTGATTTGTTGTCCGAGTCGGGGTAGTGTTACGTGAATCCATCACATTTTGTTTTTGAGTGCGTATTACAATGTAAGCTTTATTATTACGGTAACATATGTTTAGTGTTATAGTAACTCATATTTGTTATTTCGGTAACATATATATTTTTGTGTTTTTGTAGATACCGTTGAATAAGATATTACGCGGTGACCCCGACAGGAGGCATATGAGCAGGAGATGATAGGAGGCCTAGAGCAATGGTTGGATACGACGTCGCTAGAGCTTTTCATGTCTGCGATCTAGTAATGTATTTTCTTATTTACATAACACATTTTGTTGTATATAGTAATATTTTGTTTTTATTATTTTTTTCTTTTGAGATGCAATTTTTTTGGTCTTAATGTGTTCACACATATATATTTATTTATTTATTTATTTTATGTTCTGATTTTCTTGTCATTTTGTATATATGGGCATTATGCTCTGCTTCTTGTGAATTTTCATGCGGTAAATTACAATATCTGGATAACCTTGTCTATGTCGAAAAGAGGGCGTATAAGAGTTGCATATGTCTATTGGTTGGTTTTTTTTACTTAACGTTGTTGTCTATTTTTTTTACGTGTGTTTATTTTTTATCTTATTACTGTCGTTTTCTTTTCTTTTTCTTTTTTCTTTTTTTTTTTTTTGCTTTTTCACAAAAAATATTTATTATAAGACTGATGAAGAAAAGGAACCATCCCAGAGTTAGTGATGTTAATGTATTTAATATTGAAGACATGAAGGTGAAATGAAAGTCAAAGGATGTGAACAGGAATTATGGTATCTTTTTATGCACCATATCATGAATTTTCATGGTGAAGTTTATGACGAGCCCGATCTTACAAGTGTATGTTTTTAATTTTTATTCTTTTTTTATGTACTTGTTTTATTCATTATAAATATTTTTATTATGAATACATGATCTCATGACTCTATTGTTTTTTCATTGCTTTGTTTTGTTTCTTTTGTTTTGCGGTGATACGAGGGTATTTTTAGAGCTAAATTCTGCTCCATCATGGTTGAATCACGAACTAACATCCCGAGGGACGGGGTCTCTCGGAATGTACTTGCATTTTATGAAAAAAAAAAGTCACCGGATGCTTTGGAGCAGTGAAAGAATAGCTTCTTCTTCTTTGAGAAAAAGCGAAAGTCGATACCATTGCATATGAAAGGAGAAAGATTTTACGACCGAGGGTTAAAAAAGACTGATTAATACTTTGTTCTCTAATTTTATTTTTCCTACTAAATTCTAATTGAGGGGTTGATAATACTTTATTTTTATGGTGAAGTTTGGCTAGGGTCTGTGGTGATTTTGTTGTTATTTACGGTGGTGCTTTTTGTTTGGGTAAAAACTTATGGTGTTTGTTTGTAATTTTGTGGTGTTGATTAGTGCTTAGACTGATTCATTGTTGGGTTTTTAGGTTGGCGGTGCACTGTGCATATTTTGTGAATTGTGTATGTACATTTTTATAATTAGTACTCCTCTGTCCAATTTTAGTATGCATATTTTCCTTTTTTGTTCGTCCAATTTAAGTATGCATGTTCTAAAATGGAATACAATACTTTATCTTCACCCTCCTAACATCTCTTTAATTACTCAAATTGCCATTGACTTTATTCACAAACAATCACTTAATTCATTAATGGACCCCACAATACCTCATAATACCCTTCAACATATCTACTTTATACATAAACTATTAATATTTCTTAAAATCTGTGTAAAAAGTTTTATGCATACTAATATTGGACGAAGGGAGTAATATTTATTCTATTATTGTCTTTCATGGGATATTTCTTGTGTATGTGTTTTTGTGTCCCTTCGTAATATATTTATTTTCTTGTGGGATGTAGAAAATAAGTATGTTGGGCAATCACCCATCATAAGTATACATCATATATAAAACTATTCAAAGTAACATAGTTAAATCATGTTTTGTAACATAGTTTGTGTAATTCATTTTTGTAAAGGTATTTTATCACATATCAATTTTATAGGTGCAGAGAGTATGCATATGGAGGTAATTCATACTTTGCATTACTATTATCCTCTTTTCTTGAAGTATGACATATAAAACTAAATTGACATAAATATAATATATACCGTAATATAAATATAAACTAATAGTAACATAGTTTTTTCTAAATTGTAACATATATATATATATATATATATATATATATAGCAATTTTTATATGCAACAGATACACATTTCAATTAATTATGCCAATTATAGTAATAGTAACACAATTAGATTGTGAATATAACATAGTTTTGATTAAACAAAGAATACTGAAACTAACAAAAAAATTAATAATAATGTGCAACAATGTCACATTCTTTTGAATCGATACAATTGAAAATTAAAATAAATGGGGGTTTGGGGTTGCATTGCCAAATTCTGTTGCTATTGTTGTTGCTCTTTTCTTACTTCTAGTGAAATGGTTCTTTACCGTGCTTTCCGTCCCTTTGTGATTGATCGTTCGGGGTCCAATATAGTCATTCTATCTTCAATCTCAACAGATGTTTGAGGTTGCTCTCTAGAGAATAATGTCTTAATAACCGGTGAGTCCCTTTCATAAGCTGTCTTGAGTATTTTCCGTGCATCTTTATTTTTCTCGATTCTAAAATCAGGTTGTAGCTCTTCCTTGCCATATCATGTCTCCTTGGAATTGTACTACGAGGTTGATTTGTTGTTAGTCCCCTTTTTGTCCCAAGAAGTTATTTTTGCATTTTTTTGTCCACCTCCTACATATGTATTCATTTGGTATTATGCACTTTGAGTTAATATGCGGTGTCCATATTGAATGACAACATAATATGTCACATTCCTCAAATTTCTTACAGTGCACTACACACAAACCATATTTTTCAAAGATTACACTATTGACCATACCTTGTGTAGTAATATCATATATCAAAGTAGTGTCCTCTCTTCCTATCTTCTGTGAAGTACATGATAGGCTCTTGAGAAATTCTTTTTAAAAATATTGAAAGTGGCAAGTGTGTAAACTTCCAAAGCATGCTTCACTATTCCATTAATTTCCAAAGAAGATCCTAGTTTCTTACGTTGGCATTGGAATTCATCATTTATCTCTCTTATTCTCCACGCACTTACTTGTGTTATTGAAAATTTTATAAAAATCTATCAACCTAGTGCTCCTTCTTGAATTGAATGAGATGGAAGCTGTTTGTGCTTTCACTTCTTTGTGAAGATAGTATTCAATGAGAGAAAAAGTCTTTGCTCAATGTAGTGCACCACTTTTTCTTCAAAATGTAGAGTCTTTTAAACCAAGCATTATCTTGCAAGTTGTAGTCTGTGTTCATCCCATTCCAACGGCTCTCAAATTCATCCCTATCTCTATAGCCCAATAAGCACTTATTGAATGCATCTTTAAATGTGTTATTCCCTTTGAGCTTTGCAAATCTACTAACCGCATTTCTTTGGAGGTGCCACGAGCATAGCCTATGTCGTTCTTCCGGAAAACATGAGGCATCACACACAATGTAATAAAATAGTAATAGTAACACATTTATACTTATAAAGTAACATAATATATTTTATATGGTAACACATGTGATAGTTTTTAGAGTAAGTGCTAATTATGTCGATTGCAATGAATTAAATTCATACTTTCTCTATTGCATTTGCAATTGCTAGATCTGGTCATTGTCATTGGACTTCTCTCACCCATTGATTTCTTGAACATCGTAAAAGCCACTCAAGCGTGTCTGTCTTTTCGTCGGATAAGAATGTTATATCAAACATGGTATTTTTCCAATGATTATTTATCCCAACAAGTTATGTACACTCCTAAAAGGTAACATCACACAATATTAATACCCTCACAATATCACTTAAATTTCAAAAATGTCACTCTTATTCTACTCTACTTTATTCGCTCTCCTACTTTATCTCATTAAATCACCCAAAATACTCTTACACTTTATTCTCTCTCTTCTTTATTCTCACAAAAGTCAACAAAATTAATTGTTCTTAGTTTTCGTGTCCCAAAAAGTGTGCATAACTTCTTGAGACGGATGGAGTATAATCTTCCTTCATCATTGAGTCCATCCAGGTAAACATTATTCATCCTACCATCATCATTCATTTGTACCTTGTAAAAGAACTCACTTTCCTCATCACTGATTTTGTATTAGTTAGTGAACGTTTTTGCATCACCACCTTCTATGTTGCTTCTCTTGTGATGATCAACAAAGTTCATGTGGTTCTTCATTGTAGCCCAACTTGGTCTTTTCCTCCTGCACTATAAGCTAGATACCTAGAAGAATCGCACAGTCTTATACCGGATGTTACCATCTCCTTGATAACATCGGCCTTCCCACTGTAATTGCCTTTTACGAATGATGTATTCTTTTCTCATTAATGGATGTTTGTGCTCTGTTATGTGCTTTGCTACCTCATATCTCCCATCTTGATAATTCTTTCTCTCATTCGTGCCTTACAATTAGTTCTCATTTTTCCACATCTTTTTGTCCTTTGTAGACTTTTGTAGAAGTACATCATCATTTTTGTTCTTTAACTCACTGGAAGAACGCAAGTACAATTTAGATGTTATTGTGTTGCTTCCATCGGTAGAGATAATGCATGTTGACTTACGGACACTAAACCCTAACGAGCAGGCATGCACACGGTATAAATCATACATACCGATCTGTTGTATCTCTCCTAATTCCAATCGGTGAACCAACACATTCATCATTGTGCAAGTTATGTTCACCGGTCTAAGTGTTTGAATCATCCAATATTTACGTTAACTCCACACGATCATCCCTACAAGGCACCAAAATTTATAGTAACACTATTTTGGTGTATGTAGTAACACATCTCATTATTAAACTATATAGTAACATCGGTTAGTGAATATAGTAACACATGTCATATTTAAAAGTAACACAAAAATGTTATATTCGAAATAGTAATCATGTGCATCCCATGCGATTACAAACATGTGTCTAATAAGTAACATAATTGTTTTCAATAAGCAATTTAATATTGAATTCGTGGTTTTGTGATTTTTGTTGAATAATGAAATCACCCAGCGTCGCATGTGAGAATTTCATTATATGAGAATTAACAAAATTACGGTGTTGAAGAACTCGTAGAATTATCATTTGCGATTATCGATAATTTTTAAAATAATCATCCATGGTTCTTTTTTCGTGCATTTACTCGACTCGATCTTTTAGTTGAATCATCGATGTTATTTTCTTCGGTTTTTAGTGTCTTAGCGCCTCATCGTAAATCATTTGCATCTACAGCGTTTTCTTTGTCTGCGATTTTTGACCTAGATTGCATGAATATTTCGTTTTTGACCCGTTTAAACTGCGACCCACAAGATTTGAAAACTTCTATTGTTAGTGATATTACATGAAATAATATTTTACAAGAGACTTGTTCTTTATTAATTCATTTACGGCCAAGAATTTGTGGGTTCACGATGGGAAATTCCGTCACTAAAATTGAATTTTTCGTTTCTACAACAATTAGGTGAGATAATACTTTGGTCATTTTTAAATATGCGCCGGTAAAATTTTGGTGACTTTTCATCGGCAATTAACCACGTCAATAAATTTATTAATATTTTTATGTTTGAATCCGACTCAAAGACATTTATTTAGGGGCCAATTCGCTGCTATGTATATGATAATGTAGTGTTGTTTGTCATTGTTTTACCTTCGCGATTTGTAATACCTAAGAGTATCAATCACCATAAGTAAATTAAATTTTTCATAAGTTACTATTATAATAGTAATTATTAATATTAATATTTTTATTTATGTTATATTTTATCTTTGGAAGAGTTTTATAACGGTTGCACAATTCGCGACCAAGAACAATTTTTAGGAGGATCTTCGATCGGGAAAATACCTTGGTTATGGGTGATTTTTTCCGGCCAAAATCGATTGCAGATTTTACGCGTGCGTTTGTTGTGTGATTCAGAATTTGGGTTCTCTATGGCGGCGATGTGATGGTAACCACGGGTTTTGAATGCTGATTTTTGATATATTCATTACGGGTTCTTTGATTTTGGATGTTTGAGCTATTTTTGGGGAATTTACGATCGGCGATTGTGTTGCGTTGGAGATGTGTTTTCATGCCCATTAACTATTCGACATATTTTCCCAAAGAAATCTTTCGGTGAAGCAGTTTCTTTCGATTGTTATTCCGATGACGATTTTCCCGGTGGAATTGATAGTTATTCTCGTTGATGTTTTTTGGTTTCGTCAAGTTGTTTAGTCAATCATTTCGACATATTTCTGGCCCATTTTGTTAGTAAATTTTTCTCGGGTTTCTTTTGTTGGTTGTTTCTATTTCTTGCTCTTTGGGTTTGTTGCCCACATTACATTCAAAGATATGCTTCGGTGAAATTCTTCGTTTCTTTCTCTTCATTTTAATTGATGAAGCGCTATGACTCGTGGAGGATTGTTGCTGGGTTTATTCTTCGACGATGATTCGTTAGCTAAGGATGCTGATTTAGCCGGTCGTTAGCTAAGGATGCTGATTTAGCCGGTTTGATAGTTCCTATTCGAATATTTGTTGCATTACAATTTGGTGGTCATCCATCCATTCTGGAATTGTTTCATATGGATTAGATCTTTGAAGTCTACTTGGGCTTTCTTTTAGATTTTCTATTGGGCTTTAGCCCATTTGTTCTCTTTGATTGTATTTTTCATTTCTCCTTTTGAGCTTTCACCTTCGACGGGGTTATGGTCCCTCTTTTTTCTTTTTATCATTTATCAGTAATATCTTTTAATTTGAAGAGTTTTATAAGGTTAATAATTATATTAATATTAATAAAATATATAGTTCTCATTCTTTCAAAAATTCAAAATTTTAAATTAAAAATCTTATCTTTTAGGTGTGAGATTATGTATATCCATATTCCCTTTTATCTCAACCAAAAATATCTCCCCCACTTATTTTTCCCTTTTTATCTCAACAAAAATAATATTTCTCCCACCTTTATATTCATTTAAGTACTCGGTTGGAAAAAAAGAAAACACACGCACAAAATTATTCTCTTCATTCACCATAAAATCAAGTTTTCTCTCTGGAGCATCAAAAGTATTTCGTCTCTCATTTCCTAGTTGTTTAGGTAACACCTTATCCTTATCTCTTTTGTTGAATTCAATAAATAAATTATATTTATTCATACTCTCTAATTAATTATGGTTTCCATGTTAATATAATTTTCATATTTTGCAAAGTGTAAGTTTATATGTGCATATGTGTCAACGTATAAGTATACATACATATATTTATATATTTAAAAAAGTTATTGTTGATAGTTTTTAAAATTGGTCTTATACACACTTTCCGAAAAATTTAGTGAGAAAACCAAATCATGCCTCTGTTTTGTTAAATGGGTGAAACTAGCTTCCGTAATTATAATTTAATATGATTAGGGGTGTTTGTTTATAAAGAGGTGGGTTACTACTTGAAGAGTTGTGAATCATTATTAATATAATAAGACTAAGACTTATAAATTTAATAAATTTATAACACTGAAATAAGTTTATTAATTATTATTTTAGGTGCCAAGGAACATTTACAAAGGATAATCAAGGTTTAAGTTGGGGTTTCTCTATATGATTGGTAATTATTTGTCACTTTTAAATACCTTGCATGATTAAGATTTGTTGCTTGCTACTATGTGCTATATATTATGATATGGGTATGTTCCAGTGGAAAGGACCGTGTAATATACTATTTATGTGTATGACCGGTGGAAAGGACCGTGTACATACTATGCTATGATTTATGTTCCGGAGGAAAGGACCGTGCTGTTGATTGGAGTGAATTGATGCATGTTTTTAGGGCCTATTTTAGTGCAAAAAGTGAGCCAAAGTGTTAGTTTTTGTGCATAAATGTGTAGAGTATCACTATTTTGCCTAAAAATATTATTTGCGAGATTATTGATGTTTTTCGTCCGTTTCTACAGGTAAATTGGTGGAATTTTGCCAAACCGAGAGTACCGGTGTGCTTAGAATGAAGAGACGAACAACACGGATGAAAACGGGGTCGGAGCCGAAGTCACGCCGGAAAAATTGTCTTGGTCTCGAGCTGCAGTCGAGGACCATGAGCCTCGAGTCGAGGGATAGGATGGAGGGAAAAGAATTCAAAAATGAAGTTGCCTCGACTCGAGGAGGAGCCTCGAGTCGAGGGATCGAGAAATTGAGCATCCCTCGAGTCGAGGGCTGCCTCGACTCGAGGCGGAGAATTTTTAGAGAAATCGCATTAGCGACTCTTAGGCCTCGACTCGAGGGCCCCAAGCTCAGTCGAGGGAGGCCCAAAACCGAAAAATTCTGGTTTTAAGCTAATTGATGCGAAAGCAGAGCATAACTCTTCCATATCGGTTTAGAGCAGTTTCTAGGTGGTTTCTTAGGCGAATTTCTCACTTCCTAGCTTAATTCTACTTGTAATTGCACTAGATTGATAGATTTAGATTAGATTGAAGCTTGTAATCATTAGATTAGCATTTTGATCCATTAGATTTGAAGTTCCAAGTTGTAATTGAAGAGAGGGGAATTGTAATTCAAGCATTGTGGAAGATGGAAGCATTCTTATTTTTGATAATTGAAAACCAATTGGTGATGTTATTCTACTTTTCTCTTTAATTCCTTGTTTGTGTTGATTAGTGATTTAATTGCTTTCTTAGATTTTTCACCCATGGCTTTTGCACTTAGCACCATGGGCTAATAGCTTTGTGCTTGAGATAATTGAAATTAGGGATGATGTGATTGCCTCATGCTAATTGTGATCAATTGAATTAGATTGCTTCCTAATTGTGATTCTTAATTGTGCTTCATGTAAAATTGTCTCTTTAAATTAATGGTTGATCACCCTAGCAATAGGCGAGAGTTGAGCTAACGTGATTAGGTGTTAATCGGGTTTCAATTTTGCATGATTGTATGAATTGGGGACTTCTACATTGAGAGATGGGAAGGACTAAGAATTCTCACATTAGGCATTGTGATTTTAATGGAGTGATTAATTTCATGATGGTTTATGCTTTCTAATTTGATTGATTTGCATTTGGATACAATTATAGTTTGTTAATCATGGATTCCTTGATGGAGATTATCCTTTGCACCCCATTCCCCCATTTGGTTTAGCTTATTTGATATTGCATTTTAATTGTTTGATTAATTGCTTGCATTAGTTTTAGATTTTTATTCTTGCCATATTTTTGTAGAAGTTTGTCCAAATCCTTCTTGCAACAATAGTCATTTAGAACTTGTATACTTAGGGTCTCGCTTACATACTTACTCCTTTGGGTTCGATATTTGCGATTGGTCTTAATACCCCTTACCCAGAAATACTACTCCAATCAAATGGCGCCGTTGCCGGAGTTAGTTTTTGCGCCTATAAGTGAGACTTAGGGATTGTTTGACGTGGCTACTTGTTGTTTTTATTTTTGTTTTTGTTTGTATGTTTTTGTTGGAATTTGATACTTGGATTGGTGGTATTGTAGGTGCATGATAACAAGGTCAAGTGGTATACCACCCTTGCTACTCAATCCGGAGATAGAAGCTACTTTGAAAAGAAATCGTGGTAGACGAAGAAGGGAAGCTATGGAAGGAGAAGATTTAAGGAATGAGGAGAGAGTGGTTGGTGAACCACAAATTGAGGAGTTGCATGGTAATGGAGAGGGAAGAGTAGAAAATAGAGGTCAAGGGATCAATTTCAATGCTCAAGTTGGCCATTTCCCTCAAAGGATGCCACCACAACACTTTTCCTACCAAAATCCATACCCCTACCCTCCACAAGCTCACCAATTCTCATACTATCCACCTCATCCACAACAATATCCATCATACTACCCTCAAATGTCATACAATCAAGAGCCACGATACCATGAGCCATCACACATTCCAAATCCTCAACCACAACCCATGCATGAGCCACCACCACAATGGAGGCCTTTGAGAGAGTTTTTGAGCCACAACTTAGAGAGCACTATGATGGGATAGCAAGACCGAGGATAGAAGCCAATAATTTCGAGATAAATCCCGCTCTAGTGAGGATGCTTAGGAGAGCAATTCGAAGGCAAGGATGAAGATGAGTGCCCACATCAACATATGACACAATTTCTTGAGATTTCCGACACAACCAAGTACAACGGGGTACCCGAAGATGCAAAGAAGTTGAGGCTTTTGCCTTTACACTAAAAGGGAGAGCTAAAGCATGGATTAATTCATTACCTCCCGGGACCGTACGTACATGGGAGGACCTTTCAAAGAGATTCCTAATGAAGTTCTATCCACCGTCCAAAACCGTGCAAGCTAAGGAGGCTATCTCCCACTTCCGACAAAAGAATGGAGAAACAATACCGGAGGCTTGGGAGAGGTATGGTATGCTACTTGTGAATTGTCCTCAACACGGTTTTCCGGAGGAACAAACCATTATGTACTTTTGCAATGGTTTGATGGATGGGGATAGGTCATTTTTTAATGCTTGTGCTAATGGATCTATTTGGTCGAAAACGGTTGGGCAAATAAACGAGATAATGGAGAACATGGCCCAAGATTCGTTTCAAGTGTCGGTTAATCGGGAGAACACCATAGGATGTCACATGTTGAGGAGATAGAGTCTATGAAGAGCATGATGATGACTATGATGGACCGATTGGGAGCTCTTACTACTTCACAAAGCCAAGCAAGTGTGAGTCCATCCGTTCCTCATGTTGATATCTCATGCAAGTCCTATACCGATGGAAGAAGTTAAAGTTTTAAGAAGATTGAGACAATTTATGCAAATTATTTTATTTTACTTTTTTAAAGATTTTTATGGTACTATTTCCATTGATGGTATTTATTAAATTGTTTTGCTAAAAAAAAATGTCTTTGAGTTTTTTTATGAACTCTTGAAAGAAATTTTTATTCAAGTTAGTGTTAAAATTATTTGTAAAATTAGGATGTGACACGATTGAACTTTTTCCTATGGAAGTGCTCGTTGCTAGTAAGGGTGTTGATTGCTCTCTATATTTTGTTGAGCTAAGGAGACGTTTGTTTCAAGATTTTCAATGAGAATAAGAATGAAATTGTATTTTTCTCAATGCCCTTAATATATTGGAAGAAGGAATGTCTCCATAGTGGTTACATCATTAGTATTGTGCTTCAATTTTGGGAAAAATTGAGACAAAATAAACTTGTTGGTAGTAGTGGAGGGAATGATTGAGGAGAAATGGTTGTAGAAGGAGAATAAGTTAATCAAAATGGGTAGTGATTACCTTATTTAGGAGGAAAAATGGTGTCATCATCATTTTTTGTCCTCAAAACCGCATTATACTCATTACCATTCCCATTAAAGAATTTGCAACCAGTCTCCCCCTAAGTTTTAGTTTTAATAATGTATATGTACGGATGATCGGCTTGAATCCTATATTCCACTTATTTGTTCCATTTATTTTTCAATGCCTCAAAATATTTTTTTGACGGGGAAGTAAAAGTATTTCATTGATCAAGGAGAATTTGACTTACGTCTTACATCATTCAAGATGATATTTTTACAATTAGGAGGGACATCATTTGTCCAAACTCTATGAAAGTCATTTACATGCCCGAAGTGAGCCAAAAAGTGGGCTACCCGATTTGCATTTCTATTCACAAAAGAGGCGTAACAAGACTCGTAAGCTCCCATAAAAAATTGAATGTCAACCATCATAGAATGAGTGTCCAACAAAAGTTTTTGGCTAATAGCAGCCAACAGATTATAAGAGTCGGTTTCCAAAAAGTTTACCACAAGATCGGCTTTGTTAGCCGATTCCAAGCCGAAACGGAGAGCGAGGGCTTCAATGAGAGTATTACTATCTGTTGCCGCTGTGCATCGCTTTGATCCCGCAAGTTTCATGGCTCCTTCAACATCTCTAATAACAAAACCCACCCCACCGAACCATCTCGAAAAAATAGCAGCGTCGAATTTAACTTAACTCGGCCCGATGGAGGGCATTGCCACTTGACGGGTTGGTCATACCTGGAAAGACGACGTGAGGGTCTATCCAGGCCCATTTGAATCACATCAATCATACGGTTTGAACGAGACCATATCATTGCGGGTCTTAATCCTTGCCCTCGAGAAGTTTAATGTTCCCCGCCTTCCACAGGTTGCCATGCCGTGATTGCGAAAATGGAGAAAACATAATTGGGGAGGTTATCGAGCAACTCACCCATCAAGTTGCAAACCGTGAGGGTTCCCATAGATTAAAAATCAAAACTAAGGGGGCTGAGACCCCAAGTATGAACAACCATAGTACACCGCAGGAGGGCATGATCAGTTGTTTCCCCCTCCAAACCTCAAATTTGACAAATAGGGTCAATGGGGATACCTCTACGATGAAGGGCACTTGTTGTTGGGATTGCGTCAAGGCACGCACGCCACAAGAAGTGGCAGATTTTAGGGGGATTTTTACTCCACATTTTCTTCAGATTGGTGTGAATGAGCTCGACGAAGAAAGATTTCGACCTAATTTAGAGAACTTGTTCACAAAGAAGAAAGTAGGTTGACCGAACAAGAAAAGATCAATTCTTTATTTGATTCCAAATAACCCGATCAGCTGGTTTTCGAGGGCTCAAAGGGATCTTAAGGATTTCTTTGACTTCATCGGCACGTAAGAATTTAAAGACCAGATCCGATTTCCAAGTGGTTGATGTAGAATGAATGAGATCGAGATGAAATTCGGGAGATTTTCAGCCAAAAGGACTATCGGGTTTCCTTCTATTGTTTGTCCCTATCCACTTATCCCGCCAACAATCAATCTCTACCCACGAGCCAACGTGCCACGCGAGCCCTTCTTCCACCAAGCTCCAAGTATTTAGAAAGCTACGCCACAAATAACTAGGTTGAAACCTCATGGTTGTTGTTGCAATATTACCCCTAAGTATCTAGCTTTGAGAATTTGTGCAGCTAGAGATTTAGAGTTATGCAAGAGACGCCAATATTGCTTGGCAACCATAGCCATATTAAAGAAAAACATCTCGCAAAAGCCAAGGCCTCCTCTTTCTTTTGATCTTGAAATCTTCTCCCAACTAAGCCAATGAATTTTCTCGAGCCTCCGGAGTTGATCCCCAATAGAAGCGAGCAACAACTTTTTTGATTTCCTCACAAAAGCAAGATCGGGAAAAGGAAACAACTCATAGTGTATGAAGGGATACGGCCTTGTGAGAATCTCCCTACCCGTCTTTGTAAGAGATTTTTCTTTCCACCCTTTAAACTTGTTGATAACTCGATCCACCACGATTTAAAAAATAGCCTTCTTACCCCTTCCCAAAATTGTAGGCAACCCCAGATATTTGGAGTCTTGAATCACTTGGCGGGCTCCAAGTTCCCTTCCCAACTCCTCCTCCCCGATGGCAGTAAGATTGTCGCTTGTTGATAATTCCGACTTTCCCATATTAATTCTCTCACCCGAGGCCGCCTCATAAATGGAGATGATCTCTTTTATCTTGTTAACTTCATCTTGGTTTGCGGGAAAAAGAATGCTATCATCTCGCAAATAGGAGATGAGAGACCGGAGGGGCTTGCCGCACGACTTTGACACTAACAATATCTCCTCGAGTTTTCACTGTTTAAGAAGAGAAGAGAAACCTTACGCACAAAGAGGGAACAAATAAGGCGAGAGAGGATCCTGACGGAGGCCTCGAGTGGGAATAAAGGGGTCGGGGAAACCGTTGATGAGGAGTGAATAGGACACAGTAGACACACATCTCATGGCAAGATCGATCCATTTCTTATCGAAACCAAGTTTAGAGCACATAGCACGAAGAAATCCCCATGAACCCTATCATAAACTTTACTCATATCATGTTTTAAAGCTACAAACCTTTCCTCCCTTTTTTTCTTTTTAAGAAAGTGAAAAATCTCAAAAGCCACCATGGCATTATTAGTAATAAGGCAGTTGAGAATAAAATCACTTTGAGTTTTGGAGATGACATCTGAAGGAAATTCTTAACTCTATTAGCAATGATTTTGGTGATAACACGGAAGATGACGTTACACAGGCTGATCGAACAAAAGTCTTTTGGACACTCGGGAATCTTCAATTTGGGTATGAGAACGATGGAAGTGTGGTTAATGGGGGCAGGATCAGCCCCTTCGTTCAAAATAGCAAGATAGGTATTGATAAATAAAGAACCAAGAATTTGCTAGAATTTAAGGAAAAAGAGAGAAAAAGGGAAGAAGAGGGAAAAGAGGGAGAGAGAAAAACAGAGAGAGAAAAAAGGGGCATGGGGGTATATGACAACAAAAGAGAGATCCCACCAAACACCAAGAAGACTCAAAGATTCTCGATTCGGATTGATTCCTACATGAATCGGGCATCACAACGAGATTCCAAGAAGAGGGAAACGGCTCACTCATAGGGAGATACGAAATCCTAAACGAGAGGGACATTAGTTTCTTTTTCCATGCCTCAAATTAGTGACAAGCGTTCAATCACTAAATTTCATCCAAACCTCTCTAACGTCGGTTAGTCTTACGTAAAGAAAAATTGCCTAACCAAAATCTCGTAAAATAATGTTGGAACATATATACTAAAATTATCGATGAGAGAAAATAGGAGCAAATCTTACCAAATTCAAAAGGTACGATGGATAAATTCCTTGAACACAAAAAATCGAGGCAACACAACTCAGTTTTCAAGAATTCGAGCGTCACAAAAATCAGAAATAATTTTCTTGTGTTGGTGGCATCATGAACATGAAGAAACTCTAGTTGTAGTTATGGTGCATCGGCGACAACGACAACGAAATAACCCATATAACGAAATTTGAGGATCCTAATCGGGTCGGGTCTGGTCTGGTGGATATTTTTTAAAAAATTCGCGCAAGGGCAAAAATAAAAAAATCGCTCCCAGGGGTGTTACTATTAGGTTAAACATATGTTCTTGTAATAATAAATATGTATTCTTGTAAAATAAATAATACATATTTGTCTAAAATACTCGCCCAAATGCAAAATAAAAATGAAAAATGATCAAATAAATTTCTAATCTTATATGTGTGGATTAAATAGATCTATAATCTTCGATAACTTTATTTTCATTAATAAAGTGTAATTTTATTAAGATGAGGGGCTTATTTGACCTCAAAATTAAAGAAAAATTATTTAAATGTGTTAAGAAAATGTTCATGAGTCTATTTGATCCCCACATATGAGATTTGGGGTAAATATGTGTTACCTCATGGATAAATATGTGTCTTGAACTCACACAAAGGTAAAAATAAAATTGCACTTTCAGGTTGTGTTACTATAAGGTCAAACATGTGTTCTTGTATGGAGAAAAATGTGTTACTATATGAACAAACCTAGTACAACACATGGACAAATATTTTTATTTTTAAGGACTAGTAATACGTACTTGCCCTTAAAATAACACATGTTTGACCTTATAGTAATACATGTTTGGCTTATATTAACATACTTGGGAGCAAGATTTAATTGTTGTCTTTGCGTGAGTTTTTTTTTTTTTTTTTGGTGTTGGAAAAATGTGTTACTATATGAACACAAACATGAAACTGTATGAAGAAAAATGTGTTATTATATGAACAAACCAGAAATAGAGTAATAGTTGCGATATTAATTCCAGTTTAAACGAAACATAAATTTACCATAAGAAGTTCGCATAAACTTTGTACTCATCATTGTTTAAGTTTTCTCCACTACTATTTTCATTAATCGAATCATCTAACACCTGATTATCTGGCAATTTTTTTAAAAAAATCATCCATGTCTTCTCATTTTTTCGTATTTTTATGTGTTTCTTCTCAATTCGATCTCGTAGTTGAATTTCGTTATTGTTTTTCGCGGAGTTCGTTGTTGAATTGCCTCCTAATCGCTGGTGTTTATGCATTGTTTGTTCTCTACCGCATTCTATAACCTATTGCGCACAAAATATATTTTTGACCCGTTTTGAATCTTGTCCCGCAAGATTTTTGGATTTTCCATTTTTAGCACATATTTTACGGTGAAATATTTTGCAAGAGACTTCCTCTTGATTTTTGTTGGGGGAGAGAAACATACATAGACTACATGTTCAACGAAATGCCCGAATTGATATTCTTCATGGTGCGGGTTCTTGTAAAAACATTAAGGTTGCTTGTGTGTGGGTAGTGGAAGGAGTTGAAGCTGAAGGATATCATATTTAGATCTTCTAACAAACAACTTTGTGAGAAGTTCAGTCGGATTGTGACGCAGAGTAAGGTTGAGATGTCCATAAGGGGAAATGAATTACTTTTTGGATTTGCGGGTCAAGCACAATTCACATGACATATTCATCAATCAAGCTAAGTATACTAGAAATATGCTAGAGAAGTTTGGAATGATGACTAGTAAGGATGATAAGATCCCTATGATGACATGATTCAAGATAGAAATAACACAATAGAAGGACTAAAACATAACATTATAATAAAATACTAAAAGTAAATATTAAAAATACTAGAATGAGAGAGAAATAAATAGGCATTACCCAATTTTAAAAATTTGGAAGCTTTTTAATAAATTTAATTATTAAATATTAATTAAAAGAGAAAATGGAATATGCTATTTTTTAAACTTTAAAAAATAATAATTTTTTTTTTTGAAAATACGATTCAACTGATTTTACTTGGTTTTTTCGGTTATGTCCATTTTTTTCCGATTCAACCTAAAAATGGTTATTTTGGGGTAATTGGACTAGTTTCATGGCTAGTTCGGTTCAACCCGTTTATGAAAATAGTGTCTGCTATACCTCACCGCGGTAGACCTAACATAACCTTTGTAGTGGGTGTACGTGTCGGTTCTAAGTCAATGCTAAGAAGAGTCATATGAAAGCAACTACGAAGATACTCAAGTATCTAAAGGGTACCATCAACTCAGCCTATGGTACCCAGAGTTGATGACAACTTAGAGTTGAGTGGATACACAGATTCTATTTATGGTGGTTGCGAGAATAAGCGAAAATCAACTTGGAACTTGTCGGTTTCTAAGAAGTAAGCTGATTTCTGTTTTCAAAGAAGCTAATTTCAATTGCAACTTCAACCATCGAGGCGAGTATGTGGCGGCTAGTGGTTATCGTTCTCACCCTTATGGATCAACCGGAAGTGAGTGACTACCAGATTACTACCAAGGAGATTCTCGTCTTCTATGATAGTAAGAGTGTCATTGTCATTACTCAAAATTCGGTTCTTCACACAAGATGCAAGCACGTGGATATAAAATATTACTTCATTAGAGACTATGTGGAGAGGAATAACATTCGATGGAGAAGATTCATCTTGATAAGCAAGGATGAAAATATCGCTATCGCAACAAATATCTCAACTTTAATTTTACGAATATATCGATGGATATATCGATATCGCATATCGATATCGCAAAAACTGAAAAAAAAATGACGAAAACTTTATTAAAATCTTGGAAATTTAACAAGATATTTCATGGATTATTATAACATATTATTATGCACATATTCCATTAAAAATTACAATAAAATTATATTTTTAAAGCAACTATATGGATAATAGATTATATAAATCTTGTCGACACAAAATAAGTGACAATATAATGCATAATACAATACAAAATGACTAAATATACATGATACAATACAATTAATACAAAAATGAAGACCTATGAGGTTCAAATGTAATACGTTCACATGTGCAAAACTATGTCCAAAATTACTCTAATTTAATGAGTTGATATTAATATTGTTTAGACAAAGATAACATAGTTATGAGTGAAGTTGGCCTCACCAAAGGAACGAACTTAATAACACTGATTTGAAAAATAATCATCTTAATTATTTCCACCATTTTTCCATCACTATTTCCTCCATTCTCGGTTGAGCTATCTGTTTTTGGAATCTTGCAGACAATTGATTACCTATAAGTCTATGTCTGAAATATTCTATAATTTGTGGAAACAAACAAAATTTAAAAAAAAAAATTAAAAAATTATAAATTATATAAAAAATAAAAATTGCGATTTTTAAAAATTTTGCGATATTTCCGCGATATTCGGGAAAAAATACACTACGCCCGACCCATATCGATATCGATATCGATATTTTGCGATATTTCCGTGATATCCGGAAAAAATACATTACCCCTAATATCCGTATCCGAACCTCAATTTTTGCGATATATCCGTGATATATCGCGATATTTCAATCCTGGCGATAAGCAAATAACAAATATCTTGATTAAGCCATTAGTCAAGCTAGGTTTTGGGAGTTATCGAGTGGAATTGAGTTTGTTAGATCTAAGAGAAATAACTTAGGATAGAAAACTTCACTAATTTGAGTAATCAGAAAACCTCTGCTTCTTTGTTGAAGGAATAAAAAAGGTTCAACTGTTCAAGTGGTAATCGGTGACTACAAAATCAGTTGATCAAATATGACTTTCTAAACTCTTCTTGCTTCCTTATTCTTCTATTTTTGTACTACTAGGTTTACGCCGTGCTATGCACGGCTCATTTAAGAGACATCTCCGATTGTCTTGTGTATAGGGGTGTGCATTCGGTATTGATGGCCGAATCGAAACCGAATAGTGAAAATCGAACAAATACCGAATTAGCACTATAAGAAACCGAAACCAAATCAAAATATGTAAAAACTGATCAATACCGATACCGAAATTTTCGGTTCGATTTGATATAATACCGAATACCGAAATTTTTTTAATTTTTTTAAAATAAATTTTGAGACTTTTCTTTTAGTCTTTTTAAAAAAATAATAATTTTTCAACCAAAACAAGTAAAATACAAGCAAATATAAATCATTTATATACTAAGTTTCAAGTTCTCAAGTTCCAACTTCCAACATAAAATCCAAATCCAAAATATCAAAACATCAACATAAAATATTAAATACAAAATTTAATACAAATTCGTAATATTATATATATATATATATATATATATATATATCATACTCCATTACATATTATATTATTTGTAATTTTTCCTTATATTATATTATTTTATATTTTAATATTATATATATATATATATTAATATATATCAAATTTCGGTTCGGTTTTGGTTATACGAAATTTTATTCATAAACCGATACCGAAACTGAATACCAAATTTTCAACTTTTAAAATCGAATACCGAACCGATTTAAATTTTCGATTCGATTTGGTTCGGTTTTCGGTTAAAAACCAAATAATGCTTACCTCTACTTGTGTATATTTTTTGTGCTTGAGTGAGTAACGTAACCTTTAGTGGTTCATGTTGTGGTTAGTTTTTTTGTTTAGTAAGTCTTACAATAAAGTCTTTGTAGGTGTTAATTTTTTTCCTTTTAGGTGTGTCTTTTACATAGTGTTTCCTTGATTGAGTTTACGAAAGAAAATTTAGCAAAAGGAAATATTAAAATTAGGTTCTAGTTAGTTTAAGCACAAAACTCCCAATATGAATGCATTGACGCAGTAATAAAGACAAAGTTGTCAAAGGTATCAATGGAGTAAAACCTTCAAGATTACAATTAAAATCAAATCCTCTTACAAATAAAAAGGTACATACATATGCATAGGCGCAATCATTGTTTTATTCAATTGAAATCTTTAAGCGGTAAAATTTTGTTGCTTTTTAGTCTTCTTTTTCTTCTTTTTCTACCCCTTAATTTGTACATGTGAAGTTCTCGGAGCTCTTTCCATGATGGCTCTCACACAAACTCTTGTTCTAAGTGTTCGATGAATTGCTTGAATGAGTTTTGTAAGTGTCTTGTGCCTTGTTTCTGAAATGTTTGACTTTAACCACAGTTTTTTTTTTTTTTTTTTTTTTGATGAATTTAGCAAATTTTTAGAAGGTAAGGGCTGTCAAATTGATGTCAAATTGGGTTGCAGATTAAGATGTTGCGGGAGCTGTTTTGTTGGTGAATAACATGTATACACTGATCTTTAAACAACCAAACTATTAATAAGCTGCTCCATTAACAAAAATAGGATTTGCTTGCTGCGTATTATGCTTTAAAGTTTGACCACCGGCAATAATCATTTATAACATATACGGTTAAGAAATGATGACAATTTATTCTACCTTTAAGTGCGGAATAATTGCTTTAGACAATCTCAAAGGGGGCCCACAGCTAAAACACGGAGTAAACCAATGAGGAAAGCTGGCCTAGATATTGCAAGTCGTGTCCCTACCCTTGTTACATTGAACATCACATTGTCCAGCCACTACAAGAAATTAGACTTTTCATGACAAATTTTTACTGACGACACAAAATTCGTCACAATTTGTTACTCTAAGGTGACGAATTTTATTTTTGTCACCGAAAACTTTGAATTTGTGACAAAATAAAATTTTGTCACAATTAAATAAAAAAATTGTCGCTAATTTATAAATTTCATAACGTTGACAAGAGATTTGTCACAATAAACTTTGATGACGATATTCATAATAATTGTGAGCGATATTCATCGTCATAAAAATAATATATTTATGACGATTCAATATTTTATCTTTAATTATTCAAAATAATTTGTGACACACTTATTTTGTCACAATATTAATTGGTGATGATGTCCATTGTAATTTGTGATGATAATATTCGTAAGTAAAAAAAAATGTTATCGTGACGATGCAATGTTTTGTCATTAATTATTCGAAATAATTAGTGACACATTTATTTTGTCACAATATTATTTGGTGACAATGTCCTTTATAATTGATGGCGATAATATTCGTCGTATAATATAATATTTTCACGACGATGCAATATTTTGTCACTAATTATTCGAAATAATTAGTTACGCGTATTTGTCACAATATTATTTGATGACAATAATATTTGTCATATAATTTAATATTTTCGCGACGATGCAATATTTTATCATTAATTATTAAAAATAATTGATGACACATATATTTTGTCACAATATTATCCGGTGACGATGCAATATATTATCACTAATTATTCTAAATAATTAATGACACATGTATTTTATCACAATATTATTTGGTGACAATGTTTATTGTAATTGGTGACGATAATATTCGTTGTATAATATAATATTTTCATGACGGCGAAATATTTTGTCATTAATTATTAAAAATAATTAGTGACACACATATTTTGTCACAATATTATTTGATGACGATGTTCATTGTAATTGGTGACGATCATATTCGTCGTATAATATGATGTTTTCATGATAATATTATGTTTTATCATTAATAATTTAAAATAATTAGTGACACACTTATTTTGTTACAATATTATTTATTTAAAAAAGTAATTGAGATTTCAACCGAAGACCTTTTGAAAAGGTTAACCAACATCCACCATCTAAGCTATATGCTTTCAATATTTGTGTTTGAAATTTATTATTTATCATTTTAAAGAATAACCTTTTCGTTTATAAAAATAAAGATAAAAATAAGTTAATGAGATTCGAACTCAACACCTTTCAAAAGAGTATGACTAGTGTGAACCAAGGTTCACTATAAAACTGGATCCATATAGTAAATATGGATCAAAAAACATAACTCATTTATCTATTCATTACAAGGTGGGCCGTTTAAAAATATAGGTTATAATTTTTAGTTATCACAACTAATATTCTTTAGTAATCAAGAGTAATATTCTCCATTTATCCCGACTAATGCCCTTTAGCTATCATGATTAATACTCTCACTACTACATTTTCTCTCATAGATAACGGATATTATCCATTATCTATATAAGTAAGTCGGTGTTATCTAGGCGCGTGTTATCTATTATGGACGCTCATAGATAATGATAAAAAAATCAATAAATATCATTATCTATGAGCGCTCTGCAGTCAAGTAGGACGCACATAGATAGCAGAAAATATTTGTTATGTATTAATATATATATATCCGTTATCTATTCTATAAAAAGATAACGAAAAATATTTGTTATCTATTATTATATATATATATATGTTATGTATTCGTTAAAAAGATAACTAAATATATTTGTTATCTATTAATTATTATATCCGTTATCTATTTTAGAAAAGATAATTGTATATATTGTTATCTATTTATAACTATAAATGTTATCTATTTTAGCATAGATAACATAATATATATGTTATGCTTTACATATATATATGTTATCTATTTGTATTATACATTTTTCTCTAAATTATTCCATGTTCATTTTAATTCTTAAAATAAATCAATAAAATTTACTCAATAAAAAAATGCAAAATGCATTAATTTCATCATCAATCCAAAAGTCAATATTTATCTGTTAATTCAAAAGTCAATTCAAAAGTGAAAATACACGACAACGATTACTACTCGATGACATATAATTGAACAAATTGAGCCCACTCCGACCGCACTTCATCAATTTCAGCCTGGTGTACATTTTCTCCATGAACTACAAAATAACATATATACATATTAATACTAACAAACTACACAATAATTAAATTATATTACGAAGAGATAATTTTTGTCAAAGCACAATAACATTATCAATGATTGTAGTAAAGCAACATCAAATAGTCCATTCAAATTGAGTTATTTGATGAATGAGCAGCTAAAACATGTTTATATTTCAGATAATCACATAATTATGTTTCACCGATGAAACTATAACAAAAAATTGATTATTCAACGAGAACAAAAAGTGAAAAAGTAGTACTGAAGCCTGAACTTACCAGTCTCTTCCCCCTTGATGAAGATAATGAACCAGCAGCAACAAAATCATCATAGGCAACCTATGTAAATAATTGCACATGCTGCATACAACTTTGCATTTAGATTACTACAAAATTTTCAAAAATTTTTGCTAAAAGGGATTGGAACTTCCCAGATCCCAAGCATGAGGAGAAAAACAATAGTTTTGCAATGCATAAAGGTAGCTCAAATTCAATAATATTATTTTTCCCTTACTTATGTGCCTTTAAGCTATAGGCATAGGAACTTTTCCCCTAATGTTTGGACAATGTACAATCATAAGGCAAGGTGGAACTGATCTGCTCGGGTATAAATGCTGACAACGTCAAAAGAGTTTCTGTTTGCAGAAGAGATTTTCTAAAAGATGTAGCTGTCGATAAGAGATTGAACAGACAAAGGTTTAGTTCCTAGTTTCCCATTCACATGACGATCAATTTGTAGGGATGTAAAAATTCTGCATTACCTGGATTAGCCAAGATTAGCATAAGATCAATATCTGGATTACGAGCAGCAACAGTAAGGGCGAGGCAGCTCCCTAACGAATCACCAACAAGACATATAGGTCTGTTTGGTGCTCGAGAATGCTCTGTCCTAACAACACTTTCGACGAATTTCACCAATTCTGAGAGAGAAAAATTATTATGGGATTAAAATACGTATACTAAACACATGATCACAAGTTTTGTGTCATCACTAGTCGTTTAAGACACAGCACGGAGGATTCGAGGAAGAAATGAGATGAAACAAAAACCTGTAAATGATGTTCTGTCTGTGAGGGGAATGTGCATGCACCATATATCAAAAACCTTGTAGCGAGACAGACAAAACAAGAATAATTAATCATAGTTGATGCATTAAGTCTTAAGCAACAATAATATATATTCCAAAAGGTTCAAGTGATAAATTGATTTATCATTGACAACTTACTTGCTAAGCCTTTCATGGTGCAATGTGAGTCCCAATCCTACTCCATCAACACCTATATATATGAAATCAATTTTTAGAAAGATAAATTGCAATTACATAGCATTTTCGCAGCAACAAAAATAAACGATAGCTACTACTACGAGTGGTCGTCTAGCTAAATAGATCATCATATATGGAACATGCTCAATCAAGACACAAAATTATGAGAAGCTCTTTTTTCTTGTAAATAATTTCATTGACATAATCGGCTTTAATTTTCATATTTCAACTGCCAGGTTGAAATGTAAAAATTAAAATAATGACATAACAGAAATTAACTGTAGCAACGTTTAAAGTCGTGAATTTTATTTTCAACCACTTTTACGGGTATTCATGCACTTATGTAGGGATATTCAGTTTTAGTTAACGGAAAAACATTAGTCACATTCCCATTTGTGCCATATTAAAAACATACATTGAATAAAAACATAGAACTACTAAAATCAGGATCTTGCTTTGGGTAAAAGATTACTAAGACAGATGAGCTATACAGAATAAGACAAAAAAAACACTCTCAACAAATAAGATGTTCATAACTACCATATTCTCATTGAAGCTCAAAATGGACGCAACATTTCCACAGCGGTAACAATAATTTGGTGCAGACCACACCTGCTCAGTCCATAATAAGATAATGAGAAAAGCCAACAGAAGTTAATAATTTTTGAAATGAAATAATATGTAGAGATAAGAAACTAACTGTCACAAGGCCTTTATCTTGAAACATGTACTTTAGACCTTCTTGGACAAGTTGGTGGGCACGACAAACTAGATCGAGTTTGTTGATATGGTTGAACTGCCATAATAACAACTATGTTAGCAAGACTTACATGCAAACTAGTTGAAGATATCTACTTAAGTCTAATGGGAAACTGCTGTAACAATTTCTTATAAAGATCTCGTAGACTGACTCACCTCAGATGTAACTCTAGAACCAAAGGCCAACCTGCACCCCGGGACTGACTGCCCATATCTCAATGTCTTCAGGATCACTCCACATTAAGTCACAGAAGGGCCCTTCATGGGGATTTCACAGTTCCGTTCAATGACACGAATCTGCCAAGAAAAGCAACAAATGTAACCAAAACAGCTTTTATGCTATAACAAAGGCGTACTTATGAAATATTGAGTGGTGAACATAATAGATGATAAAACTCCATAAAAGAAAATGAAATATTGAAGGAATATGCATCCATGCTTGCTATACATCTGGAATTTAGCCAGCAAGTGTCATCCTAGAATAGAACTACATAGACATGAGATTTCTTCAATAATATACACAAAAATCATCAACTCATAAAAGGAAACAATCTAACCTGATCAATAGTTCTAACATCTGGCGATAGGCCACTGTGGGCACAAAGTACCTGGGGTTCCAGAATGCAAATGTCTTATTACCACCAAAGAATTCGACTAAAAAATGAAAATTACTGTTAAGTTGGATTTTTAAATAAGACAAGATCTTTAAGTTTTTAATCAAATATACTAATAAAATATTCAAGTTAATGGGTAAATGAAACCGCACAGGCTTTAATCATTATCACCAAGTCATTAATTGTACCAAATCAAAAACATAACCGCATAGGCTCTGTATCTTTCCCAATCTAATTTGAAAAAAATATATAATATATGATACATATTAGATTAACGTTCATGGTCAGATTTACAATAGCAGAGAAGTTCCTATATTTTGGAAGCTTTTACATGTTTTTGCTGCTAGACTTCCGAATGCTATATTGCTTAAATAGCATTAAGAAAATGAAAGGAATTATTAGTCTGAATAATCACAATCTTATTAAATTAACTTGATTATAGTTTCTAAATCAAATTACCTATAAGTCTATAACATACAAATCAATAAGATTTACAGAAGGAAATTAAATAAAATTACTTGAGGCGAAGATGAATGAAATCAAACCAAATTTGCTTAAAAACATTGACGACGAGATCGTGATATTCATCAGAATTCAACGACAGATAGCAGGCCAAAAGTTCTTCCAAATCCTTCGACAGATATTCGCGCAAATTAGGGATTTAGAGACAAACCTGCAGGCGCGGTGGGGAAGGCGACAGACAACGACGGTGCGAGGAACCAGCGGCGACAACGACATGTAGTTGTAAGCACTCTTCAATTCCATAAAATCTCATGAAAAATGTATAACGAAGACTTTGATGCAACATATATTTGCTAATACTCCTACAATTGACAATTGTATTACACCTTGATTTTTTCGTCCAGAAGTAAAACAAAACAATATAAAAGAACAAGGAAAAACACAATTAGCAAAAGCCCAATCATCGACCACCACTTTATCACATTCCACTAGTATGAAAGAATTATAATGAACAAGTACTCCAACAATACGCTTTAAGTCAATCTAATACAACCTAGTAAATATATAGTACAAATAATAAATGTTAAAGTAGCATTCTTTCAGATTCTTAGAGCTGTCACCATATCTGATATATTTAAATTTTACCTCATTAGGATTGCCCTATAATCTCCGCAGATAAAAATCTGATTCACAAACAACAATTCCTGGTGGCAAAGACTCTGCACCACAATGATTTTTAGGAACATATATCCAGAGCCGTAATATCACAATCTGGACAGATCATAACATCACCAAGAAATTCTGAAAACTCTTTGAGACATTTCATCGAACATATTATGGGCAAATCAGAGAACGACCAAATTGAACACCATCCCAACAACATCGATCCAAGAACTGAAATCCAAAAATGAATCCGAAAATTTCCAGAAAAGAATTCATAGCATTTTAAAACTTCCAACTGGAATTAAAAGATCTTCGCGATTTACGCAATGAAATGTTCCTAAACTCTGCTAGTTAGAAATGCCATTGAATAATTCTCAAACCAGAACTGAATTGAGATGCGAACCTCTGAATTGAAAAATTTAACGACTGTTCTCAGCCATCTCCGACGATTTCCCCGTCGAACACCTTAAAACGCCCGTCACCTAGTGAGTGATGCCCCCGTTGATTACTGCTGGTGTCTCCATTAGTAGCCGAAGACTCTGGAACCGCCATGGGGATGAACGACAAAATCCCCATTTTGCATAAAATTTACATATTCAAATAGAAAAGTTGAATTTAGGGAGAGTTTTTTTTTTTTTTTTTTTTTGCGGGAGTTGTGACCGCCAAATCTTAATTAAAATTTTCAAAATGATACTAGTAGATTATTACTTGTATTTCATTTCTCTATTTAATTCCCACTCCTCATGAATCCTAATCATACTTGTTCTCTTTTTTATTTTATTTAATTTAATATATTACTTATATTTTATTATGGGTGCCACTATTCACACCCCAAAATTCTCCATTCACACACACCCCATTAAAATATAAAAATTAAATTGTATTACTAAACACACCCCATTTTATCATTATTCTATCCTTCCTCCTCAAAACACAAAATTAAGTTTGAGTATCACTAACCACACCCCAAAATCTTCCACACACCCCACTAAAATTTCTGAACTAAAATTTAAAAAAATGTATAAAAAAATTAACTAAATCTTTAAAAAATATTAAATTAAAAAAATCAAACAAAATAATATAAATCTTTAAAGTTCAATTTATGCTAAACAAAATTTGAGAAATATGCAAAAAATATCTTTAAAATTAAAAAATTAATTAAATTTTTTATTTTTATTTAGCTTTAAAATAATTTTGATTTTTTTAATTCAATTATTTAGCTGATTTAGTAGATTATTCAAATATCTTTTAAATTTATTTAGTTTTACAGATTTTTTGGATGTTTATTTTTAATTGATGTTTTTATTTAATTATATTTTAATATTTATTTGATTTTATAAAATATTTTTCAATGTTATTTAGTTTATTATTTTTTTAATTTATTTAATTATGAAGATTTAGTTAATTTTTAAACACAAATGTTTAGTTTTAAAATTAAAAATTTAAAGGACTAAAATAAAATTAACAAAAATTAAACAACATTTATATTTTATAAGGGTAACTTAGTCATTTTTCATATATCTATTTTTGAATTTTAAAATATATGGTGTGAGTAGTTGTGTTCTTTTATTATTTAATGTACTTATGAAGTTAAAATGTTGCGCATAAACTGGTTTATGCACTCTTAAATTAATTTATCAATTATTATGAATAGTTAAATTATTCAAATAAAAGGCTTTATTTTTATTCTATTATATAATAATCAGTATTGTCATTTTAAAATTTGGTTGACTTGTTTACATTTTTGTTAAATTATTAAGAGTATACATGAATTTAATTACAAAATAATGAATTAAAGTTATTAAGACACTAATCATAAAACATAACACAGTAATAGAATTATAATATCACACTTACTAAGTGGTGTATTAATAGATATTATTTCAGGTGTAGTTATAGCTCTTCATAACTTAATGTACCGAGAGAGTAGCTATCATGACGTTGTAAAATTAATGTACTAAAATTAGTGTACTAATATGACTTTTTTTTTTTTTGTAGTGTATTAAGTCTTTTTCTTAGAGTGTGTCTCTGTGAACCAAGTTTCACGGTGAAACTTGGTCCACATTGAAAGAACAAATCAATTTATCTTTCAATTATATCAACTAATAATATTTAGTAATATAAAAAATACTCTTCAATTATCATGATTGATACTCTTTAGTAATAAAGGTAAAACTCTTCAATTATCACAAACTGATACTCTTTAGTAATATATGTCATACTTTTAGCTTATCACGACCGATACCCTTTAGTAATATAGGTAATACTCTTGATTATTATAAGCGACACTCTTTAAAATGAATCAAGTTTCACCATGAACCCTTATTCATAGTAGACTTTGTTTTTCTCGTAGTGTACCACGTGTTTAATAAATTTAAATAATATGGAATTTTTTTAAATTAATGATATTTAAATAAATAACAATATGATAATTAATTGTATAATTTAATAAATTACATGTCTAAAAAAGAACCATCAATTCATGAATTTGATAATTGGAGCTAGCTTTCAATTTTATTTTATTTAGATTTACCTCTAATACGCCTCATAGTGACTTTTTCCATTAAAGAACAAAAACATGACCTTAACTAGTTTTGAGTATGTTACCTAATAAACTATGATAATTCAATTGGTCTATTGCTTTTAATATAATAAAAATAATCGGAGTCACATGTTCAAATCACGTTTTCAAACAAAAGCTTATGTGACAAAATCACATTCTTCTATTTTAAAAACTCTTTATTCTCATTCATTTTTAGTTTTAATTATTGATCTCAACAATTCATTTTTTCCTTTTAATCTCAACCATACAATTCATTCATTTTTTCTATAAATTCTTGATCTCTCTATTCATTTCAATGTGTTAGAACTAATCTTAATTTTTTTCTCTTTTACCCATTTTCTCATTACAAGTAGATTATTTTGCATATTAGAATAAGATTGATTCATCAATTTGGAAGATTTTCTCATATATTTGTTCATATGTGTGTTTCCAATCATATTTTAGATTTGCATTAGAAATTCGACTTTCTACAATTATAAATTATATTATTAGCATAAATATTGCAATAGACATGCACCTTTCAATCTTAAATATATGCTATTAATTTATTTTAGTTATATGACTATATATATATATAAAAGGAGAGAAACAAGTGAAATGCACTTGTCACGTGGTGCAATAGTATTTTGCACATATAAAAAGAAAATTTAGATCTTACATATTTATTTTATTGTTTGTATTTTAGATTTTAATTAAATGAGTTTATTTTTTTAGTTTTAAAGATTATATAAGTTTTGTTGAAATTTAATATAGTTTTATAAATTTTAATATATGTGATGAATTTACTACCAATTTAAAAATTATAGGACTAATTTAAAAAATAATAATATAATCATGTATAACAATATTATTGTGACGCCCTAATTTTTAAAGACTTAGATTTTAAATAAGTAATAGAAATTAAAAGCTTTGAGGCGTCAAATTTAATTTTGGAATAAAACAACGATAAACTTTATATAAAAGAGTTAATGTCTAATTTTTCAAAAGTGAAATAATGTTACGGCGGAAACGTAAACATTTAAATAATTTCTAAGAAAAACATAAATTCTTAAGTTCAACATAAATTCATTAATTAAATAAATAGTAAAAGTAAAAGCATGAGCATGATGTCCCTCGTCATCACTCCTCGCCGTCCACTCATTACGAAATGGGTTTATTGGGGGTGAGTATGCAAGCACACTCCGTGGAGATAAAATTTATTCAAAATTTAATACACAAGTAAAAACATGATAATCAACTAAAAACCAAATAAATTCACATGAACTTTGCCAATAATAAACTTTGCCAATTTTGCCATTGATACTTTGCCACTTTGCCATTGATACTTTGCCACTTTGCCAATAATACTTTGCCAACATAGAAATGGAGTTGTGAGCCTTCCCAAAGCCATTTAAAGACTCGGTATTCTCACACGTAGAATGGAGCACGGCGAGGTTAAACCCGAAGATCCGTCGATCCGGACCACATTAGGGCCCCTGGCTATTAGACTTTGCCATTGAGCACGGCGGGATACACCCGAAGACCCGTCGATCCCGGACCTCATAAGGGCCCCCGGCTATTAGAATAACATGGAATAATAAAATTTCAAGCGAGATAATCACATAATTTACGGTAGGCATTAAACATTGAATAAAACATGCAATACTCTACGATACCACTTGTAGAGCTTAGAGCAATTAAATCCCCACCTTAATTGATCACCGTAGGAGTGTAACAAAATAGCCTCGTAAAATTTAGCCTTCGTAACTTTCGTCACCTAGCATAATAATTATTTATATTTAATTAGCACATATCCTAATCAAATTTTCAAGAGGACTAATGATTTTAGTTATATATTTATTATAAATTTGAGGATCAAAAAGCAAGATCTTAAATAATTTTTGGACTTAATTATAAGAAATCACAAATTAATTTGGGATAATCTAAATCCCCAAATTAAAACCCTAATTCTCAAATGGTACAACAACTAAATTTATATTAATAATAGTGAGGCAAGAATTACTGCATAATTAATCATATAATTATAATTCTTAATTTAATAGAATAAAATAAAGTAATATTAAGAGAATAAAATAAATAAAGTAAATATATAAAAAAATGCACCGATAACTCACGCACACTATCATCACACACTCAAAATTACACACACACATATTGTACACACACAAAACTCACGCCACACACAACACACTCAACACACACTGCACCTACCAATCTTGCACACACACACACACACAGTGCGCACACACACGCACAATACACACACTGTACAACGCACACACACACCCAAATATATATATATATATATATATATATATATATATATATATATATATTATGTATAAAATATTTGATATTTTTATATACATCAAATTAAACATGGAGATATGAAAAGAATTAATAGAGAGATAATATTGATCATATTAATTGATTAAATACAAAGAATTGAAAAGAATTTTGGTAGAATGAAAATACCGTTATTCTTGAGAAAGGAAAAAGTCGCTGCCTTGAGAAATATGAGAATTATTTGGGTGCGTATGATTTTCTAGGTTAAAACTCTTATAAATAAGTATTAGGAATGGACTTGGGCTTGAGTGAGATAAGGACTAATAAATATTATAATCTAATTGGGAGATAAGAATTGAAATTTAAATTTAAATTAGAATTTAAAAATAAGGACTAATAAATATTATAATCTAATTGGGAGATAAGAATTGAAATTTAAATTTAAATTAGAATTTAAAAATTGAGGGTGAATTGAATTAGGGATTTAAAAGATTAATAGGAATAACTAATAAAATAAAATAAAAATTACATTAAATATATATTATATATTATATAATTATGGGTATTACAACCTACCCCACTAACAATAATTTCGTCCTCAAATTTTAAAACTTACCACGTAGTAGGAAGTTTGGGTATTTTGCTTGTATTTCATCTTCTCGTTCCCACGTGGCTTCATCTTTTCCATGTCGACTCCATTGTACTTTGATGAGAGCTACGTCTTTGTTCCGAAGTTTGTGAGTCTTTCTTTCTAAGATGAGTTCGGGTACCTCCTCATATGACATGTCCCTATTGACCTCCAAGGTTGAGTAGTTGACGATGTGGCTTGGATCATGTACGTACTTCCTCAACATGGACACGTGGAAAACGTTGTGCACCGCCGCAAGAGATGGGGGCAGAGCAAGCCGGTAGGCTAGGTCGCCGACTCGATCTAGAATTTCGAAAGGACCAATGTACCTTGGTCTGAGTTTTCCCTTGCCACCAAATCGAATAACTCCTTTCGTAGGTGAGATCTTCAAGAATACTTTCTCCCCTTGAGCAAATTCTAGTGTTTCCTTCGCTTGTCGGCATAAGACTTTTGTCTATCTTGAGCTACCTTGATTCTTTCTCGAATCTTTTGTATTACCCCAACAGTTTGTTCGACGATTTACGGGCCTAAAACCTTCTTTTCACCAACCTCATCCCAATAAGAGGGAGACTGCATCTCCGTCCGTACAATGCTTCATAAGGTGCCATTCGATCGTTGCTGATAGCTATTGTTGTAAGCAAACTCAACTAGTGGCAAATAAGACTCCCAATTTCCACCGAGATCCAACACACAAGCTCGTAGCATGTCCTCCAAAATTTGAATAGTTCTCTCGACTGTCCATCGATCTGCGGATGGAAAGTCATCTAAAGCTCAACTTCGTCCCCATAGCGGTTTGTAAACTCTTCCAAAACTTTGAGGTGAACCTAGTGTCTCGATCGGACACTATTGTGACAGGAACTCCATGAAGTCTAACAATCTCTCGAATGTATATTTGTGCAGTTGTTCCATCCCGAATGTCATCTTCACGGGTAGAAAATGTGCAGACTTCGTCAATCTATCAACAATGACCCATACAAAGCATGATTTCCTCTAATTGACCGTGGCAAACCCACTACGAAATCCATGGTAATGTGCTCCCACTTCCATTCGGAATTTCAAGAGGCTTAAGCAGCCCGACGGTCGTTGGTGCTCGGCTTTAACTTGTCGGCATACTAAGCATCGTTCCACAAATGCTCCAATGCTACCCTTCATGTTTCTCCACCGTAACATAGTCCTTAAATCTCGGTACATCTTAGTTCCTCCAGGATGAGCCGTATACGGTGTACAATGAGCTTCTTCTAGAATTTCTCTTCTCAAAATTTCATCTTTGGGTACACACAATCGCCCCTCAAACATGAGAGCACCATCGGATGCTACCATGAAGCCTTTACCATCCCCATCTAGTGCTCGCTTCCTCATCTTGTTCAAGAATCCATCCTTGTCTTGTGCTTCTCTAACTCTGTCTCGTAACAAAGGTTGAATCACCATAGCCGCCACAATTGCCTCAACATTCCTTGGCGATCCCACTACTTCTATCCGTAGATTGGCAAAATCCCTTACTAATTTCCCTTGCGTGTCAAAAAGCATGTCAACTCTCCTCTATCCTTACGACTTAATGCATCCGCCACCACATTGGCCTTACCCGGATGGTAGTGAATGGTGCGGTCGTAATCCTTCACTAGTTCCAACCACCTTCGTTGCCTCATATTCAACTCTTTTTGCGTGAAGAAATATTTTAGACTTTTATGGTCTGTATAAATCTCACACCTTGCCCCATAAAGATAATGCCTCCAAATCTTCAGAGCGTGAACCACCGCCGCAAGCTCCAAATCGTGAGTAGGGTAGTTCATCTCATGATTCTTCAATTGTCTCGAGGCATAAGCAATCACCTTGCCATGCCGCATCAAAACACATCCTAGACCTTGCTTTGACGCATCATCAGAATTACAAAACTTCCAGATGTATCTCGGAATTGTCAAAACAGTGAAACTAATCTCATCTTCAATTCTTGGAAGCTCTCCTCACACCGGCTCGTCCCACTCAAACTTTTCCCCTTTTCTCGTTAGACGGGTCATTGGTGAAGAAATCTTTGAAAATCCTTCAATGAACCTTCTATAGTATCCGGCCAAGCCCAAAAAGCTGCGAACTTCATTAACATTGGTAGGCGTCTTCCAATCATTAATCGCCTCAACTTTAGCCGGGTCGACCTCTATCCCTTGAGCGGTGACAACATGTCCAAGGAACACAACCCGATCAAGCCAAAACTCGCACTTCTTGAACTTCGCATACAACTTCTCCTTGCGAAGTACCTCTAGTATTATGCTCAAGTGCTCCTCGTGTTGCTTGTTGTTCTTTGAGTAGATCAATATGTCATCGATAAACACAATGACAAACTGATCCAAGAACGGGTGGAAGACTCGGTTCATCGAGATCCATGAATCTGCGGGAGCGTTGCTCAACCCAAAAGGCATTCTTGTGAACTCATAATGCCCATATCGAGTCCTAAATGCCGTCTTCGGTATATCACTATCCTTGATTTTCAAGTGGTGATAACCCGATCGCAAGTCTATCTTAGAAAAGACGTGGCTCCTTTTAGTGATCAAATAAATCTTCGATCCTCGGCGGTGGGTACTTATTCTTGATAGTTAATCGATTCAACTCCTATAGTCGATGCACATCCTCATCGTCCCATCCTTCTTCTTCACAAATAAGACAGGTGCTCCCCAAGGAGAGACACTTGGTCGAATGAATTTCTTGTCCAACAGCTCTTGTAAGCTGTACCTTGAGCTCTTCCAACTCTTTCGGTGCCATTCGATATGGTGCCTTTGATGTGGGTGCTGATCCCGCAATAAATCTATCGTGAACTCCACTTGTCTTTTGGGTGGGATACCGGGTAAATCCTCCGGAAAAACATCTTGAAAATCTCGAACCACCGGAACATCTTCAATCTTCGTTTCACTAGTAGGGGTTCCCATCACATTGACCAAATACCCTTGACAGTGCCGCCGTAGCATCTTTAGGGCCTTCATAGTTGTTATGATAAGGCTCTTAGCTCCCGTCCTTGATCCAAAGTAAACCAATTCCTCTCCACTTGGTAGTTTTAACACCACTTCCCTCTTTCCACGATCAATGCTAGCATGATATTTGGACAACCAATCCATGCCAAAGATTACATCAAAGTGACTCATTTCTATGACATATAAGTTAGCATCTAAGTTTCTACCATAGATTTCTAAATTCACATCCTTAGCTACTCTATCTGTGACCACGTTTGACCCGAGGGTATACTAACGTCAAGTGCTTCGACTTTGTTGGTTTCTTTACAACCAACCTTAGCACAACACTTTGTGGATATAAAAGAATGCGTCGCACCCGTATCAAACAAAGCTAGAACTGGAACTTTATTTAATATCAACATACTGTCATGGTATCGGTGTTCTTGACCTCCATCCTCATGACCGGACATAGAGTAAACTCGTGCTTTGCCTTTAGGAGCTGGATTCGACCTCCGAAGTTAGGACAGAATGGGGCTGTATGGCCCGGTGACGGCACCAAGCACTTCCCTTGTCCCGCAAGACACTCTCCTCCGTGATTCTTCCCACGGTTGGCGCAAGTGGGTTTGATTGGTTGAGCATTAGCACCCGTGGCTCTGAAACTTTCCTTGCTTATTCTCGACTCTGGTTGTTGTTTTGGTTATGACCGTCCCATCTCCTCTTTCCCAAAAGGTTTGTTGGTTTCGAATTCACTTTCTCGGTCGGCTTGCAGCAATTTCACCGGCTCTCCTCACCAAGTCACCGAAAGGCATGTCTCCATGACCCGCTAGGATGCTCCGTATCTCTGGTCTTAACCCCTTCTTGAATTTCGAGCTTTCTTACGTTCGGTATCCACCATATGGTATGCAAAACAAGACATGTTGCTGAATTGTCTCTCGTACTCTTCCACAGTCGGGTTTCCTTGTTGGAAGTTGAAGAATCGGGACTCCATCTCCTCCCGATAGGTGTCTGGAAAGAATCTCTCCATAACGATTTCCTTGAATTCATCCCACGTCGGTGCATCTCTTGCTTCTTCAATTCTCGATCTCCAGTAGCCTTCCCACCAATGGTCGCATCCTCCACCAATTGAAATTCAGCACAAGCTACACGTTCTTTGAGGCGTGCATCTAACGAGGACGAAAGATACGTTCCAACGCTCGAAACCATTCTTCAACACTAGCAGGTCCATCGCGTCCGTTAAAGGTGGGTGGCTTGTAACGACGGAATTGTTCCACGACATTAGCATTATCTCGGAAGTCTCCTTGAGTAGTTGGGTTGGGAACATCGGTTTGGTTGCGCGCGTGACCTCGGCGAGCCATAACCTATGATATTTTGTTCTGAGACTAAGTAAATATGCTACGTTTCACGCACTACACTAGAGACCTCTAAATATGGAGAAGACTATTTTAATTAAGTAATAATAAGGTTTCAACTAGCATCCCACATAGAGTTCATTTAAGCATGTCAATTTATGCATCAAGACATCACATAATTCGCATATATTAAAACATAAAATTTTGTACCTTATAATTTGAAACGGTGAGGCGGTGATGGGCGACATATGCTCGAACATTTATAAATGAACTCTTTTTTTTTTCGTTGATAAAATACACTTAAAATAATTTTTTTTGACACTTAAAATTTTTTTAGCAAGTCTACAAGAACGTAGACTGCTCGATACCACACCGTGACGCCCTAATTTTTAAAGACTTAGATTTTAAAATTTAGCCTTCGTAACTTTCGTCACCTAGCATAATAATTATTTATATTTAATTAGCACATATCCTAATCAAATTTTCAAGAGGACTAATGATTTTAGTTATATATTTATTATAAATTTGAGGATCAAAAAGCAAGATCTTAAATAATTTTTGGACTTAATTATAAGAAATCACAAATTAATTTGGGATAATCTAAATCCCCAAATTAAAACCCTAATTCTCAAATGGTACAACAACTAAATTTATATTAATAATAGTGAGGCAAGAATTACTGTATAATTAATCATATAATTATAATTCTTAATTTAATAGAATAAAATAAAGTAATATTAAGAGAATAAAATAAATAAAGTAAATATATAAAAAAATGCACGATAACTCACGCACACTATCATCACACACTCAAAATTACACACACACATATTGTACACACACAAAACTCACGCCACACACAACACACTCAACACACACGCACCTACCAATCTTGCACACACACACACTGTGCGCACACACACGCACAATACACACACTGTACAACGCACACACACACCCAAATATATATATATATATATATATATATATTATGTATAAAATATTTGATATTTTTATATACATCAAATTAAACATGGAGATATGAAAAGAATTAATAGAGAGATAATATTGATCATATTAATTGATTAAATACAAAGAATTGAAAAGAATTTTGGTAGAATGAAAATACCGTTATTCTTGAGAAAGGAAAAAGGCTATTCTTAGTCTTGAGAAATATGAGAATTATTTGGGTGCGTATGATTTTCTAGGTTAAAACTCTTATAAATAAGTATTAGGAATGGACTTGGGCTTGAGTGAGATAAGGACTAATAAATATTATAATCTAATTGGGAGATAAGAATTGAAATTTAAATTTAAATTAGAATTTAAAAATAAGGACTAATAAATATTATAATCTAATTGGGAGATAAGAATTGAAATTTAAATTTAAATTAGAATTTAAAAATTGAGGGTGAAATTGAATTAGGGATTTAAAAGATTAATAGGAATAACTAATAAAATAAAATAAAAATTACATTAAATATATATTATATATTATATAATTATGGGTATTACAATTATTTTCAATATATTAATAAAAATAATAAAAATAATAAAAATAATTTAAATTTACATTATAATTTCATATTCAAAGTTAATAAATTGTGGTATACCTCTGTTTGGAAATTGATTTATTGGGAGATTAGGCAAGATATTTTCTTTTCCGCGCACTTCCTCTTTTGCAAAATTTCAATATTGGTAAAACTTTTTTCAAATTAAATTTCCCCGTTAATCAACTAGGGCACATAAGCTTCTTCCCCTTTGTTTTTTTCCCTCTTCCCCTCATCGCCCCTTTTATTCTCAATACAAAAGCCCATCCAAGAGTTTCTTCCGGCGATGAATTTTTTCCAAATCCACTCAATTAACCCAAGAGTTCTCTTCTTACGGCGATCTTTCCGGCGATGAAATCCATCCACGCGCAGCGGACAGACAACCCACACGATAGCTAATATTGCTAATCTAATTTTGAGTTTCCAAGCGGGTATCTCCAAAGAAACCCTCTATCTCCTTTCAACTTATGTAACAACGTGTTTTTCCCAATTATGTTATTCAAAATCGATTTGATACATACTCAATTTTTCCCCAATTTGGGAATTTGCATCGGCGGGTTACCTCGTAGGGTAAGATACGGTGAACAAACAAGTAAACTTTACGCAAACCGATTGTACCAAGCCCCATTGAGAGTCTCATTAATTCATTAAATCGGTTTGAATAGAGTTTCTTTTCATTGTTGTTTGTTTATTTTTGTAGTCATCTTAGTTAAAATAGAATCTTGTAAGCCACATTTGGTAATTTAGTAATACAATCATTTCAATTCGCAAAAAGTGATCTCTAGTTTAGTATGTTTGATGATTCTCTAATGTTCACACACGACTATGCTTTCGAGTGTAGTTGTAGAGGTTCATAGAAACTTGATGAATTCATTTGTAATCCGAAATTGAATATCGTGAATGGATAATCTTTGCTGCTATAGTTTGCTTGAGTTTTTGTAACTATAGGAATTATTGGAAGGAAATTATTTTTGTCTACAATACGAAGAGCTTAAGAATTGAGTAACTATTTTTGTTAGCATTTGAGATGAAATCTGTGTAATGCTAATTTTAACTTGGGTTTTTCTACGATCGGGAAGTTTCGCTCTTCCTAAAGTTAGGAAGCCCTTTGGATACCATTAGATAATTTTATTTTTTTGACGGGGATACCATTAGATAATTGAGTCAACATATAATTGAAAATATAGTTATAGCAATAAATTGTATTATGTGTTCATATTTTACGATTTGTCCTTGGATTGATAATTTTGGCCTAATCTTTCTCGTATTGATAGTTTCGGTCGATCTTTCTCGGATTGATAGTTGGGGGCTAAAGAATAACTTAACAAGCAATATAGCTCTTAAGTAGGCTCTGTATTTCATCATTTACCTATTTAATATGGATATTGTACTATTGACGTTGTGTTACTTCATTGATCTTTGGAATAAAGTATCGTTCGACTTTTTAATGACCTCGATTTCTTGGATATATTCTATAAAATGAAGCGCACTCTGTATGGAGAATGGATAGCGTGTAGGGTTGTAAGCGAATCGAATCGAATCGAATACCGCTATTTTGAATTTGTATTCGTTAAATTTTTCGAATATCGAATTAATTCGAATATTTTTCGAATAGTAAATGTGATTTATATTCGATTTAAAATTGATATCGAATTTTTGGAACTATTCGAATACTCGAATCGAATATTCGAATCGATTTTTTCTCAAATATATTTTAAACAATATTCTTTGAGTATTCAATTCAAAATTAATTTCGTAATTTCAATTCACAATACAAGTCACAAATTCAAAAGTTACATAATCAAATACAAAACAAAAAAATTAATTATCAAATTACATAACGAGAATCAATCTTCCATCGATTTTGCAAACCAAATTCAAGTTGTTTGTAACATGACATGAATAGGTTCTTCTTGCTCCTAAATAAAAATAAAAATAATTAAAATCAGTTTATTCATAAAAAAATATCATATATTTCAAATGAATTAAAAAAATTAAAAGAACTTATGTTATAATGGGTTTCTTGATCCCATGAAGTCGGCGAACTTAATCTACTCCACAAATCGAATTTCTACCATGTGAGGAGTTAACCTTGAATGATATTGTGTAAAATTCGTCCAATCAAAATGATATTTTTAATTGGTGTATATATTAAAAATGGTGGTGTTTTTATTCGAGTGGTGTGGTGTATTTATAAAATATATGATGCAAATAATTAGAGCCTTATTATATTTATATAATATTAATATATAGATTTATATATTTGCTATAATAATTTTGTATTTGTATTTGTTTAATAATCGAATCAAATCGAATATTCGTAATCGAATTCGAATCATAAACTTTCGAATACGAATATCGAATTTCGAGCACGAATACCGAATCGAACAAAAATATTTGATTCGTATACAACCCTAATAGCGTGTTTCACGGCATTTGAAACATTCCTCCTTGGTATTAAGAGTTATTTTAATAGGTTTATTTGGGGTTAACAATTCGGTAAAAAACCTAAAGTTTTGATGCCTTGAAAACAAATGAGAATGGAATAGTGATGATATAAAATGAATCTTCCATTTGCATACTATATACTGAGACAAGCACCACTTTTCAGGTATAGAGATAAACCCCTTCATAATGATCATTTTATTGTCTTGTAGCTGAAGTTTGGAGAACCTCAAATCTCAAGAAACCATTTTCTACTCTTTCGTTTCAGTTTCTTTTTCTTTTTTCTTTTTTTTTGGTCATACGGTTACCTTCATGTTACTCCTTTTATCTTGTTTAACTATATTTATTCGTCACTTAATGTAGGTAAATTATATGTTTTTTTACGGCTTGCATTATTTCTAATTAATGGCAAATGAATATTATCCATTAGTTTAGGTGGGATGAAGGCACTTAAACAAGTTGACAATAATTGTCTTAGAATTCTTTCACTCTCATCATTTTCGGTGTTATTTGATCTCGCCAACTTATGTGAGATGTGCATTGATTTCCAATCCTATCTTGTTATCAACAACTTTAACTTTGAACTTTATACCCTTATAATCATATACTTAAAACTTTATCCCATGCTTTGAAATTCTAATTTCAAGTTTAACTCTTTGATTTAGTTTGTGCTCTCCTATGCATTCTTATTCTTTGTAGTATCATATATAAATACATCCTCTCGTTGACTTTAGATTTTTGCACATTTCCTTGATCTATTAATACATTCTATACATGCTTTGGCTTCTTTGTTACTTTTGAGACTTACGGTTGGAATCAATTCAATAATATCTATTTCTCGTTTGGCGTGCTAAAAGTGCAATAGCGACTCTGAACTACGGCGGAGCGATTTTGGGATCATTTGCTATAAGGTTCAAATTCCTTATTTATCTACTCCATTCGTTAAAAACTACCCTGAGATTTTGCCAATATTAATAGGATTTGATGTGAACTTGAATTAGCATGAACTTGTTTTAAAATATCAATATTTAGTATATAAAGTTATACTCCCTTCGTCCCAAGAAGTTATGCACACTTTCCTTTTTCGTCTGTCCCAACAAGTTATGCACACTCCTAAAATGGAAACATCACACAATATTAATACCCTCACAATATCATTTTAATCAAAAAATATCACTCTTATTCTACTCTCTACGTTATCTCTCTCTTACTTTATCTCATTAAATCACTCAAAATACTCCTACACTTTATTCTCATAAAAGTCAACAAAATTAATTTTTCTTAGTTTAGTGTCCCAAGAAGTGTGCACAACTTCTTGGGACGGAGGGAGTACTATTTAGATTATAAAATATCATGTTTAAAAAATATTTAATTTCGTGTGTGAGTATATAATAATCTTTGTTTGCTAGTTTTAAAGTTCATTCATGTCTTGATTTTTATTTACTAGTTCCTACAACAATAACATTATGAATGTTCACATTATAAAGCTGTTTTTGTGTGAGTTAATTTGAAATATTTATGATTATATTTTTTTCTATACATTTCAATTTTTAATTAATTTTCCGGTATCTATTTTTTTAATTTTTTTATCCATAGTCTCGTCAAGAGTTAGATGGAGCACCGTGCGATAGAATTGACTTATATGAGCGCACTCACAACACGATGAAAGATGGATGGAAATCCAACGAGGCTAAGGAAAATTGGGTGAGTCATGTAGACATATTTATAATATTTTAATTGTTCATCTAAGTTATTGTTGTGAGGCGGATTGCTATTGGTTTTATCTTTTTTATTGTTGTTTGTATAATTATTTTTCGGCCATTTAGTGTTATAGTGGTCTGATTAGTTTTTGGTCTACTTTTGTTTTTTGATTTTATCGTTGAAAATCTTATTTTAGTGGGAGTTGATTGTTGTGCACAGTTAGTTTTGAGAAATAAGCGAATTTCTAATTCGGCCTCCACAATTCTTCCTTTTCTATAGTGGTCTGGCATTGTTTTGTTTTTGGTCCACTATTTTGGGATACTTTTTGTACTTGTAATTAGATTTAGTTATTAACCTAACCCACGGTTGTGGCTCCCCTTGAAGGCGGGTAATGGTTTCCTTTTCCGTTTTCCTTCAATAATATTACTTATATTTATGATATTTTAGTTATGTTAATAAAATTGATGTTAAATTACTTTAATTTATGCTTAATTATTAGGAGAAGATGAAAAAAGCGAGAAGAGTGCATTGAGCTCGAAATTGAGAAGGCTGGCAGATGAGATTGTCATGGTACATGATATGTAAAAGGTCTTGGTTATGGTCCAAAGCCTCCAAGTAGGCGCAACACATTTTATAACTCTTCTACTCAATTAAGAGATGAACTAAAACACATAATGGAGAAATTGCAAGAGTCGAAGCTCGGGCCCAAGAGTCTCGAAGTTCGGGTGCAAGAAGTTAACTCACAAGTAATCGGTTTGAAAGATGAATTGTCTTCGCAAAGTGCAAATCTTCTGTGCAAGGTGCAACTCTCGCCAAACTTATGGCTTATTTGACCGAGAAAAGGAATGAAACTATAAAGGTTAGCTTCTATTTTATTTACTTTGTTTCTTGGTGGTTTTTATCTTTTGCATTACATGTATTTCTTGGTTTTTCTTTTCTTTATTCTTTCAGTAATATTACACATATTCGATAAGCATTTACTTTTAATATTATTAATATAATATTTTTGCGAGTGATATCTACAAAGGAGAAGATTTTCATCGTCATTTGAAGTGAAAAGAAATAACATCATGGACATAAGTTTTAAAAATATATATTTTATATTCTTGTTTCATTTAATTACAAATATTGTTCGTTGTTTTCTAATGACTTGAATGAATTTTTTTGTTAATGCGAGACTAATTTTTTTATCTTTATTTTAGTTTTTGATGTATATATTTATCTTTTATTTATTTAGTAATTGAAATTAGTTTATCACGATAATTTGCAAAAATCCTTATAAATTAATTGAATGTTATTATAATTTTAATATATATATATATATATATATATAAATATTCAAATAAATTATCAATAAAAGTAATTATTTCATGACGAATTATGTGTCACAATAAGCATTATTTTTTTATGATGAAATAATATTTTGTCATTGTATGTTAACAAACGATTACGATATATGTTGTTGCTATACCAAATTTTTTTGACGCTAATCATCTTCATCACCGAACAATATGGTTTTATGACAAAAATATTTTGTCACGATTATTATATTTGTTAACGACGCAGAGTGATTTTGTCATTAAAATATATTTTTGGTGACAAAATGTTTTGTCATTATATCATTATATATAATGACGATAAAACTTTGGTCACTTTAGTGTAATTTTTTTCATGACAAAAAAATTAAAATATGACAAAATATATATTGTCACTATATTTAAACTTTTAGTGATGATTTTTATTTTCGTCATCATTTTCAAATCATTTAGTGATAATAAAAATTTTGTTACTAAATCACATTCATTGGTGACAAATTATGTTGTCATTATATATGTACATATATAACAACGATACAAAATCTGTCACCAAATCACACTCATTGGTGATAAATTATTTCGTTGTTATATTTGCCCATATATAACAACGATAAAAATTTATCATTAAATCACACTTATTTATGACAAATATTGTCGTCATTATATATGTACATATATAACAACGATCAACATTTCGTTATCAAATAGCAACTCTATGGTGATGAATTTTACAAAAGATGACGAAATAGTTAAACTAATTATGACAAAAAATAACGTCATTAAAATTTGACAAGTTCAGTAAAATATGGATAATCGTCACAAAAAAGTTAGTTTTTAGTAACAATAATTCAAATCGTCGTGTAAAATTGAACTTTTAGTGACGACACACTATATTAAGTGATGAAATTGTGATGTCTAACGTGATGATTTATATGTCACTATAGATAAAAGATATAGTGACGATGACCTTTATCGTCACCAAATGATAACTTTTCATGACAAATTATAATAGTGTCGCATTTACATAATACCACGCACTTACAACGACGATAGTGATAAACCGCTTAACCACTAATTTTAATTGAAGAACGGTTTTATTTCTTTTATAAACCGCTTAACCCTAATTTTAATTTAGGTTAAAATTTATTACTTAGGGCCCAAGACATATTTATTCCCTAAATTAAAGCTGCGAAATAAATTTTTCACTTAAAAAACCCTAAAAAAAAATCAAAGTTGCTTTGCCTCGAGTTTGGAGAGGCGTTTTCGCGCCTTGTGTGCCTTGCGCTGAGGCGCGCTGAGGCGCGCTTTTAACAACTATGGCTAAACGCCATATAACAAATCTAAGCACAAAACAACTTGGATGCACTTTGATGTTTATTTCATCTCATATGAAGGAACACAAGCTTTTCTACGAAACTAAGTACCGTCTCAATACCTCGCGTAAAACTAAGGGCATCGAGAATAGTCTTTCACGATTAAAATTGTCTTGAGGCTCTATAAAACATTTGTCAAGGTTTTCACGAGGTTTTTTTCTCGTTCGCAAGAGATTTTGTGGTTTTTTTATATGTTTGTTTTTGGCTTCACATGGTATTAAAGAAGGGTTGTTCCCCTATTTTTAAAATTTTTCGAGTGTGATCTAAATTCGTACCTCTACTATGTCCTCTCCTCCCCAAGACTCTATCCAAGTGTTCTTGTGTTATGGCTCTGCAAACAACAAATAGAACAAACATGAATAGTTAAATAAAAAAATGTTTGTCTCTATTTTTGCCCCCTATTATAAAAATGAAAATTTGAATGTCCTTCCGTTGATGTATAATTATATGTATGTATATGCATATTTATATTTTTTTCCTACTGTGTTTTAGTTCTTTTCTTGCTTGTTTCCCCCTCCGGTATCCGTCGTCGGGTTGGCTCCTCTGCATAATATTTATTTTGTCATTGTCGTGTTCTTCATTAGGCTCATTTTTGTTTATTTTTATTAAAACGTGTTTGTACTTGTGTAATTATAATTTTTGTTACCTTGTCAAGTGTAGAAGTAGAAGGCAAATTGTTAAAGATCTCTTTATACACAATGTTTGCTACCTCATTGTTTTCTTCGAGTGTTTTCTCCAATTTTCAGTATTTTTAGTCCTTCTAGGGATGTGACCGAGATAGGGCAACGTACAATTGCCCATGATCAAAAGGCTTCGGAAGATAGAGTCCAACCTTTTTAAGCTCTGTCACTGACTTTTGTTTATTGTCATTCCATAACAGAGTCGGGTAGGAATTGCCGTCTTCTAAGCTTGAAGGGCCATTTTGTGTCTGTTGGAGTGAGGATTATTCTTGGTATCAAAACTTTGTCCCCTACGTGTTCTGTCAATATTTCTACTTCAATGATTCTTTCTCCCAAACGTGTAACCAACAATTGTGTGCCGTTGCAGACCCTTTCTTTAGTTGATGTTCCTCAACAACATGGCCAGGAACATTTTTTCGGTTCCAATTTGTTATCTGGTATTCCTGGGAATTTTAGGTCATTTAAGAACTCCATGGGATATAAGGCTTCATTGTGTTCTCGTTCCTTCTCCTTCTTTTTCTATCTTATCGGAATCAAGTATTCGTGTGCTTTGCACAGTACACATGTGACATGAATGTGTTTATTTTGTCAACTGTTTCATTTGTTAGGGCAAGAATTGCTCTTTCTGTCGAGATATTCTTTGTTTTGCATTGAGGTTTTGCGATTCGGGTATATGTGTTTTGCTATTTGCTCCATCGGTTGTCCTTTGTTTTCCAGGATCGAGGTTTGGAGTCCGTAGCTATCTTTTCTAGATCTCCATCTCTGTTTTGTTCCGTAGAGCTTTTCCTTGTCTTTCCATCTCCAACCTGTAAAACCCATTTATCAAACTCCTTCTCTGTGCATTTTAGACGCATGTTTTGCGATAGGATGTGTACGGTACATGAATTCCATAGGGCGGATCGGTTTATCGATGCTAGCACACGGTGTCTTGTCGGCTTCCTCTTGGTATTCTTGGGAGAACTGTCTAAAATCTCCTCCCAAAGAAGACGGTTTTCCTCCAAATGGTCTAAACGCTGCATGTTCGTCAAATGGCGATAACAAATCTCTCAATGTATTGTCCAATGCCTCAAATGCATGCCAATGTGCCATAGGTGCTTCGTCCCATATTATTAGGTCTGCGCATATCAACAATTCGGCTAGCATCGTTCCTTGTTTTATACCGCATGTTGAGTTTTCTGTGATTTCCAAGGGAATTTTGAACCTTGAATGTGCGGTCCGCCTCTCTGGTAAAAGTAATTGCTTATTCTGAGGAAGCGAATGGAATGACTACTTTCTTTTCAGCTCGTAGTCCGGTGATTATTGTTCGTAGAGGTATGTTTTTCTGTTCCCCCATGCCCGTAAAGAAAAATGAATTTCCCTTTTTATTGTTCACCGAGTCCATGATTGCATCAAACACTTGCTCGTTGTTCTTCGTTTAAAGTAAGAATCGGTCGGTTGTGTTCAGCCGATTGTTCATCCGCTATCGAAGCTTGTCTCTTCTCGTAAGAGTGAATTCGAAAGTTCCTTAAGTATGTTCTCATTGGGTATCGGCATGCCATCAAAGTCTGCAAGTGATTTGTTGTTCTCCATCAACGATTTTGAATCTCCATCGGCGTGTAGTGTTGCTGTTCATCGGTGAATTGCAGTCCGTGAACTCAAAAGCTTTCCTCTGTTTGTAAGTGATATCTTCGTTAAAGGCTGTCCAATAATGATTCCATAATTTCAGCGGGTTCCCGACCTCACGGTACGGTAAAAGTGTGACAAATACACTCCGTAATTGTTGAGGTGTTGCCCATTGGGTGGCCTCGTCCATTGCTTGTTGCCATTACGAGTTTCCATCCAACAAACCTTTTGCATAGCAAGCGACCTTGAATGTTTGGTGCTTTACGTTTCCGGTAAGGAAGTCATCGTGGCTTTTTGCTCCTTTTTTTACCAAGACTAACATTACGAGATAGTACAACTCTCCTGCTACAGGATGGATGTTGACAAGTCTCCCAAGGCTCGAACCTTTGCTCCGTCTTCTCCACTCTTTCTTTTTTACATCCCATACAAATTTGGTTGGGAATTGGACATAAGTTAGATCTCTAGCTTCCTTGTTGGCTTTGTTCATTTTCATCCACTTCGTGAACATTGTCTTTTCTACACCATCTCTTCGCAAGGCGTTTTGAAGATTTGCGATTCGTCATAAGTGATGCTCTGCTGGTTTGGAAGGTGTATGCTTAGCCTTTGACCGAGGCTTGCGGTAGTGTATGTCAAAGGCAAATGTTCTCCACATGGCTTCGCAGCCGATAAATAATGGCATTCCAAATATTTTTGAATCTCGTCGGGTCCCTCTCTCGGCCTTCTTGTTTTGCCTTGTTTTGGCCTTTTTCTCGCTGTTTTCTCAATGATCATTGTGGCCTTATCAACTCCTTTTGTGATGTATTTGAAAAGATACTTTATTGCCTTAGGTGATTGCACCATTCAACGTTTATATGGGATCGGAACTTCTTGAGTAGGATGATGTTGTGTGGTACCATAAAAGTGTTGTCAAGTTGGATACCTTTTTGATGATGAATCTTGTGTCGTCCCTTCTCCTGCGGTATTTCACCTTGCCGAACTCATCGATTGTTGTGTTTTCGTTGTAAGCTTTGGGAAAGTTTTTGTGCATATGTTTTTCTCCATGCACGGTGATGAGGGCGTTCTACTCCATGGGCCATGCATCATAAATTGTTCAACTAAAGCGTATGCTTGGAATGTTCTTTTGTTGTATCTCTGCAGAAATAAAACCATCAAGCTCATTGGTAGTGGGGTTTTTGTGTTTATCTTCTAGCCACAAAAGTATGTGCGTATGGGGCAACCCACGTTTTGGAACTCAATCGTTTAAATAAGCTGCATTGAAAATTTAAATAGTGTTACGTCAATTAGTAGATGCATTTTGTTTTGTAATGAGTTTTTTCTTGATTTTTGCTATTAGACATTTTTTTGTTACCTCCTTGATCTGCCGAAAAGCTCTCTATCTTGAATGACGATAAGCAGTTCTTCTAGCTTCATTTTGAATACCCGACAGAGACTATGTCAGTGCATGCCGTTGGGGTTATCGTTTCCACATTGTTGAAGATGATCTATCACCTCGTCCCAATTAGGGTTTGACTGTAATCATGATGAACAATGATGGATTTCCTTTCCATCTCGCAAACCGCCATAGCATCATGGAAGTTTTCTATCATGTATCTTGGGCCGCCCGTGTATGAAGGAGGTAGAAATCTCTTTCTTCCTAAAAGTTTTGCATCGTTGTCTCCTTGCAATCGCATCGCAGACGTTGTTGTAGAGATTAGCTTTGATACGCTTCGATTATTTCGGATCCACCGTAGTATGTCTTGTTTAATTATAGTGTATACATCGATTGCATATTGATGTAATAGTCGGGGGACACGATAACATTGCTTCTATCAATCTCGTTTGCATTTCATATGCATAATATTCACGCATCGTGACAAAAGTGCACTTAGTGGATGAGTTGTTTTGCGTGTTGGAAATTTGTTCATGGAACCCAGTCTCCCGTAAGGGAATAAGAGGGGTATTGAAGCGCCATGAACAAAGGGTGTAGCACACTGATACGCCGAGGTTTTGTTACTTTATGTTGCACAACGATATCCCTCTCTCTGAGTTGTCACTTTGGCAATTAGCCTGCAAGTTCATCGGATGTTGGCAGTCATATTGCCGGCCTCTTGCCTTTGGGCCGATCAACTGATTGAAAGATCTTGGCCGTCTCCTATTTCGTATCTCTCTCTTGCTCTTCCGAATTTTTTGCAAGTTCATTGTTCTCATCCATCATCTCAATTAACTCCTTGACAATTTTTTTCATCTAGTTGTTTTGCATTTTTGTTGCGAGGTAGAGTTTTGATACGATTACGCACTTCATTCGCAGTGTCGTATATGTACAATCGAGCGAAATGGGGGTTTTCCCCCTCTGCTGGTAGCAATGATCCAATGGAATGGTAGTTCTATCCATGAATTCGGAATGTGTATGGTCCACTGTATTTGTTATCGAACTATCAATCTTTACTCCCATTGAAGTGAAAACGAGTATCGAGTTGTACAATCTTATGTTTCTGCGAAATGGGGCCGAGTTTTCTAGTAGGAAGGCAAGGAACGGTGGTGGCCTACATTTCTCTGGTAGCTTTACCCGTCCTTGTTGACAACATATGGAGAATAAAAAGGTTCCTTCTCTTGTTGTTTTTGTGGCCTCTGCTTTCCAAACTAAAGCTTTACGGTGTTGGCATTTCAAAAGAGTGTTTTCGTTGAATTTTTATCTTCGTCTGCTCCCCGCATGTTTTGTTTTTCAGGATCGCTCTTTTTAGGTTAACGACAATGTGTTTTAGAAACTTTAAAACTTCTTACATTTTTTCGGTTTTGGTCTTGGTTCTTGGGTCCGGGTTTAGCGACTTGCATTTTTCTCGGTTGGAGTTTTTGGTCTTTTTCCTCTTGCAATTTCTTGTCTTTTGCGTCTGCATTCATCTTCTGCATTTTTTCGTTAGATAATTGTATTTTTTTCTTTTATTGTTGTATAAAACTAATTGTTGTACCTTTTCTGATGTATTTTCTTGAGTTACTTGACCTGTAGCCCCTCTTTCAATATTGAATCCTGTTGTGTCGTTATAAGTTGCAGAGGTACCCTCTTCAAAAGCGCTTGTTCTTCCGGGTTCGCTCCTGTTCAGCCATTATAAGTTGTTAACATGTGTGCTTCGCTTTGTTTTGTGTGTGCTTTAAATATGCATACCATTTTTTTAGTTTGTCTTTTCCTTTTAAGAATCATTGCCTATGGAGTCTTGCCTTTTTGCATAGGTCCGCGTCTGCAGAGGCTGTTTTTTTCTTGTTTAGTTCATTTTTGTTAATAAAATAGGTTTTTATAATAAGTTGCAATCTAAATACCTGATTGGGCCTCTTGTTGATGGGTTTGTTGGTCGTCATCGTCATTTGCGAGGTTTGTTCATTCTTTTTCTTGGTTGGCTTGCGCTTGTCCCAGCTTCATAGGTTTGTTGGTCGGCATTATGCATTGCAGGTTTGTTCTTTCTTTTTTGGTTGGCCTGCCGTTGTCCCAATTTCTTTGCTTTTCATGGTATGCGCTCCTCTGTCAAAATATTGATTAGGTGAAAACTCTCAAGTGTAACTATCAATCAAAAGCCTAAGTCAATATATATGGATTAAAGACAACAGCTTTTTTATCCAATGAGTTCACTATAAATATAATAGCTATCTCAAGATTTTGGCTTAATGCTATTGTGAAAGAATGCAGCCCCTCATTATACCTAAAAAAGATTAGCACAAAAGTCATGTTGATAATTCAATCAGAGGGTTTAGATCTTCTTACCTTTTCTCCTTGCGGTTCATTGTCTTTACCGATAAAGCTCTCTCTATATGTTATATATGTGTCCTTGCACTCATGAGAAGTCTGTTTGGTTTGTAAAAGGGTTTAAGGGTTCTCACCCTCTATAACCCAACAAGAAAATCTTATATAATTGTTTCATCTAATTAGCTTCTTGCGAATCTGTGCTATTGGTATGACCTATAATGTTTTTGTTCCAGGTTGTTTTCTTTTACATTTACTACAAAGGTCAAATGGAGGCTTAGGATGGACGTGTTTTTCTCTTTTTATTCAGTGACGTTTCGAATGTCGGTTTTATAACCCGAGTTTTATGGATAACTTTTTATGTTCAATGTTAGAGTCCAGCTAACCAAAGCTTTAAAACCAAAATCTCGGTTTGCCCCCAAAGCTTGTCTTCTCATTCATGTATAGATGGTACGGGAAGAGGGGTTGACGCCTAAATCTCAAATAATTATTTCTTATCCTGTAAAAATTAATTTGAACCGACTCAATCAAAAATTAGGCTACTATTTTCTTTTTCCGAGAATCGGAAGTTAGGTTCAAGAAAAGCAATCAAAGAATTTCAAGAAAAGCAGGATCTATGGGTCGGAATTAAAATCTCAAACCAAAGGAAAAGGTCAGAGACCGTATTAAGGTCCTTTACATTATCTTGCTTGTTATGACTACATTTCTAAATATATTTGTCCGCAAAGATTGTTTCTCGTGATAATAATCAAAACCACGTCAACGCTTTCCCTAATAAATTTGAAAACAACAAAATCTTCCTTAGACCTTTTCAAAGTTTTTGCAATTTGGAATTTTGCAATTTGGAAGAAAAATATTTTTTTCAATGTAAGTTTCCAGTTCTTCAAGAGTAGCTTTTGTAATTTTCTGTGTTCTTTAAAGAAGGTCTTTCGTGTAGACAGAATCCTAGGCGAGGAACAGTAGTTAACTACATGGGATTGTTCCACTCTTATTTCTTGAAGCTTTTTTGAGATTGGTATTAGTTGTTATACATAACCCATGCTTGTCTTTTCGGTTTTCTTGATTCTTGCCGAATGCATTTCTTTTGGCCTTCTTGGGATGGAGTCTGCTTTTCTCTTATTATTAGGAGACGTTTCGAATGTCGGTTTTGAAACCCGAGTTTTATGGATAAATTTTTATGTTCAATTTTAGAGACCAACTAACCCAAGTTTTAAAAGCAAAATCTTGGTTTGCCCCCAACCCTTGTCTTCTCATACACGTATACATTGTACAGAAGAGGGGTTGACGCCTAAAACTCAAATAATTGTTTCTTATCCCGTAAATACTATTTTTGAACCGACTCAATCAGAAGTTAGTCTTCTCTTTCTTTTTCCGAGAATCAAAAGATAGGTTCAAGAAAAGCAATCAAAGAATTTCAAGAAAGATAAAAGGTGCATGATACCTTATTTTGTGATAGAACGAAATCAACGTTGAGTAGCTTGTTTTCAATGATGGGTTGCGCTTTTTTGTTACATGTAATGATTATTTTGTGTTTTTTTTTAATGTTTATGGGAATTGGATTGGTCTGACCTTTGGCTTCAATAGACACAATCAAGTTGGTTTTAAAAGTTACATTTAACCATATTTAATGTTGTTAGCAAGATAGTTAAGAGGTGCATGAATGTATCATGTATTTAATGGTATCTATGTCTCACTTAAAAGCAATGTGTAGATACAGAATTTTGTGTATAATGCCTTTCTTTCTCTCTTAAAAATGTGAAATATTTATGTAGATTGTCTAGAAATCGGCATCGAAGTTTAGACATTTGAAGTGGATCACTTATTATGGGCAACCAGTTGAAAAATCTTATAATTGTCGATTGTTTTCATTAGAAGAGCCATGCTAAGAATGGTACCGCTAGTTCAAGATTCTTGACATATTCAAGATATCAATAAGCCGCCGACTCGAAGACTCGTCTCTGTTTTCATGAAATGCTTTGAACTTATTGATTCTTCTTGACGAACACTCTTTGCATAAATAGCTTTTATCGAAGGCTAAATTACAAATTTCTTCCCAATATTTGGTATCACTTGGATGCAATTCATTGAATGTTGTCTTGTTCAGGTTGTGGATGGCTTAACATGGTAGTTTCTCAATAGAAAGCTAGAGTTTTTGGCAAACAAATTAAATTAATTGAATAATAATCACTCCCCATGTTAAAAGTGGTCGTGTTCTATAGAAGCCTAAGTATGATTTTGTGGCTCCATTAGAGATTCTTCAACAGGGAAGAGAAACGATCGTGCAGCTCCATGAAGTGAACCATTTGATGGACCAAAGTTTTTCTTCAATGATCTTTTCTATTTCAGTGGTCTTGTCAGATTCTGCTCGTCCGAATAGTTATAGCCTTTGACAATGTAACTGTTCTCTTCAACCTTCACAGAGCTGCAAACTCCTAGCACGGATATCTCCTCCCAACATATAATTGGGTGCTGCAAGAGATATGCCCATATAGCTGAAAAGACACGCAATACCTTCTTTTTCATCAATGCTTAAGGAGGATCTTTTAGGTGGGGCTATTATTCTGTCTCAAAATATAATGTAACCAAATTGTTGTTAGCCAATTTTTTCTTCTCGTTGATCTTAGGCGCTTTTGGCTGAATTTTTCCCAAATTAGCATAAATTAATAATTTTATTTTTTTGGGAAAATGTTATAATATTAGTCTCAAAATTTTTCCGTCTCTCTGCGAAACTCTTCCACAAATCTTTCGTTATTTAAGTTGTATCATTTCAATTTTCTCCTCTTTTATCCACAATTTTTTTGCTAAAAGATCTTTTGCCTTACTCACACTCGGCATGAGGCTTGTTTTTCTTCCTAAGATGATTGTTTTCTTGCAATTTTCATATTTTTTTTTTTAGTTCCACCAGATTGAGAAAGCACTGGTTTTTTCTTCAATTGCTAGGGTTTACTTTGTCATAGATTTTTTGCTCTATGTGTTTAGTAATAGTTTGTTACACTTATTTACCAAAGTAGGGTATCCAAAAAGGTTATACACTTCGGGTGGTTTTGAATGCAAATTTTAGCATTATAAATCTTCTAAGAAATGAAGAGTAGGTTTTTTCAAATGTGCATGGTTTAGTCCGGGAAAAAATGCAATTGTAATAAATGTAAATGTAAATACATATGAGTTTTGTTTTCCTTCAGATCAACACATCGTCCCTTCATTACATGTCATTGTATCTTCGATAATTTTTTCAGATATAAATGGCTTCAACTATATCGTAAAAATCGGTCACACTTTAGCGACTCATATAGCAATATATGTGTATCTTCGACAATTATGCTAGATATAAAGGGCTTCATCTGTAGTGTAAAATTCGGTCACCCTTTAGCAACTTATATAGCAATGTATGCCATGCGAAAATGAAAACATACCTTCCTTAAAAAAGTTACACACAATCATAATCAAATACATCATTAAATTTTGTAATTACACAAATAATAAAAATGGTGTATGTAACATAATAGATTGGATTAGCATATAAAATATAGCCTTACATCCTCTCGCTTTTGGCTGTCCTCGTAGAAGAAATAAGGTTAGGTATCAAAATTTATCTAAAATTAGTGATTGAAATGTATTTATTCATAATTTTGAGCCTCGATAATTTTGCTCCATATTGCTCTTTTTAATGATTGAAGTTGCATTGTATTTCATCAATTTTGCTGCATAGGTTTTTTTTTTTTTTTCGGTTCTAGATGGATTATAGTGGCTTTCATAACACGTTCTTTTTAAGTTGCAATAAACTGCCGAAACATCGCTAACAACAGCTTATTATTACCATAACCTTGTTCTTCGTAATCTTCAATATAATGCAAAACATAGCTAACAATTTTTTTCGAAGAAAAACGTTCTCAATTGTATTGCAATATAACTAATAAAAAAACCCCCTCGTACCCTACTAGTCCTTTTTTTCCTTACTTCTTCTTCATCAATCTTTTGCCCTTCAAAATACATCTACATTATCAAAAAAAAAAAAAAAAAAGTTAATCGCTCACAACTAAAAAAAAAAGCCTTGTGTTTAACTAATTAACTGATATTGTAGTATATTAGTGACTGCTCTTTAGTCTCTTGAATGAACATATTTTTTACCATTAATTTGACACTGTTATGTCAAGACCTTTTTGCATACAACTATTGAGCATTCAACTAAACACATGTTTAATTTTTTTTTATTCAAGTATCTAATATTTTCACATAACCACATGAAAAAAATGCCAAAAAAATATACATGCTATATACAATTGACGGTGAATACATATAAACCGACAGTCTTCTTCACATGGAAAAGGGTGTTCCAAAATCTAGCGAAAAATTTAGTAGACACGCCCAAAAACAAATGTTGAAGCTCTTTATTTATAACATGCATACACAGACTACTACATACTACCTTGCAAGAAAGGAGGCAAAGAGTCTCATTCAATCGAAAATGGGTGTATCATGGCACGGTTATCTCGAAAGTAGCAAATGTATGCTCATATTTCTCTTTAGTCCCCGACCAACCTATGTAGCGCTTCAAAATCATATCCAGGAAAATTTCGGGACATTTTCAAATCAAAGCAGCCTCACCACACCAAAAAGCAAGAAACATATATAACCAAAATTGCACAAAAATAGTTTTTACTCTTGTTATTCTAGAATATTGCCATTTAAAAAAAAAAAAAGTTTTCATGTTTCAAAGAATATATTGTTCAACTCAAAAAGATGCCCCTCGGTTTCTCTGCTTAACCTTTTATTGTAGCATAACATAAAACAATTAAAAAGGCCTAAAAGTTCTATAGAGACTCTATTTTATTGCAGGCCTTATGGTGTTCATTCATGTCCGTATAAGGTTTCCACTATTCCGAGTCTTCTTGAAGTACGACCTTTTTTTTCTGTTAGAAGGAAGACAAGACACATTACAATTGGATTTTTGCGAATCTCTTTTTACGCAAACCGAAGGCTTAGTTTTCACTTCCAACTTACTCGCTTTGTAGTTTGCGGCGTTTAATAAACGCTTGTTTTAGTTTTTCGACTCTTTCCCTTCCCCGTGTCCTCAACTTTGATCTTTGTTGTTGTGCTACTGTCGTCTCTGGTTTCCTGACCAAAATCTCCTAAAAGCGAAATCTTTAAGTTCTTTTTTCAGCTAAGTAGTTGCGTTTTTAAATTTTATATTTGTACTATATATATATATATACCTTACATTGCGCCTCATTTGTTGCAAAATCGAGTTGTCATCGATGATGCGCACCACGGTGTAAGATTGAAATTTTGTTGTGAAATTATATTCTGTAACCTTAACTTGAAACTTGAAATTCTTCCCAATAATGTTAAGAATGCTTGATGGAGTTTGATCGGATCCGTCTTTGTTAATGTTCCCTTCCCGTGAAAATAAGATCTCGTGAGTCCGAAAATTGTGCGATCATGCTTAGTTTTTAAACAACTTTGAGTTCAAGAAATTTCATAACGTCCGCTTCCTATGAAAATAAGAACTATGAGTCTAATTTTGTGCTATCATGCTTAGTTTTTAAATAGCTTTGAGTTCAAGTAATTACATACGTTTTCTATCTTTAAAGCCGATCTTTGTTGTTTTAACAATTTTCCGGCTTCTTTGTCAAATATGATAAATGTAGTAGTGTCCCTTCCATCATCAACCATCACTTCAATCAAACCTGCATTCAATAACAAATCATAAGACTATGATGATTTCTTTTCATTTTGTCTCCCCTCCGTGTTACCTTAAGACCCCCATTGCTTGTGAATCATTGCAATTTTTGCAAGTCAAAGAAGATTCAGCTTTTCCCATTTTTGGACCGCAGCTTGAGCAGAAATGTAGTTCCACCCGTTGCGTAATATAACCTCTGTAACCTTAGCCTTGCAAGAGAATTCTTTGACCTTTAAGTTTTTACAAAAATTCAGAATTATTGTTTGTCCAAAGAAAAAAAAAGATCAAACATATATTTTTTTAACAGTAAAGCTAAGATCTTTTTGGGACCAAATTTAGGTTGCATACCTGCTATTTTTCGTTGGAGACGAAGTTTAGCAGCTCCGCAATACTATGCAACCGCCAGTATCGAGTTGTTGCTTTCCAAAATTTCGTAGCTAACATCAATTAAAGGTTGATTTTTTGTTCTACAACATGGAAAAAAATTGCTTTATGTATCCAATCGGTGGACATTCATATATCAGGTGAAATCCTATTTGAAAAGGTTTTCATTGGGCAAATTATAATAATTACCAACCGATAGAGCAAACTAAATCAATGCAGGAAAATTTCAAGCCTTTAAAGAAAAACGTAGTGGTTTTCAAGATGAAAACGCCAAAATCCCCTTAGTTCATGGGGTAAAAAGTTTTGTTGCTAAAATTTGTACATGGGATTAATGAAGATTGGAAGAAAGAGCATTTGGGGTAGGCTTCATAAGTCGGATTTGATTTTCTATGACTTTGACACAAAACAGTTCTCGAGCGACATGTGTTATTTTTTCCAGCCTTTTATTTCCATCATGAATGTGGTCTCATTCAAGTTCAAACAATATTATGTGTTTGTATGAATGGGAGTAATATTTACACGAAACATTTTCAAATAAATATACTTTTTTTTTTTAATAAATTGAATAACAAAGAAGAAAAACACTAGAAAAATTGAGGGCATAATAAAAAAAAAAATGAACCAAAGCGGTAGGGAGATCTTAAACCGAGAAAAGAATCTTGAATATTAAATCGTTGGATGAAACTTAATTTGTACCTTCCACGGAAATCTCTAACACTTCAAACTCAACATTGAAATAGATGTTTGTTGCCGATGATGTGTTCGAAATAACTTTCCTATTGTGCACATAAAAAAGTCTTAACCTTTTAATTTATCAAACGAAATATAAATCAAATTAAGAGGAAACTAAGGAAAGCGGTTAAATGACTTATAATGTTAACCCCTTACCACCAAACTTCTTAGGGATCACACTTGTTGCTACAATGACTATGATCTTCTCGTTTATTTCTTGTAACCTCTCGAACAATGCATCAGCAAGATCATCCCGCATAAGAAGACGGCCGTGATGTCTCTGCATGAAAGGGCACATTTTTGTAGAGGAACAAAAATTCCCCTCAAACTTCAATTTTAAAAACGATTTTGGGTTGAGATGAGTTTACTCTTCTAAGAAGATGTGAAGGATTAATCTTCTTGGTTTGTTGTCCGCATAGGATCTCGGCTTTCTCAAATTTGCGAAGAAATCCAATCACATCTAAAAAGGCAAACGACTCCCTAAAAACAGGGAACATAAAACAAAATTAGGTAAACTTTTGTATCAATTAGTCAAAACCAAAAGAATATGCAACAAAAAAATTTGAAAGATAACCTCGACAAAAATTCATTTTTGTCACCAAATTGAATAACTCATTATGGCAATGAAGACGGAATTTTTCGGGTTGAATGGCATAATTTTCCTCGTTAATTCTTTCCATTTTAGTAGCATCCGTGAAACAAATCATGTATTCGTGATCTGTTAACCTATATTGTTTCCACCGATATACGAACGTCAAAATCACAAATATAAAAAATTTGCCCTTCTTCCACCTTGTCTTTGAATCTATGAAGTAACAAATGATGGATAGAACCTTGAATGAGACAATCCTAAAATACATCAAAACTTGTAAGCTAATTAGGAGAGAAAAATGAAACTAAAGGTAAGAAACTGCATTTAAATAAATAATAACATATAATATACGGAACCATGTGCACGATCATACAAAACTCTATGAGGCCATCCAAATAATCAATACATTCATAGTAAATGTAGTTGCAATTCAATAATGCAAACAATTAAAGAAGAAGCCGATAGCACCAAAAACATAGAAGGAATCTCAAAGTTTACCTATATATTGTTAACTCTCATTTTAACAACAAAAAAATGGTTTTTCAAGTTTAAAATACTGGCATGCAACCGCTTTCATTAGTGGTTTATTGCTCATACACTTTGTTCTGAGACCACCACAAATCATTTCTCCTCCATTGTCTGAAATTATTGTGTATATTTCGGGAGAGGTTTTTTTTTCTTCTCATGAACATCATAGAGCATCTTTCCAGTAAGGAAAATATATTTCTAAATAAAGTAAAAATGTACCAATTGAAGTAGAGATAGATAAGAAATCAATTAATAAATTTAAACTTCCCCGTCATGTCTCATAGACCCCAAAAACATTAAAACAAACATCCTCAACTATAAAATACATAGTTCCAAGCAAATATATAGACATCAATGAAAATTTATTCATCTTTTTCATAGCGGTTTAAAAATATAAGCATAATAAATCCTCCAATCACATTTGATGTATAAACACTAACATGTTGTTTTTGCTTCAATCAATGAGCCCATCGCGTAATCATACATGCATTTCGTAATAAAATTATCAATCAATCAAAAGCCACATTAATATAGTTCATTAGTCAAGACAATAATCTCTCAGACAAATAGAAATCTTCAATGAATTTATGAACTAATAAAGGTAAACGCTGATACAAAACATTTCAGGAAGTAAATACAAAAATAACTTTTTCCTACCGTTATAGTTCATGATAACAAGCCAAGATGTTAGAAGAAGTCAAAACGTAAAGCAAGCTATGTAAAACGCAAATTACTACACACCTTCTCATCCAACAAAAGGATATCAACGCTCATGAGTTCTTTGTTTCGTTTGAAATTGCGTGCCTCCCAGATACGCAAAATACGGACCACAACACCACACGGACTAGAGGAAAGGTCAGGATTATCTAAAAAAGGTAGGATGAGACCAAATTTTTATCCTTGCACACCGAACTCTCCATTGTTGCCAAAACTTTAACTAACTACGACTAAAATGATTGAAGAAGATTTTATATAGAAAGGGAGACCTTTAAACTTACCTCAAGGAGGAATTCTTATCCTCCTCCAACCTAGTCGATGAGATTACGTAATTAAGAAACTAACCAAAATAATTAAGGACTACATTTGAGACGCTTCTATGACCCTTCCATTATCGTCTCGTAGATTTTCTCGCAATTTAATAACATCCGTGAAACGGTAAAGAAAGAGAGAATGCAATTTAATTTGGGCAAAGGAAGAGAGAGGAAGATGGGTATAATTTTTTTTTACCAAGGGCGGCCAAATGTCAATTGCGTTAGGAATATGGGAAGAAAAATTTGGGGAAACAGAGAAGAAGATGGAACCCAATTAAATTTAGAAAAAAAAAAAAAGAATGAGGAAGATGGGGATGGGGATGGGCAAAGGAAACGGATAAGAAATTAGGAGAATGGGAAAGAAAGCTGAAATTAGAAAACAGAGAAAGAGAGATGAGATGTCTCGAAAACATGGGTTAAAACTAATGAACACGTGGCGGCTTTTGGAGCACGACACGTGGCGCTTTTTGAAGGAAGGTGATTCTACCGTTATATATATAGATTATTCTTGAACTAACATACAGGACCAACCGAGTACATCAAACCATCCGATTATCAAGAAATGGGTCTATATGCTAAAGGATTTCATCTGTTGAGAGGGACACTAAATGACTCTACCAAAATAAGGACAATTTCTCACAAGCATAACACTAGTGGTCTAGTTGTGATCCTAAGACAGCTTAAGGATATGTTTAAAGACCAAAGAAGCAGAATCGGTCGATACTCTTATGAGATGATGCTCAACAACATTAGTGGAGTGAGAGTAGAGGTTGACAGTAGAGCAATGATGTTTGCCATGGACAAAGAGCTATCTAAAATCAACTTCAACTCCTTTTGGAGTAAAAATGGCAAAGATTCAGTCAAGGCAAAGCAGAGTTTCAGAGACGGGCTGCATGGAGTTTCACAACTCCATGCGGCAGATGAGAAAGGATAATGTTGCCCCATAGAAAAGCTAAGGCAAGAGAAAAGCTAGCAGATGAGCTCAAAGCTATTAAAGAGTCTATCACCATCCTTACAACTAAGATCGAGGACTTAAAGATTTTTTTGAAATATTCACCAAGTACAAACTCAATCATAGTGATAAGATTTAAAAGTTGGATTCTAAGTGGATTTCCCTCCATTACGATGTTAAAAAAAGGGAAGAAAAGCTAAGAATTTCAATCATCTCCAAAGCTAATGCAAATGCAGTTGAACTGAAGAATGTCAAGGAGAGATTGACCAAGCTTGAGAATTATCTCGATGGAGAAGGCTCAAACAGAGAGAGAGAGAGAGAGAGAGAGAGAGAGAGGGGGGGCAAAGGGATGCAGGGTTGGTTTTTGCTTTAAAAGAAGATGAGAGGGAAGAAACTGAAATCAACCACTGAAGAATAACTCTCGAAGGTAGCTGAGGATCGTTGAAGAAAATCAAGAAGACATTGATCAGTTGCATGAAGCCTTCCTAGCTACCAAAGAGATCAAGAAGCAGAGAAAGCAGAAAGAGGTTGATGCACCTAAGAAGAATAAATAAGTTGCTGATATAGGCAAGTTCACAAACGAAAGCTGGTGCTGATCTGAAGATGAAGAAACTTTTTGATACCATCAGAGGAGGATATATCCAGCTGAGGTGATCCAAGGATAGGAAAGAGCCAAGGAAGAAAAGGCAGAGGAAGATGAGTAGAAATTGATGAACACTTGATTCTACCTCACAATTAAGAAGGGTATGTTGACGACATTTGTCCGAAGGACCTAACTGATGATTGGAAGGAAGTAAAAGGTAAGTTCATCTACTATCATACTATGTCAAAGTATTGGGATATGTGCTGCTGCCAATGAAACCCTCCTCCCTGGATGGTGGAGAAGCACGCAGAGATGTATATATAGAAGAGTCTTAGGCTGCATTTGGATGGAGTGATTTGAAATCAAGGAATTTGAGAATTATATATCATATATTCACATAAATTAAAAATGAAGAAAAACTAAATAAATGAATTTGATTCACTCAAATATTAAGTACAAGTGGGAGAAATGAGAGGATTTCAAATGACTAGGTTTTGTTAGGTATTTGAAATTTTCCCACTTATAAGTAATATTTGTGTGAACTAAATCCATTCAATTAACTTGTCTCCATTTTGATTTGTAAATATATGGTGTATTATCCTAAAATCTCTTGATTTCAAATGACTCCATCCAAATAAAACCTTAGTTAAATTAGTGGAGTTCAACATCAACATGCAGCCTCCTCCATTTGTGTAGGTCCCTCCGCCCATGACTTCAGATAGCAAGCTTGATTGGTTGGCGATCAAAATGATTATCCGCTCATGCCCTGTTGAAGCCTTGCTGCCCATCTATGACAGAGTCTATGATTGGATTAGTGTTCCTCAAGAAGATCGCCGCTATGAAGCCTAAAGAATTAGCTGATAGGACAATTTTTGTACTTGTAAACTCTTCTTATAATTTATAAAAGTGTTCTATAGGACAATTTTTGTACTTGTAAACTCTTATAATTTATAAAGGTGTTCTATTTTCTTGTTAGAAGACAACTCCTTGTGGTTAGCTGATCTCATTTGAGATCATTTAAGATCTTTGGTCCTTACTGTTTTATATTTAACTGTTTATAATTTCAGTTCTTAGGTTTTAACATTATAAAAAAATGGAAGTTTGTTAGGAAAAATATTGTATAGTTTTGATAATGTAAGATAAAACCAAGTGTAATGGGATCAATCAACATGTTAATCAGCTAATGATATAGTTCGAAAGTTAGATTAGTCGATGTTAAAGGAGAACCCTTATACGTTAGACCGTAATACCTAAAGACCAAATTAAAACAAAAGATTTTGTGCTAAGGATACTAGCAGACTTGTCATGGAGAAGCGATCGGAGGGAGAATAATATTGTATTTTTATATTAAATATGATATTTTAAAAAGTAAAAATTAATTATACAACAATATGATACCCCTACTTTTTTATACCCTTAATCAAATATTTAATACTTTAAAATTTTAAAAATGATAAATTTATCATCAGTCATTTTCATATAAAACTTTTTCAACTTAGTGTAGTTAAAAATATTATGTCCAAATAAGAAAGAATTATAAAAACAGAAACATAAACGAAAATAAATGCTTCTTCTCCTTCAAAATTATTGGTTTCTAAAAAGTAGCATTATTGATGAAGTGGTATAAAAACTCACTACATATGTCATAAGATTATGAGTTCAAGTTAATAAAAGTAAAAAGAAAAGTAGCATTTGTTTACATGAATTTAAGTTTATACTCCCTCGTCCCATATTAACTTGCACACTTTCCGTTTTAAGAAAATCTATATTAACTTGCACACTCCAAAATAAAAATCACTCACAAATTCTACCCTCATAGTGTCCTCTTATATTCACACTAAAAATACCATTATAAAGCAATCCAATTACGTACAATAAAGCAAAAGATGTATTTTTATTACAAAATTACTCTCACAAAGCAATCCAATCAAACAAAAAATATATATTTCTTTTTTTTTTTTTTTTGCGCCAAAAATTAGTGCAAATTAATATGGAACGGAGGGAGTAATAAAACTGCAAGTTGATCAATTTAATTAAGGAAAAAATACAAATAGATTCAACAAAAATCCAAAATTACAAATAGATTCACGTTCAAATATATTTGTGCCCCTGTTCAAATATTTTTTTACTTCTATTTAAATTTTAAAACTATTTATAATTAAACTATTTTTTTAACATATATGTAAATCACCTTTAATTAATGAACACATAACTTCCCACCTAGATATACTAGCTATAGCTTATAAATTGGTGGTAGGGTGACGGAGATCCCACGGTGGCAGCTATTCTCTTTGGTTCTTCAAATCCTTGTAGAACTTTTGATGAACTCTTCAGCATCCTTGTCCACCTGGTGCTGCTCCCCAAATTCCGGCAGCGGCGACACCTCCAATACTCTACGTATTATCTTCAATTGTTCCGTTTGGTAATTCTGATCCTTCGTATATTTGAGGCGTAATTTGCAGCAGGGGTGTTGCTGCAGCTGAACTCGTAGTCACGAGGCGAGTCGAACGACTCGTTTATGTCGTCCGATCGACAGGAGACGTGGTGGTGGAGCAAGATGGCCTTTCCTGCTATTTTACCTCTCCGCATGACCAAGTGAATTGCCTCATCAACTATTACCTTCCTCTTACATACGTTTTTCCTTACCATGTGGAATACTATTCTCACTATTTTCCAAAACTTCTCTGCTGGCCTTTTTTCTATCTCCATCTCCTATCAAATTGTTTCTTGTTAATTAATTTGTTGGAGAGAGGGGGAGAGAGAAGGGAGGTGGGACGTATATATATAGGAATTAATATGGCGAAAACTCGTATGAGACGAGTCTCACTCATTAGAAAAATATCAAATATAGTAGTGGGGTATCAAATATGTTAGCAGGAGTATTAAATGTATATGTGAGCAAATTGAGAATGAAAATTGAGAAAAAATAAATTTTAAAATTATCAGTGAGTATAAAAAATATGAGTAGAGGTATCATATATGTTAGTAAGAAAGATTAACCATGTGTAAGCATGCTTAGAGTATGACTGCTTCATGTATGACATTGTCCCACCCAAAAATACCCCAATTAATATTTATGGGTGAGTCATGACAAACATTAAAACCCTACCCCTCATTATTAAATGATGGGGAGAGTAGTTAGGTTATAAATAAATTAGGGTTAACGGCTCAACAGCTAGCTAGCTGAATATGAGTTCGGCAGAGTTTAACCAAGCAATAAATTTCTATAGGTTGCCTTACCAACATGGCGCATTGCAAAATTAAAAGGTAGTAGTAGATTTCTGAGACAAATTTTTGAATTTCTCCAAGCCACGTACTTTATAACTCCATAATTCGCTCCCAAAAAGGAATCAAATTCGGATCTCCCATTGGAGCCGGAACCCAGTAGCAGTGGGCTAAGCCACTGGTTGATGAGACAAATTAAATGAATAATAAATTTGTGTTGTAGTTTGGGATGACGGAGTAGGAGTGAATGAAACTTTATGTCAAATCAATATTTTTGAGTGATGATGTAATATTATTTTATTGTTGTGATTAATAAAATGTTAATTAGGTGAATAAAAAAGTAAGAGAAAAAATGAGTAAATGTAAGAAAAATAGAGAAAAATGAGTAAATTTAAGAAAAATATTGTGGTGTTAGTTTTATATATATAGGTGTATAATATGAGTGAATGTATATTTGGATTGATAATTAGATTTGCAAATCCAAAAAATAAACAAGATGGAGAAATCTGTATAATTTTTATATTAAATATAAATAATTTGAATAGTAAAAAAATTAATTTATTGTTGATACCCCTTAACAATAATATGATACAATCGACTAATGTTTTTTATACTCATAAAATTATAAATATCGTTGATCAAATATTTGATATTTTAAAATTTTTCAAAATAGTTTCATGTTAAACTTATCAAGAATAATTTTCATATATGAAATTTTGTCTTGTATTATATGTGGGCACAAAAATAAGAAAGTAAATATATGAATAAAGATTTAAGGGTAATTTCGTAAATTTTAATGTATAAAGTAAAAAAAAAAAAAAAGAGTTCAAATGCGTGTAAATGTGGACTCAAATTAAAATAACGACATTTTGAGGGAAATAAATTATGGTATTTTAAAAGTGTGAAAATTAAAATGTAAGAAAAAAATTGTAAAAGTAATTTGTGGGATGAAGAAGGTATTATGTATAAACCCTGTATATATACAATTTAAATTGATATGGATATGCAAGGTCGATCTTGTTGTGGGGTTTAGCCTTTATAAATATATATGATATTTTCCCAAGTGCATGTTAATCCTGATGAATATTTTTGTGAATGATTTGTTCGAGCAATTATCTTATTTCTCTCGTGACATCATATAACATATATAAAAAGAGTCACTTTGCTGTTAACCAGTTTTGTAGTATGATATTAATAACATTAGAATTACTCACTAATATTATTAGAATCATTCAATGATATCATATTCATTTTATACTATGATATTACTTTATAAGTGTAATGATATCACTAAATGAATATTATGATATCAATAAATTATTCTAATGATATTAATTTCATACTATAAAACCGATTCACACTAGATTTTGCCTATAAAAACATGTTCATGTGATCGGTACATGATCGAAACAATGTCATTTCATGCCGTATGAGACAAAATTTAATTGCCGAATCAAGAAGCGACACGTGAAATTACATATTAAATATCAATTAAATATATTATTTAGGAATTTAAATACATATAATTTCTAATATAATAAATAATTGATAATTTAATTGACTTATTAAATTAATTAGGCCCAATCCAAGTATTGAGTCCTAATAAATCAAATTGGGTCTCTAAAGCTCAATAAATAAATTTGGTCTTCTAAAGCCTAATAAATCGAATTGGGCCTCTAAAGCCTAATAAATCAAATTGGGCCTCTAAAGCCTAATAAATCAAATTGGGCCTTTAAAGCTCAATAAATAAATTTGGGCCTCTAAAGCCTAATAAATCGAATTGGGCCTCTAAAGCTCAATAAATAAATTTGGGCCTCTAAAGTCCAATAAATAAATTTGAGCCTCAAAAGTCTAATAAATAAATTTGGGCCTCTAAAGTCCAATAAATCAAATTGGGCCTCTAAAGTCCAATAAATCAAATTGGGCCTCTAAAGTCCAATAAACTAAATTTGGGCCTCTAAAGTCCAATAAATAAATGGATTAATTACAAGGGGGTACAAGGCCCAAGTCTTCATTACCAAAAACTACAAAAACTTTTTGCTATTACCACAAGGTACAAAAATTGTGTGTGTTTCCCAATATACCCTTACTTTTAGTTATATCGGACTTGACTTCTCTCTCTCATAACACACGTGAGCTTTCGGACATCAAGCTTCTCTCGCTACTATTCCTCCAAGAACGGCGACGGGTACGTCCCATCAAATCGGTGGAGTTTGAAAACAGCAGTACAAGTTCAAATTCAAATTTGTTGGCTTGATTATATTTCTTACCACATCCATTGTTTCTCCATTCCACTTGAAAATTGCGTAAAATGGAGATTTCTTTTCCTCCTTGATCGATGAAATTCTAGGGTTTATCAAACTATTTTTTCTCGCTATTTGACTCAAACACCGTTTTTCTCTAATCGGTATTTTGTGTTTCGGTTTTCGAGGCATTCATCCCGTTGCTTGTGTATTGTTCATGGAGCAGAGAATACCGCTTAGTGTGAAATTTTGCGATAAGTGCAAGTTGCTATCTTTGCCTTCGCATTCGCTGCTTTTGTGGTTTGAATCTAGTACGTGAAACGTGGGTGAACTTCAATCTATCCCGCTTTCTTTTGTCTTCTCTGTGGGTAGCTATAACAACACATGTTTAAACAGTCAAGATGATTTCTTGAATATGATTTTCCTCTGTCGTCATTTAAATTTGGGATTGGTGGATGTTTCGTTTGAGCTTGAGTGATAATGTGCAGTGGGCCACATAATGTAATGCATGCTTCAAAGAAATCTAAGCATGGTTACAATGGCATTGATTCTAATAATACTTGCAAGCACAATGGTGCCAGGGGAGATTCTAATCAATTTGCTTCCAACCCTCGTTTATGATATCTCGCCAGTCTTTGAAAACCCCCATGCTTTCTCGATTCGTCTGCCTAAGATAATGAAAAAGGGTGTTGGGGCTGTTTTCACAGTGGTGTGGTTCAGTTTAGATCTGAACTCATAAAGTATTCTACTATTTTGGGATTTAATTTTGATTTTATTAGGAACGACCGTAAATATGTACATGCTTTGTTTGCAAAGATCGACAAACCGCCGAATGTAAATGGTTCATAAAAGCCAGAAATCAACCTCGTTTCTAATCATTTTAGAGTCTATAAAGCTAATTTAATTCACTCGTGTGTTGGGAAGTTGGTAAAGATGAAGCCGCACGCTTGTGTCCTAAGATCATGGCAGAATTTTTCGCCGAATGTCCGTAAGAGGCCCGAAATCGGTGGGAAAGAGATAGTAGATCTCATGCAGATTCAATATGGTATTGATATTTCTTACTCCAAGGCTTGGAGAACCATCGAAAGTGCTAGGAACACAATTTTCGGTAAATATGCCGATTCTTATGCACAATTATCGTGGTATTGTAAGGCCATCACGAACTAACCCCGAAGCATTGTTAAACCGGAGTACCACCTGAATCCGCACATTTTGAACGTGTTTTTATATCATTCAAAGCATGTTGCGATGGCTTTCATTTTGCCGCCCAATGATTTTCATTGATGGGACTTTCATGAAGGGGTCGTGCTCGTGGTACTCTTCTTCTTGTCACCGGAAAAGATGGCGACAATGGTATGTTTTGTGCAAATAACCCGTAATTTAATAATTTTTCATGTTATATTGATCATTTGCATATTTTTTTCATTACCTCAATCATTTCTTTGTCGATTTTTTAGTGGTTATTTCCTGTCGCTTTCGTTGTTGTCTCTTGAAAACACCGATAATCGGGTTTGGTTCCTTGAGAATCTTCGTGATTGTGTCAAGCATAAAAGTCGATTTTTTATTTATCGGATAGGAATTGCGGTTTAATGTCACTTTTAACATCGTTTTTAAAGAGCCACCATTTTTTCTCGCATGTATCATCTATTATCGAATCGAAAGGTCGTTTTTCTTGGTTGGTCAAATCTTAAAAGAGCAAAAATGGGTGAATATTTTAGAGATTGTGCATACGCTCCAAATTTACGTTTATTTGATGAAAAGCTTGCATTATTCAAAGAAATCGGTGGGAGTATTGCTGAACAATGGTTAGAAGATCTTCCGTTTGAAAAATGGGCAATTGCGCACTCTCCCAACATTGTTAGGTTTGGTGAAATGACGCCAAACGCGGCTGAATCGCTTAACTCATGGATTAGAGATTCTAGATCCAAACCTATCACACAATTGATAGATGATATAAGGGTAGGAATATCTAGATGGTTTGTGGAAAGGAGAAAAGAAAGTCGGACACTGACCGGTGCTTTGGTACCACAAAAGGAGGGTTTATGGCATCATCTTACCGATATCAGTAGTAGTTGGTTTGTAGCCGAGTGCCCGGGCGGGAATTATGAAGTCTCATCCTCACCATCAGTTCGTTAACCTTGATAATAGAATATGTACTTGCAGCCATGGCAGGTTTTAGGTTTCCCATGCGCCCATGCCGTTCTTGTCATTAGACGTCACCGTCGTCGAGTTTTTAACCATGTGGATGAGTGTTTTTTAAGTCCAATTACAAAAAGTGTTATGAGAAAGATTTGAAACCTATCCTTACAGACAGAAATGTATGATTGTGCAGATGAAAACAATATCATTATTCTGCCTCCATTGCTGAATCGTACTCAGGACGGCCTAAGAAATTGCGGAATCCTTCATATGGAGAGTGGAGAAAACGAAGGCCCAATTTCGCACCGGATGCAAAATGTTTGCCAAGCATGATAGTCTAACTTATGGCAAGATATTGGACTTTTTGGCTTAACAGAAATTAAGGTAAATTTTTAATCGCATAAATTTAATGTGTGTTATCGATTCAATATTAATGTACTCGTTTTAATTCATTTTCTTTTTTCTTAATTCAGTGCCTTTGTTATTTTCAATTTTTGAAATTGATGCCTATGATGTTGGGATGCCTTTTGAAGTTGGGATGCCTTTAAAGTTGATATGGCTTTGTATATTTATTTTCCCCCAATTAGTTGTTGTTTCATAATCACAATGTATTATGGCCTCGTTTTTGGATTTCATCTGGTGAAACTAGCAGGTTCATCTTTTTAGTTTCCCCGGGGTGAATTTTTTTGTATGGTTGGTTTGCATATATATGTTCTCGGCAAATGTACACCGCCCTATTTGATTTAATGAAAATTAAAGCAACTTGCTTTTTTGTACCAAAGCATTAATACCTATGCATCTTACATTCTACGGACTAATCTAGAACAAAGATAAATACTTATGCATCTTACATTGTACTTGCTAATCTAGAACAGAATCGCTTTTATAAGTAAACTTATAATGACGATAGCACAAATAGTTATGAAATTGCACAAAAGCAATGTAGTAAGGGTTAATGCGTAAGTGGTTGAACCATTTCCAGGACCATTATACCCTAATTTATGCCGCTTAGTTTCTATTATATGGTGCATAGTTGAATCGCACCTGCTCCGGTGGGATGATGTCCATATTCATTGGCACACACCATTGACACCAACCATGAGTTTGACAACCGTTGTAAAGCCTCCCGGGATTCTTGCTTGATTCTGAAACCTTAATTGTTGTAATGCCTCCACAAATTGGACATGGTGATTTTTTGTACCTCAAGTATTGAGTTGTGAAACTATTCCCGCTAGATGTTGACATGATCACCAATCTTTTGTTAAAAAAATCCCTTCTCCTTAAGCAAGTAAAAATGTGTTGACAAATATATGGATATATATAGAAAAGTTGGTAGTAAGGAAATTTCGTTGGCAACGGTAAAATTCTTGTAACGGTAATAATTACAACGGTCCATTTTTTATTTTTTATACCCAAACTTCGTTGTTGCAATAATTTATTTACATGTGCAATTTTTCCCGTGTCATTGCAATTATAATTGCATGATTGTCATTGTTTTTGCTACGTGGAACTATAAAGTCGATGTTGCAATTAATATTATTACGTAACAATATATTAAGCATCATTGCAAATTTTTTTAAATTGTTTCGGTTCTATTACGTACCTTTGTATTTATTAACTTTTTATTTTTGCAACCGTCCTTAAACATTGCACTTCGAGCTTATATATTGCAATTATTCGTAAATGGTTTAACTAACCAATAAAAACTTGCAATCTTTATTAATAATTAACGATTCGATTTTAAAAATTCCAATCATAAGTAAATTATCAAGAAATGAGTTTAATTCAAGCAACAACAAAATTAAGCACAAAAATATAAAACATTTAAAATATAGCAAAAATTACAAAAATAGAGTTTCATTACATTAATAGAACTAACTATAATTATAACATTACTAACTAAATAATACACATAAATAACATATCTAATTATTATACCCTCATTGGATTCTCCAAGGTGTTCAAACACCGAAAACCGTCCCATAGCCATTCTCGCAAAGCTCCGTGAGCAAATGGGAATGCATACCCATGCTTTTATGATACATGAATAGTGTCCCCTCTGGTTCCATTCTTAATAAAATCCACTCTTTGTCGTCATCTCTAGTACAAAGAGGGGTGAAGCTCATCAAGCTATTCACCGGTACTTCAAGCCCTTGCAGCTTCATCACGAATCTAACCTAGATATTATTCTCACGAATCCACATAACATGACCTTCATCCCTCTTACAAAATATTGAGTACAAAATAAGGGTTTTATCATCCAAACTCCCTAAACTGAATTCTCGACTCCAAAAATGACCTTCCAAAGGAATGTCAATGAATTCATATTTTTCGTAATAAATATCAAATGCACAAATTCCATAATGTTTCCCAAGATTATGAATCGCCAATGCAGCTTTACCATTTACGAAGACCCCGGGCTCGAGAAGGGGTTTCAAAGGGAAATCACCAAATGTTTCCACGTCTTAGAGTTGTCAGAGAACATGCTTACTTCTATTTTTGCGTCAACATTATTAAATAAGCATATCCTAAGCAACTTGTACTCACAGAGTACAAAGATCATACCCCAACCCAAAAACACATAACACCACTTACTCGGGGATGGAAATCGATATCGAACGACGTTATCTTCAACCCGCCTCGCAGTCACCGGATTCCCCAAATAGAACTCGTCGGTCCCGGTTGCGTAAATGCATTTATTCCAAAGGCAGCTTGCTAACGCCTCGAATTTGGCATCAAAGTCGTTTATAACCCTCCTCACAACACCGTTGCCTGTTTCTCATAAACCAGCAGGATGAAAGCCAAATTCCTCCTGGACCGAGAAATGAGTATTTTCCCGCTTTCTCATCTCCTCCATATGCTTCTCCAACGCGAAAAACTTGCTGGAGATCATGGCATACAGTAACTTGCTTACAGTCTTGAATCGCACGAGAGATTTTGGTGGCACTCTAGAAAGGATTTCCACCATTATCTCCTCTCGGAAATATTTCACCATCGCAGCGATTTTTTTAGAAAGGGCAATTTTTGCTAGAAGTAATTTGATCTTGAGTTTTTTTAAATTTTTGCAATGATGTGTAGTGTCATTTCGATTTGCCGAGGGACATATATATAAACTTTTCTAGATAAGAACACCAAACGTCACAACGAAAAGAATGGAAAAGGGCGCCATTTTCAGTGAATGGTACTTACCTCCCGTATTTTAAATATATTATTTTGCAAATTATTTTAAATTGTTTCCATTGGTTGTGACGTTTAAACATTAAGAAATAGATTCCCATGTATCAAATTTTCCAAGAATATATTACATTTCATCTTTGTTTAAAATAATAAAAATTAAATAATTATTAGTTTGAAAAGATTAAAAATTAAATAATTTTCTCGTTGGTATATTTGTGAGATGAGTTCATGCATGTACTAAATTTGTTAAAGAAAATAGGAAAATAAAACTTATTTGCTAAAGAAAATAAAATAAAAAAAAATTGTGAGATGAGTTCATGCAAAAACTTATTAAGAAAATAAACACAAGTTCATGCAAAAACTTATTGAATCTTAAATTAAGTTTAATTTTTGTGTTGGTAAATTTATGAGATGAGTTCATGCATGAACTTAATTTGCTAAAGAAAATAAAATAAAAAAATTGCAGAAAATTATTACATCTTAAATCAAGTTTAATTTTTTTGTTGGTATATTTGTGAGATGAGTTCATTCATGCATACAATTTGCTAAAGAAAATAAACACAAGTTCATGCAAAAATTATTACATCTTTTATCAAGTTTAATTTTTTTGTTGGTATATTTCGAGATGAGTTCATGCATGCACTCAATTTGCGAGAAAATTATTATATTTCAAATGAAGTTTAATTTTGAGTTGGTGTCTTTTGTGACATTAGATCATGCATGCACACAAATTTCACCATTTACGAGTACACAAATCACTATAGATAAAAATAGAGATAAAAACAGAGATAAAAACATTTAAACAGACATCTATTACATGCATTAACAATCATACATCAATGTTTAATTCCCCAAAACACTAGTTCTGCTTCGTGCATGAATTAAAAGTACCGTGAGTACTGTAATACAGCCTCATGCAATAAAAACATCCCAATATGCAATTTTTTAACAGCTTAAACTTCAACAGACATCGGATCCATAAACCACTCGACCATTCTTGATCTGTATTGGCCGGAAGCCGTATGCGGCAGGACTCCCTTTTTGGCTTTACTCCTAAAATTGCATTCTCAATATTCATGCAAACTATTACTCCACAGTCAATGATTCTTCAGATTGTTGAAGGCTTGGTTCATGGAATGGATTCTTCCGACGACTATGTAGAAGGGGGTATTTAGGTTTCCTATTTTCCTCGACACCCCTTAGGATCTCCTCGACATACTCTAACCGGAGTTTGTAAAACAGAAAAAAACTTGTAAGGAATACATTATTTATTTTGTATAAATAATAATAATGCAATTATATTTTATGTTCTCACCACAAATCTCGATCTGTCCAAATGAACGTCCTTGTTTGAATTCCTCGGCTTCATTGAATTAAGTAACCTCCACTCACCGGTTTTCGGGTATAACTTCAAAAGAGTCCGGTGGTCACCAATCCCAGAATTCTTTGTCATTATTGGGAACAAAAGCGTATTATCCACTCCCAAATTCCTCGGTTTATCATTAATAAAACTATTCCTATTCTTTCCGACGATAGTCTCTTGTTATGAATTAAATCCTACAAACATTTAACATTGAAAATCCTATGTTAGTTTCTTGTATACTTGTTATTGTGTGATTAAAAGTTAAAAATTAATCATACCCAAAGATATGGAAGAAAAAATAACAATTTTCGAAGCCCCTCCTTTTCTTTATACTTGTCAAGTAATATATCCGACCAAGTATCAATGACTGCAACATTTTTAAATCGACTTAATATTACACAAAACAAATCATATGCAATTTAATATAATATTATACAAAACAAATCATATGCAAAAATAGTACTAACCGAAGATGAAATCCTCTCATGATGTAGTATACACAATATGTCCTTTAGGAAAATCTCGCCATGGGTTGATGTCCTCTCCAAGACACATACCTCAAAAAAGATAAAAATTGTTACCGAAAATATAATTATAAAGTACTCACACAAGGACCGCAGTTGACATTAAGTCGACCGATAAGTAAGAAATTCTTACCCTTCTTTTTTCTCTCGCCCAGCCCATCCTCAATCAGGACCCTTGATATGTTCGTTAGTCATGCTCACAAAGAACAAACTTTTTTGCCATCTAAAATTACAAACTCTTTTTGAAACTTCTCAAGTTCCTCCATTTCTCGAGTATTCATTTGCGGTGTAATTTCAATTGGTCTTCTATCATCCTTCCTTGTTCTCTCTTTTACTCTCAATGTAAGAGATGTTGGCTCAACCACCATTTTGCCCTTCCTCTTCCTATTTTCCGGTGTCTTATCAACATTAATATTCAATACCGGCGCATCATCAATTTTTATTGTGTCCTTCGATTTGCATTCTCTTCTCGCTAGCTTCTCATTTTTTCCTTTCAATATGCAGATCTGCTATTGTTTCCATCCTCTCAATATTCTCGGGATTCCGGTATATCCGAGTTGGTGTTGGAACCGTTAATTCACAAACTTTTGCCTTCAATAATCTGTTCTCTTCCTTCAATGAGTGCAACTCCTTTTCAATTGTTGTTATTTCATCTCTATATACATTATCTCTAAGCTCCTGTCCTCTTTCAATGTTTTATCAAATTCCAATTCTTGATTCCTTTTAAATATTTCTATCTCTTCCTTCATCGTCTCAATCGATTTAATTTTTCAAAACCAATTCCTTCATTCTTTCTAATTCTTTCTCCACTTTCTGCCTTTTTTCAACCTCAATTTTCATTTCACACTCCAACTCATCCTTCGTGCATCCGTGTAGGCGCTTTATCTTTCTCGGTCTCCATTACATTTTTTCGCATATTCCCACTCCAATCACCTTCTGTCAAAGAATCGCCTCCTCAATTTTCCGAACTAACTCACAATTCTCAACATTTGTCAACTCAGCTATTTTATCCTCTACGTGACAAACATCATCTCTAACATCCACAGATTCTACCACCCGACCCGAACAATTATGTAGATCAGGGTTCCCCATCTTCACAGATAATGATCGATTGAATCGGGCCGCAACCACCATTTCAATTTTCTCATTTACTCGACAATCTTCAACTCCCCGACCGAGTTATATTCAAATTAAAACTTGGAAGATCATCGTGCATCCCCAAAAATCTTTCTTTTTCTCGTGGCCCTCTACTTTCTCTAAATTTTCTTCAACTTTATCCCTTCCTTTCTCTCGATATTTCTTCAATTATGTTACTTGAATCTGATTTCTTGCCTAAAACATTCATTTCTGAAATCAAACTAGTCTCATTCTTATCATTATTCACCGTGGTCAGTAGAGTCAAACATTATTTGAAGGGCCAACAGAAAAATCAATATTTTGAATCGGGCACTCTTCTCTCGATATCATTAAATCGAATGTTACTCCCTGTACGGAAGTACAATTATCTAGTGCGATTGACATAAACCAGACGTGGAAGGACCCTTATCATATTTACCACTTGTCAATGGAGTTGGCTGTGATTAACCGTCGCAAAGAATTTCGTCTTTCTTCGATCAATTCTCATCTTTGGTTTTTAAACCTTCCTTGGATGAACTTTCTCGAATCACTTCCGTTTCGCTCAATCTCCTTGTTCCAATAATTTACCAAAGAACTAAATTTTTCCTTTTCTATAGCCCTTGGCTTTAGAACAAGTCTACGAATCCGCCATTCGGAAAAAAAAATATTCGCATTTGGTTAGTGGCATTAAATTAAATTAATTATAAACATTCTAGCAAGGAATATCATATCATACCTTTGACTCTTTTAGCTTACAAAGATCATAACGTTGCAATTTCTTGTTCAATTCACTCAGATCCCATCTCAAAAACGTGGAATCCATTATCATTCACCGGTTCAATCAAATTAGTATGCTCGCACAAACTTAATCAGTAAAGTAATTTATTTGGTTAATTAAATATAGTAAAATATAATTAAAACATATTTTAGGTAATGAATATTTCAAAATTTAATACTCACAGGAAGTAACATAGCACATCCTCAGGCTCGAAAATTTCTTGATCCCTTAATTTGATTTATCGGAAGATCGGCAATCGGCTTGCACCGGTCATAGTTTATTATTTGCTGAAATTTATCAAGAAAAACAACAAAGTGCCATGATATTGTTGAATTTTGTGTTGGTGCCAGCAATATTGCTAATAAATAGCAATGCGTCAACCGTGCAACATCTCTCGCATCTTGTTTTGGTAGACATCTTAAGCATCTCACTCAGCTTATCCAATAAATTATGCTTGTACAACAGATAATTTCCATTCGATGATTCAATCTCATTCCCAAAACATCTCCTTGCCCATCTAGGTAATTCATAATCATTCACCCGAGTGGAATTTCATCACTTCCACAACTTACCCCAAGAATCGATTGAACATCTCTACTCGTTATCATCAGCTTTTCACCACCCATCACAAAACAATTCTTAGAAACATTGAATGTCAAAGAAATGCTACGAATATCATCCTCATACTTACCGCACCTCTTTTTAAGAACATCATAGTCTCGCTTTCATTATACCATTAAACAAGAACCTTAAAGGTGTCTTCTTTATTTCTTTAAGATGACATTCTCTAAAGGTCAATTCTTTCAATTCCTTCACTTCTTTGTCTTAAAGTTGCTTCTATAATAAGTTGTATTCTTTTTACTATAATACTTCTGAAATAAAATAATCATACAAAAACTATTAATCTATAAAACTTCATGGTAGAATAATAATTTATATGATTATCATAACACATACCAAAACCATTTTTGGGTTTAAGTTCTCCATCACTCTTTTCTCAAGTAGAATCTTCCAAGAATTCATTTATTGGACCAAAGATTACAACTTAATCAAGTACTGTCTCTATTACTTACTTATCATTTTTAGCAGCAAAATACGATATGACAACAAATTAACTTTTATTTTCTATTAAATTACACACATTTAATCATACCATATTTTTCACTTTCGATTCCGAATGTTTCCTTCTTTTCTCGATGCTTAACTTTCCTCTTCGTAAAAGGCCTTGTTTGAATCTAAATTAAAAAATAAATAAAGGTGTATCAAAAAACCAAATAAAGGCCTTTGGTTCTGATAAATCAATTATTATAACAGTTCATACCAATCCGAAGATCGGGACCTTTTACTTCCACTTTGTTTTCTTAATTTTCTTTTTCCAGAGGGAATATCTACAAAAAATTATATCATAATCAAAATACTAAATATTATGGTTTCCAACCAATCTTTACTAATATTTTTTACATACGAGTAATCAAGACGTACTATCCATTTTTACTTCAATTTTCTTTTACTTACATTGAATCCTCTATTCTTCCGCTCTTGGAATTCATGTAAAACAACAGGGAAAAAAATTGGTCGTGCGGCTATATATACACCATTGTTGCAAATTTTTGTATGAATTGCAAAATAAAATTGCAAACCGCAAATCAAACAATTGCAATCGTTATACAATAATTGCAACTAGTCGATGAAAATCGCAACAACGAGAACATTTCGCAACATCTACTTCAGCTTTTGGCAATACTTGCAATTTAAATCGTAGAACATAAAATCGAAATGAATTCTCCATCGAATATATACGTAAAGATACAATCTAACCTTTCTCAAATTCATCCTTCTTTACGTTCTTTAAAGCTAATTTATTGTTCTTCCTAATCATATGCAAACTCCTTAGTTTTCCTTTTTGGTCTCACCATTTCTTCAAAAACAGTAAATTTAGTGAAAAAATGGGGGCATTACCAGAGCATCACAACACTAAAATAGTATCCGCACTAAAAATTATTGGGGCATTGCAATTTATTGAAATTTATTGAAATAACGATTTTTAATTTTAAACGGGCATTGCAATTTTCGAAAAAATAGCGACCCATTGAGCTGATTTTCAAACAAAATCTTACCCTTTTTACTCGACGGTGGTCGGATAATTTACTAAAGCTACGCCGGAAAATAGAAAACCCTAGACGAACAGGAAACCTACGCAAAGTCGGGACGAAGCTCGACGAAGGTTCTTGAACAGGATACTTACCCAAACTTCTCGGTATTCGACGAAGCTCAATTTTCACTTGACGAACAGAAAGATAATGCCACCAGATTATGAAATTCTCGAAAAAATTCCACGAAGAAGATGAAGTGAAATTTCAAACGTGTTCTTGATTTTTTTGAATTGATTTGAAACGAAAATTATATGAAGGAAGGTGTATTATTTTGGCCGCATAAAAAAGTACATTGGGAATGGAAATATGAATAGTAACTAGATTGAAAAAGTCTTTTTCAACTAAAGTCATATCCTATGGGAAATGAGGGGTAAAGTTGGAAATTACAATGTTATTGTATCTAGTGGTAATGCTAAAAAGTTTTTGTACCTAGTGGTAATGTTAACACCCATTTTGTACCTACCGGTAATGGCCCCTAAATAAATTTGGGCCTTTAAGGTCCAATTAATTGAGTTGGGCTTCTAAAGCCCAATAAATCATGTCAGTTTCTAAAGCCCAACAAATCATATCAAATCTAACAAATCAAATCATGGAAGCATATTCCACGAAGATGCCGGGAATATTTCTGATTTAACAGCTGCACTCCATTAAACCTAGGGTTTCCATCATCTATAAATAGGGTCTCATTTACCATTTCAAAACACACTAAACACACGAAAAGCATCAAAACACACGGATTTTGAGTTTTGCGGATCAAGTTCGGCGATTCAAGGAGTTCTTCAGTTCTTCATCAAGAACGGCGTTCAATCCGAGATCAAGGTGCTAAGCCCCTCCGATTGACGTTTCTCCCGCAGAATTCTTCAAATTCTTCGACAAAGACGGCGTTTGATTCGAGATCAAGGTGCTAAGCCCCGATCGACGCTTTCTCCTTCAAGTTCGTCAACAACGGTTTCAACCCCGACAAACCCTAAGACAAGTCAAAGTTAACCATGAAGAGAGAATCGAGGAGTTCTAGAGATTGTACCCGAATAGTCGCTTGATTTAAATTTAATTATCTTTGTAATTCCAATTTTTGCTATTTATTTATTTAAATACGAAAATTTGTGTTTACAAATTTTTCAAACCCTAAGACAAGTCAAAGTCAACCACGAAGAGAGAATCGGAGGAGTTCTAGAGATTGTACCGAAAAATCGCTTGATTTAAATTTAATTATCTTTGTAATTCCAATTTTTGTTATTTATTTATTTAAACACGAAAATTTGTGTTTACACATGCATTTTCCAATCATTTAAAAATATATATTGAACTAAATCAATAAGGCAAATAATTATTGGTTTATTTCTATAAAGGTAAAGTCTAGTGTGAACCATGGTTCACACAAGATATCCATGAAACTAGATCCATTTTATAATATGGATCTATTTTTATAATATGGGTCAAATACCAACTACCCATACACCTCCTCCGATCCATCGCACGTACTCGACGCCGGTCGCAACCTTGTGCCTCCCCACACCGTCCCCTTTGCCATTGAATGAAAGGTTGTTAATAAAAGCGGGATCTCAAATTTGATATTTAGAGAGAGGAGAGAGAAAAAAGGATGATTAGTGTCGTCTCTCCTAGAGTGAATGAAATGAAATTTAGGTTCTCAAAATCAGTAAATATCTATTGAATGTTGGCTATAAATTTCGCAAATTTGAGTTCTCAAATCAAAATTTATGTTGAATTATTTTATTATTGCGGAGAAACACGAGGATTTTTAATTCCAATGAAACTCTCTCGTGTCTTTATGCCTTCGCCGGGCGATGCGGCGGAACAAAGTTGCCGGGCGACGCGATCTCGCGGCGAGGATGGATGCGGGCGACGGCGGTGAATTGTGAGAGGATGGTAGTTGTCGGCGAGATTGGTGGTGGTTGGTGTTAATTGGTTGTTGCAGGTAATTTGGTGTGTGCGACAAGGGTGCAGATCTGGTGAAGAAGGTAGGTGTACTCATCGGGCCGTGAGGGTGCACTCACCAATCCGATGGGTGTATCTCGTCCAATTCGCCTACTACAATTTCGTTCGATCATATCTTTTGCGTATGAACTTCGATTGAGATGATTCTTTTCTACGTAAAGCTCTCACGGCCCTCTTTCTAACCATGCAATTTCTCATTTGATTTGACTAGATTATCGGTCCTCAACTTGTCCTCAAAGTTGGCCTCAAACCTACAATTTCCAACTCAAAACACCAAATCCAATAATCAAATGCAATTGGACAATTAATTGTGAATTAACATGAAAATTATATCAAATTGAGACGATTAAGCAATCAATAATCATGTAATTATTCACCCTAATCATTAATACTCTTCAACAACGAAGACTAATACTTTATAGTAAAGGAACTAATACTCTTACGTAAAAGGAACTAATACTCTTCTGAAATGAGCTAATACTTTTAAGTGAAGAGAGCTAATACTTTTCAAATCAGCAGACTACTACTCTTTAGTAAATGGTACTAATACTCTTCAATAAAAGGAGCTAATACTCTTAATTGAAGAGAACTAATACTCTTTAGTAAATGATACTAATATTCTTTAGTAAATGGACTAATATTCTTCAATAAAGGGGACTTATACTCAAGGTTGTAAAAATCGGAAATCGATAATCGGACGCTTTGTGGCCGCCAGCGCCTAGGCCGCTTAGACCCCGCCTAAACTTTTTTGATTTTTTTAAATTTTTATATAAAAATTTAAAGAATCGGCCGCCTAGACCCCCTAGCCCGCCTAGGCGACGCCTAACCCCGAAAACACCTAGCCTCGCCTAGCCACGAAAATGCCTAAAACATCGAAATTTGGCGAATCATGCGCGGCCGCCTAGGCCGATTTTTTCATCATTGCTTATTCTTGATAAAGAGATGCTATGCATAATTTTTTTCTAAAACTCCAATTACGCCCAACTTATAATGAGCTATATGTTTGATCCATATTTACTAAATGGGTTATGTGTTTTGATGCATATTATAAAATGGATCTAGTTTTATGGTGAACCATGGTTCACCCTAGTCACACTCTTCTATAAATCCCAAACAAATTTGTTTACACAATTACATTGTCCAAAGACCTACATACAAGAATATTTAACACATATTATACATACTTCTTCTATCTCGGTATAAGTTACTTATTTTTCATTTGGTCTGTCTCACTATAAGTTATCCATTTTATTTTTAGTAACAATACACTTTCTATTATTTGCACATATGTCATTCATTTACCCTTAATTTTACTTAAATCTCTTACTTTTTCTTCTCTTTCCATTACATCATTTTACTATATCGACATTATACCCCTCTCGTCCCATAGAAGTTATCATAGGAGGGAGTGCACAAACTTTAAGAAAGAAAAATAATGATTGGGGTTTTAAGCAAGGAGTGATTTTGTAAACTATTATGTATAAAATAAAAAAATTATTGAGTTTTGTGTATATATGAGACAAAAATAATGATAACTTTTGTAAATTAGTGAAAATTGTGAGCGTGAAGTTTATAAAGAGTTTTCTATTTTAAAGGTATGAAACTTAGTGGACAAACAATAAATGAAAGTGTGAAAGGTTTTATGGGACGAAAGGAGTGTTGTTTTATGTAAACCCGTTCACATATTAATTCAAGGTGGAGTTTCTTACTTACTTATCTACTTTGCCACCTCAAAGATTTAAGATTTAAAACATGGAAGAAAATATATTTTCTTGTGGTTAAAAAAATGATATGATCGTGGTATATTAGGATTAGGAAAGAGAATTTCGATTGAGAGAATTGTGAAATATAAAAATCTCCATATTTGATATAAATTTTGAATGTTTGGATCAGTCAAAACCAACTTTTGAGATAATTAGGGATTAATATTTTGTGGGAGATACATAAGATAAATATTTGTAATTATCTACACAATATATATATATATATATATATATTATATTTATAATATTATTATTTTTTAAAAATTCTAAAAGAAATTAATTATCTTTGTAATTTTAGAAACCCATGAAATTTTTTATAAATATGATTGTAAGGTTTAATGTAAATCTAAAATAACTAAGTTGAGAAGTTTAGGGGTGTTACATCCTACCCTTCTTAGAAAAATTTTCGTCCTCGAAAATTAGTACTAAAACGATCCATGCATAACTTGAAATAGTCCTCTTTGAAATATAACATGATGCAAGTGCATATATTATGTGATCATCTTTTCCATGATCAAAAAGTAAACTAGTGTATAATTTATATCATACTTTATTTGAGTTGCAACGGTGAGAAGAGGTGGATGTCGTGACTATAATTTATAAAATGCATGATTTTATTTTTATTCAAAAACAAGATTCTAAAAAAGTTTTTTTAACAAGTCTACAAAAACGTAGCCCTCGCTTCCGATACCACTGTCACGCCCCAATTTTCATAAATAAAATTTTCGAAAATAAATAATAATTTTAAAATAAAAGGCGTGAACAAAAATTCTGATTTAAAAAAACTACAACTTTATTTGACAATAAAATAATTTTGACAATCAGTGGTAGACTTTAAAATTTAAAATCGCTTTCTCAAAGCAATTTATTTTAAAAATGTAATTGTGACAAAAATAATATTATTTCATTAAACTTCACTGTAAAAATTAATAACGAAATAAAAGTTTATAAAATTTATATATTAATCGAATGTCATCTACCGCCTCTTCCCGCCATCACCTCCTCACTGAAAAAATGTAAACTAGATTGGGGTGAGCAAAACCACTAGCTCAAGTGGATCACTTTGTCACAGCTTAAATATGACATATAAATAAAATCAATCAACTCACATAGGATGCATATAAATACCGTGGTCAATATATGTACCTCCAAGGAGCTTTCCTCCCGAACCGTAGTCCCCATAAAGTTACAACGACCTTGCCTTTGAAGTAACCAAATAACGTATGTAATATGTGAACGTAGTATGATGTAGCAAGCAATAAATTCACATGAATATTTAAAGGTGATAAAGTAGATACATAAGTAAGAAACCCCACCTTGAATTAATAAATTTATGCAATGCAATTCTATTGATGAGTCTTGTTAATCTCATCTCCATAAATTGTTGAAGAGAAAGAGATGAAAATTGGAAGAAACATATTTGTGAGTATGAAATTTTTCTAGGCTAGGTCTCATATAAATAGATATATTAGGCATGGGCTTGGGCTTAGGTTTTAGTGAGATAAGTACTAGAATTTAAATACTAAAAATAACTATTAAATCTTTATCTCAAAGATTTAAGATTTAAAACATGGAAGAAAATATTTTTTTCGATTAGGGAAAGGGTGACTCGAACCCATAACCTTTGAGTCATATATAATGGAGCTCTAACCACTTGAGCTCTAACATTGAAGAAGATATATTTTCTTGTGGTTAAAAAAAAAAAATATGACCGTGTATAATAGGATTAGGAAAGAGAATTTAGTTTGAGAGAATTGTGAAATATCAAAATCTCCATATTTGATATAAATTTTGAATGTTTGGATAAGTCAAAACTAACTTTTGAGATAATTAGGGATTAATATTTTGTGGGAGATACATAAAATAAATATTCGTAATTATCTACACATTATATATATATATATATATATATATATTATATTTATAATATTATTATTTTTTGAAAATTCTAAAAGAAATTAATTATCTTTATAATTTTAGAAACCCATGAATTTTTTTATGAATATGACTGTAAGTTTTAATGTAAATCTAAAATAACTAAGTTGAGAAGTTTAGGGTGTTACATCCTACCCCTCTTAGAAAAAATTTCGTCCTTGAAAATTAGTACTAAAACGATGCATGCATAACTTTGAAATAGTCTTCTTTGAAATGTAACATGATGCAAGTACATATATTTTGTGATCATCTTTTCCATGATCGAAAAGTAAACTAGTGTATAATTTATGTCATACCTTATTGGAGTTGCAACGGTGGGAGGAGATGAATGTCGTGACTATGATTTATAAAACGCGTGATTTTATTTTTATCCAAAAACAAGATTCTAAAAAAGTTTTTTTACAAGTCTATAAAAACGTAGACTGCTCGATACCACTCTTGTCACACCTCAATTTTCATAAATCATTGTCGGATTTCACTAGAGACAAAATTCATTGATTGGGGGCCGAAACCGCTCGTGTTTGTTAATGCGTGGACCTCCCATCCAAACTTCAAAGATTTTGTTGATAGTTGCTGGAAAAGTGCAGTGGTAACAAAGTTGGAGAGGCTTTATTTTAAAGGAGAGATTGTAGCAATTACAAAGCATAAGCTAAAAATTTGGAGCAAGACTGAATGCGATTCTATCGATTTAAAAATATCGATAGTTTGAAGAAAAAGATTCATGAATTAGACATTGTAGATGACGCTTTTGGGCTTGAAGACTCAAATTGTCTGAAAGGAGATTGGCAACGGCGGATCTTTTAAAATATTTAGGATGGAAACACGGGCTGGCCGCTCAAAAGGCAAGAATCACTTGAGCCAAAGAAATGATGCCAACACAATTTTTTCACAAAGCGATTAATCGTAGATGGAAAGTGAACGAAATTGTTGGTATTCAATACGAAATAGGGTGGGTTGAAGAGGTGGAAGGGGTGAAAAGAATAGTCGAGAGCATTTTCAAAGCCACTTTAAAAAACAAGACGTGAAGAGGCCACACCGGAATCAAACTTTTGATTGCAAGAAATTAATCGATGCCGAGAATAGTATGTTATGTGAGCCTTTTACAAAAGAAGAAATCCGAAAAGCCTTGTGGAATTGTGATAGCTCCAAAGGTCCGGTCCGGACAGCTTTCAACATTAAATTTTTCAAGGAATGTTGGAGTACGGTGAAAGGAGACATAATGAAATTTTTTGAAGAATTCCATTCGGTGGAAAACTTGTGAGAGGGATCAACCCGTCATACATTGTTCTCATTCCCAAGAAAGAAGATGCGAGGTTGCAGAATGATTTCCACCCCATTTCTCTCATTGCTAGCGTCTACAATATACTAGCTAAAGTCCTTGTTGGTAGATTAAGTAGAGTGATGGATGATTTAATTTCCGAGAATCGAGTGCATTCATTGGTAGCCGGTTAATTTATGATGGGGTCGCATTCTTAATGAGGTGCCGGAGGAAGCTAATGCAAAAAGATTGATAGAGTCTTCTTCAAAATCGATTTTGCCAAAGCATACGACTTCGGTTGATTGGAATTTTCTTGACAAGATGATGAAGCAATTCAACTTTTGTGCTAAGTGGAGAAAATGGATTATTGAATGTGTTTCTTCCGCTACTTCAAATTTTCTCGTTAATGGCAGCCCATCGATGAACTCAAGCTTGAACGGGTCTTAGATAGGGGACTCTCTTTCCCCTTCCCCGTATCTTTTAGTAGCGGAGGGACCGAGTTTAATGGTGCAAAAGGTCAGTAGAAGAAGGTTTACTCGTGGCGGCTGAAATGGGCACTAAAATAATTAAAGTTTTCCACCCGCAATACGCCGACGATATGATTTTCATTACTTTGGGAACACCGTCTAATTCTAGAGCTATGCGGATGATCCTTAAAAACTTTGAACTCTTTTCTGGCCTTAAGGTAAATTTCAAAAAATATTGTGTTTTGGGGTTAATGTGGAGGAGTCAAGAATCGAGCAGATGGCACAAATTTTGGAGTGTCCAAAGGGGGTCTTTTCCTTGTTCCTATTTAGGTATTCAAGTGGGAGGCAATTTTAAGAAAGCAAATGAATGGAATAACATCATACAAAGAGTAAAATCGAAAATTAAATCATGGAATCACAAGAAATTGTCCCTCGGTGGGTGAGTCATTCTTCTCAATGCACTTGTCTTAAGACCGCCTCGCTTATCACCTATCCTTTTATAGGGCTCCTTCGAAACCTTTGTGTGAGATCAATTCTTTGTTGCGAAATTTTCTTTTGGGGGCGGGAGAATCAGAGAAAAATTGCTTAGTTAAACTGGAAATTGATTTGTTTACCGTAATCGAAAGGCGGTTTGGGGGTCCGGATTTATATTGTTTTAACAAGACTCTTTCGGAAAAATGGCTCAGGCGTTTTTAATTAAATAGTGAGTGTCTTTGGGGTCGGGTGTTGTCTTCTATACATGGGCAAAGTTAGGTTGAGTAGAGAGGGTTGTGTTTTGATTAATGAGGGGAGAATTCGTTCTAAATGGTGGAGAGAAATTGTTAATTTAGCGTCGGGATAAGGGAATTGGTTTTCTCTTAATTTAGAGAGAGTTTTGGGAGATGGCTGGGGGACTAATTTTTTTAACGATTCTTGGGCAAATTCCGAGTCGCCAAAGTGCTTTTGTTTCCTAGAGTGTATAATATCTCGTAGAGATAGATGTATTTCGCTTAGAGAGATGGGCTCTTGGGAAGGGGACGTATGGGAATGGAGATGTGTGTGGAGGAGAGAACTAGTGAGTCGTGATAACTATTATATCGCTCCTTTCTTTGATTTGATTAACAGGTTTAAACCAATTCAAAGTGCAGTAGATAGTTGGAGATGGAAAATTGCTTCAGATGGTAGATATTCCACCAATTCGCGCATCTTGTTTTCTCGTGGGACGAAAAGGCTGCTTCCTGCATTCAAGCGGTGGATAGAGATCACTTTAGATGGGTTTGGAACAAGATAGTGCCACTCAAGGTGTCGGCTATGGCGTGGAGGTTACCGCATAATAGGCTTCCGACGAAAGATAATTTGGTGAGGCGTAATGTGCACTATCAATGGACCGGCGTTAAGTGCGGTTTACGTGAGTGTCCTTTGGAAATGGCTCAACACCTTTTTCTCCTTTGTCCAAGAGCCTTGGAAATTTAACGAGTCATTACCGGTGGTTTGGGGTTTCTTTATCTCAATATCAAGTTATTACAGATCATTTTCTTTCGCAAGCCGGATTAATTCATGGAAAGAAAGGTATGAAACTTGCAATCTCCATTTGGGAGTGTGTTGTTTGGGTTATGTGGAAGACAAGAAATAATTATATTTTCAATAGCAAGGAGTGCAACTCGAGCTCGATCGTGGACGAGATCAAAGGAAGGGTTTGGAGTTGGTGTCTTTTGAGAAAATTTATTGATAGTAATGCGTCTTTACGTGCTTGGATTATTTAATCCAAAATCAGATTGTGAGTATTAATGTTTTTCTTTTCTTGAATTACTTTTGTATTTTTGGGTATTGCTCATACCGGTATTTTTATAAAATACCTTTTTGCACGAAAAGAAAATTAAAATAAAAGGCATGAACAAAAATTTTAGTTAAAAAAAAAAGACTACAATTTTATTTGACAATAAAATAATTTTGACAATCAGTGGAAGACTTTAAAATTTAAAATCGTGTCTCAAAGCAATTTATTTTAAAATATCAATTCATACAAAAATAATATTATTTCATTAAACTTCACCGTGTAAAAATTGATAACGAAATAAAATTTTATAAAATTTCTAATATTAATCGAATGTCATCCACCGCCTCTTCCCCCATCGGCTCCTCGGTGCGAAAAAAATATAAACTAGATTGGGGTAGCAAAACCACTAGCTCAATGAGGTCACTTTGTCATAGTTAAATATAGCATATAAATAAAATCATCAACTCACATAGCATGCATATAAATAGTGTGTCAATATATTGGCTGTCAATCGTATACAAAGTGGAGTTGTCTCCAAGGAGCTTTTCCTCTGGACCGTAGTCCTCACAAAGTTACAACGGTCTTACCGCCGAAGTAACCAAATAACATATGTAATATATGAACGTAGTCTAATGTAGCAAGAAACAATTAAATTCACATGAATTGTTGGTCCCGGAAAGTTGAGTTGATTAAAACCTTGAGTAAGCTTTCTAGAACAAAATCTAGAAAGGGGGTTTGAATAGATTTTGTAGATTTTTCAAATCTTTCAAAACCAATTCAAAATATCGATTAAGCACGCCGGATTATAATTGAATTCTCAACTTTTATAAGATCAAAAGCAAGGTTGATATTCGATTTTAGTTAAGATTCCGAACTTTAATCTTGAATTAACACAATTTTAAATCAAACGAAACTAAAGAAAGCAAGAAATAACACGTGGATTTATAGTGGTTCGGATTTTAATAATCCTACATCCACTCTCCTTCTTCAATCAAGAAGGGACTCGCATCGCTTACTTTCTCACTTCCGACTTACAACTTACAACTTGTACAATTCTTCAAATCTTCAATCTACTAAACCCTTCTTCTAGAAGTCTAACTATTACAGTGTGTATTGGATTTTGAAGATTACAGGAAAAGTGTTCTAAAAACACTTAGAACTTTTTGGAAACTCACTAGAAATACTTGTGATTGTGTTTGAAATCGAGTAGTGAATAGTGTAAATCGAATATGCATAAGTGTACTCTATATGAAAAATGAAAACCTAGACCTATTTATGAGTGCGGAAAGACATTAGTTTGTTAGTTAGTTCTAACAAACTTGAAGCGCTTAACAAACTTAAATCGCTCTAGACCTCGGTGATTCTTCATACTCATCTGCGGTGACTTGGTGAAAACTCGCCTTTCTTATTCTACTCGGCATATCTTGACCTCGTCTCGAGATCTTCATATTTGTCTCTTGCGAGATGACTAGACTTGAGCTTGTCTTGAGATGACTAGCATAATATCGGACCTCGGTGACTAGCTTAATGCATGACCCGTCTCGATCGCCTTACATCCTCACTGTTCTTCGGGTTGGTGATTAGTGATCGCTCTTTAACTCATCAAAACCTCTTGATCCAACAATTTTCCCCTTTTTGATGAAGTTAAAACCTATAAGAAGGAAACATACTCACAAGTGAAGTTAGTACTAGATTTAGTTAAATCAATCGAGATAGATACAACACAATTTCACACTTCATGATTCGAGTCACAATCAAGTCGGAAAAAAAAATTTAAGTCTTTTAGACTCTTTTAGAAGTATTAAAAAATTTTAACAAAAATTTTAACTCGAGATATAAGAATTTCTCGAGATGATTTATACTTAGAAAAATTTTTAATTCGAGATATAAAATTTCTCGATTAGAAAAATTTTTAAGAAAACTAATACACAAAATTCACATAAGTCTGAATATATTCATTCACGAGAAATTTACTGATTACAAAATAAGAGAACTGGTAGAAAATAAAAGATAAGGAAAGAAAAATCTGTTCTATCGATTCCCCATCGGTCGGCTCTGGAATGTTTAGCCACGAAAATCCTCGCTCTAAGTCAAGCTTTGAGATCATTCTCATCTGTGAGCTCGGATTCCCTTTCGCCTTGGCCACAATCGTTCGACCCATTCCGGATCGGGAGAACCATCTTCTCTAAGCTTGGGGGTGAAGCGCTCGTAGGGTGGTGCGATCGGATCATGATTGAACACATTATGTGCCTCATCGAGCAGCTTCCCATAAAGATCTGCGTCCTCCTTCTCCATCCATTCATGCCGGCAGATGTCTTCATTGGTCCGCTCCAGATGGCGATGCCTTGAGAATGTACCCGATAATACATCCACTTAGCATCCAGGGCTTGCTTTTTATACTCGCCGGTGTACTTCCCGATACCATCTTTGGAGGACTCGTGGTGCGGTGGACAGGGCGGAAGTCGGCTTCATTTGCAGCTTTGGACACCCACTTCCGAGTATCCACTGTCCCACTTCATTTCGCCTTTCCCCATCTTCTTGACCTCTTCTTTTCTCTCTTTTCAAACATCTCCTTCTCAAGACGATTCTTCTAATCTGCTCGGTGATAAGTTGGAGAAGTCTGGTTCCTTTCTTTTGTGCTCGGGCGATGCAGGGCTGATCATCTGCTTTCGGTGATGGAGTCTTCTCGGCTGCTGCCGCCGCTGCTTTTCCTTTACCTTTGCCCTTGGGCTCCGGTTCCTCGAGACTCTTTCATGCGAGCAGGCAGCTTCTCGCTTTTCTCTTCTTCCTCCTTCTTCCTCTTCTCCTCATCCTCTCGGATGGCCTCTTCAATCTGAGTCACTCTCGGTTGCAAAGCACTAAATCGTCGATTTGATTTTGATCTCCATCTTGGCTGCCTCCAACTCGGTGTATGCGCCTTTGTATCAAGCTTATCTGTTATTGACATGACACCAGGGTGAGGGTTTCGATCGCTCTCCGCACCTTCCCCCTTTTTAACTTCATCCTTGAGGACTGAAGTTCATCCTCTATCGCCGCACAACGCCGTCTCAAGTCGTTACGATCGGATGTGAGTGTTGAGACCACGACTTCGTTGTCATTCTTGTCTTCTCTTTTAGTGCCTTGACCTCTTCTTCAAGCGCACTCGATGCAGAACCAACGGCGGCCGAGATTGGCCGATAAGTTTCTCGGTCATGTTGACCTCGAATCTGCATGTTGGCGAGCATAGTGTCTGGATCGCTCGAATCACCTTTCTTGTTTTCTTCTCCATCATCCTCTGGACTTGGGAAATGATTTTCTTTGTGAAGTTGCTCAAAGGCAGAGGAGATGGCAAGAATGGTCTGTCCTCTTCCTCCGAATCGGATGAGGAAGAGGTGGTAGGAGAAGTTGGACTAGGGGAGCTCATGGGGATATCCCCAAAGATATTTGAGGTATCCACATGAGGTTGGCTGGGAAGGATGAGGTGGGGATGTCTCGATGGTGGGGGTGGGATTTACGGTGGGGGAGATGATGGTGGGGGTGGAATTTGTGAAGTGGTAGGTGGAGTGAGATTGAAGTGATTGGAGTAAGATGAGTTGGGGTTGAGTGGGGAGATATGGAGATGGGGGTTGGGGAGAATATTGGTCCGAGATAAGAAGGACAGCATATGAGACGGGGATGGTGGAGGAGATGAGGTTTGGATTTGGGGGAGAGAAGATGAGGTTGGACTTTGGACACTTTCGGGAGTAGCTTTGTTTGAGAGGCTCGAGGTGCCACAGGACACCTCTTCATTGCCAATTTGGGTTGGAGATGGGGAGGGGAGAAATGTACTGACCTCGGGTGGGGAGGGTCCCTTCGTAACTTATTTCTGGACCTCCTCCTGCACCACCCGAGCCGCAATCTGCAGGCGTGGATGCTTCCTCGGGAAGGAGAGTTGGCCGATCTGCAGACGATCCTCCCAACTCGGAGGTTTTCACCAACCTTCGTCTCCTTGGGGCCTTCTCCTTCGACTTCATCTACTGCTCACCTCGGTGAGCTCACGGTCAGCGGCTCCACCTCCACATCTTCTTCCTCCTCCTCCTCCTCGGCTTCCTCTTGGTGGAGCTTGAGCTCTAACCTCGGCTCCACCCTCATCGGGAATCACTGGAGCCCCGAGTGGCTCATCTTTGGTCGAAGCCCCTTCGCTTCGTGTAAGATCGGACCCCGTCGACCAATTTATCTCGGTGACAGAAGTCCTCCATAATCACAGTCACTTTGTTAAAAAGACTAGTGATTGACTTCGCTGCCACTTCCCATTGACTACCTCCAGCACGCTTCCTCTCCGTCTCCGGCTTCTCGATGGCAGACCCGGCCAGTTGGCACGAACCCCATCCAGGATGGTTCTCATTACGCAGAGTGCAGTGCAGGGTCACCATCGTGGGAGCTCTGTTCTCCCAATATCACCTTCGTGACAATGGTCATCGGAAGGCGATATCGTCGTCGGAGCATTCTCTTCTTCAACTCCGATCGGCGATCCTTCATGGAATTCCGGGCAATCATCTCAAATGATTCTACCCATTCATCGGATTTGTAGGTGAGGGGGTTCACACCCTCACCGCTCGTGTCAAAGATCCTCGCTACCTCCGCCGGAGAAGCTTAGTTCTTCTCCATACACCCCAGTTCTGAAAACTCCTGTTCATATGTCCCATTGACATAGAACTCTAGCCCTCTCATATCCAATGTCTTATTGGAAGGGGATTTCTTGGAGCAAAACGTCCTCAATCCAGCCCTCTCCAATAAAGACAATTTCCTGGATTCTGCGTCGGTGGTGGTGTCGAAGTCGACATACATCTCAGACTTCACCTTCTTTGCATAGGTTTCGTTTTGTACATCCACCATTGTTGATGTTACTCCTCTAATGAAATGCTCATATACAAATTTTAGAGAGAGTTTGAGAAAATTTGCAGAGAATTTTGATAAGTTACGAAAGTGAAAAGAATGAATTTGGAGAAGAAGATGTATTTATAGGGGAATAGATTGGAAAGAGAAACCGCCATTTTTGAAAACTTGAATTAATCTTAGCCATTTATTCAAAAAGTTTTACCGAGTATTAATCAACGGTTAAAAACTAAGATAAGCGATTAGGATTCTGGCGTGAACTGTAATCGCCTTTGGAATGCGTAAATAGTTACTTTATAGATTTGTTGATTTGACCGATATAGGTTACTTTATTCAGAGAAGTAAGTATACGGCGTCACCATGTGGTATCTTACTTCAACTAAAGGTTTCAAAGCAGATGAGTTTGAAAACAAGATTAGCTTAAAAACAGATGGGTTTAAAAAAGTCATCCGATAGAGTAACTTTCTCGATCCCGAAAACCAACAGTTTAGATGTAACTTTTTAGCAATTTTTAAAACAAGTTTAAACAAAACAGACTCAGTTTACTTTTCTAAAACAAATTTGTTCTTAAAAGAAAATTAAGAAACACAAGAAATAGAATAAAGGATTTTGAATAAAAGAATGAAAGCAGTGTTATATGTGACTGTTCTCGCAAAGACATAGACTCAAAAGAAACCATCAGAAGCTTAAGGTAAATCGAGATAGGATGTAAATAGTCATCTGTTTTCTTCGGAGATCGGTGACTATTGTATCCTTGTCGATTTACTCAATGTTAGACAAGTAATTATCAATTCAGATAAGGTCAATATGACTAATCCTTGATTCTTGATTCCTAAAAGGAGATCAATGATATCAGCTACCCTGATTGCCCTTTGACACATATCTAGTCGATAATTCTTTCTAGACATTAATTTAAAGAAAAGAAAAGAAAAGAAATAAGAAAACAGATGCACACAAATTAGAAACCAGCTAAAGATGCATCAAGTAATCCTAATTCTAAACACATTTCTTTAAACCTAGATTCACTAATGGTTTTGTAAGAATGTCGACTTTTTGTGATTCGGTGGCAATTTTCTCAATTCTAATATCATTCTTCTCAACATGATCCCTAATGAAATGATGTCTAATATCTATATGCTTACATCTAGAATGTAAAACAGGATTGTAAGTCATTGCTATTGCACTATTACTATCACGGTAAATAGGAGCGGTGATGTTTGAATATTATAGTCTCTAAGTCATTGACTAATCCAGAGGAGTTGAGAGCAACAACTTCCACCGCCATGTATTGACTTCGGTTGTGGAGGTGGCAACAGATGTACATTTCTTAGATAACCAAGAAATTAATTTGTTGCCTAAGAATTGACAAGTTCCGAAGTGGATTTTCTATCAATCTTACATCCTCCAAAATCAATCAATAACTGTCGGCTCAAAGTTGTCATCAATCGGGTACCATAGCCCTACTTGCAAGGTTCCTTTGAGATATCTAAGAATTTTCTTAGCGATCTCAGATGAGTTTTCTTGGGATTAGGCGGAATCTTGCACATACCCCAACCGCAAAGGCTATGTCCTGGTCTACTTGCGGTGAGATAGAGAAGAGATCCAATCAGTCCACGATACTCCGTTGCATCGGTGGGTATCCCTGCTCATCCGAATCCATTGAGAAGTTAGTTGCCATAGGTATTTTAACTTCTCTCGCTAGTAGTCATTCCAAATTTCTCAATCGGATCCTTAGCATACTTAGGTGATGTATAAATATACCCTTACTCATCTGCTTAACTGTAAGCCTAGAAAGTATGTTAATTCTCCCATCATTGACATTTCAAACCTCGTTCTTCATGAGAATGCTAAACTCTTCACATAATTTCGATTAGGTGAACCAAAAATTATGTCATCTACATAAATTTGAACTAGTAAGATGTTGCCATCTACTTCCTTTCTAAACAAAGTTCTATCAATCCTACCTTTAGAAAAACCATTTGATGTCAAGAAATCGGATAGAGTATCATACCAAGCTCTGGGAGCTTGTTTCAGCCATATAGAGCTTTGTTGAGTTTATAGACCTTGTTATTGGTCTTAAACCCAGGAGGCTGCTCTACATAGACCTCCTCAAGTAACACACCATTAAGAAAAGCAGACTTAACATCCATTTGAAAGACTTTGAAAGACTTATATGCGGCAAATGCCAAGAACAATCTTATTGCCTCTAATCGGCAACCGGAGCATAGGTTTCATCATAGTCTATTCCCTCAGATCGTGGAATAACATTGGCAACCAGTCTTGCCTTATTTCGAACAATAATATTGTTCTCATCTGCTTTATTTTTAAACACCCACTTGGTGCCTATAATCTTTCGGTGTAAGAGTCTTTCCACTAGATCCCATACATTTTGCCTTTCAAACCGATGCAGCTTCTTCTGCATGGTCATTATCCATTTGGAGTGCGATAATGCTTCCTCAATAGACTTGGGTTCAAGAAGCGACACATAACAACCGAAAAGACTTTGAGTCTAGCATCATTCGTGTCCGCACACTACTAGATGGGTCTCCTATAATCCGATCGATGGATGATAGTTTCTCATCCTTTTGCCTATATGAGGAGAAAGATCCTCATCTTGAGTCTCGTTGGCAACTCATCCGACTCAACCTCACCGACGTTCCCCCTTCATCGCCTAACCCTTCCGATCACCGATGTCAAAGGTGTCCGATCTGAAGGAGTCTCGATCGTGGTTGTCTTCGATTATCGATGGGGATTCTTCTTCATCCGATTACGAATCAAGACTAGGTAGATAGACAGTTCTATGTTTAGTCTTGGATAATTCAATTTTATCTAGATTTTCGAGAAATTTGATTCACTTTATCTCGAGAAGGAATACAACTCATCAATAACAACATGAGGAGTTTCCTCCACACAAAGGGTTGTCTTGTTAAAAACTCTAAATGCCTTTGAAGTATTAAAATATCCCAAGAATATTCCATCACCGCTTTAGCATCAAAAGTTCTTAACTTAGATTTTCCATTGTTATGAATGAAACACTTACAACCAAAAGCTTTGAAGTATGAGATCCTTGGAATCTTACCCTTCCAAATCTCATAAGGAGTCTTACCCTTGTCTTTGACAACTAAGCACCTGCTCAGGTATAGCAAGCCGTGTTGATGGCTTCGCCGAGAACCTATGAGGGTATTATACTCAGCCAACATGCTCCCGGCCGCTTCCTTCAAAGTTCTATTCCTTCTTTCAACCACTCCATTTTGTTGAGGAGTTCTTCGAAGATGTCTCATGAATAATTCCATACTCATTGAAGAAATTAGATAAACAAGAATTCAAAAATTCTGTACCCTTATCACTCCTTATTTTAATAATATTAACTCCCTTCTCATTACGAATTTATGCAACAGATCGGGAATCTTGTTCATAGTCTCATTTTTCTTGAAAAGAAATATAACCCAAGTGTATCTAGAAAAGTCATCTACTACAACAAGAGTATATTTCCTTCCACCGAAACTCGAGAGGTGTAACAGTCCAAACAGATCCAGATGAAGGAGTTGCAACACTCTTTCGGATGAGGAGGAGTTAATACTCTTAAATGAGTGTCTAGGCGTTTACCTTTTTGACAAGCATCACATTTAAAATCAGTTGATAAAAGTTTTTCGGGTAATCCCTTGACAAGGTTCTTCTTAGCTTGACCTTACTAAGGGTCTTGAAATTCGAGATGACTAAGCCTCTTGTGCCATAGCAGTGATATCTTCTCCACCCTTAGCCATCGGACAAGTATCTTGGGAACAACTATTAAAGTTGGTCACATAGACATTACCATGTCTAAGCCGCTTAATAGTACCTTATCCGAGGAATTATCCAAAATATCACATTTATCCCTTGAAAATTTTACAAGAAAACCTTTATCACAAAGCCGAGAAGCAGATAATGATTATGTTTCAAACCTTCAACAAAATATACCTCGATACTCCGAATATCCTTGATAATCAAAGTACCTACACCTTTAGTCCGACCACAATTATTATCACCAAATAAAACTCTTGGACCATCAATGCTTTGAAAATTTGATAACTGACTTCTTGTTATGGGTCATATGTTGTGAACACCCACTATCAATGTATCATATTGAAGCTAAGATCTCTTCCTCGAGTGATGATCCTGTGAATCCTCGTAAAAGCAGATTAGTTTTGAGGTACCCTAGTGATCTTGGGTCCTTTTGGGTCAAGAATCACTTTAGGAATCCAAATAAACATCTCATCTGCCAGACAATAAATCGGACTGATTTTCTACCAAATCTATCTACAATTATATCATTTTTAAATGACAACTTGTTGTATTCAGATTGGGTAATTTTCTAAACTTAGGAAATATAGGATAGCATTTGCTCCTTCCATCAAAAGAATTATAATAAGAAAACCTTCTTATTTTGGTTCTTGAATTCCTTCTAGTCGATAGGGATTTTTAATTTGAATTCTTGGTTTCAGATGGAAAGTGTAGTCCTTATCTCGACTAGTTGGTTTCCATGGACCAATTTTAATATCCTTTGATTGAACAGATGCTTTCACAAATTTCCTAGGTTTTTGAACATCCGATTTATTGTTCCTATCATAACCAAGTCTCGTCTTATCATGAGATTTTGAGAAGTATTAAAAATATGATCTATTATCGATTGTGAATTATTAAGTCGACTAATTTTGAAGACAAGCTTCTCATTGTCTTTCTTAATTAATTCATTTTCAAGACAGACTACTTCAAATTTATCTTTTAAAGTTTTCGAGTTCATTTTCTAGCCTTTCGGGTAAGCCGATGTACTAGCTTCACCGATGAAAACATTCCCCTTGAATGTTTCCTCGCCTCTAAGCTTGTTCATCACTGCTTGCCTTTATTTAGAATTTGAATCGATCCTTTAAAAATAAATTCTCTCGTCTCCACTGTTTATAAGCGGCTAAAGATGTCTTTAAATCTCTCAATAACTCATGAATAATAGTTTGGTCATGATCGATGCAGATCGACAAGAATCATTATCTCAAGATGAATAGTAGATTACCTCATTAGCCATGAGACAGATCTCGTCATCTCGATCCAAAATCGATGAGGATGATGAAGATGATGATGATTTCTTTGGCTCTTTTTCTTCAGCCAACAAAGCTCTTTGATCTCGCAAATCTCCTGTCTCTTTTCTTCCTCTTTTCTTCCCTTTCTTTAGGAGTCGATTGAGGACAGTCATACCGAAATGTCACGGCTTGTTGCATGTATAGCAAATGTCACTCCTATCTCGATCTCGGGACCGTAAGTATTTCTTGACAGTGATACGTATCTTCTTGTCTCGGCTCTTGTTTTTGTCATCATCTCAAGATTTATCCACCTTCCTATCTCGATCTGGATCTTTGTCTATCTCTACCTGCAAATCTCAATTTATTTCTCTTATACTTCATTCTCAATTTATCATACCTTTTTGTAAGTAAAGCCATCTGCTCTTTCAAAGATAGATCAGCTCCTACAGACTCTGTTGACACCTTGTCTTCTTTATCCGACAAAGGCAACAGACTTGGATGAGGTGCTTGACTCCATCTCATCTTCCTCATCTTCTATCCGAATATCATACTCTACAGCTTTAAGATGAGAAAATAAAGTATGGTGAGTAATAGAGGATAAATCTTGAGTTGCTTTAAGGATATTGGATTTTTCCCTCCATCTCTTGGTTAATGATCTCGTAATCTTGTTATTAATCTCCTTCTCTCGAATAATTCTTTCCAAGGTCACCGCTTTGTTGAGAAGATTGGTCAACCTAACATCAAACCGATCCACGTACTCATTTTCTTTCATCTTGAATGTTTCAAATGTATGCAATAATCGATCGTAGCTTGTTTTCCTTAACTTGATCAGATCCTTCACAAACATTAGCTAAGGTTTGCCACATTTCTTTGGCTGTTTTACATCTCTTAACCTTCTCTATCCAATCTTTACTCGAGTCTCAATGATTTCTCGTTCTAGCTACTTGGTCAAGATTGTGGACCTTCCTTTCATCATTAGTCAATTCTTAACTCTTCTTTTCTTGTCTAGTTCTTGATTAAATTTGTCTACTGCTCCAGTCTTTGGTGCCTCCATGATAAAACTTTATAGGACCTTCCTCAAGGACCTCTTCCATTCTATCATGAATGGCCTTCGATGATTTTCCATCCTAAATTTACAATAATCATAATCTTCAATGGAAAATTCAGGAAGATTCCTACACTTTTTACTTTTCCCGATGACATGATAAATCAAGAAAATACTCCACAAAAACTTATTAGTAGCTCAGGTTAGTTAATGAAAGAAAATGAAGAAAATCAAGATTATTCCAGAATCTTGTTCAAGACCTAAAATCAATATCGTAATAGCCTTAACACTGCTCTGATACCACTTGTTGGTCCCGGAAAGTTGAGTTGATTAAAACCTTGAGTAAGCTTTCTAGAACAAAATCTAGAAAGGGGGTTTGAATAGATTTTGTAGATTTTTCAAATCTTTCAAAACCAATTCAAAATATCGTATTAAGCACAAATGGATTATAATTGAATTCTCAACTTTTTATAAGATCAAAAGCAAGGTTGATATTGCATTTTAGTTAAGATTCTGAACTTTAATCTTGAATTAACACAATTTTAAATCAAACGTAAACTAAAGAAAGCAAGAAATAACAGGATTTATAGTGGTTGGATTTTAATAATCCTACATCCACTCTCCTTCTTCAATCAAGAAGGGACTCGCTTCGCTTACTTTCTCACTTCCAAATTACAACTTACAACTTGTACAATTCTTCAAATCTTCAATCTACTAAACCCTTCTTCTAGAAGTCTAACTATTACAAAGTGTGTATTGGATTTTGAAGATTACAGAAAAGTGTTCTAAAAACACTTAGAACTTTTGGAAACTCACTAGAAATACTTGTGAAAAGATTGTGTTTGAAATCCGAGTAGTGAATAGTGTAAATCGAATATGCATAAGTGTACTCTATATGAAAAATGAAAACCTAGACCTATTTATAAGTCCGGAAAGACAGTTAGTTTGTTAGTTAGTTCTAACAAACTTGAAACCGCTTAACAAACTTAAAGCTGCTCTAGACCTCGGTGATTCTTCATACTCATCCGGTGACTTGGTGAAAACTCGCCTTTCTTATTCTACTTTCGGCATATCTTGACCTCGTCCGAGCTCTTCATATTTGTCTCTTGCAGATGAATAGACTTGAGCTTGTCTTCTGATGACTAGCATAATATCGGACCTCACCGACTAGCTTAATGCATGACCCCGTCTCGATCGCCTTACATCCTCACTGCTTCTTGGGTTGGTGATTAGTCCTGACCGCTCTTTAACTCATCAAAACCTCTTGATCCAACATGAATATTTAAAGGTGACAAAGTAGATACATAAGTAAGAAATCTTACCTTGAATTAATAAATTTATGCAATGCAATCCTATTGATGAGTCTCGTTAATCCCATCTCCGTAAATTATTGAATAGAAAGAGATAAAAATTGAAAGAAACATATTTGTGAGTATGAAATTTTTCTAGGCTATGTCTCATATAAATAGATATATTAGGCATGGGCTTGGGTAGGGGTGGGAATAGGTCACGCTACCCGACAGGGGCCTACGACCCGACCTACTAAAGTCTGGTTCGGCTCGGCCCGTTTAATAAATAGGCCAGACTCGGGCCTTTTAGGAAACCTATTTAATTAACTAGGTCAGACTTAAGATTTAAGATTTAAAATATGGAAGAAAATATATTTTCTTGTGGTTAAAAAAATGATATGACCATGTATAATAGGATTAGGAAAGAGAATTTCAGTTGAGAGAATTGTGAAATATCAAAATCTCCATATTTGATATAAATTTTGAATGTTTGGATCAGTCAAAACCAACTTTTGAGATAATTAGAGATTAATATTTTGTGGGAGATACATAAAATAAATATTCGTAATTATCTATACAATATATATATATGTATATATATATTATATTTATAATATTATTATTTTTTTAAAATTCTAAAAGATAAGTTATCTTTATAATTTTAGAAACCCATGAAATTTTTATAAATATAACTGTAAGTTTTAATATAAATCTAAAATAATTAAATTGAGAAGTTTAGGGGTGTTACATCCTACCCCTCTTAGAAAAATTTTTGTTCTTGAAAATTAGTACTAAAACGATGCATGCATAACTTTAAAATAGTCATCTTTGAAATGTAACATGATGCAAGTACTTATATTATGTGATCACCTTTTCCATAATCGAAAAGTAAACTAGTGTATAATTTATGTCATACCTTATTGGAGTTGCAACGGTGGGAAGAGGTGGATGTCGTGACTATAATTTATAACAATGCATGATTTTATTTTTATTCAAAAACAAGATTATAAAAAAATATTTTTGTTTTTACAAGTCTACAAGAACGTAGACTGCTCGATACCACTGTCACGCCCAATTTTCATAAATAAAAATTTTCGAAAATAAATAATAATTTTGAAATAAAAGGCGTGAACAAAAATTTTAATTTAATAAAAAGTCTACAACTTTATTTGAAAATAAAATAATTTTGTCAATCAGCGGAAGACTTTAAAATTTAAAATCGTGTCTCAAAGCAATTTATTTTAAAATATAAATTCGTACAAAAATAATATTATTTATTAAACTTCATTGTGTAAAAATTGATAACGAAATAAAATTAATAAAATTTCTAATATTAATCGAATGTCATCCACCGCCTCTTCCCGCCATCGACTACTCGGTCGAAAAAAAATGTTAATGAGATTGGGATGAGCAAAACCACTAACTCGGTGAGGTCACTTTGTCACGCTTAAATATCGCATATAAATAAAATCATCAACTCACATAGCATGCATATAAATAGTGTGTCAATATATTGGATGTCAATCTGTATACAGTGGAGTTGCCTCCAAGGAGCTTTCCCTCCCGGACCGTAGTCCCCAAAAAGTTACAACGACCTTATCGTCGAAGTAACCAAATAATATATGTAATATGTGAACGTAGTATGATGTAGTAAGCAACAATTAAATTCACACGAATATTTAAAGGTGACAAAGTAAATACATAAGTAAGAAATTCCACCTTGAATTAATAAATTTATGCAATGCAATCCTATTGGTGCGTCTCGTTAATCTCATCTCCGTAAATTGTTGAAGAGAAAGAGATGAAAATTGGAAGAAACATATTTGTGAGTATGAAATTTTTCTAGGCCAGTCTCATATAAATAGATATATTAGGCATGGACTTTGGCTCAGTTTTAGTGAGATAAATACAAAAATTTAAATATTAAAAAAACTTATAAATCCTTATCTCAAAGATTTAAGATTTAAAACATGTAAAAAATTATATTTTTGTGGTTAAAAAAATATGATATGACCGTGTATATTAGGATTAGGAAAAACAATTTCGGTTGAGAGAATTGTGAAATATGAAAATCTCCATATTTGATATAAATTTTGAATGTTTGAATCACTAAAACCAACTTTTGAGATAATTAGGGATTAATATTTTGTGTGAGATACATAAAATAAATATTCGTAATTATCTCGCATAATATATATATATATATATATATATATATATATGTGTGTGTGTGTGTGTGTGTGTATTATATTTATAATATTATTATTTTATGAAAATTCTTAAAGAAATTAATTATCTTTATAATTTTAGAAACCCATGAAATTTTTTATAAATATGACGGTAAGCTTTAATGTAAATCTAAAATAACTAAATTGAGAAGTTTAGGGGTATTACATCATACCCCTCTTAAAAAAATTGGGTCCTCGAAAATTAGTACTAAAACGATGCATGCATAACTTTGAAACAGTCCCCTTTGAAATGTAGCATGATGAATATACATATATTATGTGATCATCTTTCCATGATCTAAAAGTAAACTAGTGTATAATTTATTTCATACCTTATTGGAGTTGCAACGGTGGGAGGAGGTGGATGCCGTGGCTATAATTTATAAAATGATTGATTTTATTTTTATTAAAAAACAAGATTCTAAAAAATATTTTTTTAACAAGTCTATAAGAACGTAAACTGCTCTCCGATACCACTCTATTACGCCCCAATTTTCATAAATAAAGATTTTCGAAAATAAATAATAATTTTAAAATAAAAGGCGTGAACAAAAATTTTAATTTAAAAAAAAAAAAGACTACAACTTTATCCGACAATAAAATAATTTTGACAATCAGTGAAGACTTTAAAATTTAAAATCGTGTCTCAAAGCAATTTATTTTAAAATATCAATTCTTACAAAAATAATATTATTTCATTAAACTTCACTGTGTAAAAATTGATAACGAAATAAAAGTTTATAAAATTTCTAATATTAATCAAATGTCATCCACCGCCTCTTCCCGCCATCGGCTTCTCAGTCACGAAAAAAATGTTAATGAGATTGGAGTGAGCAAAACCACTAGCTCGGTGAGGTCACTTTGTCACATAATTAAAATCATCAACTCACATAATATGTATACGGTGGAGTTGAGTTTTTCCTCCCGAACCGTAGTCCCCACAAAATTACAACGACCTTACCATCAAAGTAACCAAATAATATATGTAAAGTATAAACATAGTATGATATAGCAAGCAACAATTAAATTCACATGAATATTTAAAGGTGACAAAATAGATAAATAAGTAAGAAATCTAACCTTGAATTGATTATTATTGCTGGAAATTTTCTTAAAGAAGAGAAGCCAGATGTACAGGTTATCTCTTCATTTAAAATTTGCACATACTTTTGGTTGATTTGATTGTAATGCTTAGTCATGACGTTTATGATATGACAGAAATTCTCTTGAACAGCCTAACAGGTACACTATATAAATTCTCCGTAACACCTCTAAAATTTAGAATAAATTATTATTTAAAAATAAATAGAATTAATAAATATCTAATTATACTAAAATATTTCAGTCCAAAATTATAGGGATAACTATTAATTTCAAATTTCTTTTTAGATCTCTTATTTTTAAAAATATTTAAATCCCAAATATTTATTATCGATTTAATTCTATCTTCTAAATATTTATTAGAGATATAAATCTCAATCTTTCTCTCGAAATAAATTCTTTATTTCTTTTATAAATACAAGATCAATTTGTGAGCCCTAAATGCACATACATTTTTTATTATTCTCTTTGACCACATACGACTCTCTCGTGTTACGTAGACGCTGTAGTATTCTTTCTCCAGAACGACTCCAGTATAAATTATTTGTTTTTCCATTCATATTAGATTAAAAAGAACTAGTCCCGCCACTACAAATTGATACGCTAGCTCTCCAAATGCCTTATTCCATCAACATTATTATTATTATTATTATTATTATTATTATTATTATTATTATTATTAATATTAAGTGACTTTATTTAATTATTTTAGGTGACAAGAAACTCAGTCCATAGAACAACTTATTTACTACAAGTCCAATCAAGGTTTAAGGTGTGGTTTACTTGTCTTTATTAAATATTTCGTGTGAATAAATTGTTTATCTCAAAGACGTTATGAAAGTGAATGGTATTAATGTGATTTGTCATTGTTAAACGTGATTTGTGATTTTATTGTTATTCATGTGAAATATGTGAGGATAGGTGTTCGACCTTTATAAACGAGGTGACGTTAAGTCTTGACCTTTATAGATGAGGCGATAATAGGTCTTCTCGACCTTTATAAACGAGGTGATGATAAGTCTTCCGACCTTTATAAACGAGGCGACGATAGGTCTTGACCTTTATAAACAAGGTGATGTTAATTTATTAATTTGCATGATGAGAATTTTATATATGTTAATATGTGAATTTCATAATTGTTTGTGGGTATGCATTTTATTTGTATGTTATATTTTGTGTTGACAAGGGGATCGCGTTGAGCTAGTGGTTTGCTCTTACAATAATTTTTAAATATTTTCAAATTAAAAAGGAGGCTTGATGGCGAGGAGAGGCGGTGGATGACATTCAATTATAATTTTTAATATTAGAAATGTTATGAACTAATTTATTTTATTACCGAATTTTACGTTGAAGTTTAATGAGATAATAATTAAATTGCTTTGAGACACGATTTTAAATTTTAAAGTCTTCCATTGATTGTCAAAATTATTTTATTGTCTAATAAAAATTGTAGTCTTTATTTAAATTAAATTTTAGTTCACGTCTTTTATTTTAAATTATTAATTATTTTCAGAATTTATTATTATAAAAATTGGGGCGTGACATTATAAGACCAATTAAAACACATAATCCCATACTCCTTTCATCCCAATATAAGTGTAGACATCAAAATTTTGAATTTCGTAGTCTTAGTATTTTATGATAAACTCTATTTTTGGAGATAGGAATATAAGAATATCTCAAAGATTTGAGAATATATTTCTCCTTATTTTTCGAGTCATTGATATCTCCGAGATTTTGAGATATCTTTTGTTCTTGCTCGTTGTTGATCTCTTATAAATAGGAGAGTTAAAATAGAATTTTAGCAAATTGATGGGATAAGTCACAAATGAATGCATCAACTCCCTACTACCAAATTAATTGTAGGTCAAATCACTCTATCAAATCGTAGTAAATCCGAACTATTACAAATCAAGTATGAGCCTTTGGAAAGAGGAATCAAGAGATCTACGACCCACAAATTCTCAATGAAAAAAATATATTTAACATTCTTCTTTTCTTCGCCTTTTATATATTTATTTGCAGGTGTTGAAATTTATTGGTTTACAATAAGTTACTCGCTTCTTTTAGTCCCAAATATTAAAATAAGATAATATAATATAAACATAGTACAAATAATGTCATGGAGAGACAAGAAACAAAATCTAGTGTGACACAATTGCATAGTATGAAATTAATATAACTACACTCATTCGTTGATAACATAACATTCATTTTGTGATAAAATTAAACTTATAAATTGATATCACAATATAAAATATTTATGGTACTAGTAAATGAATGATTGTAATGATATCAATTTTATATTATGAACAAGTTTTATACTCCTCCATCTCATGCATATTTGATTGACTTTTCAACGATTTTTGTGTGAGAATTATTTCATAGTAATATATGTACAAAAGTTATTTTATATGAATGGTATGCTAGTTAATAAGATCAACTAGCATAGCATTCATATAAAATAACTTTTGTAAACGTATTACTATAAAATAACTCTTACATAAAAACCGTTGAAAAAATCAACTGTGCAAATAGGTATGGGACGGAGGGAATAGTAGAATGAGTCATAATTGAAAAGTGTTGGGATATAAATTTAATGGGTAATCACTAAAAATAGTACTCCTTCCGTCCCATTTTTTATTGTTCAAAATTAAAAATGGACGCCTTATTTTTGTTTTCCCATACCAAAATAGCAAAAAATACAACACTACCCTCTTAAATTAAATCCTCACAAACATCACTTATTTACACCTCAATCTCACTCAATTAACCCTTTCAATAAAATTGACTTTAAAATAATCCCTTTGAATAAAGTTGAAAATATTCATTTACCCTTCACTTTATACTTTTTAATACTAATGAACAACATATTTCTTAAGCTTTGTATCAATTGCTCTTGAATAAACAAAATTGGGACGGAGGGAGTATATGTAACTTATAATGAGATATACCAAAATGTAAAAATGAGTAACTTGTAATATAATAATTGTAATGGGTCATAAGACCAATTAAAACACAGAACCTAAACTATTTGGCTGAAAAATTGTGAATCAAAAATATCAACAATTGCAGGTGCAAACTGTGTTGACACCCTTGAGCTAGTATCTACTTAGCTAGCCTTAAACCACCTTAAAATCCTAAATTCTAATAATACGAATAGTAAAATTCATGCATTTTTTTCACGTAATTATAACTTCCTTGCAATAGTATATCTAAAAACTGACAAAAATAGATTTTTTTTTTTTTGTCCGATTCAGTCAAGAGAAAAATGTTAAAATTGACATTCCAATTTATCTTTATTTATGTCACAGTAAAATATTTCCTTTTTCATTATTTATGACAAGGGATCTCGTGGCTGCTTCGAATATATTAAGGTGTGCATTGATTTAATTTCATTTTCAATAACTCGTAGACTATACGAAAAAATAAATTATAAAATAAAAATTACATATAATGAGAACGCGTATGTGGCTACAAATTAAAATTTGTACCCATAAAAATTGACTGAAATAATCAATTTGGTTGTGACAACTTAACCAATACATGAAATTGCTTTAATCAATGCCACACGTGTTTCAATAAACTAAAGATATGCTAGAAATTTATACTCTCCATCCCATAAAAATTTTCATATATGAGATCGTACATAATTTAAAAAAGAAAAATAATGATGGGATATTTTTAAAGGGTAATCTTATAGTTTTTTCTGTATAAAGTGGTTATGAAAATAATTGTTTCTAGATTGGGTCTTGTTCTGCATACGGCTTTGTCGCCTTTTCAATTCGGTTTTATTCCTAGGCGAGGCAAGTCTCTTGTGAAATATTGCACTGCAATATCAATTAAAAAAATTATTAAATCTTGTGCGTCAAGATAAAGAATGAGACAAACTACGCAGACTTCTTCTTTCTCCTCCGTTCTAACTCTTCTTCCTCATCTCTGCTCGCTCCACAACTTCCATGGTTGTGCCTATGTTCCCCAACCACGCATCAAGGTTCTTTCAGACGCAAAACGCCGATGATCGGGAGACATAAAACCGTGAACTCCGATGAATTATAACACAAAATTCAATTAAAAGATCGAATCGAGGAAAAACACGCAAAAATACGTAAAAGATGAAAAATAGGAGAAGACATGGATGATTTTTTGAAAATTGTCAAATAATTGCTACGGATCTCGATCAAAACAATAACAAAATTTATCAACAACATCAAATTGATGTGTGCTACATATTTTTCTAAAAAATGGAATTAATATCCCCTGCTTTCGATTTGTTCATATAGTAACACATCTTTCTCGATGCAAGAACACATTTGTATTCGTATAGTAACACATTTTTTTCATATAGGAACACATCTTTCTCTATTAAGTAACACATTTGTGTTCATATAGTAACACTCGCACAAAGACATAAATAAAATCTCATTCTCGGGTATGTTACTATAAGATCAAACATATGTTACCGTAAGGACAAGTACGTGTTACTAAAAGAATAAAATATTTATCCATGTGTTGTACTTGATTTTGTTCATTAGTAACACATTTTTCTTCATACAATAATTCATGTTTGACCTTATAGTAAAACACTTGAGACCGAGTTTTAATTTTTACTTTTGCACGAGTTTAGTACACATATTTGCTCTTACAATAACACATATTTATCTTAAATCTTATACGTGGGATCAAATAGACCCATGAACTTTTTCTTAACACATTTAAATCACTCTTTAAAATATTGGGATCAAATATGTCATCATCTTAATAAAATCACACTCTATTAATGAAATTAAAGTTGTCGAAGATAAGAGACTTATTTAATCCATACATATAAGATAAGATATTTGTTTGACCATTTTTTCATTTTTATTTTTGCATTTGGGCAATTATTTTAAGACAAATACATATTATTTATTTTATAGTAACACATATTTATCATTTAAGTAATATATGTGTAACCTAATAGTAACACTCCCGGGAGCACGTGAGGGCGAATTTTTTTGTCCCCCGCGAGTTTATTTTGAAAATATCCATTGGATCCGATCCAACTCAACTAAGATCCGCAAATTTCATTAAATGAGTTATTTCACAAAGACGATATTGTATATAAAAATTTGTCTTCCTAGGCGAAGTATTCACAATTGTGTGGTACGTGCAAAAGTATTATACAAAATTTTAATTTGTAACTTATAATAGTATTTAATAGATTGTAATCTATATTATGTAAAGTTGACCTATTGACACCTCAATTCAATCTTTTTTTTTTCCTGCCAGGTTATATTTGTCCAGGTTGTAAATGAATGTTGATGATGTTGTGTTTTGCAACCATTCCCCACATCCTTTTCCTTTATCCTTGTTACATCTTCATGAATAATAAGTTTGTTTTTAAACCTCCCCATTCATCATCATCGATGTTCCGTCTAAGCTAAAGGACAAATATAAAGGACAAATATAACTTTGGGCAAATATAACCCAGCTAGCTGAAATAAAGAATACAAATTTGAGTTGAGGTATCAAGTCAATTTAATTTATATAGTACGGGTTGCAATCTGTTTTTAAAAAAATAATGCATGTTGTATATTGAAAAATATGTTATAATAAAGGTTGCAAAATGATATTAACCCAAGATAAAATACTGCAATTATTTAGCAAGATTAAATTTGAAAACACTCTAAAATAGAAAACCTTTCATAAACTCTACTCACAATATTTTTAATTTTTCACAAAATGTTACTCCTCCGTCTCATACTCGTTGTGATATTTGCCAAAAAGATCTATCCCGTACTCGTGCATCATTTCTTTAAATGATAATAAAGCAATTTTTTCACTTTTATGTATACCCTTCAGACACAACAATATTACATCATATGTCACTACTTTTCCCACACTAACCAAATTTATTACTATTAAACAATTCTCTTATTAAAAGTTGAAAAGACTATACTACCCCCATCAAAAAGTAACTTATATTATTAAATAACTATTACATTAACACTTGTGTAAAATACTATATGTCATAACGAGTATGGAGCGAAGGGAGTATTAATGTATTACTTTAGGTCCACATATACATACAATCCAACTTATTTTTTCACTTTAAACTTCAAAATTTATAAAATTACTTTTTAAATCTCATTTCGTTCCTTTATTTTTTAAGAAATATGTCCTCTTACACGTGAAATATATTACGAAATGGAGAGTACATCCTTCCAATGATCTGAAATGCCCAGAGATGCGATTTATTTCTAGAAAGTCACCAACAAAATTGATGAAATGAATGTCGAACCATAAGAAATATCACTTAAGACATACACCAGTCACCATTAATAATAAAAATATAGGTACTTCGAATTCAAGGATATATTATTAAAAATATTAATAATAATAATAGAAATTGATGAAAAATTTATTAAATAATGAAAATATAACATGATATTGTATATAATATTATTACTAACATTAATACACAAATTAAACGTAAAATTTCAACAAAATAATTTTTTTATGATAAACACATTAATAAAAAAATACATAAGCAATATAAAATAATACCTTAACTATTGATAATTATTTAATACTAGACAAGTAATACCAAAATAATGTTCTCTAACATTAATACACAAATTAAACGTAAAATTTCAACAAAATAATTTTTTTATGATAAACACATTAATAAAAAATACATAAGCAATCTAAAATAATACCTTAACTATTGATAATTATTTAATCCTAGACAACTAATACCAAAATAATGTTCTAAGAAGCTCAAACGTAAAAATGAAAATGTCATCTTGGTCTAAGCCGATGTATTTTTTTATTTAATACTAGACAACTTTCATAACTCACAAGAATGTGTATACATACATAAGCCTTTTTAAAAGTAGTATAGATAAGTGGGGGCCGGTAACTATTATTACAAACAACCTGAAACTTCGAAAGCAAGCGGATACAGAGGCAGAATCCAAAGCCAAACCCAATGGTCAAGTTTTATCAAGCCCGATATTGATACACATACATTAAAGCAATATATGGGAAAACATGCAATTCCCTATACTAACCACAAGCTATGATCCCATATATTTCCAACAATTTCTTTCAGAAAGGATAAAAGTTATCTTTTTGTACCTTCAACAATGACTTTCTACTTGATCAACATCAAGATGTACTGACATAGAGAACCGGAACCAGCCCAGCCAATTTCCCGTCCCTCCCTGGCCGCTTCTTCTTCACCTATAGCATCAGCACCACATTAGGAGAGTATTCGATTGAACTTACAAGCTATGAAGAACATCTTATAAGATGTTCAAGAGTTTATAAGCTCCTTAAGAGCTGTTTGTTCTACATAAGGAATTCTCATGTTATTTCAATATGACCTTAATGGCCAATTTTAGTTCGTTCCTATTCTCCTTTCTCAGAAAAAGGACATTCAAAAGATAGAAGAAGATACATTTTGCATCAATCATATCTACAAAGGCATAAAGTGGTTATATTCAACTTGTTTCAAGCAAATGTGAAGTCCATGGAATCCTCAATTCCAATTGAAATGTAAAAATCTCTATAAGACTTTCCCCTTCTTAGTATCTTTCTTTGGCTGAGCGGCATATATTTCCACGGTGCACGTTTTTCCAATTATGAAGCATGGCTAAGTGATCCAACTCACATTGGGCCAAGTGCGGGTGGTTTGGCCAATAGTGGGACAAGAAATATTGAATGGTGATGTGGGTGGGAGTTTCCAAGGAATACAAATAACCTCTGGTTTTTTTTTCAGATTTGGCGAGCAGAGATAGTTAACTATTTCAATCTCAATCATAATACTCAAATTTCAGGATGTTACTCAGAGATAACAAACACACTCTCCACATTACTTATAATGAAATTCTCTTGAAGTGTATCAACTAGCATTATACTTACATAATACCAGCCGTCTACTTCATCCTCAATCTCTACTTCTTCATCAGCGGTAAGACTCAGCTGCGTACATAACAGAGCTTAATGTTATCCACAAGTGAAAACCATAACACCATAAAGAATGTACAGAGATTGAAATAGTACTCCCTCCGTCCCATAAAAGTTTTCATAGGAGGGAGGGCACACAAATTAAGAAAGTGAATGAATGAGTAGGAATTTGAGGGGAAATTTCGTAAACTTTTATGTTTAAAGTAAGAAAATGAGTTGGATTGTGTGTATGGGTGGGTCCAAAAAAAGTAATAGCATTTCGTGTAAAATTGAGGATATTTTGAGGGTGGAGTTTATGGAGGATTTTCTATTTTAAGGGTGTGAAAGGTATTGTGGGATGGAGGGATAACATAATCGAATTCATGAACAGTTTAGATTCCACTAGAGAACAACAGAAAATTAGCACAAATTCACTCCAGAATGATATAAATTGATCTAACCTCATCATCACCACCAGCAGTGAAATCATAAAGTGCAGTCCCAAACTGTGGATTTCCTGAAGATGGCCGTCTTTCATCAAAACTTTGGGATCCAGCTAATGGATTATCAAATGAATCGTGTCTTTGACGATCAGGTGATGAATATGGAGGAGGTTCTTCTCGTATCTGCACGAAAATATACATTAGATACTGTTTTTCATCCTTACAATTTAACCGTGATAAAACAAGGATGTTCATAGTATCAAACCGGGAACTTGGGCCCTCATATGCACTGTATCTACTTCCACCTGATCTTTCCTGCATACGCAACTCAAAAGTGTCATCATTTCTTGAGCATTGTATGCTAAACAAGCTGCGATTGATAGATCTTTATTAACCAGCTGGAGAGGGGATACTGAAGAGTCTGAATGATATGCTTAGTTTTCATTGTATAGCTGTAAAAGCTAATTATAAGGTTCTATACTTAGAAATAGGATCTTTATTTATTCTGCCAGGGCAAAGTATACAGTGAACCAGTTTCACCGTGAAAACTTATTTGCATTTTGTGTGTATTTTTTAATAGTATTCGTTATTTCATTAAAAGGTATTAGTTTGATGGTCATACTATATAACAAAAACAACTAATATAGTTTTGAGTTGCAAGGTTAAACTGGTTTACAAGAGACTTACTCTTCTACAAGATACAAGAGTACATTATTTTGTGAATATAGGATTTAATCAAACTCTTTGTAGTATAGGTTCTAGAGTTTTATTTCTGTTCATTACTCATACTAGAAATATAAATTATATGCATGCTTCAAGACGTAAATGACATGCAACCAGGAGAAATCACCAACTTTTTTGGCTGATTCGCAAACAAAACTACACAATATAACATGGAAGCAAAGGGATTTTGATGGAAAACTTCACATACCTTGGAGTGTGAAGACCCTTGAGCAGATGGTTTTGAACTGAACAATGATGGGTAGTTCATTCCTCCAAAGTGAGAGGATATTGATGTCTCGACTGATCCTATTGAATCTGGGGATGAAGACCCAGATGATCTTGCATCATATTCCTGAAGCAGAAAAGCCAGATATGTAACTAAAGGTTGTCTAACCAGGAGAGAGTTAAAAGACAAGACTATGCAACAGAGCAATACCCCTAATTCTGTTGTTTCAAGGAGAGTCTTTGCCCACATATCATCATAACTCATAGAAGGCCTGGAAATAACGTTATCTTCCTCAACATCAGGGGCATCAGTACCAGCACCAGCTAGAAATTCATTAACCTATCATGCAGCAAATAACAAATAATTTGTCAAGTGTATATAACAAGAGTTTCATACAAAAGGAAGGGGAAGTACAATTGATAATGTGTTCCTGAAAAAAAAAAAAAAAAAAGTTCGCTTCAATCAGGATATTAACTTAGCTAGATTGTTTCTCCAGTTGTGATTGTTGTTGCTGTTGTTCTATTTGGTTAGAAAGGAACAAAAGAATTTTTGATGATTCTTGTGAGTCACTAGAAGAAGTTTGGAATAGAATTCGGTATACAATGGTTTTGTGGTCTTCGAGTCTAATTAAATATGCATTGGCTTTGTCAGATTTGATTAGGAGTTGAAGCTTTGCATTATAGACCTTTTTCTTCCCTGTAATTGTTCTTTCATGGGCATTCATCATCCCTAATTAAAAAAACACATTGTCTGATTTAATTCGCCACAATTTCCTTGTTGGCTTAAGCATAGTGCTCAACCTTTTCCTTTATCTTGTTTAGTGTGAAGACACCCTAACAGGTGAAGTGTAAGGCAGATCCCCAATCAGTACATTTTCACATAATTGGTATTACATCTGTTCACAATTTAACATCCTCTGACTATATCAGTGCAAACTGTATCACTTAAGAAAGAATGTGAAGGAAAAACCCTCGAATTACAAATAAGGATTAGTTAAAACGTTATGATAGGTAAATGAGGTTATTTTTCTCAACACATGGGAAATTTTAATAGCAGCTGCTGATAACTTTTCTTGTTTTTTCCAAAAATTGCAGTTTCATTGCTAAAAGGCACTATTATTGTTAGTCGTACTACGGATTTACATATTAAAAATCAATATTTTATGATGAACTTAAATGCTTAATCTAAATATGGAAAAAAATTGTATACTCTTTATCTATAATCCTTAAACTACCAATTAAGCAGATGATAAGAAGGCCTAGACTTGTTGAAGATAATACTGTACTTTCTTCGATTAATACTGTTGGTTTCCTAATAAATCCTATTACAGAGACTACTAAGGAACAGCAATCAATTTCATGAAAAATGGTTGCTTTGCGCCTCTGCCCTCGAGCAAAGTAAAACAACTATCCAAAAGCAAGTAGTGCCTTATTCTCTAGCTGATGCAGAAGATAACTGAAGGCTGAAATTTTGATTTTGTTTTATCTGAAATATTCTAAATTCAAATTTCAACCATTGGATTTTGGGATAGGCTCATTGATACTTAGTTCTTACCCTGTTCATAGCAGGTGCACCATCATCAGCAAGACTTGCAGCCCAAAAATTAACAAGGTCATCATCAAGTGCACCTGGCTCATCCGTCTTTGTTTTGGTAGATTCATAGATAAAGTCAGGAACCCTTGTCTTGGAAGTTTCATATATAAGGTCAGAAATCCCGGTTGCAACAGCAGGATCACTGAGGCCTGTTGATGCACTTATATTATGCCGAGTGCGATAGATGTCAATGAGTTTTGCACTGCCGTAAATCAAACAAAACAAGAAATAGTGAGATTGATTTTTACATCAAACTGAGATGTCTTTCCCTTAATAATGCATTAACACTAATTTGGAATCACAGATATTATCATCTCAAACTGTAAGCCAATTATTGGAAGAGGGGAAGGATAGAGGAATTCAACTGTTAACGAAAACAATAGTGTATGTTTGCGCGAACACACATTTTCCAAGAAATAGTTCATTGGAAAGTATGTGCATGTTGCAAGAAAATCTATTTAGTAGCAAGAATTTTGGTAATGTGCAACCAAAGGCATAGAAGAAAAGATTCGTCTAACTTTTTGCATCATTGTCATCGAGTTTATACACTTATAATCAGAATTGTGAAAGTAATTTTAAAATAACAGAATTGGTGTAGAGTTACTAGAAGATATTATGTTCAATAATCACAACTTGAACTTTGCTAAATCTGTTACAACCCTAAGGTGATGTTCTTTTTGGGTTTTAAGTGACTTTTAAAAACCGATTTTTGAAATCTAGAGGATTTTGAAAATCCAAATGTTTGTTTGTTTTGGATTTTTTGAGTAGAGTGAGATTTAACTTTATGTCAAATCAATGTGTAAGAGTGAATGAAGTTATATTATTGGTGAGTGTAATTGAATGATTAGATCATGTGAATTATAGTTTAAATATATTAAAATATTATGAGAGAGAATTGATTGTATTGAAAAGTGTAATAGTAGGTTTATAGGTGTTATAGTGGTGGTTTTTTAAAACTGGTTTTCAAAATCTCAAACTATAATAGGTTTTAAATTTTAAAATCCAAAACTTGGTTTTTAAAACCAAAAAGAACATCACCTAAGATACTTTGGAATACTAGAAGACAACACAAATGAGCCACAAATAAATAGCTAGTTGAAGCAAAAACTAAAACGTTTAGTAAAAATGTGTGAGCCATATCACAATATAAAAGAATACCACGGAGGCATTCACATCGCACCTACCGCCAACATCCCCAAGAGAACAGCTCCAAAATTTGCTTCTTAAGAAGGTGACTATCTCAACAAATGTATGTCAATTTTTAAGCATTAGAGTAGCACTACTCTACTACTCATTATGCATGCAAACACTAAATTTCAAATCATCAGCTAAAAGGTAAAGCAGGAGAGAGAAGTACCTTGTAGGGCCTAAAGGAAGATATTTTGCTCTTGGAACATAACAAAAGAGCGAGACAAGATCTAACAACCTCTCATGAGTCTCGTATAGCTTTTTAAGCTCTTCATCTGTCCATTCTTTTTGGCATTGTCATGATTACGCATCTCCCTGAACATTCAAGGGCAGTAAGAAGTTCAGAAGTTAAATTTTTCAATATTAGTCACGGCTGAAAAAAGTAGCAAAACTCTTTCCTTACTTTATAAGTTCATCTTGTGCACTATACATTTCATCTAGGACTTTTAGCATAGGACTTATTAAAGATCCAAGGCCTGTACCGCTAGCTCCCTGATCTTCACCATTACTAGTATGCATATCTGAAAGCTGAGACTGCACACCCCCTGAGCCAAAGTATGCAAAAATTCATAGATCTGTAGCCTATAAGGCTCACCAGATCTAATTGCCATAGTCGTAAGAGCTTGAGCTGCTACAATGCGAATCTGGAAGACAAATCAACAAAGAAATTTTTTTTAAAAAAAAAGGAAAAACCCTTTAACCTTCCCTTCTATTGGAGAATTGACGAAGCACTTGCAGTAAGTTTTACCTTCAACCATTTATATTTGATGCATCTAGCCACAGGAAAGTAAAATACCAAAACCTTAAATAGAGTAAGCCACCTTGCATGCTCTTTTTATAGATAGGACATTCAAGATCATATACTAAATCGAACTAGGTAATGTCAGCATGATTTCATTCAATTTGAGATATCTTTAAAAGTTAAAATGTCATTAATTTTCAAACTGTAAACACATTAGTAGAACCTCAAAATAGCCTCAGATTACATTGTAGGGAACGAATGGACTCAATACACTCAAGCTGCTCCCACCCATAAACCCAGAAGGCCCAATTCACAAGTATTATACTAGGTATGTTCTAGAATCTTCCTCTTAACATCTGCTTGTTGACAATTTTAATGTAACAAAAATTAAAGGTTGTTGAAATTTTCATGCACGTGGTGACTGGACGGTGAAAGAAGGAGTACTCTTATGTTTGAATACGTCACTTATTCCCAATCAAGGTCAGAAAAGGAGGCCAGCAGATTATTCAGTGACCAATATTTTTGGTTGTAATCCAGATATGTTTCAGTTCTACATAAAATGGCATTTTGTATGCACAGATTGTCAATTGATAGCAGCCTCCAATAACCAGCAATTGAAATATTTCCTGAAGCAGCAGAGATTTCATAACCATTGCTAGAACTTGTATAAAATGTTCAGATATCAACATATTTCGCAAGCTGCATTGCGTGGAAGAAAAGAAAGGTACAAATACAAACCTCCCAGCTACCACTGAAAGCACACCTTTGAAGTCGAGTCAGAGCACCAGCTAACGTAGGATTACGGGAGCTGGCAGCAGCTACCATTTTATCTGCATCCAACATCATTAGTGCAGTACCAGGGGCGTGGCGGACTCCCAGGCATATTCAGAAGCAGCATAATTTGCATTTTCTCCAAGGAACCAAACCTACATATGGTCGAAAGATACATTAGAAAATGGTGAAATTAATTCATAGGACTGATTATAATAAACTAGATATTCAATTACAAATTACTAGAGCAATTTACTTACTGCTGCTTGAACCAATCTCTGCAATGCAAGAGCTGACTTTGGATCAGAGGCAGACACTTTATCAATTGAGGTAAATCTCAAGGCTGAGCCAGGTTGAGGAGGTGGTAAATCAAGAACTATAGTGACAGCTTCCAGAGCTGTGTGTTTTCCATCAGGTCCAGCACCAACTAAACAAGTCTAAGGAAAACATACAACTATTAGACAAGGATTTGATGATAATTAATACATAAACCGCTATACATAATCTAACAGGATCATCTAAACATACCTTCCACAAAAGTTGAAGGACATCAGCATCTATCTTTCCTGGAACTTTGGTCGCAAATATTCTAGCAATTTCAAGAAGAGTGACTGCCATATCTGGTGTAGCCTAACAAATCACAAATAAAAAAGGTGGAAGATGTAAGAACACAGCATGTCCATATGCTTGAGAAAGAATAAACCTAAGCTACAATCAAGAACGTTTCAAGTGCAGAAGTGTACAAGGAAAGCACAAGTGGTGATCTACTTCTATAAACAATGAAAGAGTAAAGAGCCAGTAGTAATTATTATGGAATTGAACGAGGAAAGCATAGAATTATATATTATTTGTTTCAACAGTAAAAGTATATCAAACCCGCACATAAATTATTCTTTTCTATCACAAATCTAAAATTACAAAAATGCCATCTGGTTCATTACTATCATGATCAAAAAGGTGATGTTCTTTTTGGATTTTAAGTGACTTTTAAAAACCAGTTTTTTCAAATCTAGGTGATTTTGAAATCCTGATAAAAAAATAATGTGTGTATTTGTTTTGGGTTTTTAGTAGGGTGGGATTTATCTTTATGTCAAATCAATGTGTAAGAGTGAAAGAAGTTATATTATATATTATTGTTGAGTGTAATTTAAATGATTGGATGATGTGAGTTATGATTTAAATTTATTAAATTATAAGGAGAGAGAAATGATTGTATCAGAAAGTGTAATAGTAGGTTTATAGGAATTATAGTGTCGGTTTTTGAAACTGGTTTTCAAAATCTCAAACTATAATCGGTTTTAGATTTCGAAACCCAAAACCTGGTTTTTAAAACCCAAAAAGGACATCACCAAAGGGATTTAAGCATTCTCCTTAATATAACAAACTGTGAGTACCTAACCGGATTTTCCCAGAGAAAATAACTAAGGGGGCGCTTGATTGAAAATACCTCAATGGGAATAGGAATGGGAATGAATATAGGGTAACTATGGTGGTTAATGAGAACAGAAAATGATCAATGCCACTACTTTCCCTCCTAAATAAGGTAATCATTACCAACTTTGATTAATCTTTTCCCCTCCTACAATGGTTTCCCTTAATCATTCCCCGCCACCATCATTACAACCTTCTTTTGTTTCATTGTTTTCCAAAATTGGAGCACAACACTTGTGATGTAACCATCATTGAAACGATTCTTCCTTCAATATTTTAGGGGCATAGAGACAGGGAAAAGATATTTCATTCTCATTCCTATTGAAGAATTTACAACCTAGCGTCCCCTAAGGAACTTGCCACGAAAACCAAAATTAGCACAAAACATTGTACATCACAAAAATGCCAGCAAGGAAAAACATATGCGCAGGCATGCGTGCAAGGACACATACATATATGTTACAACATGTGATGGGGCATTTGTTGCACATTTTTGCTGCAAAAGAAATATTCGAGGAGCATCTCCGATATACTCTACCGCCAAGTATGAAATCAGAGGGACCCGCAGCTACATCGCAAGCAACATTCTTTTCTCTAATGTTTGTTTCAATCAAGTCCACCCAAGCTCTTAAACAGACAAAAATTGCTCGAAATAATCATCTGATATATGTTACCCAACTCCAGTCCCCATGTTTTAAAATGTCTTAGAAGCCTAATAATATGTGGCATTAAGTAGATTATGTAATACTCTTCCATGCTTTAGAAGTCCAGGAGAGTTTCCATTGGCTATAAGTATAACCCAAAGATGTAGTCTTGTAGACATTCTCAAAGTTGTTGTATGGGGTAGCTAATGTAAGAAAATCAGGTGAAGCCAACAACTGAAACATTTAATTGGAAACTGTGGGGATCCAATTAAGCACTACCAAGAAGCTCTTTTCTAATGTACTAATACTATAACCATTTCACCTGCAAAATCAAGGAGGTGCTTAGCTCAAATCCTTTAATGGCAATAATAATGGGTTTGAGTGAAGAGTGTGATTGATGAGGGCGGAGTATTTAACAAAAATGGGGGAATAAGTAACATATTGGCCAATTATACCAAGAATTGCCAATGGGAATGATTATCCCCCAAGTCCCATTCCCTATCTCTAATACCCTAACAAAGCACCCCTAAGTACTTCATGTAATGCAAAAAGGATTTGCCCAATCAATCACCCCGAAGTACTTCATCAAGGCTTATGTCATTATACATTAACTAATCGTGTTCAGCTACATCATAAATTCTTATAACTTAACACAAAGAATCAAAAGAAAAATAACTAGCATCTCATGGGGAATGTGAAGATCCCTAAATAGTAAATAGTTTTTATTTCCATTTACAGAGTGAGATTAAGGCAACAACAAACAAAAAAGATGATTTAAAACGCAGATCTGCCTAAGACTAAGAATTCAAGTGCCAGAAAAACAAGTTTGAACCAGAGCCAAGACAAAAGAAAAAGTATCCAAAGAGATTAAATGCAGTTTTCTCAGGTCTCCCATACCTTGAAACGAGCATGCAACGTGAGCAATATATCATTCAGTAAAGTTGCTGGCCAAGATGGATCTGAGAGTTCAGATGCAATTATGGATTCCAGTTCATCAAAAGATTCATAAGGACTTTGCATCCATATCAGTGCTTTAATCACCATCGCACGCACATAAACACATTCACATGCAACGGTTGTACGCACAACTTCCATCAGTGAAGCCAATAAACTTGCAACTGTATCCTTTGAACCCATCCCACTGGATATTGAGGGAACTCTACGAATACCTAGCATCAATTGTAGATATAGAAAAATAGAGGTTATAACGGGGAAGTGAAAAGTTATGCAGCAGAGTATTTCTGCTTAAGTGCAAAAGTTTTGAACAGGTATATAAGCATCAACATACAGTTTAGATTTCTTTCTTTATAATTATTAGCCCGTTGTGCAGAACCAAATGAATGAGCAGTGCATTACGAGAAGCATTTTCCAAGGAGGCACATAACCATATATACATATATGTGTGTGTCTGTGTGTATTTGTTTAATCAAATCAGCTGTACACTGTGACTCATGTAACTGAAAGAGAAGGGCATTAATGTACTTCATGTAAAAATGAGAACGACTATTGATGCAAGCATCTTTGCTTTACCAAGGAGATACAAACCTCACCAACTCTAGAATGAAGGAATTCAGCAATCAAGCCCAAGGACATTACTCATACCCATGAAGGAAAATAATAAATTAAGCCAACTCGGCCCAAAAGGCAAGAAAACTCATTAAAAATCAAGATCAGGAACTTCAGGCTGACCGACTGGAAAGAATTACATTTTCTGACATCCTTATTTTGTTTACTTTCTTGTTTTTCGTAGGTAATGCATATATTATTTCCACCCTTTTCTTCTCTCTGACTCTCTCCCCTTCATGATCATCCACTTCCCTCCCACCCACCGCAGAATAATACACCATGTAATTAAATCCTTATACAATTTTTACATTAGCTCTTCTGAAAAGAATAAAACCTACCCCATAACATAAGCAAGACAATCTAGATCATAAGCACCACTGAAAAAGAATGTATTGGCTGTAATCCATTTCCTAGAATGGTTGTCTTCATTGCACACCATCACATTCAGAACCAGTAAAGATTAAACCCAAGCAGATACAGACAATTTAAAGCATCAAAACCATTTAAAAACTATAGAAATAGGCACAATTTATCTCTTCATGCTTGTATATAAAATCTCAAAAGATTCCCTCAGCAAAGGATCCAGTGGCTTGGACTCTGGCAAGGCAAATGCCTTGATGCACTCCCTCCAATGAATTAACATGATCTTAGCATCAAGAAATTTAATGAAATGGAAATACCCAGAGAAAAAGTTGAGAAACACATCTACCATACAACAGAATTACAAGAGTTGTAAGTCAACTATCCCAAATAAATATCCTTTACATAGTTTTAAAAGGCGAGAGGCTATGTGTTCAGTGCCTCTTCTATGTAATTTGGGGCGCTGATACTCAGGCGAGCGCCTTGTGGCGCCTTTTTAGGCGACTTAGGCGCACCTCTTGACCAATATAACACTTTTAGGTCATTTTTTAAAAATTACTAACACTTTTAACCCCTCTAACACTTTTAAGTAACGCAGAACAGCTGAGCGCACTTCCCCACTTCCTTTAACTTCCTTGTAAAGGTAAGAGCAAGCAAGAGGACAAAGGGAAGGGGAAAAAGGCACAAATTTTAGACTTAGAGATGAAGATGACGATGAGGAGGAATTTGATGAAGAGGAAGAGGAAGAAGAGTACATTGCTGATGATGAGATGTTTGATGAGGATTGAGGAATAGTAAACTTAGTGACTAATTGATGACTGTTTTTTACATTGTTTTTGTGTGTGAAGAATGAACTCGTAAAGTCTATCTTCACTTCTTTGTGTTAATTTTATGTGATATAATGTGGTGAATATATGTATGGGTCATAAAATGATATTTTTGCCAAAAGTACGTGAGGCACGCCCTCGGGCACTTCGCGCGCTATGAGACCCTCGGCGCCTCGCCTGTCAAAACCATGATCCTTTACATGCCTAACACTTTGACATGGCCTATGTGCACACAGGGACTTAAACAGCTAATCCCGATCCAAGTTTTCAATAGTTCATATTAATTAGATTTAAAAAGTAACCAGGTGGTTTAGCCCACTTGGCCACCGGGTTCCTCGCTTTAGTGGGAGACCCGGATTCGATTCCCTTTTGGAACGAATTATGGAGTTATAAGATGGATTGGAGAAATTCTTGGAGTGTTTGGGTCCTTGGTGATCTAACTACTAACAACTAACAAACTAACATTTACCGATCAAAAAAATAAATAAAAAAAAATAGATTTAAAAAGTTCACATGCTTCCAAGTCCACTGCATACTATTAATTGCACAACCTACAAAAACAACAAAGGCTAGAAAGTTGGAAAGCCACAGATGGATATTTTATACACTGATATGGTAGTACGATCAGTTGTAAGATCTAGAAAACGTGCATATAAATGACATTTTTCCAGTCGATGTATTGTTTCAAGAAGGTAGAGATCCACTTCAAGGATACAGCTTCCAGTGTATATCATTTTACCTGTTTCTTGGGAAAAAAGGAACCTACTGACAATAGCAGATGTTAAGATTTGTCATGTTTTACATTGTAGGGAACCAACTAGAGATCCTTCACTTAATCTTTAACCTCTCAAGTACATTTTGAAACTCAGCAATAGCATGGTCCATCATTTCGAATTTATATATATGTTTGCCCTTCTAACAATGGCCTAACAAGCATGGATTACACCTTCATCAAACAAAAAGAATGCTTGCGCGTAAAGTGCAGGTAAAAGACAAAATGCCTTCACAAGAGCAGTGGAAAAGTTATTAAGTCACATAAATACCTCATGATCATTCATATATATTATGTAATGTAACCATTTTGTTCAACAACCACCAGCTCGAAAACTTTTCAGTATATATGGACATTATTACCAGATAGTACAGGGAACATAAGTACTACCTTCAGATGGTGCAGTTGGATTTACATCTGGATCGTATGAGTCACTGTTTTCTGAAAAAGTATTAACTTCAGTTCCTTCATCAATGTCCTGTAAACCAAATGAGAATGCAGCCGCACGACTTTTTCCCATCTCCTGAACAATCCGTGCTGCTGCATGTAATACAGGTCGAGAGAAACTTCGGAAAGAACTTTCCAGCCTGTAAACAAAGGGCAAAAACACCAAGTACTGCTCAAGGCTCGGGCAAAAACACTAATAATGCTCAAAGCTGATGCAAGACTGACTATATATGTATAATACAAGTGTGTAGACATCTTTTTAGGTTGTGTGCATAACGCATGTATGCAAGCATATTGAAAAGTAAAAGAGAACAATGACCTCCGCATGACAAGTTTGATAAGTGGTTGGGGACGCCTAGCCTTTGAGGATTTATCTTTGGTAGCCTTTGGTGGAACAGCATCTTTTCGTCAGAAGCCAAGCCCTTCATAGAAGGTGTATCTGGAACCTTGAGAATTTCTCTACTTAATCGATACCATCCAGCAGCTCTTTCCTCCGTCCTGAATTGATTTTTTATAAACATACCAAAGTTAACCAGAGGCTGTCAAATAAAAACTCAAAAGAGAAAACTTATAAATGCAAGTGTGCTTGTGTACCTTTCCGAATTATCAAATTTACCCAGTACACAAAGTATAGCCTCAAAACATACTCTTTCGCTGGGATCCAAGAGAAGTTGATAGAGGACACTATTAAACAGAGACTTCACATCTGGACGATCTGCAATTTCAAACCTATTAGACTATCATCTGAATAGTAGCTTAGGATCTAAACTGTCGAATGAAAAAGTGGAACTTATTCCAAATATGTACCATCTAATGCTCGAGCTCTGGACACCGTATGACACAATTTTGCTAGTGCAACTCTGGCAAGAACATCATGCAAATGGAGGACATCCTGCAAAGCCCCTGATTTATAGAAACTCAGATAAAAATGATAGTATAAGGAAATTCAAGGTGGTTTTCACCCAAAAATAATAGCAATAATAAAAATAAAGAAAAAGGAAAATAAAAAGATCAGAAGCCATGGAATATCAGACATACCCCCAGGTTGGACATGCGTTCCTGCAAACACCACAAAATGTGAAGGTTAAAGATGATAAAAAATCTCAAATAAATCAAATCATTAAACGAATATAATGTCATATTAGAGTAAGGTAATTCTATAGCTAGACATCTAATAGCACAATAATATTGTTTATTATTTGTGGGAAATTTTAAATTCTCAACAGTAACAAGACCTGATTGTTTAAAAATAAAAATGATGTACTATATTCTATATGCACAGTGGGTGAATCGTTTATAAATTGTATTACTTGAATTGCTTGTAACCCTACGTCATTTTTTCCCACAAATTGTATTACTTGAATTGGTTGTAATCCTAGGTCATTTTCTCCCACTATAAGTACGGGAGTCTTGTACTTCAATAGGCATGCATCTTGAGAATACCAGATATAAGAAACAATGAATTGTTAAAGCAACTTCCAAGATTCCAACATGTTCCACTATTTGATAATCGTATTGTAAAGTGAAACACCATTAAGAGGTCAATTCAGGTTGTAACAAATCAATAAATGTTGGAACAAGACCTAGTGAAACTTAAAATTAATTACATTACCTAATGCCATTGCAACTGCATATGGGTCTTTTGAGGCTAATTCAGATAGTATCTCCAGTGCATGCCTTACTGCTACTGGGTCAGAGAACAAAACACTGCATGACATACAAAATGTATTGGGGATTATAAAAAAAGAACTTAGTAGATGATGTTCAGACTGACTACATGAAAATAAAAGTAAGACTTGAAAATGTAGCCACAATATATTGATAGAGGCATAGAGCACAATTAGCACGTAAACATTTATAATTTTGATCAGGTGGTCCAAAGAACCTAATAGTTGGTGATGCTTAAAAATTCAAAACGCTTTGAAGCACAAATATGAACCCTCTCTCAGCCCCTTACCCAACCTTCACAATAAGTTATTTAAGGACAGATATTTTCTTCCACGCATCATGTCTGAACAACATAAGAGTCTTCATCATGCAAATGATTTAAATTTTCAGTGCTAATACCAGTTACAACTCTCTTCAAGAAGGGATGAGATTTATCCATTATGTGTCTCTTTAATTCTTATGGTTATGAAGATTATCGCACAGTCTAAAGTTCCTTTTGTTGTGCATTATTCTTTACCGGAAGCATCCATTTTTTGAACAGTACTAGACAGTTCAGAGAAACTTCAGCAAAAACTATCACTACAATCATTACATAGCAATGAAGGCACACTGGGAAGGATAGTAACTAACTGTCCCACTGAACAATAAGATCTTGAACAAAATTTTATTGGTGGTGAGAGTACTTTATTAGAATACAATAAATTACTCAAGGGAAGATTGTGAATGCGTAATGTCTGCAATGTACACAATGTAAATGAAAACGGCCTACATTGAGAAAGACAAAAGATAGCAGAAAGCTTCATCAATATGAAAGATAGCAGAAAGCTTCATCAATATGAATGGCCACCAGGCTCCTCACTTAAGTGGGAGACCTGGGTTCTGATTTCTCTCGGGAACGAATTGGAGTGGGAGATATAAGGAGACTTGGAGAAATTTAAATTTGTAAGGAGACTTGGCGAACTAACTTCTAACCACTAACAACTAACATTTACCGATCAAAAAAAAAAAAAAAAAAAAAGAAGAACAAATGACAGCAGCAGATAAAAGACCATTTGCAGCAACAATACAAGTCATGCCTTAAAATTCTGATACTGAATGACTCGTTGTGATTAAAATCATCAGTAAAATAAAATAAGCTGACCCTTGTACAGCACGGTGAAGAAATGCAGGATTTCCTGGATCTAGTGGGAGTCTTCTCAAAGCACTTAAGGCTGCATATTGCAAATTGCTCCGGATGATAGACTGATAATCAACATCCATAAGAAGGTAAAAAGAGATCAGCCAACAACATAAATAGTCATTATGACAACAAAAGACCTGCTAACATATATATATATATATATATATATATATATATATATATATATATATATATATATATATATATATATTGACATAAACAGCCATCTCATATAGATCAATATCAATGAGATTTAAGACAGCAATATAGATACGCTTAAAAAGCAAAAATAAAGTAACATAGATTCCTTCAATCAAACAAACTAACTTAAACTAATGCAGGGGATAGTTGAACTAAAGCTCATGCATTTTAGAAAAGCATACAACAATTTGATATTGGGTCTATTATCCTAGTTTTGCATTGACCGCGAATAAACAAATAAAATTAGACAAACACCATGAAGGCCTAGTGGTGAATTTCGGTAAATTAGCCAATGATACTTTGGTGGATTGATAAAGATCACAATGTCTTTCTTATTCAGGATCACTATTAAGGGTTAGTCTAAGAAGGAACAACATAATAGGTTGTAGGAGCATAAAGTATATCAAGGATATCTTTCTTTACTCTTTAGGTTTTCAGCATTGTTTCTCCGAAGGTAAATATATGAACATAACATAGAGCTGTGCCTGTGACCAACTCGGATGCATAAAAACTCAAATTATTTACATGGGAGTATATATACTACTCCTTCTGTCCCGGAAGTGTTTGCATAGAGAAAGAGGCACACTTTTTAAGAAATAAGTGTAATGAGTAGGGTTTTAACTTTTAAGGGATAATTTGGTAAACCTTTATGAATAAATAAAGAAATTGGTTGGATTGAGTGTAATGGAGCTAAAAAGTAATGGCATTTAGTGTAAATATGTGAATATTGTGAGGGTAGAATTTATGAAAAGTATTCCTTTTTTGGGTGTGCAAACAATTGTGGGATGTACGAATAAGGTAAGTGTGCAAACAATTATGGGACAAAGAGAGTATATAGAAAAGTTAGAGAAGATAGCCAAAGATGCGAATACAGATGATAACCATCATGCAAATTTGATAGGGATAAAGTTTATAAAAGGCGGAAAAGGAGAGATTCCGAGTAGTTATAATTGTACCGCCCGGGTTCTATATTTCCCGGGAACCCTTAGTTTGTTTGCAATATTGTAATAGGGCCTTGGAGGGTTAGCATATAAACACCGGCTTTTCCCTCGGTAGGGGATATCGAATATTTTTCTAAGTGTAATCAGCCTTGGGCTTGGGCGCGGATTTCCCAAATTGAATATATCATCTTTCTTGTGTATCTTGAATTCGACTCTTTGACTCTAACAATTTGGTCCGACTCTACCGGATCAATGACGAGATCGAGAGGAGAAGGTCTTTGCGCTAGAGAAAAGCATGGTGACGTTAGAGAAAGAGGTCGAAGGAATCAAAGCAGATTTGAGTGGTCGCATTGATGGGATAGTGGATCAATTCAATACACGATTCAGTGGAATTGAGGCATCAAACAATTGGTTAAAGATAAGTGGATCGGACCAGCCGAGTCCTCAAATGCGGCGGATTACCGTCAAGAACCATCGTATGTGAAGGGTTCCGAACGTTCTCCTCTTAAGCCGACTCAAAGCTAAACTCGAGCTACCATATTTCTTGGAGAGAACCCTTCCGCTTGGATCTCTAGAGCGGAACAAGATTTTTAGGGTGGATAATACCCCGAGAGGATATGAAGATCCAACTTGCTCTCATAGCAATGGAGGGAACTACATTGCGGTGGTTACAATGGATTCTCGGCCGCTTCCGGATTTGGGTTGGCGAAGATTTACCGTCGAGTTGTTACGCCCGATATGATGACGACCCAAGAACCAATCCCTACGAGGCGTTAGTCGCGACATCGTCCAAACCACGACGGTCGATGAATATGTGGATGTATTCATTTCAAGACTCTCGGCCGTTAAGGGGCTCTCCGACCCCATTGCTCTTGGCATGTTCTTGAAGGGATCAAGGAAGAAATAAGGCTAAAAATCCAATCTAAAGATTCGGAGGACATCTTGACCACGATGCATTCGCCGAGAAATTGAGCGCGAATTAAAGCCTTCCCATTCAAATTGTCGTGCTCTTCAATCTTGGACCCGCTTTCCGTCCTTTTTGAAGCGAGGTCCAATCAAGGAACGATAAACCGACACCATCGGGCCGAGCTGGCTCGACCCTATGGGTCGGGAAACACGGCATCATCGCACCTCGGTGCGACTCAGCCGTGGATCACCAGCAGAATCCAAAGGCTCCACCGCGCCACCACGATCGCGAGGTACGAGTTATATGACACATAATGAGTATGCAGATCTACGGGCCCGCGGTTTGTGTTATAAATGCAAAGAACCTTACACTCCAACACATGTGTGTACCAACAAATCCTTTCGAATCATGCTCATAGATGAGGATGACGAAGGGGATGAAATCGGGCTTGATCGTGAGGAGGGAATCTTTGAGGAGTCACAACTCCGGGGCCTCGCTTTATCGGAATTATCAGCGTACGGTTTTGATGGGTCTAAAGCAATGAAATTGATGGCGGTCATAAATGGGCAACCCATCGTGGCAATGATTGATAGCGGCGCAACGCACCGGTTTATTCCGCAAGAGGTGGTGAACAAATTGGGGTTGTTAATTGATGAAAATACAATCCTCCCAGTTCGTCTTGGAGACGGAAATGACACACAAACTGCTGGATATTGTTCTAAAATAAATCTGATTTTGGGAGGCGTTGAGTTTGAAATTGCAGCGTATGTCTTCCCAGTAACAGGGATTGATATCATATTAGGAGTCACATGGCTCGCCTTGCTTGGAGATGTTTCTGCGAATGGGCGGATATGACGATGAAATTCACATTTCAAGGGACGCAATTATCCTTGCAGGCGGATCCTCGACTATCCATCAAACAAATGTCGGTTACGGAGAGGTTGGATGTTGATGAAATTGATGGAGCTTGGATGGTGTGGGCCTTGGAAATAAATTGTGCCGAGACCAATTCGGAGAATGCTATTCCCATTGATGTACAGAATCTTTTATCCGAATTTCAGGGGGTCACAACCCCAATTGAGGGATTACCACCACGTCGGAGGAATGACCACCGAATACCGTTACAACCAGGGGCAGCCCCGTGTCCGTCAAGCCATATAGATACAGTGCGATTTAGAAAACTGAAATTGAAAAGATGGTGGGAGACTTACTGAAGGCAGGCCTCATACAGCACAACACAGGACCATACGCCAGCCCAGTTTTATTAGTTCACAAGAAGTATGGAAGCTGGCGATTCTGTGTGGATTACCGAGAACTTAATAAAAGGACGGTTCCGGATAATTATCCCATTCCCGTAATTCAAGAATTGCTTGATGAACTCCATGGAGCTTCGTGGTTTACCAGGTTAGACCTTAAATCCGAGTATCACCAAATTCGTATGGCGGATGAGGACACTGTCAAAACCGGGTTTCGTACGCCCTCGGGCCACTACGAATTTGTAGTAATGCCCTTTGGTCTCGTAAATGCGCCATCCACCTTTCAAGCTATAATGAATGAGTTGTTTCGACCCTTGTTGCGGAAATATGTTCTAGTCTTTTTCGATGACATATTGATTTATAGTCCTGATCGGGCTACTCATCTTGAACATTTGCGAATGGTCCTACGTTTGTTATTGAAGGACAGCTTCGTAGTTAACCCAAAGAAATGTTCGTGGGCGCAGCAGGCAGTGGAGTATTTGGGCCACATTGTGGCTCACGACGGGTAAGGATGGACCCATTGAAGGTGTTGGCAGTCCTACAATGGCCGACGCCGCATTCAGTTAAAGGCGTGCGTGGGTTCCGAGGGCTAACAGGTTATTACTGTCGGTTTATTCAGGGATATGGGAAAATCGCGGCACCCCTATCCAAGTTGTTACGAAAAGATGCTGAACCCAAGTTTAGATGGGATACCGAGGCCCAAGAGGCATTCCAGCTCTTGCAATCGGCAGTAACTTCAGCCCTGATGTTGGCAATACCAAATTTTGCCGAGCCATTTTTAATCGAATGTGATGCTTTGGGTCGTGGCATGGGCGCTGTGTTGATGCAGCAGGGTCGACCAATAGCTTTTACAGCAAGGCTTTGTCGGAAAATAACTCTCAAAAGTCTACATATGTAAAGGAATTGATGGCATTAGTCCACGCCGTATTGCATTGGCGCTCATATCTCCTTTGCCGGAAATTTATTATGCATTTAACAGATCATCGGAGTTTGCGACATCTAATGCACCAGCATATAGCGTCGCCATCACAGCAGTATTGGGTTGCCAAACTCATGGGATTTGACTTTGACATTGAGTATAAATCTGGTCCTATGAATACGGCGGTGGATGCGCTGTCCAGGAGGGATTCCGAAGTTGAATTGGCCGCGGTCACCTTGCCCAAATGGATCGATTGGGATCAGTTACGGTCAGAGGTGGTGGAGGATCCACTTTACGGACCCATTGTGACAGCTTTGCAAAGCGGGGAGGCCGTGCAGCGACCCTTCACATTGGTCCATGACGTCCTATACTACAAAGGCAGGCTCGCAATACCTGCCCAATCAGCTTGGGTGGCTCGTCTCTTAAAGGAATTTCACAACACACCTACGGGAGGGCACGCCGGAGCCTTACGAACATATAAACGTTTAGCAGCAAACGTTTATTGGCCGAGGATGATCCGCATTGTCACCAAATTCGTGCTGATTGTTTGGTTTGCCAACGTCAAAAATCGGATACCCGCACACCGGCCGGCCTCTTACAGCCTCTTCCGATTCCGTCGCAAGTATGGGAGGATATTAGTATGGATTTTATATCGGGGCTGCCACGTTAAGTGACGCATGGACGTCATACTAGTCGTTGATCGCTTAACTAAGGCCTGCCATTTTGTTGGCTTATCTCATCCTTTCTCGGCCAAAGATGTAGCAGAAGCCATTAGTAAGGAGGTGGTGCGACTCCACGGCATACCACGTTCAATTGTCACAGATCGGGACCCGATCTTCTGTGGTTCTTTTTGGAAAGAACTATTCAAGGCAACAGGAACACAGTTGCGGATGAGCTCGGCCTACCACCCGGAGACCGATGGACAAACGGAGGCGTACCTAAGGTACTTTGTTTCTGAAACTCCTCGACAGTGGGCTAAGTGGCTTGCATGGGCTGAATATAGCTTCAACACTAGTTTCCACTCCGCTACAGGCTGTACTCCTTTTGAAGCAGTCTATGGACGTAAGCCCCCATCACTAGCTCAGTTCTTACCGGGCGAAATAAGAGTCAGGGCGGTAGAGGAGGAACTGTTGACACGGGATGATATTCTGAGGCAGCTTAGATATCATTTAGAAAGAGCACAGCAAAGAATGACATACCAGGCTAAAAACACCGGCGCGAGTTGGAGTTCAACGTGGGAGATAGAGTCTTCCTTAAGTTCAGGCCATAAAGTTGGCGCCAAGGTATTTTGGGCCGTTCGAGGTAGTTCAACGTTTCGCAACTAAAGTGGCGTATCGACTAGCACTACCAGTGGGGACAAGGATACATCCAGTCTTTCACGTTTCGCAACTAAAGGCGGTGGCGGGGAACCATCCGGTTGAGCTGGAGCTACCAGCTGATCTCTTTGACGATGCACCTGAGTTCGTGCCAAAGGATATATTAAATGTACGAGAGATTTGGAGGAGATAGCGCATCTTCCAGGTGCTGGTTCGATGGGCTGGACAATCGGAAGAAGAAGCTACCTGGGTCGATGAAGCCTGCTTTCGTACACAATTCCCGAATTCCGCCTTAAGGACAAGGCTGTTCTTAAGAGGCGGGAATTGATAGGGATAAAGTTTATAAAAGGTGGAAAAGGAGAGATTCTGAGTAGTTATAATTGTACCGGTTCGGTTCTATATTTCCTGGGAACCCTTAGTTTGTTTGCAATATTGTAATAGGGCCTTGGGGGTTAGCATATAAATACTGGCTTTTCCCTCAGTAGGGGATATCAGAATATTTTTCTAAGTGTAATCAGCCTTTGGCTTGGGCGGGATTTCCCGAATTGAATACATCATCTTTCTTGTGTATCTTGAATTCAACTCTTTGACTCTAACAAAATTTGTAGTCTGAGACAACTAGATGTTGGTTCTAAGCAATCTTATGATGACAAAACAGTATGTATGCCTCGGAGTCAGGTCACCAAAGAAAGATATGACAAAGGCAAAATTAGGAGGTGCACTAACTAAAGGAAAATCAGAAGTAAAAATAAACTCCAGAATTACACTGTATTAACATAATAGTACCTCCTTATCACCTCCTTTTGTTCCAAATATGCCCTTCTTTCGCTTCTGTGGTTCAGCAACCTGGCAATCAAACATCTATGTTACTATATAGAATACTTTAAGCTTTCATGGTGTTTTATCGGAAAGATGACAGAACAATAATCTCATTAATATAATAGGTATACCACAACAAGAACAGCTGAAACAATAACACAATAACAGCAGAAATATAAAAGACCACAGAAGAAGTAAATGATGTAAAAACTATAGCAGTTTAGTTATACAGCAACATCAGCAATCATCTTAGTTAGAAACATTCATTTCATTCCAACTTTTAAAGATAGGAAACAGTGTGATCAATGTCATATAAAAGCCACCCTTAAAAAGTGGCAAGACTAGACAAAGTTTATCCCTTTGGTCAAATAGCTCATTAACTCGTAGGAAACAGAAGCTCAATGGTTACTGAGCTAAGAACATCTCCCTTATAATCATCATCCTACTATGATGTCCACCTACGTGTGAATTAAACTCCAATGTCAAAAGGGGGTGGGCCAACTTTGTTAATCACAGATAGGTAACAAAATTACATGAGTTTGCAAGGAATATGAATACAAGAAAGAGAAGTAGAAAGGTTCTACTCTTGGGATTTTCTGGCAGTTCGCAACGTCGATTAAAATTAGACGGAATATAATCAACTAATTATATTTCACTTTCTTAGGATCTCCCAGACAAGCTACGGCCCGTATTATGACAATCTGGAGCAAAGGATAAAAACTAATGATTGCCAAGTCAAAAATATATCAATCAAGGAGTTGGCTTACATTTTACTGAAAAAAATAGATAAAACATGAATAGCTCAACAACTAAATCTGAAGACATAGGTAAAGTGGTAAAAATTAATAGTGTAAAAAAACCTTATCCAGAATGCTAAACACAATTTCATATAACTTGGATAGGATATCTGCGCTGCTAGAAGGAGCATAAGTAAGAGCCTTTAGCGCTTGCAGCCTCCGTGCATGAACTGCAAGAGAAATAAAGAAAGAAGTTGTCAATCTTCAGCTTTTAGCAAAAACCTCATATGAAACATGAAGATCTGAAAATTAATCGTGAAACACAGAACTATGCAGCCGCTCGCAACCCCATGCAAATCAAGGCCATAGCTTCTAGACCCAAACAATAAAAAGGCAGTTCTCTTATTCAAATGTATCTGTTGCAATTTTGGCTTGATTTGTGTGATGTTTTTCCCAGAGAGCAGTTTCTGCCAAAGGAAATACTAAGCGATCACATTGAAAATTTCTTCATTCATCCAATCCTGCCATGTTCCTCACCTTTTACTCTCTCCCCACAATTTCAGCTCACAATAAGGAAACCACCCCTACTGCCGCCAACAGAACATTCTTTTCTCCACCAACAAACACCCAAATTATCAATTTCCAAAGCACCCTATTATCATGTTCGTCCTTTCTACAATAGACCACCTGCAGAGGCCCCTGCTATTCAGTCCCAGAATTATGACCAGAGATAACATCATCGCAATCATCATGGTAGCCCAAAACATCATCTATTTTTCTATCCCTTCAAGGCCTCAATATACATTAGCTCCATGACAGAGCAGGTACTCATAGGACTATAAGCTAAAACATTACATAAAACAAGTAATCAGCATATAACTGATACAAAATGTTTCCAAATTTCTGCAAATGATGGCAGGAGTAAAAATTTGCTTTCCTTCATTGATTTTTCAATGAGTTTTTGACTCATGAAGTTTTTGCAAGAAAGGAGATTCAATAAACAAATATCCCTCATCAACCGAATATGCTTCTGTGACTCCTTGTGCTTTCCCTTTCACAAACCTGATCTGGAAAAAACAAGTACCTAAAAAGATTCTGTTCTTCTCATTGCTGCTAGTTTTTGGGAGGCTATCTACATGTGAATGTTCAAAGGAGACATGAGAAAGATGTTTTAAGGATCAAGACCACGTTATCATGCATAGTTCTTTAACCTTTTCCCAAGGAACTGAGTTGTTCTATGGTCACACTAATTCTGGTAGTAGTCTCTTTTATTTGGATCTAAGGGGCTATGTCAGCATATAAGGAAGAATCATTTTCAAATTTGTGTGTTCGTCATGTGGTATGAATGGAATATTATGACATAGAGGAATCAACAAAGACATATGGATAGATTGAATATCAGAGACGCTCTAAACCTCTAACATAGGATAATATAAGGACTTACTTGTATATGCTATTATTAGATGTTGGAAAATTACTCTATAGTTTTCTTTTGGCCTTCATATTCGGACATCTTGTCCTTTTTTTGTTTCTTACCAATACATATACATATTTAATAGCAGTCATTGACTATTAATTTTCTTTTACAATTTCCTGCTAATCTTATGTTTACGTGACCACATGAGAAAGTCGAGAAACATTAGCTAATGAGAGGTTAGATTGGAAGATAGGTTGGTACTAAATGGCTAATTATGTGGCAGCAAAAGATGCTTTTAAACCAGGAAATGATAGGACTAGCTCCAGTGGTTAAATAAGAAAGCAAAGCTGAACGTAAATGCAATTTTGAAATAGAAAACAACACAATGACGAGTAGACGTCAACGAATTATAGCATAAAAATTTAGGTTGATCCCAACTCGTTCCTTTACAAACAATTCAAAATTTAGGTTGCAAGGACATCTGAAAAACTGAAAAGGTTGTAGTCACTAAAAAAATGATCTCAGTGCAGGCAACTAAAGTGAATACACTGCCAAATCTCCAAATCAACTAGTAATTAAGAAGTTACTGTTTCTGATATTTCCATGCGTAAACATAAAATACAAAGGCAAGGAAGACAGAGCTACAAAATACAAGGATAATAAATTCTTGATACGTGAATAGTAGTCATCACTCACATTCAACTTCCTCATTTAAAGCCTCTGAAGTTAACTGATTAACTACTCGAGGAACAACATCAGCTCTTGTGACACCTCCACCTGCATCTATGTCCGCCAAAGCATCCCAATTCGGAGTGGGTATCCCACCACCAGGGCTTAAACCTTGCGAACCAGAATCTGACAGAATTCTCGCCAAGTAGTAATAAACATAGCGCAGTACAGTCCTATCCTCACACTGCTGGTCAAGCTAGAGCACAAAAAGAAGAGATAAAAATAGTCACTGTTAGTTGGTAAATGTCACCTTGTCAGTATAAGAAACATGAATACTGGCGAAAATGCAGCAGAACATGAAATATGCTATGATTTTTCTCCGAAAGAAGTTCCTTAACTCAGTACTTGGATGCACAAACGTCTTATAAGCATGTTCGGAGTTAATCCATTAGGTTCCCTCCATAGGATAGTTTTACATTCTCTCCTAGAACACTCACTTAGGTATTCAGCTTCTCTCCTAGAACACTCACTTAGGTATTCATCCCCAAGCAAAGGCCCCTTACATTCTCGAACAAAAACCATCAGTCATAACCTAACCAGCCCATTTCTTGGAACATATTAGGAATAGGAATATTCACAAATAGACTTCATTTTCTCTTGTCCAATCACTCATCTTTATGATTGATCTTAGGCCACAACTGACCCTTTTCAGACAAACCTTGTCAAAGGACTTTCAAGGAGAGGATGTACCATTATGATACCATTCAGAAAGAGGATGATGCTTGCTTCCTCATTTTCCAAATAATAAAGTCAAAATACACAAGTACCAGAAATCTATGAATGATGAAGTCCCATCAGCTAAAATGCAACTATCACGACAGTAAATTCCCATTATCTCTAAGTATTTCCTTTGGTTTATAGACAAACATGTTCCTGAGACATAAAAGTAACCAACCAGTACTATTTTTTGGTTATGCTCTTGAGTACAGTCCCCATCATTGTAATCATCTCAACTTCAAAACCATCCTCCAACAGTAATTCTTCAACCAACAGATTCATGAAATTTTCTCCATGCAAATGGCTTATATATATATAAAAAAAAAAAAAAAAAGGCAAACCCCCATCCACACGTCAGACAGAAAAAATTGAGAAGCTACTTGTTTGCAAGAATTAACCAAATAATTACTGAAACAAAAGCTCCATTGTTTCAGCCATATCTGTTAGTTTTATGAATAGAACTGAAAATATAGAGAATATTCGCTATGGAAAAGCATACCATTAAAAGTGATGGGGCTAAAGACGGGTCAACAGAGTTATACACGGCAAGCTTTGGAAATACATGGTGCACCAACTGCCTCTGTGAACTTTTCTACAGATGTACACCAAAAATGGAGAAATCAATAAGGAAACAACTAAGGCCATCTCCAGCAGTCCTCTATAATAGCTTTTTGCTAAATTTCTCTCCCAGAATTAATTAATCCTTGCGCCAATATAGATGTTTTTGCCATTCAAAGATATATGCCTCCATTTGTGGCGCTTAGCCCGTACAGCGACATTCATCTTATTATTTTATTTTACTAATAAATTTAATTAGCTATTTGTTTGAAAAAATTTTTATTTGTTTTATTATAAAATATAACTATTATTTTTGTAATTAAAAACTATAAGTAAAATTGGAACATATTGTTACAATTAAAGAAGAAGAACAACATGCACTAATTGATCATTTGTGGGAACAATATTCGTACACTAAATAATTGGTGTTTATTGTAATTTAATTTTCCATTGTACTTCAAATTTTATTGTAATTTAAATATTAATTGTAATATGCAATTTAAAATGAATATTATAGAATATATATTATAGTGTCAAAAAGTGGAGCTAATGGTTGGGAGTAAAGTGTTGTCTCTATTATAGAGTAGTGTTCGATTGACTTCATAATAGAGGTAGCTGCTGGAGATGCCCTTAAGGAAGAAAGACATGCATTAATTAAACAAAGAAGAAGAGGTAACGGCTAAATACTTGATCTGATGCGGCTGCTAGTTCATGAATACTCCTCGCAAGTTGCGCATATGACACGGGTTGCTAAAAGCATATAGAAAAGGAATCAACAACTAAAAAATTGTGGCATCTATACACAAAAATACATCAATGTGATTTTGCACCAACATACACTTGTGATAATCACATTGCACAAGGTCATTGCCATTGGTAAGAAATATAGTTTGAGCACATATACTATAAACAACAAAACTTTAAGCTTGAACTCTCCTTCAAATGCAGAACCGATGAAAACCCTAAATCAATTAAATTGCAATTATACAATTCAAGGTAGATGAAGAACACTTTGTTAAACTTAATCGCATGTAACCATATAGATATCAGTACCGATGAGTTTGTAAATCTCTCAAGTTTGGAAACCAACAAGTATAAAGAAGATTGCATCTCTCAGTTGCACACTAACATCTGATCCAAGGCGTAGAAAAGACAATCACACACAAACTCGCAACAAATATACCTAAGCTCACATCAATACCTTTTTCTTCTGCTTTTGGGGCATGATATTGGCCCGTACTGGGTTGAAAGCAGCTTTGGCAGCAGAGATAGTGTCACTCTGGATCTGCATTAGGGTCCCCTTCTTTGACCTCCGCTCCACCATTACCGGCACCGGGGGCCAGCTGCCGCCGCCGATTCGGTGGGCGGCGGCGCCGTAGTCGACGATGGAGGGAGGCTTAGACGACGAACCGTCGGACGTTATCAGATCCATGAGCGTCGTGCCCGAAGACTCCTGTAAAATGAAATAATTAATTAAACAAAAATCCAATCAAAAATTGGAAACGGCAACTTAGCGTTGATTACTGAGGGGGAACTAAGAAAAGTAAAAAGGAGATCTCAAACAACTTACCGCCATGGACTATAGCTTGAATGTGGTAAGGCGTCAATGGTAGGTGTCTGCAGGGGCAGCGACCAGTGTTCTCAGCAGAGGACTGCAAATTTTGAACAAAACTGAAGAAATCGACCGATTGGTTTCAGTTTTGAAACTGTGTTTTTTTTTCGTCTATAATGAAAAATCGAATGCGAATTAGGAGGTGATTTCATTAAAAAAAAGTAGTATTTGTGTGCATATTATGCATGATAAAAGATTGTGTGTCTGAAAGTTTGGTTATAATATAGTATTATTATTGCGTAGTATTAATTTGGTTACTGATTTAGTATTATTTCGCGTTGTATAATATTAGTTTGGATTTATTACTACTAGCTACAACATGGAGTGGAAAATAACTACTAGATACAACATTTTTTTCTAAATTACTATCCACTAAAATGTGTTCCTATAATACCCCTCATTTGACTTTTTTAATTAAAAAAATATTGTATCTAGCCGCACATCTCAAATCTCTCTCATTGTACCACAATTAATTATTAAAATCCTAATTTCTCTCACTTCTCTCCCATTCTCTCGAGATCGCTCTCTCTCCATAGCCTCGGATCGCTATCGCTATTGCTATCTCTCTCATCTCCCATCGCCCACCACCCACCGCCCGCGACTCCACCACCTACCGCCCCACCGTCCACCGCCCCGCGGCCCACCACCCACCGCCCACAGCCCCAATCGAAGACGACGACGAGATCGGCATGAAGACGACGACGATTATGCGTGAGACCGAGGCGACCTCGCGACCACCGAACTGCACCACCGCGACGGCCCGCGACTAGGCGCATCCACCGCACGCACCACCGCTCCAGATCCACCACCGTTCTTGCCTGCACCACCGATCTAGACGAAGACCACCGCACGGCGAACACCGAGCGACGACGGGCACAGGGACAACCCAACGACGGCTACCGAGGTGAAGAGCACGTTTCTTGAATCTTGTTTGATTTTTAAATAATTCAAAAAATTTTGAGCACCAACTGCTTCGTGATCGTGTCAAGAAATTCAAAAATTACAATTGGGCCAAAGGGCATTATACGGAGGGAGCCGAGAATTTGAAGAATTGTAATTGAAGATACAAGATGAGAATTGTGATTGCCTTCGAGGTAAATATTTTTGTTTTCTATTGGTTGATTCTTTCGCTTGTGTATTTGAAGATACTCTTAAAAAATTCAAATATTTTTTTCGAAAGCCGAGAATTGTTATCGATTCTCTCGTTTGGTTGATTTTGTTTGTATTGTAAGATTTTGGTTGTTTTTGTTGAGATATATGCGGTTTGTATTGCTCATGTTGATTGTAGGAATCGGGCAAGCGATTTTAAGACAATCAAGTATATCGAACTCAAGGGAAGAAGTATGCACGTGAGGCCCTAGGAATACAAGTTCTAGATGACTATTGTTGCAATCACGGATTTGGCTCTAAAACTACAATACAAATGCAAAAATACAATCAAATAACTAGGCAAGCAATTTATCAAACACCTTGAATGCAAAAACAAGTAGCTAAAATCAATGGGGGATTGGGGTGCTAGGGATAATATCCATCAAGGAATCAATGATCAACAAGCTATGATTGAATCAAATTGCAAATCAACTAAAATAGAAAGCATAAAACCATCATGCAATTAATCACTCCATTAATCACACAATGCCTAACGTGAGTATCCTTAGTGCAACTAATCTCTCAATTAAGAAGCACTCAATTCATACAACATACACAATTATAACCGAATTAATCCCGGATCACGTTAGCTCAACTCTCGCCTATTGCTAGGGTGATCAAACATTAATCTAAAGAGATAAAAATGCATGAAGCACGGTTATAATCACAATTAGGAAGCAATCTAACTCAATTGATCAACAATCATAGCATAAGACAATCAAATCATCCTCAATATCAATTATCCCAAACACAAGAGTATTAACCCATGGTGCAAAGTGCAAAACCCATGGGTAGAAAATCTAATTGGAAAATTAAGAATCTAATCACAACAATTATGGAATTGAAATGAGAAAAGTAGAAGAACATCACCAGATTGAATTGAATCTTCAAAGTAATCTTCAAATACAATCTCTTCTCCTCACTTGAATTACAACTTGGAATTGAAAAACTAATGGATCAAAAGCTAATCTAAGGTACAAATGATTAAAATCTATCTAATTCTATGAATCTAATCCAACTACAATGAGAATTAAGCTATGGGATGAGAAATTCGCCCCAAAACCGTAAAATAACCGCTTTAATCAAGGCTATGGATATTATGCTCTGTTTTTCCGCTCAAATGAGCTTTAAAACAAATTTTTCGATTTTGGTCATCCCTCGACTCGAGGTTGGGGCCCTCGAGTCGAGGCTTGTGATGTCGCATCCACACTTTCTCAATTTGTCTCCAGCCTCGAGTCGAGGCCACCTTTGCTGCTCCTCGACTCGAGGCTCGGCCCTCGAGTCGAGCTTCTTTCAAAAATTTGATTTTCATCCTATGGTCGGCACCCTCGGGTCGAGGCCCTTGGCCTCGACTGCAGGTCGAGTCCAAGGAATTTTCTCGACCGGACTCCGCCTCGACCCCCGCGCCCGTCTCGATCGTCTCTTCACCCTATGAATGCCGGTACTCTCGGTTTGGCCAAATTCCACCAATTTACTCGAAACGGGATGAAAAATATCAAATATCTCACAAGTAATACTTTTTAGGCAAAGTAGTGATACTCTACACATTTAGGCACAAAATCTAACACTTTTGATTACTATGCATCAATTCACTCCAATCACATGTGCGTAAATATTTTTCTTACGCACATGTGTATGTAATGCACATGTGCAAAGAATAATATTAATTCGAAAACTATTTTAGGTTGTGTGATGATTTTTGAGTTATTTTTAATTATGAATCAAATGTAGCTGAAAAAAATTGATAAAGAAATTGATTTGCAAGACGTAAAAGAAATTGAAATTGATAAAGAAATTGATTTGCAAGAAATTGATTCGTAAAGACAAGAAACATGATTTGCAAGACGTAAAAGAAATTGAAATTGATAAAAGAAATTGATTTGCAAGAAATTGATTACGAAAGACAGAAACAATTGTAGCCATAAAAAATTACTAATTACTATACCGCATCCAAAAAAAAAAAAAGTGATTTGCACAAGTAAAAAAATTACAAATATTAAATTTCTTAAAAATATATATGAAAGACTCGATCCTTGGAAAGTAAAAAAAAAAAAAAGTACAATCAAGTCACAATCAAAGGATAAGTCACATCACATTACTTATTTTGAAGAAGCTGCACTAATCGGGAAAGGTTGGGAGAAGGGTAATTTGGGTAGTTTGTCATATATTATTGTAAGTGAGATTAATTTTTGTTTGTGTTGTAGTTGATAGTAATTATGGTGTAAGGATTGTACCTAGTAGTAATCAGCCCTATTAGTTTGGTTACAGTGTAATATTAGTTTTTTTTTTTTTTTGTGCTATGGGGCGGTCATATTGGATTAGATAGGGTAAAAATGTTGTGCACATTATTTTTATTGTGCACATAAATATTTGCCTAAAAATATTGTATAAGATATCAAAAATTTTGGTATTAATAATCTTGGCAAAAACTTGTGTTCCGTGGATACGGTATTGTAAAATTATTATCATTTTTAATAAATTTATCACTTATATTGTGAAGTGTTTACTTTTTAATTTTTTTATCTTAAAGTGATATATTTAATATACATTTTTGTAAAATTGTACAATTTATTTAATACAAAGTATATCACTTTTCAATTTTTAATCTAAATGTACATTTTACATACATTTCTTAAAAAATTGATACAATTTACTATAAAAGTGATAAAATTTTATTAAAAATTTGATGAATCACATGAAATGAGATGCGTGAGACGGTCTCACACAAGACTTACTCAAAACTCTCATACCGATATTGTAACGAAATATTTCAAATTTCAAGGTATATTAAAAAGACAAATTCTTATATGAAATATTTCACGGATCGTATTCGTGAAATAATCTATATAATGAAATTCACGGATTTAAGGCGGGTTGGATCGGGGTCAATGGGTATTTCCAAAAACACGCGCAATGGCAAAAAAAAAAATTTGGTCTCACGTGCTCTCGTGGGTGTTACTATTAGGTTGAATATGTGTTACTATGAAACAAATAATACATATTTGACTAAAATATTCGCTCAAATGCAAAAATAAAAATGAAAATCTTGTCAAATAAATCTCTAATTTTATATGTACGGATCAAATAGGTCTCTAATCTTCGATAATTTTATTTTTATTAATAGAATGTGATTTTATTAAGATGAGAGACTTATTTGATCTCAACATTAAAGAAAAATAGTTTAAATGTGTCAAAAAAGTTAATGGGTCTCGTTTGATCTCCTAATATAAGATTCGAGTAAATATGTGTTCTTGTTAGGGCAAATATATATACTAAACTCGCGAAAAGATAAAAATAAAATTTCACTCCCAGTTGTGTTACTATAAGGTCAAACACGTGTTATTGTATGAAGAAAAAAATATGTAACTATATGAACAAACTCAAGTACAACACATGAAAAAATATTTAATTATTTTAAGGAGTAGTAACACGATCTAGGTGGCTTAGCCCACTTGCCCACCGGGTTCCTTACTTTATTGGGGACCGGGTTCGATTCCCTTTGGGAATGAATTATGAAGTTATAAGATGGCTTGGAGAAATTCTTGGAGTGTTTGGGTACTTGGTGAACTTAACTACTAACAACTAACATTTACCGATCAAAAAAAAAAAAAGAAGTAGTAACACATATTTGCACTTATAGTAGCACATGTTTGATTTTATAGTTTTACATGTTTGACCTTATATTAACACACTTGAGAGAAAGATTTTATTGTTGTCTTTATGCAACATTTTTTTTTTTAAAAAAGTGTTACTATATGAACACAAATGTGTTCTTGTATGGCAAAAGATATGTTACTATATGAACAAATTAAAAATAGAGTAACAGATTGTCATATTAATTCCAATTTTTGGGAATCATCCATATTTTTTTATTTGTATCTTTGGTTGTTTCTCTTCAATTTGATGTCGTCGGAGTTTTATGTTGAATCGCCTCCTAATCCACTCTGTTGCATTTAATTTTTGTGTTTTTGTGCTTTTTTTTCTCTCGTCATTGTTCTCTTCAATTTGATGTCGTCGATGAATTTCATTATTGTTTTCATGAGTTCTATGTTGAATCATCTCCTAATCCACTTTGTCGCGACTTTTTCTGGCGTTCTTGTGCTTCCTTTTCTATGTAAATGCATGTTATTCATATTTTGACCCGTTTAATTAATTGATCTGCAAGATTTGTGTTCTTTCCAATTTTAACTATAATTTCACCGTTTAATTAATCGCTCTATTAAAAATGCTTATAGGGATACCATACCAAAATTTTGTTATAATGAAATATGTTGCACCAAAATGTTGAATATTAATTGTATATATTATTCCATATTAACATTTATATAGAATAAATGTATACATGTTTCTTTACCGAAATACCGAATATACCACAATACCGAGCTTTTATTTGTATTTCAGAATAAAAAAATTTTTGAATGTGCATACCGTTAATGTACTGAAAGCATACATTATGGTACCATTCAGTACCAAAAATCTCATTATTCCCAAAAAAAAAAATTGGTATTTTTAGTAGTTTTTATTCGATAAGTGTCGTGGTACCGAAATTTTGGGTAATTTTCCCACCCCTACACCGAACCGACCGAATTAGGCTTAAGGAGTATTTTGTTAGAGGATTTTAGAGTAGAATATGGAAATCAAAGTTATAATGTATGCTTATAATGACATATTTTGACTTTGATTCCCAAAAAATAGGGAGTTCATCATATCTTACTTAGTTGCGGTTTATTATTGTCGAGTGAAAAATTCACTATAATAATAAGCAAATATAAAAATTTAAAGAGAAATTCAATCAAACTTGATTTTGTTTCTTTAAAAAACACCAAGATTGTTGGATACATATATTTGTGTTGATGATATAGGTCTTACACGAATTTAGTGAGGGTTAATAGTTTACGAGGAAGGTGAATAGTCTTTTAACAAATTTTCGTAAGCTTAGTTGGGTAAGTTGATTTTAAGGATAGATGCAAATAAGGTTAAGTAGAGATGCTAAAAGGGTCATGTGGCGGACCGATCCGTTTAGCCTTGAAAAATGCGGGGTTTGGGCAGGAGTTTAATGACCTATTTAAAATCGGGCCTTTTGGCCCGCACAGATCGGCCCGTAAGTTTTTCGGGTTGGCCCGCGGTTATTATTATTGTTTTTTTAAAAAATTTACTAACCTCATAGCTATAAGTTATTTAACAAGGAAAAAATTGGAGTTGAAAATTCTTGGAGGTAAAAGCTAATAAGGAACAAAATGTTAGCAAATAAGTTGAGTTTATGTAAAACGGATTTGACAATCTAATCATTGTAATGCCTTATTGTTTAACTATTTTGATGTATTTATAATGAATTTATGAATAATTTTTATGTTTTAAATTTGTATTGAGTTATATTATAATTATAATTTAATATTTTATATTAAAAATTAACTTTTTTCTTCTTCGAGCACGTTAGTGGCCCGAGCCCATAGCCCGTTAGAGTTAGGTTCCAACAATTATCGGCCCGGTAAGGTTCGAACCGTTTAGACCCGTGGCTTTGTAGGGTTGGCCCTAATGGGTTATAGCTAGCCCATTTAACATCTATAAGGCTAAGGAGTGCGAGGTGTTCACCTCAAACCGATAACCAACTTATCGATTGTTGTCTTTAATCGATCAATTTGATAACTAACAAGTTGAGTTGGATGTGGAAGTGTGTAGACCCTTAACTTGTGTAGGCAAAAATTCTTTTTAAAACGTTTATCAAATAATCAACTTACTTGGTGTAAAGGCTGATATAAAGAGTTTATATGCTATGAAATCGATGATATGACAATTGATAAATCAAAGCAATAAATAAAAAATTTATTGTGGTTCAAGACTCGGTTTCTACATCTAATCTTCCACTATATAACACAAGGGTAATTTCACTAATGGGGAATCTTGGGTTTAGAGTGTCAAGGGACACTAGTCTCGATCTTATCTCCCTTCGTGGGATTCGATCAATCTAAGATTTAAATGAATTACAGTCCTCTACACCCAATCTTTCGATCCAATCAATCTACTCGGTTTGCCAACAAACCGCCTAACTCTCGAAGTAGGGGTTGTTATAGAGGGCTTTCCAACTAGGTGAAGTTTCTCTTATAATTAATGATGTCATTCAACTAGAATGAGAAATCTCTCTAAGCTTTAGATGTTTGCGTCTAAGCTCGTGGATAGAGATCTAAGAACACTCAATATTGAACCTACGAAATTCTAAGTGTGCTTAAGATTTCATGCTTCATGAACTGTGTCCTTTGGAAATTTCTTGAATATTTGTTTGCTCGTCAACTTGATAGCACACACTTTAACAAATAAGAATAATGATTGAGGTTTTGAAGGATAATTTTGTAAATTTTTATGTAGAAAGTAAAAAAATTATTGGGTTACGTGTATGTGTGAGTTAAAAGTAATAACATTTTGTATAAATTAATGAAAATTGTGAGAGTGAAGCTTATAAAGAATTTTCCATTTCAAGGGTGTCAAGTAGTACGAACGAAAAAAATTGTGAAGACAAAGTGGTATAGCTCAAGTGGTTAGAGTCTCACTACCTATGTCCAAGGTCATGGGTTCAAGTCGCCTTGCCCGATAAAAAAAAAGTGTGAAAAATTTTATAGGACAGAGAGTGTTATAATTTTACATAAAATATATGTAAAATGTATCATTTTAAAATAAAAATTGAAAAGTGATACATTTTACATTATAAGTGATAACAATTATATAAAAAGTGATAATAATTTATGTCAAAAAAAAGTAATAATAATTTTACAACCGTCTCACAAAATAAGATTTATGATACAATTTCACACAAACTTTTGCCTAAATTTTAATATGGCCACTACATAATGCAATGAGAGCACAGTGACTCAATATTACAAACAAAATTTGAAAAAGGGGAACCCAATACTTCCAAAAGAGAATGAAGAGCCACATTAATGAACCGAGATATGGTTTTGGTTTGTAGAGTACGAGACAAGATGAGACGATCTCATATAAATTTTTTCGTCCATGAATAATTCAAAACGAAAATACAAGGCGTAACCAAAGATTAATTAATGAATATAGATGGAAGTGAGGTATAACACATGAAAAAGCACAAATAAGAACACATGAAGAAAACACAAAATAAGTACACATCAAATCTCCCTGGACCACTAATTCAGCATCTTAAAATCCAAACACAAAACAAGCAGTTATCTTCAATTTTTGTTTGTTTTAATCTATGATGACAAGGAAGAAATTAAGCCTGATGATACATACACAAAATCAGTTTTCCCTTTCCCTTTCTTTACTCTAATTTCTTCTTGGCATCAATCAATCAGTAGTCATGGGTTGACTGATGCAGCACCTGAAACGAGCCTTTCTAACAGTCGTCATCACCTCAGTCTCGGCAGCCTCCAGCATTCTCACTACCTCGCTGAACGAGGGTCTCACATCGGGATTAGCATCCCAGCAAAGCGTCATTATCTGACTTAAAGCAGGAAGACACTCGTTCGGAATGGTTGGACGCACACCTTTGTTCACAACCGCAAATGCTGCTTGAACGGCCGTCATGTTCTGGAACGGGAGCATCCCAGTTATGAGCTCCCACAGCACGATCCCGAAGCTGTACACATCAACTTTTTGGGTGTAAGGCCTATGCTGGATCATCTCCCTGCAATTTCACAATCACTATATCAAAAACACAAGTCATATTATCCTAATGAAAAGTACTTCTATGAACCCGTTGCACCCTGCAACTCATGTGCATTTTTAAATGGTATTAGTTATTTTACTAAGTACTGGTACTCCCTCCTTACCGGTATAAGTAACCCATTTTTCCATTTTGGTCTATACCACTATAAGTTACCCATTCTATTTTTGACAACTACCTACTAAATTTATATTCCTACATGTTTTCTATTTTTACACATATGCCACTCATTTACACTTACTTTTATCTAAACCTCTTACTTTTTCTTCTCTCTATATCACATCATTTGTACTATATCTATATTATATTTCCTTATTTTAATCTTTGTGCCCAAAAGAAACGGGTAACTTATACCGAGACGGAGGGAGTATTAGTTATTCAGTATAAGCTGGTTTCACTACGATATTAGTGGTCTTTATTGAACAATATTAGTTGCACTCAAGTGTTACCCTATCCTAATATGAGATCCCATTGAAACAAAAAGGTTTATTCATTTATTCCCACAACTACCCTTCTCATAGAAAATATCCTGCTCAATAAACACACCTACAGAAGCATCAATGCAGACTAACACCAAAAACTCACTAATGCTTAACTAACATCGAATCAATCTGGATTATGCAAAAATTCCACCAAAATGACGAAAATAAGAATTTCTGATAAACCATCAGCATCAATAATTGCCAAGAATACGAGTATTTATGTGTTGATAAATCCTACATACCAGTTACCCATAACGCCAAGAAATGCTGCCTTATTCACTGAGCCACTTAATATGCCCCTAGTTGTGAACACTAACCTACCTCTGTCACTACTACATCTGCTGATACTACACATTGCAATTAATCACAAGCTAATTAACAACTAGTAGCACCACAAAGGTTGGTAGCCTCTTGCATCAATTGCCGAGAAAGATGTCATAATTTGACATTTGTTACAACCAAAACAAATTTTGTTGGGATAAGTTACATCATAAATGACTCAACTAAGTACATCAGGTTCAGAACGTTTGACCAAGTGGCACTGCCAAAGCAAAACCTGAGTATACCGTTCAATCTAAGGAACAAGAAGTCTGTTTTATGATAATCTTTATCAAACATCACTATCAAAGAATTACTGTCAAAACAAAATAAAGGCGCAGGTGATTGGCAGCATAGTTAAAACAGTTGCATCTAGAATCACAGGTCATTCATCCATTGTAACAAAGCTAACCTAAAATTACGGCTTACATGATCTCACAATGATTAGAGTCAACCAAAATCGCTGCTCTGTTTTCCTCTATTTGTTTTAATTTGAGATTATGGATAACTTAAAAGCTAACTTGACAAGAGTACTATCCGCTAATTGCCACCATAATCAGCATTTACATTGGCTCATACTTTAATTTTCATAGCTACTTAGTAGAAATGCTTCCAAATTCTAGAAAATATCATATTGTCAAGAAAAATGAATAGGTTATGACAACTTCTACAAGGGAAAATATGCTCGAAAGGTACTTCAGGTCCTCACGGGCAAATTTTAACCAAGTATATTTTACAGATAGAACTCATACTTGAGCATTTCACAGTGGCCCTTGATCTCACAATTATCCACTCCTCAAGAAATGTGACGAGAACTAGTCATATAGCTCCAGTTAGGGCTTATCATATAACTTAACAAAATTTGCTATATAAATATCAGAACTTATTCTTTTATATCATCAGTATTTAGAGTAGAAGAGATACGATCATTCTCAAATTTCAATCAAAGGCAAACTACTAGTTCTACCTCCCAATCTAATACCATATTAAAAGAAACTAGTCTTATCAGTTCAAATGAAAAAAAAAAATGATGTTGACACTTCACAAATCAGTAAAGGGGCTATTGGACAAAGGCAGAGAAATTAAACTGCAATTAATTGCAATGACAACTAAACAATCAAGGTACCAACCATCCTTGCATGGAATGAAGACAGCAAATTTTGAAACTCATGATTCATTCTTGATCAGGGGTGCCCTAGTTTTTTTGACAGGGATGCACTACTTATTTAATTAATTACATCAATAATTATATATGACCGGTTGCACTTCTTTTGGTTATCAAAATAGACAAAGTTTACACCAGAAACAGGGGATCAGAGATAAGGAACTCCAACATGTGGAATATGAAAATCTAATATATACTACTGTCTTGGGGAATATATCGCTATATGAACCATGCATGTGATGAGACTGTTATCTACAATTTCACAAACTGCGCCTTTAAGCAGTTCATTTAATGTGAGCCCAAAGACCAATAACTAATACCTAATAACTACAAAACAACTACCAAAAACTCAAATGTATGCATAATATTTCATAAAACATAACCCAAAGAAATTATCTTCTATCAATCTTTAAGAAGTCCTCCACTATTCATAGAGCAATATATAACTATTCTATAATACTACCAACTCCTCTAATATAATCTTCCTCTCATTACTAATCCTTATTTCCACTTGATTGTTCCAACCAGACATTAAGTTTAACGATTACAGAGAAAGTAATTATTTTGGAGTGATTATCAGAATAGGAATTATTTGGTCTGCATCCCTTCACATCAGCCAATGAGCAATGTGCATAAAGCACCCATTGATTTTAGCCACGTAATAATAAATTAATTTGGGTGCCTTAAAGCTACAGACAACATACAAGGAAAGATAATAATAATCTACCAAGAGTAATGGTGATGAGAAAAGACAGAGAAAAATCTAGCTGGCCCTTCTGTGCTTTAATTACAACTAGATAACACCGAAAAAACAGCTATCTTTGCAGGTTCAAGCTACATCCAGACCAAGATATTTAATTGATTTACCGAAGGTACCTCAGTTAATGAAGCTAGAATTTACGACGCTACTGTTATCAGTGCATTAAGGTAACAGGCCACGTGTTCAACGAAAGCCATGTAGACTCAACTCATACATCAACCCTTAGTTGTAAGTGGATATACACGCAATTTGAATTAATTATTCTCTAGAGCATTAAAGTCCACCCCTGACTTGCCACTACTACTGAGAAGACATATCATTAGGCTTAAAGAATAATTTCATTACTCCATAATCAGAAAGTCTACATGCTAAACTTCTAGAAGGAGCAAGTAAAGCTGTTAATTATATAATGCCCAATTTATCGTCCATTTGCTATAAACCACCTTCCGGATCTCCACCTCAGGTTGTAGGCACACAAATTTGATGAAGAATCTTGCAGTAGAATAAATTAACAGAAACTGTTAATCACGTTAGGTTTGACATTTCTGAGAGATTAACCATAGGCAGCTAAAACTGAGTCCAAAAATCTTGATGTTTACTAACAATACTTTCTATAATACACTTATGAATAAGTGCTTATGATTTGCACGTAATTGGACCCAACAAATAAATGGATAGGCATTGTTGTTGGGGGTGGGGTGGGGTGGGGGGCAGAAGGAGTAATTTTTTATTTTGCACGTATAACTGTTTCCAGGATTACCTTGTTATCCTAGTTTGGATTTGCATTTTAGCATAATTGGTTAATTGACAAAAATCTACTCCAGCAGTAAACCATCAACTTGGATCTTTGTCACTCTTAAAATTTTTAATATATAGCAATAGAACCAGAAAAGACTCAATATTTGGCATATTTCCCCCTCAAAATGCAGCAATGGTCTAGGCCGATGAGTTCAGCTATGTGAAAGGTCAATTCAAGAAGAATATTTTCTTGTGCTTCGAGCATTGAAAAAACAACGATATCACAAGTACGAGAAAATGAATTTGAGACCATTAACGCGCTTGGAGCATTGGGATGGTCTACAAAGAATTTGACATGAGCAAATTGAAGCAAGATTGAACAATACTTAATAATATGATCCAAGTTATCCAACCTATTAGGTTTGCAATTGGAATGGTCAATCAGGAAGAAAAGACACAACAAAAATTCATAGAGAAACATTCTTTGCATTTTTTATAAACCACATGTTACTCCTAGACCAAAAACAACGGACCTACTAAGACCAACTTTACATTTCATCAAGCATGGGAGTCAACCAATGCCCACAATGTGCTGAAAATATAATACTGGCAATAAAGCAGCATGAGGTATGAGTTTATCTTCCCGAGAGCCTCAAACGAAGAGATCCTAAACCATAAAATACATGGAAACACGAGGATCAATCAAGTAAGAAAGCTTAATAACACTTGGGGGCATGTGGCTCATACAGTGAAAAAGGAGGCCCATATACATATAGCAAATGTACTTAATTCCAAGCAAACAACGTCCATAACAAAATAAAATATCACTCCATGACACTCAAACCATCAAATGTACCAATACTAGATGAAGGATCCCATGGCCAGAGGATGAGAACACAAACGAATAGGCTAAGCAGATACCACCAGTAGTACAGTTACATTTTCCCAATATAAGGATTCTTGGCTACTGAGAAAAAAGGCAAACGTTTGGGCATGTACTGTCAGTTTTCAGTTTGATTAAAAGGTAGCATTCACAAAATAGACATACTCCAAGAGCAAGAATGCAGAGAACTCTTTTGAGCCTATTACACACTCCAACAACATGCATCCAGCAAGTCAAGCATGGATAATTGTAAGTATTCCACTACATTTAAACTGCTAAAGCCTCCATTATTTATTTCAAAAGAAAATCGTGACCGAACACAATAGCCATATCAAAGAAATTCAGATGCTCTCCAGTCATTGAAATATTTAATCTATAAAGCAGCCGCATAACAATGAGAAAATTATCTGAGTTATATTTTATATCCAAATGCTCCAAAAAGGCAGAACACATACTAATTGGAAAGAAAAAGGCCTACATAATGAACATGCAGATCAAGAATAATCATGAGAAATTGACAAAGACTTTATACATTTCCAAAGAGAATTAGAAATCCTGTTTCCAAGGCAGACAAAAATAATGTTAACAATCTATAAAGATAGCATGTGTTGCATGGGCATTTAGTCCCAAAAATGACTCAAGTCATAAGACAAGTTATATAGCAAATTTAACAATAGAAAGTTAGAAAGCACGTAAGAAGAAAAAATGAAGAAAAGTTAGATACTTACGGGGCCATCCAACGATAAGTGCCTGTCTCCGGTGTCATACCTTCAGTCTGCACTTCAATGCGAGCTACCCCAAAATCCGCAATTTTAATGGACTTGTCAGCGGAAATCAAAAGATTGTCCGACTTCAGATCTCGGTGAATCAAATTTAAGCCATGCACATATTCCATTCCTCTGGCAACATCTAAGGCCTGCTTAACAGCCAGTTTCAGAGGCACAGAGCGATTCTGCCGCTTTGTCAAGAACTGACGCACTGAACCCCCTTAGCATATTCAGTAACGATACACCACACCATGGGTTTACGGCACGCACCAATAAAGCGAACAATATTTGGGTGCCTCAAAGTTGCCAGCATCATCACCTCCTGCTGAAACTGCTGTTCCATTAGGTGGGCTCTCTCTGCATCATTCTCTGGCTTCTCTAAAAGCTTAATTGCAACATCTTCACCATTGTAAGTCCCCTTATAGAGTTTACCAAAAGCCCCTTGGGCAAAAGCGGGGCCCATGTTGAGTTTCCTCAAGTCAATCGTCCACTCGTCATAATTACCAAGGCCTTCAGTAGGATGTCGTGGATCCATCAAAGCTTGAGCCAGGGCATCATTACTCAATCCTTGAGATGATTTACCATGAGTAACACTAGCAGCCACAGAATAATTTTTGACATGCTTGAGGCCCTGATGGCCCAAGATGCGAGTGTGTGAATCATTATTGGATCCAACACTGCTGTTGTCCATTGACATGGCAACAGAGCCCCCACCATTGCTCAACTGCAAGCTCCCGTAACTATCAATCGACATATTTGAACCCTCATTCAGCTTGCGATAAAAATTTTGAGAGAAATCATAATTGTCATGGTTACTGTTTAGGTCAATTATTCCAGTAAATTTCGGACCCTCCAACATTTTCTTATATTAAATCAACTGAGCAGGAACAACTAAGAATCTTGAGAATATTCTATATCTGCTGCATTCCGGACAACCACGTCGTCAAAATTCTGCAAGTATAACGACAAAAACATGTTAACTAAACAATAAATTTCCATATATCTACTATTGAAAAATAATGCCAGGTCCATGAAACAATTTATATCCCTAAATGAAATAAATCATGCAAAAAATTGTAATCTTTTATGGAAAGGTTTAAAAGATTCCCCTTCCAACCACACCCCCACCCCCAAACAATAAAAATAAAATTTAAATCAAGTAACTATGCTAGCTAATACGAAAGACCTACAAGGTAAACATTACATTAAAGGTCTGCAAATATACACTCCAAAATAGTTAACGCAGTATATGTGTGTATAAAATTTCTCAAAAATAAATGGGAAGCTCAGGAAAAGTGAAACGATCCCTCTCCTCGCTCATTTCCCTGCAATTACTCAACCTCCTTCAGTTGACCACAATTGCAGTCAACACAAGCCTTTCACAATCAATATTTCACTTGTTCAAACATATGAAGATAAAAAAAAAAAAAAAAAAAAAAGCCCAAAACGCACAAAAATCGAACCCTTCCATAAGCATAAACTCACCCACCCCCAAGAAAAAGGAAGCCACAATTCTCCTAAATTAAACCCCATAACACCACATGCAAGATAAATAATATCACAAACCCTCAAAACAGGTACAAATTTCAGTGATCCCAAGAAAAAAATTAGAATAAACAGAAAAGCAGGCCTCGATCGAGAGGGGCTTGACTTCAATTTCTGTTATACGTCTTCAGAAAAAGAAAAAAGAAAAAAAAAAAAACTTATAAGACTTGACAGGAGTGCAACGAATTTACAATTCAGTACCTACCTAGTTCCCAAACCTTCAGCTGCTACAGAGGAAACACGCAAGGTGGAGAGAAGACGATAGCGGCTCAATTGTAGAGAGAGAAAGAGGCAGAGAGAATTGGAGAGAGAGAAAGAGAGAGTAAAAGATGGAGGAAAATAAGAAGTGAAATGAAAAAAAAATGAATGGGAAAAGGAAATATATACTGCGGAGTTCTCTGGTCTTGGTCTCCTTTTTCTTTTTCTTTTCTTTTAATTTATTTTAATAACCTTTATTTTAATTTCATATAATTAATATAAGTCTTCGGAGATGCAACATTTTCTTGACTGAAGGTAAATTCTACCCACCCCACCCCCGCCCCAATCTACCCACCCCACCCTATAAAAATTTGCATGAAACTTTAAACATACACTTTAACAAAAATATATATCTCTTCTCTTATAAAATTATTCACGTTTTTCGTCTCATAATAAATTTTATACTAATTTCTATAAAATATCATTACGGAGAGAGTATAAGTTATACTCCCGCAGTCCAATAGAACTTTCCAAATTTTTCTTTTTGTTAGTCCCATGATAAATTTTACACCCTTAAAATGGAAAATTCTCTATAAATTCTACCATTACAATATCCACTAATTTATACAAATATCATTACTTTTGGATCCACAAATATACGCAACCCAATAAAATAAATTATTTTATACATCAAAATTTACAAAATTACTCCTCATAACTCCAATCACTAATCTCATTTCTTAAAAGTGTGCACTCCCTCCTATGAACGATTTTATGGGACGGGGAGTAATTAGAATATTTACCATTAATATTGTAATTTTTCATGAATAAAATTAATGAATTAATTGAATTGAGTATATGTTTGTTTTGAAAAATTAACAATATTTTGTGTATATATTTACATATTTTGAGGATTTATCTTTTAATAGTATAATTTTTTGTGAAATGTTTTAATAAAAAGTATGAAAATTTTTAGGAATAATTACAAGGGGGTACAAGGCCCAAGTCGAAAATTTTTAGGAATAATTACAAGGGGTACAAGGCCCAAGTCTTCATTACCCAAGTCTTATGTACTTTGGGTTTCCTAATCCTCCACCAAAGACACGTTTCCTTGATTTACGGGGACAGAGATTTTGGCGGCATTTTACATCGACCGAGGATGAACAATTACAATATCTTGCTAGCTAGTCCCGAAAGTGCTCCCGGTGTCTTTGTGCGGTGCTTCAAATATTATGTGGCAATGGAGTTCTTTGCTCAAAGGAGAGACTCTTCCAGAAAGCTCTTCAACCAAATTCCTCCCGAGTCCTCGATGGCCCGTACCATTCTTGGTATGGCCATTTCAAGGCTCCTCTTGAGGATCCATTTGCAGTCGTGGCGATCTTCATGTTTGATTGGCCGACAAATCATCATCGATGTGGCTTCAAACTCTAATCTTTTACCAATTCCAAAGGTAGTTACAGAGAAATCCCCATGTTTGGGTGGTGATGAATCATCATCCGATGTGGCTTCAAACTCTAATCTTTGACCAATTCCAAAGGCGGTTATGAGGCATATTAATCGTATTCTTAAATCATATCCTAAGGAATTTGTATTTCGCAGCCTTCTGCATTAATTAAACAAGATTAGTAATTGATTGACAGAGAACTATATGGATATAAAAAGTTCTCTCGCTTTCTGTCGACCATGCCTCATATTTTAAAGCTTCAATTTGGAGATGTGTTTAATATGAGATTTTGTACCAAGATAATCATCTACTTAAATATATGAGATTTTGCTACACATTCTAGTCAAGTTTTAGCAAGTTGATACTCTATTGCAAATAATCTTAGGTAGCTTGCAAATACTTTCATATGATTATAATTTTTGTTTCATATTGCATTATTTATCAAACTATTGCAATTCAATTTATTAGATTGCAACATTTATCAAAAGAATCGTAAAATATTCCTTTTAATTGTAAAATATTCAACTAAATTGCAATATCCAACCAAATGCAAATTTGAATATAATATCCAACCAAATTGCAATTACTTATCAACTAATGATTGTAATTGTTGGATAAATAATGCAATAATGAATACAAATTTGAAATATATTGATATTTTACATTCAACTAAGATTGCAAATTATTCAACAAAAATGCAAATTATTCAACATAATTGCAAAATACGTAATTGTAAAATATTTCTTTTAATTGCAAAATGTTCAACTAAATTGCAAATACACAATTGTAAAATATTCAACTCAAATGCAAAATTTGCAACTAAATTGCAAAATATCCAACTTAATTGAAAAAAATTGCATCTATGATACACCCATCAGATTAGGCAGTGCACCCACTAACTACACCCACCATTCGGATTAGTACACCCATCGTCTTCTTCACAGATGCACATTTGCGCAACCAACGCCTTTTCCCCAATCTGCAACAACCATTCATCCACCACCACAATCAACCAACCAACCATTAATTCCAACCATCACCGCCGAAATAAATCAAAATTGGAACAAATCTAGAAATTTTGAAATCAAAATTGAACAAATCTTGAAATTTTGAAATCAAAATTGGAACAAATCTAGAAATTTTGAAATCAAAATTGGAACATTGCCGACATTGAAAAAACCCATCTCTCACGGCGGCGTCGAGAGGGCTGCGATCATCTCTCACGGCGGAGTTCGAGAGGGATGCGATCATCAGGAACCATTTATTTCTCATTTTGTATAAATATGTTTGAAAAATCCAAAACCCACTTTAAAGATTATACACTTTAAAAATCAACTCACCTCCGGTGGACGGCGAGCACGGAGGCGCTGCTCTAGTGAGCTTCATGTGATCGGCGAAGAAGATGAAAATTACTCTTACCCAGATTACGAAATTCTCGACGAAGCTCGGCGAAGAAGATGAAGTTCCTTCAAACGTGTTCTTGTTTTTTTGAATTGATTTAAAACGGAATTATATGAATTAAATGGGTTTATTATTTTTGGCTCTGCTCTAGTGAGCTTCGGTGATTGGCGAAGAAGATGAAAATTACTCTTACCCAGATTCTCAAATTCTCGACGAAGCTCGACGAAGAAGATGAAGTTCCTTCGAAATGTGTTCTTGTTTTTGAATTGATTTGAATCGGGAATTATATGAATTAAATGGGTGTATTATTTTTGGCAAAGCACATTGGGAATGAAAATATGAATAGTAAATAGGTTGAAAAAGTCTTTCTACACTAAAGCCAAATCCTAAGGGGAATGAGGGGTAAATTTGGAAATCACAATATTATTGTACCTAGTGGTAATACTAAAAAGTTTTTGTACCTACTGGTAATGTTACCTCCTATTTTGTACCTAGTGGTAATCCCCCAAATTTTTATAAATGGGAGAGAGTAATAGAAATACAAAATCGCACTTCGTTCACTCTTAGTCTTAATTTTAAGTTGATCTTTTATGTTTAGTAGTATTTGTCTCGTGAATCGTGCTTCGCACGGTTGTTTAATGAATAATTTATTTTGTATTTTCAATAATATTAATATTTTATTATAAAATTTAATCAATAATACAATAATTAGTGTGTGAAATATCAATAAATCATCAAACAAACATTAATTTTGTAGATAATAAAATTTTTATTTAACAAATATCCCAAAAGTTAAAGGTTTCTAAAAACCTCACGAATACGACATTCTTTCTCTTATTACAATTATTACAATTACTCTTACACAATAAGATCTTCAAACCACCTCGATTAGTAATCCTTGAAATTACAACACCGATTTCTTAAAAAATAATCCAACGTGACAGGATGTTTGTCCTTAACTTTTATTGATTGACATAGCATATGATATAATTAATGGAAACTATATGCGCTGAAATTTAAAGAGCAACCTTGCATCCGAAGGAGTTAATGATATTCTTGGTATCAAAACCAATTAACGAAAGTTAATCGCTACCGCTTCTACTATTGTACAACAAATCCAATAATAAACAACCTATTAATGATATTCTACGATTGTACTATTTTACATAAAAAAGTTCATTATATTTGATGCGAATAAAAATGTCGTGCCCAACTACACGCAGGGCCCCAGAATATGCCCAGCCCAATAGGGCCCAATGACGTAACCAAATACCCTCAATAAGGGAGGAAAACCCGAGATGGGCTCGAGCCCGAGATCGACCGCCGAGAGGGTGTGAATCCCAAACCTAGTCACAAAGGGCGGGCCACGAGGCCTAAGCCTCGAGGACAGGTGGCTCGCGATGCCCCGATCTAACTGTAGGTGGGCTACAAGGCCCAAATCTAATCCTGCAGTGGGCCGCAAGGCCCAAACCTAACTATAGGTGGGCCGCGAGGCCCGCACGAGATTTGAAGCCCGCACACGGGTATCGACCAGTGCCCATGTTGGCCACTTATCCGATAAGACCGAGAAATGTGAGAGATAACGAGCAGTTGAGATAATTAAGGCCCAAGTCAAGGAATATTCCTCATCGATCGGGTCCAACCTCCGTCAGTGAGGGAAATCGTAGGCACAATGCAGATTTCTTGAGATAAAAGATATCGCCGCACGACACCATGAGGGAACGTATAGGATCATACCATGAAACGTAATTATGGTTATTACTCCATAAAGTACGTATAAATAACACTCTTAGAAGGGAGGTAACTGTAGATCGAATAACTATCACTCTTACTTAGCTACTTCTTACGTACTTTCTTGAGTGTTTTTCCGGTGATCCGACTTGAGCGTCGGAGTGCCTACGCCGGAGAACCCTCCGGCGTGTTTTTGCAGGTACGTTCGAGAAAAGCTAGGGATCTTATTGCGTAAAGGCTTTATCCACGTGAACCCGGTGGAAAAATGGGCCCAGTCGGTTTTACGCATCAATTGGCGCCGTCTGTGGGAAAGAAGAGCCGAGACGTGAGTTTCAACTTCTTTTCTTTTACGATCGTTTGAAAGAAAGACATCATGACCGGTGAACGTACACCCATGAGACCGATTGCACTCGACGCTCGAGGAAGGACAGCCCCGCAAACCCAATACAGGGTGAAGCCGCATCCAACCCCGTGCCACCTTTGTTGTTGTGCCCAACATTTGGAGGAACACCACTTGTTACAGTGGTGCGAGATGACACCCCAACTCTGGCCGGCGCCACCCGGGAGTAGGAGCTCCCGCTAGAGAAAGAGAGGCTAACCTACCGCTTCTTCCTCCACAATTCCGGAAGGAATCCCTATACTGGGTCCCTGAGCCGCCAATGCTCCAAGGGGGATAACCTCAAAGAATGCGAGAATCTTGCCCCATCGCTCTCACTCGGGAGCAAATGGATGACATGATAGCTCGAGTTGTAGCAAGGGCATTGATGGAGGGGGAAGAACCCCACTGCAGGAAGGACGGGGAGAAGCAGATCGGGAAACTGCCGCTCGATCCCACTGGGGAGTAGGCGGGACGAGCATCGGGAAGAACGAAGAAGAGAGGTGGAGTCCGTAAACCAGGGAAAAGGTCCCGGGAGAAGAAGGAGTCCAAGAAAGGAGATCACAGCCCTGCAGAGGGAGGTCGGTTCGAAGAAGCTGCACGGGGAGTGAGACACCCCTGCGGCGAGGGAGTAAGATCGAGGATGAGGAAGAGGGTACAGGGAGATACCCGTCGAGCCATGAAGGACCAGATCAGTCCCTAAGAAAGCAGATGGAGAACATGAAGCACCAAATGGAAAACCAGGTTAGTATGCCTCGACCCGTCACAAAGTTGCCAATTTATCGAGAATATTTTACAAGATGAATTGCCTAGCAATTTCAAACCTCTTAACTATGAATATGATGGTACGACTGACCCCTATGACCACTTGGTGAGATTTGAAAATTCGGTCCTCCTCCATCGATATGGGGAGGGTGAGAAGTGCGAGATCTTTCTTACTACTTTGTCTAAAGCGGTCCAAAGAAGTGGTTTAGCTTGATTGGAGGCCAATTCCATCAACTCCTTTGAGCAGTTTGGAGAACTATTCTTACACCCGGTTGCTAGTGCAAGGAGGCAACCTAGAGCTACATTGACATTGTTCAACATGAAGCAAGGAGAAAATGAAAGCCTACAGGCCTTCATGAAAAGGTTCAATCAGCAAAGACTGGAGGTTCCAACCGCCACTCCAGAGGTAAAAATCAATGCTTTTACTAGCAATCTCCAAGATGGAGACCTATTTTCCTCCCCGACAAAGAAGCCACCCAGACGTTCGATGAATTGCTAAGAAGAGGGGAGAAGTACGTCACACCGGGAGGAAGTGAGGAAGGCGAAGAGAGCCGAGGTTAAGCTGGTGGACACGAGAAGAAGAAAGAGCCAGCGAAGAAAAGCTCAACGGTAGAGCCGGAGAAAGCGGCAAAATCTGGACCTCGCTCCAGTTTAACAGATACACCCCACGAAGCTCGAACCGGCGAGCTACTAGAGGTAGCATCGACCATCCCGAAATGAAGTTTCCATGGACACGATCAAGAGGGCCTGTGAAGCCCAAGTCGAGATAAGTTTTGTCGTTTCCATAATGAATATGGACATGACACTAACAATTGTTTTCACTTGCGTGATGAGATTGAGAGGATGATTCAAGCAGTCATCTTAAAGAATTTGTCTACAGAGACCGTGTTAGCTCTAGGGGGCAAAAAGAAAGGAGACTGATGACAAAGTTGAGGAGTGATCGTAGTGTAGTTTCTAGTGATAAGTATTTTACGACCAAACAAAATATCGAACCCAAAGGACTAGGAGAACGGCAAAGCCTAAAAACGAGCGTTGTCATAGAATTATAGTGGCTAACCGGATTGCAAAAACTTAAATCGGCAAATAAACCAAACAAATTCGCCAAGAAATTAAACTAAGCAATCAACAACTAAATACCAAGTGGAGAGAGTAGTGTTCGGGTGCAAATCACCAAAAACTCATTAATTTCAGATCAAAAACAATCAAGTGTTCATTCAAAGAGGGATCATAGGGATAACCAACAAATAACTCAAATAAAACCGCACTTGATAAGCCTAGGTTCTAAATGATCAATCAAGCATGTAGGAATGTGAGAGACAACACTCTCACCCCTCACTAATTACAAGCAATTCAACAAGTAATCAATGTGTCATAATGAGGTTCTAATTAATTAACCAAGTATCCTTGCGTTAATCAAATATTGACTTCAATCACAAAAGGCAAACCTAACACCTATGCATCAATTCAATAAACCAAGTATCCTTGAGAAAATTAAATCAATAAACACAAGATCAAAGCTCACCCAAGCAATTAAATCATGCAAAACATCATTAAGACAAGTAATCACCTCAACAAATGAACACCCAATCATAAAATCACCAAAATCAACTCATCTAAGGGTCAATACACCCAAGCACATAAGAGTTTTTAGCCAACCATGATCAAAATAACAAAGCCCTGAAAATTAAGAAAATAAAAGGAGAAGGAAGCATGCTAATTAAGAAATAAACCATTAGAATTAAGAGAATAAGGATGGGTATCACCTTAAATGTGTTGCTACACTTGATTGAATGAAAATCTATCACTAATTTGCAAGAAATTAAAAGGAAATTGAAGAACACCTACAACTATGTGAAACTATGTGTATTTCCTATCTAATTCCTATCTAATTGTGTGTTGTGTGGAATCCCCTCAATCAGTTGAAATGGGAAGTATTTATAGTGAGGGCAAAGTTACAAACTCCAATTTGCAAAGAAGGGCCTCGAAAATGACAAAATTTCACTCAAAATCGCGCAAGAGTGGTCCCACTCGCCACCTGGGGTTCCACTCGGCCGAGTGGCCTTGTCTTGGCTTGGCCGAGTGGCTTCTTACAGTGCAGAGTGACTCGGGCAAAATTACCTCACTCGGCCGAGTCATATTGTTCATGGCCGAGTGAGAAATCTTCTGGAATTGGCCAACTCGGGCAACACCGCCTTCACTCGACCGAGTCACTTGAGCCTCGGTCGAGTCACTTCTCCCCGTGTGTCACCTCCGCTTCAATCGCTCATATCTTCTCGCGCACGAACTCCGATTTGGGTGATTCTTTTTGCTACGTGAAGCTCTCTCGACCCTCTTTCCAACCATTTAAGTTCTCCTTTGATTTGACAATGTTAACAGTCCTCAATTTTTCCTCAAAGTTTGCCTAAAACCTACAAATACAAACTCACAACTCCAACTCAAACAATCAAATGCAATTTGACAATTAATTGTGAATTAAGCTATAAATCATCATCAAATTAAGATAATTAAGCATTCAAATCATAAGCAATTTTACCCTAATCAACTTCCCCCAAACTTAAGACGTTGTTTGTCCTCAAACAACAAGACAATAAAGCACATTAGGGTGAAATTGATTGCAATTATGTTCAACGAGCACAAGAACGAAATAGGACTATCAAACCTCTACAATGAAAACAAGTGTCAATGCAAACTATCAACTAGCACTAAAACATGTCATGCTTTGACAATTGCAAACTCAAATGCTCAACTCAATGCTCCTTCCATGGAGTGTTTCACTCACTCTCAAGTGTATAAAGGCATGATAAGCACTCAATCATCAATCCACAAAAATGAACACCATAGGCTTGCCAATAGACTCAATCTCCATTATTTCTTTTATGCTTCAAACATGAATCAAAGAGGGCTTTTCAAAGGTTGTAATGTAGGCTCTTTGGAGAATGGTAGGTGAATTTTAGGACAAGTAACTCAAGAATTAGCAGAGCAAATGAAAGTTGACTATACAATCGAATACATTTCTCCTCAAATCTCAACAATCATCACTCTTTCTTTCCTTTTTCTTCCATTCAAATACAATTCACCACCAAACTCTTTTGAGACTTTCTTGCATTTTCAAGCTCAAAATTGAATTTTTTTCTTTCTTCTCATTCTCATTTTTTCACTTTCACATCACAATTCAATTTTTTTTTCTCAACTCTTTTTATTCTTTTTCTCTCCTCAATCTTAGCAAATCAAACCACCACACTTTTCTTTTCAATCACCATTCTTTTGTCAACAATTCATAGCTCTACTAATCATTAGGACAAAAAGGCTCATAAGGATAGACAACATGGTTTCAATTTCACAAGCTTGCCAAAGAAATAAGGATTTTAGGCTCAAATTGGCTCACTAGGGAAATCAATATTTTTGGTGGGGTCAAATTTGGCTAATTGGCTTTCAAAACAAACAAGGCCTCTTATCATCTTCACAAAATCCACACAAAACTCAATTTTGACAAAGTCTCTAGGCAAGTTCTAGCATGCAAATTCATGAATGATGCACTCAACAAGGAATAAACCGTCTAATATGTACGATTCAAAAAGGCACAAAAGCTCACGTGCTTAAAATTGAGCAAGGAATCAAGCATTCTCACTCACATCCATCATCACACAACAATTCATCATGCTAGCATCAAGCCACATATCAACTCATGATCACATCAAAGTCCAATATGTCCACCAATCAAGCATGCATGCTTATGAACATAATCTCAATAATATACCACTACACATAACAACAATCTCCAAAACAACTTCTCTCAAGAAAGATAAACTCAAATATATGCAATTAATCCACTAATAAGCTCCAAATCACAAAAATAATTTTCTCATGCTAATGAGAGGCAAGTTGGTGCAACGAAAATCGCTAAACTAACACACCCCCAAACTTTTCATTGCCAAGCAATAAAAGTTTGGTAAGATAGTTAGCTAATTGAGTTGCACACAACTACCTACTAAGAAATGAAAGCTCAACACCCAAAATTCATTTACAAGTATAGTATATCATGTAAGCTAAACAACGAAGTGCGCGGTGCAAATGGAAAAGCATGAAAAGAGGCACACCTCCCCCAAACTTAGACAAGTCTAAGTCTAGAGAAGGTGTTGTACCTAAAGGTCTTCAAGTACCCTCTCTCCTTCAAGCTTGCAAACCTCACCAAGCCTCAAATGCACAACCTCGACTTCCTAACAAACAACACAAACACACTTATTGAAAGCAATAAACAAACACGAAAACAAAGAAAGCAAGAAAAGGATGAGTTGCCCTCCATCTAGCGCTATTTTTAACGCCCTATGCCGGACGGTATTTATTGATTTCACACTTCCCTATCGGAATGGCCAAGGATATCGGTCCTCCTTCCCACTATATTTCATCCTTTGAAGTTTCCAAAGCCATGAGGCTCTCATGGAAGGTGGACCAATCACCCGCATCTTTCGTGCACATCTTCTTCATTGACGTTCCCATTCCTCTTTTACCTTCATTTGTTTCCATTCTTTTGCTTTTTGTCCAAGGATGCCCAAGCAAGACTCAATCTCCTTCTTTCGATCAAAGTTCTCAAGAGGCAAAACAAAATCAATAGAAGCATCAATATCAAATAAAGTACAAATTGAAGAGTTCAAAGGTTTAGAAATGCTCATTTCACTCTTCAATGTGTTGTTCGATGCTTCTTGATTTTCTTGCTCATTGTCATCATAGCTCATGTCCATCAAGGGACATTCTCCATCTCTCTTGATCGTAGAATTGTTGTCTTCACACTTCTCATTACTTGGGTCCTTTTCACCTTCCTCTTCCTCTTCTTCTTCTTCTTCTTCTTGTAGATTTTTCATACCGATAGCCAATTGCTCCGCTTCTGAAAATTAAGAGATTTGAGTTGGCTTTCTTGTTGAGCTAATTGACTTCCAAACAATTCTTCCATCTTATCAAGTCTAGCCTCAAGCTTTGCATCATTCTCTTCCGTTTTCTTCAACAATAAGGCTAATAATTCATTTGTTGTTGACTTTTCCTCATTGTTTCCCCACTCTTGATAATGAGAGGGAGTTTGTTTCACTTGGTAATCGTACTCGTAGCTCCTCTCATCATCGTAACAAACTCCTTCCCAAGCCTCTTGAAATTGAAATTCATCCAGTGAATCGAATTCTTGACTATAATGTTCATCAATGTAGTTTGGAAACGCTTTCTTGAAGAGTGGGTGAGGCTTCCTCATTTCTCCAATCTTGATAATAGGAGGGAACTTGTTGCATTTGATATTCATAATCAAAGCTCCTCCAATTATCGTAGCCAATTTTTTCATGTTGTGGAGGATAAACCATACCATTTTGATTATAGCAATGATTCCACGGTATTGGTTATATCCGTCCATCTTCTCAATTAAGCTCTTCACAACCCTTGCCTTCTTTCGGTGGCTAAGTTCGAGGTTTGATTTCAATTAAGAAATTTAACCCCCTAAAAACAAGTGAGTGTCCACCTACAAAAGAAGGCAAGTATCAAATTCACACCAATAAAATAAAATAAAGCAAGTAAAAATGCCACTAGTAAAACTACTCAACAAGAATTCAAGTTCCACCTAAGTGTCCTCAACTAGTCCCCTAAGAACGGCGCCATTTTGATCGTAGTGTAGTTTCTAGTGATAAGTATTTTACGACCAAACAAAATATCGAACCCAAAGGACTAGGAGAACGGCGAAGCCTAAAAACGAGCGTTGTCATAGAATTATAGTGGCTAACCGGATTGCAAAAACTTAAATCAGCAAATAAACCAAACAAATTCGCCAAGAAATTAAACTAAGCAATCAACAACTAAATACCAAGTGGAGAGAGTAGTGCTCGGGTGCAAATCACCAAAAACTTCGTCAATTTCAGATAAAAAACAATCAAGTGTTCATTCAAAGAGGGATCATAGGGATAACCAACAAATAACTCAAATAAAACCGTACTTGATAAGCCTAGGTTCTAAATAATCAATCAAGCATGTAGGAATGTGAGAGACAACACTCTCACCCCCTCACTAATTACAAGCAATTCAACAAGTAATCAATGTGTCATAATGAGGTTCTAATTAATTAACCAAGTATCCTTGAGTTAATCAAATATTGACTTCAATCACAAAAGGCAAACCTAACACCTATGCATCAATTCAATAAACTAAGTATCCTTGAGAAAATTAAATCAATAAACACAAGATCAAAGCTCACCCAAGCAATTAAATCATGCAAAGCATCATTAAGACAAGTAATCACCTCAACAAATGAACACCCAATCATAAAATCACCAAAATCAACTCATCTAAGGGTCAATACACCCAAGCACATAAGAGTTTTAGCCAACCATGATCAAAATAACAAAGCCCCGAAAATTAAGAAAATAAAAGGAGAAGGAAGCATGTTAATTAAGAAATAAACCATTAGAATTAAGAGAATAAGGATGGGTATCACCTTAAATGTGTTGCTACACTTGATTGAATGAAAATCTATCACTAATTTGCAAGAAATTAAAAGGAAATTGAAGAACACCTACAACTATGTGAAACTATGTGTATTTCCCTATCTAATTCCTATCTAATTGTGTGTTGTGTGGAATCCCCTCAATCAGCTGAAATGGGAAGTATTTATAGTGAGGGCAAAGTTACAAACTCCAATTTGCAAAGAAGGGCCTCGAAAATGACAAAATTTCACTCAAAATCGCACAGCAGTGGTCCCACTCGGCCATCGGGGTTCCACTCGGCCGAGTGGCCTTGTCTTGGCTTGGCCGAGTGACTTCTTCCGGTGCAGAGTGACTCGGGAAATTACCTCACTCGGCCGAGTCATATTGTTCATGGCCGAGTGAGAAATCTTCTGGAATTGGCCAACTCGAGCAACACCGCCTTCACTCGGCCGAGTCACTTGAGCTCCGGTCGAGTCACTTCTCCTGTGTGCCACCTCCGCTTCAATCGCTCATATCTTCTGCGTACGAACTCCGATTTGGGTAATTCTTTTGCTACGTGAAGCTCTCTCGACCCTCTTTCCAACCATTTAAGTTCTCCTTTGATTTAACAATGTTAACAGTCCTCAATTTTTCTCAAAGTTCACCTAAAACCTACAAATACAAACTCACAACTCCAACCCGTAAGAGAGGACTGATCCAAATGATAGTAGGAGGTCCAGCCGAGGGAGACTCGTTCCGAGCGCGAAAAGCCGGAGAGAGGATCCCGAGGAGAGAGGTGGGAGAAATGTCAAGAGAAACATTCTAGAAGGAGGTAGGACCTACACCCCGGATCCATTTTGGTCTCGAGGATGGAGGTCTCGGAAGGAGGACCACGGTGATGCGTTAGTCATCACAACCGATGTGGCCGAATACACTTGCGAGGATCTTCGTAGATAGGGGAGCTCACAGATATCATTTTCTTAGAATTCTTCAAGAAAATGAATTTAAATGCAGAATCGCAGCCCGTGGATACAACACTATATGGATTTACAGGAGGGGCGGTCCACCATCTTCACAGTAATCCTCCGGGTGGGGCTAGGTGAAGCTCCACGGAGGAGGGTGGTTATGGCGAATTTTTTTATTGTTGATGTACCCTCATCTTACAACATGATCTTTGGTAGGCCAAGATTGAATTTATTTCAGGTGGTCATATTAACTTATCACATGAAACTCAAGTTTCCCGTGAATGATGAGGTGGGTGAAGTAGCCGGTGACTAGCCGCAGTCTAGAAAATGCTACGTGGAGGCAAGTAAAGATGGCCGATAAAGAGCCGCATCGCAGCCTTGAAAAGAGACAAGGAGGTGGATCGTGAATCCAAGAGATGTAAGATCACGGAGGAAGATGACCCTCCAAAAATGAGAGTGAAGAAGAGCTGATGATGGTCGAATTGTATCCGGCAAGGAGGGATACACGATAAGGATTGGAGCCCAGTGGAGCGAGTTGGAAAAAGACTCGCAATGCCTTTACGAAGAAATGCAGATGTGTTTGCTTTTTCTTCCTCTAACATGACAGATTACGGAGGAGGTGGCGATACACCACCTCAATGTGGATCCAAAAGCTAAGCCAAGAAAGGTAAGCCGAGGGTCTTTGGACCTAAAAAGATGCCATCACGAAGGTCAAGGCAGAAACCACTGGAGGCAGACATGTCAAACGAATCGCTTTCCCACCGGCTATCTAATGCGGTGTTGGTGGCAAAACAAGGGGAAATGGAGAATGTGCATAGATTTTCGAGATCTTAACAAAGCTTGCCCTAAGGATCATTATCCTTTGCCTAGGATTGACCAGGATGGTCGATTCCACATCCGGATTTGAGCCGCTATGTATGATGGACGCCTATCAAGGCTACCATCAAATACAAATTTTCCTCCGTATATCCCAAAGGTAAGTTTCATTATTGCTAGTGGAACTTTTTGCTATATTAGAATGCCCTTTGGATTGAAGAATGCAGGAGCAACCTATCGAGAATGGTTGACAAGATGTTCAAAGACCGGTTAGGGAGGAACATGGAAGTCTACGTTGATGATATGCTTGTGAAAAGTGTGAAAGTCGGGAGCACAAGGCCGATCCGGAGGAAGCTTTTTCGTGCTAAGATGAAATGACATGAAGCTAAATCCGGCCAAGTGTTCTTTTGGAGTGAAATCGGGAAATTCCTCGGATATATAGTGACCTAACGGGAATCGAGGTTATCCCCGCCAAGGTGAAAGCCGTGCTCGATATGCAGCCTCCCACTAACATCAAGGAGCTGCAGAGACCGAATGGAAGAATTACAGCGTTAGCGAGATTCATAGCCAGATCTCGTAGAGAGAGGAGCCACCCCTTCTTCAGGATTTTGAGGAAGGGATCTAAGTTCGAGTGGGATGAACGATGCCAAGAGGGCGTTTGAGGAGCTTAAACGGCACCTAGCCCAGCCTACTACCTACACCGACGAAGCCGCACTGTGGAGACACTTTATCTCTACCTCTGTAGGTGGGGTCTCACTTAGCTCCGTCTTATGAGGGAGGAGGGGTTAACCTAAAACTCGTTTACTACATCGGTAAACTCATTCAAGGAAGCGAAGAGAGATACTCAGAGATAGAGAAGGAAGCCACGACTATAATGGTCACAGCTCGAGAGGTTACGACCTTATTTTTGTCACATAAGGTCATTGTTCGGACTAATTACCTTAAAATAGGTGATTGGAAGAGCTGATCTCTCGGGAAGATGGTTAAGTGGGCCGTCGAATCGGGAGAATATGATGTGGATTTCGAGCCACGAGAGGACCATCAAAGCACAAGCCCTCGTTTGACTTCATTCGGGAGGGTACACGTGCGGCTGGAGGAAGGACAATGGAAGGTATATGTTGACGGCTGTATCTATGCGGGGTTGTGGAGCGGGATCGTAATTATTGATCCGGATGGCCGTAAAACACAAGTTGCGGTGAGGTTTGAATTCATTACCTCCAACAATGGAGCCGAGTACGAGGCCCTAATTTGAGGAACGGAGATGGCCGCCGAGCCGGGAGCAGGTCGGGTGGTCATATTTTCAGATTCCCAACTTGTAACCGGCGGAGTTACGAGTGGAGTACGAGGCCAAGGATGAGAAAATGATAGCCTACCTTCGGTGAGTAGCGGAGTCAGCTGGGAAGGTTGATTCCTTTGAGGTCGACAAATACCTCGAGAGGAAAACTCCAGAGCGGATAGCCTATTAAAGCCGGCGAGCTCCACAATACCGCAGGAGGGGGAAGATCACCCCGGTCACCGCAGAAGCCGGGCAGCGGTTTTCTCAAGAGGGTCATCTGAGTCAAGACGATTGGAGAACTAGCATTTATCGAGTGTTGCAAAACCCGGAGAGCTGCCCGAGATAAAAGAAAAGCTCGGGACTGGAGAATCCGATACACGATGATCGGAGATAAGATGTACCGACGGTCCTTCACGCAACCTTACTTGAGGTGTTTATCCCTCAAGAAAGGAGGTACATAATCAAAGATATACATGAAGGTTGTTATCTGTCCATGCGGGGTCTCGGGCAATAGTCGGAAAGCCTTGAGGGCTGGATACTACGGCCTACTATGACCTGGGATGCCAAAGACTGGGTAAAGAAGTGCGAGAAATGCCAAAAGCATGGTCGCCTCGATCCACCTCCCCGCAGAGGAGATGGGAGCCATGCATTCTCCATGTCCCTTCGCGAAGTGGGGATAGACACAGTGGGCCCATTCCCGATTGCGGTGGGCCAACAAGTTCCCGATGGTTGCGGTGGACTACTTTAGCAAGTGGGTCGAAGTTGTACCTCTAGCAAGGATCGAGGAAGGTAACATAATCAAATTTTTATGGAGATATATTTCTTTGCGAGTTTGGCATACCTAGAATTCAGTATCGGAGATAATGGGACCCGGTTTATGGGAAACATGGTGCGGGAATGGTGTGATAACTCGAAGATTGTTCATAGATTCACGTCGGTGGCACACCCTCGTGCCAATGGCTAGGTAGAGGTCACCAACGTAACTATTGTGAATGAATACGTGCCCGGCTAGACAAAGCCGGAGGGAGGTGGGTCGATGAGCCAGAGTCGATTCGTGGGCTTACCGAACCACCCCTAGAGAGCCAACAAAGGAGTCCCGTTTCACTTAGTGTATGGGGCGGGCTGCGGTCATACATTCCGAAGGGGGAAGGAGACACATCGCCCGCCCACTTCCGTGAGGAGGAGAAATGAAGAATTGATGAGGAGAACCAAGACATGCTAGAGGAGGAGCGAAATCGCCCACCTAAAGGCCGAGAAGTACAAAAATCGCATAAAGACCGCTTATGACCAGAAAGTCATAAGTCGGAGATCTAGTCTTGAGACAAGCTGATGCGTTAAAAATATTGGAAAGCTCGATCCCAAGTGGGAGGGGCCAGACAAGGTGACCAAGGTCCTCCGAGGAGCAACTTATGAATTGCAAGACATGGAAGGAAATCAACCGGCCGGACCATGTAATGTCCGCCGATTGAAGAAGGTTTTATACCCGAAGAGAGTACCCGCCTCGCCGTAAGTAGGTCGTTCTTTTTATGCAAGAGTTGTTTTATTCATGTTATTTGAATTCAGAATAAATTGTAATTTCATTCCACTTGTACTTTTTTCCCCGCTGCGGTTTCCAATCGGGTTTCTTTGCGGGAAGGTTTTTTAAAGAGGCCGACCGAAAGTTAGTTCTTGACTTGCGTTGATCGATTATGGTCAATGGAATAAACTTTGTTTATCAATTAATAAAAGCGATTTTCATTATTCATGAGTTTATCGATTTATTATGTCGTTGATTATGATTGAAACAATATGATTGCATGCTAGTCAATCCGATTGCATCACAACGCACTCACCGATTATATGAGAATTAATAACTTTAAAAAAGTTAGATGAATGAATAAAATGCAAAAGAAGCATTCAATGAGAAATATGATGAGCATTCATGAAATGAGTTCACATCAAACAAATGAGAAAAGAAGCTAAGAGATAACTTGAAACATTAAGTTAAACCTATAAAGAGGGTTTAACTCACCTAAACCCAGAGAGGGTTACGAGAAGAGAAGCTAAGAGATAGCTTTGAAAACCTAAGTTAAACCTACAGAGAGTTTAACTCACCTAAACCTAGAGAGGGTTACGAGAAGAGAAGCTAAGAGATAGCTTGAAAACCTAAGTTAAACCTACAGAGAGGGTTTAACTCACCTAAACCCGCAGAGGGTTACGAGAAGAGAAGCTAAGAGATAGCTTCGAAAACCTAAGATTAGACCTACAGAGAGGGTTTAACTCACCTAAACCCAGAGAGAGTTACGAGAAGAGAAGCTAAGAGATAGCTTGAAAACCTAAGATTAAACCTACAGAGAGAGTTTAACTCACCTAAACCAGAGAGGGTTACGAGAAGAGAAGCTAAAAGATAGCTTCGAAACCTAAGTTAAACCTACAGAGAGGATTTAACTCACCTAAACCAGAGAGGGTTACGAGAAGAGAAGCTAAGAGATAGCTTGAAAACCTAAGTTAAACCTACAGAGAGGGTTTAACTCACCTAAACACAGAGAGGGTTACGAGAAAATAAGCAAAGAGATAACAGAAAACCTAAGTTAAACCTACAGAGTGGGTTTAACTCACCTAAACCCGCAGAGGGTTACGAGAAGAGAAGCTAAGAGATAGCTTCAAAACCTAAGTTAGACCTACAGAGAGGGTTTAACTCACCTAAACCCGCAGAGGGTTACGAGAAGAGAAGCTAAGAGATAGCTTGAAAACCTAAGTTAAACCTATAGAGAGAGTTTAACTCACCTAAACCCAGAGAGGGTTACGAGAAGAGAAGCTAAGAGATAGCTTCGGAAACCTAAGTTAAACCTACAGAGAGGATTTAATGAGACTCTAAACCCAGAGAGGGTTACGAGAAGAGAAGCTAAGAGATAGCTTGAAAACCTAAGATTAAACCTACAGAGAGGGTTTAACTCACCTAAACACTGAGAGAGGGTTACGAGAAAATAAGCAAAGAGGTAGCTTCGAAAACCTAAGTTAAACCTACAGAGAGGGTTTAACTCACCTAAACCCAGAGAGGGTTACGAGAAGAGAAGCTAAGAGATAGCTTGAAAACCTAAGTTAAACCTACAAAGAGGGTTTAACTCACCTAAACCCAGAGAGGGTTACGAGAAGAGAAGCTAAGAGATAGGTTCGAAAACCTAAGTTAAACCTACAGAGAGGGTTTAACACACCTAAAACCAGAGAGGGTTACGAGAAGAGAAGCTAAGAGATAGCTTCGAAAACCTAAGTTAAATCTACAGAGAGGGTTTAACTCACCTAAACCAGAGAGAGGTTACGAGAAGAGAAGCTAAGAGATAGCTTGAAAACCTAAGTTAAACCTACAGAGAGAGGTTTAACTCACCTAAACCCAGAGAGGGTTACGAGAAGAGAAGCTAAGAGATAGCTTCAAAATCTAAGTTAAACCTACAGACAGTGGTTTAATTCACCTAAACCCAGAGAGGGTTACGAGAAGAGAAGCTAAGAGATAGCTTGAAAACCTAAGTTAAACCTACAGAGAGGTTTAACTCACCTAAACCCAGATAGGGTTACGAGAAGAGGAGCTAAGAGATAGCTTTGAAAACCTATGTTAAACCTACAGAGAGGGTTTAACTCACCTAAACCAGAGAGGGTTGCAAGAAAAGAAGCTAAGAGATAGCTTGAAAACCTAAGTTAAACCCGCAGATAAGGTTTAACTCACCTAAACCCAGAGAAGGGTTACAAGAAAAGAAGCTAAGAGATAGCTTCAAAAACCTAAGTTAAACCCGCAGATAAGGTTTAACCCACCTAAACCCAGAGAGGGTTATGAAGGAAGAAGCTAAGAGATAGCTTGAAGCACTAGGTTAAACCTACAGAGAGGGTTTAACCTACCCGGGGTTGAACCTACAGAGAGGGTTTAACCTACCCGGGTTGAACCTACAGAGAGAGGTTTAACCTACGAGTTGAACCTACAGAGAGGGTTTAACATACCCGAGTTAAACCTGCAGAAGGGTTTAACTGCGGGAACCGGAGCTTAGAGATAGCTTCGGAAAACTAAGTCAAACCTACAACAAGGGTTTAACTGACTAAATGCAAAATATGAGATATGGCCTTGAAGAAGGCCTTGATCAAATCTACGAGAAGGGCTTGATTAAGCCAAAGCACTCTAAAAGGGTTTTCGTGGTTTGAAACTACGAAAGTCTTGAAAATGTCGATTAAACCTATAGAGGTTAAACCTACCTACATCCAGAGAGGACTATGTTGCTTAAAGGCTACGAAGGCCTTGAAAAATTAAGTTAGATTTACCAAAATTTGACTAAGAGATAGTTTTGCAAGGGCTCAATCACCTCGGTGACTAGACGAGATTTTGAGAATAGAGGTGGGAAATAATCTCAGAGATACAGGAATAAACCCGTGGGAGAAGGCTTAATTATTGAGAGACAACGTCTAAAGCATAGCCTTCTAAGGCATAGCTTTGACAAAACTTAACCTAAACCCAGAGAAGGGTTCGAGAAAAGAAGCTAAGAGATAGCTTCAAAACACTAAACTAAACCTACGGGAAAGGTTTTGATTAAGCTAAACCTAAAGAAAGGTTTGGAGATGGAGGCTAAGAAAGCTTGTAAAGGCTAAGTTAAACTTGCGAAAGAGGGGTGAACTTATCTAAGATGAGAAATGGTCTTTCCTAGAGAAATTAAAGTAAACTGCGAAAGAGGGGTGAACTTATCTAAGATGAGAAAGGGTCTTTCCTAGAGAAATTAAAGTAAACCTACGAAGAAGTGCAATATTAGTGGGAACCTTAGAAAGAGGGTTCTATAGCTAAAAGTCGAAGTCGTTTAAGAGGTTTGAATATGTTCAAGCCCTAGAAAACAACAACCCGAGGCATGGCTCAGAGAGAGCCTAAGCCAAACTAGCAAAAGCGGGGCCTAAACTAGGTTTTACTCGAGGAAGGTCTCTAGGGAGAAACTAAGTTAAACCCGTAAAAAGGTGTTAACTAGTATGAGCATGAGAAAAGAAATCTTGTCAAACGGAAGTATGCTAAATCTGCATGAAAGGATTTAACTAACTCTAAAGAGTATACTTGGATCAAGGGCGACTTGATTGCTTAAGAAAAGCTAACTTCAAGCCTAGAAAAGGCAGTCTATAAAAATTCCTAGACTATGAGGTCAAGGGAAAATTCGAGAACACAGGATCGAAAGCGTAACCTAAAGCATTCACTCCTAAGAATGAGAAAAGGAGAATTCTAAGCACATAGGTTGTCAACCTATGAAAAATAGGCACGCAAGCTATAGCTAGGAAGATGTTCCTAGCACCTAAATCACACATTCGAAACTAACGGCCTAGAGGCTAACAGCTTTGGGAACACTCGAGGAAACGCAAAAATGAAAAATGCTCAAACTAACAGCTTAGAAGCTAGATAGTTTGCAAACATGCAGCAAAAGTCGAATACGAGAAGTGCGAGATAAAAGCATGCAACTCCCGGCAAGGGAGAACACAAGCATACACGCAAAATAAACTCCCGGCAAGGGAGGATCACGACTATTGATACCAAAAGGTCCCCGACGAGGGGGCAACAAAGTTCAAAAATATAAAACTCCCAATAAAGGGAGAACAGAGTTTAAATGCCAAACCGGCATACGAAGAGAGAGAGAGAAGAGGATTCATTACAAAAGAGAATTTGTTTTAGATATTAACCGGGGATCGGGGAGGTTCTTCCACTTCGGTGGCAAGAGCCGCTTGACTCCGCATCTTTCTCCCGTGGCTCGAGCTATGCATGCCTCCTCCTAGGAGGCAGGAACTGCAGAAATAAGAGGACACAGAGGTGGGACCATTGGAGGCATCTTGCTGAGGTCACTTTGATCTTAGTCAAATTCACCACCATCCCACTCGAATGGGGAGACCACCACTCTTCTTCAATCGAGCGGGAGGAGTCACCCTTGAAATGCGGAGGGGTAGGCATGGCCGCAAGAGGACCGGTCTTGTCAAATTTCCCGTGAACCGGGATCACCTGCCGCATGGCTACATTGAAACCATACTCATAGAAAAAGCGGATGTACATGCTCATGTCCCCAAGAAAACCGGGGTGATCCAGATAGGTCTTCCGTAAGGTGGGCCACAACGAGTGAAGGAACCGCCGACTGTTCGGAGTCGAAGAGGCTCTCCAAGCAACACTTCGCCTCCACCAAAGCCTTGGTGGACCTTTGACTCTGCAGGCGTAGTGTACGACCGAGATCATTGGTTTCTTTCTCGGTGGCTTCTCGCGCCGCCCGGGCTTTGATTAACTCCCCCGAAGGGAGGACCAGAGATCGATTTCCAGCTTCTTAACACGAAGAGAGGCAAGGGAGGCTTTCTTTTTTTTTTGGCCAATATGGAGTCCTCCAAGTCCTTCAATTGAAAGGAAGGAAGTGAGTTGGAGGGGCCCCAAAGGCCAGAGAGTAGGACACCAAGTGCAGCAGTGTGGAATTAAAGTTGGTGTGAGAATTTTTAGAAAAAGAAAACATAAAGGACATGATAAGGAGAGAAGTATTACTTGAGCAAAATGGCCCGCGGTCCGGTGTTGTTGCCGGGTCGAGGGGAGACTTAACGAGTCTTTCACAATCTTGAGCGGATACTAATTTCTTGAAAAACTTACTTGCGGAAACAGGAAGAGTAGGAATCAATGTCAATAGGAGCGGAGGAGATACCTTGACTATGTCCTGGTCGGGTATTTGCGACGACGGTCCCCCGAGAGGAGGGAACTTTGAGGCGGGGCTTTCCCTTTCCCAGTCTTGGCTTTCGACGACCGGAGCCTCGGCCTCTGGGTCCTCAACCGGGTCATGAGCAGGAGAAGGAGGGGGAGCGATGTCACCTTGAGAAATGGCGGGAGGGGTGCTGAATCGGAGGAATTCGCTGGATCCTCTAGTACCTTCGACATCCATAACATATCTCGAGAAGAGAAAACAAAAGTTAGAGGTAACCACTGTTGCATCCGAAATACTGAGTACACTGTAAAGAAAGCAATTACCATCGTTGGGCTCGAGGGGAATTCTTACTAGGCTAAATTTGAAATGAGAAAGAAGACGAGGGTTTGAACACAAGTCCGTAAGATAAAAATAACCATGGGCATCAACGTGGGCATTCGGCATGTGAATGACCCTACGATTAGTGGAAGAAGAAATTTGAGTGGAAGATGGAGGACATGGGTTTTTATACACCCATCTCCTCGATGCTTGAAAGGCAAAGGATGGTCAGGAGTAACGAAGATATAGTGATCATTCCAATCTTTGTTGATGTTAGGGACTTTTCCAAGACATATGCATTTCCCCTTTACCCTACCACTAACATAGAAGAAAGGGCCGATAGTCTTACAATTGTATTGAGAGAAAAACAACTCAACCAATGGTTTTCCCCATTCCCTTTGAGGAGAATGTAGAAGGAAATCATCATCCGAATTGCGTTTGGGACAAAGCTGGTTAAGAGGAACTCCATACAAGCTCGGAGATTTGGCACAAGAACTTTGGGGGAGGGAGTCTCAACCTGCTGAACCGGGCATGTAAAGCGAGGGTCGGGGAGTGGTCGAGTTGGGTCGCTCACCTAGGCCAGAGGCATTGATAAATGAAAACCCGAAGAGATAATGTTATCCGAGAAATAACTACCTAGGGCTTTTCTTTGAGTTTGGAGGAGCCCGCAAAAGAGTCCAAAACGACTCCTATCCACCTCAGGGAAGAGGAGGATACCGGAGAAGCATCCCCACGAGCAGAGGGGATCGGAGAATGGTGGGAACTTTGTGAGGAGTTCCGAGTGGGAGATGGAGTTCTTCACGAACTAGAGGAAGGCATGAATCGAAACCCTATTCTATACACAATAAACTAGATAAAGAAAGGAAGAGTTTACGGAGACGAAGAGGAGGGCGGAATGTAGAAGGAAGGGTTTTGACGAAAATTTTGTAATAAGCGAGAATAGTGTGAATGAAATTATGAAGAAGAAGAGGAATAGTGATGTGAGTGATTCGAAATAAAGAGAGAGTTGATGGAGGCATGCATCAAGATAACTAATGTGGAAGGACAGATGCATGCTCGACAGTGGGTGCGCGGAAGCCGAAGGGTCGTTTGACTCCAAGAGTCAACGAGATGGGATGTACCTCGAAGCCAAAGTCTGCAGGAGGATGTCCCAAAAGTCGAAGGCTGCAGGAGGATTACCTAATCTTCCTTACTCTAGTGAGCTCCGAGATTGCTCATTAGAGTAGGGAGGAGTGGTTGATGCGGATAAAAATGTTAGGCCCAACTACACGCAGGCCCAAATATGCCCACCCCAATAGGGCCCAATGACGTAACCAAATACCCTCGATAAAGGGAGGAAAACCCGAGATGGGCCCGAGCCCAGATCGACCGGGCCGAGAGGGTTTGAAGCTCAAACCTAGTCACGGGCGGGCCCACGAGGCCTAAGCCTCGAGGACGGAGTGGGTCGCGAGGCCCCGATCTAACCTGTAGGTGGGCTACAAGGCCCAAACCTAATCTGGCAGTGGGCCGCGAGGCCCAAACCTAACTACAGGTGGGCCGCGAGGCCAGTGCGAGATTTGAAGCCCGCACACGGGTATTGACCAGGCCCATGTCGGCCACTTATCCGATAAGACCGAGAAATGTGAGAGATAACGAGCAGCTTGAGATAATTAAGGCCCAAGTCAAGTCATATTCCTCATCGACCGGGTTCAACCTCCGTCCAGGAGGGAAATCGTAGGCACGATGCGCATTTCTTGAGATAAAAGATATTCAACAAGCACGACACCATGAGGGAACGCGGCAGGATCATACCATGAAACCGTAATTATGGTTATTACTCCATAAAGTACGTATAAATAACACTCTCGAAGGGAGGTAACGGTATCGAATAACTATCACTCTTACTTAGCTACTTCCTACGTACTTTCTTGAGTGTTTTTCCAGCTGATCCGACTTGAGCGTCGGAGTGCCTACGCGGAGAACCCTCGTGGCGTGTTTTTGCAGTACGTTCGAGAAGAGCTAGGGATCTTATTGCATAAAGGTTTTACCCACGTGAACTCGTGGGGAAACGGGTCCAGTCAGCTTTTACGCATCAATATTATAAACCATATTCAAATTAAAATATCACTCAATTTATTATTCCTTAAATTTAAAGTTTATACATAAATGATTGAGAATGTCATAAATATTGCCAAAAAGACATGCAAAAATTTAAACACAAACTCATTACTAACATGCATATATCGATAAAAAAAGATAGTGACTTTCTAATCAAATCAAAGAAACTATCACTAACAATTCTAATATGCATACGGTTGTCTAAGAAAAATCTTAAAAGAATGTGTGCAATTAATAATAAGAAAAATCTTTAAAGAATGTGTGCATTTATTAGTTTTAGATACGTAAGTTCAATTTTAACGAAAAAATATATTTTATCAAGGATGTAGAAGAAGTACTATAACTTCTACATCGAAAAAGAAAAAATAATAAAAATTCCTTAATCTAAAGCCTTCATGATACAATAAAATCTAATATTCATAAAGAGGGTTAAAGAAATTCAGCAAACTATATATTTTTGGAAAAAGACATTAACTTATAACCGAAATAAAAAAATCAACGATTCGTAGCATTAATCTATGCATAATTACTTCATAAAGCTCTACATAAATTAGGGACGTACATGATTTTTCTAAAGCTCTACGTTTTCATCAAAAATATAATAAGCAAATGAACTTACGCATAATAATATTATACAATAGAAACAGATTCGTAGCATTAATCTATGCATAATTACTTCATAAAGCTCTACATAAATTAGGGACGTACATGATTTTTCTAAAGCTCTACGTTTTCATCAAAAATATAATAAGCAAATGAACTTATGCATAATAATATTATACAATAGAAACAACATAAGAAACTCACATGTAAAAGTAATGAGAAGAATGAGAGACCTAGAGAACTTTAAGTTCTTGTAGTAAATTAATATATCTCAAACATAAGTATTATAAATAACAATATGATAATGTAGGATTTCTTAAAAAGAAAATAGAACCAAATTTCAATATCATAATTTTTTAATTATTTTTTTGTTGGGACGGTGCCTTGATTTTAAAGTTAGCTCGACTTGAATTATAAAAATTATTTATATTGAATACATTAATATTCTCACTCTAAATTAATTTGAAAATCTTTTGTAATAATTTTTTTAAATACCTTATTTTTTGGTCAAAGATTTCAAATATGAAATTAACCATCAAAGTTATGTGACAATAAATTTAGAATCGAAAATTAATATATTAATATTTGTTTCCTTCTTTGTTATCATTATGAAAACTTAAATATTGAAGTAAGATATGATTGTATTGAAATAAGTTCTTGTGTTATACTATTTATAGTCATTAGATAAACTTCATATTTAGACAAATGAACAATTAAGAATTTAAAAATTAAGAATGATACTACATTTGAGATAATCACACATACTACTATAAATTTTCCAATTAATCAGCATGAAAAATTATTCTATCAATTAGTTGATTTACCAATTTAGAACCATATTGTTTGCCCATGACTTTATGTTAAGAAGTAAAATATTACACATAATTTCTGTCTAGGTATATTTTTCTTACAATTGATTTTCTTTCTAAAAATAATATCACAAAAGTCAAGCTAAATCGTAAATTTAGATAATTATGAGACTTGATTTTGATTTGTTTTTCCTTTTAAATAAAATTCAATCAATTACTTTTTCAAAAGGATAATAGACTTAAAAAAGCGGTAAAATACAATTAACTATGAGATGCTACTCTTGAAAAAAATAATTAATTAAATAAAAATTATCATTAGACACGGGATGCTACTATTGAAAAATTGTGGCCAAAGTAATTGATGAAGTATGCCCAAATCACTCAAAATAATTGACAATGATATCACATATATATATATATATATATATATATATATATATCAAAATAAATCTCAAGGCATATATATGATTCATTTAAGTTAATTCATAGAGTAAAGTCAAAATTTGCTATTTTAAATTTGATAAAGTTTACCATATTGATGAATTAGTGTTGTTTCAAAGATTTATTAAGATATATTAATAATTTTCATTAACCATAATGACTTTTAATTATGTTAGTAATATATTAGTATATTAGTGTATTATGTTTCTCGATTTTTATATTATTAAATTATTTTAGCCTTGATATTTTTTACATAGTTGTTTCTATTTGCAAAAATTAATTAATTTTTGTATGTTCAAATATAAGTTATAGTCTTTTTTTTTTCTAAAAATATAATATACATATTCCTAATAATGTAATATTTAAATGTAATACTAATTTTGTGTATTGTTAATGTATGAGATTAATCAATTTTCATTAGAACCATTTTTAATGGTGAATTGAAAAGTTATAGAACTTATTCATAAAGATTAAGTAGTGAGACATTGTTATATATAATTGTTAAAAATTAAAAGATATTTACTATAAAATACACTTGAATTGTTGAAGCAAGAAAAATTATTGTATTATACTTATTAAAATATTTAAAAATTTCATCTTTGTGTTTTAAATATAAGCTACAGTCATTTTCTCATAAAATATAGTATACATACCTCTATTCATGTAACATATAAAAAAATAATACTAATTAAGTATATTGTATATTTTAATCGTGGCAATGCAAATCACGGTTCTTCCATTTATAATCATAACCCAAATATTCTAAATTAATCATACATAATATATGATAAAATCTTCCCAAAATTTAAATATGACATTAAATCTTACCTAATAATACTAATTAAATTGATTCCTATTAATTGAATATTGTCAAATTATAAGTATAGCGTTTAATTATTTATAGTAACACACAATTATCAAATTAATTTCTTCGCACTGTTTCTCATAATTAGATTGACTCATAATTAGATTGCGTCTCCATTGAAGATGTTCTTCCCTCCTCAATTTGCTTCTCTTGCAATAATTAATATTTTATTTGTATAAAATTAGAGATAAATTACGTAGTAAGTAAGAGTAGGAAAAAGTCAAATCAAGAGATTTATAGTAATACACAATTGTCAAATTAATTTCTTAATTTTTGCTAATAATTAATGAATAGTAATTAATTTATAACTATGATAATAAAAGAAATTTAATAAAATTTAAATGATTAATGAATTCGAGAGTTCATACATATTGAATTGAAAAATTGATCTTGATTTTGTATTACCTTTTGAGAAACTATTCATGTGTGTCAAGGTCATATATAAGTATTTTGGTTGGACTCGTGTACTTGGTATCCGATACGGTTAAATACGTACCTAAGAGGGTGTTTTTTTTTTTTTAAAATGGGTAATCCAACACCCTTTGTTTAATATACAACTACAAAAAAATATGACCATTCAAAAAACTCAATAATTTACATTAGATCACTATCGAATCAATAAAATAAAATAAAAATTACAAATGAATATTCGCAGATCAACCACCACTGCTTTTTCTTCCGATTCCACTAATGCATTCTTCATTTAATTAGTGCTCGTAATCGGTTCGAGTGACTCATCCACTTTCCTCACGGAGCAATGTAACATATGGATGATGGTGGTGGTGGTGGTGTAATTGTGATGAAAATGAACAAAAAAAAAAACTTAATAATTTATAGTGAATGTGAGACCGAAAATGAGGGATGAATTAGAGAAATATACGTCCTATTAATTGTGCATGTCTGCTACCTAAATTAGATGTTTGACCATGTGGATGGCCATGATGAATCGAAAAAATTCAACCAACGGACCAGGTGAAATGGCGCCAAAACCCAAATGTGGAATGTGAGCCGCTTTTATATATTATAAGATACCTAAACTCTTTTATAATTATTCATTCACGGTGTATTCTTTTATATACTTAGATTCTTTTTCTCAATGATAATATATTATAATTGTATCTCTTCCCATGCGAATTTAAGTTCACGTGATTTTTTTAAATATAATTTTTATGTACATGAAATATTATTTTTTTGTGCATATGAAAATTTAATTATTTAAAAAATATTTAAATTTAAATAATGACAATTCGTATGCACAACAATGATATTCTATATACACAACAATGACATTTATGTATACAAAACAATAATACTTAAAAAAGAGTTCACAAAAATTTTTGCCTTTATTTTGTGCATATCATTAAGGCAAATATTTTTATCCAACCGTTGCATTATGCAACTTAAATGTATTTTTAAATTATATATTGTTTTAGTAAAGGGACTACATTTGTTCTACTTTAACGATATTTTTTTTTACTTTTTAAACGTGTTAAGAAAATAATTTAATTTTAATGAGTATTTGTATATAATGATTAATATATCTTCTTAAAGGTTATTAATGAATCATTTATGGTCATTTATTATGCATATCATAAAAATTAAGATATGGGCAAAGTTAAAAAATATATATCACTAGAAAAGTGACAGATATTTTAAAATAATTTTTTTCTCTAAAACAACAATTAAAGTTGAATGGATATTTCAGCAAACAATACTCTGTTACCATTTAAGATTTATGTTTTGCGATTTCAGGCTTCTCCTTTAAAATTTCACATTTTCTTTTAAGTTGTATCCCCCACATTCTTAACAATCATTTCTACTTTACATGAAATATTATATTTATTAAAGCATGTGACCTTCTTCAAACTTTAAACTTAAAGAGACACAAAAGAAGTATTAATTTTTTTTTATATTATATAATATTAGTTGTGCACCAAATGCAAATGATACATCCAAGTATTACTCATCAATTGGATTACCAAAAACTTTTGAATTTGATTTTTTAAAATAAAATATTACCCTCTCTCATTCAATAAAGATAAACTTGCTTTCTATTTGTATTTATCCCACAAAGATAGGTCATTTAATATGTTTAACATATCATTAATTTTTTATTTTTACCCTTATTTAATGTTTTTTTTTCCCCAAATTTAGATAATATATTGGCAATTGTCTTGGAAAATGAGTAAACATAAGGGCAAATACGAAAATAAAGCAACAAAAAAAAGTTCTAGCTATAATAATTTCAATTTATTAATTTGTCTGAAAAAACATGCAAGTCTATCTTTATCTGATGGATGTACTATAGAAAATAATTCCAAAAATAAAGACATTATAACACCAAAACTATATATTTATCTCATCAATTTCGACACAAGTCAATTTCTTAATTTTTTTATTTAATATTTATTATATTATATTAAAATTTTAAATTAATATATATTACTATAGTAGCAATATGAATTTTAAATCAAGTTTATAAATATTTATGTAATATGAAAAATGACATATTTGGATAATATAAATTCAAATAAGATATTAATATATAATATTGGTGCATTTTATATAATTAATTTATGTACTACTTGCTATCTTTTGTTATTTTATCGTATGCTTAAATATTAAATTATATATTTATTTTTTTTTAGTGGCAAGAGAACTCTATTGAAATTTATTTGGACTCTATGAGGGTTAAAGTGAGTAATGTGATGCTTCGTAATATTAAGTAATAAGAAAAAAATAAATGAATAACTAATTTATGATATATGCATTAAAATATTTAAATTAATCCTTGTATATATACATCTTATCTTATAATATATAAAAGCAGCTCACATTCAATATTTGGATTTTAAGGCGTCATTTCACTGGTCCGTTGATCGAATTTCTTCCGATTCATCATGGTCATCCACATGGTCAAACATCTAATTTAGGTAGCATATGCACAATTAATAGGACGTATATCTCTCTAATTCATCCCTCATTCACCCTCACCCTCCACTATAAATTATTGAGTTTTTTATTCATTTTCATCACAATTATACCACCACCATCATCCATATGTTACGTTGCTTTGGCGAGGAAAGTGGAGGAGTCACTTGACCCAAGTTATGAACACTAATGAAATGAAGAACACATTCGCAGAATCGGAAGAAAAAAATGGTGGTTGATCTCGCAACTATTCATTTGTAATTTTTTTTTATTATATTGTTTCAATAGTGATCTGTTGGTCCCGATTAGTTGAGCAGATTAGGTAAAAGTGTATCACCTTCTAGGAAAAATCTAGAAGGGGGTTGAATAGATTTTTCAAATCTTTCAAAACTTATTCAAAGTACCAGATGTACACAACGGAAATTCAAGATTAGACTCAACTTTAATAAGATCAAAAGCAAAGCGATATTCGATTTTAACTTTGATTCGAAATTAATCTTTGAACCGTAGCTTGGAAATTGAGCGAGATAAGTAAATAAAGCGATAAAGAACACGAGATTTTATAGTGGTTCGGATTATAACAATCCTACATCCACTCTCCTTTTTCAACTTGAAGAAAGGTCTCTACTATCACCTAACTTACTTACTTCACAATCGTACAACTTACAACTTTTCTTCAAATCTTCAAAGTACTCCTAACACCTTCGATGAATCTAAGAATTACAGTGAATAATGGATTTTGAAGATTACAAGAGAAGTGTTCTTATAAACACTTGGAATTTTTGAAAACTCTTTTGAAAATACTTTGTGAATTGGGATCTCGAATAGTGAATAGTGTGAAAACTCAAATTTGCATAAGTGTTTTGAAAAATAAAATCTAAACCTATTTATAAGTCTGAAAAGACAGTTAGTTTGTTAGTCGGTTTTGACAAACCGGAAACCGCTTTAACAAACTTAAGCTTGAAAACCGCGCTCTTGACCTCGGTGATTTCTCCTACTCGTCTGACTTGGTGAAGACTCGCTTTTCTTATTCTACTCGGCTTGTCTTGACCTCGTCTCGAGCTCTTCATGATCGTCTCCTGCAGATGACTAGACTTGAGCTTGTCTCCGGATGACTTACAACTTCGATCTCCAGGTGACTCAATCGGGCCTTGACCTAGTCCGAATGTGCCTTAGTACTAAACTCGATCTTAGTCGCTTCTTCAACGATGTCCGCTCATCCGGATTGATCTTTTAACTCATCAAAACTTTACTTGATCTAACATGATCTAATGTAAATTATTGAGGTTTTTGAATGGTCATATTTTTTGTAGTTTTACATTAAACAAAAGGTGTTGGATTACCCTTTTAAAAAAAAAAAAAAACTCTTAGATTTGTGTTTAACCGTATCGTATACCAAGTACATGAGTCCAACCAAAATAATTATATATGACCTTGACAAACATGAATAGCTTCTCAAGAGGTAATACAAAATCAAGATCAATTTTTCAATTCAATATGTATGAACTCGAATTCATTAATCATTTAAATTTTATTAAATTCTTTTTTTTTTTTTTGTCATAGTTATAAATTAATTATGATTCACTGATTATTAGCAAAAATTAAGAAATTAATTTGACAATTGTGTATTACTATAAATCTTGATTTGACTTTTCACTACAAAAATACCGAATTTACCGAGGAAAATTAACGAGGGGGACAAATCCCTCGTTAATTAACGAGCGGCGAGGCGAGGCCAGCTTTAGCGAGGAATTAGCGACGGAAAATAGGCCCTCACCATTTACCCACGGCAAACCCCTCGCTAATTTTTACCGAGGGCGTGGGCCCTCGCCTAAACCTCGCTAAATTCGAAATAAATTCAGCAGATCCCCTTTCCCCACAGTTCACGTCGCCTCGCCTAGAGAAAAGAACGCCGCCGCCGCCGCTCGCTTCAGCCTGCCGCTCCCGCTGAAATTGACCCTACTTTTAGTCGGGCCTTATTGTACTCTTTCTCGAACGTTTATACGGTAAATTTTTAAGATTTAATCGGTTAATTTTGTTGTTATTTTACAAGTTTTGTATTTTTTCATATGCATGTATTTGTGTAATTTTGTTGTTAATTTTGTTGTTATTATACATAATATGCATGTATTTGTGTAATTTTATTGTTATAGTTGGTGATATCACATATACATATATCAAAATAAATTTCAAAGGCATATATATGATTCATTTAAGTTAATTCATAGAGTTTTCTCATTTTAAATTTGAAGTATACCATATTGATGAATTGGTGTTGTTTCAAAAATTTATTAAGATATATTAATGATTTTCATCAACCATAATGACTTTTAATTATGTTAATAATATATTTGTATATTGGTGTATTATGTTTCTCGATTTTTATATTATTAAATTATTTTAGCCTTGATATTTTTCACATAGTTGTTTTTATTTGCAAAAATTAATTAATTTTTGTATGTTTAAATATAAGTTATAATCTTTTTTTTACCAAAAATATACTCCCTCTGTCCCACATCAGTTTTCACACTTTTCTTTTGGTTTGTCCCACATTCGGTTTCACATTCCAAAAAAAGAATCCCTCTTTAAACTCCACCCTCAAAATATTCATATATTACACAAAATGTCATTACTTTTTACACTCAATCCACCCACCCCTCTTACTTTAATAATAAAAGTTTACAAAATTACCCTTCAATACTCCTCTCATTACTCTTTTTCTTAAAATGCGTGCCCAGATTAGTATGAAAACTAATCTAGGACGGAGTGAGTAATATACATATTTCTAATAATGTAATATTTAAACAAACTACTAACTTTGTGTATTGTTACCACTTGTTTGGTAGGCATGTTTAGCAATAGATAAGGACATAATTTATGCATAAATTAGGTCCTTATCTATTGCTAAACATGCCTACCAAACGGGCACTTAATGTATAAGATTAATCAATTTTTATTAGAACCATTGTTTAATGGTGAATTGAAAAGTTATAGAACTTATTCATAAAGATTGAGTAGTGAGAGATTGTTACATATAATTGTTAAAAATTAAAAGATATTTGCTATAAAATACACTTGAATTGTTGTAGCAAGAATAATTATTGTATTATACTTATTAAAATATTTGAAAAATTATCTTTGTGTTTTAAATATAAGCTACAATCCTTTTCTTATAAAATATAGTATACATACCTCTATTCATGTAACATATAAAAAAATAATACTAATTAAGTATATTGTAAATTTTAATCGTGGCAATGCAGTCACAGCTTTTCCATTTATAATCATAACTCAAATATTTCTAAATTAATCATACGTAATATATGATAAAATCTTCCCAAAATTTAAATATGACATTAAATCTTACCTAATAATAACTAATTAAATCGATTCCTATTAATTGAATATTGTCAAATTATAAGTATAACGTTTAATTATTTATAGTAACACACAATTATCAAATTAATATCCTCATAATTAGATTGATTCATAATTAAATTGTGTCTTCATTGAGGATGCTCTTCCCTCCTCAATTTGCTTCTCTTGCAATAATTAATATTTCATTTGCATAAAATCGTAGATAAATTACGTAGTAAGTAAAAGTAGGGAAACACCACAAAAATAAATGGATTTAGCGAGGGATTTAACGAGGGGGAGGGGTTTGGCGAGGGCCTTAGCGAGGGGGACGGCCCTCGGCAAAATCGTTGTCGGTAACCCTTCCTCGGCTTGGCCCTCGCTAATTAACGAGGGCAGTGCCCTCGCTAATTGCCGAGGGAATTGGCGAGGGATTTAGCGAGGGCTTCTCTAGCGAGGGAGTTGGCGAGGGCAAGGTTGGCGAGGGTTTGATTGGCGAGCCTCGCTAATTCAACAAGAATAAAAAGAAATGCGGCCGTGGGGATCAAACCGCGCCCCGGCCGCCGAGAGGCGCCCATTTTTATTTCGCGTGGATGGGGTTTCAAACCTCGCGACCTCCGAGAGAGTGGAGGAGAGAGCTTAGGCGCTTTACCGTTTGGGCAAAGCTAATCATTCGATATGATTTTACTTTTAATTATATTAATATCATATTATGTTCAATATTTTATATATTTAATTTATAATTAAATTGTATACTATATATTTAATTAAATTGTATACTATATATTTAATTAAATTATCTATATATATTTAATTAAATTATAACATTTTTAAAATTTTTTATTATAACATATCAATTAAATTATATATATATATATATATATATATATATATCTACTATATATATTATTATTTTATAATATTTATTACTATCACATATAAATAACTATATTATCATGTTTATATACTATATTCGATTAAATTATATTATTTTTAAATTTTTATTATTATAACATATACATTCAATTATATATATTTACTACATATATTATCATTTTATCATTTTTATTATTATCACATATATTTTCAATTAAATTGTATATTATATATTCACTAATGTTATTATAATTTTCAATTAAATTGTATATTATCATAATTTTTATTATTTTCATTTATAAATGTTATTATTATTATAACATATATTCAATTATTATAATTATCATGTCTATAATTGTTATTATTATCATATATAAGCGTATTATCATGTTTATATATGTAATCTTAAACAATTAAAATTAATACTTTAAATAATTAAAGTTCATCATCTTAATTAATTAAAATTCATACTGTAAATATTTAAAATTCATAAATTCTTAATTAACATTCGGAAAAACTCATAGTTTTAAACAAAAATAATGAATTCAAATACGCTAGAACCCTGTGACCCTCGTGATGACCGATCGTAACCACTCGACCACACCGGGAACACCACTACTGTAAGGAACCCCGCATCCCCAAAATCCCCTGCACAGCTCTCCCCGGATTTGACGTTGCATGTTCGCCGTCAACTCCTCTCTCAAAGCTGCGTCTCTTCGCTCCATCTCCGCCTTCATCCTATCACGCTCCTCTTGGAGCAGCAATCGACATCGGCTTGGGTGTAGCCAACAAGAGGAGGAGGAGTACTCGATGAGTAAGAGCCGGAGGGGATGCGTCTGGACTTACCCGGTGACCGAGACCCCGAACCCTCCCGTGTTGTTTTCCAACGGTATTGGACGTAGATCCGGGATAAGTCGGGTTGGGGTTCGGAGCTCGACCCCTCGGAGGGCATCCGGGAGGCCACCTCTTGTACTTCATGCTTTGTACAAATATTTCGACAATTAAAATTTTAGATTACAAAAATAGACATATATATAATATTTTATTATAAATTATTACATAATATAAAATGAAAATACTTACAAGTGTGTCACTAATAGCCCCGTAGGTGTACTCCCGTCCATCATACGGTGGTAATGCCGCACTATGTCCCACCCGTGGGGGCCGTCCATGCCTCCTCTCCGTATTTATTTAATTAGAACCACGTGTTTAATTAAAATATTGAACTAGCATTAAAAAAATACTTACAAAGTCATAACAATTATACAAATTAACACTAAATAATTAATAAATCACCAACTATAACAACAAAATTATATAATTGCATAATTACTAATTAATTAATATTTTCCTAAATAATTAAAATACACATAACAATTATACAAACTAAAACTATACTTCATCAATTGCTTTGACAATAATTTTTCAATAGTGATAATTTTCACTTAATTAATTAATTTTTTTCAAGAGTAGCATCTCGTAATTAATTGTATTTTACCAGCTTTTTTAGTCTACTATCCTTTTGAAAAAGTAATTGATAGAATTTTATTAAAAAGGAAAAACAAATCAAAATCAAATTTCATAATTATCTAAATTTACGATTTAGCTTGACTTTTGTAATATCATTTTTAGAAAGAAAATCAATTGTAAGAAAAATTTTACCCAAACAGAAATTATGTGTAATTTGCTTCTTAACATAAAGTTATGGGTCTTTTCAAAAAAAAAAAAAAAAAGTTATGAGCAAATAATATGACTCTAAATTGGTAAATCAACTAATTGATAGAAGAATTTTTATCTTTGATTAATTGGAATATTTATAGTAGTATATGTGTGATTATCTCAAATGTTAAATCATTCTTAATTTTTAAACTCTCAATTGTTCATTTGTATAGATATTAAGTTTATCTAATGACTACAAATAGTATAACACAAGAACTTATTTCAATACAATCATATCTTACTTCAATATCTAAGTTTTTATAATGATAACAAAGAAGGAAATAAATTTTAATACATTAACAAGTACCCGTAATTTCTCCCGTGCGATGCATAGATTGAATATTATAAATTTTAAATATATAATTAAAATATAAATGAATTAATTTATTAATTTTTTACTATTATTTTTTATTAATATATAAATTATGTTGTTTACCCATGAATATATTACAACTATTTAATTAATTCTATAATTTTTAATAGTTACTAATCTCATTACAAATATTAAAGTTCAACAAAACTTATATAATCTAAAATTAAATTATTTAAATTCAACTCATATAATTAAATCTTAAATAAAATTATTTAAATTCAATTGATATAATTAAATCTAAATTAAAAATAATAAAATAAATATTTTAGATCTAAATTTATTTTTATATGTGCAATACTTATGTTAAGTTAAAAATTCTAAAAGAGAATTAAGTTGATATATAATATGTTAAAATTAGATTTAAAATTAAAATTTATGAAAATTTGAAAAAGTAAAAATGAAAAAGAAAAGTTAATTTACTCTTTTTAGTGGAGAGTGAGACTCACTATTACACTACATGGCAAGTGCATTTTACTTGCTCTCTCCTTACATTTCACTTTTCCTCTCCCGACTTCTATTTATATATATATATATATATATATATATATATATATATATAGATTTTCGGTCCTAAATGTATTGTCCCGTAGCTTTGATGGTTAATGTCCTATTTGAAATTTTTGACCAAAAAATAAGGTATTTAAAAAAAAAAATTACTTATTGCAAAAGATTTTCAAATTATTTTAGAGTGGGAATATTAATGTATTCAATATAAATAAATTATATAATTCAAGTCGAGCTAACTTGAAAATTAAGGCACCGTTCCAATAAAAAAATAATAATTAAGAAAATTATGATATTGAAATTTGGTTTTATTTCCTTTTTATGAAAATCCTATATTATCATATTGTTATCTATAATACTTATTGATGCGTAAAACCGCACTGGGCCCGCTTCCCCACCCGGGTTCACGTGGGTAAAGCCTTTACGCACTAGGATCCTTAGCTTCCTTGAACAAACGTACTGCAAAACACGCCGGAGGGTTCTCCGGCGTAGGCACTCCGACGCTCAAGTCGATCACCAAAACACTCAAGAAAGTATGTATAGAGTAGCTAAGTAAGAGTGATAGTCGCTCCATCCCGTTACCTCCTCCCCGGGTGTGTTACTTATACGTAAGTTAAGAGTAATAACCGTCATCACGGTTGCCAAGGCATTATCCCGCACGTTCGCCATGATGTCGTGCGTGGATATCTTTTCTCTCAAGAAATCAGATTGTGCCTACGAATTTCCCCCTGACGGAGGTTGGACCCGACCAATGAGGAATATAGGGAATATTCCTTGACTTGGGCCTCAATTATCTCAACTACTCGTCACTTCTCATACTTCTCGGTCTTATCGGATAAGTAAGCTGGCTGTGGGCTTGGTCAAATACCCGCGTATTCTTCAAATCTCGCCCGGGCCTCGCGGCCCACTGCAGCTAGGTTTGGGCCTCACGGCCCACCTGCAGATCGGGTTTGGGCCTCGCGGCCTGCATTCGATTTTAGGCCTCGTGGCTTATTCGTAGCTAGGGTTGGGCCTTGTGGCCCCTCTCCATAAAGGTCTGGGCCTCGTGGCCCACCTTTGTAGAGTGGGTTTAGTTTGTAGCCTTAATGCGGTCGATTTGGGCTCGGGCCCATCTCGGGTTTTTTTCCCTCTATCAAGGGTATTCGGTTACACCATCGGGCCCTATTGGGCTGGGCATACTTGGGTCCTACGTGCGGTTGGGCTCCGACATTTTTATCCGCATCAACCACTCCCCTCTACTGCGGTGAGCGATCTCGTAGCTCACTAGAGTAAGGAAGATTAGACACACCTTCCTGCAGCCTAGGCTATCCTCCCTCGCAGCCTTCGACTTCCGGGGTTCATCCTCTCGCTAATCGTTGGAGTCCAGCGACTCTTCGGTTTTCGTGTAAGCCACTGCCGATCATGTATCCGCCTTTCGGTTTAGCTACCGATACACATTCCTATTAATTCTTTCTTTTATTTCAAATCGATCATTTTAGTTTCTTCAAACATTCTTAAAACCGTAGCCTCTAGGGTCGTTAGTTTGAATGTGTAGGCAGTTACTAGGGTTCCCCCTTAATCGTATATTTGGGTACGGGTTTCCCCGTGTAGGTAGGTAACCTATTCTCCTAGGTTCCCGTAGGTTTTTCTCTCTTTTTTAAGGGTCAATACCTTAGGTTCCTCTTTTCATGCAATTCCTCTAGGGCTTGCGTATCCTCAAAAGTAGCTTCGGTTTGCAATTATGAAACCCACTTCTTTAGGTTTCAAGTGAATTGAACTTTTTTATGAGTCTATCCCGATTTCTCCAGGAATGACCCTTCCTCACTTTAGGTAAGTTTGAAACCTCCATATAGGCTAAACTTATTTTAGACTTGCTCGAAACCTTTCTTAGGTTCGGATTAGCTAAGACCTTCTTTATAGATCTAACCTCCTAGCCATCTCTTGGCTTTTCTCTTTGTAATCCTCCCGGGTTTGAGTTTTGTCAAGGCTATGCCTTAGACGGGTCTCATTCCCCTCTTGAATTTGGTAGAACCATGTCCATAGGTTCAGCCTTATATTTTCGTAGTTATCTCTCGGTGGTTAAACCTTCTCCTTGTAGGTTTAACCTTGCATCTTTGTGACTACTTCTCAGCCTTAATTCGAAAACTTTATCTAGGTTTAAGCCGACTAGGCCCTTGCGATAAATTCAGTTTTACGTGCATAAAACTATCTCTTGATCTCATAGTCCCTTCTCTCGAGACCGACTCGGCTAGACTTTTGTGAATTTAACTTGACATTTTCAAGACTTTCGTAGCCTTGAGTTACATTGTCCTCTCAGGACGTATGTTTAGTTAAACTTTATAGGTTTAACTTAATATCTTCGAAACTTTCGTAGTTTCAACTCTTGAAAACCCTTTCTACGTGCGGGTTTAGTTAAGCCCTTCTCGTAGACTTAATTAAGGCTTTTCTCAAAGCCATATCTCATATTCTACATTTAGTTAGTTGAACCCTTGCTGTAGGTTTAACTTAGTATATGGGAGTTGTCTCTTAGCTCCAATTCTCGCAACCCTCTTAGGTTTAGGTGGGTTAAACCATATATGCGGGTTTAACTTAGTTTTTCAAGCTATCTCTTAGCTTCTTTTCTCATAACCCTCTCTGGGTTTAGGTGGGTTAAATCTTCTCTGCAGTTTAACTTAGTTTTTCAAGCTATCTCTTAGCTTCTTTTCTCATAACCCCTCTCTGGGTTTAGGTGGGTTAAACCTTATCTCAGGTTTAACTCGGTTTTCGAAGCTTTCGAGCTTTAAATCTCGAAACCCTCTGCAGGTTAAGGTTAGTTAAATCCTTTCTGCAGGTTTAACTTAGTTTTTCGAAGCTTTACGAGCTTCAAATCTCGAAACCCTCTCTGGTGTAGGTTTAGTTAAACTCTGTAGGTTTAACTTTGTATTTCTAAGCTATCTCTTAGCTTTGAATCTCGTAACCCTCTTTGGGTGTAGGTTTTAAACTCTTTAGGTTTAACTTAGTTTCTTCGAAGCTTTCTTAGCTTCTGAATCTGTAAATCCTCTCTGAATGCTAGATGGGTTAAACTTTTCTACAGGTTTAACTTAATATTCTCGAAACTTTCTTAGCTTCCTTCTTTTAGAAACCTTTCTTCTAGGTTTGAATTAGACAAACCCCTTTCGCAAGTTTAGTCCGAGCTTTCGTCAAGGCTACATCTCAGATGGTTCTCTCAATCCTTTTCGAGTTTAGTAGAACCCTACTTATAGGTTCAATCTCGTATTTTTGTAGTTGTCTCTTAATAATCTAAACCTTTTTGTAGGTTTAACCGAGTCTCTTCAAGCTATCTCTTAGCTTTAATTGGCATTTCCCTTACGGGCTTAGATTAGTTAAACTCTTGTAAGTCTAACTTGATATTTTCAAGGCTTTCTTAGCCTCAAGTCACATAACCCACTCGGAGGTAGGTCTAGCTAAACTTTATAAGTTTAACTTAGTTTTCTCTAAGCTATCTCTTTAGCTTTGAATCTTGCAACCCTCTCTGGGTTAAGGTTAGTTAAACCTCGCCGTAGGTTTAACTTAGTTTTCTCGAAGCTATCTCTTAGCTTTGAATCTTGCAACCCTCTCTCGGGTTCAAAGTTAGTTACACCCTCACCGTAGGTTTAACTTAGTTTTCTCGAAGCTATCTCTTAGCTTTGAATCTTGCAACCCTCTCTGGGTTCGGGTTAGTTAAACCCTCACCGTAGGTTTAACTTAGTTTTTGCGAAACTATCTCTTTAGCTTTAATTCTTGCAACCCTCTTTGGGTTTAGGTAGTGTTAAACCTTATCTGCGCAGTTTAATCTTTGTGTTTCAAGCTATCTCTTAGCTTCTTTTCTTGCAACCCTCTTTGGGTTTAGGTGGTGTTAAATCTTATTTGCAGGTTTAACTTTGTGTTTCAAGCTATCTCTTAGCTTCTTTTCTTGTAGGTGGGTTAAACCTTATCTCGCAAGTTTAACTTAGTGTTTCAAAGCTATCTCTTAGCTTCTTTTCTCGTAACCCCTCTTTGGGTTTAGGTGGGTTAAACCTTATCTGCAGGTTTAACTTTGTGTTTCAAGCTATCTCTTAGCTTCTTTTCTCGTAATCCCTCTCTGGGTTTAGGTGGGTTAAACGTTATCTGCGAGGTTTAACTTAGTGTTTCAAGCTATCTCTTAGCTTCTTTTCTCGTAACCCTTCTCTGGGTTTAGGTGGGTTAAACCTTATCTGCGCAGTTTAACTTAGTGTTTCGTAGCTATCTCTTAGCTTCTTTTCTCGTAACCCTATCTGGGTTAAGGTGGGTTAAACCTTATCTACGGTGTTTAACTTAATTTCTTGAAGCTATCTCTTAGCTTCTCTCCTCGTAACCCTTCATGGGCTTAGGTGGGTTAAACCCTCTCTCGTAGGTTTAACTTTAGTGTTTTGAAGCTATCTCTTAGCTTCGTTTCTTGTAACCCTTCTCTGGGTTTAGGTGGGTTAAACCCTCTCTCGTAGGTTTAACTTTAGTGTTTTGAAGCTATCTATTAGCTTCGTTTCTCGTAACCCTTCTCTGGGTTTAGGTGGGTTAAACCCTCTCTCGTAGGTTTAACTTTGTTTTCTCGAAGCTATCTCTTAGCTTTGTAAATCATATCTTAGTTAAACATCTCAGGTTTAACCTCGTTTTCTCTCGAGCTTTATCCGGCTCTGCAAACCCTTGATAGGCATCCGGTTGAATTCTTGACAAGTTTATCTTATCAAGATTAGTTCTAGGTTTTTCGCGCCTAAGTCTTCTATTCAAGCCATCTATGACCTCCTTCAAAATCTAATCAAGCTTAATAAAGTTTTTCATAAATCAAAGAATATCACTCGGAAAGAATCTCTCTAGACCAATTTGTTAATTCTCTACACAACTTCAAGGCGGTCCCTTCTCTGGGATGTTTTTTCAAGAGTTAAGTTTAACTCTCCTCAAGCTTTTTCAGCTTCATAAGGGATGTCAAAATTTCAGACTGTAAAAGGCGTCAAGATTTCAAACCCGTGAAGGGTGTCGCAATCTCAAACCCGTAAAGGGCGTCAAACCCATAAAGGGCGTCACAATCTCAAACTGTAAAGGGCGTCACAATCTCAAACCCATAAAGGGTGTCATGATCTCAAACCCGTAAAGGGTGTCGCAATCTCAAACCCGTAAAGGGCGTCCTGTTAGGATTAGAATTTGTATGTTTTGATGATGTTCCTAAAACCTAAATGTAATAGGACCAGGTGAACTCGTTAGTCGGTGATGATCTAGATAGGGTTTATGTCTTTGTATAACTAAACCTGCTAGGCTTGACCTGAAGAGGCTGTATTGATCGAGAACCGAAGGCCGCCGATAAGAAGACTTAAGGATTTAAGAAAGATCTTGTTCAAGTCATCTAGAAGAGCGTCGTGAAGATAAAGGAAGGCATATGATAAAAAAAAGGTGTTATCAAGAAAGGTTTAAGTGAAGGTAGCAAGGTTGGAATCCATGCTACAGCAAGCTTTAAGCCGTCTTTGGAGCAAGGTGTAAGGTTGCTAGAGTTGACTTCAAGAAATTCATCGGGGTTAACAAAAGACAGAAAGATAATTCAAAGATATCCGAAGTCAATCAAGTGAAGATTTGATTATCAATCAAGATCAATCACATCATAATTGATTGGTATCGACAATCAATTATCCAAAGTCAAACAAATCTTCCAACGATCACTTACCATTTCTTTGAAGACCTGATTGACAAATTAGTCTAACGGCTAGTCAATTTCAGGATCATATAAAAGCTGAAGTGAAGGATTTTAAAAGGACACGCGCGAGAAACATAAAGAAAAATCTTTTCACTCACCGCATTACACGCATAATTCTTCGTACTGTAAATCGATCTAACACATTGATATTCTTAAGAGATTTATTTTTGGTCAAGGAAGTGTAAATCACCTTTCATTATCTACGAGAAAATGTTGATTGTTTTTGGTCTAAGAGTTAACACTCGAGGATCATTTTGATTGTACCAAGGGCGGGAACTTGTTAAACTTTCTCGTGGTCGAATCCTCAAGGAGATTAGAGGGAGACAAGACCAGTTTCGGTGGATAGTAAGGCCCTTGTGGGATCGGGAGAGTGGACGTAGGATCGTTATATCCGAACCACTATAAAAATCTCTCGTGTCTTTACGAGCTTTACGCATTCATACATATAATCGCTCATTCATCATCGTTATAATAAACTGCACTGAAACTTGCTTAATATTCATCACTAAGGTTTTCATTAAAAATGGTTTTTCAAATACACACGAGATTAGCTTCCGCACCATCGAGAAGACTTCGAGTTTTCGAAGTCTCTTGATCTCACGTAGCACACTCTGAGTACCTTCTTTGCGAGAAGACTTCAAAGTTTTCTAACCTCACACTCGGCTCACGAAAAGTTGAAAAAGTTTTGAGTGTGGTAAAGTCTATTCAACCCCCTTCTAGACTTCACACCTCCGTTCACATCTCGTCCGGGACCAACAAGTGGTATCGTGAGCGGTGGTTCAACCGACCACCGGCTTTAGTTACCAATAGTCTTTGAGGAAAGACTGTTGTGGTCACCTGAGCAGATCTTTTTGAAAAAGCTGTTTTCATAAAACTCATTGCATTACATTGCATATTATTTTTATTACTAACAATGAGTTCTCATAAGAGCAAGTAAAGAAAGCTACCGAGTTCTCTATTGAAGACTATGACTACCGGAAATTCCGCATGGAAAATCGTCTTGGTGCAATCCATGATAGGATGCTCGAGACACTTGAAGATGGACCAATAAAGTTTTACTTTGAACCCGGTAAGTTTTGGGAGCGGTGGAGCGAAGCATCTACTCGGCGAGAAGATTGAAAAGAAAAGGAGTGAAATGTCAAATGATGAAAGGAAACTATTTAATCTTGACCAAGTTGCTTGGGCCAGAGATCATAGAGACATTAACTAGAGAACTTACGAGAGAAAGTCAAGACGTGTAAGACTGCTAAAGAAATGTGGGAAACTTTAGCACTCATGTGTGAAGGATCGTGAGCAGATTAAAGAGAACAAGTTGCAGTCCATTCTACATTCATTTGACACCTTCAAGATGAAGCCTAATGAGACGATAGATCAATTGGACTTAAGACCGACAAATATCATCAATAAAGCAAGCTCTTTGGGAAAATCATACACCGAGAAGGAGATCAACAACAAAATATTGAGATCTCTAACTAGCAAATGGAGAGTCAAGATTACGGTGATTAAGTATACAAAAGAACTCGAGCAAGATTAGTCATCATGAGTTATTTTCGCATTTGAAAGCTCATGAATATGATCTGAAACAAGAAGAAGACGAGGATGAAGGAAATTCAAATTCCACGGGAAAGGAAGTTGCTTTCAAGGTCACTTCAAATCAGTCATCTAAAGAGCCTATTGGAGAGGATTTAAGCTTGAAAGAAGCAGATGGCTTTCTTGACGAGAAAGTTTGATAAAATGAACTCAAAATTTGGGAAATATAGAAGACATTGGAAGAATACAAAGAAAGCTGGTTTCGAGATCAGGAAACAAATCTTCGAGACAAGAGATCGAGAAGACTCCAAAGATGACAGAAGGTTCAAGACTCCGTAAAGAAGAAGAAGAGAAGATAGTCCAAAAAGAAGAGATTTTTCTCCTAAAAGGGATTCTAGTCCAAGAAAATCTTCAAGAAGTGATGCTTGCTATAATTTTCATAAATCGGGACATTTCAGATTATGATTGTCCAGATTTAACTCCAAGAGAAAGAGAAGAAAAGAGATTGATGAGGAACAGTAAAGTTTGGCTTGACAAGCGTGCTTTAGTGGTGAAGAGGAGGATACTCTTTCAAGTGATTCAACATCATCTTGAGACTTCTCTTGTGACAATGATTTGTGTCTTATGGCAAAAGGAGATGAGGTACTTTCTAATTCTCGCTCTTCGCCTCGCTTCTCGTGTTTCTTTTGCAGAAGAGTTTGACCATAACTTTGTTGATAAGTTAATGGAAGATCTCAAAGCTGCTATAAACGCTTACAATGTGTGGAAAAGGAGAATGTGAGCTTGAAAGATAAAATTGATCTACTTACACAAGAATCTATTAGCAAGACATACGAGACACTAACATATCTTAATCGAGATAACTTGAGAAGAGTTAAACACTCTTAAAGTGAAGTATCTTGAACAGGGTTTCTTTGGTAGAAAGGTTGCTTCTTGAGAATCTTGAGAAAGCGATCGGTTGAAAATTCTACAAGCAAAATTCGATGAACTTTTCCATCGGCATGAGCGTATAAAATCAAGTGAGGAACGTTTAAGTTTGAGGTTGGATCAACTGAACAAAGCTTCTCATGCGGTTCAAACAATAGTTGAATCGTCTCAAACACCTAACGTAAAGAAGGGAATTGGTTTTACCATTGCCCAATCCTCACGAGTTCAAACAAGTGTACTTAAGAAGAGTACACATATTAAGGGTAATGATTTGGTAGGAGAGGGTTCCAAACCTAAACCTACCGATAAGGGTAAAAAGGTTCTTGACCCGGAAATCGGTTGAATGGGAAGAAGAGTAGATATACTCAACAACCTAAACAACCGATGGGGTATCAAAAGAAGGGGAATCCCAACTTAAGAAACCTCAAAGCAAGGTCGGAAAAGTAGACATCGGCCGAAACCATCTCTCGTGGAGACAGTCTCGGTGAAGACTACACAACCTAAGCAAACTTCAAAGCTTGCTAAACGGTCTACTAAGTTTTACGTACTCGTGAGATATGAATCTTTTGATGGCTCAAGTAGAACGTGCCCTTATCATCAAAACCCTCGGACCATTGCACGCCGGTGATCACTCCATACGAGAAGACCTCGGAAGAGTCGAAGTCTTGGAAGGAACACAATCGACACCCATAGGCATACATTCAAGAAGGCACCAAAGGATGAGATTGTCTATGTTGATATGTATGGAAGAAGGATAAGATCTTCTCGAATATGATAAGAAGAGTCTATTCCTATGGATTCCTAAAGACGTGCTAACTCTCAAGGACCCAAATCTAAAGGGTACCTAAAACTTAACTAAACGTGCGGGGCCGTGGGACATGAAAGAGAGGTTGCTTTGGAAATACATGCAGTACATCGACAAGTGGGTGTTTGAAGCATATGGTACCGGGAACAAGCAACTCTTGAGCTCAATAAAATCACAAAATGGCCCACGGGTGGTATTTGGAGACAATAAGTTTGGGATTACCAAAGGTGTTGGGACTCTATACATTGGTGATGTACGTGTTGAGGAAGTTTTCTACGTGGAAGGATTAAAGCATAACTTGCTCTCGGTTTCGCACTCGTGATAAGGGATACTCGGTTAAGTTTTCTAGTTCTCTGTGTGTTGTTCTAAGTGGTTTAAACGATCAGTGCTCTTAATCGGCCCGAGAAAGGGCAATGTTTATGTTGCGAGAATTTGTAAATGTTCAAGTAATACATGCCTTGTAGCAAAGAGTACTTTAGAAGCCACTTGGTTATGGCACAAGAAACTCGATCATATAAATTTCAAAACGCTAAACAAGATAGCCAGAAGTCTCTTGTAGAAGGCTTGCCAAATGAAGTTTTCTCAAAAGATCGGATATGTGACTCATGTCAAAAGGAAAGCAAACTAGAGCCACCTTCAAGGAAGTTTCGTACTCAACGTCAAGTAGGGTACTACAATTACTTCATATGGATCTTTTTGGTCCTGTATCTCCGTTAAACTTCGGTGGTAGAAAATATACTCGGTGGTGGTGGATGACTATTCAAGATTCACATGGGTGATATTTATGTTCAAGAAGAATGAAACCATCACAAGGTTACCGGAATTCTTGAAGAGATTACAAAACGAGAAAGGAGAAAATGTTGTAAGGATTAGAAGTGACAAAGGAACAGAATTCCTAAACTCTCACATAGCGACGTATTGCAAAGAAGCTGGAATTCAACATGAAACGTCATGCGGCTCGTACTCCACAGACAAAATGGTGTTGCTTTGAGAGGAGAAATAGGACACTCAAGGAAGGCTGTCGAACAATGCTAGCAGAGTATAATGTTCCTCGAGAGGTTTTGGGCGGAAGGCTGTGAATACAGCATGCTACACTCAGAATCGAAGCTTGCTGACCAAAGAACATGGAAAGACACCATATGAGTTATGAGAAACTAGAACTCAAGGATAAGACAAAATATGTCAAGGTTCAAGTACATGTTTTAGACTCGCATTCTGAAGATGATCAGCAAACTTCTACGTCGGCCAGACTTAAGCAAGACAAAGTCTGCTTTGAAGAAACCTCTAAGGCTGCCTGATGACTCACCCAGAACACCGGATGTGAATTTATCAAATCAAGGGGGAATGCCGCAAGATGATGTTCCGACAATATCTTGAGAAGAGTTACACGTATCTAATAGAAGGAATTGGATGGTGATCACCCTAGTGACTTAATCTTAGGAAATCCTCAAGATGGAGTAAAGACAAGAAGGAAAATAAACCTAGATGGTTTATTTAGTTGCTATGTCTCTCTACAAGAACCTAAGAATATTGAAGAAGCAACCTTTGTTGGACACAAGCTGGATAGAAGCCATGCAAGATGAAATCAATCAATTCACACGACAAGATGTTTGGGTACTTGTTGATAGACCAAATCATCAAAAGTGATTGGAACGAAATGGGTTTTCAAGAACAAGAAAAATGAGAAAGATGAAGTCACCGAGAAATAAAGCAAGGCTTGTTGCGCAAGGTTACTCACAAATAAGGAATTGACTATGACGAGACGTTTGCACTGTAGCGATTGGAAGCTATAAGATTATTCCTTGCATACAGTTTGCATATATGAAATTCGTAGTTTATCAAATGGACGTAAAGTCTGCGTTCCTAAATGGAATTCTTCTTTGAAGAAGTATACGTTGAACAACCCCGGGTTTTGTTCAAGGAAATCAAGTCTACCGTCTAAAGAAAGCTCTATATGGACTAAAGCAAGCTCCTCGAGCTTGGTATGACACACTATCGCAATTTTTACTTGATCATGGATTCAGTAAAGAAAAGATAGATCAAACCTTGTTCAGAATTGAAGAAGAACAAGATATTCTATTAGTACAGATATATGTGGATGACATCATTTTTGGATCTCCAAACAAGAAGCTTTGTGAAAAATTCAGTAAATTGATGCAAAGTAAGTTCGAAATGTCTATGATGGGAGAAATGAATTATTTCTTAGGTCTTCAAGTCAAGCAAACTTCTAAAGGAATATTCATAAACCAAGCAAAGTATACCAAAAATATGCTAGAAAAGTTTGGAATGTTAACAAGCAAGGATGCAAAGATTCCAATGGTAACAAACTACAAGATGGATCCAGGATGAGGATGGTGAAAGCATTGATCGAGACCATGTACGAGAGGATTAATAGGTTCCTTCTCGTATCTAACGAAGCGGACACGATATTTCCTTCGCGGTTGGAGTATGCGCTAGATTTCAAGCCAATCCAAAGAAAAGTCATTTTGATGCAGCAAAGAAGATTCTCAAGTATCTCAAGGGTACATCAAATGTAGGTCTATGGTACCTGCGATGACAACACGGAACTCGGTGGATATTCGACTCGATTATGGTGGTTGTAGAATTGTGAGAAAATCAACCACGGGAACATGTCAATTTCTTGGTAGTAAGCTGGTTTCTTGGTTTTCGAAGAAGCAAACTTCGGTGGCTACATCAACTACGAAGCGAGAATATATGGGCTGCGGGGAGTCATTGCTCACAATTACTTTGGATAAGTCAACAATTGCAAGACTATCACATTGTCACTAAAGAAATTCCTATATTTTGTGATAGCAATAGTGCCATTGCTATTACTCGTAATCCAAGATTTCACATAAGATGCAAGCATGTGGATATACGGCATCATTTTATTAGAGATCATGTCGAAAAGAAAAACATTCGAATGGAAAAGATTCATACGAGATCGGCAGAGAGCGAGACATTACAGCGAAACCATTGGCGAAGCACGGTTTAAAGATCTATACGTAGAATTAGGTCTCTTGGATCCGGGAAAATCGTGCTAACATATTCTTTGAAAAAGGCTACAAAGTATAAAACCTGTGAAGAGAATATTAAGCTTCGAAGAAAGCATTAAACTTGTTGAAGAGAAGATAAAGCTTCTTTGAAGAGAACTTCAAAACTTGCTTTGCAGTAAAGTTCTAAAGCTTGCTACTACGGTACTCGGTGGTATCGATTGATTACAATATCAAGCGCGAGATATGTTTCTCTCTCTTTCATTTTGCCCTTGTTTATTTGTTTGACAAATATTTTGGTCTAAAATATTCCTTAGTCTATGTGGTTAAATTAATTTTCGGAATATTTTATTCCCGAAGTTTATCCTCGGCATTGGGAAGTAATTCATGTATTGTCAAATCAAATCTTTTCAACCACAAATTTTGGGGTAATTTTCCTTAAAAATATTATTTTACATCCTATTTATGCGGACGAAAATCTTTTAATTTTGGAAAATACCTTTTTCAAATCCAGAGCCGAGGACACGCACTTTTCGGAATTGACTGTTGAATCCGTAACCGTTCGATTCTGATCGTGGAATATGCAAATCAACGTTCAAATTTTATTTTGTAATTTAAAATTTAGCGGTTTCCTTCTTCTCTCTTATAAATTGATTTTCTCGTCTCTCTCTCTCTTTCATTATTCCTCGATCTTCATTCTCTGTTTTCCTTCTTCAAACTCGATCTCTCTCCGCTTTATTTTCAATGGCTCCAAAACAATCTTCATCTTGAAAAAGGTTGCGGGAAACACAAGACTCTAGACCCTTTGGCCCTTTCGGAGAAAGTGAGAAGTGAATTATCGGTGGATTTTCGAACTACTAGACGGCGGGAAGCGGTGGAGATTCTAAATCTCTTATCCGATAGGGGTTTGTTTTGATCTTGTTCGGCTCATTCTTCAACGTCGGACTCTTGATGCATATGTTGTTCGATTTACGGTTCATGGTGAATTTGGACGAAACTTGACATAAAAACGGCAGTGTTTGGTCAAAGTTTGACCATCGGGCGCGAGATATTCATGAACACTTGGGTTTATCTCTTCAAGGCATTGACCTTAATCATATATAGCGGAAAATCATCTCGAAGCTTTTCGTTCTCTAGCGAAAACTTCATGTCGTCATCATGTGTCGGACTTGAAGAAAGCTTATCTCAAGCGGAAATATAGATTGTTGTTTGATATCATGGTGAAGGTTATGTTTGGGGAGACACAGTATGGACTCGGTGAGTCGAGGCGTCTTTGTGCTTTGAAGGCGATTGTGGATGGCGTAGAGTGTGATTGGGTCGATAAATTCTTTGAGATTTTGCGAAGGAAAAGAATCGGTTTTTTGAACCGAGGTGGACGGTCATCCGTGAGGTTAAGGTATGGGGCTGTAGAAACAGTATGTTTCCATGTCGAATAAGATTACGGTGTTCTTTGGAGAGGGTGATGCCTAACACGGCGTGGGATCCTAAGTGGACGAAGCCATACACTAAGGCAAAGTTCATCTTTGAATAAGGATGAGGAGCTCGGTGGTCCTCCCGATTCGATGATGACGAGGATCAGTTTGAAGTTGAGGAAGAGCCCGCTAATGTGTTACCAATTTTGGCGGTTGCCCCTGGCTATTGATATTGGGAAAGATGAGATGGTGAAGGATTCGGATAACCCACAAGTTCCAAGGCTAGTTCGGGAGAAGACTTTGAAGTCTTCGGTAGCGAAGATCGATTCCGATCTCTAAATTACCACGAGAGAAAGGCGAAGAGGTTCACCGTGGCAACTCGAAAAGATTACGTGAGCGGTCGTACCGGAGGAGCACAGATGCCTCCTAAGGTATCTCTGGCAAGAAAGGATCATCGGTGGTGGATGCAATGGAGGTTGATGATTCTCCAATTTCGGATCTTTGAAGAGATGATCTCTCATGAATCTGCTAGTGAGGAGGAACAGGTACCAATTCCGTTTCCTTCTCTTCGAGATTCCTTCTTCTTCGAAGCTCATTGCATCGATGGAAGTTGGCGATGAGGTTGCGGGTATGGGTGCCGCCGGAGCCTAACACCCGAGGTTCTTGAGGGTGATCACAGAGAGAATTTGATCGGAGCAGATCCGATAGATTCAGTCCAAATGATAGACCTTGCTGGTAGATTACGTGGATCGTTTGAGAAATGTTTGATGGTGAGGCTTCTACTTGGGTGGACAACAAGTTTCCCAGTTGCGAGAATTTCCCGGAGGAGCGTAGCTTGCTAGTAGATATCTGGTATGGAAAAATGCAAGGCTTGGAGCGATTGATGATCTCATTCTCTTGGCAAATGAGATTGGTCACAATGAGTTTTCACCGTGGGAGTTTGAGCTACGAGACCAAGGTGGCGTAGCGAGCATTTGATTTAACCTCGGATCATCAGTTGCTTGCCTAGTTGCTCATTGTTAGATGAACCGGAACTGCGAGAGGATGGTTCTGTTCCTCCCTTTACGATGATCAAGAAATCGGGAAAGGTGTATCTTCTATCCCTCCTCCTCTTCCCGATTTTACATCTCAGACGTTTGCCCAACTTTATGCTGTTGTTGTTCATGAAGATTTGTATAACTCTTATTCTCGCAAAGTTTGCTTGAGTTAACACAACAAGTATGCTTCCATGTTTTACTGTATTGGCTGCTAAATATACTCCTCTTCTGAGTCTATTGAGTCTTCAAAGTCCTACATTGAGGCCGCCATTCGGATGGCCCCCTCTTTCATCCACAAATCAGCTGCTGCCGATATGTTTTACGAGCAACAGGAAACTATCATCGAAACTCTTTACGGCATGATGTTGAACAACATTAATGAGGTTAGAAAGCACGTTGAGAGTGTAAAGGCTGAAGGTGAGAAAGTGAAGCTACTCTCGGGAAGGTGTTTGCTTGAAAGAGAGACGATTGAGGGCAGACTTCGGACAAAGATGAAGGATCGATTCACGAAACTCGGTGCCATGGAAGCACGATTCACGAGAAGGCATTGATCGAGAATGCGGCCATCCAATCCTCTATGCTGGAAATGGGAAAGCAAATTGCTACTTGTACAAGAGGCAAATGCTAAATTGACGGACGGCGGCTACGGCTACACTGCAGTGACAACTGCTGCTGTTCAGATATGCTAAAAATCGATGAGAAGATTGCTTCTCCAATAGCACTGAGTTTCTTGAGTGAAGAAGTTCTGAGAGAAGTTTACTGCGTACGAGACGGGATGTTCTTTCCAAGATGCTGGAGATGGAAGCTCGCTGGACCCCTCTTTTGAATGATGTTAAAAAGGGGAAAGCCGATTGAAGCGAGGTGGTTGATAGAGATGAGGCTAAGGATAAAGAATTGAAGGAGTTGAAAGATAGGCTGGAGGCGGTTGAAAATTTTTCTGGAACGAAAAGAGAAGGCGAGAATTAAAAAGAGCTTTGCGAGAGTCTGCTGGAATGGACGAGGGTCAAAGTTCCCAACCATTGAAAAGGAGAAGGTGGTTAAGATGTCCGAAAAGTTGAAGGAAAAGGGAAGTCTGTGAAGAGGAGTTGGAGGCTTTGCATGAGGAAGCTTTTCTTGCTGACTTGGAAACTAGAAGGATGGAGGAGAAGGATAGTCACAAGATGATCAAACTTCTTGGGAAGCAAGGAAAAGAAGTGGATGTGTTGGACAAGAAATGTGAGAAGAAGATGTTTATACCAAAGAAAGTTGCTGCAAAGCCACTGTATCAAAGAAGAAGCAGAGTAGGAAAGGAAAGAAGCTGCTGGAGCAGAGGCTGAGGAAGACTTTATCCTCCCCATAACACCGATGGATTTGTGGATGATTCTTTGTCCTCCGCAGAGGATTGAGGAATGGAAAGCAGCAAGAAAGAGAGATTTCATCTGCTCATACTATGTCTCTGTAAAAGTATCGGCGTCGGGGCCACAACGAATGAAACATTCTTTGCTTGGATGGAGGAAAAGCACGGTGATCTCGTGGGGAGAGATTCTGAAAGCTTGTTGAATTCAACCTAAACCTTCAAGCGCCAGATTTTGAGAAGATCCCTACTCGACCACGGCGAGATGGTAAGTTCGACCAGGTGAGTGTTCGCAGGACGCTTAAAATCTGCTTGGTGAGGTCAACCCACCTATTGGACAGATAACAGGAACTCTATGATAGAGTATACGATTGGCTGAATGTTCCAACAGGGTTTTCAAGGTATGACCGAGGAAGAGATGAAGGGTTACGGTTGGGAGGATAGTTAGGTAGACAGAAGGCGATGAAGTCTGTTTTGTTTTATGCTTTTATATGTTATCTTTTGCTTCTTTTTGCTTTTCACTGTACGTAAAATGTGCGATATCTCCATATTAATAGAAGTGAATGTTTTGCGCCAAGACAACTTCTCGTTGTCATTTGATTTTGTTTGAGATCTTTTTAAAGGTCTTTTCCCGTCTTCGCTTTGCGTATCTTTGCTTATGTGCGAGTTCTCAAGAAGGTTTTAACATCATCAAAAAGGGGGAATTTGTTAGGATTAGAATTTGTATGTTTTGATGATGTTCCTAAAACCTAAATGTAATAGGACAAATTTGAACTCGTTAGTCGGTGATGATCTAGATAGGGTTTATGTCTTTATATAACTAAACCTGCTAGGCTTGACTGAAGAGCCGTATTGATCGAGAATCAAGGTCACCTGATAAGAAGACTTAAGGATTTAAGAAAGATCTTGTTCGAAGTCATCTAGAAGAGCGTCGTGAAGATAAAGGAAGGCATATGATAAAAAAAAAAGATGTTATCAAGAAAGGTTTAAGTGAAGGTAGCAAGGTTGGAATCCATGCTACGGCAAGCTTTAAGTTGTCTTTGGAGCAAGGTGTAAGGTTGCTAGAGTTGACTTCAAGAAATTCATCGGGGTTAACAAAAGACAGAAAGATAATTCAAAGATATCCGAAGTCAATCAAGTGAAGATTTGATTATCAATCAAGATCAATCACGGCATAATTGATTGGTATCAAACAATCAATTATCCAAAGTCAAACAAATCTTCCAACGATCACTTACCATTTCTTTGAAGACCTGATTGACAAATTAGTCTAACGGCTAGTCAATTTCGGGATCATATAAAAGCTGAAGTGAAGGATTTTAAAAGGACACGCGAGAAACATAAAGAAAAATCTTTTCACTCACCGCATTACACGCATAATTCTTCGTACCAGAAATTGATCTAACACATTGATATTCTTAAGAGATTTATTTTTGGTCAAGGAAGTGTAAATCACCTTTCATTATCTCTGCATTTGAGAAAAGGTTGATTGTTTTTGGTCTAAGAGTTAACACTCGAGGATCATTTTGATTGTACCAAGGCGGGAACTTGTTAAACTTCTGTGGTCGAATCCTCAAGGAGATTAGAGGAGACAAGACTAGTTTCGGTGGATAGTAAGGCCCTTGTGGGATCGGGGAGAGTGGATGTAGGATCGTTATATCCGAACCACTATAAAAATCTCTGTGTCTTTACGAGCTTTACGCATTCATACATATAAGCTGCTCATTCATCATCGTTTTAATAAACTCGCACCGAAACTTGCTTAATATTCATCACTAAGGTTTTCATTAAAAAGGGTTTTTCAAATACACACGAGATTAGCTTCCGCACCATCAAGACTTCGAGTTTAGAAGTCTGCTTGATCTCACGTAGCACACTCTGAGTACCTTCTGCAGAAGACTTCAAAGTTTTCTAACCTCACACTCAGCTCACAAAAGTTGAAAAAGTTTTGAGTGTGGTAAAGTCTATTCAACCCCCTTCTAGACTTTACACCTCCGTTCACATCTCGTCAGGACCAACAGCGTCAAACCCATAAAGGGCGTCACAATCTCAAACCCGTAAAGGGCGTCACAATCTCAAACCCAAAAGGCGCGTCACAATCTCAAACCCGTAAAGGCGTCAAACCCATAAAGGACGTCACAATCTCAAACCCGTAAAGGGCGTCACAATCTCAAACCCATAAAGGGCGTCACAATCTCAAACCCATAAAGGGTATCACAATCTCAAACCCGTAAAGGGTGTCACAATCTCAAACCCATAAAGGCGTTACAATCTCAAGCCCATAAAGGGTGTCACAATCTCAAACCCGTAAAGGGCGTCATAATTTTATCCGACCCTTTGTAGGTGTCATGTTTTCTCAAAGCTGATTTCAGCTTTTATTCTCAGAGACCACTTGACGGGCGTCATATTTTCTCAAAGCTGATTCTATCTTTTATTCTCCGGACCCTTGATGGGCGTCATATTTTCTCAAACCCTTGAAGGGCATCCAAGTTAAGCTCGTCTAAGTTTAACTTAGCTTCTTTTAGCTTCATTAGTCTCAAATTTCAGTTAAACACATCGGGTTTAACACGGGTTTTCAATTCTCCGACTTTCTTTTAGCTTTGCTAATCTCAAGTTTCGATTAAACATATCAAATTTAACTTAGGTTTCTCAACTCGTAGCTATCTCTTAGCTTTGCTAATCTCAAATCTCGCTTAAACATAACAAATTTAACTTAGATTATTTTTGTAGAGTATTTTCTTAATGTTCATTCCTAATACTCAAAACTTTCTTTCAAACAAATTCGATTATTCGAATCTAATCTTATCTCATTTTTTCCACTTCTAAGTACTCATATAAATTTGCAATACTAAGAAATAAGAAAATACTTCTCTCATTCAACACAATAATGTCCCATTGACCATAATCGATCAATGTAAGTCAAAATCAACTTAGCCGGTCTCTTTATAAAACCTCCTATGGCAAAACCCATAGGCGGGAGAAACAAGAGTACGGTGCGGCCAAATCACATCTAGTAAAGAATCTGCAAATAAATGCAATATCAATCAAATGAAGTCCACCTACCTGTAGTGAGGTGGGGTTCGAACACGTAACTTCTTTAGAAGGCACACACTCCAAGGTTGAGCAATTTGATTTCCCTCCATATCCTGGAGTTCATATACTCCTTCTCCGGGAAGCCTAACAATCTTGTAGGGCCTCTCCCATTTCGGGTCCAACTTACCCAATCTTTTGAACGTATCAACCACTCCCTCCTACTCTAGGTAGTAAGGTCCGCTAGTAACATCCCGACTAACTAGAGTAGAGATAATTTTTCAGTGATCTCCAAGGTATTTGCACTAGGCTCAAACCAAAGCTCCGGCGAGGTGGGTATCGTTATTTGATACCGGAATTTTGGGGATGTCAAATCTCCCTTACGTGGGGGATAAACATCCTTAAGTATGGTTTAGTGAATGATCACTTGTACATCGACCCCGATCATCACGGCCGGGATCTCCATCTTTGCATTTTCCACTTGTGCAGGAACGAACTAGGGTCCCGCAATACATTAAAAATTATAGTTCTCCAATCGTTAGCTTGCTCGATAACCCCTGCGATGGGATTGTGGCTTCATTTCTGCGATCATCACAATAATTTTCCGCTTTGCCTCCGGTGTTCTTGAACTTGCCCGGCTTGGACGGGCTTTCTACTCTGGAATTTTCTTCTGAGGTATTTATCTCGACCTCAAAAAACTGAATCCGCCATTAACCCCGCTACTCGTTTGAGTTAGGCTATCATCTTTTCATCCTTTGTTACGTATCCATCATGTCTGTTGTGTCACTAGTGGGATCTGAAAACATGACCACACGTCGTGCTCGGCTTGTTTGTCATCTCTACTCCTTGGATCAAGGCTTCATATTCGGCCCCATTTCTACGACTCCACCTGGCCATCCCACCGAAAACCGACTGGGCCCGTTTCCCCACTGGAAGATCAGCTCTACGAGCGGTGACCATTATAGTCAAAGTTGTTTTCTCGATCTACGAATTGGTACGTATTTCCAGGTTTGTAGTTGATCTCCAACCACCTCACTATGTGTTTAGCACTTCAAAGTTTACTGCATGTTTCTCCTCCTCCAGGGAAAGTTTTCTCTTTCCATCATTATTCATCGGGCATAATCATATTTTCCTTTCTCCAGCGGGGATATCATGAGAATCCCGTCTTCCTACCTCCGGTGGACCTCATTCCATGACAAATCCATCTTACGGTTAAGGGGAACTTTTCTCTTTTTCAGGTCTAACTCGCTCAGTGGAATACCTCCCTCTAGTGAGGGAGGTGTACTCTACCTCATTGATGGGTATAATTTACACATCTCGCAACACTTGTTAATACTAAATCAAAAATATCATAATCATTTGAACGGACATCATATCCGATATTCATCATATCCAAAGACTAAGGCTTCGTTAAAATCATATAAAATTAACAGAAGTCGTACCTTGCTCACGCCAATATTCTTACCACCGATTCATGGTAAAATTACATATTCGTGGTACAAGAGCTAAATTTCGAAATTTTACCAATTTATCGTCTAGATGTGGGTTAAATTGTGCTCAACTATACCCTTGACACCTCTAGGTCTCTTCATGCCCACCTTACTCTAGGGAGGACGTCGTTGTCTCGTAGGTGGGATTATGTCGATTCCACCCATGGCTTTCTCCATAGCCTTGCTTGTTTTCGCAATTGGTTTTCCTTCTAACATTCGTGAGGGAGGTGGTGGTAGATTGGTCCTCCTCCCTGCGGAGTAAGACTGTACCCCACCTCGTTTGATGGGTACACTTTCCACAAGCTGTAATACTTGTCGAACTAAGTCCAAAATATCACAATAAAATAATCATACTCATTTAATATGACATCATATTAATATATCGGAATACTTAGAGACACTCAAGAGATAATGCTCTGTTAGAATCGGGTGAAGTACACGAAGTTGTACCTTATTTATATCAACATCATCACCATTGACTCATTGTAAAATTCCATACTCGGGGTAAAGAGCTAAGTTCATATATCTTACCGAATTATCGTCTAGGTGGGGGGTTGTATTGCATTCAATAATGTCTTGGACACCTTTTGGTCTCCACGTATCCACCTCGCTCCGGCCGAGGACATCGTCATCCTATCATCTCATCAAGCTTGTCATTCGGGTAGGTGGTTACGTCCTACTCAACAATGGACTTGACACCTCCTGGTCTCCTTAGGTTCACCTCGCTCCAGCGAGGACATCATTATCATGTCTTTTTATCGAACTATTATTCAGGTGGGTTTTCACATTGTACCTATGATAACAACTTCGTACAATTTTGCATACCATGAAAATCAAAGTTAAAAACTAAAAAGTTTGGAGCCTTTCGCTCGACTCAATATTCCTCCTTAAATTGAGAGGGTTTTAACTAAACCACATTCTTTTTCAAGCTGGGATCGCTTCCCATCTGCACGTCCCTAATAGTTAGGGATCACTATCTCATAGATTGATTCGGTCTTCCAAAAAAATGGAGACTCCAAATGCATGCTTCTTGGTAGGGGCCGTGATCCACCCACCGCTCCCATGTTGGTCATTCGAGGACCATGAAAATATCAATATTCAATAATTCTAAAAATAAAATTCAGGAACAACTCACGTCTTTGCTCATTGTTCCCACAGATGGCGCCAATTGATGCGTAAAAATTGACTGGGCCCGTTTCCCCACCCGGGTTCACGTGGGTAAAGCCTTTACGCACTAGGATCCTTAGCTTCCTCGAACAAACGTGCACCTCGCAAAACACGCCGGAGGGTTCTCCGGCATAGGCACTCCGACGCTCAAGTCGGATCACCGGAAAACACTCAAGAAAGTACGTATAGAGTAGCTAAGTAAGAGTGATAGTCGTTCCATCCCGTTACCTCCCTCCTGGGTGTGTTACTTATACGTAAGTTAAGAGTAATAACCGCCACCACGGTTCCAAGGCATTATCCCGCACATTACGCCATGATGTCTTGCGTGGATATCTTTCTCTCAAGAAATCTATATTGTGCCTACGAATTCCCCCACAGACGGAGGTTGGACCCAATCAATGAGGAATATAGGGAATATTCCTTGACTTGGGCCTCAATTATCTCAACTACTCGTCACTTCTCATACTTCTCGGTCTTATCGGATAAGTAACAGTGTGGGCTTGGTTAAATACCCGCGTATTCTTCAAATCTACTTTGGGCCTCGCGGCCCACTGCAGCTAGGTTTGGGCCTCGCGGCCCACTGCCGATCGGGTTTGGGCCTCGCGACTCCGCATTCAGCTTTTAGGCCTCGTGGCTTATCTATAGCTAGGGTTGGGCCTCGTGGCCCCTCTCTATACGAGGCACGGGCCTCGTGGCCCACCTGTAGGTGGGTTTAGGGCTTCGTAGCCTTAATGCGGTCGATTTGGGCTCGGGCCCATCTCGAGTTTTTTCCCCTCTATCAAGGGTATTCCGTTACACCATCGGGCCCTATTGGGTTGGGCATACTTGGGCCTACGTGCGGTTGGGCCTGATATTTTTATCCGCATCACTTATGTTTGAGATATATTGAGTTACTACAAGAACTTCAAGTTCTCTAGGTCTCTCATTCTTTTGTTACTTTTACATGTGAATTTATTATTTTGTTTCTATTGTATAATATTATTATGCGTAAGTTCATTTACTCATTGATGCGTAAAATCGACTTGGGCTGTTTCCCCACAGGTTCACGGGGTAAAGCTTTTACACACTTAAGCTCCTTAGCGTCCCTCGAGCAAACATACACGCAAAACACGCCGGAGGGTTCTCCGTAGGCACTCCGACGCTTAAGTCGGATCACCGGAAAACACTCAAGAAAGTACGTGTAAGGTAGCTAAGTGAGAGTGATAGTGATTCGATACCGTTACCTCCCTCTTGGGTGTGTTATTTGTACGTACGTTAAGAGTGATAAGCGTCATCACGGTTTCAAGGCATTATCCCGCACGCTGTCATGATGTCGTGCGTGGATATCTTTTCTCTCAAGAAATCTGTATTGTGCCTACGAATTCCCCACAGACGGAGGCTGGACCCGATCAATGAGGAATATAGGGAATATTCCTTGACTTGGGCCTTAATTATCTCAACTACTCGTCACTTCTCATCCTTCTCGGTCTTATCGGATAAGTAACCGCTGTGGGCTTAGTCAAATACCCGCGCATCCTTCAAATCTTGCTCGGGCCTCGCGGCCCACCTGCAGCTAGGTTTGGGCCTCGCGGCCCACTGTGATCGGGTTTTGGGCCTTACGGCTCGTATTTCGATTTTAGGCCTCATGACTCATCTATAGATAGGGTGGGCCTCGTGGCCCCTCCCTATACGGGTTTAGGCCTCGTGGCCCACTGTAGGTGGGTTTAGGGCTTCGTAGCCTTGATGCGATTATGCAGGCTCGGGCCCATCTCGGGTTTTCCTCTCTTCACCTAGGGTATCTAATAACGTCATTGGGCCCTATTGGACTGGTCGTATTTGGGCCCTAAAGGTAGTTGGGCTCGGCATTTTTGTCCGCATCAACCACTCCCCCTACTCCGGTGAGCGATCTCGGAGCCCACTGGAGTAAGGAAGATTTGCACATTCCTCCTCGCAGCTTTATCTTTGGGAGGTCCTCCTCTGCAGCCTTTATCTTTGGGAGGTCCTCCTGCTGACTTTAGCTTCCTGGATACATCCTCTCGCTAGTCCTTTGGATTTTAGCGACCCTTCGGCTCCCTAGGTCGCGGTGCCGAGCATGCATCTGCTTCTTCGACCTTCACACACCGATGCACGTCCCATCAATTCCCCTCTTTATTTCAAATCGATTACGCTTCCCCTTCTCTCCCTCTAAATTCTCGCTTTCTCAGGACTCCTCGCAAAGTCCTCCGCGATCATCCTCTCTCGACTCTTACTTCAATTTCTTTCCACTTTGTCCAGGTAATTTTTCTCTCCTTTTTCTCATTTGTTCATACAAACATTTTCATCCATGTCTCGGTCTGGTTCCTCCCGAACCATTTCCCACGCTCAAAACTCATCTCGGAGTTCTCATCACTCTCTCATCCCCAACCCCTCTAGGGATTCTCCTCTTGTTTCCCTCTTCTCAGGAGGTGGATAGGGTTCGATTTTGGGACTCTTTCGCGGGTCCTCGAAAATTTCGGAAAAAGCCCTAAAGGACCTCCTCTCCGGTGACTACATTGCATCGGGGTATAGCCTATCTCTTAGGATCGGGAGTACGACCTAACTTGGCGACTCCCGGTTTTAGCTCAGCAAGCCCGGTTCGAGGTGGGGCTGCGCCTTCCTCCTCCCAAATTCCTCTGCCAAATATCGGACCTCTATGGTGTCCTCTCAACCAATTTGCTCCAAATGCTATTCGCATGATGATCTCCTTTTACATTCTTCTCAAGGGAATGGAGGGACACCATCTGCGGAGCTTTTCTTCTCTCATTATAAGCTGTAAAACCGTCGGCCCTTTTTACTATATAAGCGGTAGGGTAAAAGGGAAATGCTCTTTCTTGGGTAAAGTCCCAAATGTCAATAAGGAGTGGGGTAACCACTATGTTTTCATAACCCCGATAAACCCCGGCCCTTCAAGCACCAACGCTGGGTGTATAAGAATCCTTCTCCTCCAGCTCCTCCTAACCATATCTCTTCTCCTACTAACCGCCGGGTAATTCGAGATCTTGAATTCCCACGTTCGTACCCACGGGCATTTCTATTTGCCCGGGCTTTGTCTCCAACCCCCGCCTCCTTTCTCATTTCAAGTTTTGCTCTGTGAAAGTCCCTCTTGAACCGGGAGACGGTAAATGTTTTCTTTTTTCTCATAAACACACCTTTTATGAGCTTTCTTTAACTATTCTTGTGCTGCTTTTCTATTTTCCAGATATGCCGTGTGGTTGTCGAAGGTCTTGGAGGACCCGTAAGGCTCTTCAGTGCACCTCCCGCTCCATCCGTCTCGCAACCGATGTTCCAGATGCTACTCCTTCCTCTCCCGCCCTGATCAAGCGGAGCCCGAAGAAGTTGAACACGAGGCTCCTCCCCGAAGAAGTCTAAGACCCATAAGGGCAAAGCTCCTACCGTCGTGGCTCACTCCCCTCGAAGGATACCTTTAGGCGCAAGTACCCAACGCGGCGCAGCCTGGGCCTCTCTTCGCCCCCAATGATGTTGACTCTTACTTCCTCGGGTGCTTCCGCCAGCAAGTTTTTAGTGAACGGATTTCCGCAGAAGATTATGAGAAGCTTACCGGCCTCTCCTCTGGATCAGCGTCAGCCGCAGGACATTTTGCTCAGTACTCCTAATCCCTCTTGATCGTGTGTATTTGACTCTTAATGCCACTTTTAACACAATTTGCGCACTCATTTCGCAGCTAGGCATCCTTTTATCCAGCTTGTGGAGCCCTTCTAACTTTCTCCCTTCACCCCAACTCAAAGAATTGGAGGACGACCTCCTTGCAAAGAAGAAGAAGGTCTCCCTCGCCTCCCTTCGCCTCAAGAAGGTTGAGGCCGAGTGGGCAAAAGCCGAGGCAAAGCACGAGAGGCTGCGGAAAAGAAACTAATGACCTGGCGGTCCACCATGCCTTGCAAGAGTCCTAGGTGCATCGAGAAGGCCTTGGTGGAGGGGAGCAAGAGTCTGCTTGAGACCCTCTTTTACTCCGCGGACACAGTCGGGTCACATTTTCTGCATGCTTTGTGGCCTACCCTTCGAAAGGACTACCTCAATCACCCCGGCTTTTAGGGGACATGAGTCCCTACATCCGGCTTCTTCTACGAGTATGACTTCAATGCGGCTATCCAGAAGCAGCGATCCCGGCTTTTCGGGAGTTTGACAGAATGACCCTCTTATGGCCATGCCTACTCCCCCTCCCTTTAAGGGGGACTCCTCTCGGTCCATTGAGGAAGAATGGTGGGTTCCGGTTCTCAGCAAGATGATAGCAGACTGGTGAAGGTGGAAGTAACTACCGCAGAGATGCCCCCGCTGCCCCTCTATTCCCCGACCTGTGAGGAAGCCTCGCATAGCTCGTGCTATGGAGAAGGATGCGGAGATAGCGGGCACCGCTAGAATAGATGAACCACCCCACTCCCCAGTTAATTTCTAAGACACTTTTCATATTGTAATAAATTCGCTTCTCTCTCTCTTTTTCTTATGCCGGTTTGGCATCCAAAACTTTGCTCTCCCATTGTTGGGAGTTTACATTCTGTTTTTGCACCTTGTTGCCCCTCGGGGGCTTTTGTTTTGAATGAATGGGATCCTCCCTTGCCGGGAGTTGTTGTTCCTATCTCGGTGTTTATACTCCCTTGTCGGGAGCTTATTACTGCATGTATATCGGTGTCCTCCCTTGCCGGGAGTTGCATGCTTTTATCTACGTTTCTCATAGCGCTCTTGTTGCTGCTTTGTTGTTTAGCTTCTAAGCTGTTAGTTTGCATGCATGGTTTAGTCACTAGGAGCATAACGCTGGCTTGCCCCGTAAATGTATCCTTTCTCTTATATGTGGAACTTTTATCTGTTTGAAAACCCCCTTTCTCCCCTCTAGGGTTTTATGGTTTAGGTTTTCCGGTTTCCCTTGACTTCATAGCCTAAGGACTTCTCCAGGATAACTTTTCTCATGCTTGCATAAGTTAGAACCTTGCTTGGCGAGTTAAACTTAGTATTTCAAAAGGTTTTCTTTAAGCTTCTTACTCTTGAAGCCTCCTTCTAGGTTTTAGCGTGACCAAACCCTCTTTCCACTAGCTCGGCTGAATTCTCTCAAGCTATTTCTTAGTTTTGCTTCATATGTTGCCTCCCAAATCTAGGTTTAGTTAGACTCGGTACGCCTTTAACTTTCCTAATCTTCCCTGGTAAGGGTTCGGCCAAACTTTGCACGTTTGACTTTAATACTTTCGAAACTTTTTGCAGCTTTCGATCCTCTATCACCCTTCTTAGGTGCTTTATCTATCTAAGCCCTTTCTATAGGCTTTGTCGTTTATGTCTCAGATTCCTCACTTAGCCAATTGGGCTCTTGCTATAGAGTCGAGTTGGCTTTAGGAGACTTCCTTTCGGTTCTGTTTTCTTAAACATTTTGGGGTTCAGCCGATCAATCCCATCTCGCATGTTCCGCTTTAGCCGGCATGAAGCCAATGGTCAATTTCCACTTTCTGTCACTCCTTCGAGGAGCAAGTAAGCTCTACGCGCTCCATGGACTTAGCTTTCCTTAACCCTTTGGGGTTTTGAAGCGAGTCAAACCCTTTCTAGGGTCTTAGCTTTTCTCTTCTACAAAACCTTTCCTTAGGTTTATATTGATGTTTCAAACTATTTCTTAGTTTCTTTTCTTAGGCTTCACTGTGCTTAGGCGGGTTAAACCCATAGCCAAATATGCCTTAGTTTCCTGCCTCGTAATCCCCTTCTTGGGACTAACCTCGCGACACTCATAAGTCCAACTTGCTATCTTTAAGTCTTTCCTAGTTTTGAGTCTAATACTCCTCTCTGGACACGGGTTTAGCTAAACTTTATAAGTTTAACTTAACGTCTTCGCAGATTTCGGCAGTTTTCCACACCCCAAGACCTTTCTTAGGAGCGAGTTTAGCCGAGCCCTTCTCGTGGGCCTGGTCAAGGCTTTTGAAAGCCCCATCTCATGTCTTACACTTAGTCGGTTAAATCCTTCTTGTAGGTTTAACCAGGCTCTTTAAAGCCATCTTTCGGTTTTAACTATTACACCCTTTCTCAGGTCTAGATAGGTTAACCCCTCCTTGAGGGTCCAGTTCGGTTTTAGAAGTTATTTCTTAACTTCTTTCACCATCCTTTTTCCGATTTGGGTAAGTTAAACCTTCTTTGTAGGTTTAATTTTAGTGCTATCTCTTAGCTTCGTATTTCGTAACCCTCTCTCGGGTTTAGGTGGGTTAAACCCTCTCTCGTAGGTTTAGCCTTAGTGTTTTGAAGCTATCTCTTAGCTTCTTTTCTCGTAACCCCTCTACGGGTTTAAGTGGGTTAAACCCTCTCTCGCAGTTTAACTTTAGTGTTTTGAAGCTATCTCTTAGCTTCTTTTCTCGTAACCCCTCTCTGGGTTTAGGTGGGTTAAACCCTCTCTCGTAGGTTTAACTTTAGTGTTTTGAAGCTATCTCTTAGCTTCTTTTCTCGTAACCCCTCTCTCGGGTTTAAGTGGGTTAAACCCTCTCTGCAGGTTTAACTTTAGTGTTTTGAAGCTATCTCTTAGCTTCTTTTCTCGTAACCCTCTGCGGGGTTAAACCTCTCTGCGAGTTTAACTTTAGTGTTTTGAAGCTATCTCTTAGCTTCTTTTCTCGTAACCCCTCTCTGGTTTAGGTGGGTTAAACCCTCTCTGTAGGTTTTAACTTTAGTGTTTTGAAGCTATCTCTTAGCTTCTTTTCTCGTAACCCCTCTCGGGTTTAAGTGGGTTAAATCCTCTCTCGCAGGTTTAACTTTAGTGTTTTTGAAGCTATCTCTTAGCTTCTTTTCTCGTAACCCCTCTCTGGGTTTAGGTGGGTTAAACCCTCTCTGTAGGTTTAACTTTAGTGTTTTGAAGCTATCTCTTAGCTTCTTTTCTCGTAACCCCTCTCTGGGTTTAAGTGGGTTAAACCCTCTCTGCAGGTTCAACTTTAGTGTTTTTTGAAGCTATCTCTTATCTTCGTTTCTCATAATGCGAACTCATTTCGTGAATGCTCATTGTATTTCTCATTGAATGCTTGTCGTGCATTTTATTTGTTGTTTAACTTTCTTGCAAGTTATTAATTCTCATGTAATCAATCGTGTGTTGTGATGCAATTGTATCGAATAACATGTAATTGTATTATTTCAATCGCACTCAACGAAAGGATAAACTCATAAACTCATAGATAATGAAAATCGCTTTCATTAATTGATAAACGAATTTGCCCCATTGACCATAATTGATCAACGCAAGTTAAGAATTAACCTGGCCGGCCTCTTTAAAAAACCTCCCTTGAGTAAAACCCAGTGGGAAACCCGCGAGGAGGGGAAAAAGAGTACCGGTGGAGCGAAATTACAATTTATTCAGAACATAAATAAAACAACTCTAGCGTAAAAAGAACCACCTACTTGCGGCGAGGCGGGTACTTTCTTCTGGTATAAAACCTCTTCAAATGGCGGACATTCCGAGTCTAGCCGGGTTGATTACCTTCCATGTCTTGTAGCTCATAAGCTCCTCCTCGGAGGACCACTGGTCACCTTGTACGGCCCCTCCCACTTGGGATCGAGCTTTCCAATGTTTTTCAACGCGTCGGCTTGCCTCAAAACTAGATCTCCTTCTTCAAATCTCCGGCTTACAACTTTACGGTCATAAGCGGCTTTTATGCGGCTTTTATACTTCTCATTTTTAGGTGGGCAATCTCGCTCCTCCTCTAGCATGTCTAGGTTCTCCCTCATCAATTCTTCATTTCTTCCTTCCTGGAAGTGGGCTAACCGATGTGTCTCCATCCCCACCTCTGTAGGTATGACGGCGGCTGCCCCGTACACCGGGTGGAAGGGGGATTCCTCCGTTGGCTCCACAGGGGTGGTCCGATAAGCCCATAAGCCCGACTCAGGCTCATCGATCCACCTCCTCCAGCTTTGTCAAGCCGGGCACGTATTCCGTTCACAATAGTTACGTTGGTGACCTCCACTTGACCGTTGGCACGGGGTGTGCCACCGATGTGAACCTCTGGACAATCTTCGAGGTTATCACACCATTCCCGTACCATGTTTCCCATAAAGCTGGGTCCCATTATCTAATACCAGGATTCTAGGTATACCAAACTGCAAAGCAAATATATCTCCATAAGAATTTGATTATGTTACCTTCTTCTATCCTCGCTAGAGGTACAAACTTCACCCACTTGCTAAAGTAGTCCACCGCCACCAACGAAACTTCCGCTGGCCCACCGCAATCGGGAATGGGCCCACTAAGTCCATCCCCCACTTCGCGAAGGGACATGGAGAGTGCATGGTCCCCATCTCCTCTGCAAGGAGGTGGATGAGGCGGCCATGCTTTTGACATTTCTCGCATCTCTTCACCCAGTCCTTGGCATCCCGAGTCATGGTAGGCCAAAAGTATCCGGCCCTCAAGGCCTTCGGACTATTGCCCGAGCTCCTGCATGGTCGGCACAACAACCTTCGTGTATATCTTTAATTACGTACCTCCCTTCTTGAGGGGATAAACACCTCAAGTAAGGCTGCGTGAAAGACCGCGGTACATCCTGTCCCCGATCATCGTGTATCGGATTCTCCAATTATGAGCTTTCCTTTTATCTAGGCGGCTCTCCGGGTTCTCGCAACACTCGGTATATGTTGGTTCTCCAATCATCTTCACTCCAATGACCCCTACCGAGGGAACCGTGGCCCGGCTTCTGCCGGTCACGAGGGTGATCTTCCCCCTCCCTGCAGATTGCGGAACTCGCCCACTTTGAAAGGCTATCCGCTCACGAAGTTTTCCTCTCGAGGTATCTGCACGACCTCAAAGGAGAACCTTCCTGCAGCTCGGCTACTCATTTGAAGGTAGGCTACCATCTTCTCATCTTTGGCTTCGTACCCACCGTAACTTTCTTTGGGTTACAAGTTGGGAATCGAGAACATGACCACCCGACCTGCTCCAGTGCGGCCATCTCCATTCCTCGAATCGGGGCCTCGTACTCAGCTCCATTGTTGGAGGTGATGAATTCAAACCTCAACTGCTACTGCGTTTCTGGCCCTCTGGATCAATGATCACGATCCCGGCTCCACAACCACTGCATAGACACGGAGCCGTCAACATATACCTTCCATTCTCCTTCCTCCGGCGCACGTGTACCCTCTTGGATGAAGTCGAGAGAGGGCTTGTGCTTTTATGGTCCTCCGTGGCTCGAAATCCACATCATATTCTCCCGGTTCGGCGGCCCACTTGACCATCCTCCACGAAAGATCAGCTCTACCTATCACTGTCTCAAAAGGTAGTTAGTCCGAACAATGACCTTATGTGACAAAAAATAAGGTCGTAACCTTCGTGCCGTGACCATTATAGTCGTGGCTGCCTTCTCTATCTCCGAGTATCTCACTTGACCCCTTGTATGAGCTTGCTAATGTAGTAAACGGGTTTCGGGTCGATCCTTCCTCCCTCACCAAAGCACGGAGCTAAGTGAGACCCCACTCTGAGAGAGGTAGAGGTAGAGTGTCTCCCTGGAATAGGCTTCGTTAACATAGGTAATCGAGCAGTCTTTGTTTAAACTCCTCAAACGCTCGCTTGGCATTGCTCATTCCACTCGAACTTGGATCCCTTCCTCAAGATTTTGAAGAAGGGATGGCTCCTCTCGCGAGATCTGGCTATGAATCGCTTAATCTTGTAATTCTCCCATTCGGTCTCTGCGGCTCCTTGATATTGGTGGGGGCTGCATATCAAGCACAACTTTCACCTTAGCGAGGTTAACCTCGATTCCCATTTGGGTCACCATATATCAGGAACTTCCCGAGATCTCACTCCAAAAGAACACTTGGCTGGATTGAGCTTCATGCCATTCCTTCGAGCACCGCAAAAGCCTCCTCCAGTCCGCCACGTGTTTTCCGGCTTCCACGCTTTTCACAAGCATATCATCAACATAGACTTCCATGTTTCTCCCTAGCTGGTCTCGGAACATTTTATCCACCATTCTACGATAGGTTGCTCTGCATTCTTCAATCCAAAGGGCATTCTAATATAACAGAAAGTTCCACTAGCAATAATGAAACTGACCTTTGGGATATCACGGAGGGAAAATTTGTATTTGATGATAGCCTTGATAGGCATCCATCATACTTAGCGGCTCAAATCCCGATGTAGAGTCGACCATCTGGTCAATCCTAGGCAAGGGATAATGATCCTTAGGACAAGCCTTGTTCGGTCTCGGAAATCTATGCACATTCTCCATTTCCCCTGGTTTCGCCACCAACACCGGCATTGGATAGCCGGTGGGAAATTGTATTCGCTTGACATGTCCCGCCTCCGTGACTTTTCTACTTCCACCTTCGTGATGGCATCTTTTTCTCGGTCCAAAGACCCTTAATTTCTCGTTTCTTGGTTTAGCTTTAGGGTCCACGTTCGGGTGATGCATCGCCACCTCCTCGGGGATACCTGTCATGTCGGAGGAAGAAAAAGCAAAAACGTCTGCATTCCTTCGTAGAGCTTCTACCGAGGTCTTTCTCTAGATCGGCTCCCTGAGCTCCGATCTTTGTTGTGTATCCCTTCCTCTCGGGATACAACTCCACCATCATCGGCTCTTCGTCGGCTTCCATCTTTGGAGGATCGATTTCTTCGAAATCTTGCACCTCTTGGATTCTCGGTCCAACTCCTTGTCTCTTTTCAAGCTACGATGTAGCTCCTTATCGGCCATCTTTACTGCCTCCACGTAGCATTTTCTCGGATTGCGGTGATCACCGCCTACTTCACCCACCTCATCATTCACCGGAAACTTGAGTTTCATGTGATAAGTTGATATGACCACACGAAATAAGTTCAATCTTGGCCTACCAAAAATCATGTTGTAGGATGAGGGTACATCAACAATAAAAAAATTTGCCATAACTACCCTCCTTCGTGGAGCTTCGCCTAGCCCCACGGAGGGTTACTCGGCCCAGAGGGTGTACCGCACCTCCCGTGAATCCGCATAACGCCGTATCCACCGGCTGCATTTCTATGTTCAAATTCATCTTCTTGAAGCATTCCAAGAAGATGATGTCCGCAGAGCTCCCCGTGTCCACGAAGATCCGTGCTACCGTGTATCCCGCCACATACGTGGTGATGACTAGTGCATCACAGTGGTCCTCCTTCCTTAGGCTTCCATCCTCCGGACCAAAGTGAATTCGAGGTGTATGGACAGACTTCCTATGACCCACCTCTCGGACATTTCTCCTACTTCTCTTCTCGAGGGTCCTCTCTCCAGCTTTTCTAGCACGGAAGGAGTCCCCTCTGCCGGTCCTCCGACTATCATCTGGATAAGCCCTCTTCCGAGAGGGTCTCTCCTCTGCCTCCCTTCGACCATTCTTCCTTTCTCCTCGGTTTATCATCGCCTTCTTTTCTTTTTTGCCCCTCGGAGCTAACTCGATCTCTGTAAACAAACTCTTTAAGATCTCCAGCTTGGATCATCCTTTCAATCTCATCACGTAAGTGAAAACAATTGTTAGTGTCATGCCCGTATTCATTGTGGAAGCGACAAAACTTATCCGACTTAGGCTTTTGAGGCCCCCGGACCGTGTCCAAGGAAACTTCATTTCGGGATGGTCGGATGCTACCTCCAGCAGCTCTGGCTCAAGCTTCGAGGGTATACTTGTCAAATCTGGAGCGAGGTCCCGATTTGGCCGCTTTCTCGAGTTACTGCTGTGGAGCTTTTCTTCGGTAACTCCTTCTTCTTTTCGAGATCCACTTGGTTTGACTTCGGCTCTCTTTGCCTTTCTCACCTCCTCCAAAGTGTGATGTACTTCTCCGCCCTCCTTAGCGCTTCATCGAACGTCTGGATCAAGCTTCTTAGCCAGGGAGGAAAACAAGTCTCCATCTCGGAGATTACTAGTAAAAGCATTAATTTTTACCTCCGGGGTGGCGGTTGGAACCTCTAGTGCCGCTGATTGAATCTCTTCATGAAGGCCCGTAGGCTTTCTTTCTCCCCTTGCTTCATGTTAAACAATGTTAGTGTAACTGGGGTTGCCTCCTTGCACTAGCAAATTGATGCAAAAAGAGCTCCCCAAACTGTTCAAAGGAGTTAATGGAATTGGGTTCTAGGTGGCTAAACCATCTTTGGTTGCCTTAGATAGAGTAGTAAGAAAGACCTGCACTTCACACCCTCCCCATATCGATGGAGGAGGGCCGAATTCTCAAATCTCACCAAATGATCGTGGGGGTCAGTCGTACCATCATATTCATAATTAAGAGGTTTAAAATTGCTAGGCAATTCATCTTGTAAGATATTCTCGGTAAATTGGCAACTGTAATGGGTCGAGGCATACTAACCCGATTTTCCATCCGATGTTTCATGTTGTCCATTTGTTTCCTCAAGGATCTGATTTGGTCCTTCATGGCCTCGATTGGGTGTCTCCTGTACCCTCTTCTTGGTCCTCGATCTTACTTCCTCGCCTGCAGAGGGGCTGTCTCCTTCCCCGTGCGGCTTCCTCGGGACCAGCCTCCCTCGGTCGAGGGATCTGGCGACCTTCTCTTGGGCTCCTTCGGCTCCCGGTGCCTCCTCCTGGTTCTGGACTCCACCTCTCTCCTGCGTTCTTCTTGATACTCGTCTGCCTACTCCCCCTGGTTGGGATCGAGCGGCAGATTCCCAGTCTGGTTCTCCAGTCCTTTTCGCAGTGGAGGTCCTCCCTCCGGCCATTGCCACAGCCACGGCTCGAGCTATCATATCATCCATTGCTCCCGAGTTAGAGCAACAAGCATGTTGATTTTTATTTCGGTTATAAGTTAATGTCATTTTTCCAAAAATATAATATAGTTTGTTAAATTTCTTTAACACTCTTTATGAATATTATATTTTATTGTATCATGAAGACTTTAAATTAAGAAATTTTTATTATTTTTTTCTCTTTTGGATGTAGAAGTTATAGTACTTCTTTTACATATACAGTAAAATATTTTTTTCGTTAAAATTGAACTTTCATATCTAAAACTAATAAATGTCCACATTCTTTAAAGATTTTTCTTATTATTAATTGCACACATTCTTTTAAGATTTTTTTATTATTAATTGCACACATTCTTTTAAGATTTTTAATTATTAATTGCACACATTCTTTTAAGATTTTTTTATTATTAATTGCACACATTCTTTTAAGATTTTTAATTATTAATTGCACACATTCTTTTAAGATTTTTCTTAAACAATCGCATGCATATTAGAATTGTTAATGATTGTTTCTTTGATTTGATTAGAAAGTCAACTGTCCTTTTTTTATCGATATATGCATGTTAGTAATTAGTTTGTGTTTAAATTTTTACATGCCTTTTTGGCAATATTTATCACATTCTCAATCATTTATGTATAAACTTTAAATTTGAAGAATAAATAAATTGAGTAATATTTTAATTTGAATGTGGTTTGTAATATAATAAAAATTTTATTTATGTAAAATAGTATCCGTATACATTACTATTTTTATATTAATTTTTTAATAGGTTGTTTATTATTGAATTTGTTGCACAATAGTAGAACTGTATTCTTATGATATTTGGTATATGCATGTTTGTAATGAGTTTGTATTTAAGTTTTTGCATGATTTTTTTGGCAATATTTATGATATACTCAATCATTTACATACAAACTTTGATAAACTTGATCCTTTCGATGAACAAAAAATTATTATTCATTTCATACAATCGAAATTGCTCTTATTTTTATATAAAAAAATTGTTATTGTACAAGTTGATAATGGAAAACACTCTCATTCAAATTCGGATATGACAATTAGTCTTGAGTGATATTTTACGCAAGTTATTTTTCGATTCCTATATACAAGATTGAAAACTATGGATTAGTTATTGTTTAGTTGTTCATTTATATAGAGATGATGAAGAACAAGATAAAATTCAAGGAAATTTTGGGACTACCGAACTAGAGGCTGAAAATGATGTTGTTTTTCGTGCCGTCCAATCGTATTATGAAAAAATACAATATCTCGTAAATGATGTTAGTTAATTATAACATTAACTTCACCATGGAAATTTTACCATATAAATTTAAGAAATAATAAATTGAGTATTATTTAATTTGAATATGGTTTGTAATATAATGAACTTTATTTATGAGACTTTTTTTTTTATCGATAATGTTAGTTGTTAGTAGTTAGTTCACCAAACGCTCAAACACTCCTAGAATTCTCCAAGCCACCTTATAACTCCATTAATTCGTTCCCAAAGAGAATCGAACTGCGTCACCCACTGAGACTTGTACTAATAACATAAATTTCAATTTACTATTAAACAATGAATCTAATAACAAAGGTTAGTCTCACATATTTACAATATACTTAATTAGTATTATTTTTATATGTTATTATTGTGACATGGAAATAATTCAAGGGACGATGCTCGCCTCTAAGAGGCCTTTAAGCGAGCATAGTACCGGTTCAGAAGATGCTCGCCTCTACTACGCGAGGAGAGCTACCCCGAAGAGTCCGGCGAAGACCGAGAAGCGACCAGCCGGAGACAAGACCTTCCCAAAGAAGGAAAGAATATGGGGTCCGACCGCGGTCGAGAAGATGTCTCGTCCAAAAAAAGGAAAAGATCTCGCCGCCAAGAGGGATTCCAGCGGTTAAGCCACGTGGAAGGCCTGAGAGGGTTAGAAGTCCGATCCTCCGTGCGGTACCTTGATAGGCGCATTTAATTACGTACCATCGCATTAAATACACCCAATCCCACTGAATTTGGTAACGGCCAATTGGCATGTATAAATAAGACCTACAAGGCATAATAATAACGAGAGATCGAAAAACATCCAACCTTAAGCACAGGGATGACCCTCCCAAAGAAATCCTTGTTGCATTCTTGTTTCATACATTTGCATTCCTAATCATTATTCCTCAATACATACGCATTAATTACCAATCATCAATATTCACCACACCTCAATTCAAACCACTAAACAGGCCGATTTGACCTCCAAATACCGGATTATTCGTGGGTTTAATCGGTGTAACAACAATTGGCGCCGTCTGTGGGAAATGCTAGACAAGAAAAGCCACCCCAACCGATATTTCTTCTATTTCAAACGAACACCATGGCTAATGCCGTGCCATAAGCAGACACATGAGTCCCGACGGTGGAGAGCGGCAGGGCAAAACAGCCCGGTCCGCAACATTGATGACCAAATTCTTCTACCCCTCCGGGAGTATCGGAGACTCCAGAGCAGGTGACGAGCCATCCAGCGGCTCCAAGCCCGGCCCGGAGCTTGAGTCCTGGCACGACCCATTGCCATTCTGTTGAAGGCCCGTCGAGGCCTCAAAAGGGGAAGAGGAAAGCTCGCGACCGGGAGGTCGAGAGCCAGGACCGCTACGGGGCGCGTCAACCCGAACGATCAGGTGTTTAATCGCCTTGGTTCCCAAGCCCGAAGGCTCGATTTCGACGAACGGCCCCGGCGTCACCCCCAAGGGAAGCCGTCCACCGCAGCCCACAATGTGCCCAGAGCGCCGTAGTGGCCGAGATCTAGGGTCTGGTCCACGACCGCATCGGTCCCAACGTGGCTCATCGTGCCCTCTCCCAGCCCGGACCCGGCCATAGTCGCCTCCGGCCGGAAGCCCGAACCTCATAGAAGGCCGCGTGGACGCCGCGAAGGAATCCCCAAGAGGGCGGCCGTCAACCAGCCCTCTCTATAGATATTGAGATGGTGGAGGTCCAGACCAAGATTACGCCTCCGCAAACAACTGTATGAGGGAAAGACCGACCCGGAGGTCCACCTAAGTAAGTATATCACTTACATGATCGGGAGGGGCATCGGATGCCACAAAATGTCATTTGTTTCCGTTGACATTGGGCGAACTAGCCCACAAATGGTACACCTCTATCCCCGCTTGCACGATTCGCGATTTCACTAGCCTCGGTGAACAGGTTTGTCTCCTATTTCGCCTCCAAAATTGCTCGCCCGGGAAGCCGGCAGAGGCTCATGGGCATCGAGGCAAAGGCGGAGAAGGAATCCGACGAGGAATACCTCGACGAGGTTGGAGGAGGTGCTCCTCACGGGGAACCCGTTAGCGATGAGCTGCAGCCTTCACGCGGCGATGAGCGGACTCGAGTAGATTCGCACATGTTTCGTCACATGACCAAGCGGTATCCGTCTTCTTATGCTGAATTCGGGCGGCGAGCGGGTGACCTGACACAGTAAAAGCTCCTCGCCCAATGCCTAGGCGAAGTCAAGACACCCGTCGCCGAGGCAGCCGACGTTGCTCCACTGCGAAGAGATCCCATCACTCAAAGAGGCGAGATCAAGCCAAAGTCCAAGGGACTTTCAAGAGTTTCGAGGGTAGAGGTTGTGGATAAACCGACGTGCTCGCCGCCTATGTGTTCAATGCGATGAAGGGAGAGGGGGTATTCACCCCGCCCAAGCCTCTCAAGAACAATACCGCGAGGAGAGCCTCAAGCAAATTCTGTGCCTTCCACGATGGCCCCGGCATAATACGAGCGAATGCGGATCTTCTTCGACACTGTGGAGGCTATACGAGGAAGGCAGATTGGGCGAATATGTTAAGAAAGCGGCCCCACGTCCAAGGCATGACGGGGAAGAGCGTGGGCCTCCTCGCAGGAGCAGAGAAGAAGGCGCACAGGTAGCGAGACGTGGTCGCCGCGGAGGTTGACGCGGATACAACGGCGATGATGTTCCCCCTCCAAACCAGGGGGACGGGTCCAAATGATCCAGCCAGAGGGTGTAGCTCGGGCGGATCGACTCCGCGTCTCGCCATGTCAAACAGAAGCGGAAAGCCGAACTTCGTGCCATCGATAACATCCACATCGTCGCACCTCCCCGAGCCAACGATTTCAAAATGCCGCCACAATCGGCCTTCTCCAACGCCGATCGAGAGGGCCTCTTTTTCCAAAGAACGAAGCCTTGGTCATCTCAACCAAAATTCTCGGGATGACCGTGGAGAGGGTCTGATTAACAACGGTTGCTACCGCAACATAATCTTCAAGTCCGCCACGGATCAAATGGGCAATCGACCAAGTTCATCAAGCCATACGATCTGCCGGTGAAGGGTTTCGGGGACACGACGGTGATCCCCTATGGAAGAATCAAGCTATCTCGTGGAGCTCGCGGATTCCTGGACGAGAAGATTAGTATCACTAGGCCCTTAGAATTTGTAATCGTCGACTAGCCAAATATCTATAATGGCTTTCTTGAGTCGACCTTTTCTTGAAACATTTGAGGCGGTGGCCTCCTCGTACTTTTATTGTATCAAATTCCCCACCCCGAGGGGGAAGTTGGCACGTAAAAGGCAATCAAAAAATGGCAAAGAAATGTTTGAACTATTCTGGTCTTGACTTTCTTTCCGCACATTTCTTTGATGCAATGTAATACTTTAACGGAGACAACATGGGGCCAATGCGCAGCCGAGTCTTGGTCGCAAGATCCTCCTCGGGGCATCCCATTGGTACACGCGAGGATTTGGAGCCAAGATCGGGCTTCGAACCCGCAACTATAGACCTGGATCCAAGGGGCAATTCCCGTGATCCCCAAGGCCTCAAGTGGTGCTCCGATTGAAGAGCCGGTGCGTGTCCTGCCGACCCCGCCGCCACGAGCTCGAGTTCACCATAGGGTCGAAAGTCCCCGCTGATATAAGGGACGACCTCGTTAAGTTTCTTCAAGAGAATGTGAGTGTGTTTGCATGGTCGCATCATGACATGGTCGGGATTGACCCAAAGCACGCTTGCCATCATCTTAAAATTGATCCATCGTGACGACCGTCTCGCGATTAGGAGGATGTTTGGCCCAAAAAATATGCTGCTCTTGCCGAAGAGGTCAAGAAACTCCTGGATAACAAACTCATCGAGCTCGCCGAGGACGAACCCCAATGGGTTGCCAATGCGGTTCTCGCCAAAAAGGCGAACAACACGTGGAGGCTATGTATCGATTTCACCGACCTCAACGCGGCCTGCCCGAAAGATCTCTTCCCGATGCCGCACATTGACCACCTCGTCGATAGTACCGCGGGGCACGAGATGATGTCATTCATGGACGCGTTCGCGGGATATCACCAAATCCCTATGGCGGAGGAGGACATCAAGCACACTTCTTTCCTCACGGAGAAGAACATTTATTCTGGAAGAGGATGCCTTTCGGCCTCAAGAATGCCGTGCAACGTATCAAAGGTTAGTAAATACCATGTTCGTGACCAGATTGGGAAAACAATGGAAGTTTATATTGACGATATAGTTGTCAAGAGCCCAAGGAAGGAAGATCATCTAAGAGACCTCAAGGAAACCTTTTCTATCCTTGAGAAATATAACATGAAGCTCAACCCAAAGAAATGCGGCTTTGGGGTGGGATCTCGGAAAGTTCCTTGGCCACATCGTCACCCGAGGGGAATCGAGGCCAACCCGGCTCGGATCAAAGACATCCTCGACATGGAGGAACCGAAATCGGTGAAGCGAGGTCCAGAGATTGACCGGGTGTCTCGCGGCTCTTAGTCGCTTCATCTCGCGATTGGGCGATAAGAGCAAGCCTTTCTTCGCATCAATAAAAAAGCGAAGTTCTCCTGGAACAAAGAAAGCCAGCTCGCGTTCAAGGAACTCAAGGAGTATTTGAGCAATCCTCGGATCCTCGCCAAGCCAATCCTGGGGAAACTCTCCTTTTGTATCTCGCAGCCTCTCAAACAGCGATAAGCGCTGTCCTCGTGCGAGCGGAGGGGCAACAACATCTTCCCATCTACTACATTAGCCAAGTGCTACATGACGCCGAGCTCGGATATTCACCACTCAAGAAGCTCGCATATGCGCTGGTCATGGCCGCAAAGAAACTCCGAGCATATTTCTTCGACCACCAGATTCAAGTATGCCACTTCGCCAGTACTCCACCGTCTGGACACAAGTGGGCGACTCCTAAAGTGGGCCTGGAACTCGCCCAATACAAAGCATCTCATACGCTCCGCACACCGCGATCAAAGGGCAAGCACCTTGCACTTCGTGGCGCAGCTCACCTTCCCAAGCAACCCTACGAAGCTCAAGATTCCCCGTGGAGACTCTATGTCGACGGATCTTCCCACATCAACATGCGCCAGAGCAGGTGGTCCTCATCGGACCGGAGGGCCAATGTTTTACAAACACAATAAGGTTCGATTTCTCGGCCACAAACAACGAAGCCGAGTATGAAGCCTGGTCTATGGCCTCGAATTAGCAAAAGCCATAGGAGTCCGACATCTACACATCTTCATGGATTCTCTCACGGTCGTAAACCAAATGAAGGGTGAATACGAAGCCGTGGGGAACACATGATGAGGTACCACGAGCTTGTCACACGCCCTCTGCGAGCAACTTCCCCTGTGTTCATCGGCGTATACCCCGTGAGCACAATTCACAAGCAGACGCCCTATCCAAGCTCGCGATGTTGGAAGGCCTTTGCGGACATGTCTAATATCGTCCTAACGAAACTTGTCCGCCCTCAATCACCGAGAGTCTAGTGGCCACAGCCACCGAGCGAAGGAAAGCTGGATGACTCCTATCTTCAAGTATCTCGACTCGGGAAGCCGCCAGAGGACGAGACCGAGGCTCGCCGCATTCGGCTCCGAGCGGCGAGATTCTTGATTCTGACGGCCAGCTATACAAGCGCAGCCTTTACCCTACCCCTCCCGAAGTGCATCACACAGAAGAGGGTCACGCGTGCTCGCGGAGATCCATAACGGCGTGTGCGGAAACCACGCCGGCGGCCAATCGCCGGTCTACAAAACGATGCGACAAGGATACTTGGCCCACTTTAAAGAAGGACGCGATCGCCTACGCCAGAAAATGTCACTAATGCCAAGTCATGGCACCAAACATCAAGCTCTCGCCTTGAGAAAATCTCAAATCCATATTCAGCCCGTGGCCATTCGCACAGTGGGGGATCGACTTGATTGGACCTCCGCCAATGGCCCCGGGCGGATGCAAATTTGTGGTGGTTGCCGTCGACTATTTCACCAAGTGGGCGGAACGGAGCCCTCAACAAGATCGACCAAGCGGCTATCATCGGGTTCATACGGAAGAATATCATATGCGATTCGACTTCCACGAGCAATCATATCTAACAACGGGAAGCGGTTTGACGGCCTCGAAATCATGGAATTTTGCGAGCATTGAAAAATAAAGAGGTTGTTTGCGACACCCTATCACCCCAGGACTAACGGCCAGGTCGAGGCGGTCAACAAAATCCTCAAACACACCACGAAGGCCAAGCTTGAGGACAAGAAGGGGAAGTGGGCCCAGAACTCCCGAAGTGCTGCGGGCCTACAGTGACAACAACGAGAAACTCCACCGGAGAGACACCTTTTGCTCTCACCTACGGCACAGGCGGTTATCCCATCTCGAGGTCTCGATACCCACTTATTGAACCTCTCAAACTCTCGACGAGGAGAACGAGACCGCGAGACGACTTGACCTTGACACGTTAGAAGAACGTCGCCCGGCATCTGCTCACAGAACGCCGCCTACAAGCGAAGCTAGGAGAGGTACTACAATACCAAAGTCAAAGTCCGACGATTCTCAAAAGGCGAATTGGTTCTTAAGAAGTCCCATGGCCCGAGCACCGGGTATTTGGCCCGAATCGGGAGGGCCCATTCAGGGTATCCGAGTGGCTACCCGGCGGGGCATACGAACTAGAGCACCCCGATGGCACTCGGACCAATACCTCGAACGCCAAATACCTCAAAAATATTACCGGTGACTCAAGCTATTTATAAGCTATATCCGAACCTCTTCGCATGTAATAGATTGTGCTGTGGTTTTTTAAATTTAATGAAATTACCATTTCATGCGAAGTTGTTCAATTCCTTACCTATTGCTCACCCCGAAAAGCCGTAAGACTCGCGACGACTTACGCTCGCCAAAGCACCACAAGCCTCGACGTGGGCCTAGACCCACGCGAGCACCAAAAAGCCTCCCGACGAGGCTCAAGCCGCAGGAGGCATAAAAGTCTACACAGGGGATTACACCCACAGTAGCATAAAGACTTCGCACGAAAAGAATGGCCTCGCTGCGAGCACGAAAGTCTCACGATGTGGCCTAAGCCCACGTCGGCCAACGTCTTACGGCCGTACGATGACGTCCCCGATTAGCAGACCTAGCGGTCAACGATACCGTCCCATTTGACACCTAAAGCCTCGCGCGAGAAGAATGTTCTCGCCCGCGAGCACAAAGACTCCCGGCAAGCACAACCTCCCGGCGAGCACGAAAGACTCTTGGTCGAACATTAAAATTCCCAACGAGCACCAAAGACTCCGGCGAGTGCAACCTCCCGACAAGCATTTTTCCTTTAACATTTCTAGATATTTAAACATGTTACATTGTTTAACATTTTGAATGATCACTTCGCGAGTCATGACAACCGTTCGTTATTACACGAGAATGAAGAGTTGCGAAATAAAGTGCTTTGAAATTAAAGGCGCGAGCAGATAAAAGAGAATTTCTCATTCATATTTAAAGGTGGCCTACGGCCGAAGTACAAAAGTTCTAAACCCTAAACCCTAAACCAAAAAGTAAAACAAGGATTACAATGGCGGTGGGACCTCCGCCTTTTGTAGCAACAGAACGAGAGCTCAAGGTATTGGAACGAGAGTTCAAAGTACGGAACGAGAGTTCAAGGTATCGAAAGAGAATTCAAGGTACGGAACGAGAGTTTGAAGTATTGTTCAACTCCGCTCGCCCCCGCCACCTCGCTCTCCACCGGAACTCCAGCCGTCTCCAACCACCGGGTCCTCGCCGCTCGCCGCCTTCGCCGCCGTCTCGCGCCCGCTGCCTCACCTCGCCCCGCCTCGTCTTCGTCCGCAAGAGGATCACAAAGCGTGTTCGATAGGGGAACCAAGAGAGGTCCACCCCATAGACGGTCGCTGTGTCCTTGAAAGGGAAGTTCGTGAGTGTCCGGGACGGCATGCTCGGGTCGAGGACATAGGCTTTGAGCGACCTCTCCGGGGGGCGGAATCCATCTTCGCCCTCTTCGGAGTCACGGATGGCGTCGGCGTAAGCAAGGAAGTAGGCAACGTCACCCATGACATCCACATCCTTGACAGTGGTCGGTGCGGAAGTCTTGAGCTCGATCTCCCGCCGACTCGGCCCTCCTCGCATCTCGCCCGGCTGAGCGATCGCCTCCTTAGCCTCCTTCTTGGCGGCGGCGAGTCAAGCCCGATTGGGCACGGGCCCAATCAGCGGCGTGCGGGAGGATGCCGCGGCCCCCGCCTTCTCGCGCTCGGCGGCGTGCGCACTCTCACGTGCGGTCTCGGGCAAGGCGGAGATTAGCTGAGCTTCATCCCGAGCGGCGGTCAGCTCCTTGACTTGCCCCTCCGGTACCACTATCCGCCCAGCCATGGCGTCCCTCTCCTCCCGTTGGCGGATAGACCGCTTCACCTCCTCGTCTTGGGACCGGAGGGCCCAATGCGATGCGATCGAGTCTAGGAGATCGGGATATGGCTCACCATGAGCGCGCTCTCGCGGTTGAAGTTGACCGTGGCCTCCGGCTCGTCCGTCCAGCCTCCCGAGAGGTTCCGCATCGCCGAGCTGATGTGCGCGGGAGCCCGATGGAAGAACGCCACGAGGCGAGGAAATTGTGGATCATGGGGGCCTCGGGATCCGTCGGCGATCAGCCTACACGAAGAACGGAAGTTCGTAAAAACATTACCGTGGCGTAATAATGAGTTGCGAGAAGCGAGCTTACCGACTCTCCATCGCCGGATCGCGACCCGGGGAAGGTGGGATCGGAGGGATCCTTCGCGGCGGGCACCGCACCCGCGGAGGTCCCCGCTCTCGAGGGCGACGTCGTGTCGCGACTTCTTGCGAGCCTCCACAAGGGGGACCTCCCTCACTTCTTCATCCTCTTCCCGCGGCGAGTCCAACCATCCCTCTCCGGGGACGACCCGGGGGCACGAGAAGACCCACGGGGAAGTAGGCCGGGCGACGCCCGGGTGCGACCTTCACCCGAGGGGCTCTTGGGGCCCCGCGCATCGCCGTGGGGCGTGAAGTTTGGCCGCTCGGGGCCGCGTTTCCTTCCTCGCGCCCGACGCGCTTTTCCCCGACCGCTGCGATAGCTTCGGTTGCCTATTACTTCGGGAGCAAGTGCGAAAACGGAATCACAGAATCGCAAGAAAACAGGGTAGCGATCGGTCGGCGGCGAACAAAAGTAGATAAGTGCGAGCAAATACTTACCGGGTTCAAGGTCCACCTCGCGGGGCGACTGATGAGGCGAGCTCGTTTCAAACGCTCAACGGTCAAAATCCTCTGCCGGTGCCTTTCGTCCTCGGGAAGCTCCTTGATCCGCTTTAAGCACAACTCAAAGTCCTGATTCAATTCCCGTGGCGAGCCTCAAGTCCCGCAAAGACGAGAAAAGAAATTAGATCGGTAGCCTTCGACGTCGGAAGAGAGGGAAGTCTTACTCGCTCGTTTCCGATCGAACTCGGTAGACAAGCGAGGGTGGTCCAACGAGCAGGCCCAGCCACCTTCCAAGCCCCCGCTACCCGTAACTGGGCCAAAAGGCCCACTCGTAGACCTTGTTCGGGACACCTACGATGATGGGCCCATGCTTGCTTCAGTACAGCCCATCTTTCCCGTCCGCGAGGCTGTACACGTATAAGAGCTCCTTCGAGCTCGGCATCCGAAAAGACGATGCTCGCCAAAGAGCACCAGCAGGCCATCAAACGCCTCCACCCGTTGGGATGCAATTAAATGGGGCCACCTCCCAAGCCGTGAAGTAGTAGGAGAGGCACGGCGAATTGGAAATCGGACCTCAGCCTCCATCATCGCAAAGTTCGCGTCTATCATCCCGGGAGGAGGCTGGTCGGGTCGCTCGGACGACCTCGGATGGTGAAGGTGAACCGAAGAGGGAATTTCCCATGCTCGCGGAGACGGCAGTGCGGCTCGGCGGAAGTTACCGAGCTCTCCCAAGCGTCGGAGTCGCACGGCCGCTGAGAAGGTTACGCTCGCCGGATCATGTTGTCATCTTGCTTCACCCTCTCATACGGACACGTGGCCGGTAGGCGGCATAGTCAAAGTCGGGCACCGGACCCGCCCGGCCGATCCATGAAACGCACCTATTCCTCATAGGTGCGGGCCCGGTCCTCCTCTACTGCTTTCTTCCTCCTCTCAGCCTCCTCCTCCGTAGCACGAGCGGCCTCATCTAGGGCTCCTCCACCTTGTCCTCGTCCGAAGAGTCCGATTCAGCCGAGAATCGGGACCGAGGTCGAGTCGGTTCCTTCCTCGTCTTCGGGAGCCGCCGCCGCTAATGTAACCCTCTCGAGGAGACTCAAGTCAACCCCAAGATCGCCCAAGCCGGCGAACTCGGGGCTCCCGCGAGATCCGACGCCTCCCCACCTCGGGACGGCCCAGCCAAAACTGAAATGGGGGCAACCGGCCGCCCAAACACCACGCCCAAGCCCTCGAGATCTGCCTCGAGACCAGGCCCCCATTGATCGGGCGGGGCCGGGGCCACTGAACCCAGCAGAACCACCACTACCGGTCCCTCGCTCCATTCTCAAAACCAAAGAAAAAGGAAGAAAGGGAGGGAAGTATAAAGGTCTTACCTAAGGATGCCGATGGAGACCGATGTAAATCCTAAGTAAAGGGGCTCTCGGTCGAATCGGGATGTTTTGGAAGTTTTTTGAAAATCGTCTCTCAAATTCTCAAAAGAGCGTAAAGTGGCAAATGGCAGAGACTCCCCTATTTATAGATATGGGGAGGGGCATCTTAGCAATTTCCTAAGTAAGGAAACGGGGCCCAAGGGGAATTTTCCCGAAATTGGGACCCCGATGCTATCTCCCGCCTCGCGGCAGCGCGCGTGGACCTCCCGCGCCATTAATGCCGCGGCCCACGCGCCTAGAAAATAGCGCCCACTCGCCCACTTTAAGTTGAAAGGGCGCATTGGTTACCGTGGAAAGCTGCCACACGACGTCATCGTGGGCGGTTGAAGGGACGCCACGAGAACATCCGAGAAGAGCAAGCTCGCGTCGAGTCACACCTCGCTCCAGCCCGAGCACGGCTGTAACCGAGCCGGGGGCAATTGTTGTGACATGGAAATAATTCAAGGGACGATGCTCGCCTCTAAGAGGCCTTTAAGCGAGCATAGTACCGGTTCCAAAGATGCTCGCCTCTACTACGCGAGGAGAGCTACCCCGAAGAGTCCGGCGAAGACCGAGAAGCGACCAATGGGAGACAAGACCTTCCCCAAAGAAGGAAAGAATCGGGGTCGGACCGCGGTCGAGAAGATGTCTCGTCCAAAAAAAAGGAAAAGATCTCACCGCCAAGAGGGATTCCAGCAGTTAAGCCACGTGGAAGCCCCCGAGAGGGTTAGAAGTCCGATCCTCCGTGCGGTACCTTGATAGGCGCATTTAATTCTGTACCATCGCATTAAATACACCCAATCCCACGGGATTTGGTAACGGCCAATTGACATGTATAAATAAGACCTACAAGGCATAATAACGAGGATCGAAAAACATCCAACCTTAAGCACGGGGTCGACCCTCCCATCAAATCCTTGCTGCATTCTTGTTTCATACATTTGCATTCCTAATCATTGTTCCTCAATACATACGCATTAATTACCAATCATCAATATTCACCACACCTCAATTCAAACCACTAAACAGGCCGATTTGACCTCCAAATACCGGATTATTCGTGGGTTTAATCGGTGTAACAACGATTACATGAATAGAGGTATGCATACTATATTTTATAAAAAAGGATTGTTACTTATATTTAAAACACAAAAATAGAATTTTCAAATACTTCAATAAGTATAATACAATAATTTTTCTTGCTACAACAATTCAAGTGTATTTTATAGCAAATATCTTATAATTTTTAACAATTATATATAACAACGTCCATACTTTGAAGTTTTTAAACACTCTAAAATGCTATGGCGTGCACGATCATAAAACCAGTTTAAAAATTGGTACGCCAAGAATGTTGTTGAGGAACATTGATCATTCGAAGGGGTTATATAATGGAACGAGGTAATTTTTTTATTAATGTTATTTATTTATAGTTTTGTTAAGATTTATAATTATATTTGTTAACAATAATATATTTAATATTTCTGTCAATTTTTAATTTTTGTTTTAATATTAGGTTGGTGATTACACAATTGAGAGATAAAATAATTGAAGGAATGATTTTGGTAGTAACAATGCTTTGGTGAATTGGTTTTTTTATACCAAGGCTATCATTAACTCTTTCGGATGCAAGTTTGCCCTATAAATTTCATCATATATAGTTTTCTTTAATTATATCATATGCTATACCAATCAATAAAAGTTAGGGACAATCATTCTCACACATCGATTATTATTGAAGAAACCGGTGTTCGATCATGGTCAATTGTATGTTGCAATTTCAAGGATTACTAATCGAGGTGGTTTGAAGATCTTATTGTGTAACAAGAATTGTAATAATTGTAATAAGAGAAAAAATATCGTATTCCATGAGGTTTTTAGAAACCTTTAACTTTTGGTATATTTGTTAAATAAAAATTTTATTATCTACAAAATTTATGTTTGTTTTATGATTTATTGATTTTTTACATACTAATTATTGTATTATTGATTAAATTTTGTAATAAAATATTAATATTATTGAAAATACAAAATAAATTATTTATTAGACAACAGTGCGAAACACGGTTACGGAACAGTACTAGTGAATATTATATACTAGCTAGCATAATCCCGCGTATGAAAATGAATGTGTAAATAACGATAGCTCAAACTTAATTATACCACTTTTTTTCGAAAAGACTTAATTATACCACTTAAGAATGGTATATAGAAGATAAGGTATATATTTAAGTCAATGATAGAATAGTTATCTATATATTCGAAGGTACAATGTAGATTATAAAAATGATAAAATATTATATGAACATATATGATTAATGATAATATTTAATAAAATTGTTTGAAAAATATTAAAGTATCAAATATTTGATCAAGAGTATCGAAAATCGAATGAGGGGTATCTATTTTTTGTTCAGAGTATTAGTCACAATTAATTATTTTACTATTTAAATTATTCATATTTATACAAAAATATTATTATATTACATTTAAATTTAAAGTATCAAGTGTTAAAAAATATAAAGTATTAAATATTTGATTAAGAATATTACAATTAGATAATTGTTCAAATCATGAACCACAATCATTAAAAACATGCTCTATAAAAATTTAATGATGCAAATATTGATTTAAAACAAATAGGAATAACAAAATAAAAGGTGAACCATCATACAAAATAATTATATACCGAACTAAAAAGTAATTCTAAACTTTCTATCTTTTATCACAAAAAGGCTATGGACAATAATTTTCGTCTTGTTGCATTAATTTTATTAGGAACAATTTGCCTAAAATCAATGTTTAGATATTAAAACAATAATTGCTTTAGTTACGAATATTTGTCTTCCTATTTTTAATTACTTTATTGCCTTAATTAAAAATAATAGTTTTTGTTTACAAAAAAACTTTTATACTACGTTGTTTGTTTTGTGATTCACCCGGATGAAATCCACACATATAAGGACCCATTTGGTAGTGCTTAAACCGTTTCATTATGGACGGTGAAAAGCTTCAACCGTGTATTGTTTTGTTGAAAAACACCGTAGCTCTTCATAAGCCACATCTTGCCTTGTCCCTCGGATTTCTTTTCTCCGCCCAACAAGATTACTCGAGAAAAGCCTCGTAAGAAAGGTCGAAAATGCCCTCTTACGTGTTTGAATCGTGACTCAAACTCTCTCGATCCATGATCGAAACTCTCCAACCCTAGGTAATTGCGGAGGAAAAATGAAGGACTCGAGGAGAGCGCGACGGTGGGGATTTTTGGCCAGACACGGTATTTGCCGGTTGATGTCGGCCTCGGCCGTGTTGATTCGTCGAAGTTGAACACCTTGTTGGGGAGCCGTCGACGAACACCTCCTATGAGACCTACCTTACTCCATAGCTATTTTGCTCTGCAAAATCTCAAAATCAAGATTTATTTATTTCGGGTGCGTATTTCATTAGTTCTTAAGAAATAGATTTTTCTATTTCTTTGTCTACACTGGGAGCCGTTTGGTAGCCCACGAAAAGGGTCTCAAAAAAGGTTTTATGCGTTTACGGACGTTTGGTAGCAATGAAATGTTTTCACGTCGGCCCGTGAAAAGGCTTGGCCCGTTTAACCATTTCAGCTACTTCACCGTAGCTCTTTGTAAAGCTATCGCACCTCAACCTCGCGATACAATTTCGGGGTTGAACGATTGCCTCCGAAAAGGAAATCAAAAGATCGATTATACCCTCCACGATTGACAAAAATCGATCCCCTCACATTCGAATCTCTCTTAGCCACACTAAACCCTAGGTTCGATTTTGGAAGGAAGGGCTGCGCCGACGACGACGGTGGTTGCTATATCGGTGCTCGAAGTGGACCGCCGTGAGGGACCGTGCTGCGATATCAATCGTCGACGGTGGCTTCGTGCAAAGAAAATAAAATTTCAACGGTAACGTTGCTCTCTCTTCATTTCGTATGTCATAAATCTTGACAATTGCGTCGACCACACTCACGAACTCGTTCTTCAATTTATTTGAACATAATTTTGATAAATTCTAACCCTAAATTCTGCGTATATCTCTCGTAAGGACCCATCTCTCGGTGACGAAACGGTGCTTGAAGTGGACCGCCGTGAACTACGGTGGTTGCGATATCGGTCGTAAATCGTCGGTGGCTTCATGCACTTAACGAAATTTAAAAGGTAATGTTGATCTCTCTTCAAATCCTATTTCACAAAAATTGACAATTGCGCCGACCACACTCATTCACGACAGTAATTCTTCAATTTATTTTACATAATTTTGCTAAATCCTAACCCTAATTTTCTTATATCTCTAGTACGGACCTATACGCAAGGATACCCATCTCTCAAGAACGTGTTTGTGCAAATTACTCGGATATTTTCCTTCGAAATCAAGGCTCGCCACTCGGTTAGCTTGATTTTACAGGTAATTTAACATTGTTTGAAATTAAAATTATATCAGTTCCTTGTACTTTCGTGTTCTTGTGTAATTCAAAGGATTCGTATTTTAAATATGTGTTGAAGTTCGTAGCAAAAAGCGATTTGATTCTAGAATGTAACATTTCATTGTCGCAACTAGGCCTTGCTCTATGTCACGTTTTCCTCTTGCTATTTTGTAGACCGTGCTTATATATGTGGCTGATATTGGTAATTAGTTGCTTTGGTTGTTTTAGACTTCCCAAAATTATTCCTAAAATGGTTTTAGACTCCCACTAATGTTTACACATATTTATGATTTATGATTAAGCTAAATAAAACATGGATCTTAACTCGTATAAGCTTTGGAATCTCTGAGAAATTTTGAATTTCAGCGGTGGCCTTCGTAAATTGATTGTTTTTCCGGTGGCTTTTCTTTTCTTTTGATCGGTATCTGTTTTAAGGTAGATTTGATTCGCATTGTGATGTTTTTTTCCGGTTCTTGTAAACGTAGATTTGAGAAATAGGTGATTACATTTTTTATTGAATTGATGAAATGATGTCTCCCTTTTGCAGAAATTTTGTTGCTCTTTTAACATGTGTTATCATGTCCTTTAGTTTGTTTGTTTAGTGCCTAATAGGCTTACGTACTTTTGCTTTGTGCATATATGTCAAATATGTTTGTTTCGTACTTGGAGTTGTTTCATCACTATCATATGTGCAACACTTCTGGCATTGATTGTTTATTATCAATCATTTAATCTTGTGGTGATCTATTAAATGGTCAATTAATTTTCACACATACCGTTGTCTTAGGTGCAAGATCGTAATGTATAGTTCACTATCTAAACCAACCAATTGTACCTTATAGCAAAAATAATAAAACTCATTACATGAAACTGGTTTTATTTAGCCGACTTTTCTTTTGTCCTTTTTTTGTTTTGCATGTAAAATAATTTACATCGGGTTCGTAGAATCGTGACTTTATAGTTCTAATTGGTGTGAATTTCACTTCAAACATGTGGTTTGTTTTGAGTTTAGGTGTGGTTGTTATTTTTCCCTTTATATCTAATCAAAATTTTTTGTGATTGATGTTTATTTATTTTTGGAAGGAAGTGAAAAAGGAAAGTAGAAGGAATGAGTACGATCACGAAGAGTAATAATAAGTTTAGGTATTTTAGTTGTGGATTTTGTATCAAATTAAAAGTAAATTTTACCTACGAAACTAGAATATAGCACTCGTTGTCCTCATGGAGTAATAGTTCTTTCTATTTTACATGATAAGCAAGCTAAAGAAGGCACAAATACAATTTAACATTTACAATAAGATTTCGCGAAAAATCAATATAATAGGCAAAAATTTATGGTGAGTAGAGAGGAGAGTCAAAGGGGAGGTGATATATATATTTAGACTAGCATGGGATATGACCCATTTGGTGAATGTTCTTGTTCTCGCTACTCAAGATTCACACTATTACTTCTTGTCTTTGTATGCATTTTCTTTCTTTTCTTGTGCAGGTTTTGCTCATTATCATATCGACATTGTATTTGATTTTCCGTAGGCTGCAAGGGGCCTTTATACGCATACCGGTGTGTTTCGGTGAGTAATATGGCTGAGTTGCGGTTGATGTTTTTAGGTGTCATTTGTATAATGATATTTGATATTATTTGGCATTGGTTGTTATGATGTATTGGTAGTGATTCATGGTTTTGGGAAACATAGCTGTATGGACATGTTTGGCAATCTAAAAATTTAACAATAATTGGTAGACAAGTTTATAAAAATTTGATTGTACCATTATAAGGTTTGCTTCATTGACAAACCGATCAAAAAACACTAAACTCCTTAGTATCTGCTTTTCCAATGATTATGTATGAAACCATATCACTACATTTTAAAACTTGTGTTTACTAGTACTAATATTACGAAATGCCCTTTTTTTTCTTTTTTTTAACATACTATATCTAAAACCATCCTTTTTGGTATCCACCGTTATAATATTGCAGCTAGGCTCTCATACTCATATTGAACCTTCTACGATGTTGACTCGAGCCTTGAGAAAAAGTCTTCTATTGCACTTCGTAATTGAAGAATTACTTCTCGAAAGAATCATTCTTCGCATCATGACGACCGCTTTAATTAATATGGGTCGGAATAATCATAGAAAAAGAAGGCGGGCTCAACACGTTGAACCATATTCGATGATAGACGCTTTCCATTTCAGCTAGATCATACGAATAGGTTATACTCTCTTAGTGACGCTGCATGTGTTGATAATTTAAGGATGAACCGAAATTGTTTTGCACACCTATGTTTTTAATGAGGGAGTTGGGGGTTTAGTTGACAAAAGTACGTATCTGTTGAAGAACAAGTTTCCATATTTTTATCTGTATTGGCTCATCACAAAATGAATAGCGTAGTTAAATTGGATTACATTAGGTCCGGTCACACCGTGTCGTACTATGTTAATCTTGTGTTAAAGACAGTTTTAAAATTGCACACCCTTTTTTTTGGTTACGCCCACACCCGTGCCCGATGATTCAACAAATCACAGATGGAAATGGTTTAAGGTACACTTACTCAAATATGTGAAACAAATTTCACAATTTTGGTTGTCTATGTTCCTCGGCTTATGTTATGTCTTTTTCCCAAAAATAGGGTTGTTTAGGTGCATTGACGACACATATATTGACGTGCATGTCCCTGTTATTGACAAACCTCGTTATAGAACAAGAAAGGGTGGCATTTCTATTAACGTTCTAGGAGTTTGTGACCATGACATGAGATTTGTTTATGTCCTACCCGGGTGGGAAGGATCTACCGCCGATTGTAGAGTATTTCGTGACTCTGTCGCCGTCCCTTTGGATTGAAAGTCCCTAAGGGTAGATACATTTTCAATTATACTACAATGTAACCAGAATATAAACCTATTTAAGATAAATAATTTGTTTCCGTTTTAGGGCATTACTACTTGTGTGACAACGACTATGCAAATAGTGAAGGATTCCTAACACCTTATCGCGGCTATAGATATCACCTTAAGGAGTGGGGTCCATCCTCCACGGCGACCACGTAATCATCAAGAGCACTTCAACATGAGACACACCAAAGCTCGTAACATTATAGAACGTGCTTTGACGTTTTGAAAATGCGTTTGAATACTACGTAGTGCTTTGCATACTACCCAATCAAAACTCAAGTTAGGACGATAATGGCATGCTTCCTACTCCATAATTATATCCGCTCTATGATAGTGTCGATCCCGCCGAACTTGAGTTAGATCGGCTAGGTCCTGGATGTGGAGTTACTTGTTTGGAGATAATTCGAACATAATAGATGCCGTGGACTCCACGCTGAATGGAACAATATGCGTGATGCACCGGTTTCAATGTTCCAAGAATATCAATCTCGATCTTGAGGCTTTATTAAAACTTTTATCTTGAACACTTTTGCAATTTTAAGTCTTGAGGGATCGTTAATTATGCGAATTTAAATACTTTGTATGTGTGATTCTTATTTCGTTTAGTATGTTCGATGTCTTTCTTGTATCTCGAACCAAATGGGTCCCTCGCATTAAGAATTCTATTTATGGATATTTGGTCAATTTTTTAATTTATATTTGGCATTTATAATCTTGTTGATGTTTCTTTTAATTAGTCATGCGACTTAAAATGTTATTTAAATTTGGCATTTATAAGCTTGTTGCTGTTTAGTTTAATTAGTCATGCGAATTAAAATGTTATTTAAATTTGGCATTTATAAGCTTGTTCTTTGAGATTGTAATTAGTCATGCGAATTAAAATGTTATTTAAATTTGGCATTTATAAGCTTGTTCTTGAGATTGTAATTAGTCATGCGAATTAAAATGTTATTTAAATTTGGCATCTGTAAGCTTGTTGTTGTTTCTTTTAATTAGTCATGCGAATTAAAATGTGGGCTACATTTGGCATTTTAATTCTTGTTGCTATTTAGTTTAATTAGTCATGCGAATTAAAACACGATTTTTAAATTTGGCTTTTATAAGCTTGTTCTTTGTTTCTTTTAATTAGTCATGCGAATTAAAATGTGGGCTACATTTGACATTTTAATTCTTGTTGCTTTGTTTAGTTTAATTAGTCATGCGAATTAAAACATGATTTTTAAATTTGGCTTTTATAAGCTTGTTCTGTTTCTTTTAACGAGAAACAACTTGCATCAACTTATTCAACACACTTTGTTTAATTATTCATATGAATTAAAATGTTATTGTTAAGAGTTAAGACAATTTGCAGAGCCATGTCAACGTCGGGAATAATGTTGTTGCCTCCGCAATGTTCATGCGGTAAAGGTTGTATGATCCGTAGGTGCGCCGGACCAAATTCTACGAACCCGGCAGATTCTACTACAAATGCCCACAACCGCAAAGCATAGAGGGCATTTCATGTGGTGCGATGAGTATGACTCTAATGATCTCACGGGTCATGTACGACATTAATTTGCCATGGAAATGAACTCATCGGAAACTAATCCTTGCGGATCATGCTCTGCTTTGCTCCCACCGAGCAAATAAGCGACCAATTTCGCTGTTTCAAAGAAGATGCTGCTGTTTCCTCACGAACAATCAATGATGCAAAATTGGCAACCAATGCATGTTTCTACGTAACCAAAGAACGGGGTTCCGACTTCATTTATATTTTGGTTATTCGTTTCTATTGTTATAATATTTGTATTTTTAGTTCTCATTTTGTTAGGAGTGTTATTGGGTAGAGCATTTTGATGGCTTTGTTGGTATGGTTGTGGTCAAAATAATTAAACCGAATCGACTTTTCTTTCAAACAATGCTTTGTGTTTGTAATCAATGTGACAGGACAATGAAATGGCCCATGTGATTGCCCACTCACGCATGAGTCACCTGTGTATTTTACTTTTTACCGAACTCAGTGTGACTTTGGACTTTAGTATCATTATGTACATTTGTTGACAGGATTCATGTTACCTACCTACTCTCAAACCGATCTCGTAAGGCCCATGTGATCGCCTATGCGACGGCTATTTCACGGCCAACTCCACAATTAAAACTTGCTTGACTATTTGACCACCAAATCATCGACTCAAGAAATATAAAGTAATACATTAGATTTTTTTGTCTTTAAGCAACTTAATAACACGTCCATGCACCCTCAACTTGTCTATAAATTTACACATGCGGGGTTTCATATTTCAACCAAACAAATTATATTTTTCCACATCTTACTACATGACTCCCAAAAGCATCCCCTCCCAAAGACGAAATATTCTACGATGCCCTTTGGTCTTTTGAGATGGAATCATGCTTTGTCAATACCTTGGTGATGCGAAAAATGAAGGTAATTGGGAGGGTAAGGATGCAATAAACTACCATGCTACCGCAATGGCCATCGGCAACGTGAATAATGTCTTTTGGAAGGCCTACAACCGTAGACGAGGCACAAGTTCATCTTATGTTTCTCCAACAGAGATATGAGTTGTTCAACCGACTTGTAGCAACCGAAGGATTTACTTGGGACGAAAATGCTAACAAGTTTCACGCATCGAAAAAAGTTTGGCTTGCGAAATTAAGGTCTGTATTTCTTCTTCTCATTACATGGTTTTATTTATTTGTACTATGTATATTTGTCCCTAAATCTCATTTTATTACACCACAACGTTCATGTAGCGTGACCGTCTTACGATGGCTTATTATCGTGAAGGTGAACCTTTCATTTACGCATTCCCTTTTGTTCAAGGATGTGAACGAGAACAATGATCTATCTCCTCCTAAACCGATAGAAGTTATTGAGATAAGTGATAGCAACTGCGTCGATTCAAGGGGATCAACAACAAAACTTTGAGACGATTATCATCTCGGACTCGAGGATGAAGAGGTCATGTCTCTAAATCTCCGTAGGAAGGGACGACCAAAGAAGAGATTGTTTGATTCTCGGCACGATCATTTACTCCACCGGTGCCTACTAACAATCTTGAAGTACCACCGATGAGGAATGCGACTGGACACTTCAATTATTACCCAATGAGCAATGCCTTCCCCAAGGCCAACAAAGCAAGGCCGGCTCCAAGCCGGGATCGAGTAACGCCGATTCAAGTAGCTCATGCGCATCAACAAGTCCTTACAAATGGTTCTCACTTTGTCTCGTGGAAATGGAAATGAGTAATTTAGTTGGTTGATTTGCCCTTGGAATTACGTAGGTTTATGTAATCGTATTCAATTAGGTACTATGTCTCTATTCGCTTATGTAGGCTTATTTCCTTTATATGTGTGGTCTATTATGTAGGCTTATGTATTATGTTGTATTTAAATTAGTAGGACGTACGTTTAATATATTAATGATTGTTGCCGAAATCCTAAACATTTGTTCTGGTTTTTATGTTGACATCCATTAATATTCTTTTTTTTTTTTTACTTAAATGACAATATATTTTATTGCAACATTTGAATGACAACAATTTTATAATTGATAGCTTACCTCGGGCAATTCACGTGAGACCTTTTTTTAATTGCATAAATCAACTTATACATGTTTCACCATTAAGGAAAATATACTAATAAAATTTATGTACGTATATTTATATTAGTTTAAAGGTTTAGTACGTATTTTTAAAAAAACAAATCACGTAAATAATTTAATTTTAATAGCAGTAGACCATGAAATTAGGGTCATATATACCCACGTGAAATTGAGTATGCTATTGTATATTTGGCTTATTAATAGTAAATCAAACAAGTAAGAAGTCTGCCTATATAGTGCTTGAATACGGACATACTTCAATAATTAATCTTGATCTAGTGCCGACAAATATTTTGTACCACTGTGTAAATATACTTTAGATAAAATACGAGCCGTTTCATAATTAATTCCAAATAAACCCATTCGGCATTATGTTCCTTAATAATTTGTCGGACTATTCTTTTACAAAATGAGTAAAAGCACATGGGCAAAAAGGAAAATTCTAACATAAGTCCAAAATATGTGCATCTCTATGCTCGCTATCGATATGTACGAAATGAGATACATGTGTTGCCACCGAGATGCGGTCTTCGCAAACACACCCAATCAATGACGCAAGTCAAAGCAAAAACGCGCAGCCAATGTTCTACCTTAGTATCCCATCAAAATAAACCGATTTCGAAGTGGACAAAGTATTCGTAACGAGTTCATACACCAAGTAGCTAACAAGTAAAAGTACCCAATCGTTTTTGACCGATACCTTCACAAACTCATGTTGTCAAACATGAACAATTGAGCGCAGACTCTTCCTTCTGAATATGCCACACATTTCCGGATCAAATTCGTCAGCGACGTCCCAAAACAAGCACATTCGAAGATCTTGACACACATTATCCCACGATACTGAAATTTACTTGTTGAGGGGTCTCCCGATACCTCTCAATCGACCACGGCGCTCCACTCTCCTCCCCACAAATACTAGGCACGATGGTTGTGAATCTGGTGAGCAGCGCTTTGTGTCGTGGCCGGGCGGGCGGCTTTCATACAACGAGTCATAGATGACGATCTTCTTCTCTTGAATCCTCAACTCGTACAACAACCAATGCGACCCCGAAAGATTTGCAACGCCAAACACCGACTCTGCATCCGACCAAGGCATACCGCACCCTCCTTTGGGAGTCTCCCGCCACGTGGGCCATGATGGACTTTGCTTCTTGCAACCAATCCCAACTTTTACCGGATTTCACCGCCTTACGCCAATTATCATACAAGCCGGATGTCGTAAGGGCCTCGCAATTGTGAATTCCACCATCAACTTGGTTAAACTTTAAAGTAATCCTCAACCTCTTCAAGCAATAGCCAAAAAAATAATGGACTAGTAATGAAAACATACCCAAAAATACAAACTAACGTACGTAGTTCTTCTCACATGATCGGTTGACAAACAAGATCTTAGCCTTGTACATTACTAAGTGCAACAGAGCATCGATATGCTAACACGGGAAGGAACAATATTAATAAATGCAATTCAAGACTTGATACCCCATATTGTAAAATGAAATTGCATGTATAATAAATTTGTTACCTCACTTGCAAGCCAACCTTCTCGATCCCAAATCGGATTAAACCATTTAGCGTCAACGGTACCAACCACGCTAATCGCCGGACAAATTCTGGTTTGTTTGTTCTTGTTCTTCTTCCACCACTCGCTCAAATGCGCCCAATCGCTCTTCGGGCACATGTGCAACACACGGGTTGTACATCGCGAGACGTTGCCACGTTCTATAGTGCCGGATCGAAACAACTAGTGCGATCGCCTGGTTCTCGAAATTTTCACCTCTTGTTCGCTTTTCCGGTGTATGATCCACACTTGCAGCATTCCCTCCAAGGTTCCCTTCCTCGTCACCAGCCTTTTCAGCCTCTCCTTGCCTCTAACGCCTAACATCTGCTGCGTTTTCATCGGCAGCCTTCATCCTCAACCGTCTTACCCGGCCGTCATGTTGAGAACGCCGTAGCTGCTCCAAAATCAAGTGTAGCAAGGACTCCAAGCTGTCCTGCTTTTTTGTGGATAGCTTCAAATTGAGCTTTAATCGATGATCTCCAATCAACTTCACTACGACGAGACTTCTCGAACCTCTTCACGAACGTCTCTCTCCAAGCGTGCTTGTTCTTCGTGGATTGCTTTGAATTCACCCTCAACGTATGACCTCAAAAGATCGGTCGGTTGATGCTCATTGTTCTTGTTGTCGTCATCCTCATCCTCTCGCACCGGCATTTTTACAAGAGTTTCTACGCTTTCGTTTCTTGTTACTGCGTGGACGGAGAAGGGGTGTTCTCTGTCTGCGGAGCAACTCTTCCCATTTTACGACACCGAGGTATGCCGAAGAGTTCATCTCCGCCCTCGATGCAATCAGCCTTTGCTTCACTTCCATCCGGGGACCAAAGTTAACAAAAACTTCGTTCAATTATTGTTGATTTTTAAATAGAAAATGATGTCTCAATTAGTACATCCAAATCGTATCATCTTAAATTAGTAAAATTTAACTTACGTTGTCCGCCATATGGTCTCCTTTCTTCAAAGCGGGAAACACTTGGTTGTAAGCTCGCCAAATCTTATGACACCCTTAGCCGTCCATCGTAGCATACGTGGCGGCAAGAGCGTGATTTGGTAACTTGGGTCGAACACAACTTTGCAACGCAGCTCATCGCCTCATATGCCCATATTTGTATGGCATACCCAAAGCCATACACATCGAAGTGCTTGATGGTAGAAGTGTCGGACACGTTCGTAGAGCTGTCACCATGCACCGGATACCGGTAAGTGATGGCGGCTCGAAATTCTGGATTAAAAATTTGAATGCTATGCGACTCCCACGGAGTTTGTTGAACTCTTCAAGATTATCAGCTAAGTTGATGTATTGCACTCCAATTTTCTTGCTAGTATGACCGCGCAGGAAGAATCTCGTACAAAAACCATAACAACCCTAGCTTCAAGCTCAAATCGTCTTCGCCCTTATCTCTTGCATTCGGGAAAGCCACTTTGACATCTTGTACGGTCAACACCGCTCGCTCCTTGAACACTTGTTTGTAAAGTTTGGAGTCTTGAGGAATGGACGATCGTTGGCCAAAGTGGAGGCCGGTTATTAATGCAAACTTCGGTTGGACCAAACTCTGCCTCCTCATTGTTTATGTGAAAGATTAGTTTATTGTCTCCAAGGTTTGACTTGTCTGCTTGAATAAAAGATGAAGATAGAGCTGCCCTTGGAATTGCATGTCTCCAAGGCCTACGAATTGGCGAAGCACGAGTCTTTGAATCGTTTCTTGTTGTTGTCCCCCAAATGTTCGATTATTGCAGTAATGATGCTCGTGTCAGCACGAGAGTGAGTCGTGCACAAAAGTAATCGGATTGTGGTACCATAGCCATTTTGATCTCGCAAATAACCAAATTATTAGGTTCCAATACAAGAGGAGCGAATGATTACATTTTAAGAGCACGCTAAAGAAGATGAACTGTGAAAGCACCAAAATTTTGTTTCTTAAATAATTCAGCAACATATGAAAAGAGAAACGGATCTCGAAATAGCGGCAGAGGTAAAAGTCCAGGAATTGCAATTTTATTTAATTTTTATATCGTGTTTAGAGTGAGGGGCAATTGCAATTACCTTGAATATTCTCGCGAAGCAAGTTCGAGAGCTAGTGAACGTAGACACGAGCCGGAGGAGCACCGAACAAAAATTAAGCGCTATTATGGATTCGAAGTTTAGTTCATGTACATATTTATGAACAAAGAACTGAGATTGTAAAATGCTACATCTACCACAAAATAGATTACATAATCAACGAACACATGTAGAATAATATAAACAAATACTCTCTCTCATTCAAAGTAAATATCGTTGCAAATTAGACCACGTTATGCATTTTTCATTGCAAATGTAATGATTTTCTTCTAAATTTACCCCTAAATTGATTAAAATATTTTAATAAATGTATTAAGTCTTAAATTTATTAAGGGTGTGAAATGAAGATTAATTAGTTTCTTAAAATATGTGTATCCATCTAGAATAACATATAATTCAAATAGGTGAGAGTAATGGTGGAATAGAGAGAATATTGAACAATATATTAATCTATTTTTACAAACAAGTTCGTTTAAGAGTGAGTACATCTATAGCTGCCTTTTATTAAATAAATTATTAAGATTTGATAGAAGTCTTATTAGCAACAATAAATAAAAAGATTCAAATCAAGATATGGTTTTTGCCTCGGTATACAATTTGACCATGTGGGAAACAATGACTAGTGATATTCTCGCAATATGCGGTTGACATGACATAGACGTTTAGCAATTCAGGATAACAACCGGAAGATAGATAAAAAATATTGAAATAGAAACGTAAAGGATGTAGTTGTAGCCCTTTGCATAAACAAGACACTGCACATGTTGTTGAACTGATTTATGTTATTTAGTAGAGACCCAAAAAGAAAATCTTTGAAATTATTAATCAAGAAGCTGTCAAACAAAGGAAGGGCGTCACTTCTTTGATGAGGTTGATAAAAACAAGTTCTAATATTGACATATTGACTAATAATACAAAGTTCATTATTTGGTCTCTTAACTATGTACTACGCAATTAATGTACCATCATCCATGACCCCCAAGAAACACAATTTCAAATTTTGTCCAACTTCAAGAGCCAATAATACGTAAAGCAACCCACGAACACAAATTTGACATCTCTTAACTATGTACTACGCAATTAATGTATCATCATCCATGAGATTAAAACGAACCAAATAGAAAATTTAAAACATGTAAAACTGATTTGGGTATGTATAGAGCTTGGAAGAAAATTTAAATGCACCACAATTATCTCCATTAAAATACACAATGATAAAACACACAATGAGAAAATACAATTGTCTTCTTACCTCAATGAACAATACGCACCGAGAAAAGCTAAATGAATTTCTTACCTCAATGTTAGGTATTCGACGGGGGAGGTGGACGGCTACGTCCGACGACGACTTCATCGGCGAAAGGTAAGGCAACAAGCACTCGACCAAGAGATCGCATTGCAGCCTAAAGCTCGAAATACGAGGCTGAATCTTGGAGAGGGCGGCTTCACACGGCGGCGGGCCCGGACGGCGAGGGGGCTGGCTGCGGCGACGGAAATGGGTCGACGAAGGTTCCGGGTAGTGGGGCGGTTTTTGGAGAGAAGTAATTTCAAGTGCCTCTCAAACTCCAATTTTGAGCTTTTCAAATTCACAAAACTTGGATCATATAAAAATGAGAAATACAAGCGGGCCTTAGTAAATAATTGTTTGTAAGGCTAAGAGGTGGGCCAAAATCTAGAAATTGGGCCCAAATATTAATCTAAGTGCAATTTTTAAGGCTAAATAGTGGGCAAAACTCCAATCAATTTGAAACTCCTAAAATTTACCCAAAACTATACTACTGCATCCAGGAAAAAAATTAACAATAGGCAAAAAAATTGGCAAAACTCTACTACTCCTAAAATTTACCAAAACTCTATTACGCATCAGGAAAAAAAAATTAACAATAGGCAAAAAAATTGGCAAAACTCTACTACTCCAAAAATTACCAAAACTCTCTGCTCATAAAATTTAACAATTGATTCCAAAAAAATTGGCAAAACATACCTCACTGTGGATTTCGTTTGTTATACAAATCAAGTTCGTTTTCACTTGTTATTATTCAACCAATTATGTCCACAATGATGTGTATTAACCTTATTTTTATATGAAAATGTGTTTAAAATATCAATTAACAACAACCAATACTATAATATAGAAAATTCGAGCAGTAACTTGTATCTTACCATACTCAAGTCACATTAGAAATACCAAAACAACTAGTCACAATCCCATATATATCAATTAAAAGCATTCCACGTTAAGTAAACATAGTTAGGCAAAATGAGATTTAGGCACTACATTAAGTGTTCAAAGTGTATCACTTAGGTAGCATTACTAGAATCTATAATATATACGCCGACTAGAAGTTCAAGTAACCCGCTAGGATACGGCGCACATACTTAGATCTCTTTTCCGCGAGCATACCCATGAACATTTCGAGGCAATCTGGATTTTTGCTAACACATGGGCACTATCCACAATCTCGTCTTGAGAGCTCGGGTATTGCAGACAATACGTTGAACAATTGTCTCCTAACGCTGCCTAAATTCGTCTCATAGCCAAGGACACTTACAAGGTTGTTCATGCGTTCGTCGGAGGATTTGTTCATTTTTTCCAATACATCACATAGCCTATCGTTGGGGTTAGTTTCCACATTCGCTCATTTCTTACCCGTGGCCCGTGATGTTGTTTTTATCCGTAGGGGTGGACTCACTTTGTGAACTTCCATGTCTACAGCCGCTTCTTCGAGGAAACGCAGACGAGGGAGTGCAAGGAATATCAAGATTATCAAAGGGATCTTCATTAACTAAACCGTTAACGCTGCATTACGTCTTACTGCCGGTACCGCCGGTGGCCTATCCTTTCCAAAAATCTCGTTCCAAGCTTCGTACAAAGGCCACATCTTGAAGCGCATGTTCGTGGCATTGGGATCATTCTTGCAATAAAAATTTAACCAAATGTTTAGAAATGTTTACCGAAAAAATAAATAAAAACATGAAACAAACAACCCAACAACAAAATAAGTAATTTACAACTCAATATATATACGATTACAAAAAGAATTAAACAAGCACATAAAAATAACACCTTAATATTTCTTTCAATCTTTGCTGATTGCACAGGCCCCTACATCATTTTCAAGATAAAGGCACAATCTGTATAATAGAGACAAACCTCATGAATCGATATCGTTATTTACAAGTTTGGGCTAATTAAAAAGCCTTTATCCAACGATGTCATCAAATTCGGCAGGTTGATATTGTTGATTTGGGTTGCAAAATAGGAGTTATCCATGACTTTACCAATCCGAACTAGTGGGGTGCAAAAGCGATTCTGACATTAGACTCCTCTTTTTGACATTATTTCATGAAACACTTGATCCTTCACAAGCATTCATCCCATTCATCAGTGGCCATTTGTGTTTTGTGGGCATGTGTTCTACAACAAGAATAATTAGGTTCTCACTACCACGATTACTGGCAGCGATCATAAATAATTGAATACTTTTGATCGTAGTTCTAGTTATCATAGACAATGTTATTCTACGAAGCAATAAACACAGATTAATGAATGAATGTCTCAATACAAATAAAACTATTCAAATAACCAACAAATACCAATTCAGATTCGAGAATTTGAAAAGACTAAATCTTGTGTTCGCATCATTTACCTTCACAATTAGGTCCCAGGCTTCATTGTGGCAATCGATTAGACCCGTTGTGGAGTTGAAGCCTATCCCGAATTTCCGTTCAACATCGTAAGAAGAGAGCCATGTGCTTTTTTCCATATTGTAATCCGAGAAGTAATGTGTGGATTGGCACGAATGTCCGTCCCAGGAATCCGCTCTTTCATTCCTTGCTCTAACTTCTGCAAATAGCCGGGCTTGAAACCGTTTTCACTCTTCCAACTAGTGTTCACAAGTTCCTTCATCAAATCGGCAAGAATGGATTCCTCAACCGGAGTCCAGGGCCGTCGATTTCATTACATTTTTGCCGAGCTTAACACCAAAACTACTGCTACCACCACTCTCCATTCTACAAAAGCAGACAACCCTCGACAAAACACTAGGTATCGGCGTCAAAAATTAAAAAGAAAGAAGACCGTTTACAATGGACGTCACACAAGTTGGAGAATGGGTGGGTGTCGATGAATACTTGTTTTGGTTCTTTGCGGCGAGTCCGTGGTTGGTTGACATCGTCGTTATTGTCACCGTCGTCGTCGTGAAGAACCCTAGCTGGGAGTTATGTTCTTGGCGATAAATGTTGGAGAAGAAAACATTCTCGAGAGAAGACCGACGATTTCAATACTTTATGTGAGAAAGAAAAGGATATTTTTATAAAAGGGAAAAATTGTCTTTTTATTACATATTGTTGGTCCCGGACGAGATGTGCAAGGAGGTGGAAAGTCTAGAAGGGGGTTGAATAGACTTTCCCACACTCAAAACTTTTCAACTTTTTGTGAGTGAGTGTGAGGTTAGAAGACTTTGAAGTCTTCTCGCAGCAAGGTACTCGAGTGTGCTATGTGAGATCGGCGAGACTTCGAGCTTCGAAGTCTTGATGGTGCGGAAGCTAATCTCGTGTGTATTTGAAAAACCCTTTTAAAGAAAACCTTCTTGAGGTTAGAAGACTTTGAAGTCTTCTACAGCAAGGTTGATGCGGAGTTTATTAAAGCGATGATGAATGAGCGATTATAAAAATGAATGCGAGAAAGCTTGTAAAGGCACGAGAGATCTTTATAGTGGTTCGGATATAACGATCCTACGTCCACTCTCCCCGATTCCACGGGGCCTTACTATCCACCAAACTCGGTCTTGTCTCCTCTAATCTCCTTGAGGATTCGACCACGGGAAGTTTAACAAGTTCCCGCCCTTGAGTACAATCGATTCGATCTTTGAGTGTTTAACTCTTAGATCTAAAACAATCAACCTTTTCTCGTCTTGAGATAATGAAAGGTGATTTACACTTCCTTGACCAAAAATAAATCTCTTAGAAAATTCAACGTGTTCGATCAATTTACGGTATGAAGAGTTAAGCGTGTATTTCGGTGAGTGAAGGAGTTGTTCTTAATGTTTCTCGCGCGTGTATCTCTGTTTTGAAAATCCTTCACTTCAGTTTTTATGATTACTGAATTTGACTAGCCGTTAGGCTAATTTGTCAATCAGATCTTCAAAGAAATGGTAAGTGATCGTTGGAAGATTTGTTTGACTTTGGATAATTGATTTTCTGATACCAATCAATTATGTCGTGATTGATCTTGATTGATAATCAAATCTTCACTTGGCGACTTGAGTATCTTAGAGTTATCTTTCGACTTTTGTTATCACCGATGAATTTCTTGAAGTCAACTCTAGCAACTTTCAACCTTGCTCCCGGCACATCTAAAGCTTGTTGTAGCATGGATTCCAACCTTGCTATCTTCACTTGAATCTTTCTTGACAATACTTCCTTTTGCGTAACTCTTATCATCTCTTCTTGATCTTCATGACGCCCTTCTAAATGACTTGAACGAAATCTCTCTTAGATCTTTAAGTCTTCTTATCAGTGACCTTTAGTTCTCAACCAATCGATACAAAAGGTTAAGCCTAGCAAGTTTAACGTACTAAGACATAAACCCTATCTAGATCATCACCGACTAACAGGTTCAATGGTCCTATTACACATAGGTTTTAAGAACATCATCAAAACATACAAATTCAAATCCTAACAAATTCCCCCTTTTTGATGATGTTAAAACCTTCTTGAGAACTGCTCACAAACAAGGATAAGCGAAAGAAAGACAAAGAGACCTTAAAAAGATCTCAATCAAAACCGGTGACAACGAGAAGTTGTCTAGGCGCAAAACATTCACTTCTATTCATATAAATATCGATCGGTACAAATTACGAAGTGAAAAGCAAAAAGAACAAGAGATAACAAGGAAATGCATAAAAAGATAAGTACTAACGCATCTTCTCGGCAGTCTAGCTTCTCAACCAAAGCAACCTTCATGTCTTCCTCGGTCATACCTTGAAACCACTGTTGGAACGTTTAGCCACTCATACACTCTATCATAGAGTTCTCTGTTATTTGTTCCAATAGGTGGGTTGACCTCGGCCAAGCAGATTTTGAGCGTCCTGCGAACACTCGGTGGTCAAACTTCCCATCTGCTTGTGGCGGAGTAGGAATCTTTTCAAATTAAGCGCTTGAAGGTTCGGGTTGAATTCCTGAAGCTCTCGAGAATATACGCCGAGAGATTACTTGTGCTTTTCCTCCATCCAAGCAAAGAATGTTTCATTCTGTGGCCCCGACGCCAATACTCTTGCAGACATAGTATGAGCAGATGAAATCCCTCTTTCTTTGCTTTCCGGTCCTCAAATCTCTCAGGAGGACGGCAATCATCCACAAAACCATCGAATTGTGGGGAGGATAAAGTCTTCCTCGGCCTCTGCTCCAGCGAGCTTCTTTCCTTTCTTACCACGCTTCTTCCTTGACACGGCGAGTTTTGCTTTCTGGCCGACTTTCTTCGGTATGAAGTGCTTTTACATTTGCTCTCCAAAGACATCCACATCTTTCCCTTGCTTCCCTAGTAGCTTGATCATCTTGTGACTCTCCTTCTCTTCCATCCTTCTAGTTTCTAAGTCGGCCAGAAAGGCTTCCTCATGCAAAGCCTCCAACTCTTCTTGAGACTTTCCTTGAACTTTTTGGACATCTTAACCAACCTTCTCCTTTTCGGTGGTTGGGAACTCGACCTTCATCTTCACCCATTCCAATGAGACTCTCGCAATGCCCTTTTCAACTCTGCTTTTTCTTTCCGTTCCAATGAGAAAACTTTCAATGACCTCCACCTATCTTTGAGATCCTTCAATTCTTTATCCTTAGCCTTATCTCTGTCAACCATCTCGGTTCTCAGTGGCTTTCCCCCTTTTAACATCATTCAAAAGAGGGTCCACCGACCTTCCATTTCCGTCATCTTGGCAAGGATATCCCGTCAGTAGGCGATAAACTTTTCCGTGAACCTGCGATTCAGCATACTCGGCCGCTATTGGAGAAGCAATCTTCTCATCGATTTTGGCAGAGATCTTGAGCAATGGCAACGATGTCGGCCGCGATGTGGCCGTCTCCGTCAATCTAGCATTTGCCTCCCCGGATGATCGCAATTTGCTTTCCCATGTCCAGCATAGATGATTGGATAGCCGCATTCGATCAATTCCTTCCTTTAAGCGTGCTTCCATGGCACTGAGTTTCTTCAATCGATCTTCCATCTTTGTCCGAAATCTGTCCTCAATCGCCTCTCTTTCCGCAAACACCTTCCCGGAGAGTGGCTTCGGCTTTCTCACCTTCAGCCTTTACACTTTCAACGTGCTTTCTCACCTCATTTATGTTGTTCAACATCATGCCAGAAAGTGTTTCGATGATAGTCTCTGTTGCTCGAGAAAACATATCGGCGGCGGTTTGACGGATCAAAGAGGGGGCCGTCGAATGGCGGCCTCGATGTATGACTTGGACGACTCAATAGACTCGGCAAGAGGAGTGTATTTAGCAGCCAATACGAGAAAACATTGAAGCATACTGTTGGGTTAACTCGACAAACTTTGAGGAGTAAGAGTTATACGAGATCCTCATGAACAATACTTGAGGCATAAAATTTGGCAAGCGTACGAGATGTAAAATCGGGAAGAGGAGGAGGGATAGTAGAAACACCTTTCTTGATTTCTTCAGGAACTGTAAAAGAAGAGGTGAACTACCTTGGCGAGTTACGGTTCATCCATCGGTCGAGCAACTAGGCATACAATTTGATGATCGTGGTTAGGTCAAAAGCTTTGGCAACTCCGGCCTTGTTACGTAGTTCGAACTCCCATAGAGAGAACTCATTATGGCCAATCTCATTTGCCGGAAGAATAAGATCATCTATTGCTCCCGGCCTCGCATTTCTCCATACTAGGATGTCTATCAAAGGCTTCGCTCCTCGACATATCCGTAATCTAGGAAACTTCTTTGTCCACCCAAGTAGAAACCTCGGTAATCAAACACTTCTCAAATGGGCCACGAGGTCTATCGGCCAAGGTTAACCATCTCGCATTGGGACATCTCCAACCACACCTCCACCGTGATCACCCTCGGCAACTCGGGTGATAGGCTCGGCGGCACCCATGCCCGCAACATCATCGCCAATTTCCATCGGTGCAGCAAGCTTGGAAGAAGAGGGAATCTCGAAAGAGAAGGAAACGGAATTGGTACTGTTCCTCCTCACCGGCGGATTCATGAGAGACCATCTCTTCAAAGATCCGAAATCGGAGAATCATCAACCTCCATTGCATCCACCACCGACGATCCTTTCTTTCCAGGAGATACCTTAGGAGGCATCTGTGCTCCTCCGGTACATTGCTCACCGAATCTTTCCGGGTTGCCACGGTGAACCTCTTTGCCTTTCTCTGCGGTACTGTGAAATCGGAATTTGATCTTATTTGCCCGAGAGAAGACTTCCGAGTCTTCTCCCCGCACTAGCAGACCTTTGAACTTGCTGGTGCACGATCACTAATATCCGAATCTTTGACATTCTCATCTTTTCCACCAATATCCATCATCGGGCAATTCCTCCGATGGGTGACACATCTCGCGGGTTCCCCCTCAATCTCGGCTGGTCTTCTTCATCATCGAATCGGGAGGACCACCGAGCTCCTCATCCTTATTCAGCATAAACTTTGCCTTGGTGTATGGTTTCGTCCACTTTGGGTCCCACGCCGTGTTGGGCATCACCCTTTCGATAATACCGTAATCTTGTTCGACATGGAAACGTATTGTTCCACACCCATACCTTAACTTCTGGATTTCCAACCACCTCTGTCCGAAAGAACCTGTTCTTTTCCTTACGCAGAATCTCAAAGAATTTCTCGACCCAATCACACTCGACTCCATCCACAATTGCCTTTAAAGCACACAAACGCCTCCGACTTACCGAGTCCATACTCCGGCGTTCACCAAACATCACTTTCACCATGATGTCAAACAACGATCTATACTTCCTTTTGAGATATGCTTTCTTCAAATCCGACACATGATGCCGACATGAAGTTTTCGCTAGAGAACGAAAGGCTTCGAGATGATTATCGACATATAAGATTCTCGGGTCAATACCTTGCGGTGATAACCCTAAATGTTGATGAACATCCTCTCGTCCGATGGTCGGACTACGCCAAACACTGCCGTCGTTTGATCCTGTTCTTACCAAAGTCACCACGAACCGTAAATTGTACCACATAAGCATCAAGAGTTCGCTGCTCGAGAATGAGCCGAGCGATCGATACAAACCCCGATCGATAGGAGATTCAGAATCTCCACCGCTTCCCGCTGTCCGGTTGTTCTAAAATCTACGGATAATTCACTCCGTACTTTCTCCGATAGAACCCGGAGGGTCGAGAGTCTTGTGTTTCCACTGCGATTTGTTTTTGAAGAAGATTGCTTTGGAGCCATTGATATTAACTCGAGAGAAAGTGAACAAAGATCGGAAGAAGGAAAGAGATGAACAATAGTATGAAGTAATGAGGAAGAGAGATAAAATAACACCAATTTATAAGAAAGAAGAAAGAAACCGCTAAAATTTTAAAATTACAAAATAAGATTTGAACGTTGATTGGCATATTGACGATCAGATCGAACGGTTATAAATTAAACGGTTCGAATTCCGAAAAGTGCGTGTCCTCACTCTGGATTTGAAAAGGTAATTTTCCAAAAATTTGAGAGATTTTCGGGTCCATGAGAAATAGAATAGGAAATAATATTTTAAAGGAAAATTATCCCATACCCCATGGTTGAAAAGATTTGATTTGACAATTCACAGCGTTAATTTTGGAGCCGAGGATAAGTAAGGAAATAAAATATTCAAAATTAATTTAGCTACAAGAAACAAGGAATATTTTATATCAAGAATAATTTTTAAAATGAATAAACAAGTAAATCGAGAGAGTAAGAGTAACATATCGTCGGTTGATATTGTAATCAGCGATACCACCGAAATCTTGAGCAGCAAGGTTTTAGACCCTTCTCCGAGGTTTGAAAGTTCGCCGCAGACTTTTATACTCTTCTTCAAGCTTTATACTTTGCTTCAAAGAAGCTTTATACCTTTCTTCAAAGCTGTTTTTCCTGGATCTAATAGACCTAGTTCCACCGATAGATCTCTAAACCGTGCTTACGCCAAAGGTTTTGTAAAATGTCTGCTCTCTGTCGACCGTATGAATCTTTTCCATTCGAATGTTTCTCTTTTCAACATGATCTACTGATGAAGTGATGACGTATATCCACATGCTTGCATCTTGTGTGAAGTACTGGATTTTGAGTAATAGCAATTGTGATTGCTATCACAAAAGATAGGAATTTCTTTAGTGATAATGTGATAATCTTGTAATTGTTGACTTATCCAAAGTAAGCGTGAGCAACAACTTCCGGCTGCCATATACTCTGCTTCCGTGGTTGATGTAGCCACCGAAGTTTGCTTCTTAGAAAACCACGAGACCAGCTTACTTCCAAGAAATTGACAAGTACTGTGGTTGATTTTCTATCGATTCTACAACCACCATAGTCGAATCGGAATATCCACCGAGTTCCAAATTGTCATCGCAGGATACCAAAGACCCAAGTTTGTGGTACCCTTGAGATATTTTAAGATCTTCTTTGCTGCATCCAAATGACTTTTCTTTGGATTGGCTTGAAATCTTGCGCATACTCCAAGCTGCGAAAGAAATGTCAGTCTCGCTTGCCGTTAGGTACAAAGAAAGAACCTATTAGTCCTCGGTACATAGTCCGATCAACACTTTCACCATCCTCATCTGGATCCATCTTGTAATTTGTCACCATGGGAATTTTTGCATCCTTGCTTGTTATCATTCTAAATTTTTCTAGCATATTTTTGGTATACTTTGCTTGATTTATGAATATTCCTTTTGAAGTTTGTTTGACTTGAAGTCCTAAGAAATAATTCATTTCCCCATCATAGACATTTCAAACTTACTTTGCATCAATTTACTAAACTTTTCACAAAGCTTCTTGTTTGGTGATCCAAAGATTATGTCGTCCACATAAATGCACTAAGAGAATATCACGATCTTCTTCAATTGGAACAAAGTTCGATCAATCTTCCCTTTACTAAATCCATGATCAAGTAGAAACTGTGATAATGTGTCATACCAAGCTCGAGGGCTTGTTTTAGTCCATATAAAGCTTTCTTCAGGCGGTATACTTGATCTCCTTGTACGAAACACGGAGGTTGTTCAACGTATACTTCTTCTCGCAAGAACTCCATTTAGAAACGCTGATTTTACGTCCATTTGATATACTCAATTTCATATATGCCGTATATGCAAGGAATAATCTTATAGCTTCTAATCTTGCTCTGGGCAAACGCCTCATCATAGTCAATTCCTTCCGTGTGAGTAACCTTGCGCAACGAGCCTTGCTTTATTTCTCGATAACCTCATCTTTCTCATTTTTCTTGTTCTTGAAAACCCACTTTGTTCCAATCACTTTTGATGTTTTGGTCTATCAACGAGTATCCAAACATCTTGTCGTGTGAATTGATTTAGTTCATCTTGCATAGCTTCTATCCAGCTTTGTGTCCACCAAGGTGCTTCTTCAATATTCTTTGGTTCTTGAAGAGAGACATAGCACTAAACAAACCATCTAGATTTATCCTTCTTCTTGTTTTGACTCCATCTTGAGGATTACCTAAGATTAAATCACCGGGATGATCTGTCATCCAATTCCTTCTATTAGATGCGTTCAACTCTTCTCAAGGCATTATTGGAACATCATCTTGAGTCATTCCCCCTTGATTTGATAAATTTATATCCGGAGTTCGGGTGAGTCATCGAGGTCTTGAGATTACTTCACGAGACTTTGTTCTCGCTTGAGTCTTCTCTTGTCTCAAGAATACCTTTTCCTTTTTCTCGCCAACTTTAAGATTTGCCGATCATCTTGAGAATCGGAATCTAGAATAGGTAAATGAACCTTGACATAACTTGTCTTATCCTTGAGTTCAAGTTTCTCAAACCCTTCGCTAGTGACTCTTCTCTTCCTTTGTCCTTAGACTCAACAATAGATTCATTAAAAACCACATGAGGTGTTTCTTCCACAACAAGGGTTTTCCTATTAAAAACTTCGATAAGCCTTGCTTGTCTTTGGAATATCCTAAAAATATCCCATCAAGAAATTCTCAAGGCCAAAAGTTTTTAACTTGGATTTGCCGTTGTCATGAATGAAACACTGCAACCAAAAACACGAAAGAAAGAAACACGAGGAATTCTACCTTTCCATAACTCATACGGTGTCTTTCCATATTCTTTGGTCAAGAAACTTCGATTACTGAGTATAGCATCTGTATTCACAGCCTCGCCCAAAACCTCCGAGGAACATTGTATTCTCGCTAGCATTGTTCGGCAGCTTCCTTGAGTGTTCTGCTTTCTCCTCTCAAAGAACACCATTTTGTTGTGGAGTGCGGGCCGTGACGTTTCATGTTGAATTCCAGCTTCTTTGCAATACATCGCTATGTGAGAGTTTAAGAATTCTGTTCCTTTGTCACTTCGATCCTTACAACACTTTCTCCTTTCTCGCTTTTGTAATCTCTTGATAGTTCCGGTAATCTTGTGATGGTTTCATTCTTCTTGAACATAAATATCACCCATGTGAATCTAGAATAGTCATCTACCACCACCAAAGTGTATTTTCTACCACCGAAGCTTAATGGGGATACCGGGCCAAATAAATCCATGTGAAGTAACCGTAGTACCCTACTTGACGTTGGTACAAAACTTCCTTGAATGAGGCCTTAGTTTGCTTTCCTTTCTCGCACGAGTCACAAATCTGATCTTTTGAGAAAACTTCATTTGGCAAGCCTTCTACAAGAGACCTTCTCGCTATCTTGTTTAGCGTTTTGAAATTTATGTGACTCAATCTCTTGTGCCATAACCACTTGTTTCTCGAAGTACTTTTTGCTACAAGGCATGTATTGCTTGGACATTTACAAATTCTCGCAACATAAACATTTCCCTTTCTCAAGCCGCTTAAAAGTATACGATCATTTAAGCCACTCAAAACAACACACAAAGAACTAGAGAACTTAACCGAGTATCCCTTATCACAGAATTGTGAGACTGAAAGCAAGTTATGCTTTAATCCTTCCACGTAGAAAACTTCCTCCACACGTACATCTCCAATGTATAGAGTCCCAACACCTTTGGTAATACCAAAGTTATTGTCTCCAAATACCACCCGTGGGCCATTTTGTGATTTTATTGAGCTCAAGAGTTGCTTGTTTCCAGGTCATATGCTTCGAGCACCCACTGCCGATGTACTGCATAGCTTTTCCCAAAGAACCTCTCTTTCATGTCCCACGGCGTCCCGCACGTTTAGTTAAGTTTTAGGTACCCTTTAGGTTTGGGTCCTTGAGAGTTAGCACAATCTTTAGGAATCCATAGGAATAGATTCTTCTTATCGTATTGGAAGATCTTATCCTTCTTCCATACATATCAACATAGACAACCTCATCCTTTGGTGCCTTCTTGAATGTTTGTCTATGGGTGTCGACATGTTCCTTCCGTAAAACTTTTGACCCTTCTCGAGGTCCTCTGGATGGAGTGATCAGCCGTGCAATGGTTCGAGGGTTTTGATGATAAGGGTACGTTCTACTTGAGCCATCAAAAGATTCATATCTCACGAGCACGAGATGACTTAGTAGATTGATTAGCAAGCTTTGAAGTTTGCTTAGATTGTGTAGTCTTCACCGAGACTGTCTCCACGAGAGATGGTTTCGGTGATGTCTACCTTTTCGACCTTGCCGAGGTTTCTTAAGTTGGGATTCCCCCTTCTTTTGATACCTCATCGGTTGTTTAGGTTGTTGAGTATAACTACTCTTCTTCCCATTCGACCGATTTCGGGTCAAGCAACCTTTTTACCCTTATCGAGGTTTAGGTTTGGAACCCTCTCCTACCAAATCATTACCCTTAACATGTGTACTCTTCTTAAGTACACTTGTTTGAACTCGTGAGGATTGGGCAATGGTAAAACCAATTCCCTTCTTTACGTTAGGTGTTTGAGACGATTCAACTATTGTTTGAAGCTGCGTGAGAAGCTTTGTTCATTGATCCAACCTCAAACTTAAACGTTCCTCACTTGATTTTATACGCTCATGCTGATGGAAAAGTTCATCGAATTTCGCTTGTAGAATCTTCAATCGATCGCTTTTCTCAAGATTCTCAAGAAGCAACCTTTCTACCAAAGAAACCCTGCTCAAGATACTTCATTTTGAGAGTATTTAACTCTTGAAGTTATCGATTAGAATCTGTTAGTGTCTCGGATGTCTTGCTAATAGATTCTTGTGTAAATCGATCAATTTCTTCTTTCAAGCTCACATTCTCCTTTTCCACACAGCTTGTAAGCATTTATAGCAGCTTTGAGATCTTCCATTAACTTATCAACAAAGTTATGGTCAAACTCTTACGCAAAAGACACACGAGAAGCGGATGAAGAGCAGGAATCGAAAGTACCTCATCTCCTTTGGCCATAAGACACAAATCATTGTGCGAAGAGAAGTCTCGAAGATGATGTTGAATCACTTGAAAGAGTATCCTCCTCTTGAGCCACCAAAGCACGTTTGTCTCGCAAACTTTCGCTCCTCATCAATCTCTTTTCTTCTCTTTCTCTTGGAGTTAGATCTGGACAATCATAAGCTGAAATGTCCCGATTTATGACAATTATAGCAAGCATCACTTCTTGAGGATCTTCTTGGACTAGAATCCCTTTTAGGAGAAAAGTCTCTTCTTTTTGGACTTTCTTCTCTTTTTCTTTCTCGGAGTCTTGAACCTCCTATCCTCCTTGGAATCTTCTCGGTCTCTTATCTCAAGATTTGTTTCGGACACAAACCAGTTTTCTTAGAATTCTTCCAATGTCTTCTATATTTCCCAAATTTCGAATTCATTTTATCAAATTTTCTCGTCAAGAAGGCCATTTGTTCTTTCAAGCTTAAATCCTCTCCAATAGGTTCTTTTGATGGTGATTGAAGTGACCTTGAAAGCAACTTCCTTTCCAATAGAGTTTGAATTTCCTTCGTCCTCGTCTTCTTCTTGTTTCAAATCATATTCATGAGCTTTCAAATGTGAAAATAACTCATGATGACTTATCTGCTCGCTTCTTTTGTATCTTTGATCACCGTGATCTTGACTCTCCATTTACTAGTTAGAGATCTCAATATTTTGTTGTTGATTTCCTTCTCAAGATAAGACTTTCCTAATGAACTTGCTTTATTGATGATATTTGTCACCTTAGATCCAATCGATCTATTGTCTCATCAGCTTCATCTTAAATGTGTCAAACGAATGTAGAATAGACTGCAACTTATTTTCTTTAATTTGCTCCGAACCTTCACACATGAGTGCTAGGGTTTCCCACATCTCTTTTGCGGTCTTACATGTCTTGACTTTCTCTCGTAAGCTCTCGGTTAGAGTCTCTATGATCTCTGTCCGAGCAATTTGATCAAGATTAAATAGTTTCCTTTCATCATTTGACATTTCACTCCTTTTCTTTTCAATCTTACGCCGAGTAGATGCTTCGCTCCACCGCTCCCTAACTTACTGGTTCAAAGTAAAACTTTATTGGTCCATCTTCAAGTGTTTCAAGCATCCTATCATGAATTGCACCAAGATGATTTTCCATGCGAAATTTCCAGTAGTCATAGTCTTCAATGGAGAACTCGGTAGCTTTCTTTCTCTTTGCTCTTATGAGAACTCATTATTAGTAATAAAAATGATTATGCAATGAATGCAATGAGTTTTATGAAAACGGTTTTTCAAAAAGATCTGCTCGAGATGACCACAACAGTCTTTCCTCAAAGACTATTGGTAACCAAAGCCGGTGGTCGGTTGAACCACCGCTCCGATACCACTTGTTGGTCCCGGACGAGATGTGCAAGGAGGTGGAAAGTCTAGAAGGGGGTTGAATAGACTTTCCCACACTCAAAACTTTTTCAACTTTTTGTGGTGAGTGTGAGGTTAGAAGACTTTGAAGTCTTCTGCGCAGCAAGGTACTCGTGAGTGTCTTTATGTGAGATCAAGAGACTTCGAAACTCGAAGTCTTCGATGGTGCGGAAGCTAATCTCGTGTGTATTTGAAAAACCCTTTTAAAGAAAACCTTCTTGAGGTTAGAAGACTTTGAAGTCTTCTACAGCAAGGTTGATGCGAGTTTATTAAAACGATGATGAATGAGCGAGTTATAAAAATGAATGCGTAAAGCTTGTAAAGGCACGTAGATCTTTATAGTGGTTCGGATATAACGATCCTCACGTCCACTCTCCCTGATTCCACAGGGGCCTTACTATCCACCAAACTCGGTCTTGTCTCCTCTAATCTCCTTGAGGATTCGACCACGGGAAGTTTAACAAGTTCCTGCCCTTGGTACAATCGATTCGATCTTTGAGTGTTTAACTCTTAGATCTAAAACAATCAACCTTTTCTCGCACCGAGATAATGAAAGGTGATTTACACTTCCTTGACCAAAAATAAATCTCTTAGAAAATTCAACGTGTTCGATCAATTTCGGTATGAAGAGTTAAGCGTGTATTTCGGTGAGTGAAGGAGTTGTTCTTAATGTTTCTCGCGTGTATCTCTCGCTTTTGAAAATCCTTCACTTCGCTTTTATGATTCTGAATTTGACTAGCCGTTAGGCTAATTTGTCAATCAGATCTTCAAAGAAATGGTAAGTGATCGTTGGAAGATTTGTTTGACTTTGGATAATTGATTTTACGATACCAATCAATTATGTCGTGATTGATCTTGATTGATAATCAAATCTTCACTTGACCGACTTCGAGTATCTTAGAGTTATCTTTCGACTTTTGTTATCCCCGATGAATTTCTTGAAGTCAACTCTAGCAACTTTCAACCTTGCTCCAAAGCACATCTAAAGCTTGTCAGTAGCATGGATTCCAACCTTGCTATCTTCACTTGAATCTTTCTTGACAATACTTCCTTTTGCGTAACTCTTATCATCTCTTCTTGATCTTCATGACGCCCTTCTAAATGACTTCGAACGAAATCTCTCTTAGATCTTTAAGTCTTCTTATCGTGACCTTTAGTTCTCAACCAACTGATACAAAAGGTTAAGCCTAGCAAGTTTAATCTGTACTAAGACATAAACCCTATCTAGATCATCACCGACTAACAGGTTCAAATGGTCCTATTACACATAGGTTTTAAGAACATCATCAAAACATACAAATTCAAATCCTAACACATATCTTAATTCTTATCTTACATATCAAATACCATTAAGCATTTGTGTACTCCCTTTTCAGCCCTACCAAACAACAACTAAAAATTTTTACATCCTACCAAACATCAATAAATATTACTTATCTCACCCAAACCCTTAAAAGGTTTCTTAAGGCCCGTCTTGGTCCCTTTTCTTGACAGACCTACCAAACGGGTCTGGGTAGACTGCTTCCAAGTTTCCTAAGATTTGAGTGAATACAATACCTGAAATTCAAGCAATTTATTTCTCTTTAACTTGATTGTTAAAATAGCCACATGTTCTCATCGATGCGGTTGATACTAATATTGGTTTCATGGTCTCTTCTTTAGATATGTGCCTATGTGTAATCATTTTTGTTAAGGTTGGATGACTTGGATTCTAGACCGTCATCCCCATTATCTTCGATTGCAACAAACAAATGTGGCTTGATTGATGGTTTGGCTCGTGGTAGTCATACAACTCATGCTCCATCCAAGTCCTTTAAGAGAGGAATGAAGAAAGGATCTCAAGGATCAAGTCTGCCGATCGAGAAGACGATGCTAATGAGGATATTAGGCAGGAAGTTTATGGTGGGGTGGGAAAGACGTGGTGAGAGCGCTGAATTGTTCCGCTTTTCACGACACACAAAGCTCGCTTTGCGATGGTGATTTAGCCTATTTGCGGGAGTCATGGAGTAAAGTTGTGGGCTCGCTGTGAGTGCACCCTCTTAATTTCATAATTATAAGCGAACAAAATAATTTAATTCACCGTGATCGTGTTTTTCTTATTGTGATTTTGTTCAATCTAGTGTTAGCAATTTACCGCTATATGTAAGGAATAGTGAATTAGTTGGTTACCATAAGGCAAAGAAATGAAATCAAAGCTAATTATGGTCATGGTTAACTATGAAGGAGTCAAATCAAATATCAAATTATTCTCTTTTATGGTTGAAAGGAGTGTATTATTCACTTGGAAATATTTTTGTGTAAACACTTCCTTGTAAGTGTTACTCAAATGAATGATTGTGCTCTTTTTCTCCGATAAAAAAATAGTGAATTAGTGGTTACCAGCTATTAATTGTTGTGGCCTCCCCCGCCACTTATTAATTTTCTACTACCAATTTCTTGATGATCTATGGCGGGCATTTTTTCAGGCTTTCCATCCGTGGTGCTCTGTTGCACTTGCAGTTTGCCAATGCTTTGTAACAAGGAATATTTTGGCTACGTCACGCTTTGCCATCACTAAATTGTTCTCGCTTTGATGTGTTATTCCTCGGTTGTGATTCTTGAACTTTAGGTTGGTTGTGTTTCAATAAGGATCCTCTATGTGTATAAAATGCAATATCAACTCTTGTAGTGTGAATGCGAGTCTTATGTTAGCAAATTGGTAAACCAGCTTAGCTTGTCGTTTCACACCACATCAGCACAAAGAAGGGTCTGGATCCATGATTAATTCATATGAATTGTTCGAATATATATATAGCGCCTGACCTTTTTAGGCATTTGACTTGGTTCATAAAGTTAGTGTCATATTTAGATACATTGTGCAACATTTGTTGAATCTCTATCATTCATCTTCATTATTAAGCTATATCTTCCACATACTTTTGCAAGTGTTTGCTCTTAACTCAAAGAAAAGTCATATTTGTTTTATTGAGTTGGGTATTATCTTTATTTTCTTCTTTTGAGCTATGAGATTATATTCGATCGTTTATGCATACGCTAGCAAGAAAAAACAATGCAAAATCTCTATTTAAATGAATGATTCTCAAGTTGCCAACCCAACATGTTTATCTAGGTAAAGATGAAGCTTGTGAGAGGTTGGCTTCTGTATTAATAGTGTGCAAAGAGAGAGTATCACTTATGGGGTCTAATGCCATGTCTCTCTCCCTGGAGCTTGAAGATATATTATTGAGAATTATATTCACGCTCCCAATATCGATGCACAAGAATTATTGCATCGGTTGTCGGCTTTTCCTCCATGTGTTTAGAATTTTTATTTAGGACATGAGAAGTCGATTCATGAACATTCTAATTAATGAGCAAAAAGATTAGTACATGCGGGAATAACATATATAGGGGCAAACATATGTTGACTATGACTAATATATTAGCATTTGTTTGCATGCTTAATCCACCTTGTTTTTTGATTTTGGAAAGGGAATTAATCTTGAAAATAACGCCGCTTTAATTGTACCATAAGGTTTTCTACAGGGACTTCCTTCACTAAATACATTGGCATTGGGAAAATTACAAATAGGTGTAAAAATTAGCAAAACTACAAACACGTGTAATGTGCAAATTTTTTGTGCTTTCGTGCAAAAAAATTTGTGCTTCGCGCAATTTTTTACACCTAGTTGTAATAAGACTTACCTCTTTCTACCATATTGTAAATGGCCCCATTGGCATTTGTTTTCATACATAGTCCCATCTTATTTTTGGATATTGGAATGGAAAACCTAAAAATAATGTCGGTTTCATTGCACGTCAAGGTTTTCTCGTGCGACTTCCTTCACTAAATCCTTGGAATTTTGGTCTAAATGTTGTTTCAAATGTTTTGTTTCCTTGTAGTATCATATTTTTAAAGAGTGGTATATTAATAATGATTATGTATTAATGTATAATTAGTCATCTATATAATAGTATTAACATATTGAGTAAAATTATTAAAAATGACCGACTCAATTAATTTACTTCATTTCATCCTAATAAATATATGTATAAATATAAGTATTATTAAAAAAATTTAATATAATCATATATGATATTTTATACGGATAAAAATACCGGCCCAACTACACGTAGGACCCAAATATATTCAGCTCAATAGGGCCCAAATATATTCAGTTCAATAGGGCCCAATGAGTATAATTAAATACCCTCAAGAGAGGGAGGAAAACTGAGATGAGCTTGATCCAGACTAACCACAGGAAGGTCGCAAAGCCCAAACCTGGCTACAGGCGAGACCACGAGGCCCAAGCACAGGCTGCGAGTGGGCCACGAGGCCCGGGCGAGATAAGGAGCCCAGAGGGCGATATTAATCCGGCCCATACCAAAACATTATCGGATAAGCCTAAGGAAGCGTGGACCATAGCCGGCGGTTGAGAAGATTAAGGCCCAAGCCAAGGAATATTCCTAATATTCCTCATTGACCCGGTCCACCTCGGTGCAGGAGGGAAACCGGAGGCAAGTTACGCTTTCTTGAGGATGAAGTAACTAACGCACGACACCATGAGTAGAACATGCAGAGTAATGCCAGATAATTATAATAACGGTTAACATGCTATAGTACATACATCGGCGGATGTAGGTGTGTACAATCAAGTATCCCAAAATATTTTTTTAAAATTTTTTTAGGTAAAATAAAAAAAAATTATTATGTACCCCCAATGTTTTTTCCCTCACTTATTATTATTTTTCGTATCCCCAAATTCAAAATCCTCGGATCCGCCACCGAGTACATATAAATGAAACACCTAGGAGGGAGGTAATGATATCATACTAACTATCACTCTATACTTAGATACTTCTCACGTACTTAGCTATTTTTTTCAAGCGTTTTCCGATAATCCGACTTCGGCGTCGGAGTGCCTACGCCGAAAAATCCTCCGGCGTGTTTTGCGCTTACGTTTGTTCGTAAGGAGGCTAAGGACAAAGATCACAGAAAGTCTTTACCCACGTGGAACCCGGGTGGGGAAACGGGTCGTTAGTTTTTACACATCAATATTTATTGCAAATATACGATATATATATATACTATACAGAGTAATATTTATGCATCGATTATATAAGATTTTTTTATTAGTCGCTTTTTTAATTAATTCTAAAATAAATTTGAAACAAATTTTATAGTAAATTTTCACATAGTTATGATAATTTTAATACAAAGCATGGATTATTACACAATTAATATTATCATTACTTAAATTTAATAATTAAACAAAATTTTATACATATATATTATTTAAATAAACATTATTATTTAATAAAAATATTATACGTATAATATATTATATTGTATTATGTAACGAACAACCGCTTAAGGGTTCATCTAGTAAACAACTATATTGGACAATTATTATACTTTTATTTATTTGTTGCAAAATATAAATATGATCATTGGACAATTATCATACTTGATTTATTTGTTGTAAAATATAAATATGATCATTGGACAATGTTGAACACAACAACAAATTCAATATTAAAAAAATACTAAATAAATACCAAAAGAGTATAGTACAAGGTTAAAATTGTCTTTTCTTTGTCAAATCTTATAACTTATTTTATCTATCAAACACATTTTCTCGAAATTGTGTAAAGGTTTTCAATCCTACCAAACAACTTTTAATTTTTATTTTACAAGCTACCAAACACTAATAAATATTACTTATCTTACCTCCACCTTTAAAAGGTTTCTCAATCTCTATCTTAACCCCTTATCCTATGAGACCTATCAAATGGGTCCTAAATCATTTGACCTATATCATTTCATCATTTTATTTCCTACTTTACTCTTAGACCAACTTTAATAAGTGTTGTATCACGAATATTACGTGAGGAGATTCGATATTAAAACCCCTCGAGAGAACGGTTAAAGGCGAGACGGACGTCAAGCAAAGGGGGCCTTGGTCGGCCCCTCCCTCTGCTCGGCCCTCCCTCTTGCTCGGCCACCCGTGTGCTCGGCCCTCTCCCCTTGCTCGGCCATGAGGCCTCGCCGCCTTGGGCCTTGCTCGGCCCTTGAGCCTTGCTCGCCAAGGTGTCTTGCTCGGCCAAGGTGCCTTGCTCGGCCTCGAGCCTTGCTCGGCCCTTGTGTCTTGCTCGGCCCTTGAGCCTTGCTCGGCCCTTGTACCTCGCTCGGCCTCGTGAGCTCCGCTCGACCTCCTCTCCACTCAGTTGCAGTGGCCGCGCAAGTCATTTTCGCCACACCAAGACAAGAGTACGATCACCGTACAAGATACGCCACAACCCTCAAAGAATCGGATAAGATCATCTTTAGAAGGAAATAAAGCCAAATGTAATAGATAGAATCAGGTTTCGAGCATGCCCCATAATGGAAACCGATCTTTGACTTTCAGAGAATATCCCACCACTGCATACCAAGTGGGATGAGATAGGACGGCGGGCTGACTCAAGTGAGGTCTAATGCTCGCCTTCATTAATTAGAGGACCTCGAATTAAGTGCTCCCCCATCGATGGGAGACCAAGACAAAATTCGTCCACTATAAATATGGCCTTCATGGCATTAATGAAGGGATCTTTGGATCCACCCTTAAAGACTGGGTTGAACAAACCCAACAAATCTCTCTCCATTTATTGCTTTCAACATTTATCATAGCATTGATTGCAAGCAACTCATATTCATTGCTCTTGAAGCGTAATCATTCAAGATCGGTGAAATCACGTTTATTTTATCCGTTAAATCACGCCACATCCATCATAAATCTCTTCGATTTAGAAACGGGTAACAACAATAAGTACTCCAAAAAGGAGTTTTACTCCATTTTCGAGTATGAATCTGCTCCAATGGTAACTCTATAATATAGTATGGAAATAGAATTTTAATGTACTCCATTTATAGAGTGTCATGTTTATACTTTATAATTTATATATATTATTTTTTAAATATATATAAATACAATTATACAATTAATTTGAGAATATTAATTAATATAATTATATTGTATAAGTTATAATATGATTTTCTTTGTGTATTTTAAATTTCATATTTTTATTATTCATATTATATATTTATTTTTATCAACTAAAAATTAAGTAAAATACCACAAAATATACATTTCATATTAAATACAAATACATGACATTTCGCCTAAGACGACATGCATTCCCTAACTAGAATGTAGAAAACTAACATAACATCGATAATTTAATTTAAGTTTTACAAAAACTAAAATATGTATACAAATACGAATTATCGAAATGATATGCTATAAGGAGAAAATTTTGGACCGGATGAAGAAGTTCCTCTAAAGAATCCACTAAACCGATCGATCTCGTCTCGATTGATCATTTGTGGGAGAAGTATTCTAATTTCAAGTAGAATTAGTTAGTCTAATTAGGTATTATATTTAAAAAACCATAAGATCACGCTTTGATCCAGAGGCGGAACCCCCATTAAAAATCTTATTAGGGTAATAACCTAATCCCTAATCAATGAAAGAGAAGAACCCTATACAAAATCAAAGTAGAGTTCCATAAACCTATCATTTGTTGTCAAATTCATCATATTGTCCCACCATTCCTACGACCGTGATTACAGATTTCAATCAAAATTACGATCGATTTAATTCATCTTCACACATATCTACCCAACTCTTAGAAGTCACGGCTCACATTAATTGTTGGAACCACCGATCGCCAACTCTATGAAATTATCAAATTCGGGATCGCAGTCACATAAATGCAGCGGATAGAATTGTACCTTTATTCACCGTAATAGGTGAAGACGGACCAGTTCTAAGGTCGAATCGCGATCGAAGGATGAGCCTCGAACCTCACGGTCTTCCGCCGTATTCCTATCCCTTTCCCTTGACGTTGAGTGGTCGACGATCCTCCAAGGAATCGAATCCGCCTCTCTCTAATCTCACGTTTTTTCACACCTCTCTCGGAGGCTCGATGTTAGGGTTTATTTATAGGCTACAACAGGGACCCTAAGGAGGAATTAGGGTTGGGCCTCCCGATGGGCCTAAATATCCTCGTGGTTCGATCCGAACACTTTACTTAAGCCTCCATCAATTATAACTCACCCCACTAAAGAGTTATAATTGAATTACCGTCCTAATCCCATATTATAATATGGGCTCCTTTATTATGTGTACATTTATTTCCCGTGTTTAAGATATCGAATGTCCATAAATTAATTAAATTATCGACAACTTAATTAATTTATATCTAATTCCAAGAGTAGTACCACTCATCTTTATTATTATGTCGGATTAAATCCACCCGCAGGTTTACATAATAATCTTTATGAGCTCCTCAAGGGGACATCATCATCCTAAATAATTAGGACACGGATTCCTTCTATAATCAACAAAGACACCATATAAACAATGCTATCTCCCAATTCACCGAGCCTATTGATTTAATAAATCTCACCCATTGGCAAATCAAAGAAACATACACCGAGTACACGTGCCCCTTATTATATAGGGATTAAGAAGACGTACATCCATAACAACAGAGGTCTTGTTCTTTTATATAGTCGGTACAAATTGAACAATCTCATATGGTCCTCGCTCAATACATACAAAATGTACTAGTGTAACTTTATAGTCAAGATAGACTAATACCAAATTACACTACAACCGTTCCAATGGTTTGTCCAAATCCATCTTGGTTGTGAGCTATTATTTATAATCTATATGAACTCGATAACATGATCTTCTCGTGTGACACCACACACCATGTTATCTACAAGTATAGATTAATCGAACAAAATAATGATATATATAACAATCATAAACAATAAGTATTTTGATCATAATGAATCTCATATTAAAAGGATGTTCATACTCAAAAAGATGTTCATACAAAAACTAGGCTTATAGTATACATCCTAACATTAATTTAAGAGCATTTGTATCAACATTTGAGGTGATCACGTAGTTGTTATCATAAGGAGGCGAGGACCGCACTCCGCTTGACCGAGTCGCCACCGATTTATTCTACAGGTTGTATTCCTTAGTAATAACGTTTTTCTCTCGTGTCCTTTTAGCAATAGCGATAAAAGATCTGTCGAACTAGTAGCATCTGAATCGATTTCTCTAAGGCCCTATCAACAGCTTCAACACCTCGGGATCGAAATCGATGGAAACGTTGGAGGCATCATAAGAGGTATCCACAAACTGTTCCTTACTTTTGGCAATATGCTTCTACATTTGCTTGTTTTCTCGCTTAACAAGAGCGCCTTGCAGGCTCGGTGAGCAATTTTGGACTACCAACACTTGATGCCGAAAGGGCCAAGTATAATGGGGCGGTGATTCCCTCATGCTCGTATCAAAATTCCTATTATAAATGGGCAAATTGTTTGTTATGTACATATCTATATCCTCCGAGTGAGACTAATTGTTCTCCTCATTCTCCTCCACTAAATCTGCCAAAGCCTCAAAACTATTTTCCATAAATATAACCTCGGTTATCCTAGACAAAATTGTCAGGCGTGTCAACCTAGGGTGTTTCTTCTTTGTGAATCCAAGACTTTTCATGAACTTGCTTTCCTATGGCCTTGGGATTAATCTGCAACTCTGTCCTCAACCACTTTTCGACCCTTCACATTGCCGCAATTCTCCAGGAGTGTCCAACAAAACCATAGTGGTTACAAAAAGGTGGCAATCGCTCATATTTCAGAGAAGCGATCATTACTTACCCTTAAGACTTAAACATAATGAACTCTTCACATCCTTTTAATATCAATTTTGAATAAAGACTCGTGCATAGTGACACATAGATTTTGACGTGTGCCCTTATCAATTTTAATGACCGAACCCAAAGCGTAAGCCAAAACATGAAATTATCTTTGGTTGGAAGAACTCGATCGGGATTTTAAATCTTTGAACCCACACTTGTGCCAAATTTGTATTGACCTTATATGATTAAAACCACGAATCGTTGCACACACAAGATTCCAGGCTTCAAAGACCATGAACGCTTTTCCAAGATCCTATCTCTATCTTCCACTTGAGGTAATTAAATGTTGTAGTAACCTCTTCCTAGGGGAACAAGATTCAAATTGCCAATAACACCTCATACTCCGACCGAGCGTTCCTTGAGTGTAATTCCTCCAACAAATACGGTGAATCACCAAACGCTAAAGTGATTTTTCCGATCAAAGAGTCTTTCAAATGGTCCACTTCTCGCCGCACTAGTTCATCATCAATCTTAATAGAGAGATAATCTCCCTTTCTCTCGTGCCTTCATATTAGAGGAGTCATCGTAAATCCAAAGGGGATCAGCAAGGCCCCGTGAAAGTTTTGAGTGTTCTTGGGTTTCCAGAGAAAAAATGACGATAAGAATCCTTTCCTTAAAATTATTATCTTGACGATGTGACGGGAATTAGGGTTTAAGAAGGAGTTACTAGTTTTACCGAAGACATTCAAATCAACATTTTCATCCGGAGAAGAGTGACGTTGTTCGTAGTTTAAAGATTAAGGTTGTGGAACCCGATGATTTAAAAATTGTTGTTTGTCATTGTCGAGCCGCACTTTTTAAAGAATGCAACAACTCTAGAATTAAGTTTTGTGATTAGGGTGAATTATTGCATATTTTTGAGTGATTTAATTTCAAGATTTGATGAGAAGTATTAGCGTTTTGAGCTTTTAGGTATATAGTATCACTTCTTGTGCATAAAGGTATTACTACTTGGACTTTAATAAGTTTTGCTTGGTTTTTGTCTCGTTTTGAGTTTTCGGTGGAATTAGATCAAACAAAAAGTACCGGGATATATATGGCGACGAGATGAACGCGTAGGGCAAAAATGGGGTCGGGAGGTCAAGTCGGGCCCACAAAAATCCCTGGACTTGACCTATGGTCGAGCTAGGGCAAGCTCGGGTCGAGCCATAGAGATTGCTCGAAGAATTGGCTAACTTTCATGATGCTCGAGTCGATCCATCAAGCCTCGAGTCGAGGCAGCTGCAAGCTCGGGTCGAGGTCGAGCTCTGCCAAAAATGCATCCACGATTTACCTAAAGCTCGAGTCGAGCTTCCCAAGCTCAACTCAAGGCGTGCCTGCATCATATTTTCTCCCTGTTTTCGACCAATCGAGCAAGTCACGTGGAAGGAGTGATATATATACAAGAAACACGAATTTTTGATCGCTTTTGATAGATAGAAAAGGGGAATAACCCCAACACACACCATTACACACTTTCATACACACATATATCTAAATTTTGAATTTCTTTATCAATTTGGATGATCAAGACAAGGATACTTAATGTTTGGAAGCTAATTAGGTGATATCTCACTTTTAATTTTAGTTTTGTTGGTTAATTCTCTTGTAATCATGAATGTTTTTTATCTTAATGACATGAGTTTAATTGCTTTTATTATGTTTGGCTAAATTCCTAGTCTTGAGGTGTTTTGATGCTTATGGGTGTTTGAATTTGTGTTGAATTCTCATTGGTAATTTTTATTGTTGATCAATTGATTGGATTGATGTGTATTGAATGATCTAATTGCTTAATTGAGTTCTAATTCCATGCATAGTTGTTTAATTATCACGAGGAGACTTGGGTAGTTTAGAAACTCATTTGGTTGAGGGAATTAATTAAGTGATTAAAGTTAATATTAGCTTAATTAATACAAGGAGACTTGATTATTGCTACTAGAAATACATCAATTCCACACTAGTCCTTAGACGATCAATTGGGTAATTAGTGAAGAGACCATAGGTAAGGAGCATTAGTATCAAATGGGAACACGTTAGGGGAACCTATTGACTCGTGTTCTTTCTCCGGGAGGAAAGAGTGACTTAGTCCTTTCAATCTTTTGTGCTTAAATCGTAATATAATTCCTAGGCTTACCAAGTACGGGATTATTATTTTAATCAAGGATTGCTCTTATTAATTGATTGACATGATAAATGCTCACTTAAATTCTTTGCACATTTGATCCTCATTTGTTAATAAGCACCTGAGCACCTCTTTATCATTGATTGCATTTCGTTGCTAGTTGATTTTTATTGATTGCTTTTGTTAATTGTTGCTTGAATCATATTGATCTTGTTGAATGTCTTGTGCTACAATTGTGATTAGACTAGATGATTTAGAGATATCTCCCACTTGATTCCCATGGATCGATATTTAATCGGGTAACTTACTAGCTACACAATCCCTTTACACTTGAAGGGTGAGTGCGGTTTTTAAGTTTATCAAGTTTTTGGCATCGTTGTCGGGAATCGGTGTTGAAAGTGATTGATAGAAATTTTTCTTTTATTGTTTTGTTATCTTGTTTTTGGCTTATCTTGAGAGGATTTTGATACTTGGTATTTTTCTAGGTGTGTATGAACACAAGACAAAGAGGAGTTGAACCAATATCTCTTGACTTGGAGATCGAAGCAACCGCTAGGAGAAGGAATCGAGAGAGAAATCATCGAAGGGCTTAAGCTAGAGCGAGAACAAGGGAACGTGAAATGGATAACAATGACCAAAATAAGGTCGAAAGGAGAGAAAATCCAAGAGAAAGGCCAATTCGGGAGTATTTTGAGCCTCCCGTCCAACTCCATTATGATGGGATTGCACATCTACCATTGGCGGCAAATAACTTCGAGATAAAGCCGGCCTTGCTACACATTCTCCAAAGTAACCAGTTCGGTGGAGACACTAAGGAGGATCCTAATCGCCACATTGCCCAATTCCTAGAGTATGCCGATACGGTCAAAATGAATGGTGTGACCGAGGATGCTTGGAGGGCTTGACTTTTCACATTCACACTAAGGGATCGAGCAAAGGATTGGATTGCCTCTACCCCGCGATAGCTTAGATTCTTGGGCGCATTGAGAAAGAAGTTTCTTTTAAAATTCTTTCCCCTATCAATGACTCTACAATGCAAGACGTTGATTGCCCAATTCCACCAATTGGAAGATGAGAATATGCATGAAGCATGGGAGAGATTCAATAGTCTACTAAGAAAGTGTCCTCAACACGAGTTCATTGACGAGCAAATAGTGAACTTCTTCTATTATGGACTTGATCCTCCATCTCGAAGAATTCTTGACTCAAGTGCGCGGGATCACTCTTTGACAAGTCCGGAAGAGAAGCTAAGGAGTTGATTGAGAACATAGCTTGCAATACGGCTAGTTGGCCAACCGAGAGGAGGGGTCATTTCAAAATTGCTCAAGTAGGAGAGAATGAGACATTGAAGGTGCTAGCCGATGTGGTGTAAAAGTTGGCCACTAAAGTGGATGGTTTAGTTGAAGGAGGCATGAGAAGTGGAATGGGGGTGGCATTGAAGCTCCACAAATGGTTGACCAAGTGGAGGAGGCAAATTACATGGGAAGACCACCTTTCCAACAAAATTTCCATGGTAATCAATTCCAAAACCAAGCCCTTTACCAAAACCATTACCAAAACACGTCCCAACCCCACTATCAAAACCAACCCACACATCCTCCTTACCAAGCCAATAATCCTCCCTACCACACCAATTTCAAAAGCATGAGAATTTCTCCTATGCTAACCAAAAGGCAGCTATTACACTACCTCCGGGTTCGATCCGTGCCCGTGCACCAAATAATGAGGGGAAGCCAAGCCTTGAGGATTTGCTCACAAGTTTCATGGGAACTCAAAATCAAAATATGGAGAAGATGGAGAATATTGTGAGCTCATTATCCAATCAAGTGAAGAATCTTGAGTTTCTAATCGGGCAAGTAGCATCCTCAAGTGGAGGAAATTAAAGAGGAAAATTCCCTTCTACAATGGAAGTGAATCCAAAAGAGATTTCAAAGCCATCCAATTGAGGAGTGGAACACAATATGAAGGGCCACAAATGCCAATGGAGGAAGAGGAGAAAGAGAATGGGGGTAAAGAAGTCAAAGAAGGAGGTGAATTTGAAATGGTGGATGCTCAAGAAACTCTAGAAGAGCAAGATTATTCTAAAGAGGAGAAAGTGAAAGACAAAGAAGAAGAAGGAGAGAAGAATGAAAAAAAGTGCCAAAGTGGAGAAAGACAAGAGAGCTAAGGAAAGAGAAGGAGAAGAAGGAGCTTGAATGAGCCAATGTGGAATGTGATGGATGTGGAGTTCCTAAAACCTATGTTCCACCACCATTCCCACAAAGGTTCGTGAAACAAAAGTTGGATGAAAAGTTCTCAAAATTCTTGAAAATTTTCAAGAATGTGACCATCAATGTTCCACTAATGGAGGCCCTTGAGGAGATGCCAACCTATGCCAAGTTTTTGAAAGACTTGATCACAAGAAGGAGGAAGGTTGATGAGAGGGAGACCGTTAGCTTGACTATGGAGTGTAGTGCTCTACTACAAAAAGTCTACCTCCAAAGAAGAAAGATCCGGGAGTTTCACTCTCACATGTGAGCTTAGCAACAAGGAGAAGAGGAGAGCCTTATGTGATTTAGGGGCAATATCAACCTCATGCCCTTATCCATTTTCAATAGGCTAGAACTTGGTGATCTATAGCCTACCCCCATGACTCTCCAACTTGCGGAGAAATCATACACTTATCCAAGTAGTATTGTGGAGGATGTATTGGTGAAGATAGACAAGTTTGTCTTCCCGACCGATTTTGTAGTTCTTGACATGGAAGAGGATGACAAGGTGCCTTTGATTTTAGGGAGACCCTTCCTAGCAACCGCAAGGGTGGTAGTGGATATGTTTTCGGGGAAGATTACATTGAAGATGGATAAGGAGGAGCTCACTTTTGATATTTATGAGGCTATGAAACACCCGAAGGAGGAAGGAGAATGCAAGAGCATTGATATAGTGGAAAAATGTGTCATTGAAAAAATTGAAGAATCTCTTAACCCTTATTGCTCTAATGTCTTTTATAATCCTCTTTATGATGATTGCTTTGAATTTGATGATGCTTTCTCTTGTTTTGATGATAGGTGTTCAAAGGGAAAGGAAGAGGCTCACTCTTTATGAGATAGGAAGGCTCAACTCCTACCACTTAGAGAGCCGGTGCATGGGGTCCAACAAGAAGAAAAGAAAGGACTCAAACCACTTCCGGATCACCTCAAGTATGCCTACCTTGAAGATGGTAATGAATGTCCGTAATCGCTTTCCTCATCTCTTAGTGAACTTGAATTGTGTGCTTTGTTGGATGTGCTTAGGAAGCATAAGAGTGCTTTAGGTTGGTCTATTCATGACATAAAAGGCATAAACCCATCTATATGCATGCATCAAATTCGCCTTGAAAAGATAGGAAGCCTATAGTTCAACCCCTACGTGAGTGAGCCCCGTTATTCAAGAAGTTATTAGGAAAAATATCATTAAATTCTTAGATGTTAGCATAATTTTTCCTATATCTGATAGCGAGTGGGTTTTACCTTTGCATGTAGTCTCTAAGAAGGGGGTATGACTGTAGTTAAGAGTGAGAATGACAAACTCGTAGCTACTAGGCTTGCTACCGGGTGGAGAGTTTGTGTTGATTATAGGGAATTGAACAAAGCTACATGTAAAGATCACTTTCCTTTGCCTTTTATGGATCAAATGCTAGACCGACTTAGTGATTTCTCACACTATTATTTCTTGGACGGATACTCCGGGTACAATCAAATAATAATTGCACCGGAGGATCAAGAAAAGACCTCTTTTACATCTTCTTATGATATTTTTGCATGGAGGAGGATGCCGTTTGGACTTTGTAATGCCCCGGCTACCTTCCAAAGATGTATGATGTCTATATTCCATGGTCTTATTGAAAATATTATGGAGGTGTTTATGGATGATTTCTCGGTTTTTGGTAATTTTTTCCATGCTTGTTTACATAACCTTGAGATTTAGTTGCAAAGGTATGAGGACACTAATTTGGTTTTAAATTGGAAGAAGTGCCACTTTATGGTGAATGAAGGGATCATGCTAGGACATCACATTTCATTGAGAGGGCTATAAGTGGACAAAGCTAAAGTGGTTGCAATTGAAAAGCTTCCACCTCCATCAAGCGAGAAGGGAATTCGATCATTCCTAGGGCACACAAGTATTCTACCGCCGTTTTATTAAGGATTTCTCTAAACTTTCTAAGCCTTTATCTAGATTGCTAGAGAAAGAAATGCCTTTCAATTTTGATGATGAATGCTTGTTGTCTTTCAGGGCCTTGAAGGAAACCTTGATTTCGTTGCCTATTCTTGTGAGCCACGATTGGAGAGAGTCTTTTATGCTCATGTGTGATGCTAGTGACTTTGCGATGGGGGTAGTTTTGGGGTAAGTAAGGGAGAGGACATTTCGATCTACTATTATGCTTCAAAGAAATTTAATGCCACCCAAACAAACTATACAACAACCGAAAAGAGCTCTTGGCCGTTGTCTACGCCGTGGATAAATTTCGCCCCTACTTGATTGGAGAAAAGACCATTGTTTACACAGATCATGCATCTATCCGGTATTTGATGACCAAAAAGGATGCAAAGCCACGTCTCATCCGATGGATCCTTTTGTTGCAAGAATTTGACACTCGAGATTCGAGACAAGAAGGGAAGTGAAAATGTAATAGCCGATCATTTGTCAAGGCTTGAGATAGGGGAAGAGTTTATTGAAGAAGATGAGGAGGTTCAAGAAGAGTTTCCGGATGAGAAACTCTTTGAAGTTGAGGGTTTGAATATTGTTGATGAGAGTATAGTGAAGAAGACAAGTGGGAGAGTACCTTGGTTTATGGATTATGCCAACTTCTTGGCTTGTGGGAAACTTCCTAGTGATATGTCCTCCTATGTCAAGAAAAAGTTTTGAGGGATGCAAAGAGCTTCATATGGGAAGATCCTCTACTCTTCAAGAGAGGGTTGGATCCCATAATTAGAAGGTGTGTTCTCGAGGAAGAAATAGAGAGGATCTTAGAGCACATTACCATTCTATGCCAAGTGGTGGTCACTTTAGAGGAGCCAAAACGGGGATGAAGGTCCTTCAATCCGGGTTTTATTGGCCAATAATTTTTAAGGATAGCAAAGCCTTTGTTGAGAGATGCGACCGATGTCAACGTATGGGGTCAATCACAAAGAGAGATGAAATGCCTATGGCAATTTTCATGGAAGTGGAAATATTTGATGTATGGGAAATTGATTTCATGGGACCGTTTCCACAATCTTTAGGTTGTCTTTACATATTGGTGGGTATAGATTATGTGTCCCAGTAGATTGAGGCCATTTCTACTAAGAAGAATGATGCCCAAGTTGTGCTTCAATTTTTGAAAAAGAACATCTTCTTCAATTTTTAAGCTCGTGAGCTTTTGAGCCTCTTGAATCGTGCATGAAAACGGTTTGATTCCTTATTGAGTGCATCATTTGCGATTATGCATGCTAGAACTTGCCTATAGACTTGTTGAAGTTGAGTTTTGTGTTGATCTATGAAGATGATTTAAGGCCTTGTTTGGTTTGTTAAGCTACTTAGCCAAATTTTACCCCACCAATGACAAGAATTTTCCTAGTAAGCCAATTTGTGCCTTAAAGCCTTATTCTTTGGCAAGCTTCAAATTAAGCCATTTTGCCTATCCTTAAGAGCCTTTTTGTCCATAAGATTAGTAGGGCATGATTATTGGAAAAAGAATGGTGAAGTGAAAATGAGAAAGTGTGGTGGTATGAATTAGATAAGTATGATTAGATGAAAAGAAGAGAGAAAAGAAAAGAGGTTGAAAAGAAAGAAAAAGAAATTGAATAGTGAAAAAATGAAAGAAATAATGAGAAGTGAAATTCAATTTGAGCTTGAATATGCAAGAAAGACTCAAAGGAGTGTGGTGGTGAAGTACATGTGAAAAGAATGAAATGAAAAGAAAGAGTGGTGTTTGTTGAAATTGAGGTGAAAATTGCATTGAATTGTATGATCAATTATCATTGCTCCACTAACATTGAGTCACTTCTTCCAAATTCACACCCTAATCTAAAGAGCCTTCACTACAACCTCTTGAAATCCCTCGTTGATTCATAGTTGACACACAAAATGAATGATTGAGATTGAGTCTTGTGGCAAGCATATGGTGTGTATGGTTGTGATTTGATGAATGAGTGCTATATTGCCCTTATACACTTATATGATGAGAGATACACTCCATGGAAGGAGCATAGAGAAGGCATTTGAAGTTGCATCTTGTCAAAGCATGACATTTTTAGTGTTAGTTGAAAGTGACATTGAATACTTATGTTCACTAGTGAGTTTGATTTTCCAAATTTCATCTTTTTGCCATGAGACATAGTTGCAATCAATTCACCATTTGTGCTTATTTGTTTCGTTGCTCGGGACGAGCAACATCTTAAGTTTAGGGAGTTGATTAGGTGAATTATTGCATATTTTTAATGATTTAATTGCAAGATTTGATGAGAAGTATTAGTGTTATGAGGATATAGAGTATCACCATTTAGATAAAACCTCTGATATTGCCGATGTTAGCCTCTATTTTGGTAATTAAGAAGATAAGAGTCACAACTACTTTTTGTTCTAAGTGAAAAATTCTTGTTTCAGATATCGCTGATGTTAGCCTTAATCCCTATGTTCGAAGATTGCAGGAGGTGAACAATTTTTCCCACAGTAGAATTAATTAGTGTTATTTAGCTTATTTATATGCAATGATTGTATTTATATTTTTTAATGTTGTATTTGATTATGTTTACGTGTAACTTTTTATGTCAATGTATGTTTTTGGTGGTTCATATTTAAATAAAAATAATATTTAAAAAAATTACATCTAATAATTTTGATTTAAAAAAATTAAACTTATATTTAATTTGCTAATCCGATACTCAATTATCTAAATTAAATTGATGATCAATAATTCTAAATATAAAAAATATTTAATGATTGAAATATATTAAATTAATAAAATAATAAATAGAGCAAGATATAGAATATAAAGGTCGTAGAAGATTTCTGAAATAGAGTATTGAGTATTGTATTTTAGAGTATAGAGACTTGAATTATAGAGTTTTGGGTTGAAGATAGTCTTACACTATGCAAGAAATAATACATCGCCAATAACTATTAAATATTAATTTGACATAAACCAAAGTCCCACCCTACCAAAATCTCAAAAAAAAAAAAATTTTTATTAGGGTTAGTAACTATTATGTATAATTTTAAGGCTCCCATAATTATTAGATATAACTTTTTTCCTAATTGCTAGTAGATACAATTTTTGCCTTGACTTTTCAATTTTGCGCTTCCTTTCAATCGAGTCTGCAGCTTTTGATTAGACGTCCCCTTTCTCTTTTGTCTTGATACAATTCTTCATTATCATAGTTGTACCATTTTTTATTTCCTTCATATTTTTCATTATTAATTCAAAATTTGGAGTTGTAATCGAGGGATTCAAAATTAAGAATTAAAAAAAGAAATTCATTGATCAATTTGAAATTACTCATTCTATCAAAAAAATTACAAAGATTCTCGTCCCAAATAAATTACAATCATAAGGTCAACATCCAATCAACAACACACACGGTATGGAGAAAATTCATTGCACATGTGCGTAAGAAAAAAATTCTAAACATTATTGTCCCAATGTATACAAATAAATCAAGTTTTACTAAACAATATTCAGAGGACATTAAGAAAAAAATCAGAATTAAGAACTCAAACTAAGTCACCTGTGTCACATACTCGGTGAGTTTCGGATCTACCCTCATCCTCCAAAGTTGGGTTGACTCGTCTCTTCCAATTTTACCAGATCTGCAACTTCGCCCATTTAACCCGATTTGTGTTCGTGAATAGTGGATCTGAAAATTGTGGTAGCTTTAAGATGAGGGGTTTCTTCTTTAAACAAATCCAAACAAACCCAAACAAAATCGCAAGCCATTAAAACATGCAAGATTAGATTCTTCTTCAAACAAATTTAAAAAAAAAAAACCCAAAATAAGAGAGAGAGAAAGACGCTAATTAATTGAAACTTGTCTTCATTTTTCAGTAGTTTGAATCAGAGCTTGAATTCTTCAACTCAAAGTTTCGGCTCAGATGAGGTGAGGTGAGGTCGGAGAAGGGCGATGGGTTCAGTGCATGGTGCGGTGGTGTTTTCCATAGCCCGAGTCTACCCCTAGGCCGAATGCGCCGTTATCCTGGGTCCACCGCCACCGGACAACTTTCGTCTCGGAGCGGGTTCTTCTTCCCAACGCCACCATTGCGCATTGTGTCCATCAGCACCGCCATCGTGTGTCGCGTCCCTCAATGTTGTCGTCCCGCATTGCGACCATCAAGATCGCCGTGGATCGCCTTCTCCTCCCCGTAGTCCTCCTTCTCACCATCATATTCCCAAATGAAATCCTATGAATTGAAACAAATATTGCAGATGGACTTTTAGAGAGGTAGAGTGTGGTTTGTGGAGAGATAACTTTTGAATTGAGAGATGAGAGATGAGAGACAGAGAGATTGTACAATTTAACCTACAACCTCCGACAATATAATTAAAGTGGGCAACGTGAGGAAACAATCCCGCCTTTGAACAGTAAGATTGAGGTTAATAAGGGTATTTGCTATGTGTTTATTGTGTCTAGTAGTATTAATTTTTTAGGTTGTATCTAATAACTATTTCTATAGGAATATTGTATCTACTAGTGATAAATCCTTTTTATTATTTATGAGGAATTTCACATCAAAGAATTTTAAAGTCATGACTTCCCTCATACACCTAAATCTCAAAACAAATGTAGCCTTAGATACCAAGTTAATATTGTCTTTTGTATTACACATCACCATATATCAAATTTCATGAGAATATGATACATGTCAAGGTTAGCTTTCAAGACGGCACATGACAAGGTTAAACTCCCTATTATTATATAGAGATATATGTGTGTGTGATTAGTAAATGCTAAAAGGTATTGTTACAATAATAGTACGTAGTACTAATAATATAGGTGAATAAATGAAGAAATCTAAAGGAATAATTAGTACATTATGTTGGTCCGAAAAAAAAAACGAAGTTTAATGTGATTTAAAGTTTTGGGGAGAAGAATCTTTTTTAAAAAAAATTAACACTCGTCTCATAAGATGACTTCCACAAGAGAATACGAGTAATCTTACTTTACAAAGTCAGCTTCAGCTGATAAGACAGCCTTACAAGGTCAACTTCAAGTAGAGCTTTTGTGGAAATGTGAATGTCCTTAGTTTGCACTCGTTTGTTTGAAATCTTTTGTTTAAAAATATTTGGAAGTAGGTCGGCTTACTTAATGTGAAGTTGATAAGATGAGTCTTAGCAAACTCTTCCTATGCAAGGTCATCTTACTTGATGTAGAGTTGACCAACATGATTGTATGCTAAATAAATAAATAGTCTAAACTTTCAAGTGATCCGCTGAGATACGACGCACGTATCGTGATCTACTTTGCTCGTGCATCCCATGAACATTTTAAGGCAATCAACATTCTTCACTAGCAAATGAGCACCATCGACCTTCTCGCCTTCAGAGAGGTCATGTATTGCAGCTAATATGTTGAACAACTCCCTTCTAACGGTTCCTAAGTTCGTCTCATATCCAAGGAAACGAACGAGGTTGCCCATGGAAACATCAGAGGATTTTTTCATTTTTACCGAAACCTCGCAGAGTTTATCATTTTGGATGATTCCGTAGTCCCTCTTTTCTTATCGTAATTCTTTGAATTTGTTCTATCCATAAGGGGCTTCACTATTAACTTTCATGTCAACAACGGGTTCATCAGAAACCGATGAGAGTGAATTGATGCATGATTTTGAGGTAATTAATTGCAAAAAGTGATGAAAATAATTAGTTTTTAGCTTAAAGGTGTAAGTGATTAGTGTGAAAATTGTATGATTATTGTGTGCTTAATTATCTCAATTTGATATCATTTTCATGTTAATTCATATTTAATTGACTAATTGCATTTGATTGTTTAAGTTGGTGAATTGAGTGTGAAATTATAGGTTTGAGGCAATTTTGGAGGACAATTCCAGGGAAATTAATGTCTTCAAATCAATGGACTAATTGCATGGGTAGAAAGAGGGCCGAGAGAGCTTCGCGTAGCAAAAAAATCACTCAAATCGGATGTCGTACACAAAAGATACGGTAGAGCGAAGGCTGGGACGGCGAAAAACACAATGCAAGCATACACCCATCAAATTAGGGAATGCACCCACAACCTATGCAGCCATCGCACCCACCATTCTGATAAGTTCACCCATCATCTCTTTCACCACCCTCGCCGTTACATTGTGATTCACCGCCGCAGCACACCACGTTGCCAACCACACCCAGATCGCCGCCGCTTTCATCGCTGCCACAGCCCTGGCCGAGCATTGCCGCAGACATCTCACCAACAACGCCGCCGTCCTATCACCGATGTCGTTACGACTCGATCTTCCAGCTCCAATTCTTGATCCAAGCCTGCGTTCAATGTCTTGAGAGATGTTTACCTTAAATCGAGTTGAGGCGTTAGACCCCCAATTTACGTAGTTCGCTCAAGTCGTCTCAAGCTCGCCTCGACCCAGCCGCCCTTCCACCTCGACTCCGAGACGCCTCCTCTCGCTTGAGTCGAGCCATCCAGCCTTGAGTCGAGGGGGCATTTCCAGCAGCAAGAGTCGCAACACGTTTTCTCCTCCCAGCGAGATTTCTTTCGCTCGGCTAATCATAGCAGGACACATGGATGGGCGAGATAAAAAAGTGGATTTTTCAGCGAGAAAAGGATATTTAGATACGAGAGAAATTAGATTGGAAAAGGGGATTGAAAAATAGGAATTACAGACTCTACACACAATACACTCTACACTTTAGAAAAATTATAAACATACACTCACACATAATAGTAGGTGTTCTTCATTTTCCTTTTAATTTTTGCAAATTAGAGATAGAATTTAATTCAATCAAGTGTAATCAACACATTCAAGGTGATACCCATCCTTATTATCTCCTTATTAGTGGATTATTTCTTCATTAGCATGTCTTCTTCTCTTTTAATTTTCTTAATTGTCATGGGTTTATTTAATTTTATCATGATTGGCTAAATTCCTCTTGTGCTTAGGTGTATTGACCCTTGGATGAATTAATTATGATGATCATGTGATTGGGTGTTTCATTTATAGAGGTGATTAATTATTCTAATGTAATTTTTATGATTTAATTGCTAGATTGAGTTTTGATCATTTGTTAATTGATTTAATTTGTTCAAAGGGATTTGGTTTATTAAATTGATGCTTAGGTGTTAGGCTTAGTTTTGTGATTGAATTCAATATTGGATTAACGCAAGGAGACTTGGTTAATTTTCATTAGAACTTACATTAGAATACATTAATTGCTCGATTTTACGTCTAGTGATTAAGTGATGAGACATAGGGTGTCGTCTCTAAACTATCTTACGTGATTATTTGATATATTCAACCTAGGCTTATCAAGTACGATTGATATGTGATTTTTGCTAGATAGCTCATATTATCCCTCGTTAATTGGAACCCGATTATGTGTGATTCGTAATTAATGATTCCTTGGTGATTTGCACCCGAACACATTTTTCTCATATTTGTTATCCCTTGGTATTTGCTTGTTGCTTCATTTTAGTAGATTAATTGTTATTTAATTTTGCAAATTCGAGCTCGACTCTATAATACCATGCCAACTCTTAGCTTTAGAGATCCTATACTCGACTTAGTTCCTTTGGGTTCGATAACTTAATTGTCTTAAAAATACTTGCTACGAAAAAGCTACAATCAGTAAGGTATCACTCTTTTGCATGAAAAGTATTATTATGTGGAAACTAATGGTTTTTCAAGTGTTTCGTCTCATTTTTAAGGTTTTCGGAGGAATTAGACCGAACCGAGAGTACCGGGATTCATACGGCGAAGAGACGAACACGTGGGACAAAAACAGGGGTGAGGAGGTCAAGTCGGGCCCACAAAAATCTCTGGACTCGACCACCGGTCGAGGGGCGAGCCTCGGGTCGAGGGATGTGTCGGTTCGAAAATTTTGGCAAAGTCAAGAGCCTCGACTCGAGAGCGAGGAGCACGGGTCGAGGTTGCAGCCACGACAGAAGCTCGACTCGAGGGCGAGGAGCACGGGTCGAGGCTGGTGTCTTTTATTGAAAGCGCATTCACGATTTCACCAAGCTCAACTCGAGGGGCCCAAGCTCGAGTCGAGGCACCCTATTTTCAGAAAATCCTCATTTTAACCCCTTGACGAAAAACGAGCATAAATTAGTTTAGGGAAGTTACCTTTCAGTTTTTGGGAAATTTTTGAAGTTCCAAGCCAATTTCTCCTTCCTAGATCATTAGATTCACATTTATAGTTAGATTTTCATTTGATTATTGATTAGATTAGAGTTTTATTCCATTAGATTAGTGATTCAAGTTGTAATTCCATTGAAGAGAATATTACAAGCGTGGGGATCAAACATTCAATTCATTGTTCATTTGGCCAAATTGGTGATATTTTCCTCTTTCCTAATTTCTATTGTTTAATTGCTTTGATTCTCATTATGTTCATGCAATTAGATTTTACACCTATGGATTTTGCACTTTGCTCCATGGGCTAATTCTCTTGTTCTTGGGATAATTGAAATTGAGGATGATTTCATTGTTTTTGCTATAATTGTTGATGATTGTTGTTTAATTGAGATAGTTAGTCCCTAATTGTTGATGCTAATTGTGCTTCATGCATTTTTATCTCTTTTGATTAGTGTTTGATCACCCTAGCAACAAACGAAAGTTGAGCTAACGTGATTAGAGATTAATCGAAGTTATAATTGTGTATGATTATATGAATTAGGTGCTTCATAATTGAGAGATTAGTTGCACTAAGAATACTCACATTTAGGCATTGTGTGATGAATGGAGACATTATTGCATGATGTTCATACTTTCTATCTTGGTTGAATAGCAATTTGATGCAATTATAGTTGTGATCATTGATTCCTTGGTGGAGATTATCCGTAGCACCCCTTCCCCATTTGATACTTGAAGTGTGCTTAGTTTGCTACTTGTTCTAGCTTAATTCTTAGCCTTAATCTTAGTTCAATTGTAGACTGATTTTAATTCTTGCAATTGAGTAGTGTATTTGACACCAAAACCTTGCTTGCAACAATAGTCGTTGAAAACTTATGTCTTAGGACCTCATTGCATATCTTATCCCTTGGGTTCGATAAACTTGATTTGGTCTTAATAACTCTTACCCGATTATACCACAAACAAAATGGCGTCGTTGCCGAGGATATGTTTATGCTTTTAAAGTGAGACTTAGGATTAGTTGGACGTGGCTACTTGTTGCTTTGTGTTTTTATTTGTTTTGTTGTTTTTGTTTGAATTTGATACTTGCTATCTTGTGTAGATGGATGGATATGACTCATACGTGTGGAATCAAGGTTATTATCAAGATAGTATGGTTTATCCTCCACACTATGAAGGATTTGGCTAAAATAATGGGAGGAACTTTGAGGATAATTATCAAATGCCACAAGTTTTCTCTCATTATCAAGAGTGGGGAATCCATGATGTGAGGGCTACCTTGAAGGAGATGCTTGGGATGTTGTTGAAGAGATTTGAGGAAAATAACTCTAGATGTGAAGAAATGTTCCCCTTGTATGAGAACATTTATGAGACCAATGCAATGGTTGATGCAATGATAGATGGGAACATGGAGAGCACCAAAGCTCAATTCAATGTTCTAATAAGTCAACTCAAAGCTTTTCTATTCCAAGTTGAGAACATAACCATCATGGAGAATCATAAAGAAGAAGGGGAAGAAGAAAATGAAAATGAAGATGAAGAAGAAGAGAAATGGAAAGAGAAAGAGAAAGAAGAGGGTCCAAGCAAGAAGGATGTAATAGATAATTTCCTTGTTAAAAGTGATGGAGAGGAATGTCCATTGATGGACATGAGCAACAATGAACAAGAAAATCTAGAAGCATCGAATGAAGCATTGAAGAATGAAATGAGCATTTCTAAACCTTCAAATTCTTCAATTTGAGCTTTAATTGAGATTGATGCTTCTATTGATTTTATTTTACCTCTTGTGAACTTTGATTATAGGAAGGAAGTAATGAAGTGCTTGGACATCCTTGGAAAAAAGGAAGAACTGAGAAAAATGATGGTGCGAGAGAAAGAGGAGGATCCATCGTCTACCAATGTTGAGAACCTCCAAGATTTTGAAGCTCAAAGATTGAAGTATTGTGGCAAGGAGGACCGATATCCTTGGCCATTCCGATCGGAGGTGTTTAACACCTTGATCTCGAATCAAACGTCGTTCTTGATGAAGAACACGAAGAACTCTGGAAAGACTCTTTGAATCGCTCCACTTAATTTGTAGAGGTCAAAATCCGGTGTGTTCCAATGCTTTTTGTGTGTCTGGAATGGCTTAAATGAGACCCTATTATAGATGGTGAAAATCATAGGTTTGACGGGTGCGGCCCGAGGAACCGAGGAACATTCCCGGTATCTACTGATTTATGCTTCCATGATTTGATTTGTTGGGCTTTAGAAGCCCGATATGATTTATCAAGATTTAGAGGCCCAATATGATTTATTGGACTTTAGAGGTCCAATTTGGTTTATTAGGCTTTAGAGGCCTAATATGATTTATTGGATTTTAGAGGTTCAATTTGGTTTATTAGGCTTTAGAGGCCCAATATGATTTATTAGACATTAGGGGTCCAAATTGAGTTATCGGGCTTTAGAGCCCAATATGATTTGTTGGACTTTAGAGGTCCAAATTGAATTATCATGTTTTAGAGGCTTGAATTTTTTAATGGGCATTAGGAACCCAAATTAATTTATTAGACCTCAAATACTTGTATTGGGCCTCATTAATTTGACGGATCAATTAAATTATCAATTATTTATTATATTAGGAATTAAATGTATTTATATTCCTAGTAAATAATAAATTTAATTGACATTTAATATATAATTTCCACGTGTCGCTTTCTTGATTCGACAATTAAATTTTGCTTGCTTACAAATGCCCACTCGCACTTCGCTCACATCTTGTCTTCGATGTGGACAAATTACGAAATATTTTTGATTTTGTGTTTGTATTTAGACTTTTTGGAATTGTTCCTCATAAAAGTACCGCATCAATTAATAGGCCTAATTGTAATACCGGACCCAAATTGTGATTTATTTATTTACTTGCGTGAGTGTTATGTTATACTTAATTTTTCTTTCGAAAAGAGAAACTTCATTGTTATTCAAAATCTTCGATTTTGGGTAACGGATGAGCAGAACCGAACCGACGGTACTCTAGAAATCCTAATACCGATCGAACCGGTACTCGATAGTCGGAATGTAGATAATATACAAATTCAAAATAAGTGAAGAAACCGTTCGTATTAATAACACATGAGTTTTCTTTAGTCGCGAAAATTGGGCGAAAAACCCTAAAAATGCCGAATTTCGAATCTACCGAACAAAATCGAACCAACCGAGAACCGAATTAATAAAATAAGTTAAAAGCCTCTTTAATTACAAACTTTTAAGATTATAAAATTATTTAGTGATTAAACGAACGAAACGTAACTTCCGGAGCCCCGAAATTCCAAACGGAGCCCCATTTTTCAAGATCGAACCGCATGCCCTCGAGCGAGAAGGGGCCACCACAAGCCAAAGGCTTGTGGGGCCCACTATTTGGACGTCCAAGGGGAGGGTTTGCAGCCACTTTCAAGGGCCAACACACCAAGACAAAGTGTATTGACCCCAAGTACTTGTACCCCTCCTTTCCCATTAATTCTTGTCCTTCCCTTCCATCCCACCATCCACTTGCTTTGATCTTGACCCTCCATCTTTTCCCACATGCTCTTTTAAGTTGCTTGGGCACCACTTTTCTCCCCCTTATTCAAGTCATCAAAAGAAAGGAAGCATTCCTCTTCCCCTTCACCCCCATTTTCGGCCATCTTCACAAGGGAGGAGGAAAACCTTCTTCTTCTCCCAACTTTTCCCACATACACACATCCAATCCTCACCTCAAGCCATTTCTTCTTCCTTCAAGGTGCAAAGGAGTAGAGTCATTCCTAGGAAGAGCTTGAAGAAGACATTTGGCCCTAGCCTTTTTAAAGAAAGACTACAAAGGTGACCACACCTCAAACCTTAACTCTCTTCCTTAAAACTCTTAATGGAGAAAATGGCATGTGTTTTATTGAGGTCTTGTTTATTTCTTGGTAACATGTTGTTTTCATGAAAGAGTTGAAGGTTTCATGTCTTTTTTTGAAAGTGAGAATAAGTTTTTAAATATTCATAGTATGTAAATAGATGAACTACCTGTTTTCCCGTCAGAGGTTTAAGCTGAAACGTTTTCGTAACTTGAGGTTTTGGCATGTTTTACTGCATATTCTCAAAGTAGGACAAAATGGCTTTCGTTTGCCACTGGTCTCATGCATTTTGAAGTTATATTCAATAATCTATGAATTTTTGAAGTTAGTGTGACAATCTGTGACGTTTTTGTGACTCTTCGATTTTTTCTGGTATTCCTCACTTCGGTTATTATTTTTATAAAAATCAAAATAAAATACTAAATGATGTTAGATTCATTTCTGGATTTTTCCATGAATTTAGGAGTAGTCTAAATAGTTTTACAAAAATTATTTCTCTAGTTGGTACGTGACTGGGAAGGCAGAAATATTTCTATCCCTTTTCCAAGAACGAGCCAAAAACACCCTTTTCCCTTCGTATCTTGCCTAAAGTCAAAACTAAGGAAATGTTGGTGACTTCATAAGGTATCTACTGTAAAAATTTCATAATTTTCGGAAGTGTTTTAGTATTATTAAGAAAATTATTTCTATGGTGTCTCAACACTGAAAACTTTCTGGAACACTGTTTCGACCTAGAAAATAAATTCAAAACCCCAATTTTCGTATACCTTTTAATGAGACCATATTTTATGTGTGATATAAACTTCAAGAGAGTGTCTACTGTGCTTTTGCCAAATTTTTAGATGATTTATTTATATTTTAGAAAATGCCCCAAAGTCGAGAGTGGGCAGTCGGAAGTTGTCATAATGCTTGAATTACTATTTTTGAAAAGGTGTTTTCCATTTTTACGTGTCATACTTAGGAGCATGTTAGTAAGAGTCTTATATATATACATATATATTCTTGTGTCGAAAAATTAGAGTTCCAATAATTTACGACTAAAAGACAAAAGACGTATAAGTAATCAAAAGTCCTTTGGGACCAACGCACCGTATTTATTCCTCAATAAGAAACTAAAACCCAAAAGTTTTCTTTAGGAACGAGTACGCACCAAGTCGGTGATTTGCTCGGACGTTTTTCCCTTTCAAGTCATACTTTCGAGCTTCTTTTTAAGGTGGGTGGCACTAACCGTATTGCCTTTATTTATGTCATAGTTGAAATATCATTGCTAAATCATGTTTGATTTACGAGAGATGTTGGTATCGTCTCGGTTATTTTACGAGCGGAGGTGGTCCATCTCGGTTTACGAGCGATGTTGGTATCGTCTCGGTTGTTTAAGAGCGGAGGTGGTCCGTCTCATTTATGTTTTACGAGCGGATGTGGTCCGTCTCGGTTTATGAGCGATGTTGGTATCGTCTCGATTGTTTACGAGCGGAGGTGGTCCATCTCATTTATGTTTTACGAGCGGAGGTGGTCCGTCTCGGTGTTTACTTTTCTGTAAAAATATGATTGATGTGTATGATATTAAATCGTATGCATGATAGCGTGCGGGCTACCCACACCGAGAAATTCAAATTCTCATGCCCTTTTTAAATATTTTTCAGTGAGCCGATGGAGTACCGGGAGCAGCAGAGACTCGGCCTTCCCCGCCATATAATATTTGAATGCTTAAACGCTTTTATTTTCCCGTCTGCAAATTTTAGACTCCTATCTCGCTTTTGCTAAAACTTAGACTCACAATACTTTCTCCGCCGCTACGGTTAATTACGCTCTTGTTTTAATGATTAGGATTTTAATTTGATGCTGAATACTTTAAGTTAAGAATCATTCAATTGTTTTCTTCTATCTTTTCCTTTATCAATTCCTTTTCTTAAAAAAAAAAAAATTGTCTTACTTTTCCCTTTCACTAAGTGACAACTCGAATTTGGATAAGTAAGTGAAACTATCTGGATTCGGGCGTTACGGTGGTATCGAGCTTAGGCTCAAAACTTCGGACCAAATGAAATTTTTATGCGAAAAGAAAGTTTTATTCAAAATTTTTCGTGCTCTTACTTGTAAAAATTTTATCATAAGTGTTAAGACTTAGTTAGGACGGTGTGGGAAGGAAGTTCGCCGCCGCAAAATGTAACTCCGAGGTACAAAGTTTCTTGCTTTCCTTTTAAGTATACATTTGTGAATGTTTCATAAGAATCGTAGTATGGACTCAAAAAAAAATGTGAAAGTAGTATGCTTGACGATGAAATCCTAACATGTGTGAGGTGTGTGATTTTAGATCTTGTGTATATGTGTATTGGGCGCTATATATGTACCTCTACTACATATAGCTATATATATATATTTTTTTCTCTCTCTTTTCCTTAGCACCGTTAGAATCCTTGACTTAGAACTCCTTTTACGAAACTTAGGACTCGATGGACTACGCACACGGATACGTTATAATACGACAGTGCTAGGAACGAGCTACCATCGACTTTACGCACCATTTTCCGGATATGAGAGATATTGTAGAGCTTGAGGGCCACCGTGACTCGAGACGACCGCGATCTGTCGGTTGCGGCCGGCCTTGCGACACGAGTTCGCGAAACACGCTACTACTATTTTCGATCGCATACAGAATGCGACTCACGCTACTACTACCCCGTACGCCTTACTCGTACATCCGCGAGCTACACTATGAGATCGGGGCAGCCTTAGAGGCTTGCGAGGAGTCACGGAGGGCGACTTATCGCAGCTCTCCACTTACGAGCAAAGGCGCTGCGATCTATGCGATTGACCGAAGAACGTAGACCTCGAGGTCGAGAAAGCAGAAGAAACCGAGGGAGCAACAGGAGAAAGTTGATCACTTGAGGGAGAAGCGATCACAGATTGTGGAAAGGTTGGAGTACTACCGCCAGACGCAAAGGGAGCTCGGGAGGAGGCGCGCAATCTATGGGAGGAGAGTGGATTTTCGGGTGGGCCGGATGAGACCGACCGTGCGAAGAGAGAGTCCCCATCCTCGCCGACGAGGGATCCGTAACCGGACCAGCCGGGACCGATCGAGACCCTAGCCGCCCTGGGCCCAGCAAGATCCGTAGGATCTAGGCTTTCTCCATTGTTTTTGTTTCTTAAGTTCCTTGTAGTATCTAGACCGGTAGATAGAGGCTTAGCATGAACCTTTTATTGTTATTTTTGATGTATGTACTTCGGGTTGTAGGATTACCTCCCGTGATTTTCATTATCTATATATCTTTGTCGTGTGATTCGTATTGTATGATTCACTTTATTCTATCCGCTTACTTTTACTCAATTATTGTTTGATGATGTGCGTCGCTAGTTCCCTAACTTACGAAAGATAGAGTTCGCAACTGTGTTCTTTGAGCTAGACAAGATGCGTCCGATTCCGAAGACTCCAATTGTATAAGCGGTGCTAGCGAACTATCAATTCGACATAATTGGGTTCTCGTTTTTGAATTTGATCATACCTATCTATATGTAATAAATATTCTTTTCTCTCTCGCACCTAATTAGGATGGACACCGGATAGAATCTAATCTTCACATCCTTAAGATGAAAGATTTCGACTTAATTTTGGGAATAGGCGGCTTGTTAGGCATAAAGCGACTATAAGATGTGCAAGCCGAGAATAGACTTTGAGGATAAAAATGGACAACGTTACCCTTTTCGTGGAACTCGAGCCAAGTCCGGGATTCGGGTAATCTCTACGATGAAAGCCAAGAAGCTTTTACGTAAAGAAGGATGCAAATGATACTTAGTCAACGTCGCAGTAGTAAAGAAAGATGAAAAGATGCTAATAAATGTACCCGTTGTGAGAGAATACCCGGATGTGTTTCCAGAGGAATTGTCAGAGTACCGCCCGATCGATAGATAGAATTCTCCATCGAATTGACACCGGGAGCTGCGCTGTGTCAAAGGCACCGTGATCGAATGGCACTAAGGGAGCTAGAAGAGTTGAAAGAACAACTCCAAGAACTCCTGGAGAAGAAATTCATCAGGCCCAGCGTTTCACCACAGGGAGCACCTCGTTCTATTCGTAAAGAAGAAGGATGGAACTCTCAGAATGTGCATCGACTATAGAGGGTTGAATCGGTGACCATCAAGAACAAGTACCCTCTGCCAAGTATTGAGGACTTGTTCGATCAATTGAAGAATGCCAACGTGTTTTCGAAGATCGATTTGAGGTCTGGCTATCACCAATGAAGGTCAAGGAGAGTGATATCCCAAAGACGGCCTTCGGGGACTCGATATGGACACTACGAGTTTACGGTGATGCCTTTTGGAGTAACAAACGCTCCGACTATATTCATGGATTTGATGAACCGGGTGTTCCACCAATACCTAGATCAATTTGTCATTGTGTTCATCGATGACATACCGATATACTCCAAGAACAAAGACCAACACGAAGAACACCTCAGGATTGTTTTAGAAACAATGAGACGTGAAAAGTTATATGAAAAGTTCAGCAAGTGTGAGTTTTGGATCGACCGAGTTATGTTTTTGGGACACATAATCTCATCTAAGGGGATTGAGATGGACCCCGCAATGTTAGAAGCCATAATGGACTGGAAGACCCCAACTAATGCCAACGAAATAAGAAGTTTTCTTGGATTAGCGGGATACTATAGGAGATTCATCCAGGACTTCTCACGAATTGCAAAACCCCGACGCACCTAACCAAGAAGAACCAAAAATTTGCTTGACGCCCTGCATGTGAGGAAAGTTTCCAAGAGCTCAAGAAGAAATTAACTTCTTCACCGGTGTTAACTATCCTCGATGGAACCGAGGGATTTGTGATATACACCGATGCATCCTTGTCTGGTTTGGGATGTGTCATTATGCAACATGGAAAGGTCATTGCATACGCGTCACGACAATCGAAGACCCACGAATGTAACTACCCAACACACGACTTGGAATCGGCTGCGTAGTTCATGCTCTAAAGATCTCGGAGACACTACCTTTACGGGGAAGTGCGAGATCTACAGAGACCATAAGAGCTTGAAGTATTTCTTCACACAAAAAGAGTTAAACATGCGCCAAAGGAGATGGCTCGAGCTAGTGAAGGACTATGATTGCACGATCCACTACCACCCCAGGAAAGCGAATGTTGTGGCCGACGCCTTGAGTAGGAAGGGAATTGCGATACCAACGCCATGCCAACAGGACAAATGGCACTAACCAGGGGACTTTGCTCGAATGAACCTAGAGTTCACTAGACAATGTTACAGATGCCGTGATTTATGCTATCACGCTACAACCAACCCCGAGAGAGAGGCTCGAGACGCTCGAGAAAGGATAAATTCCTCGAAGGAATGAGATTCTCGAGTTGAGAAGGGAACCATCAAAGGCTTTACCTTGAGCATCGATGGAACCCTAATGTTCGAAGGACGAATTTGTGTGCCAAAGGACGAGGGACTAAGGGATGAAATTCTGAAAGAAGCACACAACACTCCTTACTCCGTTCACCCCGGAGAGACGAAGATGTACCGGGACCGAGGGAGACTTTTGGTGGAGGGGTATGAAAAGGACGATAGCCCACTTCGTAAGGAAATACTCCGACTCCGCCAACAAGTCAAAGTCAACCATCGCCGACCGTCCGGGCTACTTCACCCTTTAGAAATACCCGAGTGGAAATGGGAAAATATCACCATGGATTTCATCGGAGTTTTCCCAAGACCGTAAGGAATCATGATGCTATTTGGGTAGTTGTAGATAGACTTACCAAAACCGCGCACTTCATACCCATGCGCATGACTTATTCCTTAGACAAACTAGCCCGATTGTACATAGAGCAAATTGTTAGGCCGCACGGTGTACCAGTTTCGATTGTTTCCGATAGAGATCCTCGCTTCACCTCTAAGTTTTGGAAGAGCCTGCAGCAAGCCTTGGGAACGCAATTAAACTTCAGCACCATTTACCACTGCAGTCAGACGGACAAATGAAAGAACCATTCGACTTTGGAGGATATGTTGAGGGCATGTGCCATGGATTTCGAAGGAAACCGGGAGACTCACCTACCACTTGTGGAATTCGCCTACAATAACAGCTACCAAGCTACAATTCAAATGTCACCCTTTGAGGCACTTTACGGGAAGAGATGCGAGATCACCCATTTGTTGGGACGAAATAGGAGTTCGTAAGATTTTAGGGCCGTAACTTGTGGAACAGTCGGTGGAAATTGTTTCTCGGATTAAGGAAAGGATCAAGGCTGCACAAGACCGTCGAAATCGTACGCTGATACTCGCCGGAAGGATCTACATTTCAAAGTTGGGGAAAATGTATTTCTCAAGGTAGCACCAATGAAAGGATTGATCCGCTTTGGAAAAAGAGGAAAACTCAAAACCCCGCTACATCGGACCTTTTGATATACTAGAGAAGGTTGGAGACGTAGCTTATCGCTAGCTCTACCCCGACCTATCCCAAGTACACAACGCTTTTCCATGTTTCTTCAATCAGGAAGTATGTAGGTGACCCGAGCACATTATCAACTTCAGAGACTTAGAATTGGGACGAGACCCGACATATGGAGAGACACTGCGAAAATCCTAGGAAGAAAAATGCACAAACTTAGGAATCAAGAAATTCTTTCGAAAAGAGAAACTTCATTGTTATTCAAAATCATCGATTTTGGGTAACTGAGGAGCGTAACCGAACCGACGCATTTCTAGAAACCCTAATACCGATCGAACCGGTACTCGATAGTCGGAATGTGGATAATATACAAATTCAAAATAAGTGTAGAAACCGTTCGTATTAATAACACAGGAGTTTTCTTTTAGTCGCCGAAAATTGGGCGAAAAACCACTAAAAATACCGAATTTCAAATCTACCGAACAAAAATCGAACCAACCGAGAACCAAATTAATAAAATAAGTTAAAAGCCTCCTTAATTACAAACTTTTAAGATTATAAAATTATTTAGTGATTAAAAGAATGAAACGTAACTTCATGCCGCTTCAAATTCCAAACGGAGCCCCGCTTTTCAAGATCGAACCGCACGCCCGATCAGAAGGGCCACCACAAGCCAAAGGCTTGTGGGGCCCACTATTTGGACGTCCAAGGGGAGGGTTTGCAGCCATTTTCAAGGGCCAACACACCAAGACAAAGTGTGTTGACCCCAAGTACTTGTACCCCTCCTTTCCCATTAATTATTGTCCTTCCCTTCCATCCCACCATCCACTTGCTTTGATCTTGACCCTCCATCTTTTCCCACATGCTCTTTTAAGTTGCTTGGGCACCACTTCTCCCCTTATTCAAGTCATCAAAAGAAAGGAAGCATTCCTCTTCCCCTTCACCCCCATTTTCGGCCATCTTCACAAGGGAGGAGGAAAACCTTCTTCTTCTCCCAACTTTTCCCACATACACACATCCAACCCTCACCTCAAGCTATTTCTTCTTCCTTCAAGGTGCAAAGGAGTAGAGCCATTCCTAGGAAGAGCTTGAAGAAGGCATTTGACCCTAGCCTTTTTAAAGAAAGACTACAAAGGTGACCTCACCTCAAACCTTAACTCTCTTCCTTAAAACTCTTAATGGAGAAAATGACATGTGTTTTCTTGAGGTCTTGTTTATTTCTTGGTAGCATGTTGTTTTCATGAAAGAGTTGAAGGTTTCATGTCTTTTTTTTTGAAAGTGAGAATAAGTTTTTAAATATTCATAGTATGTAAATAGATGAACTACCTGTTTTCCCGTCAGAGGTTTAAGCTGAAACGTTTTCGTGACTTGAAGTTTTGGCATGTCTGACTGCATATTCTAAAAGTAGGACAAAATGGCTTTTGTTTGCCACTAGTCTCATGCATTTTGGAGTTATATTCAATAATCTATGAATTTTTGAAGTTAGTGTGACAATCTGTGACGTTTTTGTGACTCTTCGATTTTTTCTGGTATTCCTCACTTCGGTTATTATTTTTATAAAAATTAAAATAAAATACTACATGATGTTAGCTTCGTTTCTGGATTTTTCCATGAATTTAGGAGTAGTCTAAATAGTTTTACAAAAATTATTTCTCTAGTTGGTACGTGACTGGGAAGGCAGAAATGTTTCTATCCCTTTTCCAAAAACGAGCCAAAAACACCCTTTTCCCTTCGTATCTTGCCTAAAGACTAAGAAAATGTTGTTGACTTCATAAGGTATCTACTGTAAAAATTTCATAATTTTCGGAAGTGTTTTAGTATTATTAAGAAAATTATTTCTATGGTATCTCAACACCGAAAACTTTCTCGAACACTGTTTCGACCTAGAAAATAAATTCAAAAACCCAATTTTCGTATACCTTTTAATGAGACCATATTTTATGTGTGATATACACTTCAAGAGAGTGTCTACTGTGCTTTTGCCAAATTTTTAGATGATTTATTTATATTTTAGAAAATGCCCCAAAGTCGAGAGTGGGCGGTCGGAAGTTGTCATAATGCTTGAATTACTACTTTTTAAAAGGTGTTTTCCATTTTTACGTGTCATACTTAGGAGCATGTTAGTAAGAGTCTTATATATATACATATATATTCTTGTGTCGAAAAATTAGAGTTCCAATAAAATACGACTAAAAGACAAAAAGACGTATAAGTAATCAAAAGTCCTTTGGGACCAACGCACCGTATTTATTCCTCGATAAGAAACTAAAACCCAAAAGTTTTCTTTAGGAACGAGTACGACCGGTCGGTGATTTGCTCGGACGTTTTTTCCTTTCAAGTCATACTTTCGAGCTTCTTTTTAAGGTGGGTGGCACTAACCGTATTGCCTTTATTTATGTCATAGTTGAAATATCATTGCTAAATTATGTTTGATTTACGAGCGATGTTGGTATCGTCTCGGTTGTTTTACGAGCGGAGGTGGTCCGTCTCGATTTATAAGCGATGTTGGTATCGTCTCGGTTGTTTAAGAGCGGAGGTGGTCCGTCTCATTTATGTTTTACGAGCGGAGGTGGTCCGTCTCGGTTTATGAGCGATGTTGAAATCGTCTCGGTTGTTTATGAGTGGAGGTGGTCCGTCTCATTTATGTTTTACGAGCGGAGGTGGTCCGTCTCGACGAGCGCTGGTGGTCCGTCTCGGTGTTTACTTTTCTGTAAAAATATGATTGATGTGTATGATATTAAATCGTATGCATGATAGCGTGCGGGCTACCCACACCGAGAAATTCAAATTCTCATGCCCTTTTTAAATATTTTTCGGTGAGCCGATGGAGTCTGGGAGCAGCGGTAGACTCGGCCTTCCCTCGCCATATAATATTTGAATGCTTAAACGCTTTTATTTTCCGTCTGTAAATTTTAGACTCCTATCTCGCTTTTGCTAAAACTTAGACTCACAATACTTTCTCCGCCGCTACGGTTAATTATGCTCTGTTTTAATGATTAGGATTTTAATTTGATGCTTTGAATACTTTAAGTTAAGAATCATTCAATTGTTTTCTTCTATCTTTTTCTTTATCGATTCCTTTTCCTTAAAAAAAAATTTGTCTTACTTTTCCCTTTCACTAAGTGACGACTCGAATTTGGATAAGTAAGTGAAACTATCTGGATTCGGGCGTTACACTAATGTTCTTAATTGATTTGGGCTAAGCGAGACTTAAAAAAAAGTGTGCATCGACCAACTTAGATAATAGATATTTAATATTATCAAATTACTGAATTTCCGTGTTAGTTCTCTTATTTGTATCAATTTGAAAATTTTGAATTCTCGCATATAATATCGGCTTCTATATATATTATTCTTTAGTCCCAAGTAATATAATTTTTTTCATTCATATCAAATAAGATCATATCAAAGTGTGTCACCAACTTGGTCGTATCTATCAACAAGATTTATCATATCATTTCAAATACTCTAATTCCAGCTCCGTATAAAGGACCATTGTACATGCTCTTTTTCATCACAATCTATACGTAGAGAATTGAAAAGGAGCAGGTAATTGACTTTGCTTTTATTGCTTTTCATCTTTTCTTTTTGTATTTGACATTAACTCAATCAAATTTCACAGAGTTTGTGCTACACATATTCTTCTCAGCAAACATCAACACAAACTTAAAAAGAAGGTAACATTTTCCTTATATTATAGCCTATTTTTGTTACTTTTCTTTGTGTTTTTCTTCCAGTGTATAGGAACACAAAAATAATACAAAGATTGCAATTGGTCGATAACACCACTATCACCGCCTTTATGTTCATTGCCACTACAACTAGTTCATGCCACTACAACCATCGTTTCATGCCGTAACTACCGGGTTCATGCCACCGCAACTACCGTTTCATCTCATTCGCCATTCATATTACCACAACTATAATATTCGATTCGTGCCACTACGACTACGTCTATGGGCATTTTATCGAACGGGTTGTGTGTATGGACAACACATACCCGGACGGTCAGTCAATGAGAGACACTCCTCTCGCCAACGCTCACTCTAGCGTGGTGATTCTAGACGGTGGAGTGGGTGTCTCATGGCGGCCGTTGCCGGACGCCGAATCTAGGCAGTGGCGTTGGTTACTAGCGGCATTTGCGAGAGGGGTGACACAGCATCGCCCATCGGCAGAGGCGGCACAACGATGACCTTTATGTCGCTGAACCAACTATGGTGGCGGCGAGTCAAAATGTTGGTCGCTGGACACGGATGGCGGCGACATGGTGGCTTTTCACTATTGGTGGGAAAGGACGGAGATCTGAGCGGAGAAGCGACGCTACTCGGATGGTCGCGCGTTGCGGTGTGCATCATTCGGGCGTTAGCAGCGGTAATCCTCTAGCCACAGGCGTCATTAGCTTCACGGCGGTGCGGCTACTTGGGCCGACGGTGTTCGCAAGAGAGTGGTGCGGGCGGTCCTTCGACAGAGGCGGCTTGTCATTCACGGTTTGTTGGTCCGAGATTGAGTGATTAAAAACTTGACTTAGTTGTAATACCCAAGAATATCAATCACCATTGGTAAATTAAATTTTCATAAGAAACAATTATAATATTAATTATTAATATTTTTACTTTTATTTATATTATATTTTATTTTTGAAAGAGTCTTATAAGATTAATATTTTTATTAATATTAATAAAATATATAGTTCCCTTCCTTTCGAAAATTCAAAATTTTAAATTAAGAATCTTATCTTTTAATGTAAGATTTTGTAGATCCAATTCCCTGTTTATCTCAACAAAAATATCTTCTCCACTTATTTTTATAAATCACACGGTCATCTCTCAAGATAAACGCACAAAAATTATTTCTCTCCATTAACGTAAATTCAAGTTTTCTCTTTGGAGCATCAAAATAATTTCTTCTCTCAATTCCTTGTTGTTTCGGTAACACCTTATCCTTACCTCTTTTGTTGAATTTGATAAACAAATTATATTTATTCATACTCTCTAATTAATTATGGTTTCCATGTTAATATAATTTTCATATTTTGCAAAGTGCAAGTTTATATGTACATATGTGTCAACGTATAAGTATACATACATATATTTATATTTTTTTAAAAAAAGTTATTGTTGATAGTTTATACGGACGTGGGTTACTAATTCAAGAGTTGTGAATCATTATTTTCTTATCTTATTTTGAGTTTAAATAAATAAATAAAAAAAAGGCATTAACCTTGATTAGTGAATGATCGGGCGATGCTTTGATTACTTAAATCATTTTATTAAATATACATAAACATATTTATCGGCAATTTGGGGTTGTCATTCCCATTATGATTATTATTAGTATTATTATTATATTAGTATTATTAATATTATTATTGTTTTATTTTTAATAATAAAGAATAACTGGACTAGTATTGATGTTATATCCTCGTATATTTATTACATGAAGACATCTTTTAAAAATCAAAATTTCCAACTCTTACGTGTGTTTTTAATTTGACCGGTGTCATTCTTAAAGCTTTTGTTAAGATACTAAATATTCATTAAATACCAATATAATAAGACTAAGACTTATAAATTTAATAAATTCATAACACTAAAATAAGTTTATTAATTATTATTTTTAGGTGCCAACGAGACCACGCTCTAGAACATTTACTAAGGATAATCAAGGTTTAAGGTGGGGTTTCTTACTCGCGTATTTGCTTTGTCACTTTTAAATGTTCATGTAGATTTAATTGTTGCTTGCTACATCATACTACGTTCACATATTACATACGTTATTTGGTTACTTCGACGGTAAGGTCGTTGTAACTGCGGGGACTACGGTCCTGGAGGGAAAGCTCCTTGGAGGCAACTCCACCGTATACTGATTAGCGTGCCAATATATTGACACATTACATAATATGCATGTTGTGTGAGTTAATAATTTTATTTATATGTGATATTTAATTGTAACAAAGGGACCTCACCGAGCTAGTGGTTTGCTCACCCCAATACTCTTAACATATTTTTGATTGATGGAGTTGTGGTGGAGGGATGGTGGATGCGGTACATGCCAAATGAGATATTTTATCATTTTTTCTTATGTTTCTATTTGCTTTAGAGTCGTATTGACTCAAACATTAGTTGTCACATCACTATCAACATTTTTTTATTCTTAAACTTATCTCTTTGGAAATTTAATTTAGCTATACATCTATCAAAATAGTTTTGCATGTAATTCTTTAATTTATTTCCTGCAAGGTTTTATTAAAGTTTTTTTCCAAAATTGGGGTGTGACATTAGTACACCTCCCAGAGATAATCTAGAAGGGGGTTGAATAGATTATCTAATTTTTCAAATTCAGATTATCTATTCAAGATATCAAAGTCGAGCAATGGTAACAATTTTAGACTCAATCTTTTTAGGATAAAAACAATCGAAGTTAAACTGAAATTGATTTGTTTTGAACAAGTGATTATCAATAGATAAGTAAAAACAGTAAGTAAAGAACACAGGGATTTATAGTGGTTCGGATCAAGTGATCCTACGTCCACTCTCCTTCTTCAACTTGAAGAAGGGCCTTGACTCACTTACTTGCTTACTTACTTACGAGATTACAAATACAACGATGTGAAGATCTTCTTCCTCAATCTATCTTCAATCTATCAAAGTATCTAGAAAACTAGTAAGATACGGTGCGGGAAGTTTGAAGATATACAAGAGAGTGTTCTATAAACACTTAGAAACTTATGAAAACTCTTTGGAAAACTTGTGAGTGCTTTTGAGATCGTGAATATTGTATTGTGAATGCTAAGAGTTCTTTTCGTAAGCTGTGCTTACTTCTATTTATAAGCCTCGTGAGACGGTTAGTTTGTTGTAACAAACTAAAAACCGTCCAACAAACGTATCTTGAAAACCGTCCTTGACTTCAAATTTGATCTTTAGCTAGTCGTCTGCGGTGACTTGGTGAAGACTTGTCTTTCTTATTCTACTTAGTTGGTCTTGACTAGGGGTGGAAAATCGTGTAATTGTGTCGTTTATCGTGTCGACATGATAACGACACGACACGATAAGGTGAAACACGAACACGATCCGATATGGATACGTGTCGGCACGCATTTCTGAACACGAAAATTTTCGTGTTAACACGCGATACGACACGATAAGGACACGATAATATTAAAACTAAAAATATAATCTAAAATTTTAAAATTTTAGACACGATAATGACACGATAATGATACGATAAGGACACGATAATATTTAAAATTTTAGATTTTAAAATGCTTAATTAAAAATTTTAAAATTTATATCATATTGTATTGTTGTCATCGTATGCGTGTCATTAACATGTTACTATCATATACATATTAGTGATTCACTAACAGGTTAACAGTTGCTAATGGGTTAATGTGTAACTGTTAATTTTATCGTGCTTAACGGGTTGACACGACACGAACACGAACATGACACGAAATTTTCGTGTCCTTATCAGTCGACACGATAAGAACACGAACACGATAAGCCCAAACACTAACCCGCAATTTCCGTGTCGTTTTCGGTGGTATGCGAAATTGCCACATCTAGTCTTGACCTCATCTTGAGCTCTTCATTATTCTCTCCAACAGATAACTTCTTCAAGATCTTCTTGAGATGACCTTCTCTTTCTTGAACTTAGCCGACTACACTAACTCTGCACAGTCCGATCACCTAGCACTAGTGTTCATTACATCATTTGTTCTAAACATACTCAATTGGTCATCTTATTTACATGAGCTTATCTTAGTCTATACACTTTAACTCATCAAAACTACTTCGATCTAACAATTTCCCCCTTTTTGATAAAGTTAAAACTACAAGAAAGAAACAAACTCACAAGCTGGTGTTAGTCAAGATTATTCAAAATAATCGAGATAAGCATATTTAAGCACATAAGCATTTTATTTCGAGATACGTTACGGTGTCTTTGTCGCACCTAAAAATATATAAAATCTCAAACCAACCTACTAATGTAGTAGGGCAAGTAAGGGGTCGATCCCACGAGAAACAAAGTAATTTAATTGAAATAATTCGTGTGAATTAAACGGTAAAAATAGGGGGATTGGTTCCGACTATAATATTCACTAAAATAAAAATGCAACAAATTAAATTATAACGAATTACGATGGTTTGAGTAAACAATATGTGGAACAATCTAGCCCTCGGATAGCTTCCCTTTGAACGGTTTTCCTAACTCAAATTAATAACTACGACTATTCAAATTCTTACTCGAATCTTTTCCCTAAACTAGTAGTATGACCAAACTAATTCGAATAATTTCTTAAGTTTAATTATTCGGAAAGTACGACCCCCGATTAATCTATCCCAGAACAATCCTAAAACATGTATTCGAGATTAATCTCTAGAATGCATTCACCCTAAATGATAGGAAAAATTAAGCTATGAAAACGAAACGTTTGAATCATATAACTTAAATATTATTATTGCCTAGAGTGATCTACCCTAGTTGCTACCATATCACAAAATTGTACAATTACGAATTACATTATGTGAATTAGCTAGAGATGAATAATAAATAAATTGGGGTGATCAATCCTAATTAATCCGTCATTCAAAACATGCAATACATAAGATCAAATAATAATAAAATCGAGACAAGAATTGAAATAGAAACGTTCATACTAATTCGCAAGAAAATCAAACCGTTCAAAGTTCCGCATCCTCGTACTAGAAAATAAAAACTTAGCTACTAAACATGATTAAAAACACCAAAAATAATAAAAATATTAAAATCCTTACAACTTGTCTTCACAAAAATATAAAACTCTCAGTTCTCCTTCCCGAATTCTCCCGAGAAACTCTGCGTAACCTTTACGCCTATTCTTCCTTTCCTCTTTCTCTTCTCTCCTTTTCTTTGTCCAGTTCATCCCTTTTTCCTTTTGACTTTTTTTTTAATAAGGAGGTTATCAAATCTTCCTTTATTTCACTCAATTAAAGCTGTTGATTTGCTCTTTCAAATATGGCATGTTTGACCTTGACACTCACTTTGCCTCCCGGTTCCCAACGTTATTCAATTTACCCGTAATTGATATAAAAATACAAATCAAAGTAAGTGACGACAAAAAAATAATAAGCGAGAATTACTAAAAATTGTGCTAGAAATTGATAATTAAACAACCAATAATAGCATATAATTTACGCACAATTAACCACTTATCAAATCCCCCACACTTAAGCTTTTACTTGTCCTCAAACAAACACTACACACTGTTCAAGCAAAAACAGCTTAAGACACTCTTCTATTTCCCTAGCTACTGAATTCCCAAGCCAAACTCATGTATCACGTGCCTATCAAAATAATTACAACTTATACTCACAATCAATCACGAGAATCTCATCCACTCTTAGCTACTCAAGTCATCTCCAAAACTCCCTAACAACTTGTTCTCAAATAAATTATTTCCGGTCTTTCTTCAAAGTAAAAATCGAGTGGTGCCTAACTCCTTTATTTTTCTTTTCTTTTCTTTTCTTTTCTTCTTTTTCTTTTTTTTCGATTTTCAAATGAGGGCTCGCGGCTCCGCACTACTCTCGGGTTTTAGCTCTTTTCGTGTTCTTTTTTCTTTTTTTTTTGAATTGAGCCCCCAAGAGCGGCAACCGTATCGGCCCCTCGTTATTTTTTTCACAATTCTTCAACTAGAACTCCTTTTATTTATTTTTTCCTCCAACCACACATTTATTATTTTCAACTTTAGGCACCAACCCAAACTTCACTTTTCAAAAGACCAAAACAACTACCAAGAACAAATTATCAAGTTGTAATGGCAAAGCCAAGCAACTAACAATCGACTTCAATTCTATGACTAACACATGAATACAAATGCAATCACCAATCAAGACATGTAATTCACGTTTTCAGCATATTTAATAGAAAAAATCAGCAGCTACATCAATGCCAAGTGCTCAACTATCATGCTCGAACTCCACAAAAGTACACCAACATGGCACAACAGAGCCACAAGACACAAGAAACACCAAAAATAAATAGAAATAGCCATGAATCAAAGCTATCAAAGCCCCCACACTTAAACAGTGCTAGTCCCTAGCACAAATGTACAATCAAAACAACTTGCACCATAAAGAAATACATAAAAAGTGGAGCGGGGTTACGGGTGCGGCTGGCGTGGCGGCCATGGAGAGCGGCAGCGGTGGCGGTGGGGTTTCGGTCGACAGAGGAAAATAAAATCGAGAGGGTTTATTTGCAGGCCCCTTTTTCTTAAATTAACTCATAGGCCTTCTCGGTTGACTCTAGACCTTTGTACTCCCCATTTAATTTAGGCTCTAAGTAGGATCTGAGAACAATAAAAACAAAACCAAGCAAGAAAAATAATTAAACCCACAAATAAAAATAAAACAACGGAAAATTAAAATAAGTAATATTAAAATAAAATATTGGGTTGCCTCCCAATAAGCACCTTTTTTATTGCCGTTGGCTTGACATAAGAAACTTATTTCAACTAATTTTGCCCATGTATGTGTACTTCAAGTGTTTAAGAGGTGGCTTCATCTCAAGCTCCGGTTCCTCAATGGCCTTGGCTCTTTTATCTTCCCCTTGCAGATTAAGCATGGATTTTTCCAATAACCAATTCCTGCAATCAACCTCGAAAACTTCTGCACAATGGGCTCAACAATACTCACGTAAAAAAAGCAGTCGAGACTCATTAGGGAATTTCATAGCATCAAATTAGACATGTTCAAATCGAAACCGAACCGCCGGTTCGAAACCGATTTTTCAGTTTGAAACCGCGGTTTGGCCGAACTGCGGTTTCGGTTTCAAAACCGGACCGGAACCGATTTTTAGACGGTCGGTTTCGGTTTAGGGATTGCAAAATTGAAAATCGAGTTAACCGAATCGCCGGTTTTGCGGTTAAACCCGGCGATTTTCGGTTTTCCTTTTTTTTTAAATTCGAAATTTTAAACGGATGGATCGATGAGTTGACCGTTGGAGATCAACGGCCCGGATCGATCGACCATTGGATGGAAGACGGTTTGAACCGAAATCGGCGGTTTGGTGGTCAAAGCTGCCGGTTTTGACCATTGGATTTCAATTTTTTAAAATTATATTTCACACATCTATAAATACCCCCACCCTCTTCTCATTTTTTCCACACCAATTCTTACTCTCTTACTCTTCAATTCTCAATTCATACTCTCAATTTCAATTATTATACTTATATTAGTTACTTACTTATCTATTTATATACTTATATTATAATTATACTCAAATTATTATTATATATTTATATTCTTATATAGTTATATTATATACACTACACTTATTATATTATATATATTTATACTTATTATACACTTATATACTCCTATTCTTATATACACTACACTTATTATATTCTTATACTCCTATTTATATACTCAAATTATTATTATACATTTATATAGTTATATTTATATGCACTTATATCAACCGAAAATGTTTCCAAAGAAATCATCTTCTTCAAAGAGCAAAGGCAAAGCTTCCACCTCCGGTTCTCAACCATCTCTTCCTCCTCCTCCAATTTTTGATCTTGAAGATGATCGCAATGCTATTCGCGAAACTCTTGGTGTTGGTTACGAAGATTATATATTTTCGGATGAGGAGGATCAACCCGCCACCACTCAAACTCAAATGCCCCCACCACGACCACGGCGAGTCCCCGCCTCTACTCAAGAAGAAAGTGACGATCAAGAAGAAAATCCAACTCCGGATTCAAACCAATCAAAAAGGTTTTGAAGTCCATGACTTTTGTTCATCACTTTAAGAAGAATTATGTGGGGAAAGATTCAAAAGGGAGGGACAAGTTCGAGGCAATTTGCAACTATTGTGGCATGAAATATTCATTCATAAAGGGGAGCAGGTTATGGAACGTTGAATAGCCACACAAAGACGAAGCATCCGGCAGAGTGGGGAATTGCAACGAGCCAAACACAACTTTCAAGTCACGGATTTACCAAGTCCTTCGGTGGTGGAGTTCAAGGTGAGGTAAGTACTTCTAACCCTAATATTTGGAAATATGATCAAATTGCTTATAGAAAACTTTAGGCTAAAATGATATGTGTTCAACATCTTCCTTTTAGTACTCCCGATAATTTTATGTGGTCCGAAATGGTTCAACTTGGTCTTCAACCTTGCGCAAAAATAGTTTACGTTCTACTTGCACTCGTGATGTTGCTAAAGTTGTTGGGGAATATAAATATGCTTTGATTAACCGTTTTGCCGATTTTGATGGTAAAGTTTCAATTTGTGCTGATATTTGGAATGATAATTTTCAAAAACATTCTTATATTGGTGTTACTTGTCATTGGATTGATGATTCTTGGACTTTAAATAAAAGATTAATTGCGTATAAAGATTATGATACCGAACACTCCGCCGTTAATATTAGAGACAAATTGCATGATATTTTGAATATGTATGTTTTGACACATAAAGTTTTTTTCCATTGGTTTTGATAATGCTAGTGCTAATACCGCTAGTATTGAAGATTTGAAGGCGATTTGTCAACCGTGCCTTGGAGGTAAGTTTTTCATATTACATGTATGTGTCATATTTTGAATTTATGTGTTCAAGATGGTTTGCATGCTTTAAGAGAACAAATTGCTCCTATTAGAGATGCTATTTATTATATGACTCGTCGTTCTAGTTTAATGAAAAAATGGAAATTTTTTGTAGAAATAACAACGTGCATCCAAAAAAATTTCTCTTGATGTTTCTACACGTTGGAATTCTACCTATATATTATTAAATGAGTCTAATGAATATAAATTGCATTTATGTATTTTTTTGCTAATGAAAATATTGGTTTTCATTTATATCCTCAATATTGGGATCCTTGCGTGAAAATATGTGAAATTTTGGGTATTTTTAATGATGCTACTTATGCGATGTCTAAATTTATGAGCCTACTAGTCATATTGCAGTTAATTATTGTCTACAAGTTTTTAGTGTTTTACGTGAAAATTTGCATGATCCTATGTTGCATTCTAGCGTGCTTTCTATGATGGAAAAATGGACAAAATATTTTCACGAAATTCCCGATTTATTTTTAGTTGCTAAAGTGTTTGATCCTACGTTTAAATTAGATGGTTTAAAAGATTTGTTAAATTTTTATTATGAAACTTTGTATCCATGCGGTGATGTGACGGAATTTGATCAATTTAGTGATATACGTCCTAATATAAGTGAGATAGTTGCTAGAGTTAGGCAAATTATAGTAGATTTACTTAGAGAGTATGCGGGACCACCTCAAACTCAAACTCGTGCTACTTCATCTTCATCATCTTATAGTTCTACTTCAATGTCTACATCATCCGGTCCTATTCTTAGTCGTATTAATACTTTTTTGGATAATCGTTATAAAAAAGGGCACGATCTTCTTCTAACACTTGTAAAGATTTAGAAACATATTTGTCACTTAATGTTGAGTATGAAGCGGACGAACAAAGTGAGAAAGATGTCGACGTGCTAAAGTGGTGGGAGGAGATCAAGTATACTTCCGGTGATGTCTAAGGTTGTAAGAGACATTTTTGCATATCCCACTTCAACCGTTGCTTGTGAACAAGCTTTTAGCTTGGGGGTTATACGTTGGATGCGACAAGATCAAACATGACCGTTGAAAATATCGAGAACCAATGCTTGCTCGATGATTGGGTAAGAGCCGAGCATAGAGCTCAAGTAGCTCTTGTAGAGATGAAGATAGCGAAGAATGGACGACATCCACAGGCGGAAGTGAAGGGTAAAGAATCGAGCATTCAACCGTATCAACCGAAAAGGTAAATTTTGAGGTAAGAGAACTACGTGGACTTTGATTCCTAATTGGATACGTAGGCACCTTAATTTTAAGTTATGAACTTAGAATTTCTAAGTTAATTTCTTAAAATTAAGCTCAAGTCAAATTTCTTTAATCCCTCCCCTTCCCTTTAATTGTATTTAATTTGTAATTGATCAATATTCTACGGTTGTAATTTGTAAGTTGTAAATTTGTAATATTTCAATTTCAATATTCTAAATTGTAATATTTTTAATTTTGTTGTAAGTTGTAACATTTCAATTTCCAATATTTTTTTATAAGTTGTAAATTCATTTATATTTTAAGTTGAATAAATTCATTTATATTTCAATTTCAAATATTTAATTTTAAGTTGCAATTTGCAAACTTGCAATGTAATTGTAAGTTAAATTAAAATCAATTTCAATGTAAATATAAATTAATTTGTTCATGTAATGTAAGTTGTAAATTGTAATACTATTTTAAATATTATTTCTAAGTTATAACAATACACATAACATGATTAAAATTTAAAAAGATAAAAATAAAAAACAAAAAAAAGGAAAAAACCGCCGGAACTGCCGGTTCGGAATCGAAACCTAAACCTTGGAACCGCGGTTTGGTTTCGGTTCCAAAATTGGAAAACGAAACCGCGGTTTGGAACCGGAATCGCGGTTTCGGGCGGTTGGGCAAATATATTAAAATGGATAATCGCCCGTCAAATTCCATAGTGAGTGTCCTCTCACGAACATCTATTTTTGTTTGGGAAGTATTCAAGAATTGTCTTCCCAACAAAATAGGTGTGGAATCCATCGAGTTCCCATTCATATTTAATACATAGAAATCAGCAGAAATACCAAGTGATTTACCTCCACGAGGACGTCCTCAACTACTCCGTGAGGGTAGGCAAGACTTTTATCGGCTAGGTGAAGAACCACTCCAGTTTCTCTCAATGGCCCGATACCTAGCCACTCATACACTGCCAAAGGCATGACATTAATAGTGGCCCCAAGATCAAGCATAGCTTGCTCGATCTTATGGTTCCCTATCGTGCAAGGAATCACGAACATTCCGGGTCCTTCTGTTTTGGGGGTAATTTCTTCCTGAATACTGCTGAGACAGTCTCTCCCATAAAAATCTTCTCATCACCAGCCAATTTACGCTTGTTGGTACATAAATCCTTCAGGAACTTAGCGTATCTCGGAATTTGCTTAATCGCGTCCACCAAAGATATGTTAATTTCAACCTTACGGAAACACATCAAACAAGCTGCTGGTCTTTGACATTTTTTCAGGCTTTTTAACCTGGAAGGAAAGGGTAATTCATTAGTAATAATGAGAATTGAACTACGAGAATTTACCTCTTTTTCTGTTACGATACACCGACATTGAAGGGGTCGGTGTTAATATGTTCTGCATCCAGATTTCTTGGGACAACTTCCTCTTTCTCCACTTTTTCACTCTGCACCATAGGTGCTCCCCTTATCCTCTCTATTCCGATCCTCACCTTTTTCTTGATGTGTGGGTGGCGAAGTTTCCTCCAATTGCTTACCACTCCGCAAGGTGATGGCAAAAACATTCCTAGGATTAGTTTCGGGTTGAGAAGGTAGCTTGCCACTATTTTGTGCTTGTAGTTGGTGACAAAGAGTGCCTATTTGGCTCATTTGGGCCTCCAAATTCCTTTGACCAGACTCTAAAGTTCGTTGACCAGCCTCTAGAGATTTTATCACCACTTGAGTGTCTTGCTAAAAATTCATGGTGTTGGAGGTCAACACCTTCATCATATCCTCCAAAGAAGGTCCCGAATACTTCTCTCCCATGTGTTGCCCAGGCTCTCGGTACCTCTATCATTCCCTCTAAATAATTAAAATTTTTGTTCCCGATATTGAGGTTTATAATTGTCCCACGATTGGTTATTTTGTTGGTTCCCATAACGAAGGTTGGGATGATCTCTCCACCCGTGAGTTATAGGTATTAGAATATGGATCATACCTTCGATCTTGAAAATTCCCATAACTAATCGCATTAGTTTGCTCTAACCTATCATTCGGGATTCGACAATCATCGATAGAATGCTCGTAGTATGGCAAACTTTGCATGGGCGGACTTCTGGAGTTTTGGTCTTCATCATCATCTCCATCATACTTGCAATCTTTTTCTAAAGCATCATTTTTAGGCTGCTCCATAGGTCTGCTGCTCATGGCATCACGTACTCCAAGCTGGGTATTTTCTCGCCATGCTAGAAATCAATTCTCGTGCAGCCGTTGGTGTTTTACTCATCAAAGCTCCTCCACAGGCTGCATCGAGCGTGTTTCTATCGGTGAGAGTGAGACCTTCATAAAAATATTGGATGAGCGGTTGATCACCGATTTGATGTTGTGGGCACGAAGCTATGAGACGTTTGAAACGTTCCCAATATTCATACGTGTCTACCACGGCCCCTGTCTAGCACCCGAAATTTCTTTCCTCAAGACCGCCCGAAAATAATGTTGGAGGAATAACCTCTCCATCTCATTCCATGAAGTAACCGATGCGGGCGGCAATAAATATAATCGAGTCTCTTGCGGTACTTTTTAGTGCAAATGTGAATGCACTCAACTTAACATGCTCCGCTGAAACTCCTGTTGGCTTCATGCTTGAGCATACAACGTGGAACTCTTTCGTAAAAGCATGTGGATTTTCACCGCAAGACCATTAAAAGAAGGCAATAAGTGAATTAACTTGATTTAAGTTCAAAATTAACATTAGCAGCAAAGCGAGGAATAGTAATGCAAAGAGGTTGATGGTTTGTGGCCGGATTTGCCAACTCATTCATCGTCCTCTCTTCGTTCCTCTGCAGCCATGTTTGTGAACGTAAATGCATATTCTACTTCTTCACTAGAATCACTCCCTTCGTCACTATTTGTATCTCCTATTGATGCAAAATCAATTCGTCTCCGCAAACGAGTCTCTCTTCTAAGATGTCCGGCTCTTCTTTCTACCTCTGGATCAAACTCGAGTGATGCACTTCGATCCGAACGAGTGATCATTCACCGCAATAAAATTCTGAATAAACACCGAGGGTCGGTGTTAGCAATAGACAAAGAAAATAGATTTCCCGGTTAGCGAGAATGTTTCGTAGTTTTGATAAATGTAATGAGCACCGATAGGGCTGTTAAGCTAATCTCGTAAAGCAAAAAAATCCAAGAATAACGAATGCATTCGAGAAATTTTTTTAGTTTTCAAAATTTACTTTTTTTTTAATTTTTTCAGAATTTTCCAACACAAATTAAAATACAAAAATTCAACAAAATTAACAACGGTTCAAGAACGGCGCCAAAATTTGGTATCCGTCACTGGCACCCAAAAATATATAAAATCCCAAACCAACCTACTAATGTAGTAGGGCAAGTAAGGGTCGATCCCACGAGGAACAAAATAATTTAATTGAAAGAATTCATGTGAATTAAACGGTAAAAATAGGGGGATTGGTTCCGACTATAATATTCACTAAAATAAAAATGCAACAAATTAAATTATAACGAATCACGATGGTTTGAGTAAACAATATGTGGAACAATCTAGCCCTCGGATAGCTTCCCTTTGAACGGTTTCCTAACTCAAATTAATAACCACGACTATTCAAATTCTTACTCGAATCTTTTCCCTAAACTAGTGAGTACGACTCAAACTAGTTCGAATCGCTTTCTTTAGTTTAATTAATCAAAGTACGACCCCCGATTAATCTATCCCAGAACAATCTTAAAACATGTATTTGGAATTTAATTCCTAGAATGCATTCCCCCTAAAACAATAGGAAAAATTAAGCTATGAAAACGAAACGTTCGAATCATATAACTTAAATATTATTATTGCCTAGAGTGATCTACCCTAGTTGCTACCATATCACAAAATTGTACAATTACGAATTACATTATGTGAATTTGCTAGAGATGAATAACAAATAAATTGGGGTGATCAATCCTAATTAATCTGTCATTCAAAACATGCAACGTATAAGATCAAATAATAATAAAATCGAGACAAGAATTGAAATAGAAACGTTCATACTAATTCGCAAGAAAATCAAACCGTTCAAAGTTCCGCATCCTCGGATTAGAAAATAAAAACTTAGCTACTAAACATGATTAAACAAACACCAAATATAATAAAAATATTAAAATCCTTACAACTTGTCTTCACAAAAATATAAAACTCTCGGTTCTCCTTCCCGAATTCTCCCGAAACTCCTACGTAACCTTTCCGCCTATTCTTTCTTTCCTCTTTCTCTTCTCTCCTTTTCTTTGTCCAGGTTCATCCCCTTTTCCTTTTGACTTTTTTAATAAGGAGGTTATCAAATCTTCCTTTATTTCACTCAATTAAAACCGTTGATTTGCTCTTCCAAATATGGCATGTTTGACCTTGACACTCACTTTGCCTCCCGATTCCCAACGTCATTCAATTTACCCGTAATTGATATAAAAATACAAATCAAAGTAAATGACGACAAAAGAAATAATAAAGCGGAATTGCTAAAAAATTGTGCTAGAAATTGATAATTAAACAACCAATAATAACATATAATTTACGGACGATTACCACTTATCACGTTCACATAAGAGCACTTAATTCATACTTAAAAAGATTCATTCAACAATACATTTCATACTTAGAAAAAATTTCAAAGGGTATATAAAAAAATAAGTCTTAAAGACTATATCGATTATTAGTACTTAGAAAAATTTAAGTCTTAGGACTTAGAAAATTTTAGGGAAAATTTTAATACGAGATACGAAATTCCCTCGGATGATTAACACTTAGAAATTTTTTTAAGTTTTCTTAGAAAGCAGATAAAGAAACTTAAACACAAGACAAGATAGTTCAGTATAAGTTCATTCATATTCCACAGAAATTACGTAGATTTACATCTTGGTGCGAGATAAGATAAAGAAATAGGAAAAGAGACTCGATCTTATCTAAACACCCCATTGATCTTCTTCAGCACCATCGTCGGTTGAACACCCTCCTCCGAAGCCGCTTCAAGTCCTCCTCCCGAGCTAGTCCAGACTCGGCCTCCGCCTTTGAACAATACCCACTGACCTGGGCCTAGGTCCAGTGGTTCCATCGGCTTTCTTGGCGGTGGACTGCGTACTCGAAGGCCGGGCGATTAGATTGACGTTGAACTCAACATCGCCTTCAACAAGCAGCCGGCGATAGAAGTCCTCGTCCACCTTCTCAATCCACTCATGACAGCGAGGTCCGGATCTTGCCGAGTTGTCCTCGGAGCTTTGAGGATGTACTAGAAATACATCCACATTGCATCTAGGTTCTTCTCTCGCATTCTTTTTGTATCGTCCGCACCATCTTTGGAGGGGCAGACGTGGTGTGATAAGTGGTCCAAGCTTTCGTCACCTTGGCCTTTCACCAGCCATTTCCTTTCGCTTTGCTCTGTGTGACGTTGGAGTCCTTCTCCAACTTCTTACGCCTTCTCTGCTCCTTCTTTCCGAAGAATTCTTTCTCTCGTCGATCCTCTTGATCTGTTTTTTAGAAAGATTAGAGTAGTCGGCTTCTCGCTTCCCCTTTCCTTTGGTAGCAGCTCTAAGAGAGATGTCGGTTGATTTGGGCTCATCACCTGCTACCTTTTTCCCTTTGCCCTTGGCCTCTGCTGCTTCCTTTAGCCTCGGCCAAGAGTCTTTCGATCTTTCCTCCTCCTCCTTCCTCCTCTTCTCCTCATCCTCCTTCGTGTGGCTTCTTCCAGTTGATTCACCCTCGCCTAGAGAGCAGCCAATTCATCGACTTAAGTCGATGTCCTCCTTGGCTACCTTCTGTCACCGTGTTGGCCTTCATGCCCAGATCTCTCCTAGTTTCTTCAATAATACCGCGAGGGCTTGTATTCTTTCTTGCCCTCGCCCTTTCCCCTTTTTAACTTCACCGGCCAAGTCTCTCGGCTTTGTGTTCGTGTCGTTGCACTTGACTCGGAAGTCGTGACTTGTCCAGGGCCAACTCGCTCACCACCATCTGATTGTACTCCTTTACCTCGTCTTTTAGCTCTTTCATCTCCTCTTCTAGAGCCTTTACCTTCTCGGCCTAGTACAGAGTTAGTCAAGGAAGTGATTTTATCGGTAAGTGTTACCTCGACTTCTCTCATACTAGTTATCATAGTCTCGTGGATTGCTTCCACCATCTTCTTTGTCCTCTTCTTCATCTTCTTCTTGAAAGTTGATCTCATTTTCTTTTCCATTTTTGTGAAGATCGAAGAAATGACAGCTTGTTGGGCTCAAGTCTTGTCCTCATCCTCAAAGGAGGATTGAGACGAAGAGGAGTAGAGAGATTCTTGAGAGGGTGGAGGAGGGGTATCGTATTTGGATATTTGGGAGAAGAGAGTAGGATGGTCTTGGAAGAGGTGATGTTTGGACTTATGGGAGAGGGGTTGGTTCTGTTTGAGTTTGAGGGGTAGATTGGGTTTACGGGATAATAGTGGGAGATGTGGTTTTAGTAGATAAGGATGAAGGTAGATGAGTGAGAGTTGTTGTGGGTTGATGATGGAGATGAAGATTATTTATATTAGTTTTTAGAATATTTAATGTTTTTATTAGTGGGTCGGGCTTTTAGGTTTTAATGCCTAACCCTAGTTTATATATTATTAATAGTGGTGCGATGAATATTGTAAGATGGTTGAATTATGAATTAAAAATATTGAGGTTGTTCCTCTTTGAGACGTGTTTGTCTCGTGTCTCGCTTACGTTCTCCGGGTATTCTCGTAATCAACGGAGTTTCGTAATTATCTTACGCTTCCTCGTATCGGTTGGTATCCAGAGTCAATTACGATTCTGTGATGCCTCCTCGACGCACTGTGCATCATGAATTTGCTCTCCTTCGAGACAATTTACATGATATTGTTGTAAAATTGGGGAAACTACAACAATTCTTGAATCCAAGAACCCACCGTCCGATCAATCACCACCACATTCCTCCCATTGGAAAAACAATTTTTATCACGATTTACCAGAATTTGATGGGTTTTCCAGTTCAAAAACATATGTTAAATGGATTCATGCCTCGTGAAGAATACTTGGAGCACAATTGAATTCTGCAGATCGCGAGTAAAACTTGTCTCGACTGTTTCAAAGGACGGGCTGCGACTTGGTGGACTCAATTAAAGGAATCGCGCAATCGCCATAGGAAATCTAAGATCACTTCTTGGGATAAGTTCCGTAAATATTTGGATCGACAATTCCTCACACCACTTCACAAAGTGAGCGATCGTAGATCATGGCCAAATACACCACCATGTTTTCCATAGTCACCGCACTCCCAAAGAATCGCCGCCGCAAAGTGGCTTCAGGAACAGACGACAAACGTCGCCCGCATCGCGCCCGCCGCCACAAGGCGCACCACCACCAGCCGCGGCTGCCTCTCTTCGATGCCATCCCCGACGAGCACCGCCCATCGCCAGCGCCTCCCGTGCCTCCGCACCGATCGAGATCGCTCGCTCCTCCCGCACGAACAGCGCCACCCGTGCCTCCTCCCTCCGGATGTCGGCCATCCTCCGCACACCGCTCCACCGCCTCCACCAGCGCAAAACCAGATGTGCCGCTCGCCCCACTGCAGTCCATGCGTGATGAAGACGATGAAGACGAATTGCGTAAGTCTCACGCCTCTAGTTCCAAATGGGCCACTTCAATTATATTTGCCCAATATTCCTTTTGGGCCATATCTTCGATGGGCTTTCTACAACTAATTATTGCGGTGGGTTTGAAAAAAATAAGGTTACTTCATTCTCTTTTGGGTCTCGTTGATGATAATTTTATCGGGCCAATGTCATTTGATGAGGAACCCATTAATAACTTATTAAATTATGATGGGCCACCAATGTTTGATGAGGAACCCATTTATGATACTCGAGCCCGAGGCCGAGTCGTTTGAATTATCTCGATATGGATTTCGACGGTGTTGTTGAGTACATCTCTATTATTTCGAAGACACCCTCCATAATTTGATTAGTACACCTTCGTGTTTGGATGAATACACCCCTGTGATTGATGAGCACACCTCTCATTCTCGCTGATTACATTGTGGGAAATTCTAAATTTGGGATTAACTTTGATAACTATTATTATATCATTATTAATGATAGTTATTTTAACCCTTTTAGAGATATCGATTTGCGTACCATCTCAAGACATTGGACAATGTACGCACCGCAGACGTGTTTGATGTCAAGGGTCCTCCGATATTCATTATTTTTGCCCTTCCTCGAACCGAGCATGTAGTTCATTTTATTGTACTATTGGAGATGAAGATTGCCGCAGATTCGAGGACGAATCTTTTCGAAGAGGGGAGAATGATGAAGATGAAGATTATTTATATTAGTTTTTAAAATATTTAATGTTTTTATTAGTGGGTCGGGCTTTTAGGTTTTAATGCCTAAACCCTAGTTTATTTATTATAAGTAGTGGTCTGATAAATATTGTAAGATGGTTGAATTATGAATTAAAAATATTGAGGTAGTTCCTCTTTGAGACGTGTTTGTCTCGTGTCTCGTTACGTTCTCTCGGGTATTCTCGTAATCAACGGAGTTTCGTAATTATCTTACGCTTCCCCGCATCGGTTGATCTCGTGGGTGGAGTGGTTGATTGGAATAAATTGATGCATGTTTTTAGGGGGTATTTTAGTGCAAAAATGATCAAAAGTGTTAGATTTTATGCCTAAATGTGTACAAGATCACTATTTTGCCTAAAAAGTATTACTTGATGAATTATTGATGTTTTACGTCCGTTTTACAGGTAAATCAGTGGAATTTGGCCAAACCGAGAGTACCGCCATGCTTAGAATGAAGAGATGGACGAGATGGACAAAAATGGGGTCGGAGGCGGAGTCCGGCCGAAAAAATGCTCCTGGTCTCGACCTGGGTCGAGGACTGCAGGCCTCGACTCGAGGGATATGAAGAAATGAGAAGAATTCGAAAAAGGAGATGCCTCGACTCGAGGGAGAAGCCTCAAGTTGAGGGATGGACAAAATTAAGCTGCCTCGACTCGAGGCTGAGCCTCGAGTCGAGGGATGGGAAAATGCGGCAGCCTCGACTCGAGAGGAAAGATTTTCAGAATTTTGCCTATTTAAAGAGGGAAGCAGAACAATTAGTAGAGCAGTTAGTAGTGGTTTTGGGGCGATTTCTTAGGCCCCAAGCCAATTTCACATTGTAGGTAGTGTAGAGTGTAGATTAGATTTAGATTTCAATTGTTGTTGATTAGATTAGCTTTAGATTAGCATTTGATCATTGTTGTTCATCAATTCAAGCTTGTATTTCATTTAGAAGATTTGTATTAAAGACTCAAGCATTCCTCTTTTTGTGGATTTAATTCAATTGGTGATGTTCTTCCTCTCTTGTGTTTTCAATTTCTTAATTGTTGTGATTTGCTTTGTGTTGGTGCATTTCTATTCTCTTCCCATGGATTTTGCCCTTGGCACCATGAGCTAACTCTCTTGTGCTTGGGTTGATTGAAATTGAGGATGATTGTTGATGATTGGAGATTAATTGAGTAGATTGCTTCCTAATTGTGATTCTCAATTGTGCTTCATGCATAGTTATCTCTTTAGATTAATGTTTGATCACCCTAGTAATAGTAGAGTTGAGCTAACATGATCCGGGATTAATCGGGTTATAATTATGTATGAATATGTGGATTGGGTGCTTCGAATCGAGAGATTAGTTGCACTAAGGATACTCACATTAGGCATTGTGTTATTAATGGAGTGATTAATTTCATGATGGTTTATGCTTTCTAACTTAGTTGATCTACGATTTGATTCAATCATAGCTTGTTGATCATTGATTCCTTGATGGATGTTAGCCCTAGCACACCTATCCCCCATTTATTGTTGTTGTTTGTTCCGGCCTTTTAAGTGTTCGATCATTTGCCTCATAGTGTTTGTTTGAGTTTATTTCTAGCCTTTTATTGTGTTTTTGTTTCCAACCCGCTTTGCAACAATAGTCACCGAGAACTCGTATTTCTAGGGCCTCACGTGCATACTTTTTCCTTGGGTTCGATATACTTGGTTGTCTTAAAATCGCTTGCCCGATTCCTACAATCAAAATGGCGCCATTGCCGGAAATTAATTTTTGTGCCTAAAGTGAGACTTAGGAATTGTTTGAAGTGGCTACTTGTTGCCTTTTGTATTGTTGTTTGTGTTGTAGTTTTTGTTTGTATTTGATACTTTGTTATCTTGTCTAGATGGAGGGATACAACTCATACGCATGGAATCAAGAGTATTATCAAGATGGTATGGTGTATTCTCCACATTATGAAGATTGGAGATATGAAGAAGTTCCTCCCCCACCTCAAGAGATGTTCCCATACTATGAGCATTATGATCAATTCGAGCCATATTGTGGACTCGAGTATTAAGGAGCATCGGAAGGGGAATACTATGATGATAGGAGAAGCTATGAGTATGACTATCCAATGCCACAAGCTTCTCCTCAATTTGAAGAATGGGGACTCCATGATGTGAGAATAATATTGAAAAGAGATGCTTGGAGTGATGCTAGAAAAATTTGAGGAAGATGAAACGAGATGCGAAGAAATGCTTCCCTTTATATGAAAACATTTTCGAGACTAAGGCAATGGTTGAGTCAATGATAGAGGGAAATATGGATATCACCGAAGCTCAATTCATGGTGTTAAAAAGTCAACTCAAATATTTTCTACTCCAAGTGAAGAACTTAACCATCATGGAGAATCAAGAAGAAGAAGGGGAGGAAGAAAGTGCAAGTGAAGAAGATGTAGTAGAGGGTCCAAGCAAAGAGGTTAAAGTGGAAATTTTCCTTGTCAAAAGTGAGGAAGAGGAATGTCCATTGATGGACATGAGCAATAATGTGCAAGAAAATCTAGAAGCATCGAATGAAGCCTTGAAGATCGAAATGAGCATTTTCTATACCTTCAAACTCTTCAATTCATAATTTTATTGATATTGATGCTTCTAATAATTTAATGTTACCTCTTGTGAACTTTGACTATAGGGAAGAATTGATGAAGCGCTTGGGCATCCTTGGAGAAAAGAAATGGAGAGGGATGTTGGTGAGAAAGCAAGGAAGACAACCATCAATAAAGTGCAAGGATGTGGATGATGGGTCTCTCCTACATATTTGCCTCCATGATTTCAAGCTCAAAGGATGAGATACAATGGCAAGGAGGACCAATACCCTTGGCCATTCCCATGAAGAGAGCTCGAAATGAATGAATAAGTCCGACAAAGGACAGTAAAAATAGCGCTAGATGGGAGGCAACCCATCTTTTTGTTTCTTTTATGTGCTTTTTGTATACTTTGCGTTTTTGTTTCGTTTTTGGGAGAATTGGTTTGGAAATTTATTTGCTCATGCTTAGGAGGTTGTGTTATCTTGCTATTGGATTTATTGGGAGCATTGAACTTATTGTTGATACCATTAGGAGTTGCATATATTTTTATCACTTATGCCAAACTTTGAATTCATGCTATCATTCAAGTTTGGGGGTGTTGTTCGTTATTGGTTATGTGCATCTCTTAGCGGTGATGATTTGATGATTCTTGTGCTCATTTGTAGGTACACTTGCTAGATGAATTGGGGAGCCATTGGAATTGCAAGGAAATGCAAGATCAAGTGGAAAGTGCATAAAAGCATGATGAGCCCTACATGTTTAAAGAAAGATGGAGTTTAAGGGCTTATTGGTACAATATTTCCTTTCAAACTTAGACTTGTCTAAGTTTGGGGAGGTGTTCTTTTCTCTTTACCTATCTTTTGTGCTCTTATATGATTTTGGGGTTTGTTGAGCTTATTGCTTAGTGTTGATTATGTTATAATTGTGTCTTATATTTCTTGCATATATTTTGGGCTAGTTTTGTCTTGAGCTTAATTGTGGACTTATTGCATATCCTTTAGTATCATTCTTGATATAGTGAGTGTGCTTGGTATTATGTACATGTGCACTTATGCTTGATTTGCAAGATATATTAAATTTTGATTTGATCATTAGTTGATTTGTACCTTGAAGCTAGCATTCTTGATTAGTTGTGTAAAGATGAATGCGATTGAAGATGCTTGATTCATTGCTCAATTTAAGCGTGAGCTTTTGTGCCTTTATAATCGTACATCTTATACGGTTGATATGATTTCTTTGTGAGTGCATCATTCATGGATTTGTGTACTAGAACTTGCCACTGGACTTATTGATATTGATCTTTGTGTGATCTCATGAAAGTGATAAGAGGCCATGTGTGGATTGATTAGTCAATTTGCCAAATTTTTCCCCACCAAATATTTGATTTCCTTAATAAGCCAATTTGAGTCTTATTTCCTTATTCTTTGGCAAGCCAAGTGAAATTGAAACCATTTGCCTATTTTTATGAGCCTCATTGTCATATTTTTAGTAGAGCTTGATTGTTGGCTAAGGATGGTGATTTGATTGCTAAGTGTGGTGGAAAATGATGAGTTAAGTGATGATGCTTGAAAAAAGAAGGGGTTGTGAAAAAAATTGAATTGTGAAAAAAATGTGAAGTGAAAGATGAAAAAAAAATTCAATTTGTGAGCTTAAAAGAAAGAAAGTTCAAGTGAATGGTGGTGATTGATCTTTGAAGTTCAAAAGAAAGAGTGTTACTTGATGATGATTGAAGAGATGTGAATTGTATTGATTAGTGAACATTCAAGTCTCTACTACTTAGTCACTCTTACCAAAAAACATCTCACCTTTCCAAAGAGCCTACATTACAACCTAAAAGAAAGACCTCTTTGATTCTTGATTAAACACAATTGATTTTGATTAAGATTAAGTCTTTTGGCAAGCATATGGTGTGCAAGTTTGTGAATTGGATGATTGAGTGCCTTATACCTTTATACACTTGAGTGAAGAGTGAAACACTCTATGGAAGGAGCAATGTGTTAAGTGTTTGATTGAGCATTTGTTGGAGCATGATCTATCTTGATTGCTAGTGGATAGTTGCATTGATATTCATGATCATTGATGAGTTCAATTGTCTTCTATTTCTTCTATAGTGCCATGTGACATAATTGCAATCAATTCACTCCTTTATGCTTAGTTGCTACGTTGCTCGCGTCGAGGGATGGGAAAATGGGTAGCCTCGAGTCGAGGGCTGAGCCTCGACTCGAGGGGGATATTTTCAGAATTTCGCCTATTTAAAGAGGGAAGAAGAACAATTAGTAGAGCAGTTAGTAGCGGTTTTGGGGCGATTTCTTAGGCCCCAAGCCAATTTCCCATTGTAGGTAGTGTAGAGTGTAGATTAGATTTAGATTTCAATTGTTGTTGATTAGATTAGCTTTAGATTAGCATTTGATCATTGTTGTTCATCAATTCAAGCTTGTATTTCATTTAGAAGATTTGTATTGAAGACTCAAACATTCCTCTTTTTGTGGATTTAATTCAATTGGTGATGTTCTTCCTCTCTTGTCTTTTCAATTTCTTAATTGTTGTGATTTGCTTTGTGTTGGTGCATTTCTATTCTCTTCCCATGGATTTTGCCCTTGGCACCATGGGCTAACGCTCCTTGTGCTTGGGTTAATTGAAATTGAGGATGATTTGATTGCCTATGCTATGATTGTTGATGATTGGAGATTAATTGAGTAGATTGCTTCCTAATTGTGATTCTCAATTTTACTTCATGCATAGTTATCTCTTTAGATTAATGTTTGATCACCCTAGCAATAGGCGAGAGTTAAGCTAACGTGATCCTGGATTAATCGGGTTATAATTGTGTATGAATGTGTGGATTGGGTGCTTCGAATCGAGAGATTAGTTGCACTAAGGATACTCACATTAGGCATTGTGTTATTAATGGAGTGATTAATTTCATGATGGTTTATGCTTTCTAACTTAGTTGATCTACGATTTGATTCAATCATAGCTTGTTGATCATTGATTCCTTGATGGATGTTAGCCCTAGCACACCTATCCCCCATTTATTGTTGTTGTTTGTTCCGCCTTTTAAGTGTTCGATCATTTGCCTCATAGTGTTTGTTTGAGTTTATTTCTAGCCTTTTATTGTGTTTTTGTTTCCAACCCGCTTTGCAACAATAGTCACCGAGAACTCGTATTTCTAGGGCCTCACGTGCATACTTTTTTCCTTGGGTTCGATATACTTGGTTGTCTTAAAATCGCTTGCCCGATTCCTACAATCAAAATGGCGCCATTGCCGGAAATTAATTTTTGTGCCTAAAGTGAGACTTAGGAATTGTTTGAAGTAGCTACTTGTTGCCTTTTGTATTGTTGTTTGTGTTGTAGTTTTTGTTTGTATTTGATACTTTGTTATCTTGTCTAGATGGAGGGATACAACTCATACGCATGGAATCAAGAGTATTATCAAGATGGTATGGTGTATTCTCCACATTATGAAGATTGGAGATATGAAGAAGTTCCTCCCCACCTCAAGAGATGTTCCCATACTATGAGCATTATGATCAATTCGAGCCATATTGTGGACTCGAGTATTAAGGAGCATCGGAAGGGGAATACTATGATGATAGGAGAAGCTATGAGTATGACTATCCAATGCCACAAGCTTCTCCTCAATTTGAAGAATGGGGACTCCATGATGTGAGAATAATATTGAAAAGAGATGCTTGGAGTGATGCTAGAAAAATTTGAGGAAGATGAAATGAGATGTGAAGAAATGCTTCCCTTGTATGAAAACATTTTCGAGACTAAGGCAATGGTTGAGTCAATGATAGAGGGAAATATGGATATCACCGAAGCTCAATTCATGGTGTTAAAAAGTCAACTCAAATATTTTCTACTCCAAGTGAAGAACTTAACCATCATGGAGAATCAAGAAGAAGAAGGGGAGGAAGAAAGTGCAAGTGAAGAAGATGTAGTAGAGGGTCCAAGCAAAGAGGTTAAAGTGGAAATTTTCCTTGTCAAAAGTGAGGAAGAGGAATGTCCATTGATGGACATGAGCAATAATGTGCAAGAAAATCTAGAAGCATCGAATGAAGCCTTGAAGATCGAAATGAGCATTTTCTATACCTTCAAACTCTTCAATTCATAATTTTATTGATATTGATGCTTCTAATAATTTAATGTTACCTCTTGTGAACTTTGACTATAGGGAAGAATTGATGAAGCGCTTGGGCATCCTTGGAGAAAAGAAATGGAGAGGGATGTTGGTGAGAAAGCAAGGAAGACAACCATCAATAAAGTGCAAGGATGTGGATGATGGGTCTCTCCTACATATTTGCCTCCATGATTTCGAAGCTCAAAGGATGAGATACAATGGCAAGGAGGACCAATACCCTTGGCCATTCCCATGAAGAGAGCTCGAAATGAATGAATAAGTCCGACAAAGGACAGTAAAAATAGCGCTAGATGGGAGGCAACCCATCCTTTTTGTTTCTTTTATGTGCTTTTTGTATACTTTGCGTTTTTGTTTCGTTTTTGGGAGAATTGGTTTGGAAATTTATTTGCTCATGCTTAGGAGGTTGTGTTATCTTGCTATTGGATTTATTGGGAGCATTGAGCTTATTGTTGATACCATTAGGAGTTGCATATATTTTTATCACTTATGCCAAACTTTGAATTCATGCTATCATTCAAGTTTGGGGGTGTTGTTCGTTATTGGTTATGTGCATCTCTTAGCGGTGATGATTTGATGATTCTTGTGCTCATTTGTAGGTACACTTGCTAGATGAATTGGGGAGCCATTGGAATTGCAAGGAAATGCAAGATCAAGTGGAAAGTGCATAAAAGCATGATGAGCCCTACATGTTTAAAGAAAGATGGAGTTTAAGGGCTTATTGGTACAATACTTCCTTTCAAACTTAGACTTGTCTAAGTTTGGGGGAGGTGTTCTTTTCTCTTTACCTATCTTTTGTGCTCTTATATGATTTTGGGGTTTGTTGAGCTTATTGCTTAGTGTTGATTATGTTATAATTGTGTCTTATATTTCTTGCATATATTTTGGGCTAGTTTTGTCTTGAGCTTAATTGTGGACTTATTGCATATCCTTTAGTATCATTCTTGATATAGTGAGTGTGCTTGGTATTATGTACATGTGCACTTATGCTTGATTTGCAAGATATATTAAATTTTGATTTGATCATTAGTTGATTTGTACCTTGAAGCTAGCATTCTTGATTAGTTGTGTAAAGATGAATGCGATTGAAGATGCTTGATTCATTGCTCAATTTAAGCTGTGAGCTTTTGTGCCTTTATAATCGTACATCTTATACGGTTGATATGATTTCTTTGTGAGTGCATCATTCATGGATTTGTGTACTAGAACTTGCCACTGGACTTATTGATATTGATCTTTGTGTGATCTCATGAAAGTGATAAGAGGCCATGTGTGGATTGATTAGTCAATTTGCCAAATTTTTCCCCACCAAATATTTGATTTCCTTAATAAGCCAATTTGAGTCTTATTTCCTTATTCTTTGGCAAGCCAAGTGAAATTGAAACCATTTGCCTATTTTTATGAGCCTCATTGTCATATTTTTAGTAGAGCTTGATTGTTGGCTAAGGATGGTGATTTGATTGCTAAGTGTGGTGGAAAATGATGAGTTAAGTGATGATGCTTGAAAAAAAAGAAGGGGTTGTGAAAAAAAAATTGAATTGTGAAAAAAATGTGAAGTGAAAGATGAAAAAAATTCAATTTGTGAGCTTAAAAGAAAGAAAGTTCAAGTGAATGGTGGTGATTGATCTTTGAAGTTCAAAAGAAAGAGTGTTACTTGATGATGATTGAAGAGATGTGAATTGTATTGATTAGTGAACATTCAAGTCTCTACTACTTAGTCACTCTTACCAAAAACATCTCACCTTTCCAAAGAGCCTACATTACAACCTAAAAGAAAGACCTCTTTGATTCTTGATTAAACACAATTGATTTTGATTAAGATTAAGTCTTTTGGCAAGCATATGGTGTGCAAGTTTGTGAATTGGATGATTGAGTGCCTTATACCTTTATACACTTGAGTGAAGAGTGAAACACTCTATGGAAGGAGCAATGTGTTAAGTGTTTGATTGAGCATTTGTTGGAGCATGATCTATCTTGATTGCTAGTGGATAGTTGCATTGATATTCATGATCATTGATGAGTTCAATTGTCTTCTATTTCTTCTATAGTGCCATGTGACATAATTGCAATCAATTCACTCCTTTATGCTTAGTTGCTACGTTGCTCGCGTCGAGGGATGGGAAAATGGTGGTAGCCTCGAGTCGAGGGCTGAGCCTCGACTCGAGGGGGATATTTTCAGAATTTCGCCTATTTAAAGAGGGAAGAAGAACAATTAGTAGAGCAGTTAGTAGCGGTTTTGGGGCGATTTCTTAGGCCCCAAGCCAATTTCCCATTGTAGGTAGTGTAGAGTGTAGATTAGATTTAGATTTCAATTGTTGTTGATTAGATTAGCTTTAGATTAGCATTTGATCATTGTTGTTCATCAATTCAAGCTTGTATTTCATTTAGAAGATTTGTATTGAAGACTCAAACATTCCTCTTTTTGTGGATTTAATTCAATTGGTGATGTTCTTCCTCTCTTGTCTTTTCAATTTCTTAATTGTTGTGATTTGCTTTGTGTTGGTGCATTTCTATTCTCTTCCCATGGATTTTGCCCTTGGCACCATGGGCTAACGCTCCTTGTGCTTGGGTTAATTGAAATTGAGGATGATTTGATTGCCTATGCTATGATTGTTGATGATTGGAGATTAATTGAGTAGATTGCTTCCTAATTGTGATTCTCAATTTTACTTCATGCATAGTTATCTCTTTAGATTAATGTTTGATCACCCTAGCAATAAAGCAGAGTTAAGCTAACGTGATCCTGGATTAATCGGGTTATAATTGTGTATTAATGTGTGGATTGGGTGCTTCGAATCGAGAGATTAGTTGCACTAAGGATACTCACATTAGGCATTGTGTTATTAATGGAGTGATTAATTTCATGATGGTTTATGCTTTCTAACTTAGTTGATCTACGATTTGATTCAATCATAGCTTGTTGATCATTGATTCCTTGATGGATGTTAGCCCTAGCACACCTATCCCCCATTTATTGTTGTTGTTTGTTACGGCCTTTTAAGTGTTCGATCATTTGCCTCATAGTGTTTGTTTGAGTTTATTTCTAGCCTTTTATTGTGTTTTTGTTTCCAACCCGCTTTGCAACAATAGTCACCGAGAACTCGTATTTCTAGGGCCTCACGTGCATACTTTTTTCCTTGGGTTCGATATACTTGGTTGTCTTAAAATCGCTTGCCCGATTCCTACAATCAAAATGGCGCCATTGCCGGGAAATTAATTTTTGTGCCTAAAGTGAGACTTAGGAATTGTTTGAAGTAGCTACTTGTTGCCTTTTGTATTGTTGTTTGTGTTGTAGTTTTTGTTTGTATTTGATACTTTGTTATCTTGTCTAGATGGAGGGATACAACTCATACGCATGGAATCAAGAGTATTATCAAGATGGTATGGTGTATTCTCCACATTATGAAGATTGGAGATATGAAGAAGTTCCTCCCCCACCTCAAGAGATGTTCCCATACTATGAGCATTATGATCAATTCGAGCCATATTGTGGACTCGAGTATTAAGGAGCATCGGAAGGGGAATACTATGATGATAGGAGAAGCTATGAGTATGACTATCCAATGCCACAAGCTTCTCCTCAATTTGAAGAATGGGGACTCCATGATGTGAGAATAATATTGAAAAGAGATGCTTGGAGTGATGCTAGAAAAATTTGAGGAAGATGAAACGAGATGTGAAGAAATGCTTCCCTTGTATGAAAACATTTTCGAGACTAAGGCAATGGTTGAGTCAATGATAGAGGGAAATATGGATATCACCGAAGCTCAATTCATGGTGTTAAAAAGTCAACTCAAATATTTTCTACTCCAAGTGAAGAACTTAACCATCATGGAGAATCAAGAAGAAGAAGGGGAGGAAGAAAGTGCAAGTGAAGAAGATGTAGTAGAGGGTCCAAGCAAAGAGGTTAAAGTGGAAATTTTCCTTGTCAAAAGTGAGGAAGAGGAATGTCCATTGATGGACATGAGCAATAATGTGCAAGAAAATCTAGAAGCATCGAATGAAGCCTTGAAGATCGAAATGAGCATTTTCTATACCTTCAAACTCTTCAATTCATAATTTTATTGATATTGATGCTTCTAATAATTTAATGTTACCTCTTGTGAACTTTGACTATAGGGAAGAATTGATGAAGCGCTTGGGCATCCTTGGAGAAAAGAAATGGAGAGGGATGTTGGTGAGAAAGCAAGGAAGACAACCATCAATAAAGTGCAAGGATGTGGATGATGGGTCTCTCCTACATATTTGCCTCCATGATTTCGAAGCTCAAAGGATGAGATACAATGGCAAGGAGGACCAATACCCTTGGCCATTCCCATGAAGAGAGCTCGAAATGAATGAATAAGTCCGACAAAGGACAGTAAAAATAGCGCTAGATGGGAGGCAACCCATCCTTTTTGTTTCTTTTATGTGCTTTTTGTATACTTTGCGTTTTTGTTTCGTTTTTGGGAGAATTGGTTTGGAAATTTATTTGCTCATGCTTAGGAGGTTGTGTTATCTTGCTATTGGATTTATTGGGAGCATTGAGCTTATTGTTGATACCATTAGGAGTTGCATATATTTTTATCACTTATGCCAAACTTTGAATTCATGCTATCATTCAAGTTTGGGGGTGTTGTTCGTTATTGGTTATGTGCATCTCTTAGCGGTGATGATTTGATGATTCTTGTGCTCATTTGTAGGTACACTTGCTAGATGAATTGGGGAGCCATTGGAATTGCAAGGAAATGCAAGATCAAGTGGAAAGTGCATAAAAGCATGATGAGCCCTACATGTTTAAAGAAAGATGGAGTTTAAGGGCTTATTGGTACAATATTTCCTTTCAAACTTAGACTTGTCTAAGTTTGGGGGAGGTGTTCTTTTCTCTTTACCTATCTTTTTGTGCTCTTATATGATTTTGGGGTTTGTTGAGCTTATTGCTTAGTGTTGATTATGTTATAATTGTGTCTTATATTTCTTGCATATATTTTGGGCTAGTTTTGTCTTGAGCTTAATTGTGGACTTATTGCATATCCTTTAGTATCATTCTTGATATAGTGAGTGTGCTTGGTATTATGTACATGTGCACTTATGCTTGATTTGCAAGATATATTAAATTTTGATTTGATCATTAGTTGATTTGTACCTTGAAGCTAGCATTCTTGATTAGTTGTGTAAAGATGAATGCGATTGAAGATGCTTGATTCATTGCTCAATTTAAGCCTCGTGAGCTTTTGTGCCTTTATAATCGTACATCTTATACGGTTGATATGATTTCTTTGTGAGTGCATCATTCATGGATTTGTGTACTAGAACTTGCCACTGGACTTATTGATATTGATCTTTGTGTGATCTCATGAAAGTGATAAGAGGCCATGTGTGGATTGATTAGTCAATTTGCCAAATTTTTCCCCACCAAATATTTGATTTCCTTAATAAGCCAATTTGAGTCTTATTTCCTTATTCTTTGGCAAGCCAAGTGAAATTGAAACCATTTGCCTATTTTTATGAGCCTCATTGTCATATTTTTAGTAGAGCTTGATTGTTGGCTAAGGATGGTGATTTGATTGCTAAGTGTGGTGGAAAATGATGAGTTAAGTGATGATGCTTGAAAAAAAAAAGAAGGGGTTGTGAAAAAAATTGAATTGTGAAAAAAATGTGAAGTGAAAGATGAAAAAAATTCAATTTGTGAGCTTAAAAGAAAGAAAGTTCAAGTGAATGGTGGTGATTGATCTTTGAAGTTCAAAAGAAAGAGTGTTACTTGATGATGATTGAAGAGATGTGAATTGTATTGATTAGTGAACATTCAAGTCTCTACTACTTAGTCACTCTTACCAAAAAACATCTCACCTTTCCAAAGAGCCTACATTATAACCTAAAAGAAAGACCTCTTTGATTCTTGATTAAACACAATTGATTTTGATTAAGATTAAGTCTTTTGGCAAGCATATGGTGTGCAAGTTTGTGAATTGGATGATTGAGTGCCTTATACCTTTATACACTTGAGTGAAGAGTGAAACACTCTATGGAAGGAGCAATGTGTTAAGTGTTTGATTGAGCATTTGTTGGAGCATGATCTATCTTGATTGCTAGTGGATAGTTGCATTGATATTCATGATCATTGATGAGTTCAATTGTCTTCTATTTCTTCTATAGTGCCATGTGACATAATTGCAATCAATTCACTCCTTTATGCTTAGTTGCTACGTTGCTCGCGTCGAGGGATGGGAAAATGCGGCAGCCTCGAGTCGAGGGCCGAGCCTCGACTCGAGGGGGATATTTTCAGAATTTCGCCTATTTAAAGAGGGAAGAAGAACAATTAGTAGAGCAGTTAGTAGCGGTTTTGGGGCGATTTCTTAGGCCCCAAGCCAATTTCCCATTGTAGGTAGTGTAGAGTGTAGATTAGATTTAGATTTCAATTGTTGTTGATTAGATTAGCTTTAGATTAGCATTTGATCATTGTTGTTCATCAATTCAAGCTTGTATTTCATTTAGAAGATTTGTATTGAAGACTCAAGCATTCCTCTTTTTGTGGATTTAATTCAATTGGTGATGTTCTTCCTCTCTTGTCTTTTCAATTTCTTAATTGTTGTGATTTGCTTTGTGTTGGTGCATTTCTATTCTCTTCCCATGGATTTTGCCCTTGGCACCATGGGCTAACGCTCCTTGTGCTTGGGTTAATTGAAATTGAGGATGATTTGATTGCCTATGCTATGATTGTTGATGATTGGAGATTAATTGAGTAGATTGCTTCCTAATTGTGATTCTCAATTTTACTTCATGCATAGTTATCTCTTTAGATTAATGTTTGATCACCCTAGCAATAGGCGAGAGTTAAGCTAACGTGATCCTCGGATTAATCGGGTTATAATTGTGTATGAATGTGTGGATTGGGTGCTTCGAATCGAGAGATTAGTTGCACTAAGGATACTCACATTAGGCATTGTGTTATTAATGGAGTGATTAATTTCATGATGGTTTATGCTTTCTAACTTAGTTGATCTACGATTTGATTCAATCATAGCTTGTTGATCATTGATTCCTTGATGGATGTTAGCCCTAGCACACCTATCCCCATTTATTGTTGTTGTTTGTTACGGCCTTTTAAGTGTTCGATCATTTGCCTCATAGTGTTGTTTGAGTTTATTTCTAGCTTTTTATTGTGTTTTTGTTGCCAACTCCGCTTTGCAACAATAGTCACCGAGAACTCGTGATTTCTAGGGCCTCACGTGCATACTTTTTCCCTTGGGTTCGATATACTTGGTTGTCTTAAAATCGCTTGCCCGATTCCTACAATCAGTGGTAGATGTGGTTTGGTCAGTTGGGGTTGGGGTGGAGGTTGGAATAGGTTCAGATTGGGTAGTGGTTTGGACTGTTTCGGGTGAAGTAGAGGATTGGACTTTCTCGGGCAACTATGGTTGTTTTAGAGGCTCCGAGGTGCCACCGGGCACAACTCTTCATTGCCAGTGGTGGGCAGGATGAGGGGGAGGGAGAAGATTCAGAGGAAGACAAGCTAGAGGAGGTTCCGAAGGAAATTACCTTCTCGGCAGTTGGAGTCCTCTCTCGAGCTTGGCTCCTCCAGCCTCGGCTTTAGCTACAGCTGCCGCAGCCCACCTCCAAGGTTTGTACTTCTTCCGACGTAAGGCTTGGTGGTGCAGCAGATCATCCTCCCTCTCGACTTCCTCTCGCAGGCTTTAACCAGCCTTCTTCTCGTTCTTCTCAAGAGGTCTTTCAACCAAAACAACCTCCTCAAAGAACCACCTCCTCACTGCGGAGGAGCGTGATCCACCTCCTCACCGCAGGAGTAGCAACCGCCTCCTCACCGCAACAATCCTCCGATCCCTTACCTCATCGACTCATCATCCGAACTGCATTCCCCAATTTTTTTGTTCTTTGTCGTAATCCCCTTCGCTCGAGAATTTCTTCGCACCCACTCTTCAATCCGCCAATTTATTCAGACCTTCAATCAAGACAAGAATCTTGTTGAATGGACTTACTATAGTGAGAGAAGTCCAATCTCCGGTGACGGGTTGTAGGTTAACCTCGCCTTCTCTTCCTTCACCTACGAATCGAAGATCCACCCACTTTACTTGCACTCCATTAATGATCGCCCTCATACAACATAATCTGGGCCTCAATTACCCATCGTGTGAACTCTGGTCACCCAAGACCGACTTTGTTACGATTGTCATCGAAGTCGGTATTTTCTCCTTAATAGATTATTTTTCAACTCCTTTCGGGTTCACTCGTATGTGACCCTAGATACCAAGTCGAAAGATTCCTCCCAATCATCTTCCTTATATGTCGATGGATTCACTCCCTCCATTGAAGTGTCGAAGATTCGAGCAATGGTTTCTCTCGAACAAGAAAGTATAGTGCCATCCACCTTCGTATCAAATCCCTCGTGGTATCCACCATGTTCGCCAAGAACTCGCTCCCAAAGAAGTCCAGAGTCTTGTTCCGAGAAGACTTCATTGAACAAAATCCCCTCGCTTGAGATCCTTCCAAGAATCGAAGAATCTCAATGATTCTCTATCCTTCGTTGTCTCAAAATCGACAAACATTTCTACTTTTAACTTGTTCTTGAAGATCTCGCTGCTCATCTTGAATTTTGACTCTATAGTGGATATGAAGGTGGGTTTGTGATATTTTGTGGTTTTTTAAGAGGAAGACATTTTTGTAAGTTTGTCAGAAACTTTGAGAGGAAATTGCAGTAATTTGAACGAGAATATTTGTGAAAGTGAATTTGAAAACGAAGGGGTAAGTTTTTAAAAGAGGGAGAGAGAGAGAGGGAAAACCGGAGAAGTTGATACGTGGTATTATCAATTAATTTTGACTATAGATTGATTGTGGCGCGTGGAGTATATCAACGGTTATATAAGATAGTCGCTTCACCTCCGGCGTGTGACATTAACTTGTCTTGAAATTGTAAAAAGTAACCGCCTGTGCTACTGATTAGACGGCTAATAGGGTTACTTTATGCAGAGATAGTAAGTATACCCGACGTAAGTCGAAATATACCTTTCTTTGCATAAAGGTTTTCTATTTCAGATCGGGTTTTAACAGACTTGGTCAAAAATGACCTTGTCTTAGATTTTGAAAAATTTCTCCAAGTCTCGATCATTTGAAAAAAGAACTTTTAAGACAGAGTTAATTTTATGACATTATTTTAAATAAACCAAGTTTTATATCCAAATATAACTAGTATATAGGAATATTAGACTCATTGGGTTTTCAAAAGAAAACTCATCTCAAGGATTTTAAAATAGATGAGTTGTGAGAGTAATTTTGAAAACAAGTTTTGAAGAGAAAAACAAGGAAGGGTTTTGATCGGATGAGGAGGTTTATCAGATTATAAGGTTTATGTTGATTTAACAATGTTAATTCAAAACCTCGTCTCCGCAGATACACAAACTTAAGAAACCATTAGTAGCCAAAGTAAGTCGACAAGTTACATGAGCTCATCTCGATTCTCAAAGAAATCACCGATTATGTTCTTTGTCTGATTTACTTGTTGTCGAATAAGTAATTATCAAGTCGATAAGGTCAATATGACTAATCCTTGATTCTTGATTCCTAAAAGGAGATCAATGATATCAGCTCTGTGATTGTCCTTTGACACATATCAAATCTTGACAATTCTTTCTAGACAAGATTTAAAGAAAAGAAAGAAAGAAAGAAAATGCAAGACACATACAATAGAAATTATAAATCAGCTAAGGATGCATCAAGTAATCCTAATTCTAAATACAATTCCTTAAATCTAGACTCACTAAGGGTTTTGTAAGAAAATCTGCTCTCCGAGACTCGTTGCTATCTTTTCTATTCTAATGTCATTCCTCTCAACATGATCTCTAATGAAATGATGCCTCATGTCTATATGCTTACACCTAGAATGCAAAATAGGATTGTATGTCATGGCTATTGCACTATTAATATCACGTAAAATAGTTATAGACGATGTGAGAATGTTATAATCCCTAAGTCGCCGACTAATCCAGAGAAGCCGAGAGCAACAATTACCACCGCCATGTATTCACTTGATTGTGGAGGTTGCAATAGAATTTTGTTTCTTAGATAACCAAGAAATTAACTTGTTGACTAAAAATTGACAATTTCAGACGTGTACTTCCCGTCAATTTTATAGCTTCCAAAATCTCGAGTCTGAATAACCCGAAAGCTTGAAGTTGTCATCGACAGTACCACAACCCAACCTCGCAAAGTTCCTTTAAGATATTTAAGGATTTTCTTTGCCGTCTCTGCATGAGTTTTCTTGGGATTTGATTGGAATCTTGCACACACCCCAACCGCAAAGGCTATATCCGGCCTACTTGCGGTGAGATATAACAAGAATCCAATCAATCCAAGATACTCCGTTGCATCCGTGGGTATCCTCTTCTCATCTGAATCCATAGAGAAGTTAGTTGTCATAGGTATTTTAACTTCTCTACTAGTAGTCATCCCAAATTTATCTATAAGGTCCTTTGCATATTTAGTGATGTATAAAAATACCTCTACTTGTATGTTTAATTTGCAAGCCTAGAAAGTATGTTAATTCCCCCACCATAGACATCTCAACCCCGTTTTTCCCGAGAACACTAAACTCTTCACATAAAGTCGATTAGGTGAACCAAATATGATATCATCTACATAAATTTGAACTAATAAGATGTTACCATCTACTTCTTTTCTAAATAAAGTTCTTTCTATCTTACCTTTTGAGAAATCTCTTGATATCAAGAATTCAGACAGTGGCATCGCACCAAGCTCGGGTGCTTGCTTTAGTCCATATAGTGCCTTATGAAGTTTATAGACCATATTATTGGTCTTAAACCTGGAGGCTGTTCTACATAGACTTCTTCAAGTAACACTCCATTTAGGAAGACGGACTTGACATCCATCTAAAAGACTTTGAAACATTTATAACCTTATTGCTTCTAATCGCAACTGGAGCATAGGTTTCATCATAGTCTATCCTCGACCGTGAATAACCCTATGCTACCAGCCTAGCCTTATTACGAATAATAACGTTATTTTCATCGCTTTTATATTTAAACACCCATTTGGTCCCTATAATTTTTCTATGTAAGGGTCTGTCCACCAGCTTCTCAAACACTTTGTCTTTCAAATCGATGCAGCTTCTTCTGCATGGCCGTTACCCACTTGGGTCGGATAGAGCCTCCTCAATAGACTTAGGCTCGAGGAGTGAAACATAGCAATCGAACATACTTTGAGAATCTAACATTGTTCGTGTCCGAACACTACTAGATGGATCCCCAATGATCTCGATCACTGGATGATAACTCCTCATCCTTTTGCCTATTTGAGTTGAAGTACCCTTTATCTATAAACTCGGTAGGTAACTCAACCGGTTCTTCCCGAGCAGACATTCCCCTTCATCTACCGACTCGACCGATCGTAAGATGTCGAGGAGTCTCATCGATGGAACTCGAAGAGGAGTTGCCTTCGATTCTCGGATGGGGATTCTTCATCATCCGAATTTGAATCAAAATTAGGCAGATAAGTTTCCTTTTGTTTAGTTTTATTTAGTTCAATTTTATCTAGATCGGTGGTAATTTGATTTACCTTATCTCAAAAGTATGCAATTCATCAAATACCACATGTGGAGTTTCTTCCACACAAAGAGTTGTCTTATTGAAGACTATGAAAGCTTTGGAAGTGTTGGAATATCCCAAGAATATTCCATCACCGCCTTAGCATCAAATGTCCTCACTTAGACTTCCATTGTTATAGATGAAGCATTTACACCCAAAAGCACAAAAATATGAGATTCTTGAAACCTTGCCTTTCCAAAGCTCATAAGGTGTCTTACCCTTGTTTTTTACCGGTAAGCATCTGTTTCGAGTGTAGCAGTCAGTATTGATAGCCTCAAATTTCGTAACCCATGAGGTGTTCCATACTCACTAGCATGCTTCCGGCCGCTTCTTTGAGAGTTCTATTTCTCATTTCTACTACTCCATTCTCGTTGTGGTGCTCTAGCTGAAGAAGTCTCATGAACTATACCATTCTCATTCAGATAATTAGATAAACAAGAATTCAAGAATTCGGTTCCCTTGTCACTCCTAATTTTAATAATATTAACACCCTTTTCATTTTGAATTTGTTTGAACAGATCACGGGATCTTGTTCACTGTCTCATTCTTCTTGAAAAGAAATATTACCCAAGTATATCTTGAAAAATCATCAACAACTATTAGGGTATACTTTCTTCCACTAAAGCCGAGTGGTGAAACAAGTCCAAACAGATCCAGATGAAGGAGTTGTAAAACTCTTTCAGATGAGGATGTGTTAATACTTTTAAAAGAGTTCTTGGGCTATTTTCCTTTTGATATGCATCACATTCCTTTTTAAAAGAGTCCCTTGACAAGATTCCTCTTAGCTATTTTGCTAAGGGTTTTGAAATTCAGATGACTAAGCCTTTTATGCCATAGCCAATCGAGGACATCTCCACCTTTAGCTACAAGACACTTATCTTTGGGGCAACTATTAAAATTAGCCACATAGACATTACCATGTCTCAAGCCGCTTAAGAGTACCTTGTCCGAGGAACTATCTAAGATATCACACTTATCTTTAGAAAATCTAACATGAAAACCTTTATCACAGAGTTAGGAAACAGATAACAAATTATGTTTCAAACCTTCTACATAGTAAACCTCGTACACTGGACATCCCCTATAATTAAGGTGCCAACTCCCTTAGTCCGTCCCACAATTATTGTCACCAAACAAGACTCTAGGACCATCAATATTCTGAAAATTTGATAATAGCTTCTTCTCACAAGTCATGTGCCGAGAGCATCCACTGTCTATGTACCAGATGGAAGCTAGAATTTTCTCTTTTAATGATAGCCCTTGGGATTCTGTGAAATGATTAGGTATGAGGTACCCTAGTGATATTGGGTCATTTAAGGTCAACAATCACTTTGGGTATCCAAACAAACATCTCATTATTCAATAACAAATCAGATTGAAGTTGTCTACCAAATCGGCCCACAAATATATCACATTTAAATGAGAATTTATTGAAGTCGATTTGGTGACTTTCTTGTACTTTGGAAATCGGGGATAACATCTCGCTTCTCCCATCAAAAGAACTATAATAAGAGTTCCTCTTAATCTTGGTTCTTGGAATCCTCTTTATCGATTAGGATTTCTCATCCGATTTTTATTTTTCAGATTAGGAGATGCAATCCTAATGGTTTCCAAGATCCAATTTTGATTTCTTTTGATCTTTCAAAGAGCCTTCACAAATTTCCTTGGTTTCAAAGTTTCGATTTATTATTCCTATCATAACCAAGACCTATTTTATCATGGGATTTTTGTGAAGTTCTAAAAATGTGGTCTATAGCTGATTGTGAGTTATTAAGTTGACTCATTTTGAAGATAAGCTTCTCATTAGTCTTCTTAATTGACTCATTCTCATTGCAAACCACTTCAAATTTAGCTTTTAAAGACTTCAATTCTTCTTCTAATCTTTCAGTGCAGACTAGCTGAAGTACTAGCTTTCACTGGGTAAACATTCCCGTAGAACGCTTCCTCGGACTCGCAGTTGGTTACAACTTGTTTGCCTTTGATTAGAGTTTGAATTTGATCTTTCAAAGTTAAATTTCCATCCAATTGTTTGTAAGCACTTAGAGACATTTTTAGATCTTTCAAAAGACCCTTGATTACGCTTTGGTCATTGTCTCGAGACCGATTTGTAAGACTCATTATCGGTTGAGGAATAGTAATCTACCCTTTTGCCATCAGACACACTTCATCGTCTCGATCCAAAATCAGATGAAGATGATGATGATGATGATTTTCTTGATTCTTTTCCTTAGCAAGAAGAGCCCTCCGATCTGCAAAGCGCTTATCTATCTTCTTCTTTTTCTCCTCTCTTTCCTTAGGAGTCACTGGGACAGTATAGCTAAAGTGCTCGGCTTGTTACAGTGTGTAACAAGTCTTCCTCGGTCCGATTTAGGACTGATAGGGTTCTTCTTTACAGTGATTTATATCTTCTTGTCTCGATTTCTTCTTCTATCATCATCTCGTTGATTCACCATCATCCTTTCTCTTGGATCTTGATCTGGATCTGTCCTTCTCTCGCAAATTTTAACTTGTTACGCTTTATATTTCATCCTTAAACGATCATACCTCTTGGTTAAAAATGCCATATGTTCTTTCAAGGATAGATCAGCTCCTTTAGGCTCACTATAGGTTTGTCTTCTTTGTTGACAAAGGCTACAGCCTTAGATGAGGTGCTTGACTCCATCTCATCTTCCTCATCTTCTACTCGTATGTCAAACTCATAACCTTTCAAGTGAGAAAACAAAGTGTAATGAGTCATAGTAGAGAGATCCTTAGTGGCTTTAATCGATTTCCTTTTTCCTCCAACGCTTGGTTAGAGATCTAAGGATTTTATTATTAATTTCTTTTTCAAAGGTAAACCTTTCCTAAGTCAGGGCTCTATTGATCGATTGGTCATTCTCATATCCACCGATCAATAGATTCACCCTATTTCATTTTAAAGACATCAAATAAATGGAGAACAGCTTGAAGCTTGTTCTCCTTCACTGATCCGTGCCTTCGCACATATTAGCTAGGGTGTCCCACATCTCTTTGACTGCTTTACACTTCTTGATCTTCTCGTACCACTCCCCGCCGAGTGTGACGATTCATTTATGGCCACCTAATCCAGATTATACACTTTTATCTCATCATTGGTTAATTGACACTTTCTTCACCGTCTCGAGTCCGTGATTCTCGAGTTGTTCGCTCCATCACTTACACCACCATAGTAGAATTTGATTGGCCCATCAGATAAGACGCCTTCCATTCGAGGATGGATTGATTTAAGATGATTCTCCATGCGGAACTTCCAAGTAGTCATAATCCTCAATATCAAAGTCCTGGAAGGTTCTTAACCTTTCTATCATTACTTAGAGACATGGTTAGTAATTAACAAGAAAATCGCAGAGAATATTCAAGAACAAATTTATTTCAAGTTTTTTTAGAAAACCAATGATCACTTAGACCAAAAGAAATATTCGTAACATCTTTAACACTGCTCGATACCACTTGTTGGTCCCGAGATTGAGTGATTAAAAATAGCTTAGTACACCTCCCAGAGATAATCTAGAAGGGGGTGAATAGATTATCTAATTTTTCAAAATTCAGATTATCTATTCAAGATATCAAAGTCGAACAATGGAAACAATTTTAGACTCAATCTTTTTAGGATCAAAAAGCAATCTGAAATTAAATCAAATTGATTTGTTTTGAACAAGTGATTATCAACAGATAAGTAAAAACAGGAAGTAAAGAACACAGGATTTATAGTGGTTCTGATCAAATTGATCCTATTGCCCACTCTCCTTCTTCAACTTGAAGAAGGGCCTCGACTCACTTACTTGCTTACTTACTTACTTACCGAGATTACAAATACAACGATGTGAAGATCTTCTTCCTCAATCTATCTTCAATCTATCAAACTATCTAGAAAACTAGTAAGATACAAAGCAAGTAAAGTTTGAAGATATACAAGAGAGTGTTCTATAAACACTTAGAAACTTATGAAAACTCTTTGGAAAACTTGTGAGTGCTTTTGAGATCGTGAATATTGTATTGTGAATGCTAAGAGTTCTTTTCGTAACTGTGCTTACTTCTATTTATAAGCTCCGTGAGACGGTTAGTTTGTTGTAATAAACTAAAAACCGTCCAACAAACTTATCTTGAAAACTGCCTTGACTTCACCGATCTTGAGCTAGTCGTCTCAATGACTTGGTGAAGACTTGCCTTTCTTATTCTACATAGCTAGTCTTGACCTCGTCTTGAGCTCTTCATTATTCTCTCCAATGATGACTTCTTCAAGATCGTCCTTCGATGACCTTCTCTTTCTTGAACTCACCTAACTACACTAACTCTACCTCGGTCCGATCACCTAGAACTAGTGTTCATTACATCACTGCTCTAAACATACTCACTGGTCATCTTATTTACATGAGCTTATCCTAATCTATACACTTTAACTCATCAAAACTACTTCGATCTAACAGCTTTCAAACGGTGGTGCCCAATTTCTAGCCATGAGGGAGAACATGCTCGGTGGTATTCTACATGAATTGGAGAAGGAAATAAAAGAGCTGAGTTGAATGGGGATTTATGACTTCAGCGTGAAGAAGAAGAAGGAATAAGGATGTTTGGCTTTTGCTTTATCTTGGGCCTTTATTTTAATCATGGGCCCCTTCTTTTCCTTTATTTTATTGTGACGCGATCGAATCCATCTCGAGGATCAAGCAACATTCCCGGTTCATTTCATTTATGCTTGGTTGGCACAATACTTCAAAACTCACTTTCCATCTAGTTATGGATTAAGTAAGCCGACGATGGTGTTTTACTTTGGTGAAAACGAAGCAAGGTACTATGACCTCAAGAAGCTCACAAGCGAATTCTCAAAGAGGGAACAAATGTTTCGTGGACTTGTAATGCCGTAAATAAGCGAACTTTGTATGGTGGATCCTCTAACACTCTTTCTTGGCGATAAGGTGATAAATTCGTTGTTGAGCTCCTATAGTCCCTTGATTCGCCGCCAATATGGCCTTTATCAAGAGGTGCCAGGAATATCGAAGATGGATAATATACGCAAAGATTCTTTAGAGAATGGATTTCTCTATTGGAAAGGGTGCACTTTGCGTGGGACTTTTTCTAAAGCACATCTTCCATCCGTTGCTTAGAATGTTACTAAGCTTTCTTCATCCGATTATAAAAATGGTGGAATCAGGTTCATGGAACTTACTTAGAAGCCCATATTGATTATTCGATTAGGTTGAGGCCTAGTAAAGCGCTATATGATGAAGTGATGGTCGTTGATAACCCCGATTTACATAATGAGATTGACCAAGAAGTTTTTCCAGCTTTGGTGGTTCCTTCCTCGGTGCCTCGTTGTTTTACCGCCTATTGAAACGCAAAGCAAGAGGAAAAGTGTTTTCCTACCCCAGCAGAAAGTCGGAGTGGGCAAGAAGATCGTCATTGGAAAAGAGCCAAGCGACTTGACAACTCTATTGAACTCGTGAAAGATGCCGACTTATCACTTTCAAAAAGGTTTCGCTCTTCTTTATTATCATTCATGTGATTTTTCTTTATGTTGTTGGCATAACTTTTTTTTTTGGCCCTACTTGAGGTTTTGGCAGCGTGGATGATGAATCGGAGTCGAGGACTCATCTTCTACCGCAAAGGATTCGCGTGATACCTCCAGCATTTCAAAATTGCAATAAGAAGGCAGCGTTTCGGTGTTTATCATGGAGAAGTTCATAAAAACCTTTTTTTTTGTTGCATTTCCCTTTATGTTATCAACTTTTATGATTCATCAATAACATTGATATTCTTTTTTTTTTCCTTTTATCTTGCATATCACTTTTCACGCTTCATTATTTTATTTGATATATGAACTTAAATGAAATAATTGAATCTCATTAAGTATAACTTAAATAAAATAATGGAACCATGTCTTTTGTACTTCAAAAATCTCATTAAGTATATGAACTTAAATGAAATAATTGAATCTTGACCGTATTTAGAGAAATTCTAAGTTGTCTACGTACCTCTTTGAAGAGGATCAAGCCATAACGTAGCTCAAGGGGAAACATGGTTTAGTTTTTTTTGGGGGTGGGGGTGGGGGAGGGTGTACACGCTTTAACCTCATGCAGGTCAGAGGGACTTTTTGTACCTACTATAGTCAAAGTGGGGTATTTAAGATTTAACCACTAAATACCTTTAGTGGGTTGGGGTGTCGCATACGCTTTATCCTCGTGCAGCCAGAGAGATATTAAATATTTAATAATATTTAACCACCGAATATCTTTAGTGGGTTGGGGTGTCAGACTCAGCTTTAACCTCGTGCGGCCGAGAGGGACAAACAAAGGCTCATGTATCGTGGAGCTTTCTTGACTTACGCGTAGTAACGCTTTCAAGAACTTCCCATTTATGGGACCAATGTTTACACCATCTTCAGATATTAACTCATATGCACCATTTGTGTAAACTTCTTTCACCACATGTGGACCGTCCCACTCGTGCAAGAATTTGTTCCCAACTCGATGAGTAACCACAATGGGTCGCTTTACTACAAGCACCAAGTCTTCAACTTGGAAAGAACGTGTCTTCACTTTCTTGTTGAACGTTCATGAAAGACGAGCTTGATAGCATTCAAGTATTTGTTGTGCTTCCAATCTCTTTTCATCTAAGGCTTCTAACTCTTCGAGACGGAAACGTGTATTCTCTTTTTCTAAGGGAATAACTACCTTAATACCATATGCCAAAGAATAAGGAGTGGCTTGCGTGGGTGTTCTATAAGTGGTTCGGTACGCCCATAGAGCTTCACTCATCTTCTCGTGCCAATCTCATTTTGACTTGGAGACCACTTTCCTCAACAAGCTGCATAAAGTTTAGTTGAAAGCTTCCGCGAGTCCATTAGCAAATTGCATTATACATGGAAGATTTTCTTTGTTTGAAGTCAAACTTCTCACAAAGCTTATCGATGTGATTTATTGCTGAATGATCTTCCATTTTCGGTGATGATGTAGCGGGATCCTCTGTATCTATAAATAATGTTGACACGAATGAAATCGGCCACATATAGCTTCGGCCCTCTTAGAAAAGTAATCTATTCCAGCCAAATATATTGGTGACCACTAAATGATTTTGTTAAGAGTCTACTACATCTAAGCCCCAAGCATCGAATGGCCAAGCGGTGACAGTCGGATGCAGCATTCAGGAGGTTGATAGATCAAATTTGCATGAAACAGGCATGCTTGACATTTTCTAGCATAATCTATACAATCTTTTACGATTGTTGGCCAAGAGTAACTGTTGGGTCCCTTTAGAAAGAGTTAATCAAGTAATCAAGATGCCTCCTAGTGATAATCTAGAAGGGGGATGAATAGATTATCAAAAACTTTTTCAAGCTTAGATGATCTATCAACTCCAAAAATAATTTTACAGCGAAACAACTCTTGATTAAACCCAATTTAACTAGGATCTAAAGCTTTATCGGATATTGAATTTTGTGATCAAGAAATAATCAATGAAAACAAGTATAAACAATAAGAAGAAACAACACGGGAATTATAGTGGTTCGGATCAAATGATCCTACATCCACTCTCCTTCTTCAACTTGAAGAAGGGACTCTACTTCTTGTCTTTCTTCTTTCTTACTTTCTTCACTTACAACGTGTATCTTCACCTTACAAGTATGATGCTATCTCTATTTGGCTTTTGAAGATTCAAATGAAATGGTGTTTTCTAAACACGGAAAAATGAATGAACACTAAGTGTGATCGTGAGAGATGTGTATACAAGTGATTGTGGAGAGAGCTTCTAATTCTCGGAATGATAAAGTGTTAAAAATTGCTAGAATGCTAAGTTTTTCTATATATCTAAATATCTGAATTTCTGAACCTATTTATAGATCTTCCGTTGATGACGGTTATAACCTCCTTGTTTCGTTGAAGATGGTTATAACCGATTAACCAATTCTTGAAACCGCTTCTTGTTCGGTTGTAATCGATTCTTGATTTTAACCAACTCCTTAGCTCGTCGACTTTTTACCACTGTCGATCATTCACCCTATCTCGATTCTTCACCTTGTATGTTACTTCATCTTGGTAAGTATCTTGATCTTCCTCCTCATCTGTCTTTGACGTAAATCGATTTTTATTCTGTCTTCATCCGACTTCCTTTGGTCAACCTCATCTTACTATTCTATACTTAGTCTATTTTACCATTACATCACCGCTATACATTATCTTTCACCTGGTCATCTTAGTTTTACACTTTTAACTCATCAAAACTAAGTACATCTTTTTCGTCCCTAACAATTTCCCCCTTTTTGATGATGTTAAAACACATTTCAAGAAAAGAAATGTTAGTACTCTTAGAAAGTAAGGATAAACCATTAAGTCACATAAAATAATCGGTTTTATCATCGATGACTAGACAATCATGAATCAGACAATCGAGCAATTTTCCATTTATAAACAGATGAGTAAGTATCGGATAATTAGAATAATATAGTTAGGATTCTTAATGAGTTTTGAATCAAATTATGTTATAAACACCGAATAGTTAAACAGATTAGTTTTAAGGAAGTTTAAAGTTAATCAATGATTTTGAAAATAGGTCAAAAGTTCTTATTCACACAATTCATAGCTTCAGCATTCATGTAAGTCGGATAGAGATCGGATAAGATGAGAGAAAAGAAATCTAGTCATACCACCTATTTTCCTCTGGAATCTTAAGCCGATCAAAGACTCGCTTTTCAACGATATGGTTTCTCCACCCTCTCGCAAGATTAGCTAAGGATTCAGCTTTGATGATGAGTTGCTTGATCTTCTCCAGTCCAGACGACCGTCGTTTGTCGAGGGGATCCATCTCGGGAGTAGGCTGGTGCGACTACATCTCGCATGAAATTCATCATTTGCAATGTTAACAAGATACTGATACATTTGAGGGTCCTTCATTCCAGCCCGATTATGAAAAGCTTCATTTTCATCTAGTCCCCATCCGATGATTTTGCAGACGTGAAACTGGAAGACCAGTCCACTACAAAAGGCCTCCACCTTGCACGATCCGCCATTAACAGCACTTCCTTGGGGACTACCTCACTACGATGATAAGGCCTAAGAACTTCTTCCCCGCTCGTCTCTCACTTTCTCGAACCCATCTCCTTAGTGAACGGTCATAGAATTTTCCTGCCGCTTTCTCCTGCTCTCTCCTCTTCTTTGCATCCCTTCGTTTGTACTTCTCCTTCTCCTCTCTCTTCCTTTTCTTGATCTTCTCTTCCTCATCTATCTCACTTGGGTTTTCCTTGGAATTTGAGCTGTTTGAGCTGTTCTAGATGATCCGAGAAGGAGATGTGATTGGAGCAGATCTTGCACAGAGCTTCTTTAATACCGGGTTCAGTTCTTTGTCTTATCTTTTCGACTTGTCCTTAACTTTCCTCTTCTCCTCCTCGGTTCTCGGCCTCTTCGTGACGGCTCTTCTATTTTCATATTCAGTGGCAATGATCTTATCATCATGCTCGCTCTACTCTTTTCTTGAGCACACTATCTTCGCCCTTTTTAGCATCAAAGAAACGGGTATTGCAGATAGTGGCTACTTGTTCAATTTGTCCTATCGGCTCATGTCGAACAAGCCCCGTCTTCTCGATCTAGCTGATCATATCTCTTCTTTTGAGCTACCTCGGTCCTGCGAAACTCTCCATCGATGAATTGCTTAATGTTCGCTGCCCGCCTATCCTTCTCCATTGCCAGTGCATTTTCGGTATTTGATGAAATGAGGCCTCCTTAGCTTTCCAGGCTTCTCTTACTTGATCTTCAACCGAATCCCCGATTTCGGTATAGGCGAAACGAACGTCTTGTTTGACCCATTCATCCCGAGAGTTCATCTCCTTAGCAATCAAGCTGCCTTTTACCGCAGCCATTTGTTCCTCATGTACGATCTTAGAAAAATAGAGGTCAATTTTTGTCTTTTCTTGGATGGCGGCCTCTATGTTTTCTTTGATAGATGATGTGATGACTCAGAACCAGTGTAGAGCATTCAGACTAGCTCTTTTGAGGTTCAACACCTCCTCCTTCAGCGTGTTGAATTCGGATACAGACACAATCATCGAAGGTCCTACCAAATCTTGGATGGAGAGGATTGAGTTAGGTCAATCGTCTCCACCGGAATTTCTTCTTCGCAACCCTAGTTGGAGGAGAATCAGCCCAGTGTGCGATTGTAGTTGGCTCCTCTATCTCGTGCCTTCGTTGATCGCTCTGTTGGTGCCTCCCACTGTATCCATCTCGGTGGCTCATCGGCACTCCACCCATAGCCATCTCTCTCGGCTCTTCCTCCACCATTCTTTCCTCTTCGACTTCTTCTCGTGTTTCCTCGGTTTGTTGCATGTCTACGAAATATACCTGTGAAGGATATAATCGAAGAACATGCTCTCGATAGGATATCCATGAAGGATTTGAGCTTGGCTTTCTTCAAGACCTCCTTCTCCCATAAGGACAGGTTGTTTCCTCCAACCTCGGCTATGAGGATAGCTGTCTCCTCAAAGCTCCCTATCCTTATCCTCCACAACAGCCCACACATCTACCAATTCCTCCAACAGCTTCCGGGTTCATTAATCGATTGTGTTCTTTTCTCAGGAGAAATTTCTTCCCAACCACTCGAAGAGATTCCTCCGTTGGTCCCATGACTCCGGTAGGGTTAGGAAGAAGGGAAAATAGATGAGGTTTTGTTTGTGAGGTGGATAGGAAAGAAAATGGGTCGGATGAGGGTTGTGTTTGTTACTGGACTTTTGGGAGTAGACCGTTTTAGAGGCTCGAGGCGCGGCCTTGTCTCGCCCCTTCATCGCTGGGTGAGAAGATAAAGGTTGGGTGTCTTCACCTCGGATGAGGAAGAAGATGATGTGGAGGGTTGAGTTTGCTCGGCTTCCTCGGCCTCATCTCCAGATGAGACTTCCACAGATCTCCTCCTCGCCTGAGACTTTCCAGCCGCGACACTTCCCCCTTGGGAAGGCTGTCTTCACCTCCTCCTCTTCCTCCTCCTCGGATGAGGGTTCATCGGCTAACACTGTCTCCACCTTCTTACCGTTGGCCTTAGAAACCTTTTTCTTAGGCGATGGAGGTGGGGTGTCTCCTTCTGAGTCGGTTAGCAGAAGGGTTTCTCATCTTTGATGAGCGGTGCCCTTTGCTTTGTGAACTTTTTCACCCCCGTCTCCCAATCAAGCTTATATGTTCCAAGTTTGTGTTCAAGTATGATGGTGATCCTTGCCATCATACTTGTTATCTTGGTCGGCGACCATCCGATCGCCTCCTTCGACACCTTTGTCTTTACAAACTTTTTTCTTTTCTTCCATTATTCGAGTACACCATCTCGAGCCCAATTTATCTCTCGCCCGTCTATAATTGCTCTCGAGACAACAAATCCTCGGCTTTGTCGGCCGTCGTGGCTTTGTTGCTCTCCAAGTATACACTTGGTCGAATGAGCATAAGAAGACGATACTTCCTTCTCAACATCCCCTTCTTTAGGTTCGCAGATTTGTGTTTCTGCGACTTCCTTGCCATCAATTTGTAACTATCCAGATACTCCTCGCCTTATATATGAATGGGTTGCCGCGGTGGTGCTCAGACCGAAAATTTCTCCGATGTCGGCTATAGATATATGAATTTTCCTGCTCTTCCCTAAAGTTGGAATACTAGTTTCTAACCCAAGATCGGTTGCTTTAGCACGAGTCATGAACTCAAGAATGAGATCATCCAAGGTTTTTGATTTCGAGGGCTTCATCGAAAAGTACCGCTTCAACCCTCTGGACTCCAGCAATTCTAAAATTTCCCTCGTTTCTAGATCGTTGGAAATATCCCATTCTACATACATCTCGGATTTGGTGCGATCTCTAATGGATTTGAGATTGTATTCATACTTGATTCTCGGTTTTTCCAAAGTGTCCGCCATTGAAACAGCTTTTGGAAGGTTTTGAGAGGGAAAAGGATTTTTGAGAGAATATGAATAGATAATTGTGTGCGTAAGTTATTATGCACACATTTTCCTATTTATATGGAAAAATTTAATAATAAACTAATCAAAAACTAATAATGACTGCAAAAGTATAGATTTTGGCTTTCGTGCCAGCATTAAATGCAATTATGCAGATTTATTTTGAAAAGTGCACGAATAATATTAAATATGTCGCGCGTGAATCGCTGATCGCTCATATTTCGTAAACCGCCTCCAATTTATGCGCGTGAATGTCACTCAGCGTGTTTCAAAGTTTTATTTGATAAAATTTCGAGTCCGATAGTAACTTCTCGACAAGAAGTAACTTGATTTGTAAAATCTTTTCAGCTTAATTGGAGAGATAAACTGAAATTTTATCTCTTTTTATTTTCAAAAGTATATCTTTTAAAAACAAATCCTTTATAAAATTTTAAAACAAATTTCAAGAAGAACTACTTAGTGAATTCAATTTTTGAATAATTAACTAATTATGAAATTAAATTCACATATTAATTATGTGATTTAATGAACATAATTTTTAAATAAAAAGTTAGAAAAACTCCCCGTGATTTTAACCGTGTCTGGATTGAACATTGTGCGCTCTTTTCTCGTATCTCGATCGTATAAGATATGCCTTATTCACTTTAACTAAAGATTTTAGAATTTGACTCTAAGTTTTCCTGAAGTCAAAAACACTTGAGCAAACTTATTAGTATATTTTGTGAGTAATTCGCATAAGGTACATATAATCATATGTCTTTTAATCAATCACCGATTATTATGTATTTGTTCCAGTATTTCCGCTTTTAGACAAGTAAATATCAAGTTAGTTTTAAAATCAATAGATGAATCCTTGATTCTTGATTCCTTAAAGGAGATCAATGATATCAGCTCTATGATTATCCATGTGATTTTTAACAGTGTCTGATATTACTTTCTAAACATAATGTTATAAATGTGAGACAAAGAGACAATCAATAATGGAAAGATTATAGATCGGCTAAGGTAGCATCTAATAATCCTAATTCTAATGAAAGATCTTTGAACCTTGTCTCCGCTAGTGGTTTTATTAAGATGTCCGCTCTTTGATAATCGGTCAGGATCTTCTCTAGTCTAATATTACCTTTTTCCACATGATCTCGAATGAAGTGATGACGAATATCAACATGTTTGCACTGGTATGTAAGACTGGGTTCGGTAATAGCTATGGCACTATTACTATCACAAAAGATTGGTACATCTTTGGTGATAATGTTATAGTCCCTTAGCTGTTGATCGATTCCAGCATTAGCTGTGAGCAACAACTCCCACCGCCATGTACTCACTTGTGAGTAGAAGTAGCTACAGAGGTTTGTTTCTTAGACAACCATGAAATCACCTTACTTCCCGTAAATTGGCAAGTTCCGGATGTAGATTTCCTATCTATCTTACACCTACTAAAATCTGAATCGAGTATCCCGACAACTCAAAGTTATCGTCATTGGATACCACACTCTACATAGATTGTACTTTTTAAATACTTTAGAATCTTCTTTGCAGCTTCAAGATGACTCTTCTTAGGTTTAGCTTGAAAGCGTGCACATACACCCACCGCAAAAGAAATGTCAGTCTACTAGCAGATTAAGTATAAAAGAGAGCCAATTAAACCTCTATACCGTGTTTGATCGGTGTCTTCCCTTTCTCATCTGGATCCATTGAAAAATTTGTCATCATAGGTATTTTGGCTTCTACCGGTACCTATTCCAAATTTTTCAATAAGGTCTTTGGTGTATTTTGCTTGACTTATGAAAATTCCTTTCTTTGTCTCTGCTTAACTTGAAGTCCGAGAAAGTATGTCATCTCTCCCATCATGGACATCTCAAATCTGTTTCTTCATAAGATGACTAAATTCTTCACACAAGATTAGATTAGTTGATCCAAAAATAATATCATCAACATAGATTTGAACTAACAAGAGACCTTTATCGATTCTTTCCTAAATAAAGTTCTCGTCTATCTTACCTTTTACAAAACCATTTTGAGTTAAATATTCAGATAAGGTATCATACCAAGCTCTAGGTGCTTGTTTAAGTCCATAAAGAGCTTTCCTTAGTTTATAAACCTTGTCTCCGTTGACAAAGCCGTGGGGTTGCTCTACATAAACTTCTTCAAAGAATGACTCCATTTAGAAAAGCAGATTTCACATCCATTTGGAACACGGTGAATCTTTTATAAGCAACATAAGCTAAGAACAATCTTATGGCTTCAAGACGAGCAAATCGGTGCAAAGGTTTCATCATAATCAATTCCTCCGATTGTGAATAACCTTGTGCGACCAATCTAGCCTTATTTCTTACCACAATATTTTTCTCATCTCTTTTGTTTTTAAAAACCCATTTTGTTCCAATAACTTTTTGATGATGAGGTCTTTCAACAAGCTCCCATACATCGTGTCTTTGAAATTGATTTAATTCTTCTTGCATTGCATTTATCCAATTGGAGTCGGTTAGTGCTTCAAAGAATAGATTTAGGTTCAAGCAATGATACATAACAACTAAACAGATAGTCTTGGTTTATCTCGTGTCCTTGTCTGGACTCCAGAATCTAAACTTCCAATTATCTATTCAATGGATGATAAGTCAATACTCGTTTACCTTTATCTTTTACTGAGTATGAAGTCTTATCTCAAATATTTTCATCAATTAGTTCTGTATTACCTTCAGGAATATCTTCTAGTCCAACTGGTAGTGTAGTTGTTCCGATCGGATGACATGGAAGAACTCTCAGCCTCCTTATCTTTATTTGAGTCTCGATGTGTCCTCCTCATCCGATTCTCACTGGTAAGTAGAACTTGGTGATTTCTTGATATTTATTCTGTTGAGGTCTTCACTATCTTGGTGACATCATCCGTGCTTTCGAGACTTGAAAGAAGTTTCGTCAAAAACAACATGTGGTGTTTCTTCCACACATAATGTAATCTTATTAAAAACTCTATATGCTTTGGATACGCATTTAGTATCCTAAGAATATCCCTTCTGCAATCTTTGCATCAAAAGTTCTTAATTTAGATTTTCCATTATTATGGATGAAACACTTACAACCAAATATATGGAAATATGAAATTTTTGGTATTCTACCCTTCCATATTTCATAAGGAGTTTTGCATTTATCTTTCACAATTAAACACCTATTTTGAACAAAACATGCAGTATTAATGGCTTCGCCCAAAATGTGTGGAGTGTCATACTCGAGATAACATCGTCCTTGCAGCCTTCCTTCAAGGTTACTGTTTCTCCTTTCTACAACTCCATTTCTGGGGTGTTCTTGCAGATGATGTTTCATGTGCTATACCATTCTCGTACAATAGTTAGTAACAAATGAATTTAGAAACTCGTACCTTTATCACTTCTAATCTTGACAATATTTAGTCCTTTTTCATTTTGAATTCTTTTGAGGAATTCGGAATTTTTGTTACAGCCTCATTCTTTTTGTACAAGAAAATAACCCAAGTGAATCTAGAAAAATCATCTACAATCACTAAAGTATACTTTCTTCCACTAAAACTCAGAGGTGTAACAGACCAAAAAGATCCATGTGTAAAAGTTCCAAAATCCTTTCAAGGTGACCATTTATTGTTTTGAAAGAAGTTTTGGTCTGTTTCCTTTTTGACAAGCATCACAAATATGATTTTTCGAAAATATTCTATCTGGAAGTCCTTTGACTAAAGATTTCCTTGCAATTTTGTTAAGAGTTTTGAAATATAAATGACTAAGACGTTTATGCCATAGCCAACTTAAATCTTCTCGAACTCTTAGCAATAAGACAAGTCTCCTTGGGGCAACTCTTGAAATTTGCAACGTAGATATTACCTTGTCCGACTCCAGCAAGTAAAATATTTTCGCTTAAACCATCCAAAATATAACATGCATCATGAGTGAATTTTACACAATATCCTTTGTCACAAAGCATGAGACAGGATAATAGATTATGTTTCAATCCTTCCACAAAATAAACTTCATTAACTTGGACATCTCCAATCATTAGAGTTCCAACTCCTTTGGTTAGACCAAAATTGTTGTCACCAAACATTACCCGAGGTCCATCTATCGTCTGATAGTTAGAAAGAAGTCTTTTCTCATAAGTCATATGCTTAGAACATCCACTGCCTATATACCGGATGACTTCAAGAACATCTTCTCGTTCAACTATCTCCTTATATCCCCGCAATCACAAATTAATTCTTAGGTACCCTTTGTGTATTGGGTCCTTTCTCGTTAAGTTGATACTTAGGTATCCAGATAAACACATCCAAGTTTTTCAAAACCAATGATTGAATTTTGCAACCATATCTCGTCTACTAATATTAGACTGCCTAGATCAATTTTATTTAATTGATCTCTAGTAATTGTCTTATATTTTGGAAAGAATGGATATGACTTGCTTCTTCCATCAAAACCATTATACTTTGGAAAAGGCTTTGATTTAGTCTTTAGATTTCTTTGGGAACATTTCTCCTCGTCTCGTGTTTTCTCTTTAGAAATATCGGATGAGGTAATTTGCTCTTTAGATTTCTTTGAACTAAGTTCTGTCTTTTCCATAGTCTTAGTAGCTTTGACAAAAACTCTTGGTTTGATAGGATCATTCTTCTTGTTCCTATCAAAACCCGACCGATTTATCAATAGGCTTCGAAGTATCAAGATGTTATCAATTGTAGATTGAGAATTATTAAGATATCCTAACTTGAGATTCAATTCTCTGTTAGTCTTTTTAAAATTCTCATTCTCCATATTGATATCTGAAAATTTAATTTTTAAAGCACTCAATTCTTTTTCCAACTTATCGGTTTTCTCGGATGAGGAACTAGTAGTAGTCTTAGATTGACATTCCCCTTGAATGTACAATCCAGATTTTTTCTTGTCCCTGTCTCGATGTTCCTTTGTTAGATTAAGAATTTGATTCTTTAAACTTAAATTTTCAATCTCTATCTGTTTATAAGCGAGATAAAGCTGTCTTTAGATCTTTTAGAAGCTTGTTAATAAGACATGGATCAGATTCGGACAAGTTATCATTATCATTGTCGAGGATGAATAATAGTTTACCTCTTTAGCCATTAGGCAAATGTCATTGTCGACCGAAACTAGATGAGGATGAGGATGATGATGTCTCATTCTTTTCCTCCTTTTTCGCTAAAAGAGCTCGTTGATCTCGCATACCTCCTATCCCTTTTCTTCCTCTTTTCTTCTCTCTCTCTAGGAGTGAGTTGAGGACAATCATAGCTAAAGTGACCAGGTTTATTGTAGGTATAACGAGATATCTCCTCTATTTGATTTTGGACTATTTTCACCTCGTCGATTGGTGATTTATACCTTTCTTTGGATCCTTCTTTTTGTCATTATCTGAATACTTCTCTTCCTTGTCTGATTTACAATTTCGGCGATTTAACCTCGTCTCTCTTGTTCCTTTTATACTTCATCTTGAGTCTTTCATATCGTCGATTAATAGTGCCATTTCCTCCTTAATTGACAAATCCGATGCCTTAGAAATCTTGTCGAGAATCTTCTTGATGAAGAAATGCCACAGCTTTTTCAGGATGTAGATGACTCGCCTCATCTTCTTCATCTTCAATGTGTATATCATATTCCAGTGCTTTAAGATGAGAAAATAATGTGTGATGTGATATAGATGATGATTCTCGTGTTGCTTTGAGAATATTTGCTTTCTCCTCCATCTTTTGCTCATTGATCTCGAGTACCTTGTTGTTAATTTCTTTCTCGGTGTAGGTCTTACCCAAATCAGCAGCTTTGTTCACAAGATTAGTCGGTCTCACGTCCAATTGATCCACGCTTTCTTCATCCTTCATTTTGAACGTGTCAAATGCATGTAAGACAATTTGCAGTTTATTTTCTTTAACTCGATCGACCCTTCACAGGACACTTGCAAGAGTCTCCCACATATCCTTAGCGCTTTTACATCTTTTAACCTTTTCTATCCAATCCTTGCTTAAAGTTTCAATGATTTCAGTTCTTGCAACTTGATCTAAATTGTGAATCTTCCTTTCATCGTTTGTCAATTCAGACTCTTCTTTTCTTGTTGACTTCTTGTAACAGAAGATTCTCGCTCCAGTGCTAACAACTCCATGATAAAATTTTATTGACCTTCCTCAAGAACCTCTTCCATGCGGTCATGAATGGCCTTCAAATGATTCTCCATTCTAACTTCCAATAATCATATTCTTCGATAGAGAACTCTGCAAACTCCTGGTTTTCTTACTTTTAACAAAGACATCGTAATTCAAGATACTAAAAGACAACTTATCAGAAATGTTAGTGAATCAATAATAAGAAATCAGATTTCAACAAGAACTCAAATTTCAAGACCACAAATCTTTTATCGTAATGACTTAACACCGCTCCGATACCACTTGTTGGGTCCCTTTAGAAAGAGTTAATCAAGTAATCAAGATGCCTCCTAGTGATAATCTAGAAGGGGGATGAATAGATTATCAAAAACTTTTTCAAGCTTAGATGATCTATCAACTCCAAAAACAATTTTACAAATGGAAACAACTCTTGATTAAACTCAATTTAACTAGGATCTAAAGCTTTATCGGATATTGAATTTTGTGATCAAGAAATAATCAATGAAAACAAGTATAAACAATAAGAAGAAACAACACAGGATTTATAGTGGTTCGGATCAAATGATCCTACATCCACTCTCCTTCTTCAACTTGAAGAAGGGACTCTACTTACCTGCCTTTTCTTCTTTCTTACTTTCTTCACTTACAACGTGTATCTTCAGCCTTACAAGTATGATGCTATCTCTATTTGGCTTTTGAAGATTCAAATGAAATGGTGTTCTCTAAACACCGAGAAAAATGAATGAACACTAAGTGTGATCGTGAGAGATGTGTATACAAGTGATTGTGGAGAGAGCTTCTAATTCTCGTAATGATAAAGTGTTAAAATTGCTAGAATGCTAAATTTTTCTATATATCTAAATATCTGAATTTCTGAACCTATTTATAGATCTTGTTGATGACGGTTATAACCTCCTTGTTTGTTGAAGATGGTTATAACCGATTAACCAATTCTTGAAACCGCTTCTTGTTCGGTTGTAATCGATTCTTGATTTTAACCAACTCCTTAGCTGCCCGACTTTTTACCACTGTCTCGATCATTCACCCTATCTCGATTCTTCACCTTGTCTCATTACTTCATCTTGGTGAGTATCTTGATATTCCTCCTCATCTGTCTTTGACGCTGCCCGATTTTATTCCTGTCTTCATCTCGACTTCCTTTGGTCAACCTCATCTTACTATTCTATACTTAGTCTATTTTACCATTACATCACTGGCTATACATTATCTTTCAGCTGGTCATCTTAGTTTTACACTTTTAACTCATCAAAACTAAGTACATCTTTTTCGTCCCTAATAAGAACTCATTGTCTTTATTTGAAAATACAGACTTAGGTCCCGATTGATTGGCACTACAAATTCCGTAATGAGCTTCTTCCATTGCTTGAGCAGCTTCTTCATCTCCTAGACACCTCAAGAAGATCCCGTCAAATGATCGTGTAAAGTATACTTTTATAGAATATAAATCGTGGGGCCCAACGTCCGATATCTACCCTTCGTCTCGGATCATTTGGTAACTTATCGTATTTCAAGTAATCCACAAATGGTTGACGCCAATCTTCTCTTTCAATTTCCCATACTTCAACTACATGACTTTCTTCTTCCTCATTGGTGTTATCCTCAAGAATGGGTGATGAGAGTGAATTGATGCATGATTTGATGTGGTATTTATGTGCAAAAAGTGGTGAAAAGTGTTAGTTTTTAGCTTTAAGGTGTAGAGTATCACTTCTTTGCTCGAAAAGTATCACTTGTATAGAATTGATGGATTTTTATGTGTTTCGTCTCGTTTTCAAGTAAATCGGTGGAATTTAACCAAACCGAGAGTACCGACATTCATACGGCGAAGAGACGAACGAGATGGGCAAAATGGGGGTCGAGGCGGAAGTCGGGCCGAGAAAATTCCTGGACTCGACCTTTGGTCGAGGTCTAGGGGCCTCGACTTGAGGGTGCCGCCGTTTGAAGATTGTGCCAAAATTAAGGAGAGCCTCGACTCGAGGAGCTGAAGCTCGAGTCGAGGGTGAGGACAAGCCGGCAAGCTTGACTCGAGGACCGAGAGCTCGAGTTGAGGTAGAGACTTTTAATAAAAGCGTGGGCACGATTTAAGCAAGCTCGACTCGAGGGCCTCAAGCTCGAGTTGAGGCTTCCGATTTTTAGAATTTTACCCTTTTTAGCCATTTGAACGAAAAACAGAGCATACCATTCTCCATAGCAGTTATTTTACAATTTTTGGGCGATTTCTCGGTTTCCTAGCCAAATTCTCCTTCTAGGTTGATTAGATTCTTAGATTTAGATAGATTTCCATTAATTTTTTATTAGATTAGACTTTGATCCATTAGATTTCTCAATTCAAGTTGTAATTCAAGTGAAGAGGAGTTTACATTTGAAGATATATTGATCATTTGGTTCAATTGGTGATGTTCTTCCTCTCTACTCAATTTTATTTCTTAATTGTTGTGATTAGTCTTTTGATTATGCAATTAGATTTTTGACCCATGGATTTTACAATTTGCTCCATGGGCTAATTCACTTGTGCTTGGGATAATTGAAATTGAGGATGATTTGATTGCTTGTGTTTTGATTGTTGATCAATTGAGATAGTTAGTGCCCTAATTGTGATTCTAATTGTGCTTCATGCTTTTTTATCTCTTTAGATTAGTGTTTGATCATCCCATAAAATCCCAAGTTGTAATCATCCCATAAAATCCCAAGTTGTCGGCATCTTTTTGGCGAATCTCACTTTCCGGACTACCTTCGAAAATCCTCATCGGAGTACTCGTGACCATCGGCTCATGAAATATTTTCCTACAAGATTCCCAAGGCAAAATTTAGCATATAATCGTAGCAAATGGGCAATCCAATGATAACAAATAAACATGAATGAGTTAAGCATCACAAACTTCAACACCCATATTTTCTAAGTGAATAATCAAACTAGCTCAACAATTTGGTCAAAAATCACCACTCAAACAATTAGGCAATAGAAGTGCTCAATGAATCCCCAAAATATATACATACTCAATAAAATGACCTTAACTATCAATAACAACAATTAATCTCACAAAAATTTGCAATTAGGCTCAACTAAAATTATCCAAAAATATGGCCACTTAATCAAGTAATTTCATCTATGAAAAGCAACTAATCATGCACTCCTTCATCAACTATGCCAATTTGACCAAATACCCATTCACATTCACTAGGAATTCCCAAACAATTATTCAAAACTCATTATCAAGTCATGGAATCACAAAGGCACAATACAATAAGCTCAACTCATCCCAAACATGCCTATTAATTCAACAATTCATCCAATCTAACCAATTAAAGGCTCAAATTCGTCCAAAATCATATGCATGCAAGTTCGTCAAAATGCCTCAATGAAATTCACAATTTAAACACAAAATTGGCACAATTCGACCACTACCCATGCATCAAGCTACTCAAGAACAAAATTTAAAGGCCATGTGATGAGAAATATGTACCTTTCTTCAAAGAATTCGGACTTGGAATGAATATGGAGACACCCACTTAAAAACCTCAAAAATTCCCAAAATTTTCTTCAAGAACCCTCTAAAGATCCAATTTTCATGATATGGATGGATGATATGTGATGAAATATGTGAATGATCGGTGAAATTCGTGCAAAAACTGGTGATTTGTGAAAATCGCAAAGAGTCGTGGGCTAGGGCTCGGTTCGAGGTTGTGGGGAGAAAGAAAATTGTTGCGTATATTTAAAAACAGTACCAGCCTCGAGTCGAAGTTTCACGCCCTCGACTCGAGGTATCCAAAAATCTACCCTCGACTCGAGGCCCAGCCCTCTAGTCGTGCCTTTAGTTCAAATTTTTACCTCGACTTGAGGCTTAGAGCTCGAGTCGAGCACAAGTCAATTTTTCAAAATTTTTCTAAGGATGGATCCCTTGACTCGGGCTCAAGTACCTCTGGTTGTCTTAATATCACTTGCCCAATTTTACCGCAATCAATTAGTGGTACAACCCAACATTTACATATTAGGATACGGAGTTCTTTCTCAGGCAGAGAATGACGGGGAAGCAAGTTTTACAAAAGTGTCGATTGCTTGTTATCTTTCCTTGGAACATTTTCGATTTTCACATCTCCTAGATAACTCATGAGTTGTTGAGCGTACTTATGATAGGGGAGCAACTCGGGTTTCTTGACTTCGTATAGTCCAAGCAACTAATTCACAATCAACTTTGAATCTTCATACATCTTGAGGTGTAGTTGTTTTATATCAACTGTCATTTCCAATTTAACTATGAGTGTTTGGTACTCGCAACATTGTTTGAGCATTTTTCGGTCAAAGTAAAGGAGTAAGACAAAACTTCTCCACTTGATGTTACAAATACTACTTCGGCGTCGGCTCCTTCTCTATGAGCGGATCCATCAGTACATCTTCCAAGGGCGAGATATTTCAATAGTCAAAATATCCTCGTTAGGGAGGTCGTCAAACAATTCCCACTCGGTAGACATTGGGTGATCAGCAAGGAAATCACCCAAGATTTGCCCTTTACAGCTTTTTGAGGGACATATATGATTTCAAACTATTGCAATTGAAGATACCACCTTGCAAGTCGGTTTGAGAGAACTGGTTTTGTCATAACACACTTCACAGATTGACTTTTGACACAAGATGAATAGTGTGAGCATGAAAATAATATTTCAGCTTTTGAATCACAAATATCGAGCCAAACACAACTTCTTGATGGGAGAATACTTTAATTCATTTGGGGTCATTCTTCTACTGAAGTAGTACAATGTATTTTCTTTCCCAGCCTTCATATACTTGTTCAAGTAGAGCTCCTCTGAGAACTTTCTTAAGCGGAAATGTAGAGAGTTAATGGTCGTCCATGCCTTTGGAGCGATCAAGACAGTGGCTTCATCAAGTAAGACTTGATGCTTTTAAAGGCATTGCTACATGATTCATCCCACTTGAATGGTATTCCTTTCTTCATGAGACGATACACCATCTGGCTAGGTTTGAGATAAACCTTCTAAGATAAGCCAACTTTCCTTGTATGCTCTTAAGCTCATGAATGTTTCTAGGCTCGGGATCTTTAAGAACGCATTAATTTTTGCTTGTTCGATTTCAATTCCTGTTGGTGGACCACAAATCCAAGAAATTTTCCAATTTGACTTCAAATGCGCATTTCTTGGATTCATCTTGAGTTGGTATCATCGTAGACGTTTAAGACTTTTCTTAAATCATGAAGATGATCTTCTCTTTTCTTCGACTTTACCACCAAGTCGTCCACGTAACATTCTACGTTCTTATGGAGCATGTCATCAAAAATCTTTTGCATAGCCCTTTGGTATGTCGCACCAAAGCATTCTTTAGACCGAATGACATCACTTTATAACATTAAATTCTTTTTGGGGTACGAAATACAGTCAACTCTTCATCCTTTGGTGATATACGAATTTTATTATTCCCGATGATCCATCCATGATGGTTATGGCTTCATGACCCATTGTTGCATCGATCATAAGTTTGGTAATGGGTAATGAAAAATCATCTTTAGGGCATTTAAATCTAAAAATTAACACAAACACGGATCGACCATTCTTCTTCCTCACTAGGACAATACTTGAGATCTATGTAGGATATTTCACTTCTCGATAAAACCGACTTGAATAAGTTTATTCACTTCAACTTCAATTAGTGGTAACTAAATGCTGGTCAAAATCGACATTGAGTCTGTTTGACTGGTCGAGTATGTATCGTGACTTTTGGATCTAGACCTGACATTTCTTTGTAAGACCATGCGAACATATCCTTGAACTCTTGCAATAGTTCAACATACGCATTTTCCTCATCGATTTGACAATAACGCACTTATATGAGTTGGTCGGAGGTCGCTAGCATCACCTAAGGTAATTTCTTTTAGCTCATCGACAATTATCTTAACACGTTTCTCGAGTTTTTGAGGAGCCTCCTCGTCATCTTCTTCCTCCGCATGAGTGTCTTCTCATATGGTGATGTGGTTTACAACAACAACATCTCCATTGTTTTCTCTTGCGTATGCAAAATCCACGCATGCCTTCATTCGGTCATCCTTTCCTCTAATCATAGCTGTTTGCATAGTATTGATATCAATAATGTTCCTATATCTCGATCATTGAGATTATTCTTCTTTTTATAAATATGTCCATGTCTTGGGAACCGTTTGTCAAGAATTGTGAATGTCGATGAATTTAGATGAGGTTATATCTTCTCCATCGTCTTCTTCACCTTTTGTGTGGATAACCGTTTGTATTTTTACGGTCAGCCGTCTCCATATGATGCGATCAAAGTGGTTCATCGCTTCATGCAAGATGGTACTAGGCTTCAAATCTTCGAGTGTCTGCGGGTTCTAAAATTTTCGACTACTTTCGGTTGTTTGCTTTACGTGGTCCCAATCTTTTGAAGACAGGTTCCCAACTTATAACGTTTAGTCTTCCCAAGTGGTCCTAATCTTTCAAAGATAGTTCCCAACTTTCGGTGGCAATTCCCTTCAGATTGTCCCAATCTTTCAAAGGCGTAAACTTGTGTCACTATCTTGGCATCTTTGTGCGGCACATCTTCTACTATCAAGACTTCTTCTTCTGCGAGGTAATTCGTGCTTGCTCTTTTGATAGCGAGACAGATCGAAGTTTGAAAAGTGTATCCTAAGTCAACTCTATTGTTCTTGGTAATGTACTCGTTATTTTTATATCCATATATAGATTTTTAGGAGCTTCATGGAGTGACTCATTCGGTGTTGAGCTTCCTTGAGGATTGTATCTAGCCTTAACAATCGGGATAAAGGCTTGAGAACCGTCGACCCCATTCTTACGACTTCCGATATGCCCCCATGTTCAACCCTAGCTCCTTGAACGGGACGAGTGAACCCTTCAAGTGGTTATAAAGACGGTCTTCTTTGCATCAAGTTTTGTTAAAGGAAAAGTTAATTCTTTCGGTGCTTCAATGTCTTCACAAGGTTGCTTACCTTTGTCGGTATGAGATGAAGGTAAGTCTTTTTCATCATTTTTAACTTGTCTATCTCTTGCCACTTCTTTTGAAGTATCCTTTTGAGCTTGAGTTACTTTTGGGTTGTTGAAGAAGTACTCGGCATCGGCAAAATACGACTCAACTTCGGTGAAGGGTTTATCATCGCCAAACACCATTTTTATGTTATGACCTTCACGATATTTGAAGCATTGGTGCAATTTGAAGGTATCATGCCATATTCATGCAATCATGGACGTCCTAGAAGCATGTTGTATGATGTTTTTGCATCTATGACATGGACTAATGCGGCTAAAGTCATCTCGTCGATCGGCAAATACAACATTATTGTACCCAGAGCTCTTTGTCCCTCCAAATTGAACCCTTAGATCATCAAACGACTACTTGCGAGGTCATCTGTTGATATCCTCAAGCTTTTCATCATCCTTAAGGGCAGGATGTTCACTCACGAACCTCCATCAATTAGGATTTAGTTCACCTTCTGTGGAGTATAACGAATAACGGTCGATTTTGAGATTGTGAACCAAGTAGCAAGTCTTCATCTGTAAAAGTTCAGCTCTTGAATAATCTTCACTCTTATCATTAGGTTTATGGCCGATCTGGTTTGTTTATTTGCTTTCCTCACTAACCATGTAGCATGAGACATTGTCGCTTTTAATGGTGAGGAAATTAATTCGCGATTGCTTGAGTCTCTTCTAGCACAATCATTCCTCGCTCGACTAATCGCATGATCTTCTCTTTAAGTATAAAGCGATCTTGAATTGGATGCCCTACTAACCGATGATACTTGCAGTATCTAGGGTCATCGATTCGCCAAACTTCTTCTAGTTGTTTCATTTACGGAAGTTTGATGAGCTTCGCCTTGATTAAGTCATCAAATTAATATGCGTAACATCTAAATCGAGGAAAGGATATTGCGTTCGCTGCATCTCTCTTAGGGTTTTCTTTCTTTGCCCATTGTATTGCATGACATTCTCCCCTTTGCGACTTGTGTTATTTTCATTCTTATAGACTTTACTTGATTTGTAGTAGTTCTTGTCATAGATTCTTTGTTCGAGACTTTAGCGAAAGGTTTGCCCCCTTTCTTGACTTCTTGCTTATCTTTGGACTTGCGGAATTCTTGATCGGGTAGTTCTTCGACTCCACTTGCATACGTACTTAGCTCTATATCGTGAGCTTTGGTATTGAATTACTTGGAGAATGTGCAGAGCCCCCTTGTATTTTTGAATGCACATCTCAATTGTTGAAGCTTGACAATCTATCTTTGCAACTTAGGCTCAGATTTTTCCATTGATTTATATAGTCGATCACGATTCTTTCTTCCACCGACGAGTGTTTGTCGGTTCAATCATGCTAACCGTTCTTTGAGTCTTGAGAAGCTTGATTAAGAAATTCTTGTTCCATATGCTCCCAGCATCAATCGAATTGGCATTCGAGATCAATGTACCGATCAAATGCATTACCCTTTAGTGAGCGCACAAATTGCTTTGCTAGGTGATCTCCGTAAGTCCCAGCATTGATGAGAGTGAATTGATTCATGATTTGATGGGGTATTTTTGTGCAAAAAGTGGTGAAAAGTGTCATATTTTGAGCCTAAAAGTGTAGAGTATCACTCTTTGGCATGAAAAGTATCACTTGTGTATATTTTGATGTTTTTCATCCCGTTTCGGGTAAATCGGTAGAATTTGACCAAACCGAGAGTATCGGCATTCATATGGCGAAGAGACGAACGAGACGGGTGAAAATGGGGGTCGGAGGTGGAAGTCGGGTCGAGAAAATTCCTGGACTCGACCTCCGGTCGAGGTCCAGGAGCCTCGACCCGAGGGTGGAGGCAAAGGAAGAAGTTGGCAAAATTTGAAGGAGCCTCGACTCGAGGGTGGAAGCTCGAGTCGAGGGTGGTAAAAATATGGCAAGCTCGACTCGAGGGCTGAAGCTCGAGTCGAGGCTGGGGCTTTTCAAGAGAAGCGTGGGCATGACTTAAGGAAGCTCGACTCGAGGGCCCTAACCTCGAGTCGAGGGTGCAGTTTTCGAAAATCTTCATTTTTAATCCATTTGAGCGGAAAACAGAGCATAACCTTCCCCATAGCAGTTACTTACAGTTTTTAGGGCAATTTCTGAGTTTCTTACCTTAATTCTCCTTCTAGGTTGATTAGATTGTTGGATTTAGATAGATTTCCATTAATTGTTGATTAGATTAGACTTTGATCCAATAGTTTTCCCATTTTCAAGTTGTAATTCAAGTGAAGAGGAGTTTACACTTGAAGATACATTTGAAGATTCAAGCATTCAATATAATGATCATTTGATTCAATTGGTGATGTTCTTCTTCTCTACTCATCTCAATTCCTTAATTGTTGTGATTAGCTTTGTGATTATACAATTAGATTTTGTACCCATGGATTTTGCACTTTGCTCCATGAGCTAATTCACTTGTGCTCGGGATAATTGAAATTGAGGATGATTTGATTGCTTGTGCTTTGATTGTTGATGATTATTGATCAATTGAGATAGTTAGTGCCCTAATTGTGATTCAAATTGTGCTTCATGCATTTTTATCTCTTTAGATTAATGTTTGATCACCCTAGCAATAGGCGAGAGTTGAGCTAACGTGATTAGGGATTAATCGGGTTATAATTGTGTATGATTGTTGATTGGAGTGAATTGATGCATGTTTTTAGGGCCTATTATAGTGCAAAAAGTGAGCTAAAGTGTTGATTTTTGTGCCTAAATGTGAAAAGTATCACTCTTTTGCTTAAAAAGTATTATTTGTGAGATTTTGATGTTTTTCGTCCATTTTGCAGGTAATTCGGTGGAATTTTGCCAATCCGAGAGTACCGGTGTGCTTAGAATGGAGTGACGATCATATCGGACGAAAATAGGAGTCGAGGGTTGTGCTTAAAAGGACTAAAATTGAAGAAAGACAGAAGCCTCGACTGAGGGCTGACCCTCGAGTCGAGGGAGAGGACAAGCAAGGGCCTCGAGTCGAGGCCTGACCCTCGACTCGAGGGGAGGTTTTTCGAAACTCGTTATTTAAGGGGCTGAAGCAGAGCATTCCAGGAGAACATTCATAATAGCAATTAAGAGCGGTTTTGGGGCGACTTCTCGGGCCCCAAGCCATTTCTTCCTTGTAGGTAGATTAGAGATAGATTTAGATTTAGATTTCAATTGATGTTGGTAGATTAGTCATAGATTAGCTTAGATCCTTGTCATTTCATTCAATTCAAGCTTGGATTTCATTTGGAGATTTGTATTGAGCACTCAAGCATTCCTATTTTTGTTGATTGAAGATCAATTTGTGATGTTTTTCCTCTCTTCTCAATTTAATTTCTTAATGTTGTGATTTGCTTTATGTTTGTTCAATCTTATCTTTTTCCCATGGTTTTTGTCATTGGCACCATGGGCTAACTCTCTTGTGCTTGGGTTAATTGAAATTGATGATGATTTGATTGATTATGCTATGATTGTTGATAATTGGAGATCAATTGAGTAGATTGCTTACTAATTGTGATTCTCAATTGTGCTCCATGCATAATTATCTCTTTAGATTAGTGTTTGATCACCTTAGCTATAGGCGAGAGCTGCGCTAACGTGATCCGGGATTAATCGGGTTATAATTGTGTATGAATGTATGGATTGGGTGCTTCGGAATCGAGAGATTAGTTGCACTAAGGATACTCACGTTAGTTTATTTCCTAATTGTGATTCTTAATTGTGCTTTGTGTAAAATTGTCTCTTTAGATTAATGTTTGATCACCCTAGCAATAGGCGAGAGTTGAGCTAACGTGATTAGGTGTTGATCGAGTTTCAATTTTGCATGATTGTATGAATTTGGGATTTCTACATTGAGAAACGGGAAAGACTAAGAATACTCACATTAGGTATTATGATTTTAATGGAGTGATTAATTTCATGATGGTTTATGCTTTCTATCTTAGTTGATTTGCAATTTGATTCAATTGTAGCTTGTTGATTGATGATTCATTGATGGATGTTAATCCTAGAACCTCTATCCCACCATTTATTGTTGTTTTTTTATCTCGCATCTTAAGTGTTCGATCATTTGTTTGCTTGTTTTTAGACTGTATTTTGCAAGTGTTTGGTAGTGTTAGTGTCATCCCTTGTTGCATCAATAGTCACTAAGAACTCGTATTTCTAGGGTCTCATGTGCATACTTTTTCCCATGGGTTCGATATTTGTTGATTGGTCTTAATAACGCTTACCCGAAAAAACTACTCCAATCAAATGGCGCCGTTGCCGGGGAGTTAGTTTTTGCGCCTATAAGTGAGACCTAAGGATTGTTTGAAGTGACTACTTGTTGTTTTTGTTTTTGTTTTTGTGGATTTTGTTTTGTTTGAAGTTGATACTTGGATTTGCGGCATTGTAGGTGCATGTTAACAAGGTCAAGTGGTATTCCACCCTTGCCACTAAATCCGGAGATTGAGGCTACTTTGAGAAGAAATCGTGTGAGAAGAAGAAGGGAAGCTATTGAAGGAGATGATCAAAGGAATGAGGAGAGAGTAGTTGGGGAACCTCAAGTTGAGGAGGAACATGGACAAGGAGAAGGAGGAGTAGAACATGGAGGTAATGAGAACCATTTCCATGCTCAAGTTGGCCCTTTCCCTCAAGGGATGCCACCACAAAATTATCCCTACCAAAATCCATATCATTACCCTCCACAAGCTCATCAATATCCTTACTATGCACCTCATCCACAACAATTCCCACCATACTATCCCCATATGCCATATAATCAAGAGCCACGATATCATGAGCCGCCACACATACCAAATGCCCAACCACAACCCATGAATGAGCTACCACCTCAAGGGAGGCCTTTGAGAGAATTTTTGAGCCACAACTTAGAGAGCACTATGACGGGATAGCAAGGCCGAGGATAGACGCTAATAACTTTGAGATAAGTCACGCTCTAGTGAGAATGCTTAGGGAGAAGCAATTTGAAGGCAAGGATGAAAAAGAGTGCCCACATCAACATATGGCATAATTTCTTGAGATTGCCGACACTACAAAGTACAACGGGGTACCCAAAGATGCGAAGAAGTTGAGGCTCTTTGCCTTTACATTGAAAGGGAGAGCTAAAGCATGGCTTAATTCATTACCGCCGGGACCGTCCGTACATGGGAGGATTTGTCCAAGAGATTTTTAATGAAGTTCTACCCACCGTCCAAGACCGTTCAAGCTAAGGAGGCAATCTCCCACTTCCGCCAAAAGAATGGGGAGACCATACCGGAGGTGTGGGAGAGGTATGGCATGTTACTTATGAATTGTCCTCAACACGGTTTTGGAGGAACAAACCATTATGTACTTTTGCAATGGTTTGACGGATGGGGATAGGTCGTTCTTGAATGCTTGTGCGAATGGATCGATTTGGTCTAAAACCGTGGGGCAAATGAATGAAATAATGGAGAACATAGCCCAAGACTCATTTCAAGTGTCGGTAAATCGGGAGCACACCATAGGGTGTCACAAGTTGAGGAGATCGAGTCTATGAAGAGCATGATGATGACTATGATGGACCGATTGGGAGCTCTTACTACTCCACAAGGCCAAGCAAGTGTTAGTCCATCCGTTTCTCATGTAAATATGGGTGCTAGTCCGATGCCGGTGGAAGAAGTTAGCTACATGGGTAGGCCTCCATTCCAAGGAGGCTATCAAGGAGGAAATTTTCATGGAAATTATCAAGGAGGAAGGCCCAACCAAATGCCTTACCAAAATAGGCCACAAGGAAGCTACCAACCTTAACCTCAAGCTCAATTTAATGGGAATACATGGAGGAGACACGAAAATTTTTCTTATGCCAATCCTAGAGCCGCCGTTCAATTTCCTCACGGATTTGATCCGGTGCCAAGGCTCCTAACAATGAAGGAAAGGCTACCACGGATGAGATTTTGGGGTTGATAGTGAAGAAGTTGGAAGCTAATGACTCAAGGCTTGATGATATAAGCAAGCAAATGGACACTCATTTCAAGACGATCGAGCATTAAGTAGGGCAACTTTCTACTACGGTTGGAAAGCTCTCGTCCACGGTGGACCATCTCCAAAATAAAGGAAAATACCCATCCACTATCGAGCTGAATCCTAAGGAATTTTGTAGTGCAATCAAGCTAAGAAGTGGTACTAGCTATGAAGGTCGAAAATGCTCAAAGAGGTGGTGAATGAAAAGAGGTGGTGAATGAGGAAGAAGTGAGTCATGAAAGAATGGTTGAGGAAAGGAAGGCAAGTGAAGATGTGAAAGCAAAGAGGGAGGCAAAGAAGAAGGAAGAGATCAAGAATGAATGGGGAATTCCAATGAAGGCTAATCTAGTTCCGTTTCCCAAGAGATTAGAGAGGAAGAAACTTGATGAAGAGTTTGGTAAGTTTCTAGAAATTTTCAAGAATTTGCATTTCGATATTCCACTTTTGGAGGCCCTTGAACAAATTCCACACTACAAGAAGTTCTTGAGAGAGATTATGTCCAAGAAGAGGAGTTGGGATGAGAAGGGAATGATCAAGCTAGTGGAGGAATGCAAGGAAATCTTGGAGAGACACTTGTCACAAAAGAGAAAGGATCCCGGAAGCTTCACTATCCCATGTGAGATTGGAGAGAATGAGAACATTCAAGGCTTGTGTGACCTCGGAGCAAATATAAATGTGATGCCATTGTCCGTGTTCAAGACATTGGAGCTAGGGGAGGTGATTCCTACAAACATTAATCTTCAACTAGCGGATCAATCATACGCTCATCCATTTGGGATCATTGAAGATGTGTTGGTAGGGGTTGGCAAGCTCATATTTCCGGTGGATTTCATTGTATTAGACATGAAGGAGGAGCTTGAGGCACCGATCATACTTGGTCGACCTTTCCTTGCCACGGGCAAAGCGATGATTAATGTGGAGAAAGGAGAGCTTAAGTTAAGCTCAAATGGAGATGAAGTGACATTTACAAGAGTTCATGAGGAAGAGGTTGCTCAAAGCAAGGTGGAGAAGAAGACGTGTGGATACATAGAGATTGTTGATGTATGCCCTTCCATTGAAAGGGAAGTTTCTACACCTATTACTTCGTCTATTCCTTTAGTTAATGAGCATTTTCTTCCCTCTTGTAAAATCATTTCTAACAAGTCTTGTGTTTCTTTTGGTGATTCTAGGAAAGAGAAAGCTATTATGGAGCCTTTGCTTGACCCGGTGAAAAAGAGAATGAAGAATGTGAGAAAGATTTGACCAAACTTGACTCAAGTTTGGGGGTGTTGGTGGAGAAGATGTCACCAATTGTGAAAAAGGAAGAAAGTTTTGAAGTAGGAGATCAAGTGGTATGGAGCGAATCAAATTGGAGTCGGCTACTTGGAATCGAAAGGCCCAAGGAAGTGCTTACGGTAAAAGAAATCAAAGAAGGAGGAAAGCTACTCTTAGAGGACAAGTGGGGATGTTGCCTCTTTACAAAAGAACATCTAGTGAGGAGGCTCAAGGACGATCTCCACATTGACAAAGAAAGGAAAGTATGAACTCTTAGAGTTCCGTCCGGCAAAGGACGTTAAACCTAGCGCTAAATGGGAGACAACCCATCCTTTTATTGCTTTGGTGTGTTTGCTTGTTGTTTTTGTTTTTGGTTCTTTTTGTGGGATTTCACTATAGAGTTGGAAATTGCTCATGCCTTGGAAATGATGCTCGTTGATAAGGATGAATTGTATAGTGAGCTTAATGGTTATTTCATTATGAGTTGCATATTGGTATCACTTCCCATTCCAAACTTTGAATTCATATTTTCATTCAAGTTTGGGGGTGTTGTCATTTAGGGGTAGAAATGCATCTCGTAATGATGATCAATTGATGAAGTTGTTTGTTGTTGTAGGATACTTACTACTTGGATTGGAAAAGGATCAAACTTTCAAAGGGATCCAAAATCGAGAAGGAAAGGAGAGCTTAAAAGTTGATGAAAATGAGCGAAAAAGAAGAGAACCCGGTCTCCTCGATCGAATGAGCGACCGGGCTTAAATCGAGGGACCAAAGTGGTAATTTCTTGCATATTTGGGTTCGTTAGGGGTGTAGAGGTCATTTTTAGGAGTTTCGGGGTCTGCAGTCGGTCCAGGAATCGTCAAAAATTCCACTGGACTCGACCTGTGGTCGAGGTTGCACACTTCCGGTCGAGGCTCTAACACTTAGAAAAATTTTCAAAATTTGCATTTCCCTCGAGTCGAGGGTGAGACCTCGAGTCGAGGAGGTTGAATTTTCTTATCCCTCGAGTCGAGGGACGGGGCTCGAGTCGAGCGGCATAATTTCGGGATCCCTCGAGTCGGTGAGCCTCGACTCGAGTGCTGGTGATTTTTTATAAATACGCGAAGCTTGATAGTGACGACTCGAGGAGTTAGGGCATATCACGATCCCTTTCGTCCCGATTATCATATTTCCGTTGATTTTGCATCATTTCCACCGTTTAATCATCATCATTTCATCACATTATCATTACACTTGCATAAAGTTTGGATTTTGAGGGTTTTGTGCATCAATTTAAGGATTTTGGGGAGTTCTTGTTTAGGAGTCTCAATTGGTCATTTCTAGCCGATTTTTATCCACAAGGTATGTAATTTCTTCTCATTTGGCTTTCAATTTCATAGTTGGAATGGATATTTGCATGGGTGTTATGAATTTTGCTAAATTTCTATTGAATTGGAATAGTTCTTTTGGGCATTTTGTCAAGCACTTGGTATGCATGATTGATTTTGATAAATTGAAGCCATTGTTGAGAATATTTGAATTAATTGATAATTTTAGGAGCATGCTTAGGATTGTATATGATATGTTGCTCGTTTATTTGTGGAATTTGGCTAGAAAATGAATTTTTGGCAAAGTTGGGAATTCCTAGTGATATTGTCTTTGTTAATTTGGTCAAGTTGAGTTGAGTATTGATGATGGAAGTGCAATTTTGGTGATGCTATGTATTGAATTACTTGCTAGTTGGCTTGTTCTTATTCGATATATTTTTGGAGCATATTTGTATGATTTTAGTGAGCCTACATGGTAATTTTCATTGTCTAAGCCATTCTAGTTAAGTATGTATATTTTGAGAAGAATTTGAGCACTTTTATTGATGGTATTTGATGTAGTTGACTCTTTGACCAATTGTTGGGTTTTATTGATTAGTCACTAGGAATTGTTGTGATTGGATAGTTTTGGGTGATTATTGACTTGTTCATGGCAAGAGGGATATCATTTGTTGCTCGTATTTTTAGTTGTGGAGATTAATATTTTTACCTTGGGTAATATTTTGCAGGACAATGTTTAGGGGACTCGACGGTCACAATTTTTCCGATGAGGAGATCCGAAAAGAGAGGAAGCCATACGATTTGCTCACAAGATGCTGCAGATCTTGGGATTCCATGGGACGATTATAAATGGAGGAAGCATATCATGCTATATTCTGTATAACAAGGTGGTCAAGACCCGCCTTGTGGATGAGAATTGTATGTTGTCTATGGGGATTGAGGAGGACATTCCTCGACTTTTCGAGCAAATTGGTATGGGAGGATTTTTTATGATGAGACCGAGGACCTATTTGGGCTTGACTGGAGTTCTTATGTATCGTCTCGATTTGATAAGGCTAAGAAGGCAACATTTCCTCGAGGGATCACTTTTGAGCCTATGGGACGAGAGTACTCACCGATCGTGGATGAGGTTAACCAGATCATTGGAGCACCTATCGACTCCCGATAGATCACTCCTCAACATCCGGAAGGAATACAATGCAAAGAAATTGGAGAAGAATCTCGGACTCGGGGCTCCAAATCAATCTCGGTTTATTCTCGGGAAAATCTAAGAGCACTCACATTCGGAATCCGATGATTAGGTACTTGGAGAAGATTCTTACGAGTACTATCTTTGCAAGATCGAGGGCGGAGCCGTGGTGTCGGAGGAATTGTACGTCATATGGTGCTTCTTGCACGAGATCCGGTTCAATGCCGCGGCATATTTGTGTTACTTGTTTGAGCGGGTGACTAGCACGAGATTCAAGAAGATTCATTTTGGAGGCATGATCACGTTGATTTCCGAGCACCTCGGCATTCCTACTCATACCCTCGAGCATTAGAGGGCCCCGATATTACTACCGATACCATGCGGCGCATGAGGACACTAGACCGCATTGGTAGGACATGGTGCTTCCAGCAGCACCACGGCGGCCGATTCCCTCTTCCGAATAAGAGGTTGATGACAGTGTTTGGTTCACGCTTTCGTGACCATTAATCTCCGCATGTGGTCACGCGTCACACCGAGGCGATCGATGCCTACACTAGAGAGCACGGAGATGTTCTCCGAGATGAGGATGACGATGATGATGAGGAGGGTCAGCAATCGTGGTCCGAGGATGATGATAGTGACGATGAGGGAGCCGAGGCAGATGAAGGAGATGACGATGAGGAGGAGGAGTACGAGGAGCCAAAGACAGGAGGAGTTGCCGGTACAGATGGATGAGGATTATCAGGCGGAGATTAATATGTATTGACGGAGGATGAGATTAGGAGTAGAGAGTATGAGGCGGGCAGTTCATCACAGAGGCCATGGACTTTGACCGAGGATATATGGGCCGATAGCCAGCGGATGCAGATTGAGTGCTTGACCCGCCAGACGAGTGCTACAGGATGATGGAGGAATCCCGTAGATTTAATGAAGAGACTAGGAGGATGCAGTAAGAGTCTCACGAAGACTCGTAATGACATGTATGCTCTCCTACAGCGAGATGAGCTCGTGGAACTTCGGGCCGGGACACTATCCTCCTCCACCGCCGCCGTCTAACTTTTAGGGCTATCCCCTATTCCTCAACCCATTTCTTAGCTATTTAGATTCTATTCTCCTTGGTGTTGTGTACTTATTGATTTAGTGGTGATTGTACTCTTGATTTGAACTTGATGATGTGATGATTTGGATTGTTTGATGGTTTTGTGATGATGTTTTCACTTCTCTTGATCTTGTTGAGCTTTATTGTTTATTGATGATTATAACTTGTTGATTCTTTTGGATTTCCTTAAACTATGATTTTGAGCTTCATTGTGAATTTATTGCATATTTTTAGTATCATTCTTGATGTAGTGAGTATGCTTGGATTTATGTACATGAGCACGTGTGCTTGATTTGCAAGACTTATCGAATTTTGATATGATCATGAGTTGACTTGTAGCTTGATGCTAGCATTCTTGATTAATTATGTGAAGATGAATGTGACTGATGATGCTTGATTCATTGCTCAAATTAAGCCCGTGAGCTTTTGTGCCTTACTAATCGTACATCTTTTACGGTTGATATTAATTCTTTGTGAGTGCATCATTCATGATTTGTATGCTAGAACTTGCCTCTAGACTTGTTGATATTGATCTTTGTGTGATGTCATGAAAGTGATAAGAGGCCATGTTTGGATTAATGAGTCACTTTGCCAAATTTTTTCCACCAAATACATTTGATTTCCTTAGTGAGCCATGTTGAGCCTTATTATCCTTATTCTTTGGCAAGCCAAGTGAAATTGAAATCATTTGCCTATTTTTATGAGTCTTTATGTCCTATGCTTAGTAGAGCTTGATTGTTGGCTAATGATGGTGATTTGATTGCTAAGTGTGGTCGAAAATGATGTGCTAAGTGATGATGCTTGAAAAAAGAAAAAAGGGTTGTGAAGAAATATTGAATTGTGAAGAAAAAATGTGTGAAGTGAATGAAAAGAGATATTAAATTTGTGAGCTTAAGTGAAAAAGAAAGCTCAAGTAAATGGTGGATTGATCATTGAAGTTCAAAAGAAAGAGTGTTACTTGATGAAAAGTGAAGAGATGTGGATTTTATTGCTTAGCTTTCATTCAAGTCTCTACTAATTAGTCACTCTTATCCAAAAACATCTCACCTTTCCAAAGAGCCTACATTACAACCTAAGAGAAAGACCTCTATGATTCTTGATTGATCACAAGTGATTTTGATTGAGATTAAGTCTTTTGGCAAGCATATGGTGTACTTATTTGTAAATTGGATGATTGAGTGCTTTAAACCTTTATACACTTGAGAGTAGAGTGAAACACTCCATTTTGTGTTGAGTGTTTGATTGAGCATTTGTTTGAACATGATCTATCATGGTTGCTAGTGGATAGTTTGCATTGAAGCTTATGTTCATTGATGAGTTCAATTGTCTTATATTTCGTCTATATGGTGCTATGTGACATAATTGCAATCAATTCACTCCTTTGTGCTTAGTTTCTATGTTGCTCGAGGACGAGCAACACTTCAAGTTTGGGGTATGATTGGAGTGAATTGATGCATATTTTTAGGGCCTATTTTAGTGCAAAAAGTGAGCTAAAGTGTTGATTTTTGTGCCTAAATGTGAAAAGTATCACTCTTTTGCTTAAAAAGTATTATTTGTGAGATTTTGATGTTTTTCGTCCATTTTGCAGGTAATTCGGTGGAATTTTGCCAATCCGAGAGTACCGGTGTGCTTAGAATGGAGTGACGATCATATCGAGACAAAAATGGGAGTCGAGGCTGTGCTTAAAAGGACTAAAATTGAAGAAAGGCGAAGCCTCGACTGAGGGCTGACCCTCGAGTCGAGGGAGAGGACAAAGCAAGGGCCTCGAGTCGAGGCCTCGACTCCTTGACTCGAGGAGGTTTTTCGAAACTCGTTATTTAAGGGCTGAAGCGAGCATTCCAAGAGAACATTCATAATAGCAGTTAAGAGCGGTTTTGAGGCGAATTCTCGTGCCCCGTGCCATTTCTTCCTTGTAGGTAGATTAGAGATAGATTTAGATTTAGATTTCAATTGATGTTGGTAGATTAGCCATAGATTAGCTTAGATCCTTGTCATTTCATTCAATTCAAGCTTGGATTTCATTTGGAGATTTGTATTGAGCACTCAAGCATTCCTATTTTTATTGATTGAAAATCAATTGGTGATGTTTTTCCTCTCTTCTCTCTTTAATTTCTTAATTGTTGTGATTTTCTTTATGTTTGTTCAATCTTATCTTTTTCCCATGGTTTTTGCAATTGACACCATCGGCTAACTCTCTTGTGCTTGGGTTAATTGAAATTGATGATGATTTGATTGATTATGCTATGATTGTTGATAATTGGAGATCAATTGAGTAGATTGCTTACTAATTGTGATTCTCAATTGTGCTTCATGTATAATTATCTCTTTAGATTAGTGTTTGATCACCTTAGCTATAAAGTAGAGCTGCGCTAACATGATCCGGGATTAATCGGGTTATAATTGTGTATGAATGTATGGATTGGGTGCTTCGGAATCGAGAGATTAGTTGCACTAAGGATACTCACATTAGTTTGTTTCCTAATTGTGATTCTTAATTGTGCTTTGTGTAAAATTGTCTCTTTAGATTAATGTTTGATCACCCTAGCAATAGGCGAGAGTTGAGCTAACGTGATTAGGTGTTGATCGAGTTTCAATTTTGCATGATTGTATGAATTGGGGATTTCTACATTGAGAAATGGGAAAGACTAAGAATACTCACATTAGGTATTGTGATTTTAATGGAGTGATTAATTTCATGATGGTTTATGCTTTCTATCTTAGTTGATTTGCAATTTGATTCAATTGTAGCTTGTTGATTGATGATTCATTGATGGATGTTAATCCTAGCACCTCTATCCCACCATTTATTGTTGTTTTTGATCTCGCATCTTAAGTGTTCGATCATTTGTTTGTTTGTCTTTAGACCGTATTTTGTAAGTGTTTGGTAGTGTTAGTGTCATCCCTTGTTGCATCAATAGTCACTAAGAACTCGTATTTCTAGGGCCTCATGTGCATACTTTTTCCCATGGGTTCGATATTTGTTGATTGGTCTTAATAACGCTTACAGAAAAAACTACTCCAATCAATTGTATGAATTGGGTGCTTCTTAATTGAGAGATTAATTGCACTAAGAATACTTGTTGGTCCACTGAATGTTGAGTAGATTTAAAACCTTGAGACAACCTTCTAGAACAAAATCTAGAAAGGGGGTTTGAATAGATTTTGTAGAATTTTTGAATTTCTCAAAATTAATTCAAAATATCAGATTTGACACAGCGGAAAACAATTTTAATCTCAACTATCAACAAGATCAAAAGCAATCTGGCAAGATAGGTTTAACTTTAATCGTGAATAATACGTAGATGATAAACTAAGAATTGAAAAGAAACAAACAAGTAAATCAATGCAATGAAGAACCACAGGATTTATAGTGGTTCGGATTATAATAATCCTACATCCACTCTCCTTCTTCAAACTTGAAGAAGGGCCTTCACTTACTTACTTTCTTCTTCTTGCCGACTTACTTACAATGATGAATCTTCAGCCTTACAATGAATTCTTCCTAATTTACGGATATCTATGGCTTGAAGATCTTGTGTGAAAAAGTGTTCTATAAACACCGAAAACGTATAAAACGCTCGTGAATGTGTATGATTTCTGTCACTTGTGAATACAAAGTATAATGAAGAGTGCAAAGTATCAAAAGTTCTCCTTTTAAACTAATTTATATCCCTATTTATAGAGATCTTCACTTGGTTGTTGTAACTTCCTTGAATTCGGTTTTGATCGCTTATAACAATATAACTAAAATCAGTAACTTCCTCTTGATTAGTTAGAATCGCTTCTTGAAACTTTTATGTAATATTTCTCTAACACCTCATCGTCGATACTTACTTCACCTCGTCTTCATCTATATTCCTTGTCTAGGTGTTTCGCATCGTATCTTCAACTGTCTTCTCGTGTTGTCCTTGTGCGATATTTTGACCTCGTCGATTTTCTTTCCTCATCTCGAGATTTGTCCTTGTCTAATGTCTTGACCTAGTCTCGACTATCTATACTTAGTTTTATTTACAAAGAAATACTTCACTGCCTATACAAGATGCTCACCGGTCATCCTATTTTACATTTTTAACACATCAAAACTAAATACAATTTTTCTTTTCCTAACAATTTCCCCCTTTTTGATGATGTTAAAACTCAGCTCAAGAAAAGCAAAAGCTGTTAGTACTAAGAAAATAAGAATGAAACAAAGTAAACAACTAAGTCACGTAGTCGGATAATCGAGCAATAGTTCAATAGTCGGATGATCGAGTAATGAACTTAATAAACAGATAATCAAAGTTAAGGTTAAATACTTTGAAGACAACATATAGACTAAGTTTTGAAGATTTCAAATGATTTAGTGTTATAAGTTTATAAAACGATTACTTAGATCAAGAGTTAGTTAACAAGCAATTATGAAACAAGTTAGTTAAACACTTCAAATTTTTTGAAAGTAGTTCAAAAAGATGTATTTCACAACAATTCACAGGATTTGCACATTTTTTATAACTTCATCTTTCACAAAGAAACAATCGAGGAGTAAAAGGTAAGACTTAATCGTACCACTTGTCTTCTTCTCGAATTGTCATCGATCGAAGACACGATTCTTCAAGCTCAATGTCTCCCCACCTTCGGCTAGATCAGCCACAGCCTCACTTGGATCAAGATTCGCTTCACCTTTTCTCTGTCTAGCTGGCCATCTTGCGTTAGTGGAGCAGACATGGTTGCATAAGGTGGTGCGACTATGTCCACATTAAATTCTCGAGTCTCCAAGGTCGATTAAATATCGATAGAAGTTTGGGTCTTTCGCCTCCAACCATTCATGAAAAGTAATGTTCTCGCCTCGTGCCCCAAGAGATCTTCTTGCAGACATGAAACAGGAAGATCCATTCCCCTTCATAAGCACTCCATTTAGCTTGTTGATCCATGGGAAGGATTTCCTTGGGCACGGCTTGAGCTCGTGGAATGGGCGGAAGACTTCTTCTCCTACGTATTCTTTGATCTGTACTCCACTTCCTTGTCTTCCTATCATATGTCTTCCCACCGCCTTTTCTTGCTCCCTCCTCCTCTTAGCTTCTCTTCTTTTATACTTTTCTTTTCCTCCCTTCTCCTCTTAAGCACCCTTGCTTCTTCTTCGGTTTCGTGACTGGGTCTTCGAACTTGGCTTGAGGCCTTAGCTTTCCCAAAGCAGATTTAGATGAGGATGGGGAGATTTGATAGTCGAGCTAGAGCAGGATCAGCAGTGGAAGGAGTTTCTCGGTTCGAGTGCTCGACTCGGTGGATTTGTGGTTCTTCTTTTCAACCTTCTCAATGCCCTCCGAGACTTCTCCTCACCGCTTTCTTCTTTTCCTCCTCGGCTTTTAACGGCTCTTGTAAAGCTCATCTATCCTCGATTAAGTGTCATCACTGATCATCTTGTAACTCAACTCTTTTCTTGAGCTCACTATCTTTCCTTTTTGACATCACAAATCGGGTATTGCAGATAGTGGCTACTTGATCAATGTACCCCATGAGTTCTTCTCGCACGAGCCCTCGTCTTCCGATCCACCTGGTCATATCTCTTCTTTTGACCGACCTCGGCTCGTCTGAACTCCTCCTCCATGAATGTTTTCAAGATGTTTGTCTGCCTGTCCTTCTCAAAAGCTATCTGCATTTTCGGTACTTGAGAGAATGAAGCCTCCTTAGCTTTCCAAGACTCTTTCACTCCGGTCTTCAACACTATCACCGATTTGGCGATACGCATCTCGAATATTGTTTGACCCGGGCGTCTTGTGAATTCATCTCTCGTAGCAACCTTCTTTTTACTTGGTCATCGGTTCCTCATGTCTTATTCTGAGAAATATAGATCAATCTTGGTTTTCTCAAGAATTGCAGCTTCTATATTCTCTTTGATTGATGATGTGACGACATTGGGAACCATTTGAAAGGCATTCAGACAAGCATTCTTGAGATTTTGCACTTCAGCTTTCGTGAGCTTCCACTTCGGATACGAGACGCAGATGCGGAGGGCAAGATTTGTTCCTCGGATGGAGTCGATCTATTTCTTCAATCTCGCTTCGGTTTGCACCTCCTCAATCTGCTCTGTTTGTGCCTCCTCAGTTGTATCCATTTCACTGGCTCATCGGCACTCCACCAACTACTTTTTCCACCCTTTCCTCCTCAACAACAATCTGTTCATCCTTCTTCCGCTCTTCCTCCTTCTCGACCGCTTTCTCCACCTCCTCTGGGTCTCATCTCCAAGATATACTCTTTGTAGAATATAATCAACAAACGTATTTTCAGTAAGTATATCTTGGAATGACTTCTTTTGCCTTCTTGAGAACCTCTTTCTCCCGGATGGCAAGGTTGTTGCCTCCTGCTTCAGCTATCGGAATAGTTGTCTCTTCAAAGGATCCCGGCTGAGTCTTCTTACAGATAGACATCAATAAGCTCCTTTAATAGCTCGGGCTCGTCCTTAAGAGTGGATTCTTGTCTTAGGAGAAATTTCTTCCCAAGAATCCGCGAGAGAGGTCTCGGTCGGCCCCATCTCCCAGATGGGTTGGGTATGTTTAGGTAAAGATCGAGTTCGGATGAGGTTGTGGGTAAGAAAGAGAATGGGTCGAATGAGGGTTGAGTTTGTTTTGGACTTATGGGAGTAGACCGTTTTAGAGGCTCGAGGCAGCGGTCTTATCTCGCCCCTTCATCGCGAGGTTGGGAAGAAGTGGATTTAGGTACTCCATCCTCGGATGAGGATGAAGATGAGGAAGGTGATTTGATTTCTTCTCCTTTTTCTCGATTCATCTTTAGACGAGACTTCCACTTTGTCTCCGTCGACCCGATACACCAACGTCCTCAGTGGGACACTTCCCTTGGGAAGCTGTCCTCTCCTCTTCGTCTTCGTCTTCGTCTTCCTCCGTCTCGTGAGACGAGGATTCATCCACCAAAACTGTCTTTGTCTCCTTCCTCTTGGCTTTTGAAGCCTTTTTCTTAGGAGCTGGAGGTGGAGCTGGAGCGTCTCCATCTCCTTCGAGTTAGTTGGCCCATACTGACTTCTCGTCTTTTATTAGAAGTCCCTTACATGGGTGTACTTTTGACTCCAATACTCCGGTCAAGGTTATGCTGTACCCACCTTATGTTCAAGTATGATGGTGATCCTTGCCATCATACTTGCAATCTTGGTCGAGACCATCTCATTAGCCTAAATCGTGACTGGGGTCTTGGTAAACTTCTTTTTCTCCTCCATTATCCTTGAATACACTAGTCGGCCCAGTTGATTTCAGCCCCATCTAGGATAGCTCTCGGACAACATATCCTTGGCTTTGTTAGCCCATCATGGCTCTGTTGCTCACCCGTAATACACTTAGTCAATCGGCATAAGTAATCTGTATTTTCTCTTCAACATTGGCCTCTTGATTCGCCGTCGTATTCGGGTAAGTTCTTCTCGCCATCAATCGGAAACTCTCCAAATATTACGATGATTTATAAGTGAATGGGTTGTCGCGGTGGTGCTCAAACCAAAAATCGCACCAATCTCGAAATAGATAAAACTATTCTTCGCTTCTTCTCCATAGTTCCGATTCGAGATTCTAATCCGGTTCATGTTGCTTTTGCTCTAGTCGAAATTCAGCACGAGAGATCATCCACCGTCAAGTTCTTCGTCGGTTTCATCGTATCAATGCCGCTTTTAAACCCTTTGATTCCAACAGTTTAAAATTTCTCTTGTTTCACATCGGTGGAAGTATCCCAATCCACATACATTTGATTTTGTTTTATCTCCGATGGAAGTCAAATCGTATTCGAACTTGATATTCTTTTTGGATTCCGCCATTGATGAGTATTGAAGGTTTTAGGAGGGAAAAGAGAGGTTTTGAGAAAAATATGAAGGGTTTTATGTGTGCGTAAATGGAAATAATGCACACGAATGTCTATTTATATGGAGAATTTAATAATAAACAATTAATAGAATAATAATTGCACTGCAAAAGTGTAAATATAGGCTTTCGAATCGCCATTAATGCAATTATGACATTTATTTTGAAAAGTGCATAGAATAATATTTAATATGTCGCGCGTGAGATTGAGACGGTTCATATTTCAGAAACCGCCTCCATTTCGGCGCGTGGAGTATACTCAACGTATTTCAAAAATAAATTTGATAAACTTTCGGTCCGTAGTAACTTCTCTCGACATAGTTACTTAGTTGAGAAAATATTTTCAGCTTAATTGGAGAGATAAAATAAAATATTATTGTTTTTAGAAAACAAATTTGAACCCTTATCCTTTTTATTTTGTAAAACAAAATATTTTATTTCACCGAGTAACTTCAATTTTTAGAAGAATAAAAAAGAATTATGATATTAAATTCATATATTAATTATATGAACTCAATTATTCATAATTAAGAGTATTTAAGAAAAACTTCCCGAACTTTCGCTTGTCTCGGATTGATAGCATCATCTGTTTCTTAAAACACTTGGGTAAATTGACCTTGTCTTGTATTTAGAGACGTGTAAACTTTGTACTTGCTGAAATCACAGACACTTAGACAAATTGTTAGTAACAAGAGTAAGTCGGATAAGGTTCAATAGTCATCCGATTGTAGAAGTCGGTTGACTATTACATCCTTATCTCGATTTACCTATGTCGAATAAGTAATTATCAAGTCGATATGGTCAATATGACTAATCCTTGATTCTTGATTCCAATGATAGGAGATCAATGATATCACCTACCCGATTGTCCTTTGACTCATATCTTGTCGATAATTCTTTCTAGACATAATAAACCAATAGAGAAAGACAAGGTAAATTCAAGAAATTTGATCATAGATTAACTAAAGAAGCATCTAATAATCCTAATTCTACTTTGAAAGTTCTTTAAACCTTGTCTCTGCAAGAGGCTTTGTCAAGATGTCTGCTTCTTTGAAAATCAGTAAGAATCTTCTCAAGTTTGATGTCTCCTTTTTCGACATGATCTCGAATGAAGTGGTGTCGATGTCTACATGCTTGCATCTTGTATGTAGGACTGGGTTTTGAGTAATAGCTATGGCACTATTACTATCACAAAAGATAGGTACATCTTTGGTGGTAATATTATAGTCCCTTAGGCTGCCGACTTATCCAGATCAGTGAACAACAACTTCCACCGCCATATACTCGGCTTGATTGTGGAAGTAGCTACAGAGGTTTGTTTCTTAGACAACCATGAAATCAGCTTACTTCCAAGAAATTGACAAGTGCCGGATGTAGATTTTCTATCTATCTTGCACCCACCAAAATCTGAATCGAGTATCCAGCATGTACCAAAGTTGTCATCACCGGATACCACAATCCAACATTTATTGTTCCTTTCAAATACTTAAGGATTTTCTTTGCTTGCTTCAAGATGGCTTTTCTTAGGATTAGCTTGAAATCTAGCACGAGACTCCAACTGCAAAAGAAATATCAGTCTACTAGCGATTAAATATAATAAAGAACCAATAAGACCTCGATACTCAATCGATCGGTGTCTTCTCCTTCTCATCTGGATCCATTGAAAAATTTGTCATCATAGGTATCTTAGCTTCTCGGCTGGTACCTATTCCATATTTTTCAATAAGATCTTTGTATATTTGGCTTGGTTGATGAATATTCCCTTCTTTGTCTCGCTTGACTTGAAGTCCAAGAAAATATGTCATTTCTCCCATCATGGACATTTCAAATCGCTTTTCATAAGACTACTAAATTCTTCACATAAAGATATGTTAGTTGATCCAAAAATTATATCATCAACATAAATTTGAACTAACAAAAGATCACAACCAAACTCTTTTCTAAAGAGAGTTCTATCAATTCTACCTTTAACAAAACCATTTTGAATTAAATAATCGGACAAGGTGTCATACCAAGCTCTTGGTGCTTGTTTAAGTCCATATAGAGCTTTCCTTAGTTTATAAACCTTGTCTCCTTTGACAAAGCCAGTGGCTGCTCTACATAAACTTCTTCACTAAGATTCCATTTAAAATGGCTGATTTAACATCCATCTGAAAAACTATGAATCTTTTAAAAGCAGCATAGGCTAAGAACAATCTTATGGCTTCCAGACGAGCTCGGTGCAAAGGTTTCATCATAATCAATACCCTCGATTGTGAATAACCTTGAGCAACTAGTCGGCCTTATTTCTAACCACAATATTGTTTTCATCCCTTTTGTTTTTAAAGACCCATTTAGTTCCAATGACTTTTTGATGATGAGGCCTTTCAACAAGCTCCCACACATCTTGTCTTTGAAACCGATTTAGTTCTTCTTGCATGGCATTAATCCGATTGGAATCGGTTAGAGCTTCGTAATTGATTTAGGTTCAAGTAATGACACATAGCAACCGAACATACAATCTTGATTTAGTTGGGTCCTCGTGCGAACACCGCAGTCTAAATCTCCTATTATCTCGCTCGGTGGGTGATATGACATTACTTTCTTACCTTTATCTTTTACGGTGGATGATGTCTTGTCCGAATTATTTATTTCAGATGTTTCTATGTTACCTTGACGACTCTACCCGATCACCGATGTGTTGTTGGTTGTCCGATCGGTTGGTAGATCACCGTTGAGGAATATTTTCGATTCTTTTCCTTTGTCTGGTTCTTCCTCTTCATCCGAATCGATTCTTGATTGTAGAATTTTATGGTTGATCTTTTGATAGTCATCTGATCCAGATCATCCGATATCTTTGTGATGTCCCTGTCTTATCCAACTTAAAAGAAGATTCATCAAATACAACATGAGGTGTTTCTTCTATACACAAGGTTGTCTTATTAAAAACTCTATATGCCTTTGATATAGATGAGTATCCTAAGAATATCCCATCTCGCTATTTTGGCATCAAAGGTTTTTAATTGAGATTTTCCATTATTGTGTATGAAACATTTACAACCAAATATATGAAAATATGAAATTTTGGGAGATCTTCCCTTCCAAATTTCATAGGAGTTTTACACTTATCCTTGACAATCGAGACTCTATTTTGAACATAGCAGCCGTATTCACCGTTTCGCCCAAAACCTATGAGGAGTGTTGAATTCGAGATAGCATTGTTCTAGCCGCCTCTTTCAAGGTCCTGTTTCTTCTTTCAACAACTCCATTTTGTTGTGGAGTCCTTGCTGCAGAAGTTTCTTGAGCTATGTCATTCTCAATGCAAAGAGTTAGAAATCAATTTATTTAGGAATTCGAGTACCTTTATCACTTGATTTTAACAATATTTAATCCCTTTTCATTTTGAATCTTCTTAAGAAATTACGGAATCTTGGTCATAGTCTCATTCTTTTTGTACAAGAAAATAACCCAAGTAAATCTTGAAAAATCATCAACAATTACTAAGGTGTATTTTCTTCCACTAAAGCCGAGAGGAGTTCTTGGACCAAACAGATCCATATGAAGAAGTTCCAAAATTCTTTCTCAAGAAGGATTACTTATTGTTTTAAAAGAAGCTTTGGTCTGTTTTCCTTTTTGACAAGAAACACATACATGGTTCTTTGAAAATATTTTATCAGGAGTCCTTTAACTAAAGATTTCCTTGTTATTTTGTTAAGAGTTTTGAAGTTTAAGTGGCCAAGACGTCATGCCACACCAACTTAAGTCATCGAACTCTTAGCAACAAGACAAGTATCTTTAGGACAACTTTTAAAGTTGGCAACATAAATGTTACCTTGTCTTACTCCAGCCAATAGTATATTTTCATTTAAACCATCTAAGACATAGCATGCATTATGAGTAAATTTGACACAAAACCCTTTATCACAAAATTGTGAAACAGATAGTAGGTTGTGCTTCAATCCTTCCACGTAGTAAATTTCTTGAACTTGAACATCTCCAATCATTAGTGTTCCAACACCTTTAGTAAGTCCAAAGTTGTTATCACCAAACATCACTCTAGGTCCATCAATGGTTTGATAGTTAGAGAGAAGTCGTCTTTCATAGGTCATGTGCTTGGAACAACCACTATCGATATACCAGATGACCTCAAGAATGTCTCCTCTATCAACTATCTTTTTGTCTTCCTGCAATCACAAGTTTATTGCTTAGGTACCCTTTGTATTTTGGGTCCTTTCATGTTAAGATGACTCTTAGGAATCCAGATAAAAATATCAATGTTCCTTAAAACCATAGATTGAAGCTTGCATCCATATCTATCTACTAAGATAAGACTTTCAAGATCAATCTGATTTAGTTGATATTTTGAAATTGTCTTGAATCTTGGTAAGAATGGATATGATCTCGCTTCTTCCATCAAAGTTATTATACCTAGGATAGATCTTTGATTTAGTCTTAGGTTCAGCCTTAGGAGTTACTATCCTCGTCTGAATTTTCTTTTCGAAGTATCGATGAGGTGATTAATTCCTTTGGTTTCCAAGGACTGAATAAAGTTTCGCCTTAGGTTTAGTTGCTTTCACAAAGACTCTATGTTTTATAGGATCATTTTTCTTATTCCTATCAAAACCTAATCCAGCTTTTATCTCTAGACTTTTGAGACGAATTGAAGATTTTATCTATTGTGGTTTGAGAATTATTCATAAGTCCTAACTTGATATTTAATTCTCTGTTAGTCCTTTTATAATTCTCATTCTCAGAATAGATGTTTGAAAATTTTATTTTTAAAGAACTTCGGTTCCTGTTCTAACTTATCTGCCTTATCGGACAAGGTGCTGGTGATCATCTCACCGACATTCCCCTTGAATGTACAGTCTGATTTCTCACTTTCCTTAGTCGATTGACCTTAGTTAGATCAGAAATTTGATTCTTTAAGTCAAGATTTTCAGTCTCTATCTCGTTTATAAGCGAGATAGAGCAATCTCCAAGTCTTTCAAAAGTTTATCAATAAGACTGGGATCGGTTCAGATAAGATGTCACGGTCATTATCCGATGATGAATAGTAATGTACCTCTTTAGCCATTAGACATATGTCATCATCGACCCAAAATCGATGAGGATGAGGATGATGATGTCTCACGAGCTTCTTCTTTCTCGCCTAGGAGAGCTCTGCGAGTCAAGATATCTTCTATCTCTTTTCTTCCTCTTTTCTTCTCTCTCTCTGGGAGTGAGTTGAGGACAATCATAGTTGTAGTGACCAGGTTTGCTGCATGTATAGCATATATCCCCTTTATCTGTTTTTGGACTACTATCTCCTCGTCCGATAGGTGACTTATGACTTCTTGACTGATCCTTCTTTCTATCATTATCTCGAGCTCTTTTCATCTCTCGTCTCGATCTATAATTTTTTCGACCTAATCTGTCTCTTTTGTTTCTTCTATATTTCATCTTCACTTTTTATACCTTTTCAATAAAAGAGTCATTTCTTCTTTACGTATAAATCAGATGCTTTAGAGATCTTTTCAGATTCATCTTTATGAATAAAAGCTACTGCTTTTTCCGGATGTAGATGACTACGCCTCATCTTCTTCATCTTCAATGTGAATGTCATATTCCAGTGCTTTAAGATGAGAAAAGAGAGTGTGATGTGATATTGATGACAAATTTTGTGTTGCCTTGAGAATATTGGCTTTTTCTCTCCATCTTTGCTCAAAGATCCGAGTATCTTGTTGTTAATTTCTTTCTCAATGTAAGTCTTACCCAAATCGGCTGCTTTGTTCACAAGATTAGTCAATCTCACATCCAGTTGATCTACTTGTCTCACCATCCTTCATTTTGAATGTGTCAAAAACATGTAGAAGACTGAAGCTTGTTTTCTTTGACTGCTCGAGATCCTTCACAAATTCCAGCAAGAGTCTCCCACATTTCTTTGGCAGTCTTGCATCTTTTAACCTTTTCAATCCAATCCTTGCTCAATGTTTCAATAATTTCAGTTCTAGCAACTTGATCTAAATTGTGAATCTTCCTTTCATCATTAGTGAGTTCGAACTCTTCTTTCCTGCCTAACTTCGCTTCACCAAGTAGTACCATCACTTGTGCCACCATGATAGAATTTGATGGGTCCTTCCTCAAGAACCTCCTCCATTCTGTCATGAATCGCTTTAAGATGGTTCTCCATTGAACTTCCAGTAATCATATTCTTCTATAGAAAAATCAGGCAAACTCCTGGATTTCTTGCTTTTCACGAAGACATTATTAAACAGAAAAACCACAATACTTGCGTAATCTTGTTAGTAGAACTGTAGTGAAACAAATAAACTACTGATTATCAAGAGCAAATCAGGATCTTAGTTAAGACCTAGAACTAATATCGTAATTGACTTAACCTTTGCTCCGATACCACTTGTTGGTCCCCGAATGTTGAGTAGATTTAAAACCTTGAGACAACCTTCTAGAACAAAATCTAGAAAGGGGGTTTGAATAGATTTTGTAGAATTTTTGAATTTCTCAAAATTAATTCAAAATATCGATTTGACACAGCGGAAAACAATTTTAATCTCAACTATCAACAAGATCAAAAGCAATCGACAAGATAGGTTTAACTTTAATCTCGTGAATAATCGTAGATGATAAACTAAGAATTGAAAAGAAACAAACAAGTAAATCAATGCAATGAAGAACACAGGATTTATAGTGGTTCGGATTATAATAATCCTACATCCACTCTCCTTCTTCAAACTTGAAGAAGGGCCTTCACTTACTTACTTTCTTCTTCTTGCCGACTTACTTACAATGATGAATCTTCAGCCTTACAATGAATTCTTCCTAATTTACGGATATCTATGGCTTGAAGATCTTGTGTGAAAAGTGTTCTATAAACACCGAAAACGTATAAAACGCTCGTGAATGTGTATGATTTCTGTCACTTGTGAATACAAAGTATAATGAAGAGTGCAAAGTATCAAAAGTTCTCCTTTTAAACTAATTTATATCCCTATTTATAGAGATCTTCACTTGGTTGTTGTAACTTCCTTGAATTCGGTTTTGATCAGGTTATAACAATATAACTAAAATCTGTAACTTCCTCTTGATTAGTTAGAATCGCTTCTTGAAACTTTATGTAATATTTCTCTAACACCTCATCGTCTCGATACTTACTTCACCTCGTCTTCATCTATATTCCTTGTCTAGGTGTTTCGATCTTGTATCTTCAATCGTCTTCTCGTGTTGTCCTTGTCTCGATATCTTGACCTCGTGCGATTTTCTTTCCTCATCGAGATTTGTCCTTGTCTAATGTCTTGACCTAGTCGACTATCTATACTTAGTTTTATTTACAAAGAAATACTTCAGTCTATACAAGATGCTCAAATTGGTCATCCTATTTTACATTTTTAACACATCAAAACTAAATACAATTTTTCTTTTCCTAACAATACTCACATTAGGCATTGTGTGATTAATGGAGACTTAATTGCATGATGGTTTTATGCTTTCTATCTTAGTTGATTAGCAATTTGATTCAATTATAGCTTGTGATCATTGATTCCTTGATGGATATTATCCCTAGCACCCCTATCCCCAATGATTGATTTTTGAGAATTTTTAGCTTGGTAATTGTTCTTGCCTACCACTTGTTTGATTAATTGTGTGTTGTGTTGTTTGATTTTAATTCTAGCATTTGTATTGTGTTTTTGTTCAAAACCGTGATTGCAACAATAGTCGTTGAAAACTCACATTCCTAGGGACTCATGGCCATACTTTTCCCTTGGGTTCAATAACTTGGTTGTCTTAATATCGCTTACCCGATTTACCGCAATTAAGCATCATGACAAGTCTCTACGAAGTGAGCAAAATGTTGTTTTGGGTTACCCTTGTCGTTGAATTATTAGAACATTAGAGGTTGATAGCCTATCGACATTTTCAGATTGTTAATCCTCTTTGTGTAGGGCTTAGTGTAAGTGAAGGATAACTTTGAGCTTTCCTCAAATTTGTCTTTGATTGTACTAAGTACTATCTCCCTTATTTGATCGACGTGGATTAGACCATCGAGAAGGACTATGCTTTGTGATTGGATCTTCATCCATTGGTTGTTGTCCACTAGATGTTTCAGCCATATCGTGCTCTTCCACTTGCTTTCCTTTAGCACGACTCGCCTCGCCGCTATCAACATTGCTCATGAGCTTAACAATCTAAGCATCTTGTTCTTGTACATGCTTCGAAAGTCCTTCAATAGCTTTAGTTAGACTTGCTAATCGTAACTCGATAGTCATAGCATTTGTTATCATTGATGCGGCTATCCTAGAAGCCGATGACGAGCTTGAAGTGGAACAGGAGTGAAACTTGCAGAGTTGTTCTCCTCGTTTGCAATTTCTTGTGATACTTCCTCTACGGCGGCATTGGAAGAAGAAGTGAGTGATTGTGAATCTCTTGACATACTCTGGTGATGGCATTCACGGTTTTCAAATTCATAGCGAGGGTCCAACAGCGGTCCTACTAGGTTTGATCTTGAGGGCGTCATTTCAATAGCTTTGACTATTTTGAAGAGAAGAGATGAGAGGTAGAGATGGTCCTACGGCGTGCCAAAATTTATAAACACAAATTTTTGTATATAATAAATAAATAACAAAATAGAATTACAAAAATTAATTTTAATTAATTATCAAACGATTGTTCGTGTACAATCTCTAGAAATTTCTCCGATTCTCTCTTCTTAGTTGACTTTGACTTTTTCCGAGATTTTTGGAGTTGAAGCGGAATTTATCGTTGTTGATGAACTTTTGATGAACTTCAAAGGAGAAAACGCCGATTAGAGGGGCTTAACACCTTGATCTCGGATCAAACGCCGTCTTTGATGAAGAACTTGAAGAATTCCGTAAGAGAAATGCCAATTGGAGGGGTTTAACGGCTTGATCTCGGATCAAATGTCATTCTTGATGAAGAACACGAAGAACTACTTGAAAGACTCTTTGAATTGCGGACTTGACCTGTAGAGCTCAAAATCGGTGTGTTCTAATGCTTTCTGTGTGTCCGGAATGAGACCCTATGTGAAAATCCACGAGTTTGACGGGCCTCGACCCGATGAACCGGGAATATTCTGGTATCCACAAATTTATGCTTCCTTGATTTGGTTTGTTGGGTTTAGATGCCCGATATGATTTATAAGGCTTTAAATACTAAATATGATTTATTCGACTTTAGAGGTCCAATTTGGTTTATTAGACTTTAGAGACCTAATATGATTTATTGGACTTTAGAGGTCCAATTTGGTTTATTAGGCTTTAGAGGCCCTATATGATTTATTGGACTTTAGAGGTCCAACTTGGTTTATTAGGCTTTAGAAGCCCAATATGATTTATTGGACTTTAGAGGTCCAAATTGAGTTATCAGCTTTAGAGGCCCAATATGATTTATTGGACTTTAGAGGTTCAAATTAAGTTATTAGGCTTTAGATGCCTGATTTTATTTAATGGGCTTTAGAGGCCCAAATTAATTTATTAGACCTCAAACACTTGTATTGAGCCTAATTAATTTGGTTGATCAATTAAATTATTTATTATTTATTATATTATGAATTAAATGTATTTAAATTCCTAGTAAATAATAAATTTAATTGACATTTAACATATAATTTCCACGTGTTATTTTTTGATTTGACAACTAAATTTTGCTTGCTTACAATCACCAACTGAGAAGGATCTTTATTGACCAGACCGTTAATAATTTGCATTACGTCTTCCGTAGTACCTTCATTCGCCCTATCCTTCCTAAAATTCTCCTTCCAAACTTCATACAACGGCCAAACTTTATAGTTCATATTTGTGGCATTGAGATCATTCTTGCAATGACACAACAAATAATTAGACAATTGCAACACAATACATTGATGGGATGAAACAAACAATAAAGCAATAAATAACAATTATCCAACTAAACATTTTTAAGTTAAACAAAAACTACAACACGAAAATAATGAGATAATAAGTTGACTGCAATTTGACATCACTATTATGTGAATTGGCTAAATCATTTGTTACTATAGGGACATATAAACTTTAGGACAATTGTGATGAAGACATTGGCTTTTCTCTTTTGACTTTACTACAATTTAACTAGTAAAAAATTGTTGTTTCAATCTCATATGTGGTGGCATAGAAAGACATGATAATAGAAGCTTTCACAATATCCAAAATCATAACCAAGAATCAATACCCAAAAGGAAGCTTTACAAATAACATATAACAAATGAAGCAAAACTAAACAATCAATCGGATCTCTGCTTACAAATAAAGCATAGTAACACGAAAGCATTACAAAATAGCAAAAATATCATATAAATAATAAATTATTCAAGGTGGAAAATTTGTGTAGCTCATTTACCTTCACAATAAGATCCCATGCTTCATTATGGCGACTATACTAGAATTTCCATTCAACATTATAAGAAGAGAAGCATGTGCTTTCTTTCAAATGATAATCCTCGACATTATGTGGGGAATAGCATGAATGTCCGTCCTACGGAGCCTCTCTTTCATTCCAAACTCTAACTTGGCCATATAGCCGGGCTTAAACCCTTTTCACTCTTCCAACTATTAATGACAAGATCATTCATCAAATCCGCGAGAATGTCTTTTTCAATCGGAGTCCAGACCCGCCGATGTCCCTTTATTTTTTGTGTCGTTGTCCTTAAACGAAACTACTATTACCACCACTCTCCATCCTACACCAATAAAAACATCGCAAATGGCAACCATTAGGTACACAGTGAATAAAATAAAAAATGTAACCACAAAAAGAGAAGGAAGTAAAGAAGAAGACACTACTTAATACCTATGATGAATTGAGTGTTCTTGCGTCGTCGAATCAACTTCGGTGTCGATCCTAAAATCCTCGTCTAATTAGCGACGAAACCCTAACTCTAGCCAGAGAGAATTTTATTTTAGCGTTACAAATAAGAAACGAAGAGTGAAAGGGAGTGGGTATTACCACATTATTGAAATGCTATAGATCAAGGTTAAAATTGTCTTTTGGTAACTAATCTTATAAGTTATCTTAATTATTAAGCACATGTAGTAAAATTATATAAGAGATTATCAATCCTACCAAACAATTTTTAAATTTTATTTTACAACCTATCAAACACCAATAAATATTACTTGTCTCACCCAAACCCTTAAAACATTTCTTATTGTCTATCTTGGCCCCTTTTCTTACTAGATAGACCTACCAAACATCAAACACTATCTCTAACATGATTTTAATATAATAGACCCGACTTAATACCAAACACTAGTGTACTGAGAAAATTGGATGAAAAGACACCGGAGCGTAATATTGACTGCTTTCAAAGTTCTCCCGATCGTGTAGTCCGATGAGAAGCTGCTGACGTGAAATTTTGATTTACCGCAACCCGGCTCAGGCCGACAAGTTATCGATAATTTTGCAAAGAATTTACAAAGAAGAAAGCTATGAAAGCTAATGAATTTTCTAATTAATTCCCCAAATGATACATGCAAACCTTTATATAGAAGTTCCTTCTTAACAACTTGCTAATCCTAACTAACTTCTACAAGAAAGATACTTGCCACTAAAAGATAAGAGACTAATAAAGGAAAAAGGACTGAAATAAGAACGAAAAGCATGGGCCATATTCCTCTACTAATCTTGCTCTAAGATGTTTGGCCCAACTCCGCCGAACTCCTCGAGACCCATTTCGTTCGTTCTCATCATTCCCGGCCCCACAAAGAACATCCTTGTCCTCAAGGATAAGCTCGGACCGGTCTTTTTTGGTAATGTCATGAGAAGAAGACAAAATTTTTCTTCTATCGAACGAACCCCAATTCAAAATAATCGCCAAATGTTGACTTTTGATGTTGATTAATCGATGTTTAGAGTTCCCACTGAATGTGGATGCCCAAAATTCAAGAATGTCAAAAACTTGGTCATGAAGCTCCTCTTTTGACCCATTAGTCAATAGTGAAGGCAGAAGATTCCATCTAACTTCTTTTTCAATGTAAGTCGCTAATGAATACCTACTAGATTCTATCAAGCGGTTCTTGCAAACTTTGAGTACATAACCTGGAAATGCAGTTTGGATATCCAAGGGGTAACTTACGCGAGATAGACACTAGTGAAGCCGAAATTGCCGCTTGCCCATGTAAAGAGTCAAGCTCTATTTTCAAATTTGACCCCTTTTCATGTACAATACCACCAGAGCTTCCAGCAATTGCCGATTCTAGATAGAGGGAATAATTCAACATTCCGATCGGTGATGGCTTCCTCTTGTGATCGTGAAAAGAACCAATAAAGAAGCCCCATGTCTCGATTGCTTCAAGGAACCCTCCTCGACATTTTGGCGGCTCTTGATTCAAGCAAACTAAGAATTTACAAAATATCTCAAGCTTTTCCTCACATTCCGAATCCACAAATTGTAGTGAAGCTTCAATAAATGTTTCTTGACAATTGTTCGGAAAGCCTGAATTAAAATTCTTGGCACCCGTGATGGAAACCCCAATTCGAAAGAAACCGCCATGCGATTGTGCGATGGTTCAAAACTATCTTCTCCCCACAAATCGAAACAATAAACTACTGAATTAGAACCACCCATGGAAATTGCCAATGATACGCAGAAAATCTAATTGACCACACCGGCATTGAAGACGAGAATTGAAGAATGAAATTGAATTGTCGTCGGTCTACCATGAACGCCGCCAAAACAACCTCGTTGTATGACGATTTATTCGCCCCTAGGCCCAATAATCAATGGGCCAACCCAATCCCGCTTGGCCGAGCTCAAAGGAGCTCGGCACCATCAAGACCGGTTCGCGGGGCTCGGCAAGCAAGCCCTGTCGAGCGAGCAGACCCCGGGCTCGCCCCACCGAGGACCCGCCGCCTGGCCGAGGCGAGCATGCCCGTCCGGTGAGCGGACAACATCAAGCAAGGTGAAGCACCGAGCTCGGTGCGAGATGGCGAGCTCGGCGAGGACGTTTACCGAGCTCGGCATGAGATGGCGAGCTTGGCGAAGGCACCTATTGGGTTAGCTCGGCGGGCGAAGACTTGCCGACCAAGCCACCCCGGAAATAGAACCAAGTACGAAGTGACAGTCCCAATTTAATGTCAACCTTGCCCAAAAAGGAAGGAAATTCCCTCGACAGAAGATCCCTGCCGGGGACAAAGGCAGACGCGAGTGGCGGCACCGCCGCCCAAGTGCGTGGTACACCCCAATTAATCGGGGTTGTACAGAATTAATTGTATTTTGTACTTTTGTCCGCCCAAAAGGCAACCAATCCCATGTATAAATAAGACCTATAAGGCATAATAAACGGATACGAAAACATCCACCTTAAGCCCGGGACTAACACTCCCAAAGAATTCTTGTGTTCTTTACAAGCTTTCGCATTTAATTCCATATTTATTGCTCATCATTACTTTTGATTGTTCTTGGGCATTTATCATCATAAATACCCCAATCATTATTGTTTTGACCGATTAGATAGCCACATCAATCACTCATAAATATTTCGGTTAACAACACAACCATATAGAAACCTGCGTTAAAAGAATCCAAATCCATTATTCCCGGATCAAAAACCTTTTACGCATAAGATGCCCTCCCCGGCGATTAAAATCGACCCAGTCAGATTGCCGCCGTCGGCGATTAAAACCTTTTCTACCCCCTTCAATCTTCTTATCACTCTGCGAAGCTCAGCCAAGGATAAATAAAGAAGGAAATCTTGGCGAGCACCTATGACGCGGTATTTCCTGGTGAAGATGGGAACATTCTGCGAGCGACGTATGACCTGGTAAAGGAGAAGGCGGTGAAATATGGTGCATTTTAGTAACCGCCATCTGTTTTGAGAAAGTGAGCCGGTGATTCATGTTGGGGTTCGGATGGTGGGAGGTTGTGGTGAAAATGAGGGTGTCAAGATAGTTGAATGCACTGAAGTCGGTGAGACTATGTGAAGAGCATGAAGTTGAGGAGACGGTGATCAAAGCTTTGCTGGATGGATTTTCCTTTGAAGGGTGTTTGATGATTTCTTCTTCCCAAGATTTGATTTCGGTCACAATTCGAAAGCGGTCTTCGCCAAACTTCAATCCCGTCTCAAGTTTTCTTCAATTACCGCACATATCGGAGGGTGAACTTGACAACCTTCTCGCATTTCTTGCATCTAAGCATGTGATCAATTTTCTTTTCCAATGTCACATCCCGATTTACGAAAAACTTTACAACATGACTAAACAATAATAAAATTGAATAAACCTCGTAGCGGAAATAAACTAGTGAATAATATTTATAATTGTTTTGCTAGGTATATAGCTAAGTTAAATTCCCAACGAAATAAGTTTTAAAAAAATTATTGATAGAGAGGTGACAACTATAAATTGAATTAGTTCAACTCTAATGCAAATAAAAACATAAAAAAATAATAAAACTCATTTGGCGGGCACCGCATCCACCATCCCTCCACCACAACTCCATCAATCTGAAAAAATATGTTAAGAGTATCGAGGTGAGCAAACCACTAGCTCGGTGAGGTCCCTTCGTCACAGCTTAAATACTACGCATAAATAAAAATATTAACTCACACAACATGCATATTATGTAATGTGTCAATATATTGGTGTCAATCAGTATACGGTTGAGTTGCTCCAAGGAGCTTTCCCTCCCGGACCGTAGTCACCACAAAGTTACAACGACCTTACCATCGAAGTAACCAAATAACGTATGTAATATGTGAACGTAGTATGATGTAGCAAGCAACAATTAAACTTACATAAATATTTAAAAGTGACAAATTAAATACGCGAGTAAGAAACCACACCTTAAACACGATAAACCTTGTAAATATGTGAACCGGGTTACCGAGTATTGTCCACGTAACCTAAAGTAATTAAAAATAAAGTCTTAGAGTTATAAATTATAAATTAATAAATTATCAAATCTTACTAGCACTAATAACCCTTTAACTATGTTCTTATAGGCACACTTATTTTATTATTATTATTTTCTTGCCAACTCAAAAATATCTTATTATAATAAAATCAAATATTAAGCATTAAAAACAAACATATCTAAAAACTCAAACTAATTATGATTTCTAGAAAAAGACACCACAAGTAAACTTGTGTTGCTGACTAGTTTTAAAGCCATGCTTATATTAATTATTTAGTTAATACACAACTACTCGTATAACTACTTGTACACCAAACATGTTAATATATATGCATATACATATACGCACGCTTATATACACAATCGAAAATCATAAATATATAACCCACCATATTTGATAATTTTGACATCAAAAGTTTGGCGTGAAATATTTAGAGGAACCTCATGACAATAGAGTTTCGCGGCAATAACATTTTCAAAGGAGCAAAGACAAAGAATTGATATTTGCCGAGGACTAGAGGAAAGAATCTTCTTTCTAAAAGGAGGACGGTGCAAATAATCGGCCTTCTCGCTATCGTATCAAACAAGATTTTTGACATAGATTTCTCACGAATTGGCACAAAAGATTTGAGTTTGATTATTTAAACATACCGCCGTAAAATATTTTTCACTGGAAAGAGAAGTGGCTATACCATTATATCGGATACGAAAATTTCAGGAAATGAAAAAAAAGAAAACTTACATTGGTCGATCTCGAGCAGAGTAGCCTCGCTACTACGCCGCGTAAAAGAAATATCAGAAGAATAAAATGAACGAAATGTGATATGTGAGAGTATAGGCCGCTCTAGGGAAAAGAGTGTTATCTCCGAAAGTGGTTTGAGAGAAAGCCAATAATATAAGGTTATGTTTGGATAGAGATGGTGGTGGATGGGATGGAGGATTGATATGGAAAATGGGGATGGGGGTAATCCTATGAATAGTAAATCTGTGTTTGTTTAGGGATGGAGAAGTAGGGGTGGATGGAGCTTTATGTCAAATCAAAATTGATGTTGTATTATTTTAATATTGTTAGTAGATTGAGGTAATGATTGAATGATTGTGATAAAAGATGATATAATATTATATTATTGTTATTTAATGGGATAATGATTAATTTAATAAGGTATAGTATAAAGTGAGAGAGAGAGAAATAAATATAACATTATATATTTAATGTGAAAGATAGAGTTGATGTGATTATATTGGGATATGTGAAAATAGGTGTGTAAATGTATTATAGGGTTGGATGGGTATTTGGATGGAGATTTGGATGGGGTCAATCCAAAATAAAATGGGATGGGGGATGGTGGATGGCCCCATCCTCAACCAAACATACCCTAAAGGATGAGTGGAAGAAATTATATGAGCAGCTTTACGTATGGGAGACGTGGTCAAATTTCCTTTGAATTTTAAAAACTAACCAAACGAGATAAATGGGCACCAAGTCTCTGGAAAATAAATAAGTATCTTGCATATATTTATTTATAAATAAGTATATATATATATGCTTATATATATTTATAAATGTACCTTTGATATATATATATATATATATATATATATATATATATATATATAATTAGAAAACATATATTTAAATTTTCATACATATAGAAAATAATATATGTTAATATTTTATCAAGCGATATAATAAAATAACTTATGCAAAAACTTATATTTACATAGGGTGACTAATACTCTTGGGTGTTACATCCTACCCCCTTAAAAAAATTCGTCCTCGAAATTAGTTTGTGTACCTTAATTTTGTTGTCCCATTGAAAAAATTGAGCTTTGCTACTGTCCCAAGATTCGGTCCTTTTCCGCCTCCTCCATTTCTTATCTTTGGACAATCGATAATTGTATGTCCCTTTTCCTTGCACCCGAATATCGGTTTTGCCTAACAAACATTCTCCATTGTGCTTCGCCACAATTCGAACACGTGGGTTTGTTTATTTGTCCTCCGGGTCTGTGCCACCATCAACTTTTTCTTGGTTGTGATTTTCGTTCTCCCGATTTGATTCTTCCCATTTTCTTTCCCTTGAAAGTTCATTTCCTTTGGCTTAGGGACATCCATTGCTAAGCTTGCAGCGACCTCCTTAGCTCGGTCATAGGTCTCACCAAGGTAGTGAGTCCTTGGCCCGAAAGTACGTTCCTAATCTCTCGAGCAAAGTCCATTCCGAACCTTCTAACCTTCTTCACTTTAGTATCTACTAAGTGCCGAGCAAACCGGCTTAAATCACCGAACTTTCGTTGTACTCACCTACTAATATGTTCCCTTGCTTTAGATTGAAAATTTTGTTTCTTTCTCGGACTTGAAAAGATGGTGGGTAATACTTATTCGTGATGACTTCTCCGAATCTGGCCCAGTGAGGCTCTCTCGCTGGCACCGGCCTCATCCGCCAATATGAGGTCCACCATATCCTTGCGTCTTCCTTTAGTTGGAAGACCGCACAAGCCACTTTCTATGCATCGGTGCACATCATTAACTCGAGAATGCTATCTAGTGCGTCAAGCCATTCCTCTAGAGTCGAAGGCCCCTCTCGCCTATTGAAAACGGGAGGCTTGAACTTGTGGAATTGCTCCACCACCTGGAGGTGATTTTCCTGAACTCGCCGGTGTTGTGGTGCTTGTCGTGGAGGCATCTTCCTATAAGAGCATGAGTATCTTAGAATACTCGATCCATACGAGTTAAAACTTATCAAATTTATCCATCAAAATAATTATAATCTCATAATCCATAAGTTGCTCAAATAATTCTCATAGAATAATCTTTCATAATCTATAAAATTAAAGGTACTAAATCCAAGTCTCGAAACTAAAAACAATAATAAAAGGTCTCATCCTTAATCTATTCTACCCTTCCATGGATTTAGGTCCTACATATCTCCCATCCTCACTCATTCTTGTCCTAATTATCGCCTCCTTCCGGAATAGGATGTTTTGTGGCTAGTGGCAACTCCTCTTCTCGGGTCCTCCTTGATGCCTCCAGTCTCGAGCCATCTATAGGCTAACTCTGCAACCACATCTCCAACCGTGGTCTCCATTTCCCGTCATTCCTGTTGGCTATGACTTCTCTAGTATTATTCTCCCATGCTTGAGGTAAGTGTCTCACCGTGTACTCAAGAAAATCCTTGGGGTTAGGCAGACCACGACCCTCTCTTTGCAGCTGCACCATATCTACTAGGTACAAGACGACGTAATTTTTAAAGTCTCAAAACCCTCTTAACATTCCCTTTAGCGTCCATTTAAACTATCATTCACCATAATTATTAGCATTAAAACTTATATCATTAATCATACTTATAGTATCATAGTCAACATAACTCATAATTTATTTGATCATCGATCCTTTACATGCTCAAATATAACTTAGTGAACAACTTTCGTATCATACCATGGAGTTGTCGCGGTGGGAGGTGGTGGATGCCATAATTTAGAAATAAAGAATGCATGTGTATTTTTTAACAAGTCTACAAGAACGTAAACCTACTACGATACCACACTGTCACATCCCGATTTTCAAAAACTTTACAACATGACTAAACGAGAATAAAATTGACTAAACCTCACAATGGAAATAAATTAGTGAATAATATTTATAATTGTTTTGCTAGATACATAGCTAAGTTAAATTTCCAACGAAATAAGTTTAAAAAAATATATTTATAGAGATGTGACAACTATAAATTGAATTAGTTCAACTCTAATGCAAATAGAAACATAAAAAAAAAAATGATAAAACTAATTTGGCATGCACCGCATCCACCATCCCTCCACTACAACTCCATCAATCTAAAAATATGTTAAGAGTATTGGGGTGAGCAAACCACTAGCTCGGTGAGGTCCCTTGACCACGCTTAAATATTACACATAAATAAAATTATTAACTCACACAACATGATATTATGTAATGTGTCAATATATAGACTGTCAATCAGTATACGGTGGAGTTGCCTCCAAGGAGCTTTCCTCCCGACCGTAGTCCCCACAAAGTTACAACGACCTTACCGTCGAAATAACCAAATAACGTATGTAATATGTGAACGTAGTATGATGTAGCAAGCAACAATTAAACTTACATGAATATTTAAAAGTGACAAATTAAATACCCGAGTAAGAAACTCCACCTTAAACACGATAAACTTTGTAAATATGTGAATCGGGTTCTTGAGTATTGTCCACGTAACCTAAATCTTACTAGCACTAATAACCCTTTAACTATGTTCTTATAGGCACACTTATTTTATTATTATTATTATTTTGTTGCCAACTCAAAAATATCTTATTATAATAACATCAAATATTAAGCATTAAAACAAACATATCTAAAAAAATCAAACTAATTATGGTTTCTGGAAAAAGACACCACAAGTAAACTTGGGTTCTTTGACTAGTTTTAAAGCCATGCTTATATTAATTATTTAGTTAATACACAACTACTCATATAACTAGCAATACACCAAACATGTTAATATATATGCATTTACATATACGCACACTTATATACACAAATCGAAAATCATAAATATATAACCCACCATGTCCGATAATTTTGAGATCAAAAGTTTGACGTGAAATATTTAGAGGAACCCCATGACAATAGAGTTTCACGGCAATAACATTTTCAAAGGAGCAGCATAAAGAATTGATATTTGCAGAGGACTAGAGGAAAGATAATCTTCTTTCTAAAAGGAGGACGGTGCAAATAAAATCGGCCTTCTCGCTATCGTACCAAACAAGATTTTTGACATAAATTTCTCACGAATTGGCACACAAGATTTCAGAGTTTAATTATTTAAACATACCGCCGTAAAATATTTTTAGTAGGAAAGAGAAGTGGCTATACCATTATATCGGATATGAAAATTTCGTAAAATGAAAAAAGAAAACTTACGATGCTCGATCCGAGCAGAGTAGCCTCGCTATTACGCTTCGCGTAAAAGAAATATCAAGAAGAATAAAATGAACGAAACATGATATGTGAGTGTATAGGCCGCTCTAGGGAAAAGAGTGTTATCTCCGAAAGTGGTTTGAGAGAAAGCCAAGAATAAAAAGGATGAGTGGAAGAAATTATATGAGCAGCTTTTACGTATGGGTGACGTGGTCAAATTTCCTTTGAATTTTAAAAACTTACCGAAACGAGATAAATGGGCACCAAGTCTACGGAAGATAAACAAGTATCTTGCATATATTTATTTATAAATAAGTATATATATGCTTATATATATTTATAAACATACCTTAGATATATATATATATATATAATTAGAAAACATATATTTAATTTTTCATATGTATAGAAAAAATTATGTTAATATTTTATCAATTGATATAATTGTTGTAACCGCAATAATTGGTGGGTCGATGTGGCTAACGAGATTACCGGCCAACAATAATGAGAACGCACGTGCAACGATTGTTTATCGAGTTAATGTGTGAGTGCCATTAATATGAATGATTGGATGGTTAAATGCATATGCAGAGAAAGCAATAAAGAAGACGACGATTGTTGGGTGGTTAGGCCTGCATAAAGTGTGGATTGTGTAATCCGTTTATTGTGCCACCGAGGCGGTATTTATAGGGCTCAAATGTTGCCCAAGAATCCTCGACATTGGGGCCATGCATTTAATACATGGATTCTTAATTAATGCCAGTGTACGGCTATATACAAAGATGGTGACGGCCCACTCGGCCCGCGGGATACCGGCCGCTCGGTAGGCCATCCGACAAACGAAGGTACACTATTACTATTCTAAGGAATGTCGGCATTTAATGCGATCACTGTTGGGAGATTTATTCCTATTGTAGGGGCGATCTTCGACATCCGGGGCGCGCAAGCATCCGTTCTCAGCTCGGCCGTGGTCTTCGGATGGTCGCGGCCAGCCCTGTGGTCCTCTCGGTCGGCCCTACCTGTGGCCGTGGGGCTCCTTCAGATCCGGCTCCTCCGACCAGCCTTGCTTGGTCTATGCCGCTCGCTCGGCGGTGATTACTGGTTGGTTATCTCCCGAAGTCTCCCCATATCTCGCGCTGGGGAAATTGGGCTGTCGTAGGCCCAATCGGTTCTCGATTGGGCCGAAGCCCATAATTCATCCCACAACACCGCCCTCGCCTTGGCCTTTGGTTTTTTCCGGGGCCGAGGCGACATTCCGAGCAGCCGACTGGGACGCCAAAACAGACAGTGGCGCAGTGTGATGGGCTGGCCTCGGAGCTTCTCGGGACTCGTCGGTGAGGAGTAGCGTACTCGGGAAGCGATGGGACTTATCAAGAATGTGAAGAGTCTACGGGAGGCAGCCTATGCGCGCGTGAGCGTAGGCTATGATGGCGCTTGTTCCGCACGCGCGATCGACACGGTCCGTCAAACGGTCATAACCCGCCCCAAAATTTCTTTTGGACTCTAAATTTGAAAAGTTAATTTCACAGTCCCTTCCGCCTTTCATAAATAGCGGTTTCGCTTCATTATTGAGAACTTTTCGACCTTTGAGTTAGAGATCACCCCATCGACTTGTGCATTTCCTTTCTGTCAAAAATCACTTTCGGAGATTAGCGACTGCCGTTCCTCCGTCCGTGGCCTGTTGGTAAGTATCTACTACAAGTGCCCCTCTCTTTCTCTCGCGTTTATTTGATTACCGTTGAGATGGTGAGGTCCCGCGGTGGTGCCTGCGGATCGCGTGGTGTCGGGGTAGGACCGTCGGAAGGGTCGACCGGGCGAGTCATCCGTCGCATTGGGCCTACCGATGATGATGGCTTGGGGCGCGTTTTCCGCCAAAGTTGGTGAGGCGGAGGCCGGAGAGGCGTCGGTGGCGGCCTCCGTCGGGGTTGTTTCCGCGAAGGGACAGAAACTCGGCCTTTGAAGGTTTGTCCGACACGGTGGTCGAAATGGGACTCGAGCGCGTTGAGGAGAGGTCAGTGACGGAGGGGAGGAGGAAAGAGTCCTCTTGGCCGAAGGGGATAGGGCCCTGGAGGGAGGAGACGAATGAGGAGATCGCCCGACGCCCGATCGAAGAGAGGAATCGTGAGGTTGAGGCCGGGTTCCACTGTGGGCCGAGTTTATGGACCGGTTGGCCGGCCCCATTGAGTTTGATTTCGGGCGTATTCGCAGGCCTATCCCTACAATCCCTCCGACCGGCCGAGGAGATCGATTCGGTTGCCACCTCGCCCGGGCCGTGAACTCCGAGGAGTGGATGAGCTCGATGACCTGTGCCGAGCCGTGGATAGGCCGAGGGTGGATGGCGAGTCCCGCTCGACGTACACCTCTATGCTCCCGATCCCACCGAGAGGGCCGACCAGCCTCCCGAGGGAATGGTGGCTGTCCAACGTTGACATCATGAGCGCCTGGCTCCACTTCCCCTTCCCATTAATGTGTCCCACCGCTCAACTTCGGGAGGTGGCCCTCCGCATCCATCCGAATGGGTGGCTTGTGTTTGTGCTGATGACCCTCATGGGGTGCTTGAGGCTTTACAGGCACCCCACCCCGGGAGGTCACTCACTTGGTGAGCCTCAACAAGACCCCGGGCGGCCAACCGAGGGCTCTATTACGTCAAGAGCCGGATGAAGGTCGTGATCGAGGGGACAACTTCCAGTCAAGGACTGGAAGACGAGATGGTTTTGGGACTGGGGCGTGGAGGTCGGCGATCGGCTCCCTCCTCAGGAAGTCCCGGTCCCCACCTCCTTCCGAAAAGAAGAAAGGTGAGCTTGCCTATCTTATGAGCCGTGAGGGACTCGATCTAATTTCTTTCCCTGTTTTGCATTATCCATTCCCGAAGGAGGGAGAGCTAAACTTTGATTTTGGTCTGGTCTTGGAGAAGCTTCGGCTCGTTCGGCCTCGGATCGCCAGCTGCGTCGCTCTTAGTAAGTCCGAGCTCGCCGTTGTGCCCGACTATTCAGCCTTTCCGCGGCATCTTAGCCGACGATGTATTGTTCTATTTGTTCGTTCTCGCCTTTGGTTCTCTCGGTTACGACTCTTTTTCCCTTTTGCAGAGCCCGACTTTCCCATATTCTCCTCCCCGCCCCGCCGAACCGATGGATCAAATGTCGGGCGTGTTGGCGCTCTAGGGGAAAAAGTCACGGAAAGCGAAGAAGAGGCGGCGCACGCCCGCAGAGGGGTGGTCATTCGGGAGCCCGCCCCGACCTGGCCGTGGCTACCTCGCCATCCTCGGGAGTCCCGGCCACCTCGTGGCCAGCCACGTCCCCTCGCCTGCCTCTCGAGGTTCCGACCGCCCCGATCGGGGGACGCCGCGCCGACCCGGCCTCGAAGGGGCGGGAGCCGGGACCTCCGGCGCCGCAGCTGGGTCGACCCCGGCCGGCCGGTGGAGCTCTCCGAGGAGGAGCGCCAGGAGCCCCCATTGAAGCGGCCGCGACAAGTCAAGCTTCGGGGAGGGGACGTCATCACCCCGCCCGAGGGGGATTCGAGTCGGTTGCCCCCGCGGTCCCCATCCCCGCCGTGGAAGGCCTCCCGTTGCCCGATTCCGAGAGGGACGCCTCGATCGGACTGAATGGGCCGCGACCAGCGCCGATTTGAGGAGTAAGTGTTCCTCGACTTTTTCTTTCTTCTTGATCCTATTATTGAGTTGAACTCTTGGTTCCAGGATGTTTACCGAGGACGCCTTCCACGGACATTCTCGCTGAATTTCCTATCCTCTCGAACGGTTGGGGACGTATCTGCTCTCCCGCCCATCTCCACCGGCTGTCCGAGACATTCCCGCGGCCTCGGAACCGGATTTGGAGGCCGTGGCTGCTTTTCCCGGCGAGCAGTAGTAGCCGTCCGAATGCCGGCGGCCCAAGCCCTTATTATGGCCGAGAAGGCCGGGCCGAGCGGGATGAGGAGGCCCGCCAGTGCCGCCGCCGACCGGCCCGGCAGAGACGGCCAGAAGGCCTGGAAGAGGCCGAGGCCTGGGCAATCGGGTCCCTCCACCGAGCAGAGGCTCTGGAAGCGGTTGGAAGAGATGGAGTCCCTAGCCGCTCGGGTGGTGGAGCCGTGATTGGAGTGAATTGATACATGTTTTTAGGCTATTTTTAGTGCAAAAAGTGAGCTAAAGTGTTAGTTTTTGTGCCTAAATGTGAAAAGTATCACTCTTTTGCCTAAAAAGTATTATTTGTGAGATTTTGATGTTTTCCGTCCATTTTGCAGGTAATTCGGTGGATTTTGCCAAACCGAGAGTACCATTAGGCTTATAATGAAGAGACGGACATCGGAGCAACAGGGTCGGGGTCGAAGCCCGTGCGAGAAAAAAATGCCACGGACTCGAGCTCGATCGAAAGCAAGAGCCTCGAGTCGAGGGCTATGCGAAAAAGGATAAAAACGGAAAATGGCAGCGGTCTCGACTCGAGGCATGACCCTCGAGTCGAGGAGGTGAAAAAGGCAGGAACCTCGAGTCGAGGCCTGACCCTCGACTCGAGGGAGGTTTTTCCAAATTTCGGTATTTAAAGCAAGGCGCTTCAAGGACCGAGAAGAATCTTTCATAGTAGCGATTAGTAGCGGTTTTGGGGCGATTTCTCAAGCCCCAAGCCAATTTCCTTCTTAGATTAGATTAGAAGTTAGATTTAGGATTAGATTTCAATTGATTGTTGGTAGATTAGTATTAGATTAGCATTTGATCCTTGTAATTCATTCAATTCAAGCTTGTAATTCATTTGGAGATTGTTGTTGAAGACTCGAAGCATTCCTATTTCGGTTAATTGAAGATCAATTGGTGATGTTTTTCCTCTTTTGTCTCTTTAATTTCTTATTTGTTGTGACTTGCTTTGTGTTTGATGAATTCTATCTTCTTCCCATGGATTTCACCATGGGCTAATTCTCTTGTGCTTGGGTTAATTGAAATTGATGATGAATTGATTGATGATGCTATAATTGTTGATGATTGGAGATTAATTGAGTAGATTGCTTACTAATTGTGATTCTCATTTGTGCTTCATGCATAATTATCTCTTTAGATTAGTGTTTGATCACCCTAGCTATAGGCGAGTTGCGCTAACGTGATCCGGGATTAATCGGGTGATAATTGTGTATGAATGTGTGGATTGGGTGCTTCGTAATCGAGAGATTAGTTGCACTAAGGATACTCACGTTAGTTTTCTACCTAATTGTGATTCTTAATTGTGCTTTGTGTAAAATTGTTTCTTTTGATTAACGGTTGATCACCCTAGCAATAGGCGAGTTGAGCAAACGTGATTAGGTGTTAATCGAGTTTCAATTTTGCATGATTGTATGAATTGGGGATTTCTACATTGAGAGATGGGAAAGACTAAGGATACTCACATTAGGCATTGTGATTTTAATGGAGTGATTAATTTCATGATGGTTTATGCTTTCTATCTTAGTTGATTTGCAATTTGATTCAATTGTAGCTTGTTAATTGATGATTCATTGATGGATGTTAATCCTAGCACCCTATCCCACCATTTAGTGTTGTTTTTGTTCTCGCATTCTAGGTGTTCGATCTATTGCTTGCTTGTTGTTTAATTGTATTCTTGCTTGTGTTTTTGTTGTTTTTGTACCAAACCATTGTTGCAACTCTAGTCACTAATAACTTGTATTCCTAGGGCCTCATGTGCATACTTTTTCCCTTGGGTTCGATATTTTGTTGATTGGTCTTAATAACTCTTACCCTATACACTCCAATCAAATGGCGCCGTTGCCGGGGAATTAGTTTTTGCGCCTTAAGTGAGACTTAGGAATTGTTTGAAGTGACTATTTGTTGCCTTTGTGTTTGTGTTTGTTTTGTTATTTTTGTTGGAATTTGATACTTTGAAATCTTGTCTAGATGGAAGGATACAACTCATACTTGTGGAATCAAGAATATTATCAAGATAGTAGGGTGTATTCTCCACATTTTGAAGAATTGAGCTACAATGATTGGAGGAACTATGAAGATAATTCTCAATGGCAACAAGTTCCATCCAATTATGAAGATTGGATAAGTGAAGAAATTTCTCCCCACCTCAAGAGATGTTCCCATACTATGAGCCTTATGATCAAGCATGCAATCAATATTGTGGATTCGAATTTCAAGGGGCATCGGAAGAGGAAGATTATTATGATGATAGGAGGAGCTATGAGAATGACTATCCAATGCCACAAGCTTCTCCTAAAATTGAAGAATGGGGACTCTATGATATGAGAGCTATATTGCAAGAGATGCTTGGATTTTTGTTGGAAAAATTTGAGGAAGATGATGCTAGATGTGATCAAATGCTTCCCTTGTATGAAGAAATGTATGAGACCAAAGAAAAGGTAAATTCATGGATAGAGGGGAACATGGAGATCACCGGAGTACATTTCACGTTTATTAAGTGTCAACTCAAAGATTTCCTACGCCAAGTAAAGAACTTGAATATCATGGAAAATCAAGAAGAAGAAGGGGAGGAAGAAAATGAAAGAAGAGATGTAGTAGAGGGTCCAAGCAATGAGGATGAAAGGAAGAATTTCCTTGTCAAAAGTGAGGAAGAGGAGTGTCCATTGATGGACATGAGCTATAATGAGGAAGAAAATCTAAGAGCATCGAATGAAACCTTGAAGATTGAAATGAGCATTTCTATACCTTCTAACTCTTCAATTTGTGATTTAATTGAAATTGATGCTTCTAATGATTTGATTTTACCTCTTGAGAACTTTGATTATAGGAAAGAATTAAAGAAACGCTTGGGCATCCTTGAAAGGAAAGAAGAATCGAGGAGGATGGCAAGAGAAAAAGGGGGACAACCATGGACACTTTGCATTTCTATAGGTGGTTGTCCTATCTATTCGGTGAACCTCCTAGACCTTGAAGCACAAAGATCGAGATACAATGGGAAGGAGGATCGCTACCCTTGGCCATTCCGATGAAGGATGTTGGATGTGAAGAATAAGTCCGGCATAGGACACGAAAAATAGCGCTCGATGGGAGGCAACCCATCCTTTTAGTTGTTCTTTTTGGTGCTTTTGGTAGATTAGTGTTTTTGTTTTTTTAGGAGATTTGGCTTGCTACTTAATTGCTTATTCTTGGTACATGATGCTCGATGCTTTGAGATTCATATATTGTTGTGCTTAATTGTTGATATCATTATGAGTTGCATATATTTGGAGCCAAACTTGAATGCATGACTTCATTCAAGTTTGGGGTGTGTGTCATTTATGGTAGAAATGCATCTCTTAGTGATGATTTTGATGAATTGTTTTGCCGTGTGTAGGTATACTCACTATGAGGATTGGAAAGGATCGAATTTGCAAAGGAATCGAGGAATCGAGAAGGAAAGGAGAGCTTAAAAGTTGGTGAAAATGAGCAAAAAGGAAGAGAACCCGGTCTCCTCGATCGAATGAGCGACCGGGCTTAAATCGAGGGACCAAAACGGTAATTTCATGCATATTTGGGTTCGTTAGGGGTATAACGGTCATTTTTAGGAGTTTCGGGGTCGGGTCGGGCCCGGAATCGTCAAAAATTCCTCTGGACTCGACCTGTGGTCGAGTGCATGGCCCTGTGGTCGAGGGATTGATACTTAGGCAAAATTTCATAATTTGACACATCCCTCGAGTCGAGGGTGCCACCTCGAGTCGAGGAGTTGGTTTTACATATCCCCGAGTCGTGCGTGAGACCTCGAGTCGAGGCCCTCGAATTTTGGATCCTCGAGTCGAGGCCTGGCCCTCGACTCGAGGCGCGTGTTATTTTTAAATATGCAGCAGCATAACACGTAACCCCGACTCGAGGGTTTTGAGAGGCCGTTTCAGCTTTCTTCCCCACATATTTCCGGCGATTTTGCGTCGATTTCACCATAAATCAACCATCATTTCATCATTTTATCATTTACCTTGAATAAAGATTGATTCTTGAGGGTTTTGGAAGCAAAATTTGGGGATTTTTGGTTGAAATAGAGTGGGTGTTTTCCAAGTCCGATTTTGGGTCAATTCTTCAAACAAGTTACGTAATTTCTACTCATCTTGGCTTCAATTTCGTAGTGTTATGGTGATTATTGCATGGGTGATTCAATTAGGCCATTTGTTAATTAAATTGGAATTTCATGTGGACATTTTGACAAACACCTTCTATGCATGATTATTTTGGATGATTTGAAGCCTTGTATGAGTATATTTGGATTGTTTGATGAGAATAGGAGCATGTTTAGGATTGAATTTCATATTGTGCTCGTTTATTTGTGAATTGGGATTGGAATTGTAAATGATGGCATTTGTAGGAATTCCTAGTATAATTGTTGGGATCATTTGGTCAAGTTGAATTATGGTGTTGATAGAAGTGTATGAATTGTTGATGCATAATTGTTGAATTACTTGCTAATTGGCCTATGATTTTTGGGATTTTATTGAGCTTACTTGCATGATTACTTGTTGAGCCATTTGTGAATTAATTGTGGGGCCATGTTAGTAAGTATATGTATGTTTGAGGACTATTTGAGCACTTCTATTGGATATATGTGTCTAGTTGACTCATTGACCATTGTTGAGGCTTAGTTGCTCGTTACTAGGGATTTTGTTCATTTGAGATGATTATGGATCGTTGACTCGTTCATGGTATGATTGATGTTTTTCTCGAGCTCGTATTGTATTTGTTGGTATTGATTTTTGCTTTGGGAATGTTTTGCAGGAACAATGTCTAGAGGGCAGACAGACATAACCTTTACGAGGCGGAGATTCGCGAGAAAGAAGGCTGCTATCCGACGTGCACACGGGACACCCAGTGAGCTCGGAACTTAGTGGGATGATCACCGGTGGAGGACTCATATTGAGTTATATTCTCGAGCTCTATAACCGGGTGGTCAAGACTAGACTAGTGGACCAAGATTGCATGATATCGATGGGGATCGAGGAGGATATTCCTCGCCTATTTGAGCAAGTTGGGATGGGGAGTTTCTTGATGAAGAGGCCTCGGACGTATATCGGACTCACTCTCGAGTTCCCGTGCACGGTGAGAGTTGATAAGGCCGGGAGGGCCAAATTCCCGAGGAGTATCACATTTGAGCTCATGGGGTATGAGTACTCGTTGACTCGGACGAGGTCAACGAGATTATTGGAGCACCTATGAGACCCAGGCCGATCACCTGTTGAACATCCGGAAGGAGTATAATGCTAAGCGGTTTTGGAGGAGGATTTCAGATTCTGGGGCTCCTAATCAGCCCGATTTTGTTCCGGAAGTCTAAGAGCACACATATCCGGAACCCGGTCATTCGATATCTTGAGAAGATTCTCGCGGGTACCATATTCACGAGATCGGAGGGAGGAGCCGTGGTTTCCGAGGAGGCTGTACGTCATTTGGTGCTTCTTACATGGAGTCGATTTAATGCGGCCGCCTACCTTTGCTATTTATTTGAGAGAGCCACTAGCACGAAGTTCAAGAAGATTAACTTCGGTGGCATGATTACACCGATCGGCCGAGCATTTTGGGATTCCGACGCATAACCTCGGAGCGGTGGAGGGCCTGACCTTACTACGAGATACCATACGGCGCATGAGGACGCTAGACCGCATCGGTAGGGCGTGGTGCCTACAAAGAAAGCATCATGGTGGCCGATTCCCTCTTCCTAATAAGAGGTTGGCAGCGATTTTCGGATCTCGAGGCCCTTGTGACTATCAATCTGCGCATGTGGTCACAGGCCATACCGAGGCGATCGACGCTTACACTAGAGAGCATGGGGATGTGCTTAGAGAGGTTGGCGATGACGATGGAGGTCGGCGGTCGGGTTACGATGATGATCGGGGTGATGAAGCTGCAGAAGGAGCAGAGGTAGAGATCGGAGATTATGATTCCGAGGACGAGGATGATGAGGAGCCGGAGCAAGAGGAGCCGCCAGCATGAGATGGACGAGGAGTACCAGCCGAGAGATTAACATGTACTTGGCAGGATGAGATGAGGAGTAGAGTACGAGGCGGGGAGTTCATCTCGAGGCCGTGGGTTACGGCGAGAGGAGATGTGGGCGAGACAGTCGGAGGATGCATTTAGAGAGTCCGACCCGGCAGGATGAGATGTACCGGATGCTTGAGGAGTCCCGCAGATTTAATGAAGAGACTCGGAGGATGCAGGAGGAGTCTCCAAGACTCAGATGACATGTATGCACTCCTATAGCAGATGAGCTCGTGGAACTTCGGGCAGGGACACTATCCTCCTCCACCGCCGCCGTCCGACTATTAGGGCTATCCCCTATTCTTCATTCCCTCTTCTTGTTGTTCTTTAGATTCCGATATTCTTGTTTTCCGTTGTACTTTTGATGATGCTTATACTCTTGACTTGATGATTGTTATGATTGGTTTGGATTTTGGATGATTTTATTGATGGTTGTTATTATCTTGATCTTATTAAGTTTAATGGTCTATTGATGATTATTCCTTGATGATTTCTTTGGATTCCTTATTCCTAGGCTTTTGAGATTTATTGATTTTGAGCTTAATAGTGGATTAATTGACATATTTTTGAGTATCATCTTGATGTAGTGAGTATGTTTGAGATTATGTACATGAGCATTTGTGCTTGAGTTGTAAGACTAGTTTGAATTTGTTATGATCATTAGTAGATGTGTAGCTTGATGCTAGTTGCTAGATTAATTATGTGAAGATGAATGTGATTGATAACTCTTAATTCATTGCCAATTTAGCCCGTGAGTTTTGTGCCTTAATAACCGTACATCTTATACGGTTGATATTAATCCTTTGTGAGTGCATCATTCATAGATTTGTATACTAGAACTTGCCACTAGACTTGTTGATATTGATCTTTGTGTGATTTCATTAATATGATAAGAGGCCATGTTGATATGATGAGTTACTTTGCCAAATACTTTCCTACCAAATAAATTTGATTTCCTTAGTGAGCCATGTTGAGCCTATGATCCTTATTCTTTGGCAAGCCAAGTGAAATTGAAACCATTTAGCCTATTTTTATGAGCCTTTATTGTCATATGTTTAGTTGAGCTTGAATGTTGGCTAATGATGGTGATTTGATTGCTAAGTGTGGGAAGATGATGAGCTAAGTGATGATTTGTTAAGAGATAGAAGAGAAGAAAGGTTGTGTGAAAAATTGAATTGTGAAGAAAAGTGAAATGAAAAAAATGATTCAATTTGTGAGCTTTAAAAGAGAAAGCTCAAGTGAATGGTGGATTGATCATTGAAGTTAAAAAGAAAGAGTGTGCTAGATGAAAGTGAAGAGATTGTGCATTTGTATTGATTAGCTTACATTCAAGTCTCTACTATTTAGTCACTCTTACCCAAAATATCCCACCTTTCCAAAGAGCCTACATTACAACCTAGAAGAAAGACCTCTTTGATTCTTGATTGATCACAAATGATCTTGATTGAGATTAAGTCTTGTGGCAAGCATATGGTGTACTTATTTGTGAATTGATGATTGAGTGCTTTAAACCTTGATACACTTGAGTGAAGAGTGAAACACTCCGTGGAAGGAGCAATGTATTGAGTATTTGATTGAACATTTGTTTGAGCATGATTTGTCTTGATGGCTAGTGGATAGTTGCATTGATACAAGTGATCATTGATGAGTTCGATTGTCTTATTTTTCGTCTATGGTGCCATGTGACATAATTACAATCAATTCACTCCTTTGTTCTTAGTTTCTACATTGCTCGAGGACGAGCAACAATTCAAGTTTGGGGGTATGATTGGAGTGAATTGATACATGTTTTTAGGGCTATTTTTAGTGCAAAAAGTGAGCTAAAGTGTTAGTTTTTGTGCCTAAATGTGAAAAGTATCACTCTTTTGCCTAAAAAGTATTATTTGTGAGATTTTGATGTTTTCCGTCCATTTTGCAGGTAATTCGGTGGATTTTTGCCAAACCGAGAGTACCATTAGGCTTATAATGAAGAGACGGACATCCGGAACGAAAATCAGGGTCGGGGTCGAAGCCCCAGGTGCAGAAAAATGCCCTGGACTCGAGCTCGATCGAGGAGCAAGAGCCTCGAGTCGAGGGCTATGCGTAAAAGGATAAAAACGGAAAATGGCAGCGGTCTCGACTGAGGCATGACCCTCGAGTCGAGGGAGGTGAAAAAGGCGGGAACCTCGAGTCGAGGCCTGACCCTCGACTCGAGGGGGAGGTTTTTCCAAATTTCGGTATTTAAAGCGGGGCGGTTCAAGAAGACCGAGAAGAATCTTTCATAGTAGGTTAGTAGCGGTTTTGGGGCGATTTCTCAAGCCCCAAGCCAATTTCCTTCTTAGATTAGATTAGAAGTTAGATTTAGGATTAGATTTCAATTGATTGTTGGTAGATTAGTATTAGATTAGCATTTTGATCCTTGTAATTCATTCAATTCAAGCTTGTAATTCATTTGGAGATTGTTGTTGAAGACTCAAGCATTCCTATTTCGGTTAATTGAAGATCAATTGGTGATGTTTTTCCTCTTTTGTCTCTTTAATTTCTTATTTGTTGTGACTTGCTTTGTGTTTGATGAATTCTATCTTCTTCCCATGGATTTCACCATGGGCTAATTCTCTTGTGCTTGGGTTAATTGAAATTGATGATGAATTGATTGATGATGCTATAATTGTTGATGATTGGAGATTAATTGAGTAGATTGCTTACTAATTGTGATTCTCATTTGTGCTTCATGCATAATTATCTCTTTAGATTAGTGTTTGATCACCCTAGCTATAGACGAGAGTTGCGCTAACGTGATCCGGGATTAATCGGGTGATAATTGTGTATGAATGTGTGGATTGGGTGCTTCGTAATCGAGAGATTAGTTGCACTAAGGATACTCACGTTAGTTTTCTACCTAATTGTGATTCTTAATTGTGCTTTGTGTAAAATTGTTTCTTTTGATTAACGGTTGATCACCCTAGCAATAGGCGAGAGTTGAGCAAACGTGATTAGGTGTTAATCGAGTTTCAATTTTGCATGATTGTATGAATTGGGGATTTCTACATTGAGAGATGGGAAAGACTAAGGATACTCACATTAGGCATTGTGATTTTAATGGAGTGATTAATTTCATGATGATTTATGCTTTCTATCTTAGTTGATTTGCAATTTGATTCAATTGTAGCTTGTTAATTGATGATTCATTGATGGATGTTAATCCTAGCACCTCTATCCCACCATTTAGTGTTGTTTTTGTTCTCGCATTCTAGGTGTTCGATCTATTGCTTGCTTGTTGTTTAATTGTATTCTTGCTTGTGTTTTTGTTGTTTTTGTACCAAACCATTGTTGCAACTCTAGTCACTAATAACTTGTATTCCTAGGGCCTCATGTGCATACTTTTTCCCTTGGGTTCGATATTTTGTTGATTGGTCTTAATAACTCTTACCCTATACACTCCAATCAAGCTGGAGGAGCCCTCCGGGATCGGGAGGCCGAGGCCGGCCGGGATAAGGAGGCGGCTGCCGCTGCCTTTGCCACTGATCGAGGGCTTGAACAGGGGGAGGACCGAGGCGCAGGAGGTGGCCGCTCGGAGCCGGGAGAGGTTGAAGTCTAGCCTCCCGGACGTGCAGGCCTTTGCCGAGGAGGCCCGGAACCAGGCTCGCCGGCCGACGACCGGATTACCAGCCTCGAGAGCTGGGCTTTGGGCCTCCGAGGAGACCGTCCGGGACACGGTGGAAGCTCGGCGCCGGATAGCCGCCCGGAGGAGGGATCGCGAGGCGGAGAGGGAGAGCTTGAGTTCAACCCCTATGAGGACGTCGCTGCGGTGTCGGAGTTTGCCTATTACATGGCATTCGCCGAGGCCATCTCGCACGAGTCGAGGGAAAATGTGCCATCCGCCCACCTCGAGAGTCGCTTCCGGCCTATGCCGAGCAAAGACCTCTACACCCCGATTTTCATGTTCGGATCAAGGACCCGGTGGAGTTGGGTGTTGACCTCTCTGGTATCCTCGCCAGACCGGCTGCTCCTCCCGGCGAGGCATCTCCCGAGGGATCTGCGGGGACCAGCCGAAGGCATGGGGAAACCGCCGGGAGATGTGCCTCGGTGGGCGAGCAGGTTGGCGGGGGATCCGGCTCGGGAGATGAGAGGCTGGAGGGGAGTGAGGGATACTTTAAACTCACGTTCCCGCTGCCGTCAATCTCTCTTTTAATAGAAACCTTGAATTCCAAGTGATATTTTGGACTCCCCATTGCGGTTAATCTTCCTTTTGATAGATACTTTGAATTCCAAGTGATATCTTGGACTCCCGCCGCGGTTGTAATTCTTGTTTTTCTTTTGGTTTAGGGTTTAGGGTTTAGGATTTTTGTACTCGGCCATTGGCCGCACCTTTGTAATTAATGAAATCTGCATTTCCCTCTACTTCTCTCGGCTTCATTTATCGTCTCTGTCCTTCGACAATACCGGTTGTATGGTGATACCGCCCCTGCCACCTTTTGATTGTAAAACTCTCTTCACTGTCTTGCAATACTTTTCCAAATGTCTTTCGCTTGTTTATTAACTACACAAGAAGATAGATCGAGTAGGAATTTAGATAAGGCGGTTCTGCTCGGCCCCCAAGGCGAGGCTCGGCTTTTAAAGTTAGAAAAAAATTTTGCGAAAAATTTCTCCGATCGGCAGATTCTGCTTTCGGCCCCCAAGGCGAGGCTCGGCTTTTTAGGTTAGAAAAATTTTTGCGAAAAATTTCTCCGATCAGCAGATTCTGCTCGGCCCCAAGGCGAGGCTCGGCTTTTAGGTTAGAAAAAATTTTTGCGAAAAATTTCTCCGATCGCCAGATTCTCGCTCGGCAGGTGTTTGAGCTTCGTGTCCGCCTGCCATGTTGGTCGGTCGGTTTCTACGACTCACCGAGTTGTGCTCTTTGAGGGATTAGAGACCGCTCGAGCTCATTCGCCCTATCGTGAATTTGCACGCATGCGGGTCTTGCCTACGTGAGCTGGTCACGTGTTAGGGGGCTCGAACGCCCGAAACTCATAGGAATCGGGATACCTCGAAGGCAATGTTGCCCGTTGACCTCGGCCGTAGCGAGAGCTCGTGAACGAGGATTTGGGGTGGTGTGCCCCCTTGCTTGTGATAGGTTCTCGCTCGCTCACAAGGCTTGTGGAGTCGGTGTCCACTCGCGAGTTGTGGTCGGGTGGATCGGGAAGATTTGTAACTTTGGAAGATTCGAGATGATAAACCGATTTTATTTATCAATTCTATAACTATTACATTTGAAAGATATACAAAATTTTCCTCTTGACCTACCCGACCATTTATTGATGGTATTTTACGAGGTGGCATGCGTTCCACGGGTATTGGTACGGCGTGCCATCAAGATGCTCTAACTCGTAGGCTCGACCGAGATAGCCATTTAGATATTCTCGAAGGGGCCTTCCCAATTGGGGCCGAAAACCCCTTGGGCCGGGGCCGAGGACCCTCTTGAGGACTAGTTCGCCGACCCAGGAATTGGCGGACCTTAACCTTGGAGTTGTAGTATTTTTACGAACGCCGCTTATACGCCGCATTCATGTGCATTGAAATGAGCCTTCGCTCCTCGAGCATGTCGAGATCCATTCTCCGGGCCTCGTCATTACTGTCCGGAGATCGGAGTGGAGGTTCTCAACGTTGGGATGGCAACTTCCGACGGTATGATCGCCTCGGTGCCAAAGGCTAGGGCGAACGGGTCTCCCTGTTGAAGTTTCTTGTGGTAGTCTGTATGCCCAGAGGACGTCGGGTAGGCGGCTTGCCCAATTTCCCTTTTATCCTCCGGCTTGGTCTTCGGGATGTGTTTCAAAATCTTGTTAACCGCCTCCACTTGGCCGTTGGGTGTGGGTGATATGGAGTGGAGAATAATCTTTTAATCTTCCACCTCTCACAAAACTCCGTGATTTCTAGACCATCGAATTGTTTCCCATTGTCCGAAGTGATGGCGTGAGGAAGACCAAACGACAGATTATGTTCTTCCATATAAACTTGATGATCTGCCGTTGGTCGATCTTATTCAGTGGGCTCAGCCTCTCGCCCACTTCGTGAAGTAGTCGACGGCGACCACGGCGTACTTGCATCCTCACGGGAGCGGTTGGGAGAGGACCTATCAAGTCGATGCCCCATTGAGCAAACGGCCAAGGGCGTAGATGGATTTCACTGCTCGGGGCCGACTTGATATTCGGTGCCATCACCGACATTTGCGACAGCTTTAGCGTATGCGATGGTGTCCTTCCCGAGGGTGAGCCAAGAGTAGCCTTGTCTCATTGCCTTGTGGGCGAGCGCTTGTCCTCCGGCGTGGTTCCCATGCATTCCTTCGTGAATGTCCGCCAAGACTACTTGCCCTTGCTCGGGCGTGATGCATTTAAGTAGCGGGAGGAAGAAACTTTGCTTGTAAAGTACGTTATCGATTAGGGTATACCTCACCGCCCGAGCTCGAGCCGTTTGGCTAGAACCCTATCCTCCTCGGCAAAGTCCCATTTTTAGGTAGGCCACGATCGGAGTCATCCAATTTTCTTCCTCTTCCTCGACCATGTTGATTGATTGGTTATGAATCGCCGAATGGAGCCGCCTCGTTAGAACAATATTAGTCATATCGGCGGCCCTCAAAGGTTGCCAACTTGGACAGTGCATCTGCTCGGGAATTCTACTCCCTGGATTTGTTCGATGAGCACTCGTTGGAGTTTCCCACACATGGCTGCCACTATCTCTAGATATTTTGCCATCCGCTCCCCCTAGCCTCGAATTCTCCTTTAACCTCGGTTCACGACGAGCAAATAATCCATGAAAATATGTAATCGGTGGGCTCCCACGGCCTCGGCCGAAGCTCAAGACCCCGACTGTGGGCCTCGTATTCGGCCTCATTGTTCGTGGCGGGAAGTCAAATCGGACAGCGTTTGTGAAGCATTGGCCCTCTGGGACCAACTAATACTATCCCGGCGCCCGAGCAGTGAGGACGCGTGGACGACCTGGCCGACGTATAGTCTCCAAGGAGGGAAGTTTACCCCGATCGGGTCTGCGGAGGGAATGTCACTCGACCAAGAAATCCGCAGTGGCCTCGCCCCTTGATTGCCGCTCGAGGGAGTAAGTTATCCTGCGGCCGGGCTATCTCCGGCGACCATTTTAGGAGTCGACCACTTGTGTCCGGCCGATGTAGCACTTGCAGAGCGGGAGGGTTGTGAGGACTTCGACTTGATGGTCGAAAAAGTAAGCCCTCAACTTTCTCACGCTCATTACCAACGCATATGTCGGCTTTTCCAGGAGTATATCTCGAAGTTCGGGCCGTGCAAGACTGGCCGACAAAATATATCGGAGATCTTGCTGCCCCTCGGCCCGGACTAGGACGGCGGCGGCCGAATCCGAGGCTGCTAGATATAAAAAGAGCTTTTCACCCGAACTGGTTTGGAGATGATTTGAGGGTTAGCCAGGTATTCCTTAACCTTTTGGAAGGCCTCTCTGCTCTCCCTTCCCGTGAGAACTTCCCTTTCTTGATGGTGGTGAAAAAAGGTGCTGCTCTTGTCCCCGAGGCGGGGTATGAATCTCGTTGAGGGCCGCGAGACAACCCGTTAAGCGTTGTACCCGCTTAACGCTCTTGGGTTCGTCCATGTCGAGGATGGCTTTTATCTGCGCGGGGTTCGCCTCGATTCCCCTCCGACTTACTATGTGGCCGAGGAACTTCCACTGAACCGACCCCGAAGCCGCACTTCTTCGGGTTGAGCTTCATATTATATTCCCTCAAGATTGAGAACGCCTCATTGAGATCCCGTAGGTGGTCTTCTTTCTTTAGGCTCTTTACCACTATGTCATCGATGTAGACTTCCATTGTCTTGCCGATCTGCTCGGCAAACATCTTGTTGACCAACCTTCGGTAGGTTGCCCCCGTGTTTTTCAGTGAAAGGCATTCTCAACCACGAGTAGACATTCTTATCTATAAGGAAAGAGGTGTGCTTGATATCCTCCATCGCCATCGGTATTTGATGGTACCCGCAAAGGCGTCCATGAATGACATCATTTCGTGCCCCGATGTTGTCGACCAGGTGATCAATATGTGGCATTGGGAAATGGTCTTTGGGCACGCCGCATTGAGGTCTGTGAAGTCGATGCACAACCTCCAGGAGCCATTCGACTTTTTCACAAGCACGGCGTTGGCCACCCATTGGGGTTCGTCCTCGGCCTACTCTATTAGTTTGTTGTCGAGCAGCTTTTTAACCTCCTCTCGCCAAAGCCGCGTATTTCTCCGGCCCGAATTTTCTCCTCTTCTGCGAGACCGGCTTCTTCTTCGGGTCGATTTTCGGGTGATGGCAGGCATGTTTGGGGTCGATACCAACCATGTCCTCGATGAGACCAAGCGAAACGTCCACGCTTTCCCTCAAAAAGCCAATTATCTCTTCCCGCATTTCGAAGGGATTTTCGAGCCAATAGCAACTTCTAACTCCGGTCGGCTTAGGTCGACTCGAATGTATTCAAGTTCCTCGACCGGCGCGGTTCTTTTAAGTTTCGCCCCTCGGGGTCTTTGGGGCTGCCCCTCGGGTCGAGATCTAGCCGTTGTGGCTCGAAACCCAGGCGGGGTTCCAAGTCTGGGTCGTCGACTCAGTCGACTTCCATTTGCCTATGACCTTGGTCGGTCTCGGAGGAACTTGTTCCATGAACGGTATTGCAATTCGAATCTAAAAAGCGAGAAAATAAATTTGGACTCGGGTAGTTCAAACACTTTCTTGCCATTTTCTCGGTCGCCTTTACAGTTCCCACATTTCCCTCGAGGGTGGGGAATTTGATACAATAAAGAAAGAAGAGGCTACCGCCTCAAAAGTTTCAAAGAAAGGTCGACCAAAGAAGCCGTTATACATGTTCTACTGGTCGACAATTACAAAATCCACCGGCCTAGTTATCTTAACCTTCTCATCCTTATGGTCAACGAGTTCCACCGTCGCCTTGATCTTCCCGTATGCATTTACGATCATGTCCCCAAATCCGCTGCATTTGCAAGTCATAGGGCTTGATGTACTTCGCCGATTTCCCATCCGGTCCAGTAGCCGACTTGAAGATCAAATTGCAAAAACTCCCATTGTCGACCAGAATCCTGTCGATTGTCATTCCGAGGATGGTGGAGGTGATCACGAGTGCATCGTTCTTCGGGCAAAGAATGCCTTCCTGTCGGGCGTTGGAGAAGCCGAGCACGGTGGATTTCGGGATGGCCGACTCAGGAGGGAAATCGACTAGGCTGATGTTATCAATGGCCCGATCTCGGCCTTTCTCTTCTCGGTTCGACCGGCTGAACACCTCTACCAGCCACCGCCGAGGCTCCCGCACTGGAGCATACCGATCCGGCCCCGGCATGGGCGGGCGGGAGCTCGTCGTCGCGGAGTCGCCCGCGAACCGCTCAATTACTGGCCGGGAGTTGGTTCTCTCGGCGGCGAGGAGCCCGCTCCTCGGTGTCCGCTCTGGGCGGAGGCTTCTTAACGAAAGCATCAAGCTTCCTTTCTTCATATAACTTCCATACCGGCGGAGGAGATCGCGACACCGACCGGTATTGTGACCGGGAGATTCGTGGTATGCATGTAACTTGCACGAAATTGGCTTAGTGGGGTCTAGCTTGATCGGCTTAGGCTTCTGCGGTAATCCCGAGTGCTCGATGGAGTGAAAAACTGAGCGGGCGATTGGCCGAGCACATTTACGATCGGGAACACCTCTGACTTAGGGGAGCTTCGTCAAACCTTTTGAAGGTTCCGAAGTCCCGCTTGTTCCGCCCCTTTTTGGCCGCCTGTCCTTTCTTGGTAGGGGGTGCTTCCTGCCTCCCGGCTGCTCCTTCGCTTCCACTTCACCTGTGCGCTGGGAAATTAGCTTCGGCGAGTAATGAGATCACGCCCGTCGGCGGAACTCGGCATAAGTGGTCGGATACTTCTTGGTCATATGCCCGAACATGTGAGAGTGCGGGCGAAGCCCGCTTATGGCCGCGTGGAGCCGTAGCTCGTCGCCCACCGGTTCCCCGGTGAGCAAGACCTCATCTAGCCTATCGAGGTAGGCTTCATCCGACTCCGTTCGGCCCCGGCGGATTCCCATCAACCTTTGGCGGTTCTCGGCTCGCGGGATCTTGGAGGCGAAGTACGAGGTGAACTTTTCGTTGAGCTCGTCGAAGTTGTGAATCGAGCGAGCAGGAGTGACACGTACCATTTTGCGCCAGCTCGCCCAAGGTCGGTGGGAACCGCCGCACTTGGTGGCGTCCGAAGCTCCTCGGTGACCATATAGATCTTATACTTGCTCAAATGGGTCTCCGGATCTGTCTTTCCCTCGTATACCGGGGTTTGAGGAGGAAGAATCTTGGGTTGGACTGGAGCTTCTTCAATCTCCACCGATAGTGGCTCATTCGCACGGGACTTTTTTCGATGAGCCGTCCCTGTGAGCCAATTCTCTCGGCCATCTCGTCAATCTTTTCTGCATGGCGGCAAGTAGGGAATCACTTGGATCTTTAGCCGGCTCGGAGTGGGTGAGAGGATGCGGTCCAAGTCGGTCATGCACCGAGACCGGGCCTGGACTCAGGCCGGTCCATAACCGACGCCCTCCTTTCCTCCCGAAGGACCGAGCACTGGGAGCCGGGGCTCGCCTTTCAGATTGAGCCTTAGCGGGCGCCTTGGTCACAGACTCGGAGTCCGACTCAAAATCAAGTTGGCGGGAGGAACCGAGTCGTTCAAATACGGATCTGGATCCTTGGGGGACCGCTCGCAGCCCCGCTCCACCGCTTTTCTTTTCCCTTTCTTCGCCTTCTTGCGAGCCGACGGCCAGTCGGATTTGCCACCTCAAGCTCCTTGCCTCGGGCCTAGAGTTGCTTTATCGCGGTCCGTATCTCGCTCCAGGAGTTTGATACTCCTGAAGAAGAGGGATGGGGGCGATGGAGCCTCCGGCCCCGATCGGCGTCGTGTCTCCCGAACCGGCGGTTAGGAATACGCGCGCCGTCGTGAGGATCATTTCAGCGTGGGCTCCCTCCCCCGGTTGGTGAATGGCGAGTTTGTCATGATTCGGTCGTGATTTTCTCGGATTTTTCAAGTGAGGAAGATGAGTTTCACGAAGTACACCACCCTTCTTCTAGCGCCAATTGTAGTAACCGCAATAATTGGTGGGGTGATGTGGCTAACGAGATTACGGCCAACAATAATGAGAACGTGACGTGCAATGATTGTTTATCCAGAGTTAATGTGTGAGTGCCATTAATATGAATGATTGGATGGTTAAATGCATATGCAGAGAAAGCAATAAAGAAGACGGCGATTCTTTGGGTGGTTTAGGCCCAGACAAAGTGTGGATTGTGTAATCCGTTTATTGTGCAATCGAGGCGGTATTTATAGGGCTCAAATGTTTCCTAGAATCCTCGAAATTGGGGGCCATGCATTTAATGCATGGATTCTTAATTAATGCCGAGTGTACGGCTATATACAAAGATGGTGACGGCCCACCTGCCCGTGACGGGATACCGGGCTGCTCGGTAGGCCATCCGACAAACGAAGGTACACTATTACTATTCTAAGGAATGTCGGCATTTAATGCGATCACCGTTGGGAGATTTATTCCTATTGTAGGGGCGATCTTCGACATCCGGGGCGCGCAAAGATCCGTTCTCGCTCGGGCCGTGGTCTTCGGATGGTCGCGGCCGGCCCGAGGGTCCTCCGTCGGCCCTACTGTGGTGGCCGCGGGGCTCCTTCGCATCCGGCTCCTCCGACCAGCCTTGCTTGGTCTATGCCGCTCTGCTCGGCGGTGATGGTAGTCGGTTATCTCCCGAAGTCTCCCCATATCTCGCTTGGGGGAAATTGGGCCTGTCTGTGGGCCCAATCGGTTCTCGATTGGGCCGAAGCCCATAATCCATCCCACAACAATAATAAAATAACTTATGCAAAAACTTATATTTTACATAGGGTGACTAATACTCTTGGGTGTTACATCCAAACAATCCACGACTTTTCCCATTGAATCGACTCTTCCTTTTAATCTAGTAATGACCATTTCCATTCGATCTAGCTTAGTTTCCAAGAGATCTAGACGCACACCATCTTCCATGTTCTTGAACTCTCCTTTTGGTTCAATGATAGGCTAGCCATTGATCCTTTAATTTTGGAGCGCGATTCTTATCGTGACTCCCACTCTCAATGAAAATACCAATTGATGAGAACCGCGACGTGAAATTTCGATTTACCGCAACCCGGCACACATCGATAGGTTATCGATAATTTTGCAAAGAATTTGCAAAGAAGAAAGCTATGAAAGCTAATGAATTTTCTCGATTAAAACCCCAAAATGATACGTACAAACTTTTATATAGAAGTTTCTTCCTAACAACTTGCTAATCCTAACTAACTTCTACAAGAAAGATACTTGCCCCTAATAAAAGAAAAAGGACTAAAATAAGAGAGAAAAGCATGGGCCATATTACTCACTAATCTTGCTCTAAGATGTTTGGCCAACTCCAGTTGAACTCGTCGAAGGCCCATTTCGTTCGTTCTCATCATAGTCTCCTCTCTCTCTCTCTCCATGTAACGCTCTCTCTAAAACCCCGATCCATCGCTGCTCAATTTTTTTTTTTTTTTTTGATAGGGGAAAGGGTGCCATCGCTGCTCAATTGAATTCTTGTTTTTCTCTTCTCATAGCGTTCATTTCCTTTGGGAATCTTTCGAATTCCCAGAATTAATAACAGGTTAATCAAGTGGAAATTCGCTTCGATGTTTGCTCGTAGCATTTCTCGTTTACTCTTCTTAATCTTGCTATCCCTCTTGGTGAGATTTTTTTTTTTTTAATTTCTTCCTTTAATCATCTCTTTGGATAGCCTAAGATTTCTGTAACTGTATCTTAGAATGTATTGAACTTGCACTATCTCAAATGGCTTTAGCTGTTTTCTTATTGCTCCACAATTGTCCGATTAAGTATTGACTATAGGTGTAAATTAATTAATCCCTTTAGTTTAGAGAATTTCAAATTTAAAAATTGATGGATGGATGGTAGAGTTGATGAAATAGTGAGTCTACCTTTGAAAATGTGGATATTCTGATAGACCTTTTAATCATCTTTTACGCAGTTATTAGAGGATGTTTCAAATGGGGCTCCATTTGGGAATCGTAAAAGTGGGAAATCTCTATCTTCCGTGCTTTCGTTGTTTAACCTAAAGGAGAAAAGTCGGTTCTGGAGCGAGTCTGTTATACACAGTGGTATTGTATTTTTATGAACTTAAGTTTGTTCTGTATGTATTATCCTTTGCTCGTTGCTGTGGATCACTAGAATTATATGAACTTATTTTTTTTTTTCTGTGTAACTGGCATTGATGATGAGTACAGATCTTAATGATTTGGAAGCATCCAACCCAAGCAAATTTGATGCCATCAACTACACCAAGGCAGGTACTTATTCTGTATGGCAGTGCATTAATTTAGAAAATGTCCATGTTACACAAGATTGTATATTTAATTCATTCTGTCACATTTGATTGGCCTACCATAGCATGCAAGTTCTATATTGGATGGTTAAAAGAAATCTGTACCAACTGGTTTAGTTCTTTTGAGAAACATACTAATTTTAGCAATAATTGATTCCTTCTAGGAACCTTGTTTAACATTTAGATTTTAGCCTCAAGTATCTTTTCGTCTTTCACAGGACAGAGCCATACATGTTCTATGTGTCGCATGTGCCTTATTCTGTAAATCTAGTTTGGATGAGCTAATTTATATATCTTTAAATGGATCCATAATTTCCTGTTGGACATTGCCATTCATATTCTACTTAAATGATTAACATCAATAAATCTGGATGGCTTGTTCAAATGTTTAAGTGAGCCAAACTTACTGCTTTCTACCAGCAACTTCCTGAATAGAATTATGATTATGGGTGCATATTCAATTCATTATGCATAAGCTTGGCATAGAGGACTTCTAGTAGACTGTGTTGCTATTTAGAAGTGATACCCAGTTTGTAGTTAGCATAGTCTGCTATTAGACAATTGCTGCTAAAAAAGAAGATTAGCTTATTGCTGCATGACTGACTATGATATAGAAATTTTGGAGGGCATCTCCTGAAAAGTCGCTGGAACTTTCTTTCTATTTTACTATTTTGTTAATGGATAGACTTTGAATGGATTCCCTGTTATGTTCCAGGAGAAGTGGCTTTCAGTACTTCTGTTCTTCTAATGGATTCCTTATATATGTATTTCTCTACACTTTATAACTTTCTTCACAATCTGATCAGCACTTTTTCACCATTTTCTGTTTCGGATATTGGCATTTAATTGCTCCAATTTCACTAGTTGACAGTTATGCTGAATTTTTCATTATTGTCATCTTACCTGTGCATACAATATACTGTTATGCTATTTGAATTTTACTTTACAAATTTAAAGTTTTATTTTTCTTGGATCTTAGGAAATATTGCAAATTACTTGAAGCTTTTGGAAGTTGACTCAATGTACCTTCCGGTGCCTGTAAACTTTGTTTTCATTGGATTTGAAGGGAATGGATACAAAGGTATATGGAGATTCTATTCAGCACATTTGTAAAGCTTCACTTTTACCAATTTGTGGTTCTTGTACCTATTGGGTTTCATTTGTAAATATCTCCCTTTCTTTTTACCTGTTGGGTTTATAACTGTCTTCTCTTTCTTTTTCTGAAGAATTTAAGCTAAATGCTGAAGAGTTAGAGCGCTGGTTCACAAAGATTGATCATATATTTGAGCACACCAGAATTCCAAGAATTGGAGAAATTCTTACGCCATTTTATAAGATCAATATTGATCACGAACAACATCACCATCTTCCTCTCGATCAGTCACGTAAATTACAAGTATTGCTCACACAAACTAGTTTATCCATTATCAAGTTTAATTTATGTCAGATGTTACAATTTGTACCCTGCAAACTATCTTGTAGAAACTATTTATTTATTTATTTATTTATTTTTTTGATCGGTAAATGTTAGTTGTTAGTGGTTAGAAATTAGTTCACCAAGTCTCCTTACAATTCCAAATTCTCCAAGCCTCCTTATACCTCCCACTCCAATTCGTTCCCAAAGGGAATCGAACCCAGTCTCCCACTTAAGTAAGGAGCCCGGTGGCCAAGTGGGCTAAGCCCCTTGGTTTGTAGAAACTATTTATTTATTACGTTTTTATTGTTGTTATTCTGTTAAGTATTTGCTATTTATGTTTTGTCAAATGCCCCCGTAGCTTTTCTGTCCATGCCATTCAAATGGGTGAAAAAGTCGCAACCCTATTTGAGCGTGCTATTGACGTCCTAGGCCGCAGAGATGATGTATCCAGTACTAGGTATTTAATGCCCTGATTAGCTGAAGAATTGATGTATTGTTTAGCATAATTTCTATATGCTCATGGTTTGTAATTGTCATCTGATTTTCTTTCAAGGGATGATGCAATAGGTCTTTGGCAAATTGATGTTGATATGATCAGTGTCGTCTTCAGCAGCCTTGTGGAGTATTTACAATTAGAAGATGCATATAACATCTTTATTTTGAACCCAAAGCGTGATCTGAAAGTAGCTAAATATGGCTATCGGTAAGGGTTCTTGAAATTGAAACTTTTAGTAGATTTGCATTATAGCAACCAAACTCTAGCTACATTTGTCAATTGTGTGCCTTATTGATGTGAGTTTTTGCGTTTATATTACATTTTTAGATTTTTGTTTTTGGTATTTAAGACATCTTTGCACCACATTGTAGCTGTTTTGGACTTTGCTACAAAGTTCCAATTGTTATAACCAAGGTAGTTAAAAGCGAAAAGTGCACTTAGAGCGCATAGACCCTCTAACGCTTTAAGCGCAAAGCACACAAAAAAAGCGCTTCACTAAATTAACATTACACATATTAAATAAGATAATATGAAAAGCACCCTATATAGTAAAAGTGTAAAACACATAGCAAAGTGTGAAACGTGTAAAATTAAAATTAGATATTTCATAATTGTGACCACAATATTAAGTTACTTTAACTTTTCGTTGTTGGTGGGCGATCACGATCGTTGTTCGTGCCTTGGTGGGTGATCACGGCTAAGAGAGGTGAGAGAGAAGTTTACGCTATTAGTGCGCCGTGCGCTCCATTTTTTTCCCGAAGAAATAATATTTGGCGCTGCTACTTCTAAGCCCTAGTTACTGAATATCTTATTTAATTGACATGGGCTTTTTATGGAATGGGCTTTATGTTAATGGGCTTATAACATAATAACCGTAATTTAAAAAATAAACCCTAATTTAAAAAATAAAAGCTACGACAGAATAATTGCGCTTCGCCCGGGAAGGTGAAAGCGGCCGAGGTATATGCGCTTCGCTTCTTGCGCTTAAGCGATGAAGCGAGCACTTTTAACTACCTTGGTTATAACCTAATGCGTGTAGTTACATCTATTTTTTGACCTTGAAAATCGAGATGTCTCTTTTTTTGTTAAACTTTGGAGCCTCCTGAAGCTAGATTGAAATGTGTTGCCAAAGGCTAGGGAATGCAACACTTCTCTATATTTGGTTAAGGATGGTGGTGTATGGGATGGGAATGGAGATGGAGAAAGGAGGATGAGTGTAATCCAGTTGAATAACAAACCTGTGTTTGGTTGGGGATGGAGAAGCAGAGCTGAATGGAGCTTTTTGTCAAAGAAAATGATGTATTATTTTATTACTGTTAGTTAGTGGGATAATGATTGTGTGAGAAAATAGGAGATTGAATAAGAAAAAGTATGAAAGAGAATGAACATGTAAGAAAAAAGTTGGAGAGATAATGTGTGGGTGGAAGGAAAGTAAGAGAGAGAATGAGCGAGTGAAAAGTGGTGATGTGATTGTATGAGGTTGTGTGAATATAGGTATGTAGATTTATTATAGGGGTGGATGGGTATTTGGATGGAGATTTGAATGTGCAAATCCAACATTGAATGGGATGGGGGATGGCCATTTCCCATCCGGATGGCACCATGCCACCATCCCTTTCTAAACACAGATTGGTCAAAAACTCGGATGACTAATACTGTTCTGCGGTGAAGCCATACTTTTCCTTCTTAAAGAATAAACGTCTGGACAATGTCTGACATGAGTTGCACTGATAAATATTAGCAGCAAATACATGTGTGTACATTGTCTAAAAGTGAACTACAACTTTAATTACTTAGAAAGCATTTCTTAATAAAATAATAACAGATCTCAAGAAGCCCAGTCTGAATACAGATGGCTCTTTGAAAATCCAAGTATGAGTAGATAAGATCTGAGTTGAATATTGGTGAAAATGGTCTGCGTTTACATGATGAACGATCCTGGTAGTCCCCGGACCTGAACTATTCACATGCATGTAGGCCCAAATTGAGAAGTGTTGCACCCCTTGAAACATGATATATGCCCAAAAAGAAGGTCTGCTTTGCCTTTACTTCACTTTATATGCTATGCTGGATGGAATCTCAGACCTAGGATGCTTTTCTCACTGCCTTCCAGGTGATTAGCAGAATGAGTCAAGTTTTTGGCTACAATTTCTGACGGTTATTAATATTTCTGTTCGTTGCCTTATGACCGAAAGCTTTTTCTTATGGTCATATAACATTGGCAATTGGGCATGAGGCAAATTCAGTGAATGTTGTATTTAAGGAAACTAGTGCAGCCTTTTTCTTTCTGTTTCCCCCTTAATATGTTTCCAACTTTTCTGCTATTCCTTGTTGAAGCCCATCAGAGAAGCCTCTTCCGCTTGATTATGAGTATAATATACATTTGTCTAAGATTAGTTATAACTCTCCATCTTCAGTAAAAAGGGGGAAGACCTGTAAGCTTGAGATCTGTGTGTTTCTCTTCATGGCTGCCTGGTTTTGTGGCTGCTCATAGCCTCTACAGCTCTTTATGCTACTATTAGCAGCATTAACACCGACATTTCTGCGAGGTTCTGTTACTCTTTATATAAAATAAGACTGCCTTTTTATGCTGGGGATCTTGAGAAAGCCCGTTGAAATTTTGGAGGCATTAGAAGAACAAATTTTGAAGTTTGTGAAATAAATTCACAACTAATATGCTTTTACTGGGAATATATTATATTTAGGATACTGAAACTGAATTATGTTCTACAAAAAAGGGTTCTCCTACGGTCAAACCTAGTCTTATAGTTGCAAGCCACCCATTCACTTTCTGCAGGACTAGTTGCACCTCAATAAATGCGTAGTCTACATGTTAAATGGATGTGTTGTACTTCTATTCAACCTGTAATCCTGCCGTAACCTCTCAATTTGTAAATTACCTTCTCGTTTCATGAATTAGTATTGTGCTTACATCCCCACTCTTGTGTGTTTATTACTTTAATTTCATATTGCAGGAGAGGCTTTTCTGAGACTGAAATTAACTTTCTTAAGGAGGTAATTTTTATAACAATGTAGCCTCGCTTCCTTTTCCTTTCCCTTTCTTTTTATTATGACTATTCATCTCACAGTCTATGATTACCAATTCATATCTGCTAACATTCAATACTAACCTTTATCACTAATTCGTAATCCTTCACAATTAACTATATTTAATTACTGTTTCTTATGTTGTATCCTAGGTAAAGACTCTTTCTTTTCTAGTAGTTTACTTGATCCTTTTGCCAGTTCGAGCTGTACACTCTTAACTTTGCAACAATAGATTCCTCCCCCTCTTTGTTCACTAATTCCATTCAATCTGTACTGGAACTAATATCTGCAGAACAAGTCCTTGCAAACAAGAATTCTTCAGTCTGGAAATATTCCAGAGAGTGTTCTCGGTGCGAATACTTGCCTGAATTTCTTGCTCTTTCCTATTCGGCATGATGATAAACATATATTGCAATCACTAATTTATACATTTTATAATATTGACAGCTCTTGATAAAATCAAACGGCCTTTGTATGAAAAGCATCCAATGGCAAAGTTCTCCTGGACTTTAACAGAGGAGACTGACACGGTGTGTTATTCTCTTGCCTAAATTTGCTATATATCTTGCTGTGACATATACATAGGGGATTTTTTTAAACCTCAGCTAACTAGCTATACTGCAACTAGTTTGCTTCATTGTTCTGAACTTCCTGAATTGTCACTATGGGCAACAGCCAAATTTTTTTGATTGAGATTTCTTTTCTGAATTTGTATCTCAATTAGAAACCTTTCGGTAATGAAATGTGCACACATATGAAGTCTTTCATCAACTACTCACTAGGTAGCTTTCAGCTCTATGTTGATCTAACATTTGATGGTAACACTTGCTATAGTTGAGGTTGCATTTAAAATTAGTTAAGTTTGAGATAGGAAAAGAAATACGAAAGTGCTAGAGTTTTTATGGTTTCTTACTTCATTCCATTTCGTTTATGGAAAGAATTTGCATTCTTTGTTGCGGTTTTCAACTTTTCATACCTTTCTCTTATATTTTTTATCTTTTATTGAAACAATTTCCAGATAGAGTGGTATAATAAATGCCTTGATGCATTAAACAATGTGGAGAGGCTATATAAAGGGAAAGACATAGCTGATATAGTACAGAGCAAAGTCTTGCAGGTATATTCTATTGTTGTGCTATTATGCTGACCGGTTTACTAGAACAGAGCAAAGATCAGATTCAGAAAGCATTTATTGCCTTCTAATGCAAGCCTGTTAAGACAGTCTCTGATCTTTCAATTTTCTTGCAGTTTCTGAATGGGAAAAATGATGATTTGAGGCTTTTGTTTGAGAAACATTTGAAGTCTGGAGACTTTAGTGGCTTTCTACGCTGAATGTCTTACAGATACGTGGATTGGAAACAATAGGTTGAAAGTCTCTTTCTTCCTCTCCTTTCTCTTTATCGTTATTTTCTTGAGATTTTGATTTTTAATTGTTTGGTGATTGACTGATTGGTATATACCAGGTGGGCCTTTATCGACTTGTCAGCGGGTCCTTTTTCATGGGGTCCTTCAGTAGGCGGTGAAGGAGTACGCATTGAACAAAGCCTGCCAAATGTGGAGAAAACAATTGGTGCAGTTTCAGGTATTAATTAGTTCATTTACTGTTTTTCATGTTTCCATTTATTTCTTTTGAAATATTTGTTTATTGATGAGCCTAGGGTCCATAAAGCATTTAATTATTTGATGCTCGTCTCTCATTTCCATATGCAATGATGGCCATGTTACCTTGCTGTGCGAGCCCATGTGATTTTATATGCCCCTAGTGCTATTATACGACAAATATGGTAGTTGTTTTTATACTTACAATATTTCTAATGCACCCAGAAATTTCAGAAGATGAAGCCGAAGATCGCTTACAGGAAGCAATTCAAGAGAAGTTTGCAGTGTTTGGTGAAGTATGCATGGTTTTCTTACAGTATATAATTTAGTACAAAGAGCATTTCTTGTATTTGGTCAAGGTTAATTAATAACATACCAATGAAAAGTAACATTCTTGCTTGTGTTCTGTCATCTATGTTGATAAGGTTATTTTAAATAGAATTTTACCCCTTAATTTCTCACCAGTTATTGATATCTGGCATTTTTGTCATTGGGTTTAGGTAGCACATATCTTACATACACTATTAATTCAATGGATTACTTCATATATATATTTCTGCAAAGGGGGATAGCTGTATAACCCATTTTGGAATAGCCAAAATATTCAATTGTTTGTGCAAGTATACGAGTAAAGTGTGACTTGCCCCATTTACGAATTTAAAATGTTAACCTAACTGGGAAGGAGGCACTTTTGGGGGTCATGTTGTGTTTATTTTCCCTTTCTTTTAAAAATCTTGGACTATTTCTCGATTTGTGCGCGTCATCTTTGCACAAGGCCATGCTGATCTTCTCTGTATCACTCCATATTTATTGGATGCCCGAAGGGACTTTCAGATTTTCAATATGTAGCGGACTTTTTTGGAGGCAAAACAATTGAAAAGATGTATACCCCTACATGAAAATCGCATCGAATAATAATGAGTAGGAAAAAAATTAACCACTTTTTTGGCTAATCTGTGATTGTGACATTAACTACAACCCCCTCCCCCACCCCTCACTTTTTTCCACAATGATACTGCTTATCTGCCTATGGTAATATAAATTCGATTGGTTGTTTGACAAAAATGAATCAAATATGAGCGATGCATGAATCAGTATTGAGTAATTCCCAAATCTTGTTAAATATATATGGATGCCCAGTTATTGGACATTTAGTTAGTTCCAAAAAAACCACTTGCCGTCATCCATCATATATGCTGATGACTTCAGTTATTATGTTACTCTTATAAGGATTTGATTCGTATGCTTTTTCTTTCTTATCTGAATTGTGTAGCGAAGGACTTTGAATTACTGATTGTGGTCTTTAGCAAAATTTGTTAATTATATGTAAGGCTCTTGAGTTATCTTGTCATTCTTGACTTTAATAATAACAAAAACATTAGAGCTTGAATTACAACTTTGCTGAACATTAGTAGAAATATTTGTTTTTGTACATGTATATACACAGAGTCTATTTAAAATCTCCACAGTTCTGAGTCATTGTTGTCAGGATATTTGAAGGCTTTGCATTATTTTTTTATGTGTAATCCTTACGAAATATTTGGATTGCTCTTGTTATATTATGAACTTATCTATTTGTTTATTACTGTGTTGTTTGTAGAAATGTTATTATGATATACATTTGATTTTTGGTTATTCTCTACAAGAAATTAATGATTTTGTTTTTAATGTTGTAGCTGCCAGTTTTTCTTAATTTAAATTTTGACCCATATGTATATCATATTCTGCAGAAAGACCATCATGCCGTTGATGTCCTTCTAGCTGAAATAGACATATACGAGCTTTTTGCGTTCAAGCATTGCAAGGGAAGGAAGGTGAAACTTGCACTTTGTGAAGGTAATAATATTCTGCTTTATGGACTTCCTTCTCTCTTGAAGTTCTGCTTTGGTAGTTTTAGTCCCTTGTTTAAGTACTATGATACTCAAATGGAATTTGTGGTGTTTATTTCCACTCTATGTTCCTTGTCATGATTTGATCTTTACTAGAACTAAACAACTGGCTAGTTTAGTTGTTTTCTTAGATACAATTCATATTCTGATTGAACTCCTGTAACATCACCACAACAGAGCTTGATGAGCGCATGCAAGATTTGAAAAATGAGCTCCAGGCTTTTGAGGGTGAGGAACATGATGAAAGTCATAAGAAAAAAGCCATAGATGCGTTGACACGCATGGAAAACTGGAATTTGTTCAGTGACACTCATGAGGTTAGTAATTTTATTTTTATACTATTCATGTTCAGAAACTATTTATATAAAAATCAAAGCCCTTAATAATGGTTGCAGATCATCTATGCTGTCTTGTCACTTTATAATGATGACTATTTGTTGGCCATGTAGGAATTCCAAAACTACACTGTTGCACGTGATACTTTCCTTTCACATCTGGGAGCAACACTGTGGGGTTCATTGAGACACATAATTGCTCCTTCCCTTGCAGATGGAGCATTTCACTATTATGAGAAAATCTCCTTTCAATTGTTTTTCATCACACAAGAGGTAAATATGTGGATAGAAGGTAAAAAATTTAAGAGGGAGGTGTTTAAGGCTTATTCTTTCTTCTTATGTATGCAGAAAACAAGGCACATTAATCAGTTACCTCTTGATATGAAGGAGTCTCATGGATGGGCTTTCCTCTCTGGTGTTGCCTTCACAGAAAGTTCAAATCAGTCCACACATGTATGAATGCCTCCTATTTGTTAGTCTCTTTGCAATTTAAGTGATTTTTATTAACACATGTAGCCCATCTCCACCATAGTCAGTTGGATTATTTAAATTAACATGTGCATTCATCTTGCAGCTACTACATTTGAAAGCCAATAATCTGCAGAACCTAAAATATATGGGAATTTTTATAATTATAATTATAAATATAGGGGAAGTTCTGGGTAACAACTTAGATTAATTATAATTCACTTGTAGCATTTGGAACAGAGTACTCGATGAATTGGGTTTACGGTGGGTAATACCACATTCTGTTTCAGATTTTACATGGGTGTTCCTATTAACAAAAAAGGAAATTTATTACGGGGTTTATAGTTCCAATTGTATACTGGTCCATTTGGGTAGAATAAGATAAGAGATTTTTGAGGAGTCAATGGAACCCTTTGAAGATGTTTGGGATAGGATTATATGTAGAGTTGCTCTTTGGGTGACAACGGGCCACAAAAGTTTTAAAAATCTTGTAATGGTCTTAGTTAGAGATTGGAGTTATGCTTTGTCATTTACATTGTACTTCGTGTAAGGGATTCCTCATCCCTTACACTTTCTACAGCAACAAAATTTCAGTTTATAATTAAATAAAAAAACTCGGGAAAAAACATAGTTTGAGTTGCAAATTTAATTGATATATAAATTTATGATGGGCTCTCCCATCTAAGATAAATTATCCACTAGTGCTTTTGAGAAATGTTTCCGTGAAGAAACATAGTTTGAGTGCAAATTTATTGAAATATCAGGCATTAGAATGTGTTTAGTTGTTGAAGAATGGTCTGGTCCTCTGGAGGTAGATGTGGTTGATGTTGATATTGCAAGATGAGCTATGAAAACCCTACAGTGTTTAGTAGTTGCCTGGAAAATATACTGGAAATTTCTTATTTTGGAGAGGTTGAAGTTAGCAATCCTAGTCACAGAAGATGTCGAAGTTACTCAATGAAACCTTAACCACACTTAAGTCCTTGAACATGTCGAAGTTATTGAATGAGAAATGTTAAGCCATCTGTTAAGAGGCTTGATTTATCCCTATTTGACACATAATTGGGATTTTCCCTTTGATCTGCCATTATGATGACCAAATCTCGCCTTGTTTCATTGGGATAATCTTTATCATAGGTTACCTCTGTCTGAAGATCCTGCGCTGGCAATGGCATTCTCGGTGGCTAGGAGAGCAGCTACTGTACCTTTGTTACTTGTGAATGGAACATACAGAAAGACAATTCGATCATATCTCGATTCTTCTATTCTTCAGCATCAATTACAGAGGCTAAACAATCATGCTTCGTTGAAAGGTTAGATTGTGATCCCCCCTCCCACACACACACACAAAATGATGTACATATTGATTTGGGTATATATTAAAAATATATGTACGAATTACACATATGTGGCAGTGTGTGTTTGTGTATGTGCACATTTTTTCTCCTTCCTCTGGGGCCCCTCCTTGCTTCATCCATTATAGACTTCATCTCAATGGGAACTTAGGGGTCTAAATTTGGCTAAATGTGTGTTTTAAGCATTTCTGAGCTTATTTTATCTCATGAATAGCAATCTGCAATCCAACAACAATTTTGATACTTCTGAACAACTAATTTATGATAAATTTGTTCTCTGAAGTATTGTACTTCATTTATACCCACTGAGGAGTTTTATAGTAAGTGCATGTTGGTACTATGTGGCTTTAAGTTGGTGATACTTCTATTTCTTAGGAAAACATATTGTCTGATATCAATGACTTATAATAATATTTATATGCGCTAATTAGCTAAATAATGACTATATGCTTTTAAGTTCTAAGGGTCTTTTTGTTGGTATGCCGCGTTCCCATAGTTTTAAAAGGCGCGCCTAAGGCGCAAGGCGCTCAAGGCTATAGGCTCAGTGCCTTTTCACCTATATTGAGGCGCAGATCATGAGGCGAGCGCCTTTGGCGCTTTTCTTGAGGCGCGCCTCTTGTCCATTTTTTTTCCTGAGCAATTTTTGAAAAATAAATAGCACTTTTAGGTCATTTTTAGCAAGTGTTGACACTTTTATGTGTAAAAACATTTTTACTTTTTAATTTATCAGAAATTGAAGCATAAAATTAGGTTAAAAGACACAAAACTCAAACTAGGGTTTCAAACATAAAAAAGAAAAAAAAAGCAGCAGCCTCTCCCTCCACTCTAGTGACCCGATTTCTTTGCTAGAAATTGATGAGAGCAATGAATAGTTGGGTGATAAGTCTGAAGGAGAAGATGAAGACTTAGTCTATGAAGATGATAACTTGACTTAGTGTGGTTGGTGATGCCCTTGGAGTTGATGAGCCCGCATATCCAACTAGAGGGAAGAAACCATCGAGTGTGGGGACTTCAAGTACTAGGCCACCAAAAGGCAATGAGGAGGAGGAGGAAGACTTTGAGTTTGATGAGGATGAGGATGATTGAGTCATTGAGGAGTCTTAAGCCCTGGCTGCTATTTTTTTTTTTATTTGATGTGTTTGTGATTTTGTGTGAGAATGGAGTCAATTTTAACAACTTTAGTATTAATTTCATGTTTAAATTGTGTTATAATGTTTATTTGTCAAGCTTTTTTGGTAGTATTATGTGGTTTATGCGTTTTTTTGTAGGAGAATGTGTGAAATATGCATATAGGTTGATAAAATTAAGTTTATGTGAAAAAGGACGTGAGGCGCGCCTAAGGCGAGCGCCTTGCGCCTCGGGCGCTAGGCAGTCCTTTGGCGCCTCTCTCCTTTTAAAACTATGCGCGTTCCTGGTTCCTAGTATGTATATGCAAGTTCAATACACATGGTATTCCTAAGATTGAATATATTCCTAAGGAACTGTATGTTGGTAGGAGAGTGTCCTGGTGCGGATATACAGATGATGATGCATATTACAATCTCTAAGATCATAAGAATTTATATATTTATAAAAGTATCCTATATATGCAGTTATATTAAAGTTTGTATCATCATTTGAAGCTTAAAATATCACACACAGCTTCTTAATGCTCTTTCCTTGGTGATGCAGGCTTGCATGCGCATAGCAGGTCTACGCTGGAAATTCCTATCTTTTGGTTCATTCACAGTGATGCTTTGTTAGTTGATAAGCATTATCAGGCAAAAGCACTCTCTGATATGGTTATTGTTGTTCAGTCGGAGCCATCATCCTGGGAAAGCCATCTGCAATGCAATGGACAGTCACTTTTGTGGGACTTGAGGTTTAATTATTGCATCATAAATCATCAGTGATCAATTTGACATGGATAATAGCGTTTAAATCTCTTATGATCATGGGCTTCTAATGATGTTTCATATTTAGGGAGTTCCGTTTTCACTTTAAAACTAGTAGTATAAACTTTCATCGGTGGGGTAATATGAATGATTATAATAATTAATTATGTCTCTATTATTTCAGATATTTTCTCATTGCATCAGTTGGAATCTTTGTCTCTGTCTGTTTGTGCCTCCTAATCCATAACACAATGCTTTTTTGTTAATTTTGAAAAATGAAATCCAAGAATTATTTATGCATGTTATAGAGTTATGCACCCCTGTATATTTTCCATTGGTGACTGCATTTGGAGCTTATATTTGACACTAATGCTCCTTAGTCTTGCCACTAGTTTCTCTCAAGGCTGTTGAGGTGTAACCAGGTGGAAATCCTTTCTCTGTGGGTTGCATGCCAAGTATTCACACAGTTGTATATTGAAGAGTTCACATCCTGCACTTGTATGAAAATGTGCTCACTGTTTATATTTTTCTTTATTTCTGCATCTGGTGAGGTAGTTAAATGCGGAACTGCCCCGAAAGTTGGTTTGAAATTTATTAATTCTGTAATTTCCCTATTCTGATAATAAAGCTTGTAATATAACATGGATGGATAAATGTTATTTGTTATACAGGAGGCCTACAAAAGCTGCTCTGGCTGCTGTCACCCAACATATTGCTGGACTGCTTCCTCTTCATCTTGTTTACAGTCAAGCCCATGAAACTGCAATTGAGGTCATGGCATGTATACTGCATTTTATTTAATCTAAGTTATAAGGTCCTAGCACATTGTATATTTTTCTGCTTGTGTTATGCCTTAAAAAGTAGGAAAGGAGAGTAGGATGTGAATTCGTAATGGCGAGGAATATTGCATTGGTCCTCTCAGCAAGTTACATGTGTAGCAAAACATATTTGGTTTCATGACCAAGACGTTATTTACTACCAATGTCATCATTAGCTTCTTGATCATGTATAAGATATTATAGTAAATAACTATAGGATATTAGGATTGCTGGAAAATATAGGACCACACTATGACCACAGTTCTTAATCATGTATAATTAACTCTGTATTGCAGACAGATCATGTAATGTTATTTGAAATTGTTAATGTATATATTATTCTCATTGCAATCTGTTTTTTTTTTTTTTGATCGGTAAATGTTACTCCCTCCGTCCACGAAAAGTATACTCGTTTGGTTTGGCAGGTTTTAGAAAAACGTAGATAAAGTAGATGAAATAAGGGTATTTTAGGGTATTGTATGGTCCATTTATGAGGTAAGTGGTTGTTCATGAGTGTAAAATCAATAACATGTGAAGAAATTAAGTGATGGTTGGATGGTGAAGCAAAATAAATTGTTGAAAAAAACAGTGTGAGCATACTTTTGGTGGACAAAGGGAGTAGTTTTTAGTAGTTAGTCATTCCCAAAGGGAATCGAACCTGGGTCTCTCACTAAAGTGAGGAATCCAGTGACCAGGTGGGCTAAGCCACCTGGTTTCTCATTGCAATATGTTATTATGACGAGTGATATGTCTAAAAATTTCCATGCATTTTATTCAGTTCATTTACTTGAATTCTCTTTGGAACTGTATGTCTGCACTGGCCTGGAAAAGAAAGTCAATCTAATCTGACATATCTGCCACTTAATTGGACAGCTTCTATTTTGCTTAGGTCTCTTATCCAGCATTCTACCCTTAATGCATGGATAAACATGATGCTTTTTATTTTCTAGTTCAGCTACATTTTATCACCCTATGTTTCTTTTTTGTTCGACTGGAAGTTCTGATTATGTATGGAAGTATTTGGAACTTGTATATGTTATGATCCCACATCGAATCCACAAGAAATTGTGCATGGGTACTTACGTGGAAGTCAATCTCCCAATCCTCCACTCTTGAGCTAGCTTTTGGTGGAGTTAGGTTTTCCATGCTTGAGTGCTTGACAATTTGGTCCGACCTACCGGATGCCGGACTATGGAAGAGGGCTATCTGGGGAGAAAGCCGCACGACACCAGGAACCAAGCTGCATGGCTTCTGCAAAGGCTCTCCAGAGAGTGAGCCGTCTGTGGACGTCCGGCTCTAAGGGGGTCAATTGCTATGATGCACATCGAATCCACAAGAAATTGTATATGGGTACTTAAGTGGGAGTCAATCCTCCACTCTTGAGCTAGCTTTTGGGTGGAGTTAGAGCTTCCATGCTTGAGTGCCTAACAATTTGGTCCGAGCCGCCGGATGCCAGACATGGTATGTAAGACGGCTACCTGAGGAGAGGGCCGCACGACACCAGGAACCAAGCTGCACAGGTCTACCTGAGCTGCTGCGAAGGCTCCCTAGAGTGTGAGCCGTCCGTGGACGTCCAGCTCTGAGGGTGATCGATTGTTACAATCCCACATCGAATCCACAAGAAATTGTGGGTGGTTACTTAAGTGGGAGTCAATCCTCCACTCTTGAGCTAGCTTTTTTGTGGAGTTATGGCTTTCATGCTTGAGTGTCAAACAGTATATGACCTTACTTAGGAACAACTGTGAATTGGATTGGATCTATTTGCATTTTATAGGAGAATTAGCTACTTCATTTCAAAATTGGCACAGCTAGATCCGTTCTGTTCAGTCTTGGTTTGATGATGTTTTGTTCTCACTTTCATTAAGTCAGTGCTTGGATGTCTCTCCCCCATCCCCTCTTCTCTGTGTGCTATGTGCATTAGATGTAAATGTTTTTGCAGCTTCATAAGTGGGGTATAGTGATGGATGTTATGTCTACTTTCCCAACTACATTCTAAATCATGTCCTAATGTGCTACAGGATTGGATATGGTCTGTGGGTTGTAACCCGTTGTCTGTCACCTCCCAAGGTTGGCATATCTCCCAGTTCCAGTCTGATACCATTGCTAGGAGCTATGTACTGACGACTCTTGAGGAATCAATACAACTTGTGAATTCAGCTGTTCATCTTCTTGTCATGGAGCGCACATGTATCCTTTCCATTTATATTTTGGTCTTCCTGGTACTTAAGTTCATAAAACTAAGAATGAAATTGAAAAAATTATTTCCTTTTAAAATAGATATGTGATTGATTGGATCTTTTGTCTTCATGAAAGTAGTTCATGCTTTAATCTAATGCCACAAATATGGGAGTTGTAGAGCTTCGTCCTACTTTTATATGCTGTGCCATTTGCATGGATCATAAGGCTTACCATGTGATTATTGCTCAAGCAGCTGGTCATGATATGGTTTATCTTTGGGAACAAATTGTGAACAATGCAATGTCCTCCACGTCTTGAACTAGTCTAGTTTTCTATTATTGGTTGATAGTAGCTTCTTCAACTGATTAGGTTTCAAAATTTTCTGTGTATATTATGAGAATTCTTCATTAGATTTATTTGTTTTGAATTAAGTACTCTCATTGTTGAAACTAAATGAGAACCAGCAGAACAAACTTTCAAGCTCTTTCGATCCCAGGAGCGTGAGTTGGTGAACAAGTATAACTATGTCGTCAGTCTATGGAGAAGAGTAAGTGTGGCTTGTGTTGCACTATATCACACATGACACAAATCCAGATTAGCTGTTGATCATCATAAGGTAAAAACTGGTTTTTCAATATTCCGTTTGGGTCTCTTTTCAGATTTCAACTGTTACTGGGGAACTACGCTATGCTGATGCTTTGAGACTGCTTCACACACTAGAGGATGCATCAAAAGGGTTAGCATTTATAAATTACCTTTTAACTTTCTTAACTACAATTACTGAATATACGGTTAGAATAAGCTCCGGTTATTTAACTCACCTTGTTTTTAATATTTACATGCAATGGTTCATGCTTCAAAATTGTTGTATAGATAAGTTTTATGTTTCTCTGCACTACCTTCTTACCTTTCAGTGAGCAAAGAATGTGTTAGAACAAGGAAGCGACCACAATCACAATTAACGTAAACAAATGTCCAGAAACAAAAACCAGAATATCACAATCAGGAACCTCCCGTCCAAGCCAAAGGCCGATCAACAATAATTTCCAAAAGTAATCTTTTCCCTAATTTGCGCACAGTATTTATTTAAATTGAAAGCCCACGGACAAGCCCATGGAAACAAAACATAACTGGACTCCTAATATAATTAAATAATAAATTAAGGCCTAAGCCCAATACTAATTATAATTAAATTTCTTGCCACGCCTGTGATAGATTATAGGCATATCAACTCCCTCCCTCTCAAAATCAGCCTTGTCCGCAAGGCGGAAATCTGGAAATTGCTCCCGGAATGGTCCTTCATCCACCCATGTAGCATCTTCCTCCGGATGGCCAACCCACGTCACTAAAACCTGGGAAACCCTGTCATCCCCTCTCCACACAGATCTGAAACGTAGAGCAGCAGCTGGCTGAAAGTCCACGAATCATCCATGAAATCAGGCGGAAGCGAAGTACTAACTGCATGGTCACCCACACTAGCTTTAAGCTGAGAAACGTGGAACACAGGGTGCAAACGGACACCATCAGGAAGCAGAAGCCGATATGCAGCTGGTCCTATTCGCTGAGCCACTTCATATGGTCCAAAATAACGTGGTGCCAGTTTCGCATTGAGCCGCTTGAACAATGAGAGCTGACAGTATGGTCTGAATTTGAGAAAAACACGATCACCAACCTCAAAATGAACATCTCGACGATGCCTGTTAGCCCCGCTACCATGAGCTGCTGAGCACGCTCCAAATGAAATCTGAGTTTCCGTAAAATTGTATCATGTTCCATCAGTTCATCCGCCACAGCCTTCACCCGAATTTCACCGGTAAAAATTGGGATAAGGTTGGGGTGGCCTCCCATAAACAGCCTCAAATGGAGAACAACCAGCCGAAGATTGGAAGCTGGTGTTAAAACAATATTCTGCCCACGGAAGCCATTGGGCCCATCGCTTTTGGCTGATCCGTAACGTAGCAACGAAGATAAGCCTCAAGGCAGCGATTCATAACTTCCGACTGTCCATCCGTCTCGGGGTGATAAGAGGAACTCATACGGAGCTTAGTCCCCTTAGCAGCGAATAGTTCCTTCCAAAAGCGTGCTAAGGAAAATCAGGTCCCGATCACGGACAATAGACCGTGGCAACCCATGCAAACGGACCACTTCCCGAGCAAAGGCAGCCGCCACACCTCGTGCCGTGAAGGGGTGTGTGAGCCCCACAAAATGAGTAGCCTTTGAGAATTGATCAACTACCACAAAAATCACATCCAACTGTTGCGAACGGGGAAGGCCCGTTATAAAATCCATACTAATATCTTCCCAAACTCTGTCGGAATGGGTAATGGCTGCAACAAGCCGGCTGGGGTTCGTGTATCAGCCTTGCTACGCTGACATACTAAACATTCAGCCACAAATCGAGTGACCATCTTCATCATGCCCGGCCAATAGACATTAGCAGCTAGCCGTCTATAAGTGCGGTAGGCCCCGATGTGTCCCCGGTCGGGAGTCGAGTGGAACTCCATGAGCATACGTCCCGCCCATTCAGAATCCGCAGGAATAGCAAGACGATCTTTGTAGTATGGAACTCCGTTAACCAATTGGAACGGTTGTGCAACTACCTCTCCTTTAGCTAGGGCCTGAAGAATGGGGCCATAATGCCCATCACGATGGACAGCCGGCGCAGGGCTTCCCACTCCACCCATCTAGGAATCGAGACAGCCCCTAAGTGTGCTTCGAGTCACGCCGTGAGAGAGAGTCAGCTGCTACATTTGAGATCCCGGAACTCAATATCAAAATCATACCCGATTAATTTGGATACCCAATATTGTTGTGCCGGCGAAGTAATAGGCTGCTGTAACAAGTGCTTCAAACTGTGATGATCGGTGCGAACCACGAACTTGCGCCAATAAGGTAGGGTCGCCAATGCAAAACTGCTATTACCAAAGCCATCAATTCTTTCTTGTACGTGGATTTTGTAGCATTTCTCCCCGATAAAGCCTTACTAAAATACGCCATGGGACAGCGATGCTGCATGAGGACTGCCCCGAGCCCACAACCGGACGCATCGCATTCAATGGTAAATGGAACCGAGAGATCCGGGACAGCCAACACAGGGGCTGAAGTGATAGCCTCCTACAAGGATTCGAATGTTGCTCGAGCGGCTGGCCCCCAACACAAATGAGCCTCCGCATCCTTACAAAGCAAGGCAATCTTGCCATAGTCCCGAATAAACCGTCTGTAATAGCTTTGTCAACCCCAAAACCCCGAACACCTTTAACTGACTTTGGAACCGGCCATTGCAAAACAGCTTGGACCTTAGAAGGGTCCATCTTAACCCCTTCTTACGAAACTACGTGACCCAAATAATCAATTGATTGTTGAGCCCAAGAACATTTTTTGGGTTCACAACAAATGAAACAGCTGCTAGAATACTCGAGAACCTCACGTAAATGCTGCAAGTGTGTCTGCCAATCACGACTATATTAGTATGTCATCGAAGAATACTAAGACATACCTCCGAAGTAGGGGCCGGAAAAGGTCATTCATAATGGCCTGAAATGTGGAAGGTGCATTAAGACCGAAAGGCATGACCAAAAACTCATAATGGCCGGAGTGCATATGGAACCTGTCTTTGGAACATCTTAGGAGCTACCCGAATTTGATGGTAACCGGCTCTCAAATCCAAACGAGAAAACCAAGAGGCCCCATGCAACTCGTCCCAAGAGCTCTTGGATCACCGGGATTGGATAGTTATCAGGAATTGTGCGTTTATTCAGCTCACGGTAGTCAACGTAGAACCTCCAACTACCGTCTTTCTTATGAACCAAAAGGACCGGACTAGAATATGGGCCCGTGCTAGGCTGTATGAGGCCTGCAGAAAGCATGTCATCCACTAAATGCTCTATCTCGGTTTTCTGCGCTGCACTATAACGATATGGCCGCACGTAGAAACCGGAGCAGCTCCGGGCTGAAGAGGGATATGATGGTCATTCGAACGCACCGGGAGGCAGCCCAGGTAGGGGTGTCAAAACCTGAGAAAAATCCTCCAACAGCTGCTGAATTTCAGTATGTAGTGGAGCGGACTCCACCACCGAACTAGCACTCCACAAGTAAAAGCAGCCAACAAGAGTCGTCCTCTGCTAGCTTGAGAGGCGTAACAGGAGACACGGGACATCGCACGAGACCTGGGTCTCCTGTAAACACACCTGCTGCCCATCAAATGCAAAAGACAGCGTGAAAGTCGCCCACCCGCCCGGACCTCGCCGAGGGCAGCAAGCCACGCAACACCCAAAATAATGTCAACCCCCTTAACGGAAATACATACGCGTGAATAAGGAAACGCGCTGTCTCGAGAGATAAAGGGATATCCATGCAAACTCTGTTGTATCGGTGACCGAACCGTCCCCCAAAGCGTCTCGGTAAGGATGCTAAAACATCAACAAGTAAGTTCAACGCTGCCACCGAGCTCTCCGCAATAAAACAATGAGTGGCCCCACTATCAATCATCACCACCACCGGTGATCCGTTAATGCTCCCGATTAATTTCATGGTGTGAGGGCCATCAATCCCACAAGATTGCAATGTGGAAGAATCGTCAACCAAAGGAATTTGAGGAGGGCTGTCCTCCTCTAGAACAATGTCGTCGTCTTCGGGAAGAAGCATGATTGAAGAGATCGATTCGCACAAACGTGCAGTGGGGTGTAGGGCTCACGACAGCGAAAACACAAGCCCTTTGCCCGAAGATCTACGTACTCCGAGTTGGACAAGCTTTTGGCCTAAGCGAGGCAGCTGATGAACCGTTGAAGATGAATCACCCGATGATTTGGGTGGTAATGGCGGACTGATGACCGAGGAGGGCCGAAGTCCCTCGATTGTCCAGAACCTGCTGGCTTCGGAGTATAGCCCCCAGCAGTTCGTGAAGAATTCTGTTGGCCAAAGAAATGGCCAGCATGCCTCCCGGAAGGAGGGTGGCCAAAAGTAAGCCCAATGGGGAGACCAACTCCCGTTCAATCTCCCGTGCGAGATGCATAGTAGAACAAATGTCTTCGGCATCCTTTGAACGGATATGGACCCGAATATCGTCCCAAAGACCAGCAAGGAATAGCCCTAAAGCATCGGCATCCGAAAGTGAGGGAACAAATGCCAATCGAGAAATGAATTGATCAACGTACTCATCCACCGAAGCAGTTTGGCGAGTGGTAGCAAGGAGCCTCAACACGGATTTGCCTTGGGATCATCCCCATGACGCCTTAGTAATTCAACAATGAAACGATGCCAACTCATATTTGGAATGCGCCCCAAAAGCCACTGCATCCAGAACAGGGCAGTACCCTCCATGGCAATAAGGGCCAATTCCAGTTTCATGACATCGATGTATTATCGATTCTGAAAAATTGCTCAGCCCGTGATATCCATGATGAAGGATTGTTGCCACAGAATCCAGGTAATTTGAGTTTAGCGTAAGATCGCACCGAGGGCGTGCCTGATTGGGTAATGCCCGTGCGAGGGCCTCGATCGTCGGCGTCCGAGGCGGAGGAACCGTCCGGAGCGGTGTCCTTCCCGCGCGTTAAGTGGCGCATCATTGCGTGCAATTCGTCGAGAGTGTTAGAAACCGTCGACTGATTAGCGATCAGCGCCTGGATGCTCTGTTTCAACTCATCCACTCCCTTTTCTAACGTGCTCACTCGATCATCCATACGAGTCGTCATCGGGCCGGTAGGTCGGGACCAAATTGTTAGAACAAGGAAGCGACCACAATCACAATTAACGTAAACAAATGTCCGAGAAACAAAAACCAGAATATCACAATCGGGAACTTCCCGTCCAAGCCAAAGCGAGATCAACAATAATTTCCAAAAGTAATCTTTTCCCTAATCTGCGCACAGTATTGATTTAAATTGAAAGCCCACGAGACAAGCCCATGGGTACAAAACATAACTCGACTCCTAATATAATTAAATAATAAATTAAGGCCTAAGCCCAATACTAATTATAATTAAATTTCTTGCCACGCCCGTGATAGATTTTAGGCGTATCGGAATGTGCGTGTATTCAATATACTCCCTTCGTCCCATAAAACCTTTTACACTTTCCTTTTTCATTTTTCCTACTATAAGTTTCACACCCTTAAAATGGAAAACTTTTATAAACCCCCTCACAATTTTCACTATTTTACACAAAATGTCATTACTTTTTGACTCACACATATACACAACCTAATAAATTTTTTTACTTTATATATAAAAATTTACAAAATTACCCTTCAAAACCCCAATCATGACTCTTCTTACTTAAAGTGTGTGCACTCCCTCTTATGAAAGCTTCTATGGGACGGAGATAGTAGTAAAAAAAAAAACAAAAGACCTGGAGTTGCACTATTAGTGTGCTAACAAACAGGTGTTTGCTTTGACAGATTTGGTGATTATGTGAACGTAACAGTAGCAAGTCTCCATCCAGTTCACTGCACTAGGCAGAGGAAAGTTGAGGTTGAGTTTGACATGACTACAGTTCCTGCGTTTTTGGTGGTTCTACTAGTACTCTGGTTCGTATTAAAGCCAAGAAGACAAAAGCCAAAGATTAACTGAGACAGAGAGCAACAAAATGTCTTGTAGGTGATGAGTAAGAGATTAGGCCTAGACTAATTGTAAAATTCTTTCTCCATACTGTAAAAGAAACAAAAGTGTTTTGTTTTTTCCAGTGAACATTTAAGAGATTTTGCAATTTCTCAGGGATTCTGCAATGGGCTACGACTATTAGAAGAGGCAGATGTTATTGTAATTTAGTTGTCCTTGTGATAAAATGGAACTATATATGTATGTTGATGTTTCATCAGGTCTGTATACTGCGATTTGGGTGCATCAGATTATTGCTTGTTGCATTGAAAAATGATTGTTGAATGCCAAGGGTCCTTTACAAGTCTAACTAATCCAACTAAGGGCCCATTAAACATTTTATAAGTTGTTTCGAGAGCAGTGTATTTTTGGTGTTGATTCCCTTTGTGTTCTTCGTGTGCCCACGTAAATGTATAGATGCAATGCGTGTTCCATCAATGGCGGTTTACCTATTGCAGTTGTGAGCTGCTAGATGGCACGGTCCACCTAGACAAAGCCTTGTGCGATGCGAGGCATAGCAAAGGCCCCGTCCGAGCTATGTCTTTTTAACGATCCGTCGAAGAAGAGATTACGTATTATTGTTCACAACAACGAATTTTGTTGTGTCGTACTTTTGTTTTGCTCCCGGAAAGTAAGGTGATAGCCGAACTAGACGCAAAAATTATTTCCGATGTTCTATGTCATTCGCTCGGGACGCATTCTTCCATTTTGGCAGTACAGTTCGTGGTTGTAAGCAGGTGGTGGAGTCTATTCCATCGATGACCTTGGTTAGTTTAAATACAAGTTTCTTAACACGTCTTGCAAGAGTTTATGTATCTTTCCCTAATCACTGCTACCAATAAATGAATTGATTTTGCTTTTAAAAAAGATTATAATAAACTTATCGTCTTCATCAAAGTGAAATAAATAATTTTAAAATTTTAATATAAATAATGTTATTTTAATCCTTTTATGTTGACGGATCATAGACCGCCAACATCGTCCATAATCACTATCAGATTGCCGCTGTCAGTCACCACCTTAATTTAATAGTAGGGTGGGGTAAGTTTTATTTTTTAAAATTTTATTTAAAAAAATATAATGCTCGAAGCAGCTTAAAATATTTTAGTAAAATAAGTTGGGGTGCTGGTATTTTTATTAAATTTATATAAGATGTAAATAATATATCATAAAATTTTATAAGCTGTTAAACATCTTTTGAGAGCTTATAATCTCTTCCTTTTATAAGACGTTTTAAGGAGCTTATAAGATGAACCAAACAGTCTCTAAGCCCCATTGTCAGATTAATCAGATTAAATGTTTATTAAGTGAAGGAGGTTGGTGGTGCAGGTTACTATTGTTTTAGTATTGGATTTTGCTATCACATTTAGGTGCATCTTCATTCTTTGAACAATTAATGATGTATCACAAGTTGAGTTCAAGCAGTGCCAGTCAAAAGCAAAACCTCAGAGAGGAGCTAACTTCTGGTACACTTTTCTTAGGAGATTATATCTCCATCTCTCACAAAAGTTTTCATAGGAGGAATGATACACAAATTAAAAAGTGAAGGAATGGGTAGAAATTTGAGGGGTAATTTGGTAAATATCTATGCATAAAGTAAGAAAATAAGTTGGATTTGTGTGTATGTGTGGGTCCAACAATAATGACATTTTGTGTAAAATTGAGGATATTGTGAGGGTGAAGTTTATGAAGGACTTTTCATTTTAAGGGCGTGAAAGTTATTGGGGAAGAAGACAAAAAGAAAAATGTACTCTCTCTGTCTATGAATGTTATGCTCATTGAACATTGCACTATTTTTAAGGAGTAATATTATTTTATTCAAAAAGTAGCTGAAGGCAAAAGGTAAAAATGGATAGAATAGAAAAATATTGACTTATTAATGAAAATCAAAAGTAGATTAAAAGAACTCTCCCTCCAATTCGAATCTAGAGGCAATCGGAAATAGGGCTCAAAGCAACAATTCAAAATCAACATTAATGGTGATTGACATTTTACTAGTAAAAGGAAAAATAAAACTGCATAATTAAACTCTACCGGCTACCACCTAAAACTACACCATTGATTTGATTAAAAATGTTAAATTCCCTACTGATGGTCCCAAGTGATAGAAGGTCTAGGGGAGAAGGGGATGAATAGACATTCCTTAAAATTCTTCTTTTAAAAGGGTACCAAACCTTCTCGAGATATAGAAACACAATAATAACCAATATATAGTTCCTGCATGTATTGACTACGAGTCGGTGGTCGAGAAGCTGAGATTTGATCTCTTGGATTTTGAGTTAGTAAGTATTTCGAGAGAGAGAGAGAGAGAGTTCTTTAGCGATATTTAGAGAAATATTACGAGGAGCCTTTTGCGGCGGAAAAAAGATATGCAAGACTTTTATGAAAAACCTTTAATGAGAATTCGGAAAGATAAGCGGCGAGATGAAGGTCTACATCTAGTCCACCGAGAAAGGTGACAAGCTGTTGTTTTTCAAATAATGAGTTTATAAAAAATATTATGCAATGAACAACGATATAGTGGTTTGAAAGTGCATGTAATCCTTCTACATCCTTTGTTGCTCCTTAGTCTGAATCCACTAAAATAATATAAATTACACAAAAATATATTTTCTATTTGGACCAGGTTCCCCTTCACTTGATGATATCACTCGGACCTATCACTCAAGTAGTGGAACTTTGAGAGTTCACACTAAGATGACCTCTAACACTCGGTAAATGAAAGTTATACAAATTGATCCAACAAATCTTTTTAAGAAATTCTATTCTATTCAGACTAAGTCTTCAAAGAAACAGGTTCTTAAAAGATTGCATAAAGCTTTGAATATGCTAGATGAAACTTCTTTCTACTTTTGGAGTGCTTGTATGCTTGTGTAGTCCGGTATTTTTACAAGTGGCGACTTCTTCTATTTATAAAGTAAGTTTGGAGTTCTATTCGTTGGAGAGATAGATTCCTAGCTTCCAATTGTGTTCTTCTAATCTCTGCAAGGTGGCTGCATGGAAGAGTATGCAAAAGGTAATACATTTAATGCATTATCCTTTTTGCAGATTCTACATCGTACTATAGGACATTCTAAAATTTTCTTGTGCTACTTTTCATATTACATTTGGTTTATTTGAATAATGTGAGTCTTGGTCAAAATGAGATAGACACACATTTCTTTCTCTTGATAAGTCATCGAACACGAATCGATTTCTTTGAAAGTAACTTTTGATTAAGGTTAATTAAAAAATTAACTCTTAATACTTGATTCTAAATGGCTGTTGAGTCTTCTCTAGGATGTTGCCAGCATTTTATCGACATTGTCTGTCGATACTTCTTCATTCTAACAGCTATATTACTAATCTTGGTTGTTGCTCTAGAATTTTCTCTCTTATGATTGATGCATCTTGTTCTTCCTTGATCTTCTCAGCTGCTAGGATAAGCAATAATTCTAACTAACCTAGCAACTATACAAAGAAAAACTTACAAGAATACAACCGAGATTTTCTAAACTATTACAGTTTTGCCTCATCAAAATCTTATACAAATATTTCCTAACACCCTCGAACAACAATTTTCATCTTTCCCACCTAAAATCTCTATCAACAACACACACAATTTTATTTAAAGATTACAACCACCATTACAACAAAATAAGTTTCAATAAATGAGAGGCCAAAGGCAAGAGTTTGTCCACTAAATTAAAGACAAGGATAGCATTGTTGTTGATTGAGAATTCCACATGGTCACTTACAAAAGTTAAGATCAAAGAGATTCTTTGCACAATTTGAAATATGCAGAAGGTCGATAACGTCGATATAGGTTGCAACAAAAACAAAAATAAAGGATGGTGAAGGTATTCTATTCAAAGCAACAAAATACAAGAAACATGTTGATGCATTACAACTAGATAATAAAAAGCGAAGAGTCTACCATTGTAAATGAGAAGCGCTTATAGAAGGATTGCTCTTGAAATGGGTGTGAGCAAAAGTGCGGTGGCATTTGGGTTAAAGAGGGGTTGATCAAAGCACATAGTAATGCCATCAATCGATTAACATAACAAGCTTCTAAGATTGACTTTCTGCTTAGGTTCATTATAATATGATAGAACACTCAACACAATCAAGTTCAAGTCCATGCATGATGTAATCCACATAGATGAAAAGTGATTTTACTTGAGTCCAAATGAAACAAAACCATATAGAGCATGCAAGAGCAAGAGATTCATCACCAAACTTATGTTCATGTGTGCAATGGCTAGGCCACAATATGCATTGAATGGTGATTTAATTTTTTTATTGGAAAATAGGGCTTGTTTCCATTCACCAAACAAGAGGCAAGCAATGAGGAATAATAAGAACGAAATTAAAGGGACATTGAAAACAAAATCTATTGAAACAATCAACAAGGAAGACATCAACGATTGTTTAATCAATCGGTACCATCAGAATATTTTCATCATTTAGTTTTTAATCAAAGCAAGTATCCTAAAGCGCTTAGAATAAGTTGGTTACATTACTTTGATCAGATTATACCTGCAATCAAGAAGAAATGACCAGCTAATGCATAAAAACAAATTTACATTCAACAGGACAATGTCAAACCACACATTTCAAACAATGATGTTTATTTTTTAGCAATTGCATGCTCAAATGGATTCAATATCCGAGTTGATTTGTCACCTGCTAATTCTCCACGATACTAACATCAATGATCTAGGGTATTTTAGAGCAATTCGAGTCTACAAATAGAGACATCATCATATACTTGTTGATGATCTAGTTAAGAATGTTATTGCTTCACATGACAAACTCACACACACTACATTGAACAGTGTTTTCTAAAACTTTTAGAATTGCATGATTGAGATTATGAAGGTTAAAGGCCACAACTCATACAAAATGCCCCATATGAACAAGGGAAGACTCTTTAGAGAAGGAATACTACTAGAAACTCTACAAGTTGATGAACACTAATCAAAGAATGCATTGACTACTTAAGGGAACCTGAAACAAAGTTGTTTTGTTCATATGATAAGCAAGATCTAGTGAAAGACTTGATGTGGCTAACAAAGTTGTTTTATTCATATGATAAGCAAGATCTAGTGAAAGACTTGATGTGGCTAGCATAAATTATGCATGATTAATCATTTTGTCAATGTTTGCAGCATAAACATTCAACATATGTATGTCATTGCTTAAGCTGTAAATATTTTTGTAACCTTCTTTTGTGAATGAAAAATATTTTAAGCCTCCTAAAACTAGCATGCACATACTAGTGGTGGCTATTAACATAAGATTTCATCACAACAACCAAATACCCTCACACAAGATTTTTCAAAAGAAATTTTTGCATCATTGGGTTCAAAACATATGTTTAAGCCTCCTGAAACTAGCATGCAAATACTAGTGGTGGTTGTAAACCAGAATCACCATAAACTAACATGTAACCATAAACCAAAATCATCATAATCACATACACCATAATCTCGAAATTAACCAGCATGTAAAAGATAATGTTTAAGCCTCTTAAAATTAGCATGCGAGATATTAGTGGTGGCTTTGTTAACATAAGATTTCATCTCAACAACCAAATACCCTCGAAAAGATTTTTTAAAAGATAATTTTGCATCATTGGGTTCAAAAGACATGACCTGAGCCTCCTAAAACTAGCATGCACATACTAGTAGTGGCTATTAATATCGATTTCATCCACGGTAACCAAATGCCCTCATATAAGATTTTTTTAAAAATATTTTGCATCATTGGGTTCAAAACATATGTTTAGGCCTCTTAAAACTAGCATGCACATACTAGTGGTGGCTTTAAACTAATCACCATAAACCATCATGTAAACCCGAGAATCACCATGAACCATCATGTAAGCGAATCACTATAAACCATAATCACCAAAATCACATGCACCATAATCTCAAAAATGAAACCAGCAAGTAATCATTGACCATAATTACTATAATCTCATAAATTAAACCAACATGTAATTATCAATCATAATCTCTGAAGATTAAACCAATATGTCATCATTTCAACCATAATCTCGTAACCATCGAGAATCCCCACAACAACAAATTACTCATGATCTCATAAACCAACGAGACATCATGCATAAAGAAAAGATTCAGAGAAGACCAATTTCAAGGGAGCCTTAGCACTGGAATCCATTTGCGGTAACAATCCATTGCATATTGATGGACCTCAAGTGAAGTTGGTCACGCCCATGCCCAAAGAGATTCGAATGATCATCGAACACTTGGGGACCCACCTCAAAATAAGAAAAATACAACCGTCAAATTTAACATAATGAATAAGATCATGAATCATAGAATCGGCAGAGTAGGATACTTTAGTTTTGGACACCGCAAAGATTGAATGAACAAGATAGAAAGAATAGGTTTCGATAACTTTTGTCAGGACAAGGGGGTTGCAATATTCGAGAGAATAAAAAAGGGCTTTCGATTTTACCCTTGTCGCTGACCTCCATAAGAATGGAAGCATCGGGAGAGAGAATAAAAAGGGGCTTGATTCGACCCTCATCGAACACTTTGCTCTCGATATTTAGAGAATAAAAAATAGGGCTTCGATTTCACCATCGCCGACTTCCATACCGGTGGAAGCATTGGGAGGGAGAGTGAGTGAGACTCGATTAAGGTTTGTGGGTACTTGAGAGAGTGGATGAATTGAGAGAGTGAGATGTGGAAGATTAGGGTTTGTGGATGATCCAGATTTGAGAAGGATCTAGAAGATGGATCGGCAGATAAGTGGGGTGGGGTTTTTATTTAGGTTGGGTTGGGTTTTTAAATTAATTAGTGGTTTTTTATTTATTTTTGTTTAATTAATGGATTTAAGTTAGAATAAGTATTTGTTAATTGTGGCCCAATTAGTGACTTTTTGTAAATTAATGTAGATGAAAGGGGTAAAAATTATGGGTTGTGTAATAGTAATATTTCTATAAAAGGAATGAACATAAATTTGATTGAAGGACCAAAAAGGCAAGTGAACGTAAATTTGGTGGAAGAAGGGACTAAAAGGTATTGTGGGATGAGGGAGTAATAATTGATGGATGGTTTATTCCAAAATTTTCGACATTTTACACGGATGTGTCCCAAGATGTAAATAAAGCGAGAAATGTACAGAATCACCGCAAGGAACCAGGCCACGAACTAACCAAGCTGTGCGGCATTCGAAACAAAGGAAAACAAAAGGTGGGACCCACTCGTATCTTTGCAATGACTCAACAAGAGGCTGTGATGAATCAAGGACAATGGCGAGGTATGTTGATCATTTACGTACACTGCTTTAATATTATTTGACACGGGAGCCACAAACATATTCACTTCCAAAAGAATGTTTAACAAAATAAGAAATATCAACACACTAGTGGAAAGAGATTTTCTAGAAGTGAGTGTCTCATCAAGTACAATTATTCAAACCACTCAATTATGCAAAGACATAATGATTAGTTTGGAAGATAAAAACACGATAGGTGACTTACACGTTATTACATGAGAGATTTTGGCGTAATCTTGGGAATGGATTGGCTTACGACCAACCATGCCATCATTTTTTGTAATGAGAAAGAAGTAACCTTTCGAAATACGAGAAGGTGGAACAAATACTTTCTACGGGGCCAAAGAAGGTGCACTACCTCAAATAGTGTATCTACAACAAAAGCAACGAAGTTGCAAAAAAAGAAGAATTGCACGATATAACTAGTAAGCGTTGTGCAATCCCAAACAAATGATATAATGATCGCAAAGGTACCCATTGTGCGGGACTATAAACAGCGTTCTGAAGACTGCCGAGTTTACCCCAAAGCGTTAGGTGGAGTTTACGATCGATTTAATACCGGGAGCAGCACCGGTCTCGAAAGCACTATACCGGATGGTGCGGAAGGAGCTACAAGAGCTGAAGGTACAACTACAAGAACTCATGGATAAGGGCTTCATACGACCCAACACCTCACCTTGGGAGCATCGGTATTGTTCGTGAAAAAAATGGTACCTTTAGAAGGTGCATCAATTATCGAAAATCTGAATAAACTTGCCATAAAAAATAAATATCCTTTACCGAGGATCAAGGACTGTTTGATCAATAAAGAGGCAAAAGCGTGTTCTCAAAGATAGATCTAAAGTCTGGGTATCACCAAGTGAAGATCAAGGAGGAAGACATCCCAAAGGCGGCCTTGAGAACACGTTACGGGCATTACGAGTTTGTGGTGATGCCTTTTGGGCTCAAACAACGCACCAACAATTTCCATGGACCTTATGAATTGAGTTTTCTGTACATACCAGGATCGATTCATGATCTTGTTTATCGATGACATTTTGGTCTACTCTAAAGACCAAAGTCAACATGAAGAACATCTCAAAACCACCCTAGAGGTGCTCCGAAGAGAGAGACTTTACGCCAAGTTAAAAATATGAATTTTGGCTAAGTCAAGTCATTTTCTAGGACACATCATCTCCGCTCGTGGAACTGATGTTGACTTTGACAAAGGTAGAAGTTGTGAGCCAATGGAAGACTCCGACGATTGTGAATGAAGTTCGTAGCTTTACGGGGCTAGCGAGGATATTATCGCAGATTCATCGAAGGTTTTTCAAATATTACAAGGCCATTAACACAATTGACGAGAAAAGAAGTAAAATTCCACGGGACGAAAGAAAGCAAGGGCAGTTTCGGGAGCTAAAGCAACGACCGACTTCTCGCGCATGTCCTAACCATTCAGCACAATTCAAAAGGATTCATCATTTATAGCGACCTCAAAACAAGGCTTGGGGTGTGTTTTGGTGTAGGTAGGGAAAGTAGTTGCCTATGCCTCCAGGAAATTAAGATTACACTAACAAAATTACCCCACGTATGATTTGGAGCTCGCCACGGTAGCCTACGCTGCGAAGATCTGGCGACATTACTTGTATGGGGTAAATGCAAAATTTATATGGACCACAAGAGTCTCAAGTACTTCTTTGAACAAAAGGAGTTGAACATGAGACAAAGAAGATGCCCGAAATTAGTGAAAGACTACAATTACACAATACTATATCATCCGGCAAGGTGAATGTGGTAGGCGACGCATTAAGCCGACATGAGAGAAGTAAACTAATGTGTATCACCAGTCAGATACAACTAGTTGAAGACTTTGCAAAAATGAGCGTAGAAGTTGTATTACCGCGGATACCACCCAAGCATGGGTGGCATCCATGATGGTAAAATCTACCTTGATGGAAAAGATCTTGGAAGCTCAAAAAGGACACAAATTTTTGGAGGAAATGAAGAAGAAAGTCGAAGAAGGAAAAATCAAAGACTTTTCCTAGACACACGAAGGTGCGAAACTTTACAAAGGAAGACTTTGTATACCAAAAGTACACATAGAAGAGAAATCATGGAAGAAGACTTTGTATCAAGACCTGAAGAAGTTATTTTTGTGGAGGAACATGAAAGGAAGCATTGGGGACTTAAATGCGAAAATGCATGACTTGCCAACAGTGAAAGTCGAACATCAACGACCATCGGGATTACTCAAGCTAATCAAGATTCCCGAGTGGAAATAGGAACATATAACTATGAATTTCGTGGTCGGATTACCAAGATCATATAGAGGAAATCAAGCTATATGGTTTATAATTGACCGCTTTGACAAAATTAGCACACTTTCTATCAATTAAAATGACATTCGGTTTAGATAAGTTGCACGAGTGCCTATCTCAATAATATCGATAGGGACACACGATTTAAATTAAAGTTTTGGCGGAGCCTACACAATGCCATAGGAACCAAGCTAAATTTCAACACTTTGTCATTCACCCTCGACGGACGAGCAATCTAAGAGAACAATTCAAACATTGGAAGACATGTTGAGAGGTTGTATCATCGACTTTGGTGAAAATTGTGAGAAATTATTACCCTTAGTTGAATTTGCTTACAACAATAGCTACCATGTAACAATTGGTATGACACCCTATCAAGCGCTTTACGAGAGCCGAATTAGTAGAAGAAAGCGCTAGGATGATAAAAAAATTAGGGAAAGAATACAAGCGACTCGGGATAGACAAAAATTATATACCAACCAACGAAGTAAAGATTCAGAATTTGAGGTTGGAGATAAAGTATTCTTAAAGGTGTCACCAACAAAAGGTGTCATTCGGTTTGGAAAACGAGAAAAGTTGAGACCAAGATTTATTGTACCATATGAGATACTCGAGCGAATAGGAGAATTAGCTTACAAACTAGCTCCACCGCGAGCTAGATGGAGTACATAATGCATTTCATGTGTCCATGTTACGGAAGTATATACATGATCCCAGCCACATAGTTAATAGGGATGCGATAGAAATCGACATTCACTTAACGTATGAAGAAACCCCAGTGATTATCCTCGATAGGAAGATTCAAAAATTATAAAACCACGACAACGCCTTAGTCAAAGTGCAATGGAGCAGATATGGGTAGGAAGAAGCAACGTGACAATGAGAAGATGAAATTTTAGCCAAATATCTGAATCCACTTTTGTCTGGTAATATCTATAATTTCGAGTATGAAATTTTTAGTAGTGGGGAGGCTATAACACCCCAAAATAACTATGCATAATATTTGAATATGTGTATATGTATATGTATATGTATATGTATATGTATACACACACAATTCATTCTTTAGATTTTAAGGAATATACACATGGTTTCTTAGGCATAAAAATTTATTTAAAGTGCGGTCGGAGTGGGCTCGGTTTGTTCAATTATATGTTATTGAGTACTAAGCTGTTATAGTGTATTTTGTTGAATTATTGTATGATTTTTCTTTACGGAATTATTGTATAAATATTGACTTTTGATTTGATGATGAAATTAATGCATTACGATATTTTCTTTTTATTTAGTAAATTTAATTGGTTTATTTTAGGAATTAAAATGATTATGGAATAATTTAAAAAAATAAATGAATAAAATAAAATAGATAATAAATATATATGTAAAGCATAACGGATATATTCTATTATCTTTGCTAAAATAGATAATGAGATATATCTAGTAATAGATAATGATATATATATATATATATATATATATATATATATATATATATATATATATAGTTATCTTTTCTAGAATAGATAACGGATATATTTATTAATACATAACGCATATACTTATTAATAAATAACGAGATATTTTTGGTTATCTATTTAAGGAATAGATAACGAATATAAACAAGAATAGATAACGGACATAAACAAGAATATATTTATTAATTTTTTTATCTGTTACCTATGAGCGACCAACATAGATAACCACCGCCTAGATAATCATTGATTTTCTACATATATAACAAATATATTATCTGTTATCTATGAGCGAAAATGTAGTAATGAGTCATGTATTTTTAGAATTTTGAAGGAGATCTCCTTCATTTGTTGTTTGATGGTTGATTTCATAACACACCACATGTCCATATTCTAGCATAGTCCGAGAAGATCTCATCCAAGTCAAACCCGTTTAGGCCATATTTTTACCGTCAATAATTTGGCGCTAGAAGGAGGGCCTCCCACAAAAATTCTACCTAGAAAATTTCCCAACAAGTTCCATTTGAAAAGCCCTCACAAATCCATTAAAAAAACTAGAAAATTCTTTGTTCAAGCAAAAATAAAATCAAAACATTTCCAAAAAAAAAAAAAAACAAAAAATAAAGAAAAATAAAAAATATTAACAAAACTTTCAACATGTTTAAAAATAATATGTTAAATACCAGCCAAAATCCTTCAAAAATGACCCTCCATATCTCAATCCAAATCCTTTTGATCTAGACACGATCTCACAAGATTTATAGTACATAAAGCATAACGCAGCCTACCTAACACAGCAATTGCATGTTTTGGAGCATGCACCACCAACAATTACCCAAAACTCTAATGAATAGCAAGCTAGCGAGTCTCTTGACCAAGAGGCTTAATCCAAAGGTCCAACGGGTCCTAAAAGAAGGCGTTGGAATGACATTGAGAGCCACAATGATGAGCCAACTCCTCATCAACTTGAGAATGTTCGAATATCTTTCTTAGAAAATTGGGAAATTAAGTTGGGAACCACCCTTGGGTTCCCTCGCCATGCAAACATCGACTATAAAAAAATGTATGACCAGACAACGAGTCGAACACAATTCACACATGTTCACGGTGCGAACTGTCGAGTTCACAACCGTTTGGGTCTCAAAATTAAAACTTTTAGAAATGAAGTGCGACGAGCATGACCGACTAGGTCAAGACTCTCAAATTCCTCATATTGCCAATATTGACCCGAGGCAATGGACCAACATGAAATATACCTTGTACGAGCTCCAAGCATAGATCCGGGAAAGACTAGGTCAATCTAGTAATTTGCTCCCAAGCTCACCTCTGTCTAATATCATTTTCTCCGCTCCAATCAAAGATAATATTCAAGCGCCACAGATTATGCCCTATAATGGTGTCTCCGACTCTCGAGTCCTTCTCAACAAGTATGTAGTCTGAATGACCTCACATGGTACCACGGAAGCAACACGGTGCAAGTACTTCCCCCTCACGTTAGGGGATAGAATAGTTTCACGCATTGCCCGCAGCTCAATCACAACCTGGACCGAATTGATTCCCCATTTCTTCATCCATTATTCGGGAAATAGTTCAAACAACCATGAACAAAAACTTCCCTCATCCGACAAGCACTCGACGAGTCGATCGGGTTGACCAGGCCTTGCGGTAGAGGCGAGCATGTCAATGAGGATGCTAAGTTATGGCTTGTACTTTTCAGCCGACAAGAGACTTAAAGTTGTCAATGAATCGAGAATGGCCCCGAAGTTATGCTTAATTGAGTACGATAATCATTGGCATAGATGAACTTTTCAATCAAAAGACGGATGAGCAATAAGATGGGATTGTCGACCTCCCAAGATTGTGTACGACTAGAAATAAAGAGCTGGCCAAACATCACTAAAATGTGAGTACTTAAAATGACCGAGATAAGATGACCTTAAATTACATCAAGGAACAAGCGACGAAACCAACAATAGTCATCGACCTAACGAGAAGACGAAATGTCCACAAGGAAAGCTTGGAGAGTTTGGTCTGTCTCGTAGAGTTGGACAAATTGAAGTATCCTCTCAAAATATATCAAAATCTAGCAAACAAAAAAAAAAACAAAATATGAAATGTCATACTACGGACTCGTTATTGATACACTTGAGCCTAAACAAGCGATGATGCGGGAAAACAAGATACCAGCGAGAAAACACGTGCGAGAAGGTATGGAACATGATTCATTGGAAGATGGCATGAGCATATATGCAAAAGTTGTGAAACATAAGAGAAACCATTGTTTGGAAAAAATATTCCGATAGAAGACCAAAAATGAAGAATATCCAACGAAAAATACAAGTTTTCCAAGGATTTTCAGAAAACCCAAATCTTAAGATTTCCAAGGAAAAAGAAAAAAATTAAATGCAATATTTAGTTTATTTTTATTTTATAAAGAAAGATGTAAGAAACGCACCCTTAATGGTGCGGGTCCAAGAAGGGTCCAAGAGTCATCCGATTTCATTGAATACCTTTCCCCACTTGAAAGCAACTATTAAAAGAAAGTGGGGAACGAGTCGATGATTGTAGTATAATCGGTTAAGTGTTATTAAGACCAAATCAAGTTTATCCAGCCCAAGGGATAAGATATGCAATGAGGCCACGGGACATAAGTTTTCGATGACTATTGATGCAAGCTCGGATTTCAACTAAACAATCTACCAACAATGAAATACCAAATTCAATTAAACTAGGAATTAAACTAGAACAATTAACAAGCTAAGCAAACTTTTAAGTATCAAATGGGAATAGGGTGCTAGGGATAATCTCCACCAAGTAATCAATGATTACAACTATAATTGCATCAAATTGCTATTCAACCAAGATAGAGAGTATGAACATCATGCAATAATGTCTCCAGTCATCACACAATGCCTAAATGTGAGTATTCTTAGTGCAACTAATCTCTCAATTATGAAGTACCTAATTCATACAATCATACACAATTATAACTCGATTAATCTCTAATCACGTTAGCTCAACTTTCGTTTGTTGTTAGAGTGATCAAAAACTAATCAAAAGAGATAAAAATGCATGAATCACAATTCACATCAACAATTAGGAAACTATCTATCTCAATTAAACAACAATCATCAACAATTATAGCAAGAGCAATCAAATCATCCTCAATTTCAATTATCCCAAGCACAAAAGAATTAGCCCATGGAGCAAAGTGCAAAATCCATGGGTGTAGAATCTAATTGCATGAACATAATGAGAATCAAAACAACAAAGCAATAATCAATGGAAATCTAACTACAACTATGAATCTAATCAAACAAGAAGGAGAAAATGGCTTTAAAATTGGAAAATCGCCCTAAACTGCTATGTAATCGCTCTAGAGTGAAGTATGCTCTGTTTTTGTCCAAGGGGATTTAAAAAGAGAGAAATCTGGATTTTAGGTGCCTCGAGTCGAGCTAGGAGCAATTTTAAAAAAATAAATAAAAATTTAGCATTTCTAGGGTTTGAACTCAAGACTTATGGTTAGATATGGGCAAGCACCTTATCATCTCACCAACCACATTCCCGGCAATAAAGACGCTTTTTTAATCTATATTCAGTTTGGTGAAGTGTTGAGGCTCTTTAAAAAGACAAATTCTTATATGAAATATTTCATGGATCTAAGAACCGTGAAATTACCCATATAACAAAATTTGCGGATCACAGGCGAGATTGAGTCGTGTTTGGCTAAAACAAACTCGCGCAAGGACAAAAATACAATTTTCGCTTCCAGTGCTCCTGTGGGTGTTAATATTAGGTTACTCATGTGTTACTTAAACGATAAAAAAATGTTACTATAAAACAAATAATATATATTTGTCTAAAAATAATAGCCCAAATGCAAAAATAAAAATAAAAAAATGGTCAAATAAATATCTAATCTAATTATATGTGTGAATCAAATAAGTATTTAATCTTCGACAACTTTATTCTTATTAAAAGAGTGTGATTTTATTAAGATGATGACTTATTTGATCTCAATATTAAAGAGAAATAATTTTAATGTGTTAAGAAAAATTCATGGGTCTATTTGATCCCCAAGTATAAGATTTTGGGGTAAATATGTGTTATTGTAAGGGCAAATATGTGTATTAAACTTGTGCGAAGGTAAAAATAAATTTTTACTCTCAGGTTGTGTTATTATTAGGTCAAACACATGTTATTGTATGAAGAAAAATGTGTTATTAATGAACAAAATTAATATTTTATTCTTTTAAGGACTAGTAATACGTACTTACCGGTGTGTCTTGTCGCGGCACCCAAAAATAAATTAATCACCGAACCAACTTACTAATGTAGTAGGGCAAGTAAGGGTCGATCCCACAAGGAACTGATGTAATTGAATTGAATTATTTGTGCGAAACATAACGGTAACACACTAGGGGGAATATCGGATATCTCACTAATACGTAACTTAAACAAAAAGTGAAACTAATGTAACGCAATGAATTTGACAACAACGATAGAAACAATCTAACCCAAGGATGACCTCCCTGAAATACTTCTTCGTAATAACAACTAATATTTCTGTCTTATCTCGAATCTCGCCCCTAAGCTAGTGGTATGACCAAACTAGCCCGAATTGGTTCTTAGGTTTAGTTAATTAACGAGTACGACCCCTAATTAACTTTGTCCCACGAATAACCCCAAAATATGTATCTAGGATTCAATTCATGCAACGCATTAACGAGCCAAACCAATAGGGTGAACTAGACTATGAAAACGAAACGTTCGAATCATACAATCTAGAACTCGTTGTCCTTAGAGCTACAAACTCTATTCGCTACCACAATTACACACAAATAACAATTACGGATTATAACATGTAATTTAGCTACGAACGAATATTAGGCATGCAAGATGATCGACTCACATAAATAATAATTCGAACTATGCTTAGCATATAAACAAACAACGAGAAAAACAAATTAGGACAGAAATACGTTACTATTAGAAGCGATGAAGCATCTCAGTTCGGGTTTCCTCGGATTAGAAAATAGTTTAGCCTCTACGCGAGGCCATAGTATGCACGATCACAAAATATTGTTCGAATAAAGATTACCACCGTAAAAGATTAAAAAAATATGTTCTCTTCCTTTCTCTCCAAGAAATCCCGTCACCTTTTTCAATTCTCTGCTGCGTCCTTTTTCCTTCTCTTTCTCTCTCCCTCTCTTTCTGTCCCGATTCGTCCCCCTTGCTTTGACTTTTTCCACAAGGAAACAATCCATCTTCTCTCTCAATCATCCTCTTTCCATTTTGAGTGCGCGGCTTCGATTCTCTACTTCTCGATTTTCTATCCCGTGCTCCCAAAATTGCCTATTTACCTGTATTTAATAAAGAAACGAAATATCACAAAAAAAGGCGACATAAATAAAATAAGTGGAAATAATAAAATAGTGGCACTTAATTAATAATAAAATAATTATATTAACCACACAAAATACACACAATATTCCACTTATCAAATCCCCCACACTTAGAACTTTGCTTGTCCTCAAGCAAACACTACACACACACGGGTTCAAGCAAGACAACTAAGACACTCTTCTATTTCCCTAGCTACGAATTCCCGAGCCTAACTCATGTTTCACGTGCCTATCAAAATAATTACAACTCATACTCACGATCAATCACAAAATCTCATCTACTCTTAGCTACTCAAGTCTTCTCCAAAATTCCCTAACAACTTGTTCTCAATTAAATTATTTTCGGTCTTTCTTCAAAGTAAAAATTCGAGTGGTGCTTAACTCCTTTTTTCTTTTTTTTTTCTTTTTTCAAACGAGGGCTCGCGGCTCCGCTCTGCTCTCGGGTTTTAGCTCTTTTCGTGTTCTTTTTTTTTTTTTTTTTTCTTCACACTTGAGCCCCTAAGAGCGGCAGCCGTATCGGCCCCTCGTTATTTTTTCACAATTCTTCAACTAGAACTCCTTTTATTTATTTTTTCCTCCAACCACACATTTATTATTTTCAACTTTAGGCACCAACCCAAACTTCACTTTTCCAAAAGACCAAAACAACTATCAAGAAACAAATTATCAAGTTGTAATGTCAAAGCCAAGCAACTAACAATGGACTCAATTCTATGACTAACACATGAATACAAATGCAATCACCAATCAAGACATGCAATTCACGTTTTCGGCATATTTAACGAGAACAATCAGCAGCTACATCAACGGTTAAGTGCTCAACTATCATGTTCGAACTCCACAAAAAAAATACACCAACATACCACGACAGAGCCACAAGACACAAGAAACACAAAAATAAACAGAAGTAGCCATGAATCAAAGCTATCAAGCCCCCACACTTAAACAGGTGCTAGTCCCTAGCACAAATGTACAATCAAAATAACTTGCACCATAAAGAAATACATAAAAAGTGGAGCGGGGTTACCGGGTGCTAATCGGTGGGAGGATGTTCTTTGGCAAGAATAAGGTGGGTCCAAAGTCATAGTGGGAACCCGAGAACAACAAGAAGAACACAAGCAAGAAAAACTAATTAAACTCACAAATAAAATTAAAACAACTATAAATTAAAAAAAAACGAAATTAAAACAAAATATTGGGTTGCCTCCCAACAAGCGCCTTTTTTATTGTCGTTGGCTCGACATAAGAAATTTATTTCAACCAATTTTTCCCATGTATGTGTACTTCAAGTGTTTAGGAGGTGGCTTCAACTCAAGCTCCGGTTCCTCAATGGCCTTGGCTCCTTTATCTTCCCCTTGCAGATTAAGCATGGATTTTTCCTCTAACTTATTCCCGCAATCAACCTCGAAAATTTCTGTACAATAGGCTCAACAATACTCACGAGAAAAACAGAGTCGGACTCATTAGGGAATTTCATAGCATCAAATATATTAAAATGGATAATCTGCGCCCGTCAAATTCCATAGTGAGTGTCCCCTCACGAACATCTATTTTTGTTTGGGAAGTATTCAAGAATGGTCTTCCCAACAAAATAGGTGTGGAATCCATCGAGTTCTCATTCATATTTAATACATAGAAATCAGCAGGAAATATCAACTGGTTTACCTCCACGAGGACGTCCTCCACTACTCCGGCAGGTAGGCAAGACTTTTATCGGCTAGGCTGAATAACCACTCCAGTTTCTCTCAATGGCCCGATACCCAGCTGCTCATACATCGCCAAGGGCATGACATTAATAAGCGGCCCCAAGATCAAGCATAGCTTGCTCGATCTTATGGTTCCCTATCGTGCAAGGGATGACGAACATGCCGGGATCCTTTCTCTTTGGAGGCAACTTGTTGAAACACAGCTGAGACATTCTCTCCCATAAAAATCTTCTCATCATTGGCCAGCTTCCTCTTGTTGGTACACAATTCCTTCAAAAATTTGGCATATCTCGGAATTTGTTTCACGGCCTCCATCAAGGGTATGCGAAGTGAACCTTTCAAACACCTCAAGTGTTTGTTGATCCTTGATACTGTTACAGCTTTTTTCATCCTGGAAGGGAAAGGTAATATATTAGTATCAACGGGAATCGAACAATGAGATTTTACCCGAATTTTTATTTACGGTGCAATCGACACCGATGGGGTCGGTGTTAGTGCAATAAGCGCCCAGATTTTTGGGGACAGCCTTCCTCTCCCTCCACTTTCTCACTCGGTACCATGGGCTGCTCCTCCTCATCCTCTCCACTCTGTGCCTCACCTTTTCCTGACGTGTTGGTGGCGAAATTTCCTCCAATTGCTTACCACTACGCAAGGTGATGGCAAAAACATTCCTAGGATTGGTTTCGGGTTGAGAAGGTAGTTTGCCACTATTTTGTGCTTGTAGCTGGCTAACGGCTCGCTATTTGGCTCATTTGGGCTTCCAAATTCCTTTGACCAGATTCCAAAGTTCGTTGGCCGGACTTCTAGAGACTTTATCACCACTTGAGTGTCTTCTTTGAAACTTCATGGTGTTGGATGTCAACGCCTTCATCATATCCTCTAAAGAAGGTCCTGAATCCTTCTCACCCATATGTTGCCCAGAGCTCTCACCACCTCTATCATTCCCTCTAAATAATTGAAATTGTCGTTCTGAAATGGAGGTGCGAAATTGTCTCTGGTTGATTATTTTGTTGGTTTCCATAACGAAGGTTGGGATGATCTCTCCACCTAGGATTGTAGGTGTTAGAATATGGATCATACCTTTGACCTTGAGAATACCCATAACCAAGCGCATTAGCTTGCTCTAACCTATCACTCGGGACTCGACAATCTTCGAGTAGAATGCTCTGCAAAGATGGCAAACTTTGCATGGGCGGACTTACGGAGTTTTGACCTTCATCATCATCTCCATCATACATGCAATTTTTTCTAAGGCATCATTCTTAGGTCGCTCCGTAGGTCTGCTCATGGCATCACGTACTCCAAATTGCTTTGGGTATTCACGCCATGCTAGAAATCAATTCCCGTGCGGTTGTTGGTGTTTTACTCATCAAAGCTCCTCCACGGCTGCATCGAGCATGTTTCTATCGGTGAGAGTGAGACCTTCGTAGAAATATTGGATGAGCAATTGATCACTGATTTGATGATGTGGGCACGAAGCTATGAGACGTTTGAAATGCTCCCAATACTCATACGGTGTCTCCCGGTCCCCTGTCTAGCACCTGAAATTTCTTTCCTCAAGATCGCCACTCGGGTGGCTGGAAAATAGTGTTGGAGAAATAGCCTCTCCATCTCATTCCATGAAGTAACCGATCCGGGTGGCAAGAAATATAACCAGTCTCGTGCGGTGCTTTTTAGTGCAAACGGGAATGCACTCAACTTGACATGCTCCGCTGAAACTCCTGTTGGCTTCATGCTTGAACATACAACGTGGAGTTCTTTCAGAAAAGCATGTGGGTTTTCACCTACAAGACCTTTAAAAGAAGGTAATAAGTGAATCAACCTGCATTTAAGTTCAAAATTAACATTAGTAGCAAGAGTAGGAATAGTAATGCAAAGAGGTTGATGATTTGTGGCCGGGTTTGCCAACTCATTCATCGTCCTCTCTTCGTTCCTGCAGCCCATGTTAGTGAACGTAAATGCAGATTCTACTTCTTCACTAGATTCACCCCCTTCGTCACCTGTTTGTTCCCCGCTGATGCAAAATCAATTCGTCTCCGCAATCGAGTCTATTTTCTAAGCCGCCTGGCTCTTCTTTCTACTGGATCAAACTCGAGTGATGTACTTCGATCCGAACGAGTGATCATTCACTGCAATAAAATTCGAATAAACAACGAGAGGGTCGGTGTTAACAAGGAGAAAAGCAATTAAAATTCGAGAATGCAGACAACGAGCGTGAACAGGTTTCCAATTCTTTTGAAATTTTCCCAGAATTTATCCAACGAAATTAAAGAACGAAAAATATTCAATTAAATTAACAAGTCCCGGCAAGAGCGCCAAAATTTGGTGTCTTTGTCGCGGCACCCAAAAATAAATTAATCACTCGAACCAACCTACTAATGTAGTAGGGCAAGTAAGGGGTCGATCCCACAAGGAACCGATGTAGTTGAATTGAATTATTTGTGCGAAACAAAACGGTAACACACTAGGGGGTGGAATATCGGATATCTCACTAATACGTAACTTAAACAAAAAGTGAAACTAATGTAACGCAATGAATTTGACAACAACGATAGAAACAATCTAACTCAAGGATGACCTCCCTGAAATACTTCTTCGTAATAACAACTAATATTTCTGTCTTATCTCGAATCTCGCCCTAAGCTAGTGGTACGACCAAACTAGCCCGAATTGGTTCTTAAGTTTAGTTAATTAACGAGTACGACCCTAATTAACTTTGTCCCACGAATAACCCCAAAATATGTATCTAGGATTCAATTCATGCAACGCATTAACGAGCCAAACCAATAGGGTGAACTAGACTATGAAAACGAAACGTTCGAATCATACAATCTAGAACTCGTTGTCCTTAGAGCTACAAACTCTATTCGCTACCACAATTACACGCAAATAACAATTACGGATTATAGCATGTAATTTAGCTACGAACGAATATTAGGCATGCAAGATGATCAGGACTCACATAAATAATAATTCGAACTATGCTTAGCATATAAACAAACAACGAGAAAACGAATTAGGACAGAAATACGTTACTATTAGAAACGATGAAGCATCTCGAGTTCGGGTTTTCTCGGATTAGAAAAATAGTTTAGCCTCTACGCGAGGCCATAGTATGCACGATCACAAAATATTGTTCGAATAAAGATTACCACCGTAAAAGATTAAAAAAATATGTTCTCTTCCTTTCTCTCCCAAATCCCGTCACCTTTTTCAATTCTCTGCTGCGTCCTTTTTTCCTTCTCTTTCTCTCTCCCTCTCTTTCTGTCCGAGTTCGTCCCCCTTGCTTTGACTTTTTCCACAAGGAAACAATCCATCTTCTCTCTCAATCATCCTCTTTCCATTCTCGAGCGCGGCTTCGATTCTCTACTTCTCGATTTTCTATCCCGTGCTCCCAAAATTGCCTATTTACCCGTATTTAATAAAGAAACGAAATATCACAAAGAAAAAGACGACATAAATAAAATAAGTGGAAATAATAAAATAGTGGCAATTAATTAATAATAAAATAATTATATTAACCACACAAAATACACACAATATTCCACTTATCACTTACCCTTACATAACACATAATTGTTCTTACAAGAACACATACTTTTGAAAAAAATATGTTACTATATGAACACAAACGTGTTCTTGTATAGAGAAATATGTACGTATTATTGTATAGAGAAATATGTGTTACTATATGAAGAAAAAATGTGTTACTATATGAACAAAAACATGTTACTTTATGGAAAAATGTGTGTTACTATATGAATAAATCGTAACCAGATTAGGAGTTGCGATATTTATTCCAGTTTAAATAGAAATAAAAATTTATCATCGAAGTTCGCATAAGCTTTGTATTCATCATTGTTTAAATTTTATCCACTATTGTTTTTCATCAATCGGATCATCCAACACCTAATTATCTCGGAAATTTTTAAAAAAATCATCCATGTCTTCTCCTTTTTGCTCTCTTCTCCTCAATTTGATCTCGTAGTTGAATTTCGTTGTTGTTTTCGCTTGATTTCACTTGTTTTATTGTCTCATGATCGCCGCCGTATATGCGTTGTTGATTGTCGTCGCTGCTCGCACTCAAATCTGCCCTAATTTGCGTTCTTAATGATTTGACCTGCTTTTATGGCCCGACCCGCGAGATTTTTTAATCGATATTGCATGTGAAATACTTCACAAGAGACTCGCCCTTTAAAAATATCAAGAAAAATGTCGCCTTCAAGGTTCGATCCCGTGTCTCATGCGCGCGTGGGCAAACACCTTACCGCTAAATTTGGGCATGTTTTTATTAACAAACATGCCTTTTTGTAGTATGTATATGTCTTGAGCGCATCAAAAATTCAACACTTCTTCCCTAAGCTACAAGCTCGATCCGAGGCGCCCGGCTCGATCAATGGTCGAGTCCAGGGAATTTTGGACTCCCAACTTGACCTTCGATCCTCGTTTCGCCCCACGTGTTCGTCTCTTCGCCATATGAATTCCGGTACTCTTGCCTCGGTCTAATTCCTCCAAAACCACGAAAATAAGACGAAATATTTCGCAAAACCATTAATTCCCACATAATAATACCTTTCATGCAAAAGAGTGATACTTTACACCTTAAAGCACAATTTCTAACACTTTTCATCACTTTTTGCAATTAATTACCTAAAAATCATGCATCAATTCACTCTCACCAATAAAGAAGTTTTGGAGTAATTTGTTTGAAAAATATAAGACCCCAAGTATCCAATGGAAAATGAGTTAACATATTTAGCACTAATGCATTGGATACCAAACAAGAGTGGACCTCTCCATGTTTAGTAAAGTTAGCCTCAATTAAAAGCAATAATATGGACGGAAGAGAAGGAAGTGAGAGGCTCCCAAACCTCTATAAAAGACTCAATAAGAATGAAATGAGGCATTCGAAATCATCTTCTTCCTAGTTGAGAAAAAATAAGAGTCCTTGTTTATGTTTTGTTTGAGTATTTAAATTTATGTACTAAGTGCGTAAAGCTACTACGAGTAGCTAAAAATAAAAGTCTCCCACCTACAAAGATATTTATCCATGCAATATATTTTTTATTTCTATATAAGAATTATATATGTATCTATGAGATCGAGTATGGAATTCTGTTTACTCACTTTAAATTGAGTATCCATTTTCCCCCTTTCTGCTAGGATTGAAAATCTGTATTTTACATATCCATACGATTGAGTCCTTGGATTTCCGAAATAGTGTAAAAGAAGTGCTTTGAATCATTGCTATTTGACTAGGACTCGCTTGGATTCAGAAACAACTCTCGAGATCTTTTCCTTTTGGAACAGGCTCACGAATACCATCAATATCGACTGGAGAAGCAAAGAATGAAGACAATAATAAATACGTAAGTTGCGCCAATAAGGTAGGGATAATCAAAACACCAAACCATCCAATGTAAAGACGGTTTTCTATCCTTTGTTTCTTAAACCTTTGTTCATAAACTCTTCACACCTCGAGGTAGAAAACGAAAGCGGGCCGCACTAAGTATTGTTGAAGGAGTCCACGACAGGAATCTTTTGTGGCCGTGTGGTTGAACCGTGAGGAGCACTTCCACGTAACTTCGATGGGCATAGCCTCGAGAATACTTCGGTCAAAAGACAATTAATTTACGAAAGCATATTAGGCATGATATGATTGTAATGAACTACTATTTTAAGCATGATAGTAAACACGGGTAAAAATCTTAATTTTCCAGGTGAATATTAAAATATAAGGTACAATCTTAATTTTCCAGGTGAATATTAAAATATAAGGTACAGTGTCATTTTACTATAAAATGGGTATAAAACATTATTGTGGGCAAGTCTCATAAAATTCTTTTGAAAATGGGTATTATTCATTTTCTCCCAAATAACTAATACTCTAGTAAAACAACTAATACTCTCAAACAACTAATACTCTCAAAACAGGTTTCATGGTGAAACTTGTTTAACAATACTCTGCCTTCAAAGAATATTACATTTCACTTGCAACATGGATAGATTTTGTAGTTTTGGCAGAAAACAAAATGGTATATAGAACAAGCACAAAACAGGATGCCATCAATTCATACAACAAAGGAAGGCAAAAAAATACAAGAGAATGTGATCATATGCTGAAACCAATCATCTAGATTCTTTTCCCTTTCTTGTGGGACTCACTTAAAGCCGCCTTAGATTTCATCCACTCTCTCATTGAAGCATTACTCTTCATGAAGGGGCAAGTTTCACTGATAACAATGTCTCCCACTGCCCTATTATATGGTGCCATGTCGGCATCAACTAGAGGAGGATTTGATTCAGAATTGAATTGACCACCATCATTCTTTCCCTCTCTCACAACATCAAATCCTGCTGCGGCTGTATCAGCTCTACCCTGAGGTTCACCAACAGGAGATTTCTGATCCCGTGCTGTTCTGCGCTCCTCAACTCAGGTGATTGTTGCGATTCTTGTTTTCCTAAAGTTGCCTCGGGTAGAATATGGGCAAGGTTGAATGCACTGGCAGTTGCATCTCCAACAAGTTGTAACCACGATGACTTTTGCAGCCATGATGCACCTCTCCCTGATTTATCTACAAATGTACTTGTCTCTGTGGACTGAAGTTTTTTCAGTTCTTTATGTTGGCTTGATTGGTCTTGCTGGCTATCATTTTCGTCAATAGCACGATGGTCAGATTTGTTTTCACCTTCAGAATTAAGGCTCGTCATAATATTGGAGACATTCAAGACAGTACCTCCCTTCTCACTTCCCAGAGCTTTCCATGCTGACTTATTTGAATTTTTCGCATCACCACTTAACCGCATGGAGCCCGATTCTTTATCTATACGTTGTGTGTTCTTAACAACTACGTCATCTAACTTCTTTCCTTTCTTTCTAGAAGATATTTTATCACTTGATTTATCCTCAGGGATGGATTGCTTCCTCTTCTTTTGAAGAATATGCTTCTCATTTTCAGGTCCATGCATTTCCGAAGTTGGATTAATACAAGTCCCTGGTTCTCTTACCAAAGAATTCTAAAAATGCATGGCATGAAAAACAAAGTGAGCAGCAATGGCACATGCAGAATATCAAAATGGGATAAGGTACAAATAAACCATTAAACTAATAACTCGGGTACAAATTAGTCCTTGAATTGTTTTTGTCCAATCGAACGCTCTTATTTTATAAAAGAGGCAAATTAACCCTCAACTATTATTTCATGTACAAATTAACCCTTTAACTAACCTTTGGGAACGAATATTTAACGATATTTAAAAAAAAAAAAAAAAAAAAACTATTCATTTGTTCATTCAAACATTCATATTTATAAAATCAAACAAACCAACACCGTAGCTAATAAAATTAGAAGATCATGCCCTTTCTTTAATTTAAATTCATCACTAATTCAGCTTTATCTTACAAAATTTGAATATTTCTCTAGATGAACTCATCTTCGAGCCATATTAACACCAAACGTTATTTATTTTTTTAATTACATAAAGCACTGAAAATTACCAATATATAATATTTTTGTTGCATAATTGCATTATATTACTGCTAAATTACCAATAAAAATATAAATAAATTAAATGTTTGTGATATATTAATTTCAAATAATTTAATTGAAATTAATATGAAATAGATCTAAACTTGAACAACAAAATAGAACATACATTTAATTAAAACAAGAATTTGTGCCATAATTGTCTTATTTATTAATAAAGGGGCTAATTTATTTGATTTGCGAAAATATGTTTAATTAATCAAAAATAACAGTTAAGGGGCTAATCTGAACCAGGTCAATAGTTGAGGGGTCTATTTGTCCGATTTCAAAAATAAGAGTGTTAAATTGGATTAAAAATGGATTAATTTGTACTTGGGTAAAAGTTGAGAATAATGTTTGTACCTTATCTCTATCAAAATAAAGAAACAGAATTATAACCCACTGTGAACTTTACCTGATCTGCAGTAGCTGTCTTAGTGGATTGAACATCAGAAGGCTTTTCGGGTTCTTTATGGTCTTGCTGGCCATCATTTTCGTCTGAGCAAGGTGTGATAGGAAGATGGTCAGATCTAGGTTTGTTTTCACCTTCAGAATTAAGGCTCCTAACAATATCTGAGACACTGAAAACGCTGTTTCCCTTCTCACTGATCAAAGCTTTCCATGCAGACGTATTTGATTTTTTCGCATCACCACTTAGCCGCATGGACCCCAATTCTTTGTCTATAGGTTGAGTGTTTTCAACAACTAGATCGTTTTGATTCCACTTCTTTCCTTTCTTTTTAGAACACACTTTATCATTTGATTTATCCTCGGGGATGGATTGCTTCCTCCTATTGTGAAGAATATGCTTCCCCTTTTCAGTTGGATTACTAAAAGACCCTGCTTCTCTTACCAAAGAATTCTAGAAATTCATGGCATGAAAAAGGAAAGGTGAGCATAGCAGCAATGGCAGATGCAGAATATCAAAATAAATGCACAGAATTATCACCCACTGTGAATTTTACCTGATCTGCAGTAGCTGTTTTCTGTCCCCAATCCTCAAATGAAGCAATCCTCTTACTTGAAGAGCCCAATATGTTAATCACAAGGTTATCTTCATCGCTCTCTTGATTGTCCTCACTGCCATCAACTTGCCATTTATCAGCTGAAGATGCATCATTGTTTTTTTCCTCGGAAACTTTACCTTCAGTGGCAACTGTCTCTGAGCAGGTTTCCTTGTCCAAGAGCTTGCTCAATATTGATTTCATCATGTTAAGCTCATTTTCATTTACTCCATAATTGTCCATTTCCTTATAATTGATGTAGTCTCTTTTAGGTGGGTCAGGAGGTCCAGAATGCTCCTCACAATCACAAAAATGGATGGGAAGGGGAGGAACTTCAACACGCTGGAAACTGTACTTGTGCTTGCCTGATCCTTTAAGGGGTATAGGTTTAATCTTACACAATGCAAGAGATAATGGCATATCAGAATATTAAGTATGATCAATTAAAACAAATGAGACAATAGGTCCAATAGCCTAGAGGAGGAAATCACGACTCCATTGCACTAACAGTTTTAAACAAGGAACAGGCATATACTTCAATATTAAATCGAATTACCTTCCTCAATTTTGGAAAAAATATGTTAAGCTGCAGTTTTTGAATATCGCAGTCCTTTATTGGTTTTTTCTGCGTTTCTTGAACACTTTCAACCTCATCAATGTTCAAATTGACCTCCTCAACCTGAGCATCTTCTGCCCATTCACGTTTTAAGCGAGCAAGATAGTCTTCTTTGGCCTTCTCAAGTCTAAGTCTCCCCTTTCCATGAGCACCCGTTGTACTGCATAAATTATTTATGCATCCAGAGGCCAAAAGTGAGAACCATTATCATGAAATAAAACTCAGTAAAAGTGAAAATGACCATAAATGGATGAAAACAGCAAACTTGAAGATTTCTAAATTTCCAAGTTTTTCCACAGCTTTCATCTCCTACTCAGATCAGTAATCAACTTCTTATAAGCACACATCCTGTTCAACATATTATTAAGATACAAAACAAAACAATATCCTCCCCCACCCCACTCTCTAACGGCTAGTTCACCTGCATTGTTGAAAATTCCATTCTCAAAATAAAAAAATTCTTGTTTAACAAGTTGCAATACAGCTTATCTATATTAAATTCAAACATATAATTTAATATATACAAACGGACATATTAAAACATAATCAACACACATGAAACAGAGGCTGTGAATGTAGAGAGAGAGAGAGAGAGAGAGAGACCGTGCTGAAAAGCTTGGCGAGGCCTTTATCTGAAACGGGAAGGAATTCCAAGTAGGCGAAGCTCCGACCTTTGGTGCGAATAATTTCGACGGATTGTACAGCACCCAACTGCGGTGACGTGAAGGTCTTCTTCAGATCGACTTCCCGCACACTGGATCCTAAACCTCCTACATATATCCTCAGTTTGTCTCCCATTCTCTTCGTACCAAGACCACAACAATAACAATGGAGTGGAGTATATCTTCTTTCAGGTTGTTCTAAACCCTAAACCCCTAAATCTGAAATTCAGAGCCAGTTTTGCTTCTTGAGAGGGCTATAGGGAATGTAATGGGCTTTGTTTGTTATTGGGCCAAATAATGACGTTATCCCCACCATTAGTCAGGCGCCAGGTTGCATACATACACTTTTTTATTTAGAACACACACGACATAATTTAAAAGTTTAAATACATATGTAATGATAAAATATTCTTATCACCTTATTTGTATTATATTTGTGTATTATTTATTATTTGTTGTATTAAGGTACCAAAAGTTTAATTATTTTGCAGTGGTCGCGTGGGTCCCTATAGGAGAAGAAGTTTGGATAACACTGCCTTGTACATCGACAGGTGGGTGCTCGAAGCATATAACTTGTGACAAACACTTCTTAAGTTCCATCAAGCCTCAAGATGGCCCATGCGTAGTCTTTGGTGACAACAACAATGGTATAACCAGAGGAGTTGAAACCTTAGACATCGGCGATGTACGAGTAGAGGAAGTTCTCTACATAGAATGCCTATAACATAATATGTTGTTTGTGTCCCATTTCTACGACAAGGGATACTCAAAGCAAAGTTTAGAGATCTATCGGTGGAATCAAAGCTTGCTTGGATCCAGAAAATTATGATGAAAAGGAATGCTTTCAACTTTCCGAGAAGGTTGCTAAGGATCTTGTAAAGCTTGTCAAGAAAACTTTCAACTTTGGTCAAGAGAACTATCGGTGGAATTAAGTTTGCTAGATCCAAGAGAAGCAACTTAGGGTAGAAGACTACAAGCCAAGCCGACTTAATTAACCGTAAGAGTTCACCGCTTAAGGGAAGAAGAGTTCAAGGTGGATCGAGACAATCAAAGGAAGAATCTCATGACATTTTATTGATTACAAATATAAGAGCTTACATGATAAGAAGAGTTCGATTGCTAAGGGGAATACCGGTGACTTACAAAATATGGAGAGTTGATCATTACACACACATAGTGACATTTTCAAGAAGGCTCTAAAGATGGAAGCCAAGTGATCCTTCTCCTTGATGATGTCAAAAAGGGAAAGTAGGCTAAGAATTGCAATCTTCTCCGAGACAACTTCTAGTTGATAAATGATTTCTATTGAGATCTATTTAAATATCTCTCGGTCCTTTTGCTTATTCTTTTTATTTCAATTCTTAGAAGGTTTTAACATCATCAAAAAGGGGGAAATTGTGGGGATATATATTTATATAGTTTTGATGATGTGTTTAAAACCTTAGTGTAGTAGGACCAATTTGAACTGTTAGTCGGTGATGATCTAGTTCAAAATAGATAGTCTTTTGTTAAGGGAGAAACCTTTCTAGACTAGACAAGAAGACTTGAAGACCAAGCTAAGATAAAAGACTTCGTGCCAAGAAGATAGAAGGCCCGAAGTAGAAGAGTTCGTCTAGAAAACTTGGCACGGAGTAGAAGGGTTCGTCTAGAAGACTTGGCCCGGAGTAGAAGGGTTCGTCTAGAAGACTTGGCCAAAGCAGAGACTTGAGGTAGAAGACTCTACCGACAGACAAGAAGACTTGACGTTAGCAAGGTTGAATTATGGAAAGTCGGATCAGCAAAGTTGAGACAAGCCGAGTTCAAGAGTTGACCGATATCTAATTCCAAGATTCAAGGAAGACATGATTGGCAATCAATGATTAAATCAAGATTTAATCATAAAAATTAGATTTCAATCAAGGAAGATATGGAAGACCAATCAAATACCAATCAAGGGAATCAACTGGTATTAAATCAATCAAGACTTGATTGATGGGAATCAATCAAGTCAATCAAGCAAGTCAATCAATTGATGGGAATCAATCAAGACAATCAAGCAAGTCAACAATTGATACTTTCCAAACTATAGAGAATCTGATTGCTAGCTTTTCCAACGGCTAGTTTTTCAATCTCTATGAATATTGGTGATCACTACAAGCTCGCGAATGGAACACACGCATATTCAAAAGAGACATAAAAATACGACGAGCTAACGAACAAGAACGGTCACCATTCCAAGAGCTTTAAACGCATTAACACAAGCTTAGAGAAATAATCCATTGCTATCTTAGAGCAACTAATCGATTAGGATTATTTCTTAGTTGGAATTGTAAAATCCCCTTTCTTTATCTCTGTACGAGAAAAGGTTGATTATTTCGCATCTAAGAGTTAACACTCGAAGATCACACCTTTGTAATAAGGGCAGGAACTTGTAAAATCTCATGTGGTCAAATCCTCAAGGAGAACGAGGACAAAAGACCGCTTTCGTTAGTAAGGCCCCCGTGGAGTCAGGAGAGTGGACGTAGGATCGTTATATCCGAACCACTATAAAAATCTCTCGTGTCTTTACAATCTTTCTCGCATTCATACTTATAACCGCTCATTCATCATTGTTTTAATAAACTTGCACTAAACTTGCTAAGTATTCATCACCAAGGTTTTCATCACCGAGAGGATGAGGAGAAGAGGAGGAAGGAGGAAGAAGAGAAAATCGAGAAGCCGCCGCTCGCATGAAAGAATCAGAGGGAACCGGAGCCCAAGGGCAAAGGTAAAGGGAAAGCAAGAGGGCAAGCACTGAGAAGACTCCATCAATCGAGCAGATGATCAGCCCCAGATCACCGAGCGCAAAAGAAAGGAACCGAGACTTCTCCAACTTATCGGTGAGCAGATTAGAAGAATCAGTCTTGAGAAGGAGATGTTTGAAAAGAGAGAAAAGAAGAGGTCAAGAAGATGGGGAAGGCTGAAATGAAGTGGGACAGGGGATACTCGGAAGTGGGTATCCAAAGCTGCAAATGAAGCCGACTTCCGCCTCGTCCACCGCACCACAGCTCCTCCAAAGATGGTATCGTGGAAGTTCACCAGCGAGTATAAAAGCAAGCCCTGGATGCTAAGTGGATGTATTATCGGTACATTCTCAAGGCATCGCCATCCGGAGCGACCAACGAAGACATCTGTGGCATGAATGGATGGAGAAGGAGGACGCAGATCTTTATGGGAAGCTGCTCGATGAGGCACATAATGTGTTCAATCGCGATCCGATCGCACTACGAGCGAGTCACCCCCAAGCTTAAAGAAGATGGTTCTCCCGATCCGGAATGGGTCGTAAGCAGCTTGTGGCCAAGGCGTAAAGGGAATCCGAGCTCACGAGATGAGAATGATCTCAAACACTTAGAGCGAGGATTTTCACTGCTAAACATTCCAGAGCCGATCGATGGGGAATCGATAGAACAGGATTTTTCTTTCCTTATCTTTTATTTTCTATCAGCTTCTCTTATTTTGTAATCTGTAAATTTCGTGAATGAATATATTCAGCTTATGTGAATTTTCGTGTATTAGTTTTCTTAAAAAATTTCTAAGTATAAATCATCTCGAGAAATTTTATATCTCGTAGTTAAAAATTTTTCTAAGTATAAATCATCCGAGAAATTCTTATATCTCAGAGTTAAAATTTTGTTAAATTTTTTTAAGTATTTCTAAAAGAGTTTAAGAGACTTAAATTTTTTTTTCCGACTTGATTGTGACTCGAATCATTGAAGTGTGAAAATGTGTTGTATCTATCCGATTGATTTAACTAAATCTAGTACTAACTTCATTGTGAGTGTGTTTCCTTCTTATAGGTTTTAACTTCATCAAAAAGGGGGAAATTGTTGGATCAAAAGGTTTTGATGAGTTAAAGAGCAGATCGACTAATCACCAACTCAAGAACAGTGAGGATATAAGCCGATCGACGGGTCATGCATTAAGCTAGTCACCGAGGTCCGATATTATGCTAGCCATCCAAGACAAGCTCAAGTCTAGTCATCTGCAGGAGACAAATATGAAGAGCTCAGACGACGCCAAGATAAGCCGAGTAGAATAAGAAAGGCGAAGTTTTCACCAAGTCACCAGAGATAAGTATGAAGAATCACCGAGGTCTAGAGCAGCTTTAAGTTTGTTAAGTAGTTTCAAGTTTGTTAGAACTAACTAACAAACTAACCGTCTTTCCGGACTTATAAATAGGTCTAGGTTTTTCATTTTTAAAAAGATAGATAGAACACTTATGCATATTAGATTTCACTCTATTCACTACTCGATTTCAATCAAAATCTTTTCACAAGTATTTCTAGTGAGTTTTCAAAAGTTCTAAGTGTTTTTAGAACACTTTTCTTGTAATCTTCAAAATCCAATACACACCGTAATAGTTAGACTTCTAGAAGAAGGGTTTAGTAGATTGAAGATTTGAAGAATTGTACAAGTTGTAAGTTGTAAGTTGGAAGTGAGAAAGTAAGCAAGAGCAGAGTCCCTTCTTGATTGAAGAAGGAGAGTGGATGTAGGATTATTAAAATCCGAACCACTATAAATCCCCGTGTTATTTCTTGCTTTCTTTAATTTCGCTTTGATTTACAATTGTGTTAATTCAAGATTAAAGTTCAGAATCTTAACTAAAATCTGAATATCAACCTTGCTTTTGATCTTATAAAAAGTTGAGAATTCAATCATAATCCATTTGTGCTTAATCGATATTTTGAATTGGTTTTGAAAGATTTGAAAAATCTACAAAATCTATTCAAACCCCCCTTTCTAGATTTTGTTCTAGAAAGCTTACTCAAGGTTTTAATCAACTCAACTTTCCTGACCAACACCGGGGATATGTTTATGCGCTTTAGTGAGACTTAGGATTAGTTGAACGTGGCTACTTGTTGCTCTTTTTCTTGTTTTGTTTATTTGTTTTAGTTTAAATTTGATACTTTCTATCTTTTTGTAGATGGTGGATATGACTCATATGCGTGGAATCAAGGTTATTATCAAGATAGTATGGTTTATCCTCCACAATATGAAGGATTTGGCTACGATGATGGGAGAAGCTATGAGTATGACTATCAAATGTCACAAGCTTTCTCTCATTATCAAAAATGGGGAATCCATGATGTGAGAGCTATCTTGAAAGAGATGCTTGGGATGTTGTTGAAGAGATTTGAGGAAAATGACTCTAGATGTGAAGAAATGCTCCCTTGTATGAGAACATTTATGACACCAATGCAATGGTTGATGCAATGATAGATGAGAACATGGAGATCACCAAAGCTCAATTCAATATTCTAATAAGTCAACTCAAAGCTTTCTATTCCAAGTCGAGAATATAACCATCATGGAGAATCATCAAGAAGAAGGGGAGGAAGAAAATGAATATGAAGATGAAGAAGAAGAGAAATGGAAAGAGAAAGAAGGTGGTCCAAGCAAAAGTATGGAATAGATAATTTTCTTGTTAAAAGTGACGAAGAGGAATGTCCATTGATGGACATGAGCAACAATGAACAAGAAAATCTAGAAGCATCGAATGAAGCATTGAAGAATGAAATGGGCATTTCTAAACCTTCAAACTCTTCAATTTGCATTTTAATTGAGATTGATGTTTCTATTGATTTTATTTTACCTCTTGTGAACTTTGATTATAGGAAAGGAGTAATGAAGTGCTTGGGCGTCCTTGGAAAAAGGAAGAACGGAGAAAGATGATGGTGAAAAACAAGAGGAGAATCCATCGAGAACAATGTGCAAAATATATATGGGTGGTTGGTCTACCAATGATGAGAACCTCCATGATTTTGAAGCTCAAAGGATGAGGAAGACCGATATCCTTGGTCATTCCGATGAAAAGAGTTTGAAATTAATGAATAGCGTCCGCAAATGACGTTAAACTTAGCGCTAGATGGGAGGCAACCCATCCTTTTATTGTTTTCTTTTGTTTTGTTTTGTTTGTTACTTTGAATAATTATGGCTTGTGATCTTTGTAGGAAGTGGAAGTGCTAGGCGGCTTGATGAGCCCTACATGCTTAAAGGAAATATGGATTTTGAAGACTTTATGGTACAACACTTTCTCCCAAACTTAGACTTGTCTAAGTTTGGGGGAGGTGTTCTTCTTTCCTTGCCTATCTTTTGTGCTCTTGTATAAGATTTTTGGTGTAATGAATTTTGAGCTTTAATTGTGGATTTCTTGCATATATTTGAGTGATATTTGTTGAGAGGTGAGTGTGTTTGAGATTATGTACATGTGCACTTGTGCTTGACTGAAGGATGAATTAAATTTTGAAGTGATCATGAGTTGATATGTGGTTTGAAGCTAGTATGATTGATGGTTGTGTGATGATGAATGTGATTGAAAATGCTTGATTCATTGCTCAATTTAAGCCCGTGAGCTTTTGTGCCTTTAGAATCGTACATCTTATACGGTTGAATTTTTTTATGAGTGCATCGTTTATGGATGTGTGTGCTAGAACTTGCCATTGGACTTGTTGAAATTGATCTTTGTGTAATTTCATGAATATGATAAGAGGCCATGTTTGAATTGAGAAGTCATTTAGCCAAAGTTTTCCCCACAAAGAAATTTGATTTCCTTAGTAAGCCATTTTATCCCTAGTATCCTTATTCTTTGGCAAGCCAAGTGAAATTAAAGCCATTTTTCCTATTTTTATGAGCCTTAGTAGAGCTTGATTGTTGGCTAGAAGATGGTGCATTGTATAAAAAGTGTGGTGGAATGATGATGTACTAAGTTGAATGTTGAGAAAAGATGAAAAAATTGAATTGAGGAGAAAAAGTGAAAATGAAAATAAGAAGAATTCAATTTGTGAGCTTATATGAAAGAAAGCTCAAAAGAATGGTGGTGAATAAATTTTGAAAAGCATGAAGAAGAAAAGAGTGTTGATAGTTGAAGAATTGGAAGAGAGGTGTATTAAATTGCTTAGTTAACTTTCAAGCTCTCTACTAATTTGAGTCGATCCTTATCTAAATTCATCCACCCATTCCAAAGAGTCAACATTACAACCTTAATAAAAGACCTCTTTGATTCTTGATTGAAACATAAAAGAAAATAATGAAGATTGGGTCTTTTGACAAGCTTATGGGATGCATGTTTGTGAATTGATGATTGAGTGTCATTTTAACCTTCACTTGAGAGATGAGATAAACACTCCATGGAAGGAGCAATGATGTGAACATTGGATTTTGCATTTGTTTGAGCATGATTCATTTTGATTGCTAGTTGAGAGTTTGCATTGAGATTTAAGATCATTGATGATTTTGATTTTCCTATCTTCTTCTACGGTGTCATGAGACATAATTGCAATCAATTCACTCTTATGTGCTTAGTTGTTTCGTTGCTCGAGGACGAGCAACATCTTAAGTTTGGGGGTGATTGGTGTGAGTGAATTGATGCATGATTTTGAGGTAATTAATTACAAAAAGTCATGAAAAGTGTTAGAATTTGTGCTTTAAGGTGTAGACTATCACTCTTTTGCAATTAAGGTATTACTGTGTGGAAACTAATGATTTTGCAAGGTGTTTCGTCTTATTTTCAGGGTTTTCAGAGGAATTAGACCGAACCAAAAGTACCGGATTCATACGGCAAAGAGACGAACACGTGGGGCAAAAACGGGGTTAGAAATTCAAGTCGGGCCCACAAAATTGCCTGGACTCGACCATTGGTCGAGCTCCGGAGTGCCTCGGGTCGAGCTTGTAGCTTAGGGAAGAAGTGTTGAATTTTTGGGTTCGCTCAAGTTGTATAGATATTACAAAAGGCATTTTGTTAACAAACATGCGCCTACCCAAGGCGGCAAAGCACTCTTACATGCGCATGTTGTCCTGTGTTCAATTCTGCAAGCAAGATTTTATCCCGATTTTTTAAAAGGCATGCCACGCTTGAGATCTTGAATATATACAATAAAGGGCATGTTTATTAACAAGTTTGTGGCTAGCTAAGGCGGCAAGGAGCTTGTCCAATTGTGTAGAGGTCCCAAGTTTAAACCCCGAAATGCAAAATTTTCCATTTTTTCAAAAAAGTGCTCCCAAAGGCCTCGACTTGAGGCACCCGATTTTCGATTTTCGCCTTTTAAATCCCTTGTATGAAAACAGAGCATAAGTTAGTTTAGGGAAGTTACCACTCGTTTTTAGGGCGATTTTTGCATTTCCAAGCCATTTTTCCACTTACTAGATTATAGATTTACATTTCTAGTTAGATTTTCATTTAATTGTTATTTAGATTAGCATTTTCTCCATTAGATTAGACATTTGAGATTGTAATTCAATTGAAGAGAAGTTTACATTTGTGGAGATCAAGCATTCAATTCCTATTCAATTGGCCAAATATTGGTGATGTTCTTCTTATCTCTTGTTTTCTTTTGCTTAATTGTTTTGTTAATTGCTATGATGATCATGCTATTTGATTTTTCACCCATGGATTTTGCACTTTGCTCCATGGGCTAATTCACTTGTGCTTAGGATAATTGAAATTGAGGATGATTTGATTGTTTTTGCTATAATTATTGATGATTGTGGTTTAATTAAGATATATAGTTTCCTAATTGTTGATGCTAATTGTACTTCATGCATTTTTATCTCTTTTGATTAGTGTTTGATCACTCTAATCTTGAGTCACTACTTCCAAATTTTCCCACCATGTCCAAAGAGCATACATTACAACCCTTAAAAGTCCTTTTGATTCAATGAATAAAGCTTAGTAGAAAGTAGAGAATTGAGACCTTTGACAAGCATATGTTATTGTGATAATGTGGATTGACTACTTGAGTGCATATTTGTCCTATAGACATTTGAGTGTTGAGTGATAAATACATATCTTGTGAGCATTGGTAGACAACTTGTTTGAATTTGCTATTTGAAGGTGGGTGTATTCGTAGAATTGAGATTGTTACTATCAATGTAGTAACAATGAGAGTAACATTGACAAATTATAACAACGGAAGACTTAGTCAAAATCCTTGCAAGTACGGATAAAACTTTTCATAGATTATTTTAAATAATAATCTATGAGGAAACAATTCACTATGTTAATAATGAATACAAACCATGTAGAGAACGATTCATAATTTGAATCTCCTCAATAAACAAATCGACAAGATCTAAAACCAAATGTTTAAGATCCGAAATCGCTAAGTGTATAAAATACACCGTCAAAGGTGACGTATCTAGATATGTTAAAGAACATCATGTCTATTAATAATCTAAACAGAATATATGCTACACGAAATGTGGCAACATTTGATGTAACGTAAATGGGAAATAATGACCCTATCAATCTGGATGCACTTATCGCACTCAACAAATTGATATTCGATTACTTCTCACGTAAGGTTCTTATGATTTTTGATTGATCAGCTTGTATTACCTTATTTTTTTCATTCTTGAAGCCCGGACATCTATTTATAGATGAAGATCTCGGCCTTCAAGAGAATAGTAGATCCTTGTGGATGGATCTAGAATTCTTTAGCTTATTCTCCTATTTTCCAGCTCGTTTAGCTCGGTGGAAAACCGCCAAGAAAATCGCCTTTAATAACCGCTATTGGCTTGTAACCGCATGATTTAGAAAACTCATCTCTATTCTTGAATCTCTTATATCCTTCGGAGTATTTGAGTCGATTCCAGATCGTTAACCTACAAATAACAACATCAAAGACAACACTAAAATAGGAAAAGTTAGGTTAGAAGGATAAATTATGATGTCGCACCCGATGTTACAACATTGGTGGTAACACCAAAATATTTAATTCGGTGACATCAACACTATTGTTGAAGCACAATCCATGTGAAGGTGATTAGTTATTCTTTAGTTTGATGATTCATTTGAGGAAGATTATATGATTACATGATTGTGTTGATAAGTCCATCTATTGAGTGAGCCTATGCAATTTTTCCCCTTGTTCTTTTATATCTTTACTTGAGGACAAGCAAATCTTTAAGTTTGAGGGAGTTGATAGTGTGAAAATTGTATGATTATTGAGTGTTTAATCTTCTCAATTTAATACGATTTTCATGTTTATTTTACTATTAATTGGTTAACTACATTTGATATTGGAGTTGGTTTTGTGAGCTTTAATTTATGGGTTAGTGGTTATTTTGAAGTGTAATTTCAGGGCAATTAACATTTTCAAATCAAGAAAAAAATTGCATGTTTGGCAAGACGGCTGAGAGAGGATCGCAATGCAAAAAGAATTGGCTCAATCGAACATCGTATGAAGAAGTTATGATCAAATGAAGTTGGGACGACGAATAGGAAACCACTCGAGTCAAGTGCACCCACGGACCGAGTAGTGCACCCATCTCTCCCCTTCCACAGACTCACCACCGCTGTGACCTCGACCTCGCGTCAACAACCGCAATCCATCACTGTTGCCCCACACCACCGATAGGTCTCACCATCGCCGTTGCAGTCATTCACCGCCACCCTTCGTCGCATAGTAGCATCGCCGCCGCAACTCCCACAGCTTCCACGCCTCCTTTGCTTTCGTGAGCCAACGGTCACCGGTGTCGCACCTCGCACAGAGCCATCTCTAGCCTCGCTACTAACAGCTTCCCTCTCCCGACGACTCCGACCGGCTGTAGCTTCAATCGTCGGTGACCTTGCGCGATCTTCCCACGAATGCACAGCGCGACCTCCTCACCGATGCAAAGCATCGATTCTCGCAACCCTAGTCGCCGCACCACTAGACCCAAGGCCGCATCCAACTCGAGCCAAGGCACAATTTCAGAAGCTTGTCGTAGCCTCGCCTCGGTTGCATGACTTCAATCCCTCGGTCCAGCCTTCCGTCTCCCTTGGCTCGAGCGGTGGCCATGGCAGTAAAGATATCACCAGCTTCCAAATCATCAACTCGACCAAGTCGATCGAGTTTGACCGAGTCAACTCAAAATTTGCGCGAAAATTGTAATTTTACCATTTTTAAGGGCCTATTTTACAATTTTAACATTTTTGACCTAGCTCCCACTATAAATACCCCCTATTTACATTACCCAAACACACATTAGTTTAGATTGTTCTTCAAATTTTCTTTACTTTTGCAAATTGGAATATACTTTGGATTGAGCAAGTTGTAAGAACACATATAGGTGATATTTCTCTATTAAATTCAAGTTTTAGTATATTATTGATCATGTTGATCACCTCTCTCTTCTCCCTTTCTTGGATTTTTTGTTTATTAACATGTTTGGCTAAATTTAGTGTGTTTGGGTGTTTTAATACTTATAGGTGATTGAATATTGTATTGAATTCTTATGGATAATTTTGATTGTTTATTAATTGATTGGATTCATGAGGTTTGAATGATCTATTTGCCTAATTGTTTCTAATCCCACGTCCAAAGGGCTTAGTTGTTACAAGAAGACTTTGATAATTAATTTACTCATTTGAGTGGTGGAATTAATTGAGTAGATTAGATTTAATATTTGAATAATGCAAAGAGACTAGGCTAATTCATTAGAAATACATCAAATCCACATTAATTGCTTGGATCGAGAATCGTGTAATTAGTGAAGAGACCAAAGGGAATGAACCTTAGTATCGAAGGGGGCATGCTAGTGGAAACCTATTGACTCATATTTTCGTCAGGGAGGAAAGAGTAACTTCATTCTAGTTAATCTTTCGTGCTTTAATTGAAATGTAATCCCGAGGATTACCAAGTGCGGTATTATGTTTTCTTTAAAGATTGCTCTTATCAGTTAATTGACATGAGAAATCTCATTTGAAGTCGTTGCATATTCAATCTCCATTTGTTGATAAGCATCTAAGCACCTCGCCTTATATTGTTCAAAACTCGTTGTTAGTTCTATTTTGTTATTGCAATTGCTTGCTTATTTGCTTGATATAACTCTTTCTCATCATATGGCTAGTATTACAATTATTAGTATACAAGTAGCTCTAGGGATATCCCCCTCTTGATTCTCGTGGATCGATAATTTAAGCTGGATACCCTCGTATGGAGAACAAATCCTATCTCTTATCTCTCTAGTTCCAGAGAATATAAATAGCTTCTTTCCTTTCTTTACGCCTTATTAATTATGAAAGCGAAACCTAACTAACTTGATCGTTACTAACTACACGATCCTTTTACACTTGAAAGGTGAGTGTCGGAATTTAGCTATCAAAACACAGATTATACATTCATCGAACATCGACCACATCCGAATCAAATGGGCATATCTCCAAAAATACTAAACAAAACACTATAATTTTTATATAAAAGACATCAAGGGGAACATCCTAGAATATTTCCAAAAATTTACAACCATAAAAGATACGTAAAATAAATGCAATGAGTCACTCCTCCCGATTTCGAACTATTTCGACACACAAACTATCCAATTTTATTTTCGGTATACAAAGATCGACTGTCCACATATTTTTAGTATATTACTCTACACTTCAAGTACTACATCTATGAATTATTTCATGATTTTTCAACCGTGGGAAAGTGTCTAAATTATTTATACAAAAACGGGTCAATAAAGCAAGTCGCTCATTTCAGCTTTCTTCTTCTTTCACATTACAACACAAAGATGATCAAACACACCATAGATTAAACTCAAAACTTCATATATGGTTTTAATTAGCACATTAAGTTAGATTTTTAGGAGCTCCCATACATGCTTCTTCCATGTGTTCTTAAAGGTATAAGTGGCTCACCCTTGTAGTCTTTCTCTTATATCATGGACTAGGAGGGATTCTTTCTTGGTTACAAATCTCTCCTCTTGGTTGAAGTATAAGGACTGGAACATTGTACTTGGTGGCTTCCCAAAGAGGAAGCGAAGACCTCTCTTCTTCTTGCTTTGCTAACTCACTCTCTTGCTCACTCTAAGGATTTGTGTTGCTTGATGTGTGAAAATGAAGAAGGATATGAGTGATATTTATAGGAGAATTGGGGAGGTGAGTAGTCGACGTGGGGGAAGGCTAGTGTTTAATATGTTGAGGGCTAATAATAGTAGCTAGGTACTATTCCTAGGATTTTGGCTAGATTGTCTTGTACTAACGATATTCCTTCATTAATGAGGCCATGTGGTGGCCGATTTTGTTGAGATTTGGGGCTGTTAATTGGCAGTCCAAATTTTAATATCGTATCATGGTCTCGTCGTTGAATTTTTGTATTTTTTGTTTGAGTTTCGGCTCTGAAAAATTATTAAAACGCACGATGAAAAACAAACATTTCCTTATTATTTTTCTTGAATGTTTTCCTTCTTCAATTAAGTTATTGGTCATTAAACATTATTAATCGAATCAAGATTACAGATATGAGTTTGAAAAGTATTAGAAGATTTTCGGTTCGAATAATCATTCGTTAATTGGATAAAAATTAAGAAAACCACACATAAAATTCAAATAGAACAATTTAACCAACAAACTTAGAAAAATCAATTATAAAACCATAGAATTAGTTTAGAGTTATTACAGTTCCCCATTCAACGAGAATTTTGAAATCCTTACTATTTTTAGATTTGTGAGTATTTTTAGTTTCATGTTTGTAAGGAAATATTTGTATAAGATTTTGATGAGGCAAAACTTATAATAGAATAGAGATTTTTATCTTTGCATACATGTATAAATTTATGTATTCTAGTTGTATGGTTAGTTAGATTCTATGTGAAATTTGTCTAACTGATGAGAAGAGAAGAAGATCAAGGAAGATAAAAATCAATAAACAAGAGAAAGAATATTAAGAAGCAACACAACCAAAACTAAGAAAGTCAAGACAAGAAAGTATAGTCATTAAGGGTAAAGAAGTCGATGACCAATATCGATAGGCGAGAGAAGACGCAATGTACTATTAGCCTACTATTAAGAGTTAATTATTTAATTAACCTTAATTTAAGTGCTACCCTAATTTAAGCTTATACGAGAAGGATGTGTATATCTACTTCTTTTAAACCCAGTACTCACATTATCAAACAAGTCAATCAAAATGTGACAAGTGGCACAAGGACAACCTACAAGCATCCTTAGAAAAATCTAGGATCTCAGAAAAGGATCATGCATTTAATGCATTACCTTTTGCATACTCCTTCGTGCAGCCATCACGAGAGATAAGAGGAAGACAATTAGAGGCTAGAAATCTATTTCTCTAATGGATAAAACTCTAAACTTCCTCTATAAATAGAGGGAAGCCAGCTTGCATGAATACCTGGACAATACAAACACTCCAAGCAGAAAGAAGTTTCAAAAGCATACTCTAAGCTTTCTTTTATTTAAGAAGTCATCTTTTTGTTAGGACTTAGTCTTAATAGAATAGTTCTTCTTAAACATCGATTGGATCTATCTCGTATCTTTATTTACTATATGTTAGAGGTAGTTCCCGAGTGAGGCTATAAAATATTTGAGTGTATCCAGAGTCGAGAGTTAATCGAGTGTGAACTCTCAAAAGTTCCAATGATATGTGTTGAATCAAGAAGTTTTGATGAGTTAAAAAGAAGCGGCTCGATTGATCGAGACGACACGAAGACGATTGAGGTTAAGCTAAACAGATCAAACGAGGTCTAGAACCAATCTAGTCACCGAGATCTAGTCATCTGCAGGAGACAAACATGAAGAGCTCGAGACGAGGTCAAGATAAGTTGAGTAGAATAAGAAAGGCGAATCTTCACCAAGTCACCGCAGTAAGAGGAGAGCAAGGACAGTGAGGACTGATAGTTTTTCAAGTTTAAGTTTGTTAAAGCAGTTTCAGTTTGTTAGAACTAACTAACAAACTAAGCTTTTCCGAGACTTATAAATAGGTCTAGGCACTTCATTTTTAAATATACATAGAACACTTTCTTGAACACAATATACATAGATTTCACAAGTCATTTTCAAAAATCACAAGTTTTCAAATCACAAGATTTCTTCATAGAATTTTTCAAGTGTTTATAGAACACTTCACTTCACATCTTCAAAACCACATCTTATTCTTAGAGTTAGATTTTAGAAAGTTGATTAGAATTTTTTTAAGAGTTGAAGATCAAGTTGTAATTTGTAAAGATTATACGGTAAGTAAGTAAGCGCCTAGTGAAGACCCTTCTTCAAAGTTTGGAGAAGGAGAGTGGATGTAGGATTGTTATAATCCGAACCACTATAAATCATTGTTATTCTTTGCTTTCTTCTAATTTCGTTCAAGTTACAATTTGTTAATTCGAGAATTAAATTTCAGAATCTTATCTAAAATCTGAATATCATCATTGCTTTTGATCTTGTTAAAAGTTGAGTTTAAAAATTATTTTCCGCTGTGCTTAATCGATCTTTGAATTGACTTTGAAAAGATTTAAAAATTTACAAAATCTATTCAAACCCCCTTTCTAGATTTTATTCTAGAAGGTTATCTCAATGTTTATAATCAACTCAACATTCGGGGACCAACAAGTGGTATCGGAGCGGTGTTAAGTCATTACGATATTGATTTTAGGTCTTGAATAAGATTCTGAAATTATCTTGATTTTCTTCTTTTACTAACAGCTACTAATTAGCTTGTGGAGTATTTTGTTCCTTTATTTTATCATGTCATCGTGAAAAACAAGAAGTCAAGGAATCTTCCTGAATTCTCTATTGAAGATTATGATTACTTGGAAATTTAAGATGGAGAATCACCTAAAAGCCATTCATGATAGGATGGAAGAGGTTCTTGAAGAGGGACCTATAAAATTCTATCATGGAGGAACCAAAGACTGAGCCGAGTCACCGAATCCAGGACTGTGACAAGAAAAGGTCCATAATCTTGATCAAGTAGCTCGAACCGAGATCATTGAGACTCTAAGTAAGGATTGGATTGAAAAGGTTAAAAGATGCAAGACTGCCAAAGAAATGTGGGAGACTCTTGCTGGAATTTGTGAAGGATCCGAACAGTCAAAGAAAATAAGCTTGATCATTATACATGCATTTGACACGTTCAAAATGAAGGATGGTGAAATCGTGGATCAATTGGACGTAAGATCGACTAATCTTGTGAACAAAGCGGCTGATTTGGGTAAGACTTACACCGAGAAAGAAATTAACAACAAGGTACTCAGATCTTTGAGCAAAAGATGGAGAGAGAAAGCAAATATTCTCAAGGCAACACGAGAATTTGTCAGCAATATCACACCACACTCTTTTCTCTCATCTTAAAGCACTCGGAATATGACATTCACATTGAAGATGAAGAAGATGAGGCAGAGTCATCTACATACGGAAAAATAGTAGCATTTGTTCATCAAGATGAATCTGAAAAGATCTCTAAAGCATCCGATTTGTCCGTAAAAGAAGAAATGGCTCTTTTGTTGAAAAGGTATGGAAGGCGAAGATGAAGTACGGAAGAAACAAAAGAGACAGATTAGGTCGTAGGAACTATAGATCGACGAGGGGATGAAAAGAGTTCGAGATAATGATAAAAAGAAGGATCGGTCAAGAAGTCATAAGTCACCTATCGGACGAGGAGATAGTAGTCCAAAACAGACAGAGGAGATATATGATATACATACAAAGAAACCTGGTCACTACAACTATGATTGTCCACAACTCACTCCCAGAGAGAGAGAAGAAAAGAGGAAGAAAAGAGATAGAAGGTATCTTTGACTGAGAGCTCTCCTAGCCGAGAAAGAAGAAGTTCGTGAGACATCATCATCCTCATCTGATTTTGGGTCAGATAATGACATATGTTTAATGGCTAAAGAGGTACATTACTATTAATCATCGAGATAATGACTGTGACACCTTATCTCGAAATCGATCCTGCCTTATTGATAAACTTTTGAAAGATTTGGAGACCGCTCTATCTCGCTTATAAACAGATAGAGACCGAAAATCTTAATTTAAAGGATCAAATTTTTGATCTAACTAAGGTCAATCAAACTAAGGAAAGTGAGAAACCAGATTGTACATTCAAGGGGAATGTCGATCGAGATGATCACCCGATCGTTGTCGATAAGACAGATAAGTTAGAACAGAATTGAGTTCTTTAAAAGTAAAATTTTCAAATATCTATTAGAGAATGAGAATTATAAAAGAACTAGCAGAGAATTAAATCTCAAGTTAGGACTTCTAAATAATTCTCAAACCACAATAGATAAAATCTTCAATTCGTCACAAAAGTCTAGTGATAAAGCTGGATTAGGCTTTGATAGGAGTAAGAAAATGATCCTATAAAACCTAGAGTCTTTGTCAAAGCAACTAAACCTAAGGTAGAAACTTTATTCGGTCCCTGGAAACCAAAGGAATTAATTACCTCATCCGATACTTCGAAAAGAAAATCGACGAGGAAAGTAACTCCTAAGGCTAAACCTAAGACTAAATCAAAGATCTATCCTAGGTATAATAGCTTTGATGGAAGAAGCAAATCATATCCATTCTTACCAAGATTCAAGACAATTTCAAAAGATCAATTAAATAAGATTGATCTTGAAAGTCTTATCTTAGTAGATAGATATGGATGCAAGCTTCAATCTATGGTTTTAAGGAACATTGATATTTTTATCTGGATTCCTAAGAGTCAACTTAACATGAAAGGACCCAAAGTACAAAGGGTACCTAAGCAATAAATTTGTGATTGCGGGAAGATAAGAAAATAGTTGTGAGAGGAGACATTCTTAAGGTCATCTGGTACATTGATAGTGGCTGTTCCAAGCACATGACCTATGAAAGACGACTTCTCTCTAACTACCAAACCATTGATGGACCTAGAGTGATGTTTGGTGATAACAACTATGGACTTACTAAAGGTGTAGGAACACTAATGATTGGAGATGTTCATGTTCAAGAAGTTTACTACGTGGAAGGATTGAAGCACAACCTACTATCCTTGTTTCACAATTTTGTGATAAAGGGTTTTGTGTTAAATTTACTCATAATGCATGCTATGTATTAGATGGTTTAAATGAAAATATTCTATTGGCTGGAGTAAGACAAGGTAACATTTATGTTGCCAATTTCAAAAGTTGCCCTAAAGATACTTGTCTTGTTGCTAACAGATTCGGATGACTTAAGTTGGGCACAATGACGACTTGCTCACTTAAACTTCAAAACTCTTAACAAAATAGCAAGGAAATCTTTAGTTAAAGGACTCCTAATAAAGTATTTTCAAAGAACCATGTATGTGTTTCTTGTCAAAAAGAAAAAGCAGACTCAAAGCTTCTTTTAAAACAATAAGTAGTCCTTCTTGAGAAAGGATTCGGAACTTCTTCATATGGATCTGTTTGGTCCAAAGAACTCCTCTCGGCTTTAGTGGAAGAAAATATACCTTAGTAATTATTGATGACTTTTCAAGATTTACTTGGGTTATTTTCTTGTACAAAAAGAATGAGACTATGACTAAGATTCCTAGAATTTCTTAAAAAGATTCAAAATGAAAAGGGATTAAATATTGTTAAAATTAGAAGTGATAAAGGTGCTTGAATTCCTAAATAAATTGATTTCTAACTCTTGCATTGAGAATGACATAGCTCAGAAACATCGCAAAGCAAGGACTCCACAAAGAAAATGGAGTTGTTGAGAGAAGAAGCAGAACATTGAAAGGCGGCTAGAACAATGTTATCCGAATTCAACACTCCTCATAGATTTTGGGCAAGGCGGTGAATACACTTGCTATGTTCAAAATAGAAGTCCGATTGTCAAGGATAAGTGTAAAACTCCCTATGAAATTTGGAAGGGAAGATCTCCCAAAATTTCATATTTTCATATATTTGGTTGTAAATGTTTCATACACAACAATGGGAAATCCCAATTAAAAACCTTTGATGCCAAGATAGCAGATGGGATATTCTTAGGATACTCATCTATATCAAAGGCATATAGAGTTTTTAATAAGACAACCTTGTGTGTAGAAAAACACCCCATGTGGTATTTGATGAATCTTCTCGAGTTTGATAAGACAGGGACATCACAAAGATATCGGATGATCCGAATCGAGATGACTATCAAAAGATCAACCATAAAATTCTACAATCAAGAATCGATTCAAATGAAGAGGAAGAATCAGACAAAGGAAAGGAACACGAAAGAACTTCCTCAACGGTGATGTACCAACCGACAGATTGACGAACAACACATCACCGATCGGATGACCAACTACACATCGGTGATCAGTAGAGTTGTCGAAGGTAACATAGAATCATCTGAAATAAATAATTCGGACAAGACACCATATCTTGTAAAAGATAAAGGTAAGAAAGTAATGTCATATCACCCGGTGAGCAGATAATTGGAGATTTAGACTCTGGTGTCAGGGCGAGGACCCAACTAAATCAAGATTGTATGTTCGATTGCTATGTGTCATTACTTGAACCTAAATCAATTACAGAAGTTCTAAGCCGATTCCAACCGGATTAATGCCATGCAAGAAGAACTAAATCAGATTTCAAAGACAAGATATGTGGGAGCTTGTTGAAAGGCCTCATCATCAAAAAGTCATTGGAACTAAATGAGTCTTTAAAAACAAAAGGGATGAAAACAATATTGTGGTTAGAAATAAGGCCGGACTAGTTGCTCAAGGTTATTCACAATCGAGGGTATTGATTATGATGAAACCTTTGTACCAGTAGCTCGTCTGGAAGCCATAAGATTGTTTTTAGCCTATCTTTGCTTTTAAAAGATTCATAGTTTTTCAAATGGAAGTTAAGTCGGCATTCTTAAATGGAATCTTAGTGAGGAAGTTTATGTAGAGCAGCCTCTCTGGTTTTGTCAAAGGAGACAAGGTTTATAAATTAAGGAAAGCTCTATATGGACTTAAACAAGCACCAAGAGCTTGGTATGACACCTTGTCCGATTATTTAATTGAGAATGGTTTTGTTAAAGGTAGAATAGATAGAACTCTCTTTAGAAAAGAGTTCGGTTGTGATCTTTTGTTAGTACAAATTTATGTTGATGATATAATATTTGGATCAACTAACATATCTTTGTGTGAAGAATTTAGTTCTCTTATGAAAAGCAGATTTGAAATGTCCATGATGGGAGAAACGACTTATTTTCTTGGACTTCAAGTCAAGCATAAAGAAGGGAATATTCATCAACCAAGCCAAATATACAAAAGATCTTATTGAAAAATATGGAATAGGTACCCGAGAAGCTAAGATACCTATGATGACAAATTTTTCAATGGATCCAGACGAGAAGGGAGAAGACACCGATCAAACCGAGTATCGAGGTCTTATTGGTTCTTTATTATATTTAATCGCTAGTAGACCTGATATTTCATTTGCAGGTTGGAGTTTGTGCTCGATTTCAAGCTAATCCTAAGAAAAGCCATCTTGAAGCAAGAAAGAAAATCCTCAAGTATTTGAAAGGAACAAGAAATGTTGGATTGTGGTATCCAAATGATGACAACTTTGAGTCTCTGGATACTCGATTCGGATTTTGGTGGGTGTAAGATAAATAGAAAATCTACATCCGGTACTTGCCAATTTCTTGGAAGTAAGTGATTTCATGGTTGTCTAAGAAACAAACCTCCGTAGCTACTTCCACAATCGAAGTTGAGTATATGGCGGTGGAAGTTGTTGTTCTCACCGATCCGGATAAGTCAACACTAAGGGACTATAATATTATCACCAAAGATGTACCTATCTTTTTGTGATAGTAATAGTGTCATAGCTATTACTCGTAACTCACTCCTTCATACAAGATGCAAGCATGTAGATATCGACACCACTTCATCCGAGACCATGTAGAAAAGGAGATATCGAGACTCGAAAAGATCTTGACCGATTTTCAAATAGCAGACATCTTGACAAAACCATTGGCAGAGACAAGGTTTAAAGAACTATCTGTAGAACTAGGATTATTAGATACTTCTTTAGTAAATCTCTAATTACGTATTCTTATTTCTTGTCTCTCTCAATTTAGTTTTATTATGTCTAGAAAGAATTATCGACTAGATCCGAGTCAAAGGACAATCGGTAGTGATATCATTGATTTCCTTCTTAGGAATCAAGAATCAAGGATTAGTCATATTGACCTTATCGACATGATAATTGCTTATCGACATATGGTAAATCAGACAAGGGCACAATAGTCAACTGATTTTCTCAAAAGCAGATGACTATCTCGCACCCTATCTCGATCTACCTCAAGCTACTAATGGTTTTCTTTGAGTCTATATCTTTGCAGGAATAGGTCACGCATCATACTGTTTCACCTCATCTGTTCTCAAATCTTTTATTCAGACACTTTTGTCTTCTAAAATAAAACTCCATTTTTTTCTTCTTATAAAATCTTTTTGGAATGATTGATTGGAAATCCTATCTTTAGAAAATTAAGTCTCGAGTCTGTTTATTTAAAATTGTCTTTAAGATTGCTAAAAAGTTGAACTTAAGCTTTGTTTTTAAAATCGAGACAGTTACTTTATCGATGACTTTTTCAACTCATCTATTTACGAACTCATTTGATTTGCAAACCCTTAGTCGAAGTAAGGTAACCCTAGGCCGACGTCAGGTATACTTACTTCCCCGCATAAAGTAACCTACATCTCACAAATCAACAGTCTATAAAGTAACTATTTACGCATTCCAAAGGCGATTAACATCCACGCGCTGAATCCTAATCGCTTATCTTAATTTTTAACTGTTGATTTATGCGCAAGAAAAACTTTTTGAATAAATGGCTCAGATTAATTCAAATTTTCTAAAATGGCGGTTTCTCTTTCCAATCTTCCCCTATAAATACATCGTCTTCCTTAAACAAACTTTTTCACTTTCGAAATCCTTATAAACTCTCTGCAAAATTTTCAAAACTCGTATTTGATCATTTCATGAGCACTTCTCGAAATAAATAGGAGTGACTTCAACCATGGTGGATGTTCACAACGAAACGTATAATAAGAAGATCAAATCGGAGATGTACGTTGACTTCAAACGACTTCCGATGGTGAATCAAGGGAGATTTTGGAGTTATTGGAGAGGGCTGGATTGAGGACATTCTGTTCCAAGAAATCCCCTCCAATAAAACACTGGATATGCGGGGAATCGAGTTCTACGTCAATGGGACGTTCGAAAATGGAGTCTTTAAAACCAGAGTATATGGAGAGGTTATAATCAAGTACTCTGGAGGTGGCTAGGATTTTGATACAAGTAGTGAAGGAGTGAACCCTCACCTACAAGTCTCGATGAATGGGTAGAATCATTCGAGATGATTGCAGGAATTCCATGAGGGACCGGCGATCGGAGGCTGAAGAAGAAGATGCTCCGACGGAGGTATCGACTTCCGATGACCATCGTAACAAAGGTCATCTGGGAGAACAAAGTTCTCATGATGGGCTGACAGACCCAGACTATGTGTCATGAGGACGATACTAGATGGGGTCCAAGCTAATTGGGCCGGGATGCTCTTGGAGAAGCTAGAGACAGAAAGAAAAAGGTTGGAGGTAGTTGGAGGAAAGTGGCGGGCAGGTCGATCACCACCTATTCAATAAGGTGACGGTGATCATGGAGGACTCGTTGTCACCGAGATCAATCGGTCGATGGAGTCGAGACCCTATACAAAACAAAAGGGGATCCGACGAAGGATGAATCTCTTGGGGCTCCACTGATTCGAGACGAAGGTGGAGCCGAGGTAGGAGCTCGTGCACCACCTGGAAGAAGCCGAGGAGGAGGAAGAAGAGGAGAGAGAGGAAGAGCCGCCGACGGTGAGCTCACCGAGGCTACCCGGCCCGATGAAGTCGAAGGAGAAGGCACCAAGGAGGAGGAGGTTAGTTAAGACCTCCGAGTGGGTGGGACATCCGCCGAATGACCCAAGTCTTCTACCCGAAGAAGTAACCACGCCGCAGACGGCAGCATGTGATTCAATCGAGAGGAGGTCCAGGACATAAGCTCGAGAGAGGACCCTCCCCCACCCACAAACAGGTACAATTTTCCCCTCCCCTCTCCACCCCACTCGCGATGAAGAGGTGTCCCAGCCGGCACCTCGAGCCTCTAAAATAGCCTACTTCCGAAATAGTCCAAATCCCAACCTCATCTACCCTCCCCCAAACCCAAACTTCATCCCCCACCATCTCCATCTCGATGCCGTCCTTCCTAACAGGACCCGATTCGCCCCAACTCCCATATCCATCTCCCCACCAAATTTTTACCCATATCCTCCCAAACCCAACCCATATTACCCCAAATAACCCCATCTCCCCCACCCACTACTTCACATATTCCACCCCCACCATCTTCCTCCACTGTAAATCCCCCTCCCCCATCGACGCCCCCACTTCATCTCTCCCATCCGACCCCATCCACTGGATACCTCCAATATCTTTGGGGATATCCACATGAGCTCCCCAGTCCCAACCTCTCCCACCACATCTTCCTCATCCGAATCGAGGAGGAGGCTACCCAATTCTTGCCATTTCATCACCTTTGAAGATATGCACAAGAAGATAATATCTCAAGTTCAAAGGATGATGGAAAAGAAGACAAGGAAGGTGATACGAGCAAATACCGATACGATGCTCGCCAACATGCAGATTCTGAGGTCAACATGTCAAGGAACCTATCAGCTAATCTCAAGCTGTTGGATCTCGGCTAAGTGACCCGGAAGAGGAGGTTAAGGCAGAAGCCGAAGATGGCGGTGACAACGAAATCTGGTCAACACTCTCACGTCCGATCGTAATGACTTGTGGTCCGTTGCTCGGCTCACGGAAAGACGACTCCAGACCCTCCAAAATGAAGTTAAAAAGGGGGAAGGAGCCGAAGGAAGGATGGACACCCTCACACTGGAGTCTTGTCACTCACGAGACAAGGTGGACTCTAAGGCAGACACTGAGTTGGAGGCAGCCAAGGCGAATTGAAAGTTAAATCGATGAGCCGGCCTTGCAACCGAGGGTGACCCAAATAGAGGAGGCCATCCGAGAGGATGAGGAGAAGAGGAGGAAGGAGGAGGAAGAGAAGTCGAAGCTCTGCTGGCCAAGATGAAAGAAGCGTAAAACCCGAGGCTAAGGGCAAGGGTAAAGGCAAAGCAAACAGAGAAGTCTTCATCACCGTGGCGGTGATCACCCTGCAGTCGAGCGCAAAGAAAGGAGCCTCGACTTCTCAAACCTATCAGCTAAGCAGATCGAAGAATCCATGCTTTGAGAAGGAAAAGTATGAGAAGCAGGAGAAGAAGAGGCTGAAGAAGGCAGGGAAAGTGAGCTGAAGTGGGACAGGATTCCCGAGTGGGTATCCAAAGCACTGATGAAGCGGACTTCCGCCTGTCCACCGCACTTCAGCCTCCAAAGATGGTCTCGTGGAAATACACGAGCGAATACAAGAAGCTAGCCTTGGATGCCGATGGATGTACTCTTGGTACATCTTGAAGGCATCGCCATCTGGAGCGGCCGATGAGGACATGGCTGGCACGAGTGGATGGAAAAGGAGGATGCCGATCTGTATGGGAAGCCGCTTGATGAGGCGCACAATGTGTTCAATCTGCGACTTAGTTGCACCCAGCCTATGAGCAAGTTACCCCCAAGCCGAAAGAAGACGGCTCTCCCGATCCGGAATGGGTCAAGACGCGGTCATAGCCAAAGCGAACGGGAAATCGAGCTCACAGATGAAGAAGAGCTTAAACAATAAGAGCAAGGATTTTCAACCGGCTGAACATTCCGAGAGGCTAGCCGATGGGGAATACGATAGAACAGGATTTTCTTTCCTTATCTTTTATTTTCTATCAGTTCTTCTATTTGTAAATTTGTAAATTTGTGAATGAATATATTTGGACTTATGTGAATTACGTGTATCGGTTTCTTAAAGTTTTTTTGTTTTAAGAAAATCTTAAAATTTTTCTAAGTATAAATCATCTCGAGAATTTTATATCTCAGATTTAAAACTTTTTCTAAAAATTTATCTAAGTCTTAAGACTCAAATTTTTTTAAAGTATTTCTAAAAGAGTCTAAAAGGACTTAATTTTTTTAAAGTATTTGAATGTGAATGAATACATTGTGAAATGATTAAGTGCTCACGATATACCTATCTGATTATTTTAACTAATTTTAGTATTAACTTCAGATTGTGAGTGTGTTTCTTCCTTATAGGTTTTAACTTCATCAAAAGGGGGAAATTGTTGAATCAAGAAGTTTTGATGAGTTAAAAAGAAGCGGCTCGATTGATCGACGACAAGACCAGGTGAGGTTAAGCTAAACAGATCAAACGAGGTCTAGAACCAATCTAGTCACCTGAGATCTAGTCATCTCAGGAGACAAACATGAAGAGCTCGGACGAGGTCAAGATAAGCCGAGTAGAATAAGAAAGGCGAATCTTCACCAAGTCACCGCGAGAAGAGGAGAGCAAGGACAGTGAGGACCGGCAGCTTTTCAAGTTTAATTTTGGTAAAGCGGTTTTCAGTTTGTTAGAACTAACTAACAAACTAAGCTGTTTTTCAGGACTTATAAATAGGTCTAGGCACTTCATTTTTAAATATACATAGAACACTTTCTCGAACACAATATACACAGATTTCACAAGTCATTTTCAAAAATCACAAGTTTTCAAATCACAAGATTTCTTCATAGAATTTTTCAAGTGTTTATAGAACACTTCACTTCACATCTTCAAAACCACATCTTATTCTTAGAGTTAGATTTCGAAAGTTGATTAGAATTTTTTTAAGAGTTGAAGACCAAGTTGTAATTTGTAAAGATTATACAAGTAAGTAAGTAAGCGGCTAGTGAAGACCCTTCTTCAAAGTTTGGAGAAGGAGAGTGGATGTAGGATTGTTATAATCCGAACCACTATAAATCTGTTGTTATTTACCGCTTTCTTCTAATTTCGTTCAAGTTACAATTTGTTAATTCGAGAATTAAATTTGAGAATCTTATCTAAAATTTGAATATCATCATTGCTTTTGATCTTGTTAAAAGTTGAGTTTAAAAATTGTTTTTCGTTGTGCTTAATCGATCTTTGAATTGACTTTGAAAAGATTTAAAAATTTACAAAATCTATTCAAACCCCCCTTTCTAGATTTTGTTCTAGAAGGTTATCTCAAGGTTTATAATCAACTCAACATTCAGGGACCAATAATATGTCTTAGTGATACCATCGAGTGAGGGGGAACTAGTCCAGAAAAAAATATTTTTGTGTAAATCATATTGTTTTAGTCGATTTGACACCGAGTGTGCAATAGTGGACATAGAAAGATTACATACACCTTCGAACCACTTTATATATGTGTTCATTGCTTTACATTTCATAAAAATCATTAGGGTTGACAAGCATCAACTGCTTAATCTTCAAAAATATCAAGTTTTTCATAAAGTTTTTGTATTTCATTCGTTGTAAAAACCTTCTTAGAATACTTCTATAAGTATCTACGAAAGGTTTCTCTCTGAATATGCTAACAAAATCCTAGAGATAATATCTCAATAGATCACGAATTATAGTACCCTAGTACATTTTTCATAATTACAAATTTTAATAAGTTATTTTATAAATTAAAATTTTATGTTGCACTAACTTTATGTTTTTAGTGTATTCAAAGAAATAATATTTTCAGGAATTTGAGTACGTGCTTTCTCGATTTTAGCAAGTACACTTGAACGTAGTTTAGCCATCAACGTAGGTGCTATCGTGTTCAAAGCCTTCAAAATCTTGTGAAAATTTTCATTTGCAGCAAATTGTGATCGGCCAAATGTGTTATGAATTACACAATATCGAGTATTACGACCAAAGCAAGCATTTCTTCAACACAAATATATTGTGTATCCTCTAGAGGTGTTTTTCTCTAAGAATTGCACATAACTTTCAAACACATCTGGTTACATCTTATAAACTTGTCGAAATATTATAGGATTATTATTTAATGCTCGGTGTATAGTAATTTTTCATGTTAGTAATTTTTCTTCGATTTAATGGACGCTCAATTTATTCATTACATATCATAACTAGAAACTAATCCAACACATGCATTAATGCATAAATTGTCATTACACATGCATACATGGCTTCATAAAATTCTTCATCATATTTCTCTTTGTCATCAATTTCTTCTTCATCTATGTCACTACCTTCATACATACTCGAATGTGACATTATACCTATATAATAAAATATAACTGAAAATAATAATAGAATAAAAAAATTAAAACATGCTAAAATATTTCAATCAATTACACCAAAATAACACCAAAACAATATAGTTTGACAAAACCAACATGTGTTCATACACAACCAAATTGTACAAAAATACATCAAGTAAGTGAAACCAAAATAACAACAAAATAATATTGTTCATCCTAGCTTATACTTTATCCAATATGAGTGCTCTTCTATTGACATGTTCAAGAAAAGATCTTTTTGCATTAGTATCAAGAAAATCAACCGTCGTGTAGCGAGTTTAGTTATCCAAATTTGGGATATCTTTTATAGCTCATCAAATATTTTCCTTTCTTTGTCTCTTTCTCTTTTCTCCATCAAGTTCTACATTTTTTCAAAATTGACAATTATAATATCAAAGCCAACAAATATATTTTCTAGAAATTTATTATTGTTCCCACCAGTTAGGATTAATTTGGTTTTTAGTGGGAACCTTTGAGCCTAAAGGGGTTGAGGTGGAGAAATGCTTGGAAGAGGTGATAAAGGCTTATAAGGTAGTTCATAGTGATTTGGTGCTTTGAATACATCACTATTAGGATCATATGAAAAGTTTTCCATCCTAAAATCAATATTTTCTTCCCCAAAAGTTGTAGCATCGTATCATCGTGGTCTACCGATATGGATTTGTACCTACTAGCAGTTCCACCCCCAAAACAATCTTCAAATCCTCATAATCAACCATACTTTTTCCTCAAAGAATTTTGTGACTTGGGTGAGACTAGCAAAAAAATAATAATAATAATGATTCCATCACTAATATATTAAAAATAGTATAATGCACTAAACTTGTAAACTATTAATATATTGAAAAGATTACGAAGTAATCTCACCTTTAAGTATTCTTTCCATATTTCATCACTAGCGGTGAATGTCTTTGAAAATGAGTCCTACCCAAAGCCAGAATTGTTGCGCATAAGTGATGATATATTGTTATATTGTTTATTAAACCACTTCATTCAAGTCAAGTAATGATTATACTTTTAGGGAACTTAATTTTAGCATTGAGACGAGGAAGGATGACTCTCTCTACATTTAGTTTGTTAATTGACCCATTAGCATCACGCACCACTTTTTATAGCATCCACTATCAGTTGTAACAATTCATCTAAACCTTCTTAGTCCAAGATTCATGGTTTTCTTTCTCTTTTCCCTTTCCTTTATATTTCCTTGTGAATCTCTCATTTGAATTACTAAAAAAAAGGTAATGGGGGTGTAAGCGAGCAAATTTTAATGTCAATCAAGAAATGACACGTGAAAATTATGTGTTAAATATCAATCAAATTTATTATTTATCAGGAATTTAAATACATTTAATTTATAATATAATAAATAAATAATAATTTAATTGATCCACAAATATATTACGCCAAATTCAAGTATTGAGGTCTAACAAATTAATTTTGGCCGCCAAAGCCCATTAAATAAAGGCAAAGTCTACTATGAACAAGGGTTCATGGTGAAACTTGATCCATTTACTAAAGAGTATTAGTTGTCATGTGAAGAATATTACATATATTACTAAAGGGTATCGACGTGATAATCGAAGAGTATGCATTAGATTACTAAGGGATATCACCATGATAAGCTGAAGGGTGTTACTTATATTATCGAAAGGTATCGGTCGTGATAACTGTAGGGTATAAGTTGTATGACTTATATTACAACAAAAGACAACATTACAAAAAATATTAGTCATGATAATCAAGGGTATTCCCTACATTACTAAAGGGTATTAGTCAGATAGTGAAAGGTAAAGCGAATTTATTTTTTCAATGTGGATCAAGTTTCACGGTGAAACTTGGTTCACGAGACATACTCTTAAATAAAATCAGGTCTCTAAAGCTTGATAAATCAAATTGGGCCTCTAAAGTTCAATAAATTATATTAGGCCTCTAAAGCCTAATAAATCATGGACCTCTAAAGTCCAATAAATTAAATCAGACCTCTAAAACCTAATAAATCAAATTGGACCTCTAATAAATCAAATCGAGCCTCTAAAACTTGATAATCAAATTAGGCCTCTTTTTAAGTCCAATAAATTAATTCGGTCTTTAAAGTCGATAAATCAAATTGGACCTCTAAAGTCCAATAAATCAAATCGGACCTTTGAAGTTTGATAAATCAAATTGGACCTAAAAATTCAATAAATCAAATCGGGCCTCTAAAGCTTGATAAATCGAATTGGGCCTCTAAAGTCCAATAAATGATATTAGGTCTTTAAAGTCCAATAAATCTTATCGGGTTTCTAAAGCCCAAAGAAATCAAATCAAGAAAGTCCATCAAATCTGTCTTGACAAATGTGAATCTTTCATGATTATCATAAATCTACAGATAACTACGAATCATCTCCACCCATCGATCGTGCCCGTCAAACCTAGGGATTTCTCCATCTATAAATATAATGTCATTCCAAATTTATTCGTAACACACAAAAATCATTGAACACACTTGATTTTGAGTTCTAGTGATCAAGTCCGGTGATTCAAAGAGTTCTTCCATGAGTTCTTCAGGTTTTTCATCAAGAATGGTGTTTAATCTAAGATCAAGGTGCTAAACCCCTCCGATCGGCATTCCTCCTACTGAATTCTTCAAATTCTTCATCATGAATAGCAATTGATCCGAGATCAAGGTGTTAAATCACTCCAATCAACGCTTTTCTCCTCCGAAGTTCATCAAAAGCTCATCAACAACAACTTTGATCCAACAAACCTCGTTAATGGTTTCCGATAAATCCGTAAATCACATCAAGAACAGCTTAGCAAGCCTAACTAAAGCTATTGAAGAACTTTCAAAGCATTCTCAAGAACAAGATGCTTAGACATTAAGCTCATGAGCAATGTTGATAGCGGCAAGGCGAGTCATGCTAAAGGAAAGCAAGTGAAAAAACATGATATGACTGAAAAATTTGGTGGACAACAACCAATGGAGGAAGATCTAATCATGAAAGGACTACACATTCCTTACGATGGTTTAATTCTCGCCGATCGTATAAGGAGATAGTACTTCGTACAATCAAGGACAAATTGGAGGAAACTCAAAGTCATCTTTCACCTACATCAAGCGCTACACAAAGATAATTGACAATCTAAAGATGTTGATAGACTATCAACCTCCCAAGCGGCAAGGGTAAGAGACTTGTAATGATGGTGGTACTTACGGGATCACCTAGTGAAGCAATTCATGTACTTGCTAAAGGGAAATGCACATGGAACAAGAGTTCCTTAACGATTCTACAACACTCAAAGAATGGTTAGTATGATTGAGTTGACAAATACTCGCTAATGGAAGGATAAGTCGGTGATCGATTATATAAATGGAGAAATTTGAGTCTAAGTTGCAAAGATAGATTGTGCGAAGCTTCAAAAATTGAGATGTGCATTCAAAGAATATAGTGGGGTCTCCAAGTACATTCTCCAAGCAATTCACCAAGGTCATTCGAAGAGTTGGCTACCAAAGCTCATGATATGGAGTTAAATATGTGTGCAAGTGGGGTTGAGGACCACCGGTTCAAGAGTTCAGTAGACTCAAGGATGAACAAGAAGTCAATAAAGGGGGCAAACTCTTTGTCAAAGCTACGAACAAAGAATCTATGGCGGTAATTGCTACAACCTGTTAAGTTCCACAAAATTAAAATCAACACGGGGTGATGAAGGGGAAAATGCCATACAAGACAATAGGGCAAAGAAGAAGAACTCGAGGGAGATGCAATGAAAGCAATACCCTTTCCTCGATTCGGATGTTCTGGCATATTCAATGACTTCATCAAGACAAAACTCATCAAACTTCCAAAAATGGAACGACTAGAAGAAGTTGGGCAACCGATGACCCTAGATACTGTAAGTATCACCGATCGGTAGGGCATCTAATTCAAGACTATTTTATACTTAAGGAGAAAACCATGCGGCTAGCCGAGCAAGAGAGGGTTGTGCTAGAAGAAACAACTGCAAATTTTCTCACAATTAAGAACGATGATGTCTCATGCTACATGGTTAATGGATAAAACAACAAAACATATCAGTTTGGCCATGACTGACGATAAGAATGATGATAGTTCGGTAGTTGTAACCTTCTGAGATGAGGACTTGCTACTTGAAGCTATTGAAGGACTTTCAAAGCATGCTCACGAACAAGATGCCCAGATCGTTATGCTTATGAGCAATGTCGACAGCTGCTAGGCGAGTCATGCTATAGGAAGGCAAGTGGAAGAGTATGATATGGCTGAAACATCTCGTGGACAACAACCAATGGAGTAAGATCCAATCATGAAAGAACTACACATTCCTTCGATGGTTTAATTCTCGTTGATTAGATAAGGAGATAATACTTGGTAATATCAAGGACAAATTGGAGGAAAACTCAAAGTCATCCTTCACCTACCCAAGCCATACACAAAGAGATTCGACAATCAAGATGCCGATAAACTATCAACCTCCCAAGTTCTAGCAATTTGGTGGCAAGGGTAACCCAAAACAACATGTCGCTCATTTGGTAGAGACTTGCAATGATACCGGTACTTACGGAGATCACCTAGTGAAGCAATTCATGCACTCGTTAAAGGAAAACGCATAGAAAATGAAACTGATAGTTATAGAGAGAATAGAAAAATATAATAAAAAAACCTTACTTGAAAAATTGCACAAAGAAGAAAGCACTAGAATAATATAACAAAAACCTTACGAAAAATTGCACAAAGAAGAAAGCACTTCAAAAGTCCTCTAAAATCGATGGGTTTGTATGAGATTGTTGGTGTTTATAGATACCACTAAAAAGTCCATCAAAATTCATCTAACACAACAAACCATTAAAATTTCTATATTTTTTTATATCAATGGATTATTTTTAAGTAGTAAAAATTCTCTAATGAATGCTAATGATTTTAAGACTCTTCAAAAATCTTGAAAATTACGATTAAATATAAGTGGATTGTTTTTAAGAGACATAAAATTCGATTGAATACCATCCGATTTTTTTAAAAAAAAGACTTTTAAAATCATATAAAACCAATACACCGCCTTATATTTTAACGGATTAGGCTAATCCTAACCCTAAGGACTCGTTTGGTAGGTCTAAGATGTTATCGACCTAGATTGTTATTAATTTTATCAGCCCATTACGAAAGTTTTATCTTGAACATGCCTTTTGGTACACACACACTTGAACGTGAGATATGTGAACAACAACCATATCCAAATTTTTACATTTTTACCCTTTATTAATAGTGTTATACCCAAATTAACCTCGCCCTCAATACCCCACCTCGTCTCCAATTATCATCTTCCAATTTTCGTCTGGAAACAACGAACACGTATCTACTCCAATTATTTCAAATTCGTCTAATATTGAGGGTTTCTAAGATGGGGAAGATTTGATAATCTAATCCAATCCAATAAAGAAATAAGGATGATCATAAAGATGGTTAATAAGGGACAAAGCATTGCTTATGGATTTACTGGACTTGAGATACACAACTTTTGATCTTTTTCTTCACCGGCGGATTCATTTTTCGCTCCAAAACTCGTCAACGCAAGTCTCGGTGTCGGTGATGGCGGCGCTGGAGTAGGTCTAGGCATTGGCCCATTGAAACTCCCGATCGGCATCCCTCGATGGCCCATGGCATTCACCGTCTGCCAGCTCATAAACCGCGTCTTTCATGTCGCCAATGCACTCCTTGATCGCGCCGCTGCTTCGTCACGGTGGTGGAGCACTTTCCCGCCGCATAAATCGACGAATAATGAACAAATACATTGATGAATGAACAAAAACACGATCTTCACTTGTGTATTCGGAATGGTGTGACGGTTTGGAGTCGACTTTGTTTGCAAACGGCTAAAGGCGACGAGATAAGAAAACCTTCTGCAACGAAGTTGTGTTTCAATAATTCACGATAGTATGACTACTTGGGGTTTATATAAATGAGGGGTATTTTAGTCACTACGCGTATAATATATGAAATACTATGCAGACGAGATGGGAAATCTCCCATTTTGGGCAAATATCTTATCTATCCGAAAATAATAATTAAGAGCGGGCCCACTATATATCTTGGGCCTTTAGCACTGCTACCAAAATAGTTTAAATATTAGATAAAATCTTAATCTTGGGCTTAATCGATCTAGCAAAGGAGGCCTAAATCTTTTTCAGTTAAACGTTAATGTTTTAACATCCCGACTAAGGCCCAAAGTTATATGCACTCACTTTTTTATTGAGAACACTCATGTGATGAAAACATCCACCAATTATTGAGTACACCCCCATTAACTACCTAAAATACCCTTTATTATTTAATTTCTGAAAAATTGTAAACCGTTCAAATAATTTTTATGAAAATATGTCCTTTTCGGAAATTATTTTCGAAAATTAGGCTATTTTTCGTAAAAAAATAAAATTGAAATTTGGTCACATGTTCATAAAATCAGACTCGAAAAATTTATAAAACTTAAACACTAAAAAAATATTTATCGTCGTATTTACGTTCATTAGCATCGAAAACAACTCAACAACAACAAAATTATCTCTTTTGATTAGTGTTTGATCACCCTAGCAACAAACGAGAGTTGAGTTAATGTGATTAGGGATTAATCGAGTTATAATTGTGTACGATTGTATGAATTAAATGCTTTGTAATTGAGAGATTCATTGCATTAAGAATACTCACATTTAGGCATTGTGTGATTAATGGAGACATTATTGCATGATGTCCATACTTTCTATCTTGATTGAATGGTGATTTGATGCAATTATAATTGTGATCATTGATTCCTTGGTGGAGATTATCCATAGTACCTATTCCCCCACTCATACCTAGTTGGAAGTTTGCTTAGCTTGTTAATTGTTCTAGTTTAATTCCTAGTTTAATTATTTGTTTAATTGTCTTTGGTATTTCATTGTTGGTAGATTGATAGAACTCATCCGAGCTTGCATCAATAGTCGTTGAAAACTCATGTCCTAGGGCCTCATTGCATATTTTATCCCTTGGGTTCGATAAACTTGATTTCTTAATAACTCTTACTGTGGGGATATATATTTATATAGTTTTGATGATGTGTTTAAAACCTTAGTGTAGTAGGACCAGCTGAACTCGTTAGTCACCGATGATCTAGTTCAAGATAGATAGTCTTTTGTTAAGGGGGAAACCTTTCTAGACTAGACAAGAAGACTTGAAGACCAGCTGAGATAGAAGACTTTGTGCCAAGAAGATAGAAGGCCTAAAGTAGAAGAGTTCGTCTAGAAGACTTGGCACGGAGTAGAAGGGTTCGTCTAGAAGACTTGGCACAGGAGTAGAAGGGTTCATCTAGAAGACTGATTGGAGTGTATAGGGCAAGAACTTTTAAGACCAATCGCAAAATATCGAACCCAATGGAGAAAGTATGCAAACGAAACTTAAGAATAAGAGTTCTAGATGGCTAAAGTTGCAACAAGGCTTAGGACTAAAATCTCTATAAAAATGCAAGAAATTAAATGGCAAGATTATGCAATCAATATATCAAACACCTAGAATGCAATAACAAATATACTAAAATCAATGGGGATTTGGGTGCAAGGGATAATCTTCATCAAGGAATCCATGATTAACAAGCTATGATTGTATCAAAATGCAAATCAATCAAATTAGAAAGCATAAACCATCATGAAATTAATCACTCCATTAATATCACAATGCCTAATGTGAGTATCCTTAGTTCTTCCCATCTCTCAATGTAGAAGTCCCCAATTCATACAATCATGCAAAATTGAATCCCGATTAACACCTAATCACGTTAGCTCAACACTCGCCTATTGCTAGGGTGATCAACCATTAATCAAAAGAAACAAATTTTCTTGAAGCAAAATTAAGAATCACAATTAGGAAGCAAACTAATTCAATTGATCACAATTATCAACAATCATAGCATGAGGCAATCACTTCATCCCTAATTTCAATTATCCCAAGCACAAAGCTATTAGCCCATGGTGTTACAAGCAAAAGCCATGGGTAAACAATCTAAGAAAGCAATTAACAATCTAATCAACACAAGCAATGAATTAAAGAGAGCAAAGGGTAAGAACATCACCAATTGAGCTTCAATATACAAAAATAGGAATGATTAGTCTTCTACAATGCTTGAATTCAACTTATCTTCTCCCAAATCACAGCTTGAATCTTCAATTACAATGAATCAAAATGCTAATCTAATTGACTCGAAGTAGAATCTAATCTAATTCTAACAATCTATAGCAATTACAATGAAAATCAAGCTACAAAGTGAAAAATTCGCCTATGGAACCTCCCCGAAACTGCTCTAAACTGTTAGAATCAAGTTCTTCTCTGTTTTGGCTTCAATGGGCTTTAAAACTACAAATTTCGGTTTTGGCACTCCTCGACTCGAGCTTCGTGCCCTCGAGTCAAGGCCTAAGAGTCGCATCCACGCTTCTTTAATTTTTCACTGCCTCGAGTCGAGGCTCACCTCGACTCGAGGATCTTGCCATTTCTCCATCCCTCGACTCGAGGTTCCTCCCTCGAGTCGAGACCGCTGCATTTTTAAATTCCTTTCCCTCCACCTATCCCTCGAGTCGAGGTCCTTGCTCCTCGACTTGTGCTCGAGACCAGGGAAATTTTCTCGAGATTGGCTTTGGGCCCGACCCCCGCTTTAGTCCGGTATGTTCATCTCTTCATTCTAAGAATAATGGTACTCTCGGTTTGGCAAAATTCCACCGATTTACTCGCAAAACGGACGAAAAACATCAAAAACTCACAAAGTAATACTTTTAAGGCAAAAGAGTGATATTTTTCACATTTATGCACAAAAATCACACTTTAGCTCACTTTTGCACTAAAATAGGCCCTAAAAACATATATCAGGTTCACTCCAATCAAAGACTTGGCCAAAGCAGACTTGAGGTAGAAGACTCCGATGACAAGAAGACTTGACGTCGAAGGTTGAATTATGGAAAGTCGATCAGCAAAGTTGTGACAAGTCGAGATCAAGAGTTGACCGATATCTCGATTCCAAGATTCAAGGAAGACATGATTGGCAATCAATGATTAAATCAAGATTTAATCATAAAGATTAGATTGCAATCAAGGAAGATATGGAAGACCAATCAAATACCAATCAAGGGAATCAATCGGTATTAAATCAATCAAGACATGATTGATGGGAATCAATCAAGTCAATCAAGCAAGTCAATCAATTGATGAGAATCAATCAAGACAATCAAGCAAGTCAACAATTGATACTTTCCAAACTATAGAGAATCTGATTGCTAGCTTTTCCAACAGCTAGTTTTTCAATCTCTATGAATATTGGTGATCACTACAAGCTCGCGCATGGAACACACGCATATTCAAAAGAGACATAAAAATACGACGAGCTAACGAACAAGAACGGTCACCATTCCAAGAGCTTTAAACGCATTAACACAAACTTAGAGAAATAATTCATTGCTATCTTAGAGCAACTAATCGATTAGGATTATTTCTTATTTGGAATTGTAAAATCACCTTTCTTTATCTCCGTACGAGAAAAGGTTGATTATTTGAGATCTAAGAGTTAACACTCGAAGATCACATCTTTGTAACAAGGGCAGGAACTTGTAAAACCTCCTATGGTCAAATCCTCAAGGAGAACGAGGACAAAAGAAGCTTTCGTTAGTAAGGCCCCTGTGGAGTCGGGGAGAGTGGACGTAGGATCGTTATATCCGAACCACTATAAAAATCTCTATGTCTTTACAAGCTTTACTGCATTCATACTTATAACTGCTCATTCATCATTGTTTTAATAAACTTGCACTAAACTTGCTAAGTATTCATCACCAAGGTTTTCATCAAAAGGGTTTTTCAAATACACACGAGATTAGCTTCCGAACCATCGGGAGACTTCGAGTTTTCGAAGTCTCGCTGATCTCACTTAGCACACTCGAGTACCTTGCCGCAGAAGACTTCAAAGTCTTCTAACCTCACACTCAGCTCACAAAAAGTCGAAAAAATTTTGAGTGTGGTAAAGTCTATTCAACCCCCCTTCTAGACTTTACACCTCCGTTCACATCTCGCCCGGGACCAACAAGTGGTATCGGAGCGGTGGTTCAACCGACCAGCGGCTTTGGTTACCAATAGTCTTTGAGGAAAGACTGTTGTGGTCATCTAAACAGATCTTTTTGAAAAACCGTTTTCATAAAAATCATTGCATTCATTGCATAATTGTTTTTTATTGCTAACATGAGTTTTCTCAAGAGCAGTAAGTCCAAAAAGCTACCGAAGTTCTCTATAGAAGACTCAGTAACTCTTGGAAGTTTCGCATAAAAATCACCTCGAGACTTTCATGACCATATGCTTGATATTTTGGAGGATGGACCGATGAAGTTCAATTGGTATCAAGTAGAGACTACTAAAAGAGAACCAGATGCCCCACTCTCTCATAGAGAAGAAGAGAGATTGAAGAGAGATAGAAGATTTGCAGACAAGAAAGCTTTGATGGCGAGGCCAAGAAGAGTCTACATCTAGTTCATCAACCTCATCGATTTCTCTCCTCATAATGATCTATGTTTAATGACAAACACAGAAGATGTATCTTCCGACTCTTGTTCTTCTTCTTCTCGCACCTCTCTAGGAAGAGTTTGACCATAACTTTGTTGATAAGTTAATGGGTGATCTCAAAACTGCTATACACGCTTACAATTGTGTGGAAAAGAGAACACTAGATTAAAGGCTGAGATTGAACTACTTACTCAAGAATCTACTAGCAAGCCTTACGGAATACTAGCAGACTCTAATCGAGATAACTTCGGAAAGAGTAAAACACTCTTAAGCTGAAGTGTGTTGAACAAGGTCTGCTGGTAGAAAGGTTGCTTGCTAAGAATATTGAGAAGACAGATCAATTAAAGATTCTACAAGCAAAGTTCGATGAACTTTTCCATCAACATGAACGTGTAAAATCAAGTGAGGAACGCGTTTAAGTTTGAGGTTGGATCAACTGAACAAAGCTTCTCATGCGGTTCAAACAATAGTTGATTTGTCTCAAACACCTAACGTAAAGAAGGGAATTGGTTTTACCATTACCCAATCCTCACAGGTTCAAACAAGTGTGCTTAAGAAACGTACACATGTTAAGGGTAATGATTTGGTAGGAGAGGGTTCCAAACCTAAACCTGCGATAAGGGTAAAAAGGTTGCTTGACCCAAAGAAATCAGTTGATTGGGAAGAAGAGTAGTTATACTCAACAACCTAAACAACCGATGAGGTATCAAAAGAAGGGGGAATCCCAACTTAAGAAACCTCAAGAAGGTCGGAAAAGTAGACATCACCGAAACCATCTCTCGTGGAGACAGCCTCACCAAGACTACACAACCTAAGTAAACTTCAAAGCTTGCTAAACGGTCTACTAAGTCTTCTCGTGCTGTGAGATATGAATCTTTTGATGGCTCAAGTAGAACGTATCCTTATCATCAAAACCCTAGAACCATTGCACAGCAATGGCTGATCACTCCATCCAGAGGACCTCAAAAGGGTCAAGTCTTCCGGAAGGAACACAGCCAACACTCATAGACATGCATCCAAGAAGGCACCAAAAGATGAAGTTGTCTATGTTGATATGTATGGGAGAAGGATGAGATCTTCTAACCTTGATAAGAACACCTTATTCCTGTGGATCCCTAAAAGTTGTGCTAACCCTTAAGGACCCAACACCCAAAGAATGCATGAAGCACAATTAACATCAACAATTAGGAAACTATCTATCTCAATTAAACCACAATCATCAATTATTATAGCAAAAGCAATCAAATCATCCTCAATTTCAATTATCCTAAGCACAAGTGAATTAGCCCATGGCTCAAAGTGCAAAATCCATGGGTGAAAAATCAAATAGCATGATCATAATAGCAATTAACAAAACAATTAAGCAAAAGAAAACATGAGATAAGAAGAACATCACCAATATTTGGCCAATTGAATAGGAATTGAATGCTTGATCTCCATAAATGTAAATTTTTCTTCAATTGAATTACAATCTCAAATGTCTAATCTAATGGAGAAAATGCTAATCTAAACAACAATTAAATGAAAATCTAACTAGAAATGTGAATTTATGATCTAGGAAGTCGAAAAATGGCTTGAAATGCAAAAATCGCCCTAAAATGAGTGGTAACTTCCCTAAACTAACTTATGCTTTGTTTTTCGTCCAAGGGGGTTTAAAACGGTGAAAAACAATGGAAAATTTTGCATTTATTGGGTTTGAACTCGGGACCTCTGCGCAATTAAGCAAGCTCCTTGCCGCCTCGGCTAGCCACAAACTTGTTAATAAACACGCCCTTTATTGTATATATTCAGCATCTCAAGCGTGGCATGCCTTTTAAAAAATCGGGATAAAACGCCGCTTGTAGGAATCGAACCTCGGGACAACAGTGCATGGGGAAGTGCTTTGCCACCTTGGCTGGGTGCATGTTTGTTAACAAAAATGCCTTTTGTAATATCTATACAACTTGAGCGCTCCAAAAATTCAAAACTTCTTCCCTAAGCTACAATCTCGACCCGAGGTTCCCGGGCTCGACCAATGGTCGAGTCCAGGGAATTTTGTGGGCCCGACTTGATTTTCTAACCCCAATTTTTCCCCACGTTTTCATCTCTTCGCCGTATGAATCCCGGTACTCGGTTCTGTCTAATTCCTCCAAAATCCCTAAAAATAAGACGAAATACCTAGCAAAATCATTAGTTTCCACACAATAATACCTTAATTGCAAAAGAGTGATACTCTACACCTTAAAGCACAAATTCTAACACTTTTCATTACTTTTTGCAATTAATTACCTCAAAAATCATGCATCAATTCTCTTACATCATCTTTCAATTGCCACTACTTTAGCCTTGTCCACTTGATGTCCTTTTGAGGAAATATGATGCCCTGCACAATTCCTTCATTTACCATGAAGTGAAATTTCTCCCAATTCAAAACCGAGTTAGTATCCTCACATCTTTGCAAAACAATTTCAAGGTTATGTAAACAAGCATGGAAAGAATTACCAAAAATCGAGAAATCATCCATGAACACTTCCATAATATTTTCAATGAGACCATGAAATATGGACATCATGCAACGTTGGAAGGTAGTCGGGGCATTACAAAGCCCAAACGACATCCCCCTCCATGCAAAAATGCCATAAAAAGATGTAAATAATGTTTTTTCCTGGTCCTCTGGTGCAATCATTATTTGGTTGTAAATCGAGTACCCGTCCCAAGAAGCAATAGTAGAAAAAATACTTAGTTCATCAAGCATTTGATCCATGAATGGTAAAGAAAAATTATCTTTGCAAGTTGCTTTGTTCAATTTCCTATAGTCAACACATACTCTTCACCCCGTAGCCAATCTAGTAGCAACAAGCTCATCATTCTCACTCTTCACAACCGTCATTCCCCTTTCTTAGAATCCACATGCAAATGTGACACCCACTCACTATCGAAAATAGGAAAAATCATGCCTACATCTAAGAATTTTATGATTTCTTTCCTAATTACCTCTTGAATAACCAGATTCACACATCTTTGATTTTGCACAATTGGTTTTCTATCTTTTCTAACCGAATGTGGTGCATGTAAATTGATGGATTTATGCCTTTTAAATCATGAGCAGACCATCCTAAAGCACTCTTATGTTTCCTAAGCACATCCAACAAAGCACACAATTCAAGTTCACTAAGAGATGAGGAAATGATTACCGAACATTTATTACCATCTAGGCATACTTCAAGTGGTCTCGAAGCGGTTTGAGTCCTTCCTTCTTATCCTCGAGTTGGACCCCTTACACCGGCTCTCAAATGGTAGAATTGGAGCTTTTCTATCGCATAACGAATGAGCCTCTTCTTTTTCAATTGAACACCTATCATCAAAATAAGAGAAAGAATCATCAAAATCAATGTCAACATCATAAAGAAGATTATAAAAGACATTAAACTAATAAGGGTCAAGAGATTCTTCAAATTTGTCAATGACACATTCTTCCACAATATCAATGCTCTTGCACTCAAGCTCCTCCGATGGATGCTTCATTGCCTCATAGATGTCGAAAATGAGCTATTCCTTGTCCAACTTCAATGTAATCTTCCCTGAGAACATGTCCACCACCGCCCTTGCGGTTTCTAAGAACGGTCTTCTTAAGATCAATAGCACCTTGTTGTCCTCTTCCATGTCCAATACCACAAAATCAACCGGGTAGACAGACGTGTCTATCCTCACCAATACATCTTCCACAATGCCACTTGGATAAGTGTATAATTTGTCCGCAAGTTGAAGAGTCATGGATGTAGGCTTCATTTCACCAAGCTTTAGCCTATTGAAAATGGATAAGGGCATGAGATTGATACTTGACCCTAAATCACATAATGCTTTCCTTTTCTCCTTGTTACTAAACTCACATGTAAGACTGAAACTCCCAGGATCTTTCTTCTTTGGAGGTATGCTTCTTTGGAGGAGAGCACTACATTCCGTAGTCAAGCTAACCATCTCCCTCTCATCAACCTTCCTCCTCCGTGTGATCAAGTCTTTCAAAAACTTGGCATAGGTTGGCATCTTCTCAAGTGCCTCCATTAATGGAACATTGATGGTCACATTCTTGAAGATTTCCATGAATTTTGAGAACTTTTCATTAAACTTTTGTTTCATGAACCTTTGTGGTTATGGTGGTGGGACAAAAATTTTGGGAACACCCCTACCATCACATTCTACATTAGCTCCTTCAAGCTCCTTCCTCTCCTTCTCTTTTCTCAATTCTTTTGCTTTCTTCCATTTTGGGATTCGTTCTTCACTTTTCACTTCCTCATTTTCCTCCACTTGCTTCTCAATGTCTCCACTGGTTCCTCAAAATAATTCTCCACTTCCTCTTTCTTAGCTTCTTCATCTTCCTCCTTCTTCTCTTTTTCATCTTCCTCACTAGGCATAGGTGGACCTTCGTATTTCATTCCACTTCAATAGGATGGCTTTGTAATGCTCCTTTGGGTTGATTTCTGTTGTAGAAGAAAATTTTCCCTTTTAATCCACCGTCTGAAGAAGCCACTTGACCAATTTGAAATTCAAGATTCTTTATTTGATTGGCCAAAGAACCCATAAAGTCCTCAATCTTATCGAACTTTTCTTTAGCATGCCCCATGAAAGTATTCATGTTGGTCACCGAGGTTGCTAATAAGTCCTCCAAGCTAGACTTTCCCTCATTGTTAGGAGCCCTTGCACCTAGATCAAATCCCTGTAATGTGACAACGGCCTTTTGGTTAGCATACGAGAAGTTCTCATGCTTTCTAAAATTGGGGTTGTAGGGAGGGTTTTTGTAGGATAATGTTGGCCCCACAGATTGAATGAATATTAAAGAGCTTAGATCACCTTCTAGTGAAAATCTAGAAGGGGGTTGAATAGATTTTCAAATCCTTCTTCAAAGACTAGATTATCTATTCAAAGTATCAAAGCTATGCAGCGGAAACCAAATTTAAACTCAATCTTTAAAGATCAAAAGCAATGCGAATATGAATACGAAATTGAATTTGTTTTGAACGTTTGATGAATAACAAGATAAGAAAAATAAGCGATAAAGAACACTAAGAATTATAGTAGTTCGAGATCAAATAGATCCTACACCCACTCTCCTTCTTTAACTCGAAGAAGGGCCTCGACTACTTACTATCATACTCACTTAAAAAGTTACAATTACAAGTGAAGATTCTTATCTTCGATCCTATCTTTAATCGCCTATTTTTCTCGAAACTTGAAGATTACGGTGCGAAGTGTTGAAGATATACAAACAAGTGTTCTATAAATTGCTTTGAAATTTTTAATGCTCTTTTGAAAATCGTAAGTGATGTGTATATGAGAATGTTGGAATAATTGTGTTTAGAATCGTGCCTAAACTTATTTATAAGCTCGAGAAACGGTTAGTTTGTTGTAACAAACTAAAACCGTTTAACAAACTTATTCTTGAAAACCGCCTTGACTTCAACCGATCTTGGTCTAGTCGTCTGCGGTGACTTGGTGAAGACTTGCCTTTCTTATTCTACTCAACTGGTCTTGACCTCGTCTTGAGCTCTTCATTACTGTCTCCAACAGATGACTATCTCAAGCTCGTCTTCGATGACCTTCTCTTTCTTGACCTCGGTGACTATTCTAGCTTTACCTAGTCCGGTCACTAGTACTAGACTTCTTTACCTCAACTGTTCTATACAATCAGCTGGTCATCTTACTTTACATGAGTTGACTCTAATCTATCTACTTTTAACTCATCAAAACTTCTTACGATCTAACAATTTTCCCCTTTTTGATGAAGTTAAAACTGCAAGAAAGAGAAAAACTCATAGTGATGTTAGTCAAGGTTATTCAAGATAATCGGATGAGCACATTAAAGCACATAAGCATTTAGTTCATATTTATTCACATAAGAGCACTTAATTCATACTCGGAAAAATTTTAGAAAAGTTTTAAGAAAGGATTTAAGTCTTAAGACTTTATCGATGATTAGTACTTAGAAAAGTTTTTAAGTCTTAGGACTTAGAAATTTTTAGAAAATTTTAATACGAGATGGAAGTTTCCTCGGATGATTAACACTTAGAAAGATTTTTAAGTTTTCTTAGAAAGCAAGAAAGAAAGCTTAAAAAATATAAGACAAGTTGAATCGAGATAAGATCAAGTGTATTCACATAAGATCCTGATTTACAAAGATGAGTACGAGATAAGAGAAAAATAAGGAAAAGAAAATCTGTCTTATTAGACACCCCATCGATCCGTCTCGGGACCTCCAGCCAAGTAAAGACTCTTCTTCTCGAGCTTCTTGAGTTCCTCTTCATCTGTGAGTCCAGACTCGACCTCGGCTTTGGTGATGACTGTCTTCACCCGCTTTAGATCAATGGTCCCATCAGCGTTCGGCTTAGGCTTGGCGTGCTCGTAGGTTGGGGCAACTAGGTCGCAGATTGAATATGTCACTAGCCTCATCGAGCAGCCTTCCATAGAGGCCCGGGTCTTCTTTTCCATCCATTCATGCCATTGGAGATCTTCGTCTGCAGCTCAGCTTTGAGATGCCTTCAAGATGTACCAATGGTACATCCATCTGGCATCCATATTCTTCTCACGATACTCCTTCGTATATTGACCCGAGACCATCTTTGGAGGCGGATGAGCAGTGGTAGGGGCGGAAGTCTGCTTCATCAGCTGTCTTGGGAGACCCACTTCCCGATTCCCTGTCCCACTTCATCTCACCCCTTTGCCTAGCTTCTTTTGCCTTTTCTTTTCTCTTTCCACTGAACCACTCCTCTGCTTTAATCCTTCCGATCCGCTCCTCGCAGAGACCGGAGTATTCCGGTTCTCTTTTCTTCTTCTCGGCCTTGGAAGATTTAGAAATGATGATCTCGGCTGGTTCTTTCTCAGCCTTTCCCCTTTCCTTTGCCTTTGGCCTCGGATGCTTTCTCCGATTCTTTTAGTCAGCCACCAGCTTCTCCAATTTCTCTTCCTCCTCTTTCCTCCTCCTTTCCTCGTCTTCCCGGATGGCTTCTTCAATCTGAGTTACCCTCACCAAGGGCGGTAAGCCTGCCTCGCTTTCTCCTTCATCTCTGCCTTCGCCGCCTCTAGCTCAGTGTCGGCCTTAATTTATAGCTTGTCGGTGTTGGCTTTAACATCACCGTGAGGGCCTCAAGTTTTCTGCCCAGCTACTTCCCCTTTTTAACTTCATCTATTAGGGCTCGTAGCTGAGATTCCAGGAGGAACAACGCACCGGAAATCTAATTTGTCATTGGTCGGTGTATCTACCGCATTGCATTGTCCTCGCCTACCTTTGCTTTTAACGCCTTGACCTCCTCCTCCAAGCCGCTCAGACGGTTGACCAATGCAGAGCCGGTCTTGTTAGATAAGTTCCTTAAAATGTTGATCTCGGTTATCCTCATATTTGTCACATTGTCCCCATCGCTGCCATCACAATGTGCTTTGTCTTCTTGGCTACCAATCTCTCTACCTTGAGTAATCTTGTTGTAGGTTCTGGAAGGCAGATGAGATGGCAAACAGGGGGCTGTTCGAGTCTTCCTCCTTGGAGGAGTCGGATGAGAAGGGAGAAGAGGGGGTTTTAGGAGACGGGGAGCTCATCCGGATATCTCCAAAAATATTATGGGAGATATCCGGGATTTGGACTTGGGGAGTAGGTTGAGGTGGAGGTGGTTGGATATCGGATGGAGATGGTGGTGGTGGTATTTCAGAGGGTAGTGGTGGTAGAGAAAATGTTGGCTGGGATGAGGAAGGTGCAGGGCTCGGTGTCTGTGGAGGAGGAGATGAAGTGGAAGGTAAGATGGTGGAAGGGGAGAATGTGGTTATGGGTGTAGGTGTGTAGACGGGGACGATGGGTAGGGGTAGGGATACGGTGGAGACGGGGAATGTGTGGTTTGAATTTGGGGTAAGGGGGTAGATGGGGTTTCAATTTGGACTGTAGGGGAGGTAGGGCATTGCAGAGGCCCCGAGGTGCCGATCCTTGGACACCTCTTCATCGCCATGGTAAGCGAGATGAGGGGAGGGGAGGGGGAGGATTTAGAAGAAGACAGACTAGAAGTTGTACCAAAGGAAAGTACCTTTTCTACTTTTTCTGTCTTCTTTGGTGAGGGGGTTCTTTCGGAGCTTATCTCCCGGATATCCTGGGCTTGCACTACGGCTGCCGTAGCTACCTCCGGGGTTTGGACTTCTTTGGTCGGCCAGAGGGCGGTGCAGCAGACGATGCCCCTCCTTCTCCGAGGCTTTTACTAGCCTCCTCCGCTTTGGTGCCTTCTCCTTCAGCCTTCATTGGCCGTGAGACCTCACCGTGAGCTCACGGTCGGCTCCATCGGTTGTTCCTCCTTGGCCGAGGGCTCGGCTACCCTCTCCTCGGCCAGCGTCTTCACCGAATCTGCTGGCCCTCCTATCAGCTCGTTTTTGGTGAGGAACCTTTTTGCTTGGTGTAGCTCCTCACCCCATCTGTCGATTGAGGTCGTCCGCCACAGATCCTCCGAAGGATGATTATTTTATTAAAAAGGCTCGTAATGGACTTGGCAGTCCATTCTCCATTGTTGCAAATCAGCCTATCCTTCTCCGTCTTTAGCCTCGCCAACAACAAATTTCAGCCAATTAACACGCACCTCATCCAAAATCGCCCTTATGCGCTTTAACCCGGGCCTCGTTAAACCATCATGGGAGTTTTGCTCCCCAAAATACACTTAGTCAAGATTGCCATCAGCAGACGATACTTCCTCCTAAGTATATTTTTTACAACTCCTTCCTCCGATCCCCGCACGAAGATCGTGCAATCCTCTCGAATGATTCCACCCAATCTTCATCTTTGTAAGTCGGGATTGACACCTTCAGCATTGGTGTCGAAGATTACGCAACTTCCTCCCTTGTAACTGATTGGAGTGAATTGATACATGTTTTTAGGGTCTATTTTAGTGCAAAAGTGAGCTAAAGTGTTAGTTTTTGTGCCTAAATGTGAAAAGTATCACTCTTTTGCTTAAAAGTATTATTTGTGAGATTTTGATATTTTTCGTCCATTTTGCAGGTAATTCGGTGGAATTTTTCCAAACCGAGAGTACCATTAGGCTTAGAATGAAGAGACGATCATACGGGACAAAATGGGAGTCGGGCCGAAGCCCCGCGCGCGAGAAAAGTGCCACGGACTCGAGCTGCGGTCGAGGACCATGAGCCTCGAGTCGAGGGCTATGTAGAAAAGGACTAAATTGGGAAAAGGCAGCAACCTCGACTCGAGGCATGACCCTCGAGTCGAGGGAGGGGGTGGTTTTTCAGTTATTTAAAGGGAGAAGCAGAGCAATTGAGTTACACTTGATGACTTCATAATAGCGATTAGTAGCGGTTTTGGGGCGATTTCTCAGGCCCCAAGACAATTCCTTCCTTAGGTAGAGTAGATTGGTAGATTTAGGATTAGATTTCCATTGATTGTTGCTAGATTAGTAATAGATTAGCTTTATATCCTTGTAATTTCTTTCAATTCAAGCTTGTAATTCATTTGAAGATTGGTGTTGAAGACTCAAGCATTCCTCTTTTTGTTAATTGAAGATCATTTGGTGATGTTTTTTCCTCTTTTGTCTCTTTAATTCCTTAATTGTTGTGATTTGCTTAGTGTTTGATCAATTCTATCTTCTTCCCATGGGTATTGTTTGTGGTACCATGGGTTAAATCTCTTGTGCTTGGGTTAATTGAAATTGATGATGAATTGATTGATGATGCTATAATTGTTGATGATTGGAGATCAATTGAGTAGATTGCTTACTAATTGTGATTCTCATTTGTGCTTCATGCATAATTATCTCTTTAGATTAGTGTTTGATCACCCTAGCTATAGACGAGAGTTGCGCTAACGTGATCCGGGATTAATCGGGTGATAATTGTGCATGAATGTGTGGATTGGGTGCTTGTAGAATCGAGAGATTAGTTGCACTAAGGATACTCACGTTAGTTTGTTTCCTAATTGTGATTCTTAATTGTGCTTTGTGTAAAATTGTCTCTTTAGATTAATGTTTAATCACCCTAGCAATAGGCGAGAGTTGAGCTAACGTGATTAGGTGTTAATCGAGTTTCAATTTTGCATGATTGTATGAATTGGGGATTTCTACATTGAGAGATGGGAAAGACTAAGGATACTCACATTAGGCGTTGTGATTTTAATGGAGTGATTAATTTCATGATTGTTTATGCTTTCTATCTTAGTTGATTTGCAATTTGATTCAATTGTAGCTTGTTGATTGATGATTCATTGATGGATGTTAATCCTAGCACCTCTATCTCACCATTTATTGTTGTTGTTGCTATCGCATTCTAAGTGCTCGATCATTTGTTTGCTTGTTTTTGTTTGTATTTTGCAAGTGTTTTGTTGTTTTTGTTCCAAACCATTGTTGCAACTCTAGTCACTAAGAACTCGTATTTCTAGGGCCTCATGTGCATACTTTTTCCCTTGGGTTCGATATTTTGTTGATTGGTCTTAATAACACTTACCCGAAAAACTACTCCAATCATTAACCACCACATCTTCGTCATCAACCTTCAACTTGAATACTCCATTTTCATAAACTCCATTAATATAAAACTCGATCCCTCTCATATCGAGGGTCTTATTTTCTCCGACTTCTTTGAGCGAGAATGTTCTCGGCCTCGATCTTTCCAAGAGCCCCGAATCTCAAGGGATTCTACATCGGAGGTTGTGTCGAAATCGATGTACATCTTTGATTTAATCTTCTTATTGTATTCATCCTTGTTGAAGTTAACCATCGTGGATGTGAGAACGATGAATTTACGTCGGGTAATCCCTAAGTGATGGCTAGTAGATTGATAAACTCGGTGATGTTAGAATGTTATAATCCCTAAGGCTGGCTAATCCGGAGGAGTTGAGAGCAACAACTACCACCGCCATGTATTCGGCTTGATTGTGGAGGTTGCAACAAATGTCCTTTCTTAGATAACCAAGAAATTAACTTGTTGCCTAAAAATTGACAAGTTCCAGAGCTGGATTTCCTATCAATTTTGACCTCCAAAATCGAGTATGAATAACTGAAAGCTTCGAAGTTGTCATCGGATGTGTACCACAACCCAACCTGCGAGTTCCTTTAAGATATTTAAGGATTTTCTTAGCTGTCTCCGAGATGAGTTTTCTTGGGATTTGATTGAAATCTTGCACATACCCCAACCGCAAAGGCTATGTCGGCCTACTTGCGGTGAGATATAGAAGGGATCCAATCAATCCACGATACTCCGTTGCATTCGTGGGTATTCCTGCTCATCCGAATCCATAGAGAAGTTAGTTGCCATAGGTATTTTAACTTCCCTACTAGTAGTCATCCCAAATTTATCTATAAGGTCCTTAACATACTTAGTCGATGTATAAATATGCCTCTACTCGTCTGTTTAATTTGCAAGCCTAGAAAGTATGTTGATTCTCCCATCATAGACATCTCAAACTGTTTTCATGAGAACACTAAACTCTTCACACAAGGTCAGATTAGGTGAATCAAATATGATATCATCTACGTAAATTTGAACTAATAAGATGTTTCCATCTATTTCTTTTCTAAACAAAGTTCTATCTATCTTACCTTTTGAGAATCTACTTGATATCAAGAATTCAGACAGGGTATCATACCAAGCCACGGGTGCTTGCTTTAGTCCATATAGAGCCTTATAGAGTTTATAGACCTTGTTATTGATCCGAAACTCCGGGGCTATTCTACATAGACCTCTTCAAGTAACACACCATTCGGAAAGACAGACTTGACATCCATTTGAAAGACCTTAAAAGATTTAAAGGCAACAAATGCTAGAAACAACCTTATTGCTTCTAATCGACAACTAGAGCCTAGGTATCATCATAATCTATCCCCTCGGTGTGAGTAACCTGTGCTACCAATCTTGCCTTATTACGAACAATAATGTTGTTTTTATCGATTTTATTCTTAAACACCCATTTGGTGCCTATAATCTTTCTATGTAAGGGTCATCCACCGGTTCCCAAATATTTTACCTTTCAAATCGATGCAGCTTCTTCTGCATGGTCATTATCGATTTGGATCGAGATAGAGCCTCCTCAATAGACTTAGGTTCGAGAAGTGAAACATAGCAGACTAAACATACTTTGAGAATCTAACATTATTCGTGTCGAATACTACTAGATGGATCCCCAATGATCTGATCGGCTGAATGATAACTTCTCATTCTTTTGCCTATTTGAGTTGAAGTACCCTCATATGTAGACTCGGTCGGTAACTCAACCCGATTCTTCTTGAGCAGACGTTCCCCCTTCATCTACAGACCACTGTAATAACCCAAACCAAATTATAGGATTTTTTATTTAATTTTCTAAGTTTGGTGATCATTTTATTTTATTCCAATTTCATATGTGGTTTTCTTAATTTTTCTCCAACCGACGAGCGGTTTTTCGACCGAAAATCTACGATACTTTTCAAACTCACATCCGTAATCCGGATTTGTTTAATAATGATTAATTACCAATAGTCCTTTAAAGGTGGGAAACACTCAAGAAAAACCCTAAGAAAAATGTTTGTTTTCCCATCGCTGCGTTTTAATAATTTTCGAGCCGAACCTCGGACCGAAAGATACCGAAAACTCAACAACGAAGTCACACCACTGTATTAGAAATTAAACTACCAAATGGCAGCCCAAATCTTTCAAATTTTCATGCACATGGGAGCTTTAAATGAGAGAATATTGATGGTACATGAAATCCTAGCCGAAATCCTAAGACTAAGACCTAGGACTAGTTTTCTTTAGCCTTATGCCTATTACCACCTAATTGCCCCCTTTTTCCCACCCCTCTTGACCGGCCATTTCCCCTCCTTCTCCTCTATAAATAGAGTGGCTGCCCTCTTCATTTCCCACACCAAAAAGAAAAGCTTGGGGCTCTCAAGAAAAGGAGGAAAATTCTCCAAGGGTAAGTCCCTAAACCCCCTCTTAAGTCTTATGCTTCCTCTTAGCTTAGAAATTCAGGAAAATATGATATGAGGCCCTAAGAACTCCTTTTTACATGATATGATCTTATATGGAGTGCTTGAGTTGGAATTTTGGTGTTTGGAGTCGAAATGGTGAAGTTATACTTGAAACATGAAGGCCGAAATCAAGCTCTAACCAGCGACCCGTTTTTATAAAATTCATTCGGACCCTTTCCACCCGTTTAAAAATCATGAAAAAATTCCTAGATGTAGTATTTGAAGTTTAGAATAACATACTGAGAATAAAATCGTGGAAGATTATGTGTCGGAAGTAGTCCCAAAGGCGGGAGCAACGACTCATTTCATTTATTTTCCCCCTTTCTAATAGTTATAAAATTCTAGGAAAAATCTAGGATGTTCCCCTTGATATGTTATAAATCATAGTCAAAAATCATAATATTTAGTTTAGTACTTTATGAGATAAAATTCACTTTACGAGTACCTGGTCGATGTTCGACGCATAGGGTTATTCCGTGTTGCCGAATTTATTTTTCCAGTTAGACTAACGTTATAAATTATGAAAAAATTCATGGATATCCTACAACCTATTGATAACAAGATTATAAAATTTGGTGTTTAAATGAGTATCCAATAAGTTATGAATTTTCTCGTAAGACATTTCCGATTGAGCCAAACCATAGGTTAAATGTTCACGAATTTTCTGGGCAGAATCCGTAAGTCAAATGGCTTGCATTCCTGAATGAAAGTTGTTCATGTTTGAGTAATGCATCACATGTTTTAATTTCATAATTTTTTGATGAGTTTATTGCATTTTTGGTCCCATGGGACATGGGATAATTTGCAAAGCAGACCCAAAACTATTCTTTGTGGTCCCAAATTAATTTTTTTGCAATTTTGGTCGCACATTTAACGGAGCTGTCAAAACATCGTTATCATTTTTGGTCCCATACGTTACAAATATTAATTAAAAACTGATTAACTAATTAAACACTTGCATATTCGGTTCCATAACTTTCAAAACATTAAATATACCAAATACCAACTTTTCAAAGCGGAAAGTACAATAAAAATGGTCTCATAGGAACTTTTGTGTGCTTAATTGCCTCAATTTGATATAATTTTCATGTTTATTCACAATTAATTGGCTAATTGCATTTGATTATTGGATTTGGTGTTTTAAGTGTGAAATTGTAGGTTTAAAGCCAACTTTGATTGCAAATTGAGGACATTTGTGGCATTCAAATTGAGTGCAAATTGAGGACATTTGTGGCATTCAATTTAATGGATTTAATATTTTGAGTTTAAATTGCAGGCTTGAGGTCAATTTTGAGTGCAAATTGAGGACATTTATTGTCTTCAATTCAACGGAGCAATTGCATGGTTGGAAAGAGGGCCGAGAGAGCTTTGCGTAGCAAAAGAATCAAGTCATTCGGATGTCGTATGAAGAAGATACGGTCGAGCGAAATTGAGGCGGCAAAATAACAAGTTGGTACACCCACGAGACGAGTGGCACCCTTCGATTAGTCTGTACATCCACCCACTGCACTCCACAAATTGGATGAATTCACCCCTTCGTCTTCACGGATCTACGCAACCACCGTTTCTCCCCAATCTGCAACTTCTCACAAATCACCACCAACCATCAATAATCCCACCGCGAACCAACCACCGTCACCCACGCCATCACGGCGTCGCCGTCGAGGCCTATTTTTCCACCGTCGCGGCCAATCCTCGCCATCACCACTGCCGCCGTGATTCACAGATCCGCCGTCGCGATCGACCAACAACAGCGGCGTCGCTGAAACAGCATTATCGCCGTCGCCGTCGCGGCACCACCACACTTCCCGTCGCGACGCCCTCCACGATCGCCGTCGCTACCAAATCAACGCCACCGCACGGCGCTGCAACTTCCAAATCCAGCCACCGTTTGACTCGAGCCGAGGAGCAACCTTCATCCGAGTCGAGGCGCTAAATCTTCCAGAATGTCGTGGGTCGCGTATATCATTCGGAACTCACCTCGACCAGCCCTCTTTCCCCCTCGGTCCAAGACACGCAGCGGCCATTTCCCAGATTTCCCAATTCGTCGGAAAAAATCGGTGGAGCAAAATAGGGGTTAGGGCTTTTCGATTTGTGTTGAGCGAGAGGAGGGTGTGTACGCAAAAGGGGTATTCGAATTTGGGTGATATATTTAATTAGTTTTTTAATCATTAATTAAATATCAATTAGTATTATAATTAAATTTAAATTTGATTTAACGGACTCGTCGTTAGGAGCCGTCAAATGTTAGGACCAAGAATGACAAATTCTGTTAAATGTGGGACCAAAATTGCAAAAAAATTAATTTGAGACCACAAAGAATAGTTTTGGGACTGTTTGCAAATTATCCCATGTCCCATGGGACCAAAAATGCAATAAACTCATTTTTTTGATGTTTCTACAAAGAGTTATGGATTTTATAAGTTTAAGGTCACCGTATTGTCGAAACGGAAACTTAGAGTCTTTATTTCAAAATATGCTATAGTTTCGTAACTTAAATGAAATCGGACTCTTAATAAACTTTGTTCTGCACTGAAAGATGTATAACATACTAATATTTCATAATTTTTCAACGAGTCTAAGTATTTTATTTTGTTTATGCGGTTATAGGTGTTGTTTTCTTCGATTGTTAGTACTTGATAAATTAAAGGGCCAAAACTTTTAATGACGAGCATGTTTTGAATATCGAATATTATACATGATACTTAATGAATACATATACTTGAGAGTCTTGCATGTTTTTCTTAAAATGAACGGAACCAAAAGTCCCAAATTCGTGATCCCCAAACCGTAGTACGCTAACAAAGCCGTTGGACATAGGGTTAGGCTCATAGAAGCTTTTGATAAAAAAGTACCCATTATTCATTCAAAGCCTAGTTTTGGAAGGCACAATAAGATCGAGAACCTAAGTTTTCTAATGGACAAAAGGTTTGTCGAACTAAACATACAGATTGTGCTAGGTAGAGTACGGTCGGAACCGAGGCTGAGATTTGGTACAAGAGGCCTAAGCAATCAAGAAGTTAAACTTTCTCTTAAAAGTTCTCTGGTGGGTGACACTATCTCATAGCTTGATTAATGTTATATGGATTGTTGTCGGTTTTCTGAATCAAACATAAACAGATTCCTCGAAAGATGCAAATACCAAAAGCATGTGAATGTATAACTTAAATGTGTGATCGTCGAATGATGAGCTATATTTTACTTTTATTTATGATTTTATGAAAAGAGGGCAAACCCTATATGATGTGATGAAAGTTTACGGGGTCCGGATGTGGTAGGAAACTATCATGTGCCCTCCCATATGATGAAAGTTTACGGGGTCCGGATATGGTAGGAAACTATCATGTGCCCTCCCATATGATGAAAGTTTACGGGGTCCGGATGTGGTAGGAAACTATCATGTGCCCTCCCATACGATGAAAGTTTACGGGGTCCGGATGTGATAGGAAACTATCATGTGCCCTCCCATATGATGAAAGTTTACGGGGTTCGGATGTGATAGAATAACTATCATGTGCCTTCCCATATGATTACGGGTCTCGGACGTGTAAACGTGTCATTCCACAATGTGATTACGGAGATCGGATGTGATAGGAAACTATCATGTGCCATCTCATATGTGTTATGTTTTATGTACTAAGCTGTTGCAAAGAAGGATGAATCTCTTAATCGAACAAAAGTTAAAGGATGAAAATCTTATAACGGAAGATTAGCTAATACAAATGAACACAACACCATAACAAGGAAGTAAATAATGAAAGATGAAAATAAAGAATAAAAGACTCTATTATTTCGGTTTCTGTCAATACGTATAACAACATACTGAGTTACCCACTCGAGATTTTTATCTCACCCTCCCAAACTTAATATTTTCGGGTTGCGAGAATGAGGCCCGGGAGGCTGCAGTGACGACCGCTTCCCACTCTCTTAATTAATAAATAAATTGTTTTAGTAACTTCTCGATCTTTTGTAATGAATACTTTGTTAAATTATGTTATTTTCTTCCTCTGGGAGTTGTACTCCTCGGATGTTTTTTCTCCAAGTTTGAATAATGGCCTTTTATAATAAAAGAGTTTCTTTTCACCGAGTAAGTATTTCTAAAATTTTTCCGCTACAACTTAATCGATTGTTATTCAAAAGAAATTTTCTGGCTCAAGTTTTATGTTTCACTAAGTGATGACTCGGGTTTAGGACGTAAGACCCAGAAGGTCGACTTTACGAATGCAGGGCGTTACGAGGTGGTATCGAGCCCATGTTAAAACCTTCGGACCAAAATAATAATTTACCTTTAATTTCAAAATTTTACTTAGAAAATAGATAAATTCCAATCCTTATAATTTCGAACCTTAGAAAATGTTACTTGTGGGAGGTTGTCTACAAAGATGCAAACCGGGAACAAGCCTCAAGGTATGCGACGTCTTGCCATAAGATTGAATAATAAAACCCTTACAAATGAATAACAACCAAGAACGAACATGAAATCTCAAACAATTAACTACAAAAAGAAATGTTCTAAAGGAAAATACGCTGCCTTGGTGACTTTACTTGCGCATGAACGTGAAATCTACATGTTTACTTGCTTTCTTATATTTTGGTTTTATCTTTTCATGTGAGCACTTGTTATTTTTCTCTTTATACATTTCCACTATTTTCTTCTTTCTAGTTTATGACCTTAAACCATTCAAATCCCTTTTTGTTCGAAGCCGGACCTTTTATAGCAGCCTCGCATCCCTCGTGTGGTTGACTTTGCCATATATATGTAATGTCTATTTTAGTTAAATTATTTTGTTTTAAAGCCTCGCATCTTTAAATTTTCGTTGGAGCCTCTTTATCTCTCCATTTAAAATTTGAGAACTTATATTTCTCATGTCAATTATATATGTATGTTAGTCTCACGTAGTTTTGTGAGATATTTTATTCTATCCGTTATATTTTTATCTTAATATTTACAATATGTGTTATTACCTCTCTAACATGCATCGTCGAGCTCAACAATCGTCTTTCTTGTGACCGGCCAGATATGTTCGGTTCTACCGTGTGCTCCCATGCATGATTGACTTAGTACCGTATTATTAAATATAAGATTCTCTTGCTTTGAATTTGAATCATACGTATGTATTGTAATATATTTCATTCTTTTCTTTTGGGACCCTACCCTATATTTCGATATAATCCTAGGAATATATTGGTTAAGAAAGAATAAGGTCGTCATAAGATGCTCGAGAAAGGGAGATAGACTTTGAAACAATGAGTGGCCAGCATTTCACCTTCAATGGGACGAAAGCGAACCGGAGTAAGGATGATCTCTGCAATAAAAGTTGTGAAGCTACTACTCGGAGAGACAAACCAGGGATACTTAGTCAGCATCTCAACAACGGCTAAGGATACGAACTCGCTTTCTTGAAGTGCGAATCGTAAGAGAATACCCTGACGTTTTCCCGAAGAGTTATACGGATTACCACCAGATCGCCAAGTAGAATTTACCATCGACTTAACACCCGGTGCTACACCGTGTCAAAGTCACCATATAGAATGGCACCTAAGGAATTGCAGGAGCTAAAGGAGCAAGCTGCAAGAATTAGTGGATAAAAGTACATCCGCCCAAGCGTGTCACCTTGAGGAGCGCTGTACTTTTGTGAAGAAGAAGGATGGGTCACTCGAGAATGTGTATCGATTATAGAGGGTTAAACCAATTAACCATCAAGAACAAATATCCTCTCCCAAGAATTGAGGACTTGTTCGACCAACCTGGAACACGCGGTAGTGTTCTCAAAAATCGATCTGAGGTCGGGCTATCACCAACTGAAAGTTAAAGAGAGTGATATCCCAAAGACAACTTTCAGGACAAGGTGTGGACATTATGAGTTTCTTGTCATGCCTTATGGAGTGACGAATGCCCCTTGATCTTCATGGATTTGATGAATCGAGTATTCCATCAAGTACTTGGACAAGTTCGTCATTGTTTTCATCGGCGACATCTTTGGTGTACTCGAAGGGTGAAAAGCAACACAAAGAACACCTCGGGACTGTATTGGAGACACTAAGATGTGAGAAGCGTACGCTAAGTTCAGCAAGTGTGAATTACGGGTTGATCGAGTCATGTTTCTAAGTCATATAATCTCGGCAAAGGGGATTGCGATGGATCCGGCAAAGTTGGAGGCCATAATGGACTGGAAGACTCCAACTAATGTCAACGAAATACAGAGTTTCCTAGGCTTGGCAGGATACTACGGAGATTTATCCAGGATTTCTCACGCATTGCAAATCCTTTGACGCATTTAACAAAGAAGAGTGAAAGGTTTGTTTGGACGCCTACCTGTGAGGAAAGCTTTTAGGAACTGAAGAAGAAGTTAACTTCCTTCTGGTGTTGACCATTCCCGACGGATCCGAGGGATTTGTCATCTACACGGATGCATCCTTATCGGGATTAGAATGTGTCCTTATGCAAAATGGAAAGGTCATTGCATATGCGTCCCGCCAACTAAAGACTCACAAACAAAACTATCCCACACATGACTTGGAATTAGCAGCGGTGGTTCACACGCAAAAGATATGGAGACACTACCCGTATGGTAGTAAGTGCAAGATCTATACAAAGAGTTATGGATTTTATAAATTTAAGGTCAACTGTATTGCCGAAATGGAAATTTAGAGTCTTTATTTCAAAATCTGCTATAGTTTCGTAACTTAAATGAACTTGGACTCTTAATAAACTTTGTTCTGCACTTTGAAAGATGTATAACATACTAAAATTTCATAATTTTTCAACGAGTCTAAGTATTTTATTTTGTTTATGCGGTTATAGGTGTTGTTTTCTTCGATTGTTAGTACTTGATAAATTAAAGGGCCAAAACTTTTAATGACGAGCATGTTTTGAATATCGAATATTATACATGATACTTAATGAATACATATACTTGAGAGTCTTGCATGTTTTTCTTAAAAATGAACGGAACCAAAAGTCCCAAATTCGTGATCCCCAAACCGTAGTACGCTAACAAAGCCGATGGACATAGGATTAGACTAATAGAAGCTTTTGATAAAATAAAGTACCCTTATTCATTCAAAGCCTGGTTTTGGAAGGCACAATAAGATCGAGAACCTAAGTTTTCTAATGGACAAAAGGTTTGTCGAACTAAACATACGGATTGTGCTAGGTAGAGTACGGTCGGAATCGAGGCCGAGATTTGGTACGAGAGGCCTAAGCAATCAAGAAGTTAAACTTTCTCTTAAAGGTTCTCCGGTGGGTGACACTATCTGTATATCGATTAATGTTATATGGATGTTGTCGGTTTTCTGAATCAAACATAAGCAGATTCCTCGAAAGATGCAAATACCAAAAGCATGTGAATGTATAACTTAAATGTGTGATCGTCCAATGATGAGCTATATTTTACTTTTATTTATGATTTTTGAAAAGAGGGCAAACCCTATATGATGTGATGAAAGTTTACGGGGTCCGGATGTGGTAGGAAACTATCATGTGCCCTCCCAAATGATGAAAGTTTACGGGGTCCGGATGTGGTAGGAAACTATCATGTGCCCTCCCATATGATGAAAGTTTACGGGTCCGGATGTGGTAGGAAACTATCATGTGCCGTCCCATATGATGAAAGTTTACGGGGTCTGAATGTGGCAAGAAACTATCATGTGCCCTCCCATATGATGAAAGTTTACGGGGTCCGGATGTGATAGGAAACTATCATGTGTCCTCCCATATGATGAAAGTTTACGGGGTTCGGATGTGATAGAATAACTATCATGTGCCTTCCCATATGATTACGGGTCTCATACGTGTAAACGTGTCATTCCACAATGTGATTACGGAGATCGGATGTGATAGGAAACTATCATGTGCCATCTCATATGTGCTATGTTTTATGTACTAAGCTGTTGCAAAGAAGGATGAATCTCTTAATCGAACAAAAGTTAAAGGATGAAAATCTTATAACGGAAGATTACCTAATACAAATGAACACAACATTATAACAAGGAAGTAAATAATGAAAGATGAAAATATAGAATAAAAGACTCTATTATTTCGGGTTTCTTGTCAATCTGTATAACAAAGATACAAGTTACCCATCGAGATTTTTATCTCACCCTCCCAAACTTAATATTTTCAGGTTGCGAGAATGAGGCCGGGAGGCTGCGGTAGGCACTGCTTCCCACTCTCTCTTAATTAATAAATAAATCGTTTTAGTAACTTCTCGATCTTTTGTAATGAATACTTTGTTAAATTATGTTATTTTCTTCCTCTGGGAATTGTACTCCTCGGATGTTTTTTCTCCAAGCTGAATAATGGTCTTTTATAATAAAAGAGTTTCTTTTCACCGAGTAAGTATTTCGAAATTTTTCCGCTGCAACTTAATCGATTGTTATTCAAAAGAAATTTTCTGGCTCAAGTTTTATGTTTCACTAAGTGATGACTCGGGTTTAGGACGTCGGACCGAAGGTCGACTTTACGAATTCCGGGCGTTACTGCACTCGGCCGATCGGATGATGTCAAGGGTGTCTCCTCGGATGGAACCTGAAGAGGAGTTGTCTTGATTCTCGGATGGGGATTCTTTATCATCTTAATCGAGATCAAAACTAGGCAGATAAATTATCCTTTGTTTAGTTTTATTTAGTTCAATTTTATCTATATCATTAGTTATTTGATTAACTTTATCCGAAAAAGTATGCAATTCATCAAATACCACATGAGGAGTTTCCTCCACACAAAGATTTGTCTTATTGAAGACTACGAAAGCCTTGGAAGTGTTGGAATATCCCAAGAATATCCCATCGGTGCCTTAGCATCAAAAGTCCTCGGCTTAGACTTCCCATTGTTATGGATGAAACATTTACACCCAAAAGCACGAAAGTATGAGATTCTAGAACCTTACCTTTCCAAAGCTCATAAGGTGTCTTACCCTTGCTCTTGGTAGTAAGCATACATTACGAGTGTAGCAAGTGTGTTGATAGCCTCGGCGGAACCTATGAGGTGTTCCATACTCAGCTAGCATGCTTCCGATCGATTCTTTGAGAGTCCTTTTTCTTCTTTCCACAACTCCATTACTGCTGTGGTGTTCCAGCTAAAGAAGTCTCATGAACTATACCATTCTCATTCAGGATAGTTAGATAAACAAGAATTCAAGAATTCGGTTCCCTTGTCACTCCTAATTTTAATAATATAAATACCCTTCTCATTTTGAATTTGTCTCAACAGATCGGGGATCTTGTTCACGGTCTCATTCTTTTTGAAAAGAAATATTACTCAGGTGTATCTAGAAAAATCATCAACAACAACAAGGGTATACTTCCTTCCACTAAAGCCGAGTGGTGAAACAGTCCAAACAAATCAAGATGAAGGAGTTGTAAAACTCTTTCACATAAAGATGTGTTAATACTTTTAAAAGAGTGCTGGGCTGTTTACCTTTTTGACAAGCATCACATTTAAGATCAGTTGAACAAAGCTTCTCGGGTAGTCCTTTGACAAGATTCTTCTTAGCTATTTTGCTAAGGGTTTTGAAATTCAAATGACTAAGCCTTTTATGTCATAGCCAATCGAGATCTTCTCCACCTTTAGCTACAAGACATGTATCTGCGGGGCAACTATTAAAATTAGCCACATAGACATTACCATGTCTCAAGCCGATTAAGAGTACCTTGTCTCGAGGAACTATCTAAGATATCACACTTATCTTTAGAAAATTTAACAAGAAAACCTTTATCACAGAGTTGGGAAGCAGATAACAAATTATGCTTTAAACCTTCTACAAAATAAACCTCGAGATACTGGACATCCCTTATAATTAATGTACCAACTCCCTTAGTACATCACGATTATTATCTCCAAACAAGACTCTAGGACCATCAATATTCTGAAAATTTGATAATAGCTTCTTATCACAAGTCATGTCTTTGTGAACAACCACCGACTATGTACCAGGATGGAAGCTAGAATCTCCTCTTTTAATGATAGTCCTGGGATTCCTGCAAGACATATTAAGTATGAGGTACCCTAGTGATCTTGGGTCCTCTTAGGTCAATGATCACTTTAGGTATCCAAACAAACATCTCATTCTTTAACAACAAATCAGATTGAAGGCTACCAAATCTATCCACAAATACATCACATTTGAATGAGAATTTATTGAAGTCGATTTGGTGACTTTCTTAAACTTTGGAAATGAGGGATAGCATCTGCTTCTCCCATCAAAAGAGCTATAATAATTCCTCTTATTCTTGGTTCTTGGAACCCTCTTTGTCGATTTGGATTCCTCGTCGATTTTTATTTTGATTAGAAGATGCAGTCCTCATCCGATACGTGGTTTCCAAGGTCCAATTTTGACTTCTTTTGATGTTTTGACCTTCACAAATTTCCTTGGTTTTGAAACTTCGATTGATTATTCCTATCATAACCAAGTCCTGTTTTATCATGGGATTTTTGAGAAGTTCTAAAGATATGGTCTATAGCTGATTGTGAGTTATTAAGTTGGCTTATTTTGAAGATAAGCTTCTCACCGCCTTCTTAATTGACTCATTTTCATTACATACCACTTCAAATTTAGCTTTTAAAGATTTCAATTCATTCTCTAATCGTTCGTGCAGATTAGTCAAGTGAAGTACTAGCCTCACTGGGGTAAACATTCCCCCTTGAATGTTTCCTCGGACTTAATAGTTTATAACTTGTTTGCTCTTAATTAGTGTCGAGATCTGATCTTTTAAAGTTAAATTTTTAGTCTCTAATTGTTTATAAGCACTTAGAGACATCTTTAAATCTTTCATAAGTCCTTTGATCACAGTTTGGTCATTGTCTCGAGATGCATTTATAAGATTCATTATCGATTGAGGAATAGTAGTCTACCTCTTTGGCCATCGACAAACTTCATCGTCGATCCAAAATCTGATGAAGATGATGATGATGATGATGATGATTTTCTCTCTTCTTCCTTTTCTCCTCTCTTTCTTTAGGAGTCGGTGGGGACAGTCATAATCGAAGTGCCACTGGCTTGTTACAGTGCAACAAGTATCTCCCGGTCTAATTTAGGACTGATAGGATTCTTTTCGGGGAGATTTATATCTTCTTGTCTGATTTCTTTTTTTCATCATCTCGTTGATTCATCATCTTTTCTCTTGAACTGGATCTGGATCTATTATTTTCTCGCAAACTTCAACTTGTTACTCTTATATTTCATCCTTAATCGATCATACCTTTTTATTAGCAAAGCCATCTGTTCCTTCAAGGATAGATCAACTCCTTTAGGCTTAGCTACAGTCTTGTCTTCTTTGTTGACAAAGGCAACAGTCTTAGATGAGGTGCTTGACTCCATCTCATCTTCCTCATCTTCTACCTGTATGTCAAACTCATAACCCTTCAAGTGTGAGAACAAATTGTAATGAGTCATAGTAGAGAGATCTTTAGTAGCTTTAATCAAATTTCCTTTTTCCCTCCAACGCTTGGTTAGAGATCTAAGTATTTTATTATTGATTTCTTTTTCGTGTGTAAATCTTTCCAAGATCGGTGGCTCTATTGATCGATTGGTCATTCGCATATCCGGTGATCAATAGTTTCACCCTCTTTCATTTTAAAGACATAAAAAGATGGAGAACAGATTGGAGCTTGTTCTCCTTCACCTAATATGTGCCTTCGCACATGTTGGATAGGGTGTCCCACATCTCTTTGGCTGATTTACAATTCTTAACTTTTTCGATCCAATCTTTACCGAGCGTCTCGATAATCTCGAGTTCTTGCCGCTTGGTCTAGATTGTGAATCTTCCTTTCGTCATTTGTCAACTCAAGACTTTTCTTTTCTTGCCTAACCACTTGTTTCTAAAGCTCCTATTCCATCACTTGTACCTCCATGATAGAATTTTATAGGACCTTCCTCTAGAACTTCCTCCATACGATCGTGAATTGCTTTGAGATGATTTTCCATTCTAAATTTCCAATAATCGTACTCTTCAATAGAGAATTCTGGTAGGCTTAGGATTTCTTACTTTTGACAGTTGACATAATGAATCAAGAAACTCAACAAAGACTTGTTAGCAAAGTTATTGAATCGAAGATAGAGAAAATGATTTAAAACACAATTTCAGAAACTTTCAAGACCACAAATATATATCGAAACAGCCTTAACACCGCTCCGATACCACTTGTTGGCCCCACGAATTGAGTGAATATTAAAGAGCTTAGATCACCTTCTAGTGAAAATCTAGAAGGGGGTTGAATAGATTTTCAAATCCTTCTTCAAACACTAGATTATATATTCAAATTATCAAAGCTATGCAAAAAACAGATTTAAACTCAATCTTTAAGGATCAAAAGCAATCGAATATGAATGCGAAATTGAATTTGTTTTGAACGTTTGATGAATAACAAGATAAGCAAAATAAGCGGTAAAGAACACTAAGAATTATAGTGGTTCGGATCAAATAGATCCTACATCCACTCTCCTTCTTCAACTTGAAGAAGAGCCTCGACTACTTACTATCTTACTCACTTACAAAGTTACAATTACAAACCGTGAAGATTCTTATCTTTGATCCTATCTTCAATCTGCTTATTTTGGAAACTTGAAGATTACGGTGTAGAAGTGTTGAAGATATACAAATAAGTGTTCTATAAACACTTAGAACTTTTGAATATTGCTTTGAAATTTTTTAATGCTCTTTTGAAAATTGTAAGTGATGTGTATATGAGAATCTTTGGAATAATTGTGTTTAGAACTATGCCTAAACTTATTTATAAGCACGAGAAATGGTCAGTTTGTTGTAAAAACTAAAACCGTTTAACAAACTTATTCTTGAAAACCGCCTTGACTTGGTGATCTTGGTCTAGTCGTCTGCGGTGACTTGGTGAAGACTTGTCTTTCTTATTCTACTCAATTTGGTCTTGACCTCGTCTTGAGCTCTTCATTAATGTCTCCAACAGATGACTATCTCAAGGTCGTCTTCGGATGACCTTCTCTTTCTTGACCTCGGTGACTATTCTAGCTTTACCTAGTCCGCAGTCGGCTAGTACTAGACGTCCTTTACCTCGGCTATACAATCAATTTGGTCATCTTACTTTACATGAGTTGACTCTAATCTATCTACTTTTAACTCATCAAAATTTCTTTTGATTTAACAAATAAGGAGGTGGATGAGAGGCTTGATTTTGAAAATTAGGTGGAGGATTGTTTGGATAACGATTTTGGTAGTTTTGGTGTTGAGGTTGATTCGGAAATGAATTGTTACCATGGAAGTTCCCTTGTTGGTAGAGTTGTCTTCCCATGTAATGTGCTTCCTCAACTTGATCAACCACTTGTGTATCTTCACTACTACCCCCATCGTGTTCTTCTTATTGCTCTCTACCATGCTTTACACTTTGGTCATAAATGCCTTCATTGCTTGAGCAAGTGATTGCCTGTTTATTTATTTTCTTCGACTTAAGCAATTTTAAAGTGTCCTCTCTTTTCGGTTGGCCAACTTGCGGTGTTGCAAGAAATGTTCTCAATCAAATCCTTGACCTCACGTCTGGTCTTGTCAAATAAAGACCACCCGCCAACGAGTCAAGTATCCTTCTCATTAGTGGATCAAGCCCATAATAGAAGAAGCTTACAATTTGCTTATCTACGAAGCCATGTTGAGGGCATTTCGAAGTAAGCCAATGAAATGTTCCCAAGCTTCGTGCATGTTTTCATCCTCCATTTGACGGCTGAGCAATAAAAGTCTTGCATTGGAGAGTCATTGAGGGTGGAAAGAACTTCAATAGAAACTTCTTGCTCAATGTATCCCATGAATCCAAAACTATCTCTTAGAAGGGAAGCAATCCAATCCTTGGCCCGATCTCTAAGAGTAAAGGTAAAGAGACGAGCTCTCCAAGCACCTTCACTTACTCCATGCATCTTCACCGTGTCGGCATACTTAAGAAATTGAGTTATGTGGCGGTTTGGGTCCTCCTTAGGATCTCCTACAAATTATTTGCTTTGATTTATGTGAATTGGGGCTGGCTTGATTTCAAAATTATTGGCCGCCAAAGGTGGACGTGCTATTCCGTCATAGTGAAGTTGCAGGAGGCTCAAAATACTCTCGAATTGGTCTTTCTTTTGCATTCTCTCCTTTTTGCCTTTCGACCACGGACGATCATTGTTGTTCTCCATTTTTCACTCTCTTACTCATGCTCTAGCTTGAGCTCTTCTTCGTTTCCTTTCTCAATTTCTTCTTCTAATTGTGGCCTCGATCTCTAGGTCCAAGGGAATTGGTTCAATTACACTTGCCCTTGTGTTCATGCACACCTAAAAGACAACCAAGTATAAAAAATCTCCAAAGACAAGTTAAAAGAATTAACAATCACAAATAAAATAAAACGTATTATAAATTACGTTCAACTTTCAATCTAAGTTACCCTACACCAATTGATTCCCATAACGGCGCAAAAACTTCGATAGCTAAAACCGACACTCACCCTTTAAGTGTAAATGAATCGTGTAGTCGGTAAGTATCCGGTTAAATTATCGATCCAAAAGAATCAAGAGAGGGATATCCCTAGAGCTACTTGTATACTAATAATTGTAATATTAGCCATATGATGAGAAAAAGTTATATCAAGCAAATAAGCAAGCAATTGCAATAACGAAATAGAACTAACAACGAGTTTTGAACAATATAAGATGCTTATCAATAAATAGAGATTAAATATACAACGAATTAAAATGAGATTTTAACCGATAAGAGCAATCTTTAAAGAAAATATAATACCGTACTTGGTAAGCCTAGGGATTACAATTCAATTAAAAATAAAAGATTGACTAGGGCGAAATTACCCTTTCCTCCCGGATGAAAATACGAGTCAATAGGTTTCCCTAGCGTGCCCCCTTCGATACTAAGGTTCCTTCCCTTTGTCCTCTTCACTAATTACCCAATTTTCGATCAAAGCAATTAATGTGTATTTGATGTATTTCTAATGAATTAACCAAGTCTCCTTGCATTAATCAAATATTAAATCTAATCTACTCAATTAATTCCACCACTCAAATGAGTAAACTAAATATCCAAGTCTCCTTGTAAGGGGAGAGGTGGGTGCTCTAATCCATTGGTGGGTGCACTACTCGGTCCGTGGGTGCACTCGGCTTGAGTGGTTTCCGATTCGTCGTCCCAACTTTGTTCGATCATAACTTCTTTGTACGACGTCCGATTGAGCCGATTCTTTTTGTGTTTCGCCCTCTTTCCAACCACACAATTTTTCTCTTGATTTGAAAATGTTAATTTCCATGAAATTACACTTCAAAACAACCACTAACCCACAAATTAAAGCTCACAAAACCAACTCCAAAATCAAATGCAATTAGCCAATTAATAGTAAAATAAACATGAAAATCATATTAAATTGAGAAGATCAAACACTCAATAATCATGCAATTTTTATACTAATCAAGTTTTCTATGAATTATTTGGCCCTTGTTAACCTTGTGAAAAAATTATTGAAACATTTGGAGATGTTTTCCACGAGTGTAGAATGTCATGTTAAAATATGGTGATTTTTGAACAAGTTTCCAATAATTTATGAATTTATTTGTTAAAAGGTGAACATTAAGAGCCTAGCGATAAAACTAACCTTCATGGATTTTCTCGTAAATAATCTGTAAGTCTAATGATGTAGTGGGTGCTTAGTTTGTTGAAAGGAATCAGAATGACAATGAGTTTAAAAGTAGTGAGGAATGGTAATGGGTATGTTAGTTATTGTTGAGTTGTTTGATTTATATATAGATCCGACTATCATTACCATAGAAAGTGTTTGGTTTTAATAAAATTTATTGATAATTAAAATTATTATTAAATTTGTCATAACTGAATATATATTATAACATACTAAACTTTAATGATTTTGGATATTTATACAATGATTTATGATTTTTAAAAATTGAAGGACACTATATTCAAAACTAAAATGTAGTATCGTTACTTTCAAATCGCTATAATTTGTAACCCAAAGACCTTTAATGAACTTTGTTCTATGTTAAAAGATGTACAAAGTATTTTATTTTATTTTATTTATGCATGTACAGATGTCCTTTCTTTGATTGTTTAGTACTAAGAGAATATAATCATCAAATTGTTAGAAAACGAACATGTTTTAAATATCGAATGTTTAACATGATACTTTGTGAATGTACTTGAGTGTCTTACTTGATTTCTTGAAAATAAAATGGAATCGAAAGATACAAATCCAGAACCACGCACTATTAGTACACTAGAAAAGTCTATTGAACTTAAGGATGAAACCCATAAAATCATTTGATAAAACAAGTACCTTTTTTTTACCCAAGCTTAAGTTCGGAAGGCACAATAAGATGAAAATTCTAAGTTAATAGACAAAAGTTTTGATGAGCTAAACGAATGGACTATGCCAGTAAAGTAAGACCGAACAACGGTTTCTAGAGATTTTGTACAAGAAGCCTAAGCTATCAAGAAATTTAACTTTCACTTAAAAGTTTCAGGTGGGTGACACTATCTGTATAGCCAATTAATGTTAAATGGACTGTTGTTAGTTCTTCCGAATCAAACTTAAATATTTTCTTGAAAGATGCAAACAACTCAAAAGCATGCAAATGCACAATTCCTAACTATATGAATATATGAGAATGAGTTTCGTTGGTCCTGGATTGAGTTAGAACTCCTAGAAATAATCTAGAAGGGGGGTGAATAGATTACTTCAAATTTCTCGCGAAATTCAGATTAGCTACTCAAATCGAACTTCCAAATTATTCTTGTTGATGTTATGACGAGTGTTACTCAGAATGTGCCAACATTACTGGTCACAACATCAGAATTCGTCCTTCCACTTTCACTAACCCTTAACCCACGTTTTGTCTTGTTCATTGACTTGTTCTTTTCAGGATTGAAGACTTACGGCGATTACCGAAGTCATGCGGTTGAAAGAGGCAAGCAAGAGAAGTTATAAAGATCATGGGGAAGTTACATAGAAGTTACCTATTTTCAAGGGAGATGTGGAAGTTATCTTCAAGCATTAAGAGTCCAGATTTATCTATAAATACACGGCTGCTATGAAGATTAAAACTTGAAGTTGAGGGAAACACAATCTAGCATAGTCTATTGGCATAGATTATAGAATTTATTGTAGTTTCATACTCGATACTTCCGTTGGTGAATGTTCCAACATTTCACTCAACATTGGGTCTTTATTTGTATTAGTGATAGGTTAGATTGAATATTATCTAGTCACTATATACGTAGATCCATTCACGGTGTGACTTATGTTTTCATCGATTGTATCACTTAACAATTACTAGTGATAATACGCCATTTGGCAAGATAGACTTATTTATAGTCTATACGAAAATTTTGATATCCATCTTGCAACGTGTTTAAGACTTCCGCTGTGTACATTTCTGATTATTTATTTGTCTCGTGTTGCTCTTCGAATGTGCCAACATTCGTGACAACATTCTGCAAAACACGTACACACACCTTCAAGTGGTACGAGAGCCATAAAACTTCGTTATCCCGAGTTTAGATCCTGTGTTTGGTGTGATTTATTGCAATGGATTATCCTATGACAGCTCCAATTAGGCCACCCGTTCTAGATGGTACAAATTATGCAATTTGGAAGCCTAAGATGCGTATGTACATCAAGTCCATTGATGAACGTGCATGGAGGAGTATATTGACTGGATGGACTCCACCGATTGTTCCACTGATGACAATATCAAGCTCAAATCAAAAAGGAGTTAGAATGGACAAATGATGAGGTGACAATGACCACTTCAATTCGAAAGCACTCAATGCCTTATTTACCTCTACGGATGTATCCATGTTCAAAATAATTTCTAATTGTGTATCTGCAAAAGATGCATGGGAGAGATTACAAGAACATTGTGAAGGATACGAGAGTGTAAGAAGGACGAAGTTGAGGATGCTTGGAACCAAGTTCGAAAATTTAAGGATGAAGGAAGATGAGACCATATCCTCCTACAATGAACGAATCATGAGATTTTCAATGAATCTCAAGCACTTGGTGAAGCCATATCCAATACAAGGTTAGTACATAAAATCTTAAGAACTGTTCCTAAACGTTTTGATGCTAAGATATGTGCTTTATTAAGGAAGCTAAAGATATCGATGCTATTACTCAAAATGAGTTGGTGAGTATTTTGAAAACATATGAAATGAATTTTTCCCAAAGAGATAGTGAGAAATCCGAAAGGAAAATTTATGTTTTCAAAGGAGAGACTTCTTCATGTGTTGATAAACAACCGTTTGTTACTGAAATAGATTACTGATGAAGATGTTGTTGACGATTATGCCGACAATGCTAATAACATTGCTTTCCGACTAAGCGGTTTAATGCATTTTTGAAAAAGAGAGCAAATAGACTTAGAAATAATTTGCAAATTAAGAATTAAGAGAGAGAACAGATCGGTAGTTCACGCCAATTGCCTCGATAGAAATCGGAATGTTAATCAACCTAGGCAATTTGATAGAGGTAACAAGATCAAATATGATCCGAGAATATAGAAAAAATGTTAAATGTGATCCATGTTCTGGTTTTGGTTATTATGCTAATGAATGTGCCAACACCCTTTTGAGAAAAAGGGTAAATTTCAATGCTACCTTAAGTGATGAGTCCGATTGTGAAGATGATTACGATAAGAATGAAGAATATGCTTTTACGCAAGGATTATATATATGATGATACGCTTGATGATTTCTTGGATGATTCTGATGTTGAGTCAAATGTGCCAACATTTGAGGAAACATTGGAGGTTCCGGAAATTTAATTGTTTCTCAAGTTCTTGTGTAGATGAAGCGGTACTTCTAATATTGTTTGCAAAGATTGTAAGTCCAGTTATCTAAAGCTTGAAAAGGAGTTGGAATCCACTCGAAAAGCCTTAAGGGACATGACTATTGAAGAGTCATATCAAAAGGATTTGGTGATAAAGCTTGAGGTCATACTAACAAGGAAAGATCTGGAGTTATGCAACCTCAAAGAACATTTCAAAGGAACAACACCGAATTTCAAAAGATATTCGTAAAGTTCACCAAACTTGATGAGGCATTGACAATTGGAAGTACAAGTAGACATGGTCTAGGTTATAATGGTAATATCACTCAGTTTTTAAATAATAACAAACTGTTGTGTTTACTAAACCTTCGTTGAACTCCGAAAAGTTGAAAAATGAATGCAAAAGAAGGATGTTTGTCATTATTGTTTCTTGAGGGTCACAAACGACCAAACTGTTTTAGAATGAGGCAGGATAAAAAGTTTTCTAAAATGTCTTTGAAAATGTTGCCACATTCTCGCTCAACATTCGAAACAAACAGCTTCGAAATCTTTTCAAAAACCTCGTTCAAAAATCTACTTGGGTGAAAAAGTCGAATATTGTATGTAATGTTGTCTATACATCTTTAAAAGCATGTGTTCCGGGACTATGGTATTTTGATAGTGGGTGTTCTAGACACATGACCGGTGAGGAAAGTTATCTCACTGATTATAAGGCATATGATGGTGGAAATGTTACATATGGCGGAGGTTCAAAAGGTAAAATTATTGGTATAGGTACATTGAATGTTCTGGTTTTCCTAACTTGACAAAAGTCTTTCATGTTAAAGGTTTACTTGCAAATTTGATTAGTATTAGTCAATTATGTGATGATGACTTGCATGTGAAGTTTGACAAAAGTTCATGCTATGTGCTAAACGGTGATGATAAATGTCTTATGGTTGGTAATAGATCGGTTGATAATTGCTATTTAATCGATTCAAATCAAGCATGCTTTAATGCTCAAACCGATGAAAGTGTACTTTGGCATCAAAACTTGGACATGCTCATTATAGAAATATTGTCAAATTATTGAAATTTGATCTTTGTTAAAGGTCTACCTAAGTTAGAAATTCGTAGGTCAAATGTGTGTGGATCCTGCCAAAGTGGTAAACAAGTCAAAATGTCGCATGAAATGTTGACACATTGTACTACAAAACATTGCTTTGAACTTTTGCATATGGATTTAATGGGACCAATGGAGACTGAAAGCATTGGTGGGAAGAGATATTCTTTTGTCATAGTAGATGATTATTCAAGGTTTACAAGGATTGAGTTTCTTAAAGAGAAATCGGATGCTTTTGATGTATTCAAAATTCTTTATAAAAGGTTTATGAATGTATATAACACTAAGATAAAGAGAATAAGGTCCGATCATGGTAGGGAGTTTGAGAACAGTTTATTCACTAAGTTTTGTGAAGATAAAGGCATAATACAAGAATTCTCTTCTCCTAAAACACCTCAACAAAATGGTGTAGCCGAAAGGAAAAATAGAACTCTACAAGAGATGGCTAGAGTAATGCTTTTATCCAAGAAACTTTCAAAAAGGTTTTGGGCTGAAGCTTTGAATACCGCTGTCATATTTCAAATAGAGTTTATCTTAGACCTAATTCCACAAAGACACCTTATGAATTTTTGAATGACAAAAGCCTAATCAAATACTTTCATGTCTTTGGATGTGTTTGTTACATTACGAATGATAGAGATCAACTTCATAAATTTGATTCAAAGAGTGACAAGGGTTTCTTTCTTGGTTATGCTAGAAATAGTAGAGCTTTTAGGATTTATAACCTTAGGACTGATATTGCTCAAGAGTCTATGAATGTTGTTTTTTATGATAATGCAAGTCTTGCGAGATAATGCTATTGAAGAAGATGTAATCGATCTTATTGAGCAGATGCAAAGTTCTGGAATTTACGAACCGATTGAGAAAGTTGCTACAAATGTGCCCATATCTCAAGCAACATCACCTCAACATCCAGAAATTAGTAGAACTATGCCTTATCCTGCTACAGTACCATCTTCCAGATTCTCAAAAATCATCCACAACAACAGATCATAGGTAAACCACAATCGTGTGTACAAACAAGGAGAAAATTAAGTTTTGACGCAAGGCATGTGGTAAGATCGATTTGTATGACTTCTATGTGTAACAAGGTGAACTTTGAATGTTTTCATTCTTTCAATGAACCTACAAATGTTGATGAAGCTATGAAAGATGAAAACTGGATTAATGCAATGCATGATGAGTTAAATCAATTTGAAAGGAATGATGTTTGGATACTTGTGCCTAGGCGATGATGTGAATGTAATTGGTACAAAATGGATTTTCAAAAACAAAACCGATGAATCTGGTAATGTTGTAAGAAACAAAGCTAGATTAGTAGCTCAAGGCTATACACAAGTAGAAGGAATTGGTTTTGATGAGACTTTTGCTCCTGTTGCTAGAATTGAGTCCATAAGACTATTACTTGCTATTGCATGCTACATTGATATAAAAGCGCATCAAATGGATGTTAAAGCCGCATTTTTAAATGGAATTCTTATGGAAGAAGCATATGTAGAACAACCTAAGGGGTTTAAGAATCATGAATTTCCTGATCATGTTTATAAACTTAAGAAAGCTTTATATGGTTTAAAGCAAGCACCTAGGGCATGGTATGGTAGATTAACCGATTTTCTAGTCGAATTCGGTTTTATAGAGGTGAAGGCTGATAGGACCTTGTTTATTAAACATTCTGGATATGACATTGTTGATGTTATGACGAGTGTTACTCGTAATGTGCCAACATTCCGGTCACAACATCGAATTCGTCCTTCCAACTTTCACTAACCCTTAACCCACGTTTTGTCTTGTTCATTGACTTGTTCTTTCAGGATTGAAGACTTACGGCGATTACCGAAGTCATGCGGTTGAAAGAGGCAAGCAAGAGAAGTTATAAAGATCATGGGGAAGTTACATAGAAGTTACCTATTTTCAAGGGAGATGTGGAAGTTATCTTCAAGCATTAAGAGTCCAGATTTTATCTATATATACACGGCTGCTATGAAGATTAAAACTTGAAGTTGAGGGAAACACAATCTAGCATAGTCTATTGGCATAGATTATAGAATTTATTGTAGTTTCATACTCGATACTTCCGTTGGTGAATGTTCCAACATTTCACTCAACATTGGGTCTTTATTTGTATTAGTGATAGGTTAGATTGAATATTATCTAGTCACTATATACGTTGATCCATTCACGGTGTAACTTATGTTTTCATCGATTGTATCACTTAACAATTACTAGTGATAATACGCCGTTTGGCGGTATAGACTTATTTATAGTCTATACGAAAATTTTGATATCCATCTTGCAACGTGTTTAAGACTTCCACTGTGTACATTTGATTATTTATTTATGCGTGTTGCTCTTGAATGTGCCAACATTCGTGACAACATTCTCGCAAAACACGTACGCACACCTTCAAGTGGCACGAGCCATAAAACTCGTTATCCTGAGTTTAGATCCTATGTTTGGTGTGATTTATTGCAATGGATTATCCTATGACAGCTCCAATTAGACCACCCGTTCTAGATGGTACAAATTATGCAATTTGGAAGCCTAAGATGCGTATGTACATCAAGTCCATTGATGAACGTGCATGGAGGAGTATATCGACTGGATGGACTCCACCGATTGTTCCAAATTGATGACAACACCGAAGCTCAAATCAAAAAGGAGCTAGAATGGACAAATGATGAGGTGACCACGGCCAGCCTTCAATTCGAAGGCACTCAATGCCTTATTTACCTCTACGGATGTATCCATGTTCAAAATAATTTCTAATTGTGTATCTCGCAAAAGATGCATGGGAGAGATTACAAGAACATTGTGAAGGATCCGAGAGTGTAAGAAGGACGAAGTTGAGGATGCTTGGAACCAAGTTCGAAAATTTAAGGATGAAGGAAGATGAGACCATATCCTCCTACAATGAACGAATTCTGAGATTTCCAATGAATCTCAAGCACTTGGTGAAGCCATATCCAATACAAGGTTAGTACATAAAATCTTAAGAACTGTTCCTAAACGTTTTGATGCTAAGATATGTGCCTTTATTGAGGAAGCTAAAAATATCGATGCTATTACTCAAAATGAGTTGGTGAGTATTTTGAAAACGTATGAAATGAATTTTTCCCAAAGAGATAGTGAGAAATCCGAAAGGAAAATTTCTGTTTTCAAAGGAGAGACTTCTTCGTGTGTTGATAAACAACCGTTTGTTACTGAAATAGATTCCGATGAAGATGTTGTTGACTATTGTGCCGACAATGCCGATAACATTGCTTTCCCGACTAAGCGCTTTAATGCATTTTTGAAAAAGAGAGCAAATAGACTTAGAAATAATTTGCAAATTAAGAATCAAGAGAGAGAACAGTGGTAGTTCACGTCAATTGCACGATAGAAATCGGAATGTTAATCAACCTAGGCAATTTGATAGAGGTAACAAGATCAAATATGATCGAGAATATAGGAAAAATGTTAAATGTGATGCATGTTCTGGTTTTGGTCATTATGCTAATGAATGTGCCAACACTCTTTTGAGAAAGAGGGTAAATTTCAATGCTACCTTAAGTGATAAGTCCGATTGTGAAGAAGATTACGATAAAAATGAGGAGTTTGCTTTTTCTCGCAAGAATTTTGTATGATGATACTCTTGATGATTTCTTGGATGATTCGATGTTGAGTCAAATGTGCCAACATTTGAGGAAACATTGGAGGTTCGAATTTAATTGTTTCTCAAGTTCTTGTATAGATGAAGCAGTACTTCTAATATTATTTGCAAAGATTGTAAGTCCAGGTTATCTAAAGCTTGAAAAGGAGTTGGAATCCACTCGAGAAAGCCTTAAGGGACATGACTATTGAAGAGTCATATCAAAAAGATTTGGTGATAAAGCTTGAGGTCATTCTAACAAGGAAAGATTTGGAGTTATGCAACCTCAAAGAATACAAAGGAACAACACCGAATTTCAAAAGATATTCGTAAAGTTCACCAAACTTGATGAGGCACCGACAATTGGAAGTACAAGTAGACATGGTCTAGGTTATAATGGTAATATCACTCGCTTTTTAAATAATAACAAACTGTTGTGTTTACTAAACCTTTTGTTGAAACTGAAAAATTGAAAAATGATTCTCAAAAGAAGGATGTTTGTCATTATTGTTTTACCGAGGGTCACAAACGACCAAGCTGCTTTTAGAATGAGGCAGGATAAAAGTTTTCTAAAATGTCTTTGAAAATGTTGCCACATTCCGCTCAACATTCAAAGCAGACTGTTCAAAAATCATTTCAAAAACCTGTTCAAAAATCTACTTGGGTGAAAAAGTCATATACTGTATGTAATGTTGTCTATACATCTTTAAAAGCATGTGTTCCGGGACTACGGTATTTTGATAGTGGGTGTTCTAGACACATGACCGGTGAAGAAAGTTATCTTACTGATTATAAGGCATATGATGGTGGAAATGTTACATATGGAGGAGGTTCAAAAGGTAAAATTATTGGTATAGGTACATTGAATGTTCCTGGTTTTCCTAACTTGACAAAAGTCTTACATGTTAAAGGTTTACTTGCAAATTTGATTAGTATTAGTCAATTATGTGATGATGACTTACATGTGAAGTTTGACAAAAGTTCATGCTATGTGCTAAACAGTGATGATAAATGTCTTATGGTTGGTAATAGATCGGTTGATAATTGCTATTTAATCGATTCAAATCAAGCATGCTTTAATGTTCAAACCGATGAAAGTGTTCTTTGGCATCAAAAACTTGGACATGCTCATTATAGGAACATTATCAAATTGTTAAAATTTGATCTGTTAAAGGTCTACCTAAGTTAGAAATTCGTAGGTCAAATGTGTGTGGATCCCGCCAAAGTGGTAAACAAGTCAAAATGTCACATGAAATGTTGACACAATGTACTACTTCTGAAACATTGCTTTGAACTTTTGCATATGGATTTAATGGGACCAATGGAGACTGAAAGCATTGGTGGTAAAATATATTCTTTTGTCATAGTAGATGATTATTCAAGGTTTACATGGATCGAATTTCTTAAGGAAAAATCAGATGCTTTTGAAGTTTTCAAAATTCTTTACAAACGTTTTAAAAATGTTTTTAACACTAAGGTTAAGAGAATAAGGTGCTGATCATGTTAGGGAGTTTGAGAATAGTTTATTCACTAAATTTTGTGAAGATAAAGGCATAATTCAAGAGTTTTCTTCTCCTAAAACACCTCAACAAAATGGTGTAGCCAAAAGGAAAAATCGAACTCTACAAGAAATGACTAGAGTAATGCTTTTATCCAAGAAACTTTCAAAAAGGTTTTGGGCTGAAGCTTTGAATACTTGCTGTCATATTTCAAATAGAGTTTATCTTAGACCTAATTCCACAAAGACACCTTATGAATTTTGAATGACAAAAGCCTAATCAAATACTTTCATGTCTTTGGATGTGTTTGTTACATTCTCGAATGATAGAGACCAACTTCATAAATTTGATTCAAAGAGTGATAAGGGTTTCTTTCTTGGTTATGCTAGAAAGCAGAGAGCTTTTAGGATTTATAACCTTAGGACTCAATCTGTTCAAGAGTCTATGAATGTTGTTTTTGATGATAATGCAAGTCTTGCAGATAATGCTATTGAAGAAGATGTAATCGATCTTATTGAGCAGATGCAAAGTTACGGAATTTCGAACCGATTGAGAATGTTGCTACAAATGTGCCCACATCTGAAGCAACATCACCTCAACATCCGAGAAATTAATAGAACTATGCCTTATCCTGCTTCTGATACCATCTTCCAGGATTCTCAAGAATCATCCACAACAACAGATCATAGGTAAACCACAATCAGTGTACAAACAAGGAGAAAATTAAGTTTTGACGCAAAGACATGTGGTAAGGTCGATTTGTATGACATCTATGTGTAACAAGGTGAACTTTGAATGTTTTCATTCTTTCAATGAACCTAAAAATGTTGATGAAGCTATGAAAGATGAAAATTGGATTAATGCAATGCATGAGGAGTTAAATCAATTTGAAAGGAATGATGTTTGGATACTTGTGCCTAGGCACGATGATGTGAATGTAATTGGTACAAAATGGATTTTCAAAAACAAAACGATGAATCGGTAATGTTGTAAGAAACAAAGCTAGATTAGTAGCTCAAGGCTATACACAAGTAGAAGGAATTGATTTTGATGAGACTTTTGCTCTGTTGCTAGAATTGAGTCCATAAGACTATTACTTGCTATTGCATGCTACATTGATATAAAACTGCATCAAATGGATGTTAAAGCCGCATTTCTAAATGAAATTCTTATGGAAGAAGCATATGTAGAACAACCTAAGGGGTTTGAGAATCATGATTTTCCCGATCATGTTTATAAACTTAAGAAAGCCTTATATGGTTTAAAGCAAGCACCTAGGGCATGGTATGGTAGATTAACCGATTTTCTTGTTGAATTTGGTTTCTATAGAGGTGAAGCTGATAGAACATTGTTTATTAAACATTCTGGATATGACATTATGATTGCTCAAATATATGTTGATGACATTGTATTTGGTTCTACATGTGAGAAAATGCTTGAATTATTTGTACATGAAATGACCACTACCTTTGAAATGTCGATGTTTGGAGACTTGAATTACTTTTTAGGTCTTCAAATTAAACAATGCAAAGATGGTATTTTCTTTGTCAAAATAAATATGCCAAAATCTTGTGAAAAGGTTTGGTTTAGACAATGCTAAACACATGAAGACACCTATGGGATCGACACAAAAGTTGTGTAAAGACAGTGTTGGCACAAATGTTGACCCAACATTGTATAGGTCGATGATTGGTAGTCTTTTGTATCTCGACTTCTAGTAGACCAGGACATCATGTTTAGTGTTTGTTTATGTGCACGTTATCAAGCTGATCCTAAAGAATCTCATATGAATTCGATTAAGAGAATAATTCGATATGTGGCAGCACATGTGATTATGGAATATGGTATAGCAAAGATACTAATTGTTCTTTGATTGGCTATAGTGATGCAGATTGGGCAGGTGATAGTGATGATAGAAAGAGTACAAGTGGAGGATGTTTCTACATGGGTAACAATCTTGTTTCATGGCATAGCCGAAAATAAAATTGTGTTTCCCTATCTACGGCGGAATCCGAATACATAGCCACGGGGAATTGTTGTACTCAACTTCTTTGGCTTAAGAAGATGTTCGATGACTACGGTTTGGAGAGCAATACTCTTACTGTTTATTGTGATAATACAAGTGCGATTAATATATCTAAGAACCCCGTGCAACATTCGTTAACTAAGCATATAAGTATTAGACACCACTTTATTAGGGATCTTGTAGAAAAAGAAGTTGTAAAGTTGGAATACATTTCTACCGAAAAATAGATTGCGTACATTTTTACTAAAGCCCTTGATAATGAGAGGTTTTCTTCTCTTAGAAAATCTCTAGGTTTATGCACTAATTAGACCTATATTTGCTTTGTGTGTTGTGACAAATGTGCCAACATTTGTAACAACACTAGAACAATTTGTTTAAATTTTTCTAAGTACCTGTAATATTTAGTGTTTTTGAACTCTATTGTGTAAATAGTATTAGAACCTCGTGATAAAATATATTGTCTGGACACACTTCTCTCAAATGCAATAGAATAAACTCACAAATAGATGCTATGTCATTGAGTAACTATGGGACACGGAGTTGACTACTACGATGTTCTCTTTTCAAAAGATGACTTGAATGCATCAATATATTCACAATCCATTGAGTAATTATGGGACACGGAGTGACAACTACGATGATCTCTTACGGAAAAATGGATCAATGTGAATAAGTGGGTAAAGCAAAATATAGTGCAACACAAATGAATTTATTTCATGTAAAAGCTGTGTTGAGAAGTGTGTGTGCCGACATTCGCTGAATAACATTCTGGTTCTCATATGTATATTTACCTCTATGAGTTTGAAAATTTCGAATATTATTTTATAAAGATCAATTTATTTTAAATTGTTCCCAAAGCAATATTATATAGTCTAATTTAATTATTTGTGCGGTTAATTTTTAAAATCAAGCGATTTTTAGCATGTCATTGAAATAAACTTCCAACATTTGATAATGCCCTAATTTTTAGGGATGTGATTAAATCTTATCTTTTAACTTCGATGTGTTCACAACTTCCGCAATCTTTCTATTCCCTATTTAAGGTCCTTAATACTCAGTGTGTTCTATACATTTTATCAAAATTTCGAATTTTTAGCACAAGTATTCGAAAGGTATTATTAATCATACCTTGTTGGTATTAGTTTATAATCTGCCTTTAATATTGCAATTCAAATTGATTATTTTATTAATATAATTTGAATAGTGCTTGCAGTTATTAATTATCATGGCTGATGGGAAAGGCTCTTCACCTTCACATTCGAAACACTCTACCTCTCCAGCAATTTCATCTTCTTCTCAAAACCTACACCTATTAGCTTCAATGGCCGCTGAGAATGTTTCCGGAAATGTTGGCCATTCTAACCCAACATCGCCCTCTTCGGTTAGGGTTGGCTCGATTGATGTTCCTCTCGGCCTATGACATTCGCTTGAAATCCAAAACCCCGATATTCAATCCTCCGATATTCCGAAATTGGGCGGAACGCCACCAAAACCGGTCGACGAAGCTAGCGAAGCCCCCGCTCTCGAAACTTATCCAATGACGGTGGAACTAGCTGAAGGAGCCACCACCGATCAAATAGTCTATGCGTTCAAAACCCTCTCAAAGCAGACAATTTACCCCGTTGTCAAGGTAGGCGACGTGGAGGTTGATTTCCAAAGTACAAACACTTAGTGTTTACACCGCAACAATCACCGGAAGATACTCCAAAGAGAAGAATCATCTTACGAGTCTTCGGACACCGAAGAACTTCGCCGCCCACTTTCAACTGCTCGGCAAAAGGCTACGAGCTCAAGGGGACAAGGACAAAAACGTCGCTTGTATAGGACAATGGGACGTCGTGTAGACTACTCTGAAACCGGCAAAGCGAAGCATGATGATGGCGTTGCTTGAAGCCTATCCAGTGTTTGACTCGACTCCTCCGCGATGAAGTGGAAGAAGCGAATCCAAAGAGAGCGGCTAGTGAAGAAGCTTATGTTCCGGTGCTTAGCCCTAGGGGGAGTACTGAGGATTCAGAGATGGATCAAACATTGGCTCAAATGGCTGCTAGCTTGGAGAAAAGGAAAAAGAAGCAAAAAGATCCGCAGGATGTCTTGGGAGGATGTTGGCACACCAATGGACACATCGTCCTCTCGACTCGAGTCTTCTTCATCCGAAGGAAGTAAGGCTAAACCCGATGAGGTACATACCGATTCCTCTCTAAATATGACTTCATCCGATTCTCGATGATAGCTATAATGGTGTGGATAGTGAGAAATTTAGGACTTTGCGGACTAGAGTGATAGTTGGAGAGAGGATAGTTAAAATGGAAGATTTTGTGAATATGAATTTAGTTGGATACTGACTGATAGGTCCTTAATGCACTCTCTACAATTTGCTACTCCTTATATTGTGGATTGGGTTTATGAGTTTTATGCAAACTTGAAAGTCGAGTTTAAAGTTAATTCAAAGCACTTTGGAAAAGTGAAGTTTAGGGGAAAGGTCATTGTGATAACTCCAATTTGTTATTAATGAGGTCTAAAGAACTAGGGATGGTGATGATCCTCAGGGTTGATGATTTGGATGAGGTCATAAAGGTGATCACCTGGGGAAGGATTAATGTATGGAGATATAGAATGAATTCCTCGGTCTTGACCAGCCTTTACAGGTGTTCTTCACAAGTTAATTGTGTATAATTGGGCTGCCTTCTTCAAACACAACCACTTTGACCGGTGAGCGGCTATTTTAATGTACAAGATTGGACATCCGAGAGAGTTTAATCTTGGGAAAACAATATTTGACAATATGATGACATATTCGGGGAAAGTGTCAAGCAAAGGGTTCTTTGCCTTACCCAAGTCCGATTCACTCATTGATTTACGCTCAAGGGTTTCAAAGGGAGAACAATGAGATTATCACTCATTTGCACTAAGTTTAGCTATTTCACATGTACCGAGGATCGGACCACGTGTGATTGATCCGCCTCTACGAGAGATCCTAATGCACCCGAACCTGAAGTTCCTACCGATCAACCAGCCGATGTGCCGAGAAATGTTGGCACACACGCTGCCAACACTCCGCAATTATCAGCCGCAATTCATCCGAGATCAAATTGCTATGACCGAAAACTCAATCGCGAATGCCAAATGTCTGTTGAGCAACCTTGAAATGCACAAAAGGGTCTGGGAAGCTATACTTTCTACCGTCACAGGGGGAGTAGGACACGATGTTCTTTGCTCAAGTTGATGCTCCTGCGGATGTTCTTGATGTTGCCGCTGAACAGTGCTGAAGATGGAAATGCTAATGGTGATGGAACCGAAGGAGGACCAGATGTTGATATATCCGGAGCTGGAACAAGTGCGGCTCAGTGCGAGGCAGAAACGAGAAACCCCGAGAATGCGCCGGAGAATGTGCCCACAAATCTCGACAACAATGATGGACCCAACAGCTCGAACATGGACGTAGATCTTTGAGAAGATAGATGCGAGATTGGGATGATGAAGATCTCATTGTACCGTATGATGATTTGGATGATTGGGGACATTAAGCAAGGGGGAGCTTTCGAAGATAGAGAAGCTTGAAGATAGGGGAGTTCGTGCGAGACTCTTGAAGATGCAAATGTTATTCTTTACACCAATCCTCTCCTAAACCTTCATTTATAAGCTTTATCTGTTTTTGTAAAGACTCAATTTATTTTTTTCTGTTTTTATGTTTATGTTTTTTCGAACTTATATTACGTGTTAGCTATGTTGATGAACTTAATAGTATTATGGTATTTAGGTAAGTTCGTGATACTATGCTCGATTTTAGTTTTGTTATGTTAAGTGTTTTTATCTTTAATTTCGATTTTTGTTAACATGTTTTTTTTGGTTAAAACTACTGATTTAAGTTTAGTTAAGTCTAGTATTTTGTCTTTATTTTATTACTTTAAATTTTTATATTGTTTTATGTTAGCTCGATTTTGTTTAGTCTATGTTTTGTTCATAGTATAAGTCCTCGTGATGTTAAGTGTTTATTGTTTTTATGTTAGTTTTGGCTAAGTAAAAAGATGCCATTTACTTGATATTAATTTACTTATCTCTATTGTGTACACATTCTGCATTTTATTGCAACATCGGTGTGTTCGGTAGAAAGGCCGAATTGGGGAGATTGTTGATGTTATGACGAGTGTTACTCGAGAATGTGCCAACATTCTCGGTCACAACATCGAGTCGTCCTTCCAACTTTCACTAACCCTTAACCCACGTTTTGTCTTGTTCATTGACTTGTTCTTTTCAGAATGAAGACTTACGGCGATTCAGAAGTCATGCGGTTGAAAGAGGCAAGCAAGAGAAGTTATAAAGATCATGGGAAGTTACATAGAAGTTACCTATTTTCAAGGGAGATGTGGAAGTTATCTTCAAGCATTAAGAGTCGATTTTATCTATATATACACTACTGCTATGAAGATTAAAACTTGAAGTTGAGGGAAACACAATCTAGCATAGTCTATTGGCATAGATTATAGAATTTATTGTAGTTTCATATTCGATACTTCCGTTGGTGAATGTTCCAACATTTCACTCAACATTGGGTCTTTATTTGTATTAGTGATAGGTTAGATTGAATATTATCTAGTCACTATATCGTTGATCCATTCACGGTGTAACTTATGTTTTCATCGATTGTATCACTTAACAATTACTAGTGATAATACGCCGTTTGGCGGTATAGACTTATTTATAGTCTATCACGAAAATTTTGATATACATCTTGCAACGTGTTTAAGACTTCATTTGTGTACATTTCGATTATTTATTTGTTCGTGTTGCTCTTCGAATGTGCCAACATTCGTGACAACATTCTCGCAAAACACGTACGCACACCTTCGGACATTATGATTGCTCAAATATATGTTGATGACATTGTATTTTGTTCTACATGTGAGAAAATCACTACTACATTTTTGGCATAGATAACGGATATTATCCGTTATCTATGCGTAAAATCAATGGTTATCTAGGCAGGGGTTATCTATGTGGGGCGCTCATAGATAACGGATAAAAAATAAAAAAATATCCGTTATCTATGTGCGCCCTGCTGGTCAAAAGATGCTCATAGATAACGGATATTATTCGTTATCTATACTTGTTATATCCGTTATCTATTCCTTAAATAGATAACCAAATATATTCGTTATCTATACTTGTTATGTCCGTTATCTATTCCTTAAATAGATAACCAAAGATATCCGTTATGTATTATTAAGCATATCCGTTATCTATTCATTACAAAGATAACGTAATATATCTGTTATTTATTATTATTTATATCCGTTATCTATTCCTTAAAAGATAACGCATTTTTTTGTTATCTGTTCATATATAAATCCGTTATCTATTATAGTAAAATCCGTTATCTATTAATAAATATACCCGTTATCTATTTTAGCAAAGATAACAGAATATATCCGTTATCTATTATATCTGTTATCTATTTTATTTTATATATTTTTATTTAATATAAAACAATTAAATTTACTAAATAAAAGAAAATATAACAGAATGCATGAATTTCATCATCAAATCAAAAGTCAATATTCATACAATAATTCTGCCAAAATAAAATATTCATACAATAATTCAACAAAATACCCAATAACAATTACTACTCGATAACGTATAATTGAAGAAACTAGGCCCACTCCGACCGCACTTCATCAATTTCAGCCTTGGTGTATGTTTTCTCCATGAACTATAAAATAAGACATACATATTAATACTAACAAACCACGCAAGATTTAAATTTATATTAAGAAAAATACATTTTTGTCAAAGCACAATAACATTACCAAAGATGCGGTGAAGCCACATCCAAAGGTCTATCAAATCTCGTTATTTGTCTCATGTATCGAAGTACGTATAAACCACATTGCATCGCATCTGGTTGCTTTGGAGCCTAATTTATGAACAAATTAACAAATTCATCATTCCACCCATTTGTACACATACATTAGATAATTCAATTATTTACTCAAATGCATAGCGTATTTAATTATCTACTTAAATATATCAAAATTCACATCTTTCGCACCTTGATAATTTTCCATAATGACTTCTTTTTTGGTTTGGTTGTCTTCACCTCCGAAAAAATATTTTCAATGCCCTAAAAAGTAATATTTAATCAAAGTTAGTAGATGTTCACACAATAAAATATAAAATAACAATTAACATATAGGAGAAAACATACATATCAACCACTGCTTTGCTATTCGTTTCACTTTCTTCTCAGTGCTGATAATGCATCTTCACAATCTTGCAAAGTCTGCCAATGATGAAAATGACCCATAAAAACCACTCACCAACAAAATTAAAGAATTATACAAGATAAAAATTTGTCATAGTCGGCTTTAAATTATATGTGTGAAGTATGCAGTTAAAAAGACAGGGAACTTCTTATTTAAAAAGCATTACCATCAAATCAAGAATGTTCAAAGCAAGATCATGCATAGCAATAAGAGCAGTCATTAACGTATATATTTGTTTGAAAAGCAAAATCCATTTACCCAGAGTTCATATGTTGATCATCTTTCTACCAATTGTTGAACAGAGAAAACAAATGGTGATGATCCAAACAAGATGAACTGAAATTTTGATTAAAACAATCATTCATAGAACATCTAAACAATATTACATAGATAGAAAACTGACAAGTTTTTCACCTGATATATATAGAAGACAGCTTCTGAAGCAATATCTATTTGTGACAAGGAATAATTGACAGGAGAACGGTAGTGAGTTCCCAACAGGAAGTGTCTCAGTGCAAGAGGATGATATAATTTTGTAACCTGCATAAAAATAATTTATTGATGCTCCAATTATCCTCAAAACAAAACAGATGAATAGAAAAAACATTAGGCAACAAAACAAAAGAAACCCATATTTACCTCACGAATGGTAAAGAAGTTACCAAGGGATTTAGACATTTTCTCATCATTTGCTGTAACAAAACCATTATGTACCCAGTAATTAATATTGCTCTCTGAGCAAGCAGCACAGCTCTGAGCAATCTCATTCTCATGATGAGGAAAGATTAAATCCATCCCACCACCATGAATATCAAATGTGTGTGTTAAGTAATGAGCACTCATGGCACTGCACTCTATGTGCCATCCTGGTCTTCCAGGACCCCAGGGGCTGTCCCATTGTGGCTCCCCAGGCTTTGCAGACTGCAATAAAAATAAATATATTCTATTTACGACTAAAAGATGCAAGTCCTTCCATGAAAATTATTTTGCGAAGATTAAAATTTGCACCTTCCACAAAGCAAAGTCAAAAGGATTTCGCTTCCTCGTATCAACAGCAACTCGTTCTCCAGCTCTATTATCTTCTAGCTTCCGTCCTGATAGTTTACCATAATTTGGGAAATTATCAACAGAGAAGAAAACATCTCCATCTACAGCATAAGCACAGCCATTGCTGATTATCTGCAAAAATGAGACCCGGGCTGACAAAATAATTCATGAACTAATAAAGAAACAAGGCAAAAGCAAATATCTTCCATAGGTCTCAAGGGCATGAAAAACATGATCCCTGATTACCGGCCACTCAGTACTCTTGGATCCTCTCCAACCTCATTCGCTCGACGAATAATCTGCGCATGTTAATCCTTTAGGAATCATTGCATAAATTAATCCAGGAATATTGAAAATACAGTGTCCACATTAATATAAGAAGCCTCACTGTTAAAATTTTGGTGAATAACACACCAAATACAATATCATAAAACCATGATTACAAAGTAGCATTATAAATTTGACATCAGCAAAGATAGTTGACACAAATGGGTTATATTCTTAACATCATTAATATGTGTACCCCTTTTTCTCCCTATCCTGCCTTGCAACTCGCTGTATTCATGTTCCATTTAAATATCTCTAATTAAGAAGTCATTCACAAAGCAATTAATCTACAACTCGTTGCCTTGCAACTTGCAATTTTGTATTGAAAAAAAGGGGCTGAATCCCAATTAAATTTTTACAGTTTACAAACACCCATTTAACTCAATTCAAGGGGCTTTACAGAACTTCAATGCCAGCAAGGCACATTCATAAAAAAAAAGCACAACACATAAACAAGTATACTCATAAAACTCAGTAATAGAAACTTCATCGAGAAATTCTTCAAAAGAATGGGCGAAGAATTACAGACCTCTCAAATTAGGGGTTAATAGCTTCGATTGAGATTGCCACTGGATCCATGGAAGTCACACAATTTGAGCAGTACACTGAATAAATAGATTTATAAATTCCTTCAGATTAGAGAAATTTATTTAAAACCTGTATTCAGATTAGAGAAATTAATTTGAAACAATTCGTATTCAGAATTTAATTTGAAAAAACCTTTGATTTAATTCAGAAATCTGTCTAAGAGCTTACCCTTCTAAATATGGAAATCCAACCCCTATGAAGCAAATGATTATGAATTGAACAAGTATATATTTAGATAATTAGATTAGAGAACCTTAATCTCAGGTTAATTAGATTGAGAGTCATTTTCTGAGGAAATTAATTATAATGCTCTTCAATATTAGTAACACAAATTTCTACAGTAACTCATCAATAACTACTTAATTATCCGGCCAGGCCATCAATAAACATGTCACATATATGAATAATATGTCCATGTTTTCACAAGCTGTACGTCTCTGTTTATGTATACATGCATGGCTTTAATATGAAGTCTTTATAATTCAGCATCAGCTACAAATTACAATGCATAAACTGGTATAACGTATACATAAATTATGTTCATGATTGGGCTCAATATAGTTAAAACTAACAGTACCTCAGCTTTCTAAATAATAGAATCAGACAGACCCGTTCAGTTTCAACTTCTATTTCATGCTCTTCTTTATTCTTAGTCCTCTTGCACTTCTTAAATATTTGAATTCAACAGCCCGTGCAAACGATGATACTAAAAATACTTTTTCACTTCCTCTGTAGAAACTTATGTGACAAAAAGTTGAGCCGAATCCTCAAAAGTTTTATGATCAGCGACAAAGACTTTAAAGTAGAAAGCACTATAATTACTAATCAGTTAAATAAAAAATTATCATGAATAATTAAAAAGAAAAGCATATATATCAAGCTTAAGCCATCAGTAACTTTTCCCTCTGCTACCTCTCTGTATCATCTTCTTCAATGAATAAAACAAGATTTCCTTTCATGAATTTGTACAGTAACTCAACAATAAAAGATGGGCTGATAAATAAGCATTCTTTCTCCTAAAAGCTAACTAAATCAACATTTTACAGATTTTACAGTAGATTAAATCAAATAAAAATTCCCCCAATTGCAGAATCCAAAATTGCAGAAGACAACAAAAAACCGTTTCTCGATACAGATCTTACAGCATATTTTGCATAGATGATGAGATAAAAATCAACAAAAACTAACAGAGGCAACCATAGGAAATAAAGAAAACCAAAACAAATTAAGAATCCAAAATTGCAGAAGACACTAACCGGATTTTGGACTGAGACGGCGGCGGCGTTAGAGAGGGTTGGCGGTAAGGGCAGCGGGCGGTCGGCGGCGACGTTCCAGAGCTGAGAGGGTCGGCGGTCGAGCAGCGGTTATAGCGGCGTTTGGCAGCGGCAAAAGGGTGAATGAGTCGAGCAGTGTCGTCACTATTGCCGTCGTTCAATCACTTGAGAATATCGGCGGTCGGCGGCAGTAGGTCGGCGGTTGACCGGCGGTAAAGGCAGAGGAGCGACGGATTCGGTGGGGGAGGGGCCGATTTGGTGAGCGATCGACTAGCTAGGGCACAGAAATTTAATTTTGAAAAAATATTCTAAGTCCAATTTGGAGTTATACACAGATAACCAAACGAGATAACGGATTAACAATATCCGTTAACTCTAATTAAACAATTATTAAATTTTAATTTTAAAATAAATTATAATAAATAGAAAACATAACACAGATAACGGATATATTAAAAATAGATTACCCGTTATCTATGATTAAAAATTTAATCTAAAAATAAATTAAATTGCTTAGATAACGAAGCACAGATAACCACATAAAAAAATCCGTTATCTATGAGCGCATTTCAATTTTTTTCAAGAACAGAGATAACGGATACAAAATAGATAACGGATTTACAAATCTTAGATAACGGATTTAAAAATATCCGTTATCTATGTCTGGTTATCTATGAACAAAAATGTAGTAGTGAATGCTTGAATTATTTGTACATGAAATGACCACTACCTTTGAAATGTCGATGGTTGGAGACTTGAATTACTTTTAGGTCTTCAAATTAAACAATGCAAAGATGGTATTTTCTTTTGTCAAAGCAAATATGCCAAAAATCTTGTGAAAAGGTTTGGTTTAGACAATGCTAAACACATGAAGACCCCTATGGGATCGACACAAAAATTGTGTAAAGACAAGTGTTCAGCACAAATGTTGACCCAACATTGTATAGGTCGATGATTGGTAGTCTTTTGTATCTCGACTTCTAGTAGGCCGGACATCATGTTTAGTGTTTGTTTATGTGCACGTTATCAAGCCGATCCTAAAGAATCTCATATGAATTCGCTTAAGAGAATAATTCGATATGTGGTGCACATGTGATTATGGAATATGGTATAGCAAAGATACTAATTGTTCTTTGATTGGCTATAGTGATGCAGATTAGGCAGTGATAGTGATGATAGGAAGAGTACAAGTGGTGGATGTTTCTACATGGGTAACAATCTTGTTTCTTGGCATAGCCGAAAACAAAATTGTGTTTCCCTATCTACGGTGAATCCGAATACATAGCCACGGAAATTGTTGTACTCAACTTCTTTGGCTTAAGAAGATGTTCGATGACTACGGTTTGGAGAGCAATACTCTTACCGTTTATTGTGATAATACAAGTGCAATTAATATATCTAAGAACCTGTGCAACATTCGTTAACTAAGCATATAAGTATTAGACACCACTTTATTAGGGATCTTGTAGAAAAGAAGTTGTAAAGTTGGAATACATTTCTCAGAAAAGCAGATTACGGAACATTTTTACTAAAGCCCTTGATAATGAGAGGTTTTCTTCTTTTAGAAAATCTCTAGGTTTATGCACTAATTAGACCTATATTTGCTTTGTGTGTTGTGACAATCTGTGCCAACATTTGTAACAACACTAGAACAATTTGTTTAAATTTTTCTAAGTACTGTAATATTTAGTATTTTTGAACTCTCTTGTGTAAATAGTATTAGAACTCGTGATAAAATATATTGTCCTGGACACACTTCTCTCAAATGCAATAGAATAAACTCACAAATAGATGCTATGTCATTGAGTAACTATGGGACACGGAGTTGACTACTACGATGTTCTCTTTTCAAAAGATGACTTGAATGCATCAATATATTCACAATCCATTGAGTAATTATGGGACACGGAGTCGACAACTACGATGATCTCTTACGGAAAAATGGATCAATGTGAATAAGTGGGTAAAGCAAAATATAGTGCAACACAAATGAATTTATTTCATGTAAAAGCGTGTTGAGAAGTGTGTGTGCCGACATTCGGTGAATAACATTCTGGTTCTCATATGTATATTTACCTCTATGAGTTTGAAAATTTCCGAATATTATTTTATGAAGATCTATTTATTTTAAATTGTTCCCACAATATTATATAGTCTAATTTAATTATTTGTGCGGTTAATTTTTATAAAATCAAAGTGTTTTTAGCATGTCATTGAAATAAACTTCCAACATTTGATAATGCCCTAATTTTTAGGGATGTGATTAAATCTTATCGTTTAACTTCGATGTGTTCACAACTTCGCAACCTTTCTATTCCCTATTTAAGGTCCTTAATACTCGGTGTGTTCTATACTTAATATCATAGTTTCGAATTTAAGCACAAAATTTGAAAGGTATCATTATTCATACTTGGTGGTATTAGTTCTTTCCCTCAGCCTATTTATATTCAAATTCATTATTTTATTAATTTAATTTGAATAGTGTTTGCAGTGATTAATATGGCTGATCGAAAAGACCTCTCACCTTCACAATCAAAACACTCAACCTCTCCAAGCATCATCTTTCGCCTCCAGAAACCTTCGTCTTCTTGCTTCAATGGCCGTCGACAATGTGTCCGAGAATGTTGGCGCATCTCGCCCAACATCACCCTCTTCGATTAGGGTTGGCTCGGTTGATGTTCCTCTCTCGGCTATGATATTCGTTCGAAATCCTCAAACTCCGATTTTGGGCGGAACGCCACAAAATCCGGTTAGCGGCGAAGCTAGCGAAGCCCCGTTCTCGAGACTTACCCAATGACGGTTGAGCTAGCTGAAGGAGCCACCTCCGATCAGATCGTCTATGCATTCAAAACCCTCACTAAGTAGACGATTTACCACTGTTGTCAAGGTAGGCGACGTGGAGGTTGATTTCAGCATACAAACACTTAGTGTTTACACCGCCACAATCACCGCAAGATGCTCCAGAGAAGACCCATCGACCGACTCGACCGACACCGGTGAACTCACCGCCGCTTTGAAACCGCTCGACAAAAGGCAACAAGCTCCAGGACGCGGTCGAGAAAAGGCGTTCTTACCGAACCATGGGCAAAAGGGTGGATTACTCTGAAAAGGGAAAAAGCGAAACATGATGATGGTGTTGTTTCAAAACCGATTCAAGTGTTTGATTAAGATAAATCGAAGAAGAGATGAGGGAAGCTAGTCCAGAGAAGGAAACGAGCGATCAAGCCTTTGTTCGGTGCTCGGCCCAGGGGGAGTACCGAGGATTCGTAAATGAATCAAACATTGGCTGAAATGGCTGCTCGCTTGGAAAAGAGGAGCAAAAAGCGAAATGATCCGCGAGGATGTGCCGGTGGATGTTGGCACACCAATGGACACATCGTCCTCGACTCGAGTCTTCTTCATCCGACGCAAGTAAGGCTAAACCGATGAGGTACATACTGATTCCTCTCTGAATATGACTTCATCCGATTGATGATAGCTATAATGGTGTGGATAGTGATAAGTTTAGGACTTTAAGAACTAGGTCGATTGTTGGAGAGAGGATAATTAAGATGGATGACTTTGTTTCTATGAATTTGGTTGGTTATCCGGAAGAAAGATCTTTGATGTTTGCACTTCAATTTGCCACTCCTTATCTCGATTGAATGGGTGTATGAATTTTATGCAAACTTAAAGGGCGGTGTGTCTATGGTCGATTCCAAGAATTATGGAAAGGTCAAATTTAGGGGAGGTGATTGAGGTTACTCCTGCTAAGATTAACAGCTTTTCTTAGAACTAGGGATGATGAGGATCCTCCTATTGATAACTTTGGATGAAGTGATTAGTGTTATCACCGGGGAAGGATTACTGCTTGGAGGTATAGGATGAATTCCTCGGTTTTAACAAGTCTATATAGTGTCTTGCACAAGCTAATTGTGTACAATTGGCTGCCCTCATCTAACACCACTACCCTTACTTCGAACAAGCCGTACTTATGTACAAAATTGGCCACTTGCAAAGATTTAATCTTGGGAAGACAATTTTTGACAATATGATGACATATTACGGAAGGGTGTCAAGTAAAGGACTACCGCCGTATCCTAGTCTGATTTTTATGATGATATCACTCTTGGATTTCAAAGGGAAAATTCAAAGATAATAAGTTCGTTTGCTCTGAGTTTAGGGATCTCACATGTACCGAGGACTGGACCACGTGTGATTGATACGCCTCTGAGAGATCCTAATGCACTGAACTGAAGTTACTGCTCGATCAAACAGCCCGATGTGCCGAGAAATGTTGGCACACACGCTGCCAACACTCCGCAATTACAGCCGCAATTCATACGAGATCGATTTCTATGACTCAAAACTCAATCGTGAATGCCAAATGTCATTGAGCAACCTTGAAATGCACAAAAGGGTCTCGGGAAGCTCTACTTTCTATCACAGGGGGAGTAGGACTCGATGTTGCCGCTCAAGTTCTTTGCTCAGTGCGGATGTTGCCGATATTCTTCTTGAACAGTGAAGGTGGAAATGGTAATGTTGATGGAACCGAAGGAGGACCAGATGCTGATATATCTGGAGTTGGAACAAGTGCGGCTCAGTGCGAGGCCCAGAAACGAGAAACCCCGAGAATGCGCCGGAGAATGTGCCCACAAATCCGCAACAATGATGGACCCAAAGGCTCGAACATGGACGTAGATCTTTGAGAAGATAGATGCGATGGGTGGGATGATGAAGATCTCATTGATTGTATGATGATTTGGATGATTGGGGACATTAAGCAAGGGGGAGCTTTCAAGATAGAGAAGCTTGAAGATAGGGGAGTTCGTGCGGACTCTTGAAGATGCATTTGTTATTCTTTCTGACCCAATCCTCTCCTAAACCTTCATTTATAAGCTTTATCTATTTTTGTAAAGACTCAATTTATGTTTCGTTTTTATGTTTATGTCTTTTCGAACTTATATTATGTGTTAGCTATATCGATGAACTTAATAGTATTTTGGTATTTAGTTAAGTTCGTGATACTATGCTCGATTTTGGTTAAGTGTTTTTGTCTTAGAGCTCGATTTAAGTTTTGTTAAGTCTAGTATTTTGTCTTTGTTTTATTGCTCGATTTTATATTGTTCTATGTTAGCTCGATTTTGTTTAGTCTATGTTTTGTTCATAGTATAAGTCCTCGTGATGTTAAGTGTTTATTGTTTTTATGTTAGTTTTGGCTAAGTAAAAAGATGTCATTTACTTGATATTAATTTACTTATCTCTATTGTGTACACATTCTCGCATTTTGTTGCAACATCGTGTGTGTTCCAAAGAGAAAGGCCGAATTGGGGAGATTGTTGATGTTATGACGAGTGTTACTCGAGAATGTGCCAACATTCTCGGTCACAACATCGAATTCGTCCTTCCACTTTCACTAACCCTTAACCCACGTTTTGTCTTGTTCATTGACTTGTTCTTTCAGGATTGAAGACTTACGGATTCCGAAGTCATGCGGTTGAAAGAGGCAAGCAAGAGAAGTTATAAAGATCATGGGGAAGGTACATAGAAGTTACCTATTTTCAAGGGAGATGTGGAAGTTATCTTCAAGCATTAAGAGTCCAGATTTATCTATAAATACACGGCTGCTATGAAGATTAAAACTTGAAGTTGAGGGAAACACAATCTAGCATAGTCTATTGGCATAGATTATAGAATTTATTGTAGTTTCATACTCGATACTTCCGTTGGTGAATGTTCCAACATTTCACTCAACATTGGGTCTTTATTTGTATTAGTGATAGGTTAGATTGAATATTATCTAGTCACTATATACGTAGATCCATTCACGGTGTGACTTATGTTTTCATCGATTGTATCACTTAACAATTACTAGTGATAATACGTCATTTGGGCAAGATAGACTTATTTATAGTCTATACGAAAATTTTGATATCCATCTTGCAACGTGTTTAAGACTTCCACGTGTACATTTCGATTATTTATTTATCTCCAGTTGCTCTTCGAATGTGCCAACATTCGTGACAACATTCTGCAAAACACGTACACACACCTTCAATTACGAGTACCCAAATAAAACTTATTATACGCAATCCTTTTTGAATAGATCTAAAAGCTTCTTGATAGAGATGAATTAACAATGTAATCGACTAAAATTAAAGAACAAAAAGTAAAGAACACAAGATTTATAGTGGTTCGGATTGAAAAATCCTACGCCCACTCTCCTTCTTCAACTTGAAGAAGCGGTCTCTACTCGCTTGCTTTCTTCCTTACTTTCTTCCGACGACACAGATTACAATGGTGAAGATACTTGTCTTCAAATCTCCTTCTATCTACAACTCTAACTTCTAATCTAGATTTACAGTGTAGATGATTGAAAGAAGGAATTACAGTAAAGTGTTCTTCAAACCCTTGGGAAACTTCTAAACTAATGTGCTTCGCTAAGAGTGCTCTTGAAAGTGTAAATCTCTTAAAAATATAAAAGTCCTTCTAAGAACAGTGCTTAGACCTATTTATAAGAAGTATTAGATGGTTAGTTTTTACAACAAACACTAACCGTCTAACAACCTTTCTTGAGAACCATCTTGACTTCAACCGACTTTCTTGAGTTGATCGTCTGATCGAGTTAGCCGAGATCCGCCTTTCTTATTCTACTCACCGACCTCTACCTTGTCTTGAGCTCTTCATTATCATCTCTTGGTCGGATGACTTCTTCAAGATTGTCTTCAAATGACTTGAACATAGAAACTCGGTGACTAACTTAGCTTAACTAGACTGAAATTTTAATTCACAGACTACACTACTTCACTATTCTAAACATTATCACTGGTCATCTTACATTAAATGAGCTATCTATTCTATAAACTTTAACTCATCAAAACTACTTCCCGATCTAACAATTTTCCCCTTTTTGATGATGTTAAAACTACAAGAAAGAAATGAAGTCACAAATGGTGTTAGTCAAAGTTATTCAAGAAAAGACAAAACATATTTCAATTTAAGCACTTTAGGCACATAAGAAATCTTATCAACAAATGAGTTCACACAAGAGAAACTATTTATACTTATGATTTTTTTTTATACATTAAGTCTTTTTAAGAAAATATTCTAAGGCATGGAATTTTATCAATTTATGAATTACTTAGAAAATTTCTTTTTTTTTTTTAAAAAAAAAAAAAAAAACTACAAGACTTTTGAATAAAAGATGATGAACTTAGTAAAAATTAGGTAAAGCTCAATAAATCGATAAGTTCAAACAAGACAATTCATTCATTCATTTACAAATAATTACATTTATAGATTGAGCAAATAAGTTCTAAAAGATAAAGAAAGAAAAGCACTTATCTAGTACGCCCATCCGTCCGCTTCGGGGACAGCTTAGCCAATCAAAGATCCTTTTCTTCATCTCGCTTCAACTCCTCGGGATCTTTGATTCCTCATTCAGCCTCGGCTCCTTGAATGACCCCTAGACCCAGCTTTAGGTCAATTGAGCCATCTGCATTTTTCCTTGGGATGGCGTACTCAAGGCGGGTGCGATAAGATCTGCATTGAACTCCTCATCTACCTCATTTATCAGCCGATGGTATAAGTCCGCATCCTCCTTCTCGACCTATTTATGCGAGACTAGATCTGTGGTCCTCTAAAGTGGCTCCGGGGCTTTAATGTACCAAGTACATCCATTTTGCATCAAGATTCTTCTCCTTGTACTCCCGCGAATGCTTCCCAGACACCATCTTCGGAGGGGTTGTCCTAAGGAAAGGTATGAAGTTCTTGTTTCCTTGCGCATCTTTGGTCTTGATGATCCACTTGCGCTCGACTTGCTCCACGAGAAGTCTAGGTCCTTGTTGATTTTCTTCAATCTCTTCCTCGTCTCTTTCACCATACATCCTCTTCTCCTCTTTTATTCTTTTGATTTGGCTTTCCGAGAGGTTTGAGTAGTCCTGTTCCCGCTTGCCTTTGCCTTTTTTGGAACAACCTCGATTGAGGAGGTTCCTCACCGCTTTGGCCTCGCCTTTCTTCTTCTCACCTTCTTTGAATTTGGCTAGAAGCCTTTCCGTCTTTTCATCCTCCTCCTTTTTCTTCTCCTCATCCTCCCTCAAGGCCTCTTCAATCTGGGCCGACTCTCAATCAAGAGGCGCCGACTCATCCGCCTTCACAAAATCTTCTTTTCTTGCCGCTTCCAAGTCACCGTGAGAGTGGCCCTCATTTCTTTCTTGCCCTCTTCCCCTTTTTAACTTCATCCGCTAGCTCCTTCCACTTGGCTTCAAGAGCCGTGTGCATCGGGCTCGATAGTTGTTCTTGTCGAAGGTGTTGGCCCACGGATTGAGTGAATATGAAGAGCTTAGATTGCCTCCTAGTGATAATCTAGAAGGGGGGTTGAATAGATTATCAAATCTTTTTCAAGATCGATTATCTATTCAAGATATCAAAGCTAAGCTGTTATAAACAAATTTTAACTCAATCTTTTAAGGATCAAAAGCAATCGAATTCAAGTCTCATATTAATTTGGTCGAATAGTTGATGAATAACAAATATGTAAAACAAGAAGTAAAAACACAAGGAATTATAGTGGTTCGAATCAAACAGATCCTACATCCACTCTCCGTCTTCAACTTGCATAAGGGCCTCGATCGACTTACTACCTTACTTACTTACAAAGTTACAATTATAGAGATACGAAGATTCTTCTCTTCATCCCTATCTTCAATCAGCCTAACTCTCTAGAAACTTGAAGATTACAAAGCAGAAACTTTGAAGATGTACAAGTAAGTGTTCTACAAACACTTAGAAACTTATGAAAATTACTTTGAAAATTTTGTGAATGCTCTTTGAAAATTCGTGAGTATTGAGAACGAGAGTGTTGATTATTTTTTCAGAATCGTGCCTAAACTTATTTATAAGCTCGTGAAACGGTTAGTTTGTTGTAACAAACTAAAAACCGCTCAACAAACTTATTTTTGAAAATTGCCTTGACTTCACCGATCTTGAACTAGTTGTCTCTGAATGACTTGGTGAAGACTTGCCTTTCTTATTCTACTCACTGGTCTTAACCTCATCTTGAGCTCTTCATTATTGTCTCCAATAGATGACTTCATCAAGATCGTCTCCAGGATGACCTCTTCTTTCATAACCTCGCCTAACCTGCTTTAGCTCTACCTAGTCCGATCGCCTTAGCACTAGAATCCCTTACATCACCGCTCTATACATGTTCACAGTTGGTCATCTTATTTACATGAGCTTAACCTAACCTATACAATTTAACTCATTAAAACTACTTCGATCTAACAATTTCCCCCTTTTTGATGAAGTTAAAACCGCAAGAAAGAAACAACCTCACAACCGGTGTTAGTCAAGATTATTCAAGATACAAATGAGCACATTAGAACACATAAGAATTTAGTTCGTATACGTTCACATAAGAGCACTTAATTCATACTTAGAACATTTTAAAGTTTTTAGAAAAGAGATTAAGTCTTAAAAACTTTATCGATTATTAGTACTTAGAAAAGTTTTAAGTCTTAGGACTTAGATTTTTTTTTAAAAAAATTTAATCTGAGATAGACATTTTCTCAGATGATTAGCACTTGGAAAAAATTTTAAGTTTTCTTAGAAAGCAAGAGAGAAAGCTTAAAACATAAGACAAGATTAAACAGATAAGTTCACAAAGACTCATTTATATTCACATATACACATATTACATGTGGTGCAAATAAGAAAAAAAAAAATTAGAAAAGAAAGCTCATTCTTATCAAACACCCCACTCGGTCCGCCTCGGGAACCATCACCAAGTGAAGACTCTTTTTCTTAGCGCTTCAACTCTTCCTCGTCTTTGAGTCCCGACTCGACTTCAGCCTTTGGTAACGATACCTTTAATCCAAACGAGGTCGATGGTTCCATTGGGGTTCTTCTTGGGTTGAGCCATCTCATATGCTGGGGCGCATAGATTAGCATTAAAGATTTTATCCGCCTCGTCTATCGCCGATGGTAGAAATCGACATTCTCTTTCTCTATCCACTCGTGCCACCTCGGGTCTTCGTCTTCAACAGATGGCATGGATGCCTTTAAGATATACCAAGTACATCCATCTGTCATCCAGATTTTTATCTTTGTACTCTTTAGTGTATTAACTCGCGACTATCTTTGGAGGGGCAGTTGACCGTTGATAAGGTTGGAAAGTCTCCTCACCGCTGTCTTCATAACCCACTTTCCGACATCTTTACTCCACTCCATCTGCAGACCCTTCTTCTTTTTCATCCTTTTTCTTTCTCTTTCTCTAAACCACTCCTTTTCTTGCCTTATTCGCCTTATCTGCTCCTCGAGATAGGTTGGAGTAGTCTGGCTCTCTCTTCATTTTCTCAAATTTCTAGATGATTTAGAAATTATCGCTTCTGGCTCCTTCTCGTACATCTTCCCCTTCTCTTTGCCTTTGGCCTCAAATGATTTTTGGCTTCTTTAAATCTGGCCATCAGCTTTCCTGTCTTCTCTTCCTCCTCCTTCTTCCTCCTCTCTTCATCCTCTCTCGATGACCTCTACTATCTGGGTTACCCTCGGTGAAGGACGGTAAGCTTGTCTACTTTTACCTTCATCTCCGCCTTCGCCGCCTCCAGCCTTAGTTGTGTCTCGCTTGATTTCTAGCTTGTCAAAGATTGGCCTTGACACTAGCCGTGAGGGCCTCTAGTCTTTCTTGCCCAGCTACTTCCACCTTTTTTACTTCATCCGACTGTGGTTCGTAGCTGAGTTTCCGTTGGAGCAACGCACTCAAGTCGGATTTGTCATTGGTCGAGCATCTACCACGACCGCGTTGTCCTCAACCATCTTTATTTTCATCGCCTTCACTTCCTCCTCTAGTTTACTTAGATGGTCACCAACACCGAGCCAAATTTGTCGATAGATTCTGGTGATGTTCACCTCGGCTATGCGCATGTTGGCCAACATCGCCTCAGCCACGGCCCCTGTCGATGCGTTTTGTTCTTCTAGTCACCTCTCTCTACCTTCCGAGAAATTTTTTATTGAAGATTTGCGAAGGCAGACGAGATGGCTGATGTGGGTCTGTTCGATTCTTCATCCTTGGAGGAGTCGGATGAAGAGGAAGATAAGTGGGTTTTGGGAGATGGGGAGCTCATTCGAATATCTCCAAAGATATCCGAAATTTGGACTTGTGGAGGGGATTGGGTTGGTGGTTGTGGGATTTCGAGGGTGGTGGTGGTGAAGATGGAGGCCGGGATGAGGAAGTTGCAGCCTTCTACTGTTTGTGGGGGAGGAGATGAGGTGGTAGGTAAGGTGGTGGGAGGGCTGATTGTGGTTAGAGGTGTAGGGGTGTAGATGGGGATGATGGGTAATGGGGAGGACTCACTGGGCCGAGGGAGGTGTAGTTTGAGTTTGGGGTATGGAGGTAGTTGAGGTTTCAGCTTAGACAAATTGGGAGATAGGTGTTGTAGAGGCTCCGAGGTGCCACCTTGGACACCTCTTCATCGCCCGGGTGAGTAGATGAGGGGGAGGGGGATTGAGAAGATGATAAGCTAGAAGAAGTTAAAGGATATTACCTTTTCAGCCTTTTCTTTCTTCTTTGGAGAGGGAGTCCTCTCAGCCGATCTCCTCTATCTCCCGGGCTTCGCCACGGCCGCCGCAGCCCACCTCTAGTGTTTGGACTTCTTCGGATAGCAGATCGAGAGGTGCAGCAGATGATCCTCCCTCTTTCTCCGAGGCTTTCATCAGCCTTTTCCGCTTTGGTGCCTTCTCCTTCAGCCTTCATTGGCCTTGAGGCCTCGGTGAACTCACGGTCGGCCTGGGCTTGGTTGCTCCGCTCACCGAGGGCTCGGCTGCCCTCTCCTCACCGCTTCTCCGTCCGATTCTCGCTGGCCCTAATCAGCTCATTCTTGGTGAGGAGCCCTTTCGCTTAGTGTAGCTCCCGACACCGTCCTGTCTGGGCTTGAGGTCATCCGCCACAGATCCTCCGATTGTAGGATTCTCGCAAGCGGTATTAAGACCAATCAAGTTTATCGAACCCAAGGGAAAAAGTATGCACGTGAGGCCCTAGGAATACAAGTTATCGGTGACTATTGTTGTAAAGCGGGTTTGGAAACAAAAATACAACAAAATGCAAAAATAATCTCAAACACAACAATGAGGTAAATGATCAAACACTTAGAAAACAAGAACATATATAAATAATAAATGGGGATTTGGGTGCTAGGGCTAACATCCATCAAGGAATCAATGATCAACAAGCTATGATTGAGTCAAATTGCAAATCAACCAAGTTAGAAAGCATAAAATCATCATGAAATTAATCACTCCATTAATAACACAATGCCTAATGTGAGTATCCTTAGTGCAACTAATCTCTTGATTCCGAAGCACCCAATCCATACATTCATCCACAATTATAACCCGATTAATCCGGATCACGTTAGCTCAACTCTCGCCTATTGCTAGGGTGATCAAACATTAATCTAAAGGGATAAAAGTGGATGACGCATAATGAGAATCACAATTAGGAAGCAATCTAACTCAATTGATCAACAATCATCAAGAGTCAAAGTATAGGCAATCAAATCATCCTCAATTTCAATTAACCCAAGCACAAGAGAGTTAGCCCATGGTGCCAAGAGCAAAATCCATGGGAAGAAAATCTAAGTGAGCAAACACAAATCTAATCACAACAAACAAGGAATTAAAAAGACAAGAGAGGAAGAACATCACCAATTGGATTTAATCAACAAAAATAGAAATGCTTGAGTCTTCAATACACTTCTTCTCCAAATGAAATACAAGCTTGAATTGAGAAATCTAGATGATCTAATGCTAATCTAATGTTAATCTAAGAAACAACAATTGAAATCTAAATCTAATCTAACACTCTACTCTACCAACAAGGAGAAATTGGCTTGGAGCCTAAGAAATCGCCCCAAAACCGCTAGTAACGCTCTAATCGAAGCTAGGAAGAATATGCTCTGTTTTCCGCTCAAAATGGCTTAAATTAAATTTTTCGGTTTTGGGCATCCCTCGACTCGAGGTTGGGGCTCTCGAGTCGAGGCTTTTAAGTCGCTAACACGTTTTTGCCAATTCTCCTCCAGCCTCGAGTCGAGCTCCAGCCCTCGACTCAAGGGATCTCCTTCGCCTGTCCCTCGACTCGAGGCTCGGCCCTCGAGTCGAGGCCGCTGATTTTTGGAATTCCAGCCTATTGCCTTCACCCTCGGGTCGAGGCCCCTAGACCTCGACCAGAGGTCGAGTCCATGGAATTTTCTCGACCCGGCTCTGCCTCGACCCCCATTTCATCCGTCTCGATCGTCTCTTCATCCTAAGAATGCGGTACTCTCGGTTTGGCCGAATTCCACCGATTTACCTATAAAACGGACGAAAACATCAAATATCTCACAAGTAATACTTTTTAGGCAAAGTAGTGATACTCTACACATTTAGGCACAAAATCTAACACTTTTGATCACTTTTGCACAAAAATACACCCTAAAAACATGCATCAATTCACTCCAATCATAATACCCCAAACTTGAAGTGTTGCTCGTCCTCGAGCAACGTAGCAAATAAGCACAAAGGAGAGAATCGATTGGAATTATGTCACATGGCACCATAGAATAAATAGAAGTCAATCGAACTCATCAATGAACTCAAGTCTCAATGCAAACTATCCACTAGCAATCAAGATGAATCATGCTCAAATAAATGCAACATCAAATACTCAAAACATTGCTCCTTCCATGGAGTGTTTCACTCATCATTCAAGTATATCAAGGTTAATTGCACTCAATCATAAAATTCACAAATATGCACACCATAAGCTTGCCAGTGGACTCAATCTCAATCAAAATCATTTGTGTTCAATCAAGAATCAAAGAGGTCTTTCATCAAGGTTGTAATGTATGCTCTTTGTAATAGGTGGAAGAATTTAGGTAAGAGTGACTCAAATAGTAGAGACTTGAATGTTAACTACGCACTTCAATACACATCTCTTCAATCTTCATCAAGCAATACTCTTTCTTGCACTTCAATGTTCAAACACCACCATTCACTTTAGCTTTCTTTCTTTTAAGGTCACAAATTGAATTTTTCTTCTTTTCATTTTCACATTTTTTTCCACAATTCAATTTTCTTAACCTTTCTTTTCATCTTCTCAATCATCAACTTAGCACACAATCTTTCCACCACACTTTGCATGCAATTCACCATCTATTAGCCCACAACCAAGCTCTACTAGGCATAGGACAATAAGGCTCATATAAAATAGGCAAATGACTTCAATTTCACTTGGCTTGCCAAAGAATAAGGATATAAGGCTTAACATGGCTCACTAAGGAAATCAAATGTTTTTGTGGGGAAAAATTTGGCAAAGTGACTTCTCATATCAAACATGGCCTCTTATCATATTCATGAAAGCTCACAAAGATTAATTTCAACAAGTCCAAAGGCAAGTTCTAGCATACAAATCTATGAATGATGCACTCATAAAGAAATTATCCAACCGTATAAGATGTACGATTATAAAGGCACAAAAGCTCACGGGCTAAAATTGAGCAATGAATCAAGCATTTTCAATCACATTCATCTTCACGTTATTATCAAGCATGCTAGCTTCAAGCTACATATCAACTCATGATCAAATCAAAATTTAATATATCTTGCAAATCAAGCACAAGTGCACATGTACATAATCTCAAGCACACTCACTATGTCAAGAATGATATTAAAAGATATGCAAGAAATCCACAATTAAAGCTCAAAAATGAATTACACCCCAAAATCATATAGGAGCACAAAAAATAGGCAAGGAAAGAAGAACACCTCCCCCAAACTTAGACAAGTCTAAGTTTGAAAGGAAGTGTTGTACCATAAAGCCTTTAAACTCCTCATTTCCTTTAAGCATGTAGGGCTCATCAAGCTTCCTAGCACTTCCCACTTCATCTAGCAAGTGTACCTACAATCGAGCATAAGACCATTAAATCCTTACCAAGACGAGTTGCAAGTCAACCAATAAAAACAATCTACCCCCAAACTTAAATTTTAGCATGAAATTCAAAGTTTGGCAAAAGAGTGACTAAATAATATGCAACTCCCAATGGTAGCAAATAAGCTCAATAGTCCAATAATTCATAGCAAAATATGTCACAACCTTCTAAACATGATCTATACAATTCCAAAGCCAATTCTCCAAAACAAAAGACCTAAAACAACAAAAACATGCAAGCATACAAAAGCAACAAAAAGGATGAGTTGCCTCCCATCTAGCGCTATTTTTATTGTCCTTTGCCGGACTTATTCATTCATTCAAACTTTCTTCATCGGAATGGCCAAGGATATCGGTCCTCCTTGCCATTATATCTCATCCTTTGAGCTTCAAAGTCTAGGAGGTTCTCCTCATTGGTAGGCCAACCACACCGATATATACAAAATGTCCATGGTTGTCCCCCTTGCTCTCCCGCCATTATCCTTCTCCATTCCTTTTTTTTTCAAGGATGCCCAAGCACTTCATTAATTCTTCCCTATAATCAAAGTTCACAAAAGGTAAAATAAAATCATTAGAAACATCACTATCAATTAAAGTACAATTTGAAGAGTTTAAAGGTATAGAAATGCTCATTTCAATCTTCAAGGCTTCATTCGATGATTCTAGATTTTCTTTCTCATTGTTGTTCATGTCCATCAATGGACATTCCCCTTCATCACTTTTCACAAGGAAATTTTCTACTTCATCCTCTTTGCTTGGACCCTCTTCTTCTTCATCTTCAATTTCGCTTTTCTTCCTCCCCTTCTTCTTGATGATTCTCTATGATGGTTATGTTCTTCACTTGGAGTAGAAAATATTTGAGTTGACTTTTTAACACCATGAATTGAGCTCCGGTGATCTCCATGTTCCCCTCTATCATTGAATCAACCAATGCTTTGGTCTCATAAATGTTTTCATACAAGGGAAGCATTTCTTCACATCTCGGTTCATCTTCCTCAAATTTTTCCAACAACACTCCAAGCATCTACTTTAATATAGCTCTCACATCATAGAGTCCCCATTCTTCATAATGAGAGGAAGCTTGTGGCATTTGATGATCATACTCATAGCTTCTCCCATCTTCATGGTAATCCCCTTCGAGATGCTCCTTGAAATTCTAATCCAACCCGTGGATCGAACGCTTTGATCATAATACTCAAATACGGGAACATCTCTTGAGGTGGGGGAGGAACTTCATCACATCTCCACTCTTGATAATTAGATGGAACTTGTTGCAATTGAGAATTATCATCATAGTTCCCCCAATCATCGTAGCAAAATCCTTCATAGTGTGGAGGATACACCATACTCTCTTGATAAAACTCTTGATTCCACGCGTATGAGTCGTATCCTTCCATCTAAACAAGATAGCAAGTATCAAATTCACACAAAAACAACAAAACAAAAACAAACATAAAGGCAACAAGTAGCCACTTCAAACAAATTCTTAAGTCTCACTTTAGGCACAAAACTAATTCCCGGCAACGGTGCCATTTTGATTGTAGGATTCCGGCAAGCGGTATTAAGACCAATCAAGTTTATCGAACCCAAGGAAAAAGTATGCACGTGAGGCCCTAGGAATACAAGTTATCGGCGACTATTGCTGCAAAGCGGGTTTGGAAACAAAAACACAACAAAATGCTAAATATAATCTCCAACACAACAATGAGGCAAATGATCAAACACTTAGAAAGCAAGAACAAATACAAACAATAAATGGGGGATTTGGGTGCTAGGGCTAACATCCATCAAGGAATCAATGATCAACAAGCTATGATTAAATCAAATTGCAAATCAACCAAGTTAGAAAGCATAAAACCATCATGAAATTAATCACTCCATTAATAACACAATGCCTAATGTGAGTATCCTTAGTGCAACTAATCTCTCGATTCTCAAGCACCCAATCCATACATTCATCCACAATTATAACCCGATTAATCCCGGATCACGTTAACTCAACTTCGCCTATTGCTAGGGTGATCAAACATTAATCTAAAGAGATAAAAGTGGATGAAGCATAATTAGAATCACAATTAGGAAGCAATCTAATTTAATTGATCAACAATCATCAACAATCAAAGCATAGACAATCAAATCATCCTCAATTTCAATTAACCCAAGCACAAGAGAGTTAGCCCATTGTGCCAAGAGCAAAATCCATGGGAAGAAAATCTAAGTGAACAAACACAAATCTAATCATAACAAACAAGGAATTAAAAAGACAAGAGAGGAAGAACATCACCAATTAGATTGAATCAACAAAAATAGGAATGCTTGAGTCTTCAATACACTTCTTCTCCAAATGAAACACAAGCTTGAATTGAAAAATCTAGATGATCTAATGCTAATCTAATGCTAATCTAAACAACAACAATTGAAATCTAAATCTAATCTAACACTCTACTCTACCAACAAGGAGAAATTGACTTGGGGCCTAAGAAATCGCCCCAAAACCGCTCGGTAACTACTCTAATCTAAGCTAGGAAGAATATGCTCTGTTTTCCGCTCAAAATGGCTTAAATTGAATTTTTTCGGTTTTGGACATCCCTCGACTCGAGGTTGGGGCCCTCGAGTCGAGGCCTTTAAGTCGCTAACACATTTTTGCCAATTCACCTCTAGCCTCGAGTCGAGCTCCAGCCCTCGACTCGAGGGATCTTCTTCTACCCCGTCCCTTGACTCGAGACTCGCTCCGATTTTTAGAATTCCAGCCTATTGCCTTCACCCTCGGGTCGAGGGCCCCGGACCTCGACCGGAGGTCGAGTCCAGGAATTTTCTCGACCCGGGCTCTGCCTCGACCCCCATTTTTGCCCGTCTCGATTGTCTCTTCATCCTAAGAATGCCGGTACTCTCGATTTGGCCAAATTCCACCGATTTACTAGAAAACGGATGAAAAACATCTATTATCTCACAAGTAATACTTTTAGGCAAAGTAGTGATACTCTACACATTTAGGCACAAAATCTAACACTTTTGATCACTTTTTGCACTAAAATACACCCTAAAAATATGAATCAATTCACTCCAATCATCATCCAGGTAAGGCGGTGATCTTGTTGAATAGACTTGTGATAGATTTGGCATCCATTCCCCATCAACACAGTCAACCTATCCTTCTCCGTCTTTAGCCTCACAAGAACAAATCGGCCCAATTTACTTGCACACCATCTAAAATGGCCCTTAAACAATTTAATCGGGCCTGGTCAAACCATCATGGGAGTTCTCGCTCCCTAATATGGACTTTGCCAAGATCGTCATCGCCAGACGATACTTCCTCCTAAGCATATTTTTCATCAATTCTTTTCTTCGATCTTTGAATGAAGATCGGGCAATCATCTCAAATGATTCCACCCAATCTTCATCTTTGTATGTCGAGGATTCACACTTTCAGCGTTGGTGTAAAAATTCTTGCAATTTCTTTCCTTGTGACAACCACCTCCTCATCGTTGACCTTGGATTTGAAAACACCATTCTCGTATTCTCCATTTATGTAGAACTCAATCCCTCTTATGTCGAGGGTCTTGTTCTTTTCAGACTTCTTTGAACAAAAACTCCTCAGCCTAAATCTTTCTAGCAACCCTTAATCTCAAGAGACTCGCATCGGAAGTTGTATCGAAATCTACGTACATCTCATTTTTTAATCTTCTTGTTGTAGGCCTCCTTGTTGAAGTTCACCATCGTGGATGTAAGTTTGATGATTTTTGACTCATAAAAGGATTTATCAGAGGTTTTGTAAGTTGGGAATTTTTACCGAGAGTGAATCGGATTTCGAAAGTAAAATGGGTAAATGAAGAAGATGAGATTTATAGGAGGGAAAGTTGGAGAGAGAGTCCACGTGTAAAGTGGATTTTAATCTAGATCATTAATTCATACTGCTCTGCATCAACGGTTAAAAAGAAGATAAACATTTGGGGTCCGGCGCGTGGGAATAACTCGACTTTGAAATGCGTAAAAAGTAAATCGTTTAGGCTATGGATTTGACAACTAGTAGGAATACTTTATGCAGGGAAGTAAGTATACCCGACGTAAGCCTAGGTATACCTTTCTTTGCACAAAGATGTTCTAAAGCATAAGGGTTTGGTTGACTTAGTCCGAGAAATGACCTTGTCTGGGTTTTTCAAGAATACAACCTAGCCTGATCCTTTTTAAAACAAAATTTTAAGACGAGTTGACCAATGCCTTTATTTTAAATAAACTAAGTCTTATATCCAAATATAACTAGTATATAAGAATATCGACTCACTGGGTTTTCAAAGACCAACTCATCCGAAAAACTTTGAAATAGATGAGTTGTGAGAATAATTTTTGAAAACAAGTTTTGAGAAAAACAAAGAAGGGGTGTGAACAGATGAGAAGGTTTATCACTTTAGAAGATTCGTGCTGATCTAACAATGTTAATATTTTACTTGTTCCCGCAGATACACAAACTCAAGAAACCATTAGTAGCCAAAGTAAGTCAAATAGGATGCAATTAGTCATTTGTTTTGAAGAAATCAACCGACTATTGTGTCCTTGTGTGATTTACTTGATGTCGATAAGCAATTGTCAAGTCGTAAGGTCAATATGACTAATCCTTGATTCTTGATTCCTAAGAAGGATATCAATGATATCGGCTCTGTGATTGTCTTTTGACACATATCAAGTCGATAATTCTTTCTAGACAAGATTTAAAGAAAGAAAAAGAAAGAAAAGAAATACAAGATACATGCAATAGAAATTATAAATCAGCTAAGGATGCATCAAGTAATCCTAACTCTAAGAACAATTCTTTAAATCTAGACTCAGCTAAGTGTTTTGTAAGTATATATGCTCTCTCGAGACTCGGTTGCTATCTTTTCTATCCTAATGTCATTCTTCTCAACATGATCTCCGATAAAATGATGCCTTATATCTATATGCTTACACCTAGAATGCAAGACAGGGTTGTATGTCATGGCTATTGCACTATTACTATCACAAAGTAAATAGGCACATGATGATGTGAGAATGTTATAATCCCTAAGTTGACTACCGGTGAGAAGCCGAGAGCAACAACTACCACATTGTCATGTATTTGGTTGTAGGATTCCGGCAAGCGGTATTAAGACCAATCAAGTTTATCGAACCCAAGGGAATTAGTATGCATGTGAGGCCCTAAGAATACAAGTTATTGATGACTATTGTTGCAAAATGGGTTTGGCACTAAACACTACAATATAATTGCAAGAATTAAAATTCTAACACTATGCATGCAAATGATCAAACTCCTAATATGCAAAAAAATTAACTTGGTTTCAATGAGGGATTGGGGTGCTCGGGATAATATCCATCAAGGAATCCATGATCAATAAGCTATGATTGTATCAAATTGCAAATCAATCAAGATAGAAAACATAAATCATCATGCAATTAATCACTCCATTAACTACACAATGCCTTTTGTGAGTAGTACTTCTAATCTCTCAATTGAGAAGCACCCAATTCATACATTCATACACAATTATAACCCGATTAATCCCTAATCACGTTAGCTCAACTCTCGCCTATTGCTAGGGTGATCAAACATTAATCTAAAGAGATAATTTTGCATGAAGCACAATGAGAATCACAATTAGGAAGCAATCTAACTCAATTGATCAACAATTCTCAACAATCATAGCATAAGGCAATCACATCATCCCCAATTTCAATTATCCCAAGCACAAGATGATTAGCCCATGGTGCTAAGAGCAAAAGCCATGGGTAGAAAATCTATGAAAGCAATTAAGAAACCAATCAACACAAATAATGAATTAAAAGGAATTAAGTGAAAGAACATCACCAATTGGCTTCAATGATAAAAATAAGAATGCTTGAGTCTTCACAATATCTTCAATTACAATCTCCTCCTCTTTAATTACAACTTGAAAATGTAAAACTAAATGATCAAAACACTAATCTAAGGTACAAATGCTTGAAATCAATCTAAATCTAAGAATCTAATCCAATTACAAGGAGAATTAAGCTAGGGAGAGAGATTTTCGCCCAAAACTGTCTAATAACCGCTCTAATCTAAGCTAGGAAGAATATGCTCTGTTTTCCGCTCAAAATTGTTTAAATCCAAAAATTCGGTTTTGGACATCCTCGACTCGAGGTTGGGGCCCTCGAGTCGAGGCCTCTAAGTCGCTAACACGCTTTTGCAAATTTGCCGCCACCTCGAGTCGAGCTTCAGCCCTCGACTCAAGGGACCTCTTTCTACCCTATCCCTCGACTCGAGGCGAGGCTGCTCCGATTTTTGGAATTTCATCACATTATCTTCACCCTCGGGTCGAGGCCTCGGACCTCGACCAGAGGTCGAGTCTAGGGAATTTTCTTGACCGGGCTCCGTATCGACCCGATTTTCGCCCGTCTCGATCGTCTCTTCATCCTAAGAATGCCGGTACTCTCGGTTTGGCCAAATTCCACCGATTTACATGTAAAATGGATGAAAAATATCAAATATCTCACAAGTAATACTTTTAGGCAAAATAGTGATACTCTACACATTTAGGCCCAAAATCTAACACTTTTGATCACTTTTGCACTAAAATACACCTTAAAAACATGCATCAATTCACTCCAATCATAATACCCCCAAACTTGAAGTGTTGCTCGTCCTTGAGCAACGTAGCAAATAAGCATAAATGAGTGAATTGATTGCAATTATGTCTCATGGCACCATAGAAGAAATATAAGGCAATCAAACTCATCAATGATCATAAATATCAATGCAAACTATCCACTAGCAATCATGATAGATCATGCTCAAATAAATGCAACATCAAACACTCAAGTCATTGCTCCTTCCATGGAGTGTTTCACTCTTCACTCATGTGTATCAAAGTTAAATGCACTCAATCATCAAATTCACAAACATGCACACCATAAGCTTGCCAAAGGGCTCAATCTCAATCAAAATCATTTGTGTTCAATCAAGAATCAAAGAGGTCTTTCATCAAGGTTGTAATGTAGGCTCTTTGGAATGGGTGGATATTTTGGGTAAGAGTGACTCAAATAGTAGAGGCTTGAATGATAGCTAAGAAATACACACATCTCTTCAATCTTCATCAAGCAACACTCTTTCTCTTGCACATCAAAGTTCAATCACCACCCTTCTTTTGAGCTTTCTTTCTTAAGCTCACAAATTGAATTTTTTTCATCATTTCATGCTCATCATTTTTTTCACAGTTCAATTTTTTCACAACCTTTCTTTTCTCAAGCATTATCACTTAGCTCATCATCCTTCCTCCACACTTTACATGCAATTCACCATCTGTAGCCAACAATCAAGCTCTACTAAGCATAGGACAATAAGGCTCATAAAAAATAGGCAAATGGTTTCAATTTCACTTGGCTTGCCAAAGAATAAGGAAATTAGGCTCAAAATGGCTTACTAAGGAAATCAAATGTTTTTGGTGGAGAAATATTTGGCAAAGTGACTTATCATATGAAACATGGCCTCTTATCATCTTCATGAAATCACACAAAGATCAATTTCAACAAGTCCAAAGGCAAGTTCTAGCATACAAATCTATGAATGATGCACTCACAATGAAATCAAATCAACCGTATAAAATGTACGATTATAAAGGCACAAAAGCTCACGGGCTTAAATTGAGCAATGAATCAAGCATCTTCAATCACATTCATCTTCAAATAATTATCAATCATGGTAGCTTCAGGCCACATATCAACTCATGATCATATCAAAATTCAACTCATCTTGCAAATCAAGCACAAGTGCACATGTACATAATCTCAAACACACTCACTAAGTCAAGAATGATACTAAAAGATATGCAATAAATCCACAATTACAGCTCAAGACAAATTAAGCCCAAAAATATATAAGAGCACATAAGATAAGCTAAGGTAAGAAGAACACCTCCCCAAACTTAGGCAAGTCTAAGTTTGAAAGGAAGTGTTGTACCAATAAGCCTTTAAACTCCATCATCCATCAAGTATGTTTAGAGCTCCTCAAGTTCCAAGCAATTCTCACAACCTACAAGGATCACAAGACCCAATTATTCAAAGCAACAAAATAAAACAACAACAAGAAAGTAAGAAAGGATGGATTGCCTCCAATCAAGCGCTATTTTTAACGCCCTTTGCCGGACGGAACTCAAGGTGTTCACACTTCCCTTTCAATGTTGAGGCTAGGCACATCCTTAAGGTCAAGAGCATCTAACACTTCCTTTTGTGATGGCATGTGATAATGCTTCAACCTATGACCATTCACAATAAATCTCTCATCTTTTTCATTTGCCACCTCAAAATACCCATTTGGAAATGCCTTTGCAACTCGAAATGGTCCACTCCATCGTGACTTAAGCTTTCTTGGGAAGAGCTTCAACGTAGAGTTAAAGAGGAGCACTTGATCATCTTCCTTGAATTCCTTCCTTCTAAGCTTTGAATCATGCCACTTCTTTGTCTTTTCCTTGAAGATCTTCGAATTCTCATAAGCATGCATCCTAAACTCTTCCAACTCATGCAATTGAAGGACCCTTTTCTCCCCCACCAGCTCTTCATCAAGATTCAATCTTTTAATAGCCTAAAAGCCTTGTATTCAAGCTCAATCGGAGATGGCAAGCCTTCCCATAAACCAATTGGTAGGGGGACATATCAAGTGGGGTCTTGTAAGCGGTCCTATATGCCCATAATGCATCCTCAAGCTTGTTCGCCCAATCTTTCCTACTTGTTCTCACCGTCTTTTCTAAGATCCCCTTAATCAAACGATTAGAAACTTCGCCAAGCCAATTGTTTGAGGATGGTAAGGAGTAACCACCTTGTGTTTGACATCGTATCTTAACAAGAGCTTTTCCATGGCTTTGTTGACGAAGTGACTTCCACCATCCCTTATCAAGATTCTAGGAACTCCAAACCTCGTAAAAATTCTTCTCAAGAACTCTATGACCACCTTGGCATCATTGCTCTTAGTAGGAATAGCCTCTATCCATTTTGATACGTAGTCCACTCCAACAAGGATGTATTGATACACCATTGATGGTGGAAATGGTCCCATGAAATCGACTTCCCATACATCAAAAATCTCCACCTCGAGAATGTTACTCAAAGGCATTTCATCCCTATTGGTGAGGTTTCCTACCCTTTGACACTTATCACACTCCTTGATGAACTTCTCACAATCTTTGAACAAGGTGGGCCAATAGAACCCCGACAATAAGATTTTCCTCACGGTTTTGGAGGTGCTATGATGTCCTCCACAAGGCAAAGTGTGGCAATGACTCATGATCTCCACTCCTTCCTTTCTAGTCACACACCTCCTTAGAACCCCGTCAACCCAAACTTTGAAGAGATACGGATCATCCCATATGAAGTGCTTGACGCGGTTGTAGAAAACTTTCCTCTCATATGGATTCATCTCCGGTGGTAGCTCTCCACTTGCCAAAAAATTTGCATAATCCGCAAAACCATGGTGTTTCTCCTTCTTTCACAACACACATCACCTCTTCAATGCTCAAAACCCTTCATCGGAAAAAGACTCTTCAATCTCTTCTACATCTCTCTTCTCTTCCATTCCTTCAAGCCTCGAAAGGTGGTCCGCAATAACATTCGACTCCCCTTCTTGTCTACTATCTCCATGTCGAACTCTTGCAAGAGTAAAATCCACCTAATCAACTGGGGCTTGGCATCCTTCTTTGACATAAGGTATCGAATCGCCGCATGGTCGGTGTACACAATAGTTTTCGACCCCACAAGATAGGGTCGAAACTTATCAAAAGCATACACGACCGCAAACATCTCCTTTTGGTCGTGGTGTAGTATACTTGCGCCGGTTGAAATTCTTGGAAGCATAGTAGATGGCATGGAACCTCTTCTCTCTCAATTGCCCCAAACCTACCCCCATGGCAAAATCACTAGCATCGTACATGAGAATGAATGGCTTTGTCCAATCCGGGGTGATGATAATGAGGGCACTAGTTAAAGCTTCCTTCAAGGCCACGAAAGCAATCAAACACTCATCGTTAAAATCAAATGGAACATCTTTTTCTAAGAGATGAGATAAAGGTTTAGAGATTTGAGAGAAATTCTTAATAAATCGCCGGTAGAACCCGGCATGACCAAGGAAAGATCGAATTCCCTTCTCATCCTTAGGAGGGAGCAACTTCTCAATAGCCACAATCTTGGCCTTATCCACTTGCAAGCCCCTTGTGGACACATGATGTCCCAACACAATGCCTTCCTTTACTATGAAATGACACTTCTCCCAATTTTGCACCAAGTTTGTGTCTTCACACCTTTGCAACACAATATCAAGATTTGTTAGACAAGTATCAAATGACTCTCCAAAAACGGAGAAGTCACCCATAAAAACCTCCATAATCGACATCATACATCTTTGAAAAGTTGTGGGAGCATTGTAAAGACCAAATGGCATTCTTTTCCAAGCAAACGGACCATACGTGCAAGTACAGGTAGTCTTCTCTTGGTCTTAGGTGCAATCATAATTTGATTGTAACTGGAATAACCATCTAAGAAGCAATAGTACTCAAATCCACTTAACCTATCAAGCATTTGATCTAGAAAAGGTAAAGGAAAGTGGTCCTTGCACGTGGCCTTATTGAGCTCTCTATAGTCAACACAAACTCGCCACCCCGTAGCTACCCTAGTTACAATAGATTCATCATTTTCACCCTTAATTACCGTTATCCCCCTTTCTTAGCTACCACATGCAATGGAGAGACTCATGGACTATCGGAAATATGAAAGATCATATTAGCATCTAACAATTTAACCACTTTCTTGCTAATTACTTCTTGTATGTTAGGGTTAACTCTCCTTTGTGGTTGCATTACGGGTTTATGGTCCTTCTCAAGCCTAATCCTATGCATACAAATTGAGGGATTTATACCTTTCAAGTCATCAATTGACCAACCTATGGCGATTTGTGCTTATGTAGCACATCAAGCAATTTGGTTACCTCATTTGATGTAAGATATGATGACACGACACGGGCTCCCTTCATTCTCATCAAAGTAAGCATACTTAAGGTGCTCGAGGAGTGGCTTGAGTGCTCCTTTCACCTTCTGTTCAAGTGGTTTCCCTTCCTCATTGATCTTCCAAGGTTGGTTTGGAAATCCTTCAAAACTTATCTTCTTCACTTCTTCCACCTCCAATGCATCCCTATCAAGAACATGAGAATTACAAGATTCATTAGGCACATTATCATAAGAAGGAATAACATAATCATTGGAAAGAAGGGTGTAAGAAGAGTTTTCCCAAGCCTCTTGAAGGCATGAATCAATCACATCCACCACATTGCATTCCTCCTTCTCCATCGGGTGCTTCATTGCATCTTTCATTGAGAAACTAAGCTCTTCATCATCAAGCTTCAAAGTTAGCCTTCCCTCATTCACATGAAACACCGCTCTTGCGGTAGCTAGAAAAGGCCTCCCAAGAATCAACGGTACATCCTTGTCTTCCTCCATCTCTAGCACTATGAAGTCCGCCGGAACACAAAATTCTCTACTTTGACCAAGATATCCTCCACGACACCTCTTGGAATGGTAGTTGACCCATCGGCAAGTTGAAGAGTGACGGTGGTAGCCCCTAGCTTTCCTTGATTGAGCCTCTTGAACATGGACATGGGCATCAAGTTGATGCTTGCCCCCAAGTCACACAAAGCATGCTTCTCTAATCCTTTCCCTAAGTCACACAAGAGAGTAAAGCTTCCCGGATCCTTCAACTTTGGTGGGAGATTTTGTTAAAGCACGACACTACACTCCGTTGTCAATTTCACTAACTTCGGCTCTTTAATTCTCCTCCTTTTTTCTAGCAAATCTTTGAGAAACCTAACATAGTTTGACGTTTGCTCAAGGGCCTCCGAAAATGGAATGTTGATATACAAGGTTTTGAACACCTCAAGGAACCTAGCAAACTTCTCATCCAATGCTTTCTTCATGTACCTTTGAGGATAAGGTACGGGAACAACCATCTTTGGGACCCCCTTAGCATCTTTCTCAACAAGCTTAGGCTTTTCCCTTTCTTCCCTTGCTATCAACCACTTAGGCTTCTTCTTTTCTTCCTCTTCCATGGCCTCTTGCTTCTCTTCAACACAACCCTCATCATCCTTGTTCTCTTCATCTCTTTCTCATCATTAGAAGGCATTTTTGGTCCTTCATATCTTGCACCACTCCTTAGCTCAATAGCTTGACTATGCTCTCTTGTCCCCTTCTTTTGCAAATCATCCACCGTCGATGAAAGCTTCCCAACCGTAGTGGCTAATTGTCCTACTTGATGCTCTATAGTCTTAAACCGTGTATCCATTTGCTTTCCAATGTCATCAAATCTAGAATCACTAGCCTCCAACCTCTTCACTATCATCCCAAGAAGCTCCTCCGTAGTGGTCTTCCCTTCATTATTCGGTGCTTTGGCACCGGATCAAATCTGGGAGGAAATTGGACGGCGGCTCTTGGGTTGGCATAAGAAAAATTTCGTGTCTCCTCCAAGTATTGCCATTGAATTGAGCTTGAGGTTGATAACTCCCTTGTGGCCTATTTTGGTAAGGCACTTGATAAGGCCTTGCTCCTTGAAAATTCCCTTGATAATTTCCTCCTTGATAGCCTCCTTGAAATGGAGGCCTTCCCATATAGCTAACCTCTTCAACCAGCATAGGACTTGCACACATATCAACATGAGGGATGGGACTTGCACACATATCAACATGAGGGATAGATGGACTCATACTTTGTTGGCTTTGGGAAGTGGTAAGAGCTCCCATTCAAATCAATGGAGCAATTGGATGGATAGAAATAGGGCCGAGAGAGCTCCGCATAGCAAAAAGAATCACCAAAATTGGAGTTCGTATGAAGGAGTTACGATCAAACGAAGTTGTGGTAGGCAAATCAAGCTGATACACCCATCAGATTAGGCAGTGCACCCACCATTTGGATTAGTTCACCCACATCGTCTTCCCCAAATCCGCACCCAACGTGAAATCCCCAAATCACCTGCAACTAATCATCAACCAAAATCTCGCCGTCAATCAACACATAACCACCCACCTATCATCGCCCAACCATCACCGCCACACTCCGATCGCACAACCGTAGCCCACCTCACCGACGAATAGCGACCAAACCAAGCCGCTGCCGTCTACTTTCCGGAGTCGATCTCGTGACTCGACCCACCTGCAACATCCATTTCCATCGCAGAACTCACCTGTGCCATCGCCGCATATAGCTGGGCGCGACTGCTCCAGATCCATCGCCAACCGTGACTCGACCATTCTTCTCCTCGATCCGAGCCTTGATTTCAACTCGGCCTCGAGCCACGCCTATAACCGAAGTCGAGGCAAAAATGTCAAAATCTTACAGAGTTTTTCAAGAGTACAAACAAAAGTAAATCACAGATTAACCAAAGATGCATCAAGTAATACTAACTCTACGAGACAATTCTTTAAACCTAAATTCAACTAATGGTTTAGTTAAGATATTTGCCCTCTCAAGTTCAGCAGAAATCTTTTCTCGGTCTAATATTATTCTTTTCTACATGATCTACGATAAAATGATGTCTAACATCAACATGCTTACACCTAGTATGCAACACGGGATTATAAGTCATAGCAATTGCACTATTACTATCACAAAAATGGGAACAAATGATGTGAGAATAATGTAATCTCTAAGCTACCGACTAATCCAGGAGCCGAGAGACCAACAACTTCCACCTGCCATGTATTCACTTTTAGTGGTGGAAGTGGCAACAAGTCTGTTTCTTGGATAACCAAGAAATCAGCTTATTACCCAAAAATTGACAAGTTCCAGGATGTGAGAATCCTGTTCTTATTCGAATCCATAGAGAAGTTAGTTACCATGGGTATCTTAGCTTCTCTGCTAGTATTCATCCCAAACTTATCTATCATGTCCTTTGCATATTTTGCTTTGATGAATGAATATCCCTCTACTCGCCTCTGCTTTACCCGCATACCTAGAAAATACGTTAATTCTCCCATCATTGACATTTCAAACCTATTTTTTCATGAGATAACTAAATTGTTCACATAACATCGATTAGGTGAACCAAAGATAATATCATCCACATAGATTTGAACAAGTAAGATGTCTCTATCTACTTCCTTTCTAAATAAAGTTCTATCTATCTTCCCTTTGTGAACCAACTAGAGACTAAGAACTCGGATAATGTATCATACCAAGCCCGTGGTGCTTGCTTAAGTCCATATAGAGCTTTGTTGAGTTTATAAACTTTTATTAGTTCTAAACTCAAGTGGCTGCTCTACATAAATTTCCTCAAGCTATATGCCATTCAAGAAAGCTGATTTTACATCTATCCGAAAGACTTTGAAACCCTTATAGGCAAGAAACGCTAAAAACAATCTTATTGCTTCCAACTGCCATCAAGCATAAGTTTCATCATAGTCTATCCCTTCAGATCATGTGAATTGTTAGGATGTATACTATAAGCCTAGCTTTTGTATGAACATCTTTTTTGAGTATGAACATCCTTTTAATATGAGATTCATTATGATCAAAATACTTAATGTTTATGATTATTATATATATCATTATTTTGTCCAGTTATTAATCTATACCGTAGATAACATGGTGTGTGGTGTCACACGAGAAGATCATGTTATCAGTTCCTTATAGGTTATAAATAATAGCTCACAACCAAGATGGATTTGGATAAACCATTGGAACGGTTGTAGTGTAATTTGGTATTAGTCTATCTTGACTATAAAGTTACACTAGTACATTTTGTATGTATTGAGCGGGATCATATGAGGTTGTTCAATTTGTACTTGACTATATAAAAGAACAAGACCTCTGTTGTTATGGATGTACGTCTTCTTAATCCCTATATAATAACGGGCACGTGTACTCGAGTGTATGTTTCTTTGATTTGCCAATGGGTGAGATTTATTAAATCAATAGGCTCGGTGAATTGGGAGATAGCACTTGTTTATATGGTGTCTTTGTTGATTATAGAAAGAATCTGTGTCCTAATTATTTAGGATGATGATGTCCCCTTGAGGAGCTCATAAAGATTATTATGTAAACCACTGTAGGTGGATTTAATCCGACATAATAATAAAGATGAGTTGTACTACTCTTGGAATTAGATATAAATTAATTAAGTTGTCGGTAATTTAATTAATTTATGAACATTCGATATCTTAAACACGGGAAATAAACGTACACATAATAAAGGAGCCCATATTATAATATGAGATTAGGACGGTAATTCAATTGTAATTCTTTAGTGGACCGAGTTATAATTGATGGGCTTAAGTAAAGTGTTCGGACCGAACACAGGATATTTAGGCCCATCAGGAGGCCCAACCCTAATTCCTCCTTAGGGTCCCCGTTGTAGCCTATAAATAAATCCTAATATCGAGCCTCCATACGAGTGAAAAATACGTGAGATCGAGAGAGGCGGATTCTGATTTCTTGGAGGATCATCGACCACTCGATGTCCAAGGGAAAGGGATAGGAATACGGCGTAAGACCGTGAGGTACGAGGCTCATCCTTCGATCGCAGCTTCGACCTTAGAACTGGTTCGTCTTTACCTTTACGGTGAATAAAGGTACAATCCTATCCGCTGCCTTTTTGTGACTATAATTCCGAATCGATAATTTCATAGAGTCGGCGATCGGTGGTTCCAACAATTGGTATCGAGCCGTGTTTTCTGACTCTATGCAATTGATTCGATTATTCACAGATCTGATTTATTAGGATTGCATGATTATTGTAAATCTATTATAATAGGGTTTCTTGATCTGTTATAATAGGGTTTCTTGATCTGTTATAATAGGGTTTCTTGATCCGGTATAATAGAGTTTCATGATCTCGATATTGAATAGGATTACATGATATTTGAAAATCTGTCATATTAGGGTTTGCATGATTATCATAAATCTGTTATATTAGGGATTGGATGTTAATCGTAGATCTATTTTTTTGGGTATGCGAATATTCGATATTTTTGCAGAACCCTAAATCCAACTATTATGGTCAGGCATGTATGTTTATGTATGTATTAAACCCTCGGACTGCCGAGGTTTTTGTTTTGGGTTGTTGAATGATTGTAATAGTTATAACCATGGCGGTTTGTCGTGTAGGTTTTATTTCGATCTAGATGATGTATAGGATCGTTGGATAAAACCGTAATAGGAATGCATTAGGTTGATCGATGGCGAACTATATTGATAGCGAAGAATCAATGGATAAAATCAGTAATAGGAACAGTCGATCTCTGTTTGGCGTGGCGCGCCCGCACCCCCGCTTGACGGCGAACATTCAAGAACATAGAAGCATCAAAGAGGCCATAATAGTTGGAATTTTTTTCCATATTTATTCTTTTTTATATGTGTTATTGTGTTTATCATGCTTTATGTGTTTCATATGTTATGCATGTTAATATCCCTCACGTTAAATAACTAAGTGGGAGAGAGGTTAATTTTCAACAAATCCCATAGCCTCCATTTCGGTTTGTAAGTGATGCATTCAAACATGAACGTTGGTTTTAAGTGCCTTCTTCCATATCGGATATGTTTGTCATGCGGATCACTAGATCAAACTTCCTTATGGATAATTATAAGAAATTTATTTAGGAGCGTGCAATCTTCTCCATCCGAAGAGGCACAAAACTAGGTAATTGACTTGGTATTAAGAAATGGTATACACTTAGATGCATATGATAGTATCCTCCCCATCGGAGTAAGTCTTGTTATTTGTATGGCTAAAGACAAACCAACTATTAATTTTTATTTTGTTTGATAAAATGATGAAATTAATGGGTAAAACCTCCTCTTACAAATGTTTGAATTAGTATACGTCCACACTATCGTGGCATACAAACTTCACGGTGTTTTGAGGTGTTGGTGAATTTAATTGTATTGTTTGAGGGAAACAATATTGATTTAAATTCTTAAATTTGATCATAATGCATTTACGTGTTTCTCAGGATTTATCATGGCTTTCAATCCACTTGCTGTTATTCTTAAAGAAAACAAACTTCTTGGTCCAAATTATATTGATTGGAAAAGAAACTTGGACATTGTCTTGATCAGAAGAGTACAAGTTTGTACTCACCGAGGTTTGTCCCGAAAAACCCGATGAAAACTCTAGTGAAGAGGAGAAAGAGGCTTATAAGAAGTGGGTCAAGGCAGATGAGATGGCGCGGTGTTACATTTTGGCTTCTATGTCAAATGTGCCGCAACATCGGCATCGTGCCATGACCTCTCGCTTATGAGATGATGCTCAATCTCAAAGAACTCTTCGGACACCGTAGTCGGGCTGTCGTGCAAGAGGCCATGAGAAACTTAATGACGACCACCATGACCGAGGGGACACCCGTAAGGGATCATATCCTCAAGATGATGGCTCATCCGAATGAGATGGAAGTCCTTGGAGCTGAAATCGATGGGGAAACCTGTGTCGATATCATTCTCCAAACGCCGCCTAAGAGTTTTGAGCAAGTTAGGCCTCGAACTACAACATGAACAAAAGGTTGTATTCGATGGCGGAACTTCTGGCTGTAACTCCAAGCGGCGAAGGGTTATTTCGTCAAGCTATAAGCTGAAAATGTTTCTACATCTAAGCCAAAAGGCAAAGTGATGAAGAAAAAGAAACAAGCTGGTTTGGCAAAGAAAGCGGGTGAACCAAAGAAAATTGGTCCACCAAATGGCGTGAAGAAGCCTAAGGGCAAATGCTTTTTGTGCAAGCAGCCGTGACATTGGAAGGTAGATTGCCCCGTAAAAGGAAAAAGAAGGTATATCTTATTCACGAACTATTGAAACATGTTTAGCGGTGTTATCTACCAAAGACTGGTGTGTAGATACGGGAGCCATCGATCATGTCTGCAATTCTTTGCAGGGGTTCCAAGAAACCCGGAGTAGCTTAGTGAGGGTGAGATTACCATCCACATGGGCGACGCTTACGAAAGTAGCAATTGCAGTGGGAGATGTTTATTTATTTTTGATAAGAATGAGACTTTGGTTTTGAGAAATTGTCTTTACGTACCTTGTTTTACAAAGAACTTGATTTCAGTTTCTAAGTTATTTTTGGATGGATATTCTCGCTTTCTTTTGATAGCAAAGTGGTTGTCAAGAAAAATAGTGCTATTATCTCTGCTCGAGTACGTTGATTGACAATTTATATACTCTTAATCCAATAACTCCTACAAAGCAACAAATGGAAATTAATAGTACATCTTCTAACTCAAGTAAGCGAAAAGAACCTTAAAAATGAACCAAACATATCTTTGGCATCTAAGATTAGGTCACATTAACTTGAGTAGGATTCAAAGGTTGATAGCCGATGGACCTTTGAGTTCATTGGAAGTGGAAAACTATCCGACTGCGAGTCCCGCTTGGAAGGAAAAATGACCAAAAGACCTTTTAAAGCCAAGGGGTATAGGGCCAAAGAAGTGTTGGAATTGGTTCATTCTCGATTTATGTGGTCCTATGTCTACTCAAGCAAGGGGTGGTTTTGAATATTTTGTCTCCTTTATAGATGATTATTCGAGATATGGATATATTTATTTGATGCGCCGCAAGTCTGAGTGTTTTGATAAATTCAAAGAGTACAAGGCTGATGTGGAGAAGCGTCATGGTAAATATATCAAAACACTACGATCCGATCGTGGTGGTGAGTACCTCTTAGGAGAGTTTAAGAATTACTTATCGGAAGTTGGAATTCAATCTCAATTATGCACTGTACACCCCAACGTAATAGTATGGTTGAACGAAGGAATAGGACACTCTTGGAAATGGTTAGATCGATGATGAGCTATTTAGAATTACCGAGTCCGTTTTGGGGGTATGCCACGGAAACGGCACCGTACATTTTGAACTTGGTTCCTTCTAAGACAGTATCTTCTACTCCCAGAATTGTGGAATGGGCGTAAGCCTAATCAAACATATTCGGATTTGGGGTAGTCTAGCACATGTGCTGAAAGGAGATCTTGATAAGTTGGAATCTCGTACGAGAAGTTCGGCTGTTTGTGGGCTATCCTAGAGGAACGAAAGGTGGTTTGTTTTATAGTCCTAAAGATCGAGAGGGTAATTGTTAGCACAAATGCCCGATTTTTAGAAGAGGACTATGTAATGGACCACAAGCCTATGAGTAAAATTATTTTAGAAGAAATAAGGGGATAAACTTCTACCTTAGTACCAAGAGTGCAAGATGAGATACCATAGGGGTCAGCACCATCTGCTACCAATGATACACTATTACCACAAGTGCCTCGTCGTAGTGGAAGAGTTGTTAGACAACTTTGTGATTCATGTTTTGGGAGAGTCTTCGGACTTAGTACACAGTGAACACGAATCGATCCCTGGAGCTACTGACGAAGCACTCCAAGATAAAGATGCGAGAATCTTGGGAAAAAGCAATGAAATCGAATTAGAATCTATGGATTCTAATCAAGTCTAGGAGCTAGTAGAACCACCAAATGGTGTAAAAGCCATTGGTTGTAAGTGGGTCTACAAAAGAAAAAGAGGGTCGACGGCAAAGTAGAAACTTTCAAAGCAAGGCTTGTTGCGAAGGGGTACACTCAAAAGAAGGGATCGATTATGAGGAAACTTTTTTCGCGGTGGCCATGCTTAAGTCTATCCGGATTCTTTTGTTTATTGCTGCTCATATGAATTATGAGGTTTGGCAAATGGATGTCAAGACAGGCTTTCCTTAACGGAAGTCTTGAAGAAAACATCTATATGGAGCAACCGTAATGATTCATTGCAAAGGGCAAAGAGCATCTTGTGTATAAGCTTAATCGGTCCATTTATGGGTTGAAACAAGCTTCGAGATCTTGGAACATCTGTTTTGATGAGGTAATCCAGTCTTATGGATTCATTCAATGTCGGATGAGTCATGTGTATACAAGAAGAGTGACGGAAACGTGGTGGTATTTCTTGTACTATACGTAGATGACATCTTGCTCATTGGCAACAATATGAAGGTGTTGTCGGACGTAAAGGTATGGTTGTCCAAGCAATTTGATATGAAGGACTTGGGAGAAGTTGGACATATTCTTGAGATCAAAGTTATAAGGGATCGCAAAAAAGAATGTTATGCTTATCTCAAGCTTCATACATTGATACTATCTTAGCTCATTTTAGCATGCAAAACTCTAAGAAAGGTTTTCTACCTTTTCGACATGTAGTACCTCTAAAGAGATGTGTCCTAAGACACCAAAGGAGATAGAGGACATGAAGGCGATTCCTTATGCTTCGGCCGTAGGAAGCCTAATGTATGCAATGCTATGTATGAGGCCGATATCTGCTTTTCTTGTGGGCATGGTTAGCTTGAGATATCAAAGTAACCCAGACAAGGACATTAGATCGCGGTAAAGCATATTTTAAAGTACACGAAAAGGACTAGAAATTATATGTTGGTTTACCAAGCAGTATACTTTACTTCTGAGGGTTACATGATTCGATTTCCGGTCGGATAGGGACAACATAAATCTACCTCGGGTTAATATGGAGGAGTATTAAGCGAGAAATGCGTTTCGGACTCCACCATGGAAATCGAGTATGTGGCAGCCTGCGAGGCAGCCAAAGAAGTTGTATGGCTCGAAACTTCTTGATGGACTTGGAAGTGATTCCTAGTTTGCCTAAAGCTATCACAATTTATTGTGATAACAGTGGTGCAAAGTGGCAAACTCGAAGGAACCACGAGCCCACAAAGCAAGCAAATACATTGAGCGCAAGTACCACCCGATACGAGACATCGTAAAGCGAGGAGAAGTTGTTGTCGCCAAGATTGCATCGGTGGATAACCTAGCAGATCCTTTCACAAAGGCTCTTCCAAACAAAGCTTTTAATGGGCATGTTGAAGGGATGGGAATCGGATGTATGGCAAAGCAATTATGGAAGCATAGTCTTTTAGTATAAGTGGGAGATTGTTAGGATGTATACTATAAGCCTAGCTTTTGTATGAACATCTTTTTTGAGTATGAACATCCTTTTAATATGAGATTCATTATGATCAAAATACTTATTGTTTATGATTGTTATATATATCATTATTTTGTCCAGATTAATCTATACCGTAGATAACATGGTGTGTGGTGTCACACGTAAGATCATGCTATCGCTCCTTTATAGGTTATAAATAATAGCTCACAACCAAGATGGATTTGGATAAACCATTGGAACGGTTGTAGTGTAATTTGGTATTAGTCTATCTTGACTATAAAGTTACACTAGTATATTTTGTATGTATTGAGCGAGAATCATATGAGGTTGTTCAATTTGTACTCGACTATATAAAAGAACAAGACCTCTGTTGTTATGGATGTACGTCTTCTTAATCCCTATATAATAACGGGCACGTGTACTCGGTGTATGTTTCTTTGATTTGCCAATGGGTGAGATTTATTAAATCAATAGGCTCGGTGAATTGGGAGATAGCACTGTTTATATGGTGTGCCGTTGATTATAGAAGGAATCGTGGTCCTAATTATTTAGGATGATGATGTCCCCTTGAGGAGCTCATAAAGATTATTATGTAAACCCCGTAGGTGGATTTAATCCGACATAATAATAAAGATGAGTTGTACTACTCTTGGAATTAGATATAAATTAATTAAGTTGTCGATAATTTAATTAATTTATGGACATTCGATATCTTAAACACGGGAAATAAACGTACACATAATGAAGGAGCCCATATTATAATATGGGATTAGGACGGTAATTTAATTATAATTCTTTAGTGGACTGAGTTATAATTGATGGGCTTAAGTAAAGTGTTCGGATCGAACACAGGATATTTAGGCCCATCAGGAGGCCCAACCCTAATTCCTCCTTAGGGTCCCTGTTGTAGCCTATAAATAAACTCCTAACATCGAGCCTCCATACGAGTGAAAAAGATCGTGAGGTACGAGGCTCATCCTTCTATCGCAGCTTCGACCTTAGAATCTGCGATCGTCTTCACCTTTTACGGTGAATAAAGGTACAACCCTATCCGCTGCATTTTTGTGACTATAATTCGAATCGATAATTTCATGGAGTCGGCGATCGGTGGTTCCAACATGAATATCCTTTTGCTACCAGCCTAACTTTATTGCGAACAATAACATTATTCTCATTTGTTTTATTTTTAAATTTAGTGCCTATAAATTTTCTATGAATGGGTCTATCCACTAGCTCCCAAATATTTTGTCTATCAAATTGATGTAATTCTTCCCGCAAGGCAATTACCCCTTTTATGTCGATAGAGCCTCATCAATAGACTTAGGTTCGAGAAGTGATACATAATAGCCGAACATGCTTTGGGGATCCAACATGGTCCTTGTCCTGACACCACCGGAAGGATTTCTAATGATCTGCTCATATGGATGATAACTTCTCATCCTCTTGCCTATTTGAGTAGAAGTACTCTCAACAATTTGTTCAGTAATGTAACTCTTCTTGTTTAGCCTAAGTAGATATTCCCTCTTCACCACTTGACCTTGTCCGATCGGGTGATGTTGAAGGTGTCTTCTCGGATGGAATAGATAGAGGAGTTTCTTTCGAGCTTCAGATGAGTGTTCTTCCTCATCCGAGTCCGAATCAAAGGTAGGAAGATAGGTTTTACTTTGTTTAGAATTATTTAGTTCAAGTCTATCTAGATAATTTGTTATTTGATTTACCTTATCTCGATGAAGTATGAACCTCATCAAACACTACATGAGGGGTTTCCTCCACACAAAGTGTAGTCTTATTAAAGACTTTGAATGCCTTAGATGTGTTGGAATATCCCAAAAATATTTCATCAGCCACTTTAGCATTAAATATCTTTAATTTAGATCTACCATTGTTATGGGTGAAACACTTACAACCAAAAGCATGAAAATAGGAGACTCTAGGAATCTTACCCTTCCACAGCTCATAAGGTGTCTTACCCTTATCTTTCACAGTGCAGACACCTATTCTCGGGTGTAGCAAGGTATTGATTGCCTCACCTGTAACCTCTGTGGAGTTCTATACTCGCCTAACATGCTTCTAGCCGCCTCTTTCGTTGCTCCTTTCAACAACACCATTTTGTTATGGGGTTCTCGCAGATGATGTCTCATGAATAATACCATTCTCAACAAAATAGTTAGATAGACAAGAATTGGTAAACTCAATACCTTTGTCACTTCTAATCTTAATTATTCTCATTTTGAATTTGTTTGAATAATTCCGAATCTTGTTCATAGTCTCATTTTTCTTGAAAAGATATATTACCCAAGTATATCCGGAATAATCATCCACAACTACTAAAGTATATTTCCTTCCACTAAAATCGAGTTGTAAAACAAGTCCAAACAAATCCAAATGAAGTAGTTGTAACATTTTTTCAGATGAGATTGTGTTAATACTCTTAAAAGAATTCCTAGGTTGTTTTCCTTTTTGACATGCATCACATTTTAGATCATTAGTAAGTAACTTAGCAGGCAATCCTTTGACAAGATTTTTCTTGGCAATCTTTGTTAATGGTTTTGAAGTTCAAATGATCGAACCTCTTATGCCGCAGCCGGTGAGGTCATCTCCACTTAGCAACCAGACAGGTATCTTTAGGACAACTATTAAAGTTGACCACGTAAACATTACCATGTCTCAAGTCGGTTAGCAAGACCTTGTCCGAAAGGCTGTCTAATATGTCACACTTATCTTTAGAAAATCTAACACTAAACCCTTTGTCACATAATTGAGTTACGTATAATAAATTGTGCTTCAAACCTTCTACAAAATATACTTCGAAACTCCGAACATCTCCAATAATTAAGGTTCCAACACCTCTGTCCGGCCACGATTGTTGTCACTAAAGAGCACCCTAGGACCATCAATACTCAAAATTTGAAAGCAGCCTCTTCTCACAAATCATGTGTTGAGAGCAGCCACTTTCAATATACCGGATAGTTGCAAGAATTTCTTCTTTGGAAGATGGTCCCCGATGTTCCTATAAAATAAAATTAGGTAAGACGTACCCTAGTGATCTTGGGTCCTTTCGGGTCAATAATCACTTTGGGAATCCAAATAAACATATCATTATTAAGCAAAGTAGATCGAATAAAGTTGTCTTCCAAATCTCTCAACATAAATTTCAGTCTTATATGCAAGTTTGTCATATTGATTTGGTTAACTTCTTGAACTTTTGAAACAAAGGATAGCATCTCGCTCCTTCCATCAAAAGAACTCGTATCTTAATACATTTTTAAATTTGGATTTTGGAATCTTCTTTTTGATTGAATCTTTTCATCCGATTCTTTTTACAAGATCAGATTAGGTAGAAGCAATTTGATTTTTCTTTTGTGGATTCTCCTCGCTTTGATGAATTTTCTTGGTTTCGTAGATTATGACTTGTTATTCATATCATAACCAAGTCTCGTCTTATCGTAAGCCTTTGAGATATGTTGAAAATATGATCTATTGCAGATTGAGAGTTATTAACTCGACTCAATTTGAAGACTAGCTTCTCATTGGTTTTCTTAATAGACTCATTCTCGCTATGCACATCCGAAAGTTTGACTTTCAAAGATTTCAGTTCTTCATCTAATCTTTCAGAAGACTAGAAGATGTACTAGCCTCACCTGGGGTATACATTCCCCTTGAAGTATCCCAAGTCTCAGGATAGTTCATAACTGCTTTCCTGTAATTAGAGTATGAACTTGATCTTTTAAAGATAAATTTTTGGACTCTAATTCTTGTAGGCATTTAGAGATGTTTTCAAATCCTTCAAATTATTTTTTTATCGCAGCTTTGGTCATTGTCCGAGACAAGATGAGTAATAGCATACCTCCTTTACCATTAGATGCATTTCATCGTCGATCCGAAATCATATGATGAGGATGACGATGATGACTTTCTTGTTTCTTTCTCTTCACCAAGAAGAGCCTTTTTATCTCGCAAAGCGTCTCGTCCCTCTTTTTTCTTTTCTCCTCCCTTTCCTTGGGAGTCAACTAGGGACAATCATAGCTATAGTGCCCTGGCTTGTTACATGTATAACAAGTATCACCTCGATCGATCTTGGACTTCCATAGCTCTTCTTCATAGGAGACTTGTACCTCCTAGTCCGACTTTTCTTCTTGTCATCATCTATTGTATCTACATCATCTTTCCTTCGAGATCTCGATCTCGACTCGTCCCTCCCCGCAAATTTAGAGTTGTTATGTCTATATTCATCTTTAGACGATCATACCACTTTGTTAACAGTGCCATCTCTGCTCTTTTAGAGAAAGATTAACTCCTTTCAATTCTATGACTGGCTTATCTCGCCTCGCTGACAAAAGCAATCAAGCTTTTTTCGTAAAAATCTTGGACTCAACTTCGCCCTCTTCGCCTTCTACCCGTATGTCAAACTCATATCCCTTTAAGTGTGAAAATAGAGTATAATGATTTATCAAAGATAAATCCTTAGTAGCTTTAATCGATTACCCTTTTCTCTCCAACGTTTAGTTAGAGATCTAAGTATTTTATTACTAATCTCCTTTTCAGTATAAGTCTTTCCAAGATCTCGTGGCTCTATTGATCAAATTGGTCATTCTCATGTCTAGCCGATCAATAGATTCACCTCGTTTCATTTTAAAAGTATCAAAGGAATGGAGAGCAGCTTGAAGCTTGTTCTCCTTTACTCCGGTCTCGTGCCTTCGCATATATCAGCAAGGGTGTCCCACATCTGCTTGACTGCTTTTACACTTCTTAATCTTCTCATACCATTCTCTACCGAGACTCACAATAATCTCATTTTTCATGCCACCCGATCCAAATTGTACACTTTCCTTTCATCATTGGACAATTCGTATACCTTCTTCTCAACTCGTACATGGGATTCTCGAGCCGCTTACTCCATCACTCACACCTCCATGGTAAAACTTGATAGGTCCTTCAGATAGAACATCTTCCATTCGAGGATGAATAGACTTTAGATATTTTTCCATGTGGAATTTCCAATAATCATAGTCTTCAATCTCAAGTCGGAAGACTCTTAACCTTTCTATCAACACCGGGTGACATGGTTAGTGGTAGAAAACAATATATCAATCAAATTTTACCAAGAACAGATCTATATCGAGAAATTTGAAGCTCGTGCCGGTGAAGTGCAACATAAGTTAGAGCTCGAACGTCCCTATTATTCCTAAATTTATAAACTCTTCATTATAGTTCTAACTTATCTATAAAGTTAAGAGGTGGGTGATACTATCTCGTATTAGTCATTAATGTTATATGAATCGACTTGGTTAATTATTAATCTTGTATAAAGAAAACAAGAGTGCATTCGGTGAGCGTACCCCAAGTGTACGTCTGATGTGAGTTCTACTAATCTCGTATACGAAAAGCAAGATCGCATTGATAGGCTTAAAAACCAACATTCACTCCTTCAAGTGTAAAGGGATCGTGTAGCTAGTAAGTTACCCGGTTAAACTATCGATCCGTGGGAATCAAGTGGGAGATATCCCTAAATCTACTAGTTTAATCATAATTGTAGCACAAGCCATTAAACAAGATCAATGATTCAAGCAACAATCAATCAAGAACAATCAACGCAAGTAAACTAGAAATGAAATGCAATCAATAATAAAGAGGTGCTCGGGTGCTTATCAACAAATGTGGATCAAATATGCATCAAATTCAAATGAGCATTTATCATGTCAATCAATCAATAAGAACAAACTTTGATACAAGCAATAATCCCATACTTGGTAAGCCTAGGAATTATGCTACGATTTAAGCTCGAAAGTTTGAAAGGACTAAGTCACCCTTTCCTCCCGAGGCAAGAACACGAGTCAATAGGTGCCCCTAGCATGTCTCCTCTTCGATACTAAGGCACCTTACTTATGGTCTCTTCACTAATTACCCGATTGATCGTCTAATCATTAGTGTGGAATTGATGCAATTCTAGTAACAATAACCAAGTCTCCTTGTATTAAGCTAATATTCACTCTAATTACTTAATTAATTCTCTCACCCAAATGAGTCAACTAACTACCCAAGTCTCCTTGTGATAATTAAGCAACTATGCATGGATTTAGAAATAAATTAAAACCATGTGGTTTAGCCCACCTGCCACCGAGTTCCTCACTTAAGTGGGAGACTGGGTTCGATTCCCTTTGGAAACGAATATTTACCGATAAAAAAGAAATCAATTAAACAAATAGATCATTCAATACACATCAATCCAATCAATTAATCAACAATCAAAATTACCCATAAGAATTCAACACAAATTCAATCACCCATAAGCATCAAAACACCCTAGCACTAGAAATTTAGCCAAGCATAATGAAAGAAATTAAACCCATGTCATTAAGATAAAAAGCATTCATGATTACAAATAATTAAACCAACAAAACTGAAATTAAAGGTAAGATATCACCTAATTAGCTCCCAAACATTTAGAATCCTTGTCTTGATCATCCAAGTTGATAAAGAAATACAAATTCTAGCTATGTGTGTGTGTAAAAGTGTGTAAAACTATGTGTAGGGGTTAAGCCCATTTTTCTCTATCAATTTATATCTGCCCACCGATCAATTTTCGTGCTCTCATGAGTAGATATCACTCCCTCCACCTGTCATGCTTCCATAGGTCCAAAAAGGGAAAAATTCTCGCCTGGAACATGCCTTGAGTCGAGCTAGTGCAGCTTGACTCGAGCTAAATTATCATCGTTGCGCTTTTGCTTGAAACAGATGTCGCTTGACTCGAGTGAGGCAGCTCGACTCGAGCGAGTGGCGATGGACTCGACTCGAGGTCTTCCCACACGACTCGAGCTGCACGAAAGTTGGCCACTTCTCCATCTAGGCGTGAAGCTTGACTCGAGCTTGCCCTAGCTTGACCATAGGTCGAGTCTAGAGAATTTTGTGGGCCCATCTTGACCTCCCGACCCCCATTTTCGCCCTACGCATTCGTCTCGTCACTTTATGAATCCTAATACTTTTCATTTCATCAAATTCCGCCGGAAACTCTGAAAACGAGACAAAAACCAAGCAAAACTCATTAAATTCAAAGTAGTAACTGTTTGTCCCATGATTGAGTGAATTAATAAGGAACTTTAGACAACCTTCTAGTGAAAATCTAGAAGGGGGTTGAATAGATTTTCAAATCCTTTTTCAAAAATAAGATTATCAATTCAAAGTACTAAAGTTCACACAATGAAAATGTATATTAACTCAATCTTTATGGATCAAAAGCAACTGATTAAGAATCAAATTGAGCTTGTTTGAAAGTTGATTGAGAACAAGATAAGTAAACAAAATAGTAAAGAACACCAAGAGTTATAATGGTTCGAATCAAAACAGATCCTACATCGACTCTCCTTCTTCAACTTGAAGAAGGGCCTCAACTACTTACTAACTTTCTTACTTACAAACTTACAAATACAATTTTTGAAGATCTCTATCTTCAATCCTATTCTTCAAACTTCCTATCTTTCTCGGAATTTCTAATATAGTGCAATGGTGTTGAAGATATACAAACAAGTGTTCTATAAACACTTCGAACTTATGAATATTGCTTTTAAAACTTTTTGTGAGACTTTAGAAAACTTGTGAGTACCGTGAATAAGAGTGCTGAAAGTTCTATTTTAAAAGATGTGATTGAGTGATTTAAAAGGGTTTAAGCAGACCTTCCTAGAGATAATCAAGAAGGAGGGGTTGAATAGATTATCTAAATTTTTCAAAAATTCAGATTCTCAATCCAAACTTAATTTTTAAACCAAAATCAAAGTCACACAGAAGCAAATTTATACTCAATATATAAAAGTGGATCTAAAGCAATCAAGTGATTTTAACTAATTAATAGATAATCAATGTAAATAAAATGCAGAAAGTTTCGTCAAAAAAGAAATGCAGTAAAGTAAAGAACACGAGATTTATAATGGTTCGGATCAAAAGATCCTACATCTACTATCGTTCTTCAATTCTTGAAGAAAGGGCTCTTCCTTCTCACTTACGCCTTACTTTACCGCCGATTACAAAGTACAATTTCAGACGTTCTTTGTCTCGATTCTCCTTCACACTATCAATCTATCTATTAGATCTACGTTTACAAAGGTGCATTGTGATTTGAAGGTTTACGTAAAGTGTTCTTCAAACACTTAGAAAATATTATGAAAATGCTTTTGGAAAACAAGTGAGTGCTCTTGATAATGTGAGTTTCAGAAATGAGTGTAAAAGTTCTTCAAAGAACTATGCTTAGTCCTATTTATAAAGCTATAAGACGGTTAGTTTGTTATAACAAACTTGTAACCGCTTAACAAACCTATCATTAAAAACTTCTTGATCTCAAATGATCTTGAGTTAGTCAGTCTGCCTCTCGACTTGGTGAAAACATATTTATCTTATTCTACTCAGCTGGTCTTGACCTCGTCTTGAGCTCTTCATTAATCTCTCCAACAGCTTGACTTTTTCAAGACTGCCTTCGATGACCTCCAAGTTTCTCGACCTAAGCCGACTTATCCCATCTCACCTAGTCTAATCACCTTACTAGTGAAATGTATTACATCACCGATCTATACAAATTCAGCTGGTCATCCTATTTACATGAGCTCATCTAATCTATATATTTTAACTTAATCAAAACTAAGAGCTTGATCTAACAATTTCTCCCTTTCTCGATGAAGTTAAAACTACGAGAAAGAAACAAAGTTGTTAGTCAAGGTTATTCAAGATAAGCTAGTCAATTAGATTAGGCACATAAGCAACTTCTCAATCGTATAATTTCATGTAAGAGCACTTACTCACACTTTAATGAATTTTCAAGACTTTAAAGTTTTCAACAGCTTAAGCAAATTTTTAACACTTATAAAATTTTAAGAAAATATTTCAAGTCATAAAGTTTTATCGATTACCAACACTTAGAAAAATTTTAAAAAAACTTATAAGTTTTATGACTCAGAAAAATTTTGAACATATAAAAATGCATAAAACATAAAACATCGATAAGTTCAAATACTTCATATATTCATCACATCAAAAATTACATTTATAGATGAGGCACATTAGACCAAAAAAATTAAAAAAGAAAATCTTATCTAAGTCACCCATCGCTCAGTTCGGGCACCACCACCAATCAAATACTCCGGTCCCGAGCTCCTTCAGATCTTCCTCCTTCGTGTACCCAGGACTCGCCTCTGCTCTTTGGGCGATCCCCTTAACCCGCCTAGGTTAATGGTCCCGCCACCTTCTTCGTAGGTACAACATATTCATAGGTTGGAGCAATTAGATCGACGTTGAACTCCTCGTCACCCTCAATGATCACCGCCGATAGAGGTCTTCATCTATCTTTTCTATCCATTCATGCCAGCCAAGTCCGGGTCCATCCGAGTGGCCCTCGGAGCTTTGAGAATGTACCAAGAGTACATCCACATCGCATCCGTGTTCTTGTCTTTGTACTCCTTCTCGTACTTTCCAGAGACCATCTTGGGAGGAGCCGAGGTCTTGTGGTAGGGTCTGAACTTTACATCGCTCGTCTCTTTCATCATCCACTTCCTAGTGGATTTGCTCCAAGTAAAATCAAGGCTCTTGTTCAGCCGCCTCAGCCTCCTCCTCTTCTTCTCGCCGTAGAATCGCTTCTCCTCCCGATCCTCATGATCTGATCTTCTCGATAGGTTGGAGTAGTCAGGCTTCACGCTTGCCCTTCCCTTTCGTGATAGCCTTTGTACCGATATCGCTTTGGGTGGTGCCTCGGCCGCCACCTTCTTCTCTTTACCCTTGGCCTCGATTTTTAGACTCACCGATCTCGGTAAAGAGTTTCTGACTTCTCTTCCTCCTCCTTCTTCCTCCTTTCCTCATCCTCCCTTAAAGCTTCTTCTATCTCGGCTCACCCTCGGTTGAAGTGCACCACCATCCGATTTAACTTTGAGCTCTTCCTTGGCTGCCTCCAACTCCAGAGCCGGCTTTGATGTTCAGCCTCCTTCTTCGTAGCTTTAACATCAGTTGTGAGGGCTTGCTTGCTTTCTTTCTCCTCCTTTTCCCCCTTTTTGACTTCATCGCCGAGCTCCTCGGCCTCGTCTCGTGCGAGAACAATGAATGCGGAAATCGACTTGTCCAAAGCTATTTCTTGCACCACCATTTCATTGTTATGCTTCATTCGCTTCTTTCAGCTCCTTAACCTCCTCCTCCAGCGCCTTGACTTTATCAGCCAACACAGAATTAGTCAAGGTAGATATTTTATTTGTCATATTTACCTCAACCTACTGCATGTTGGTGATCATCGCCTCTCGTGGATCGCCTCCACTATCTTCTTCGTCCTCCTCTTCACCTTCTTAGTGAATGCAAATTTTCATTTTTATCTCTAGCTTAGAGAAGATTGAAGAGAAGGAAGATGCTGGGCTCAAGTCGCTGATGTCATCCTCAGATGAGGAATCAAACGAGGAAGGTGTTGGGGCTTCTTTGGGAGTGGGGGAGGGGAAGAGGATCTGATCTGGATGTTTTGTAAGAAGGATTAGGATGGGGTTGGGAGGGGAGTAGTTTGGACTTGTGGGAGTGGAGTGGGAATAGGAGTAGGTTGGGGTGTAGATGAGGTTAGCTCAGAAGGTTGGGTGGTAGATGGGGTGGTTTGTTCGGTGGGTTGTGTGGGTGGGGAAGTTTGTTCAGATGGGGTAGTGGTAGGAGTCTCGAGTATGTTCATATGGGATTTGGACTTGTGAGGGCAATCGTGCGTTGAAGAGGCTTTGAGGTGCCACCCAAGTACACTGCTTCATTGCCGCTTGGGGAAGGGGAAGATATGGAAAGAGATGAGTTCGTACCTTCTTCCCTAATGGGAGACAAAGCAGCTTCTTTTTCAGTGAGAGAGATACCTCTATCCGAATGACCTCTACCGCTATTTGCAAACCGGTACCTCATCTCGGAAGCAAGGTTGCAGCCTCGCCTTGCCGCTTCTCACTCCTCCGCTTGTGAGGACCCTCATCGACGATCCAGATGACTGGATCTCCGCCTCTTAGGGGCCTCGGGACCTCCTTCGTGGCCTCCTCTCGAAGACAACCAGAGACGGGAAGAGCCTTGCTCTTCAGGGATCAGCCTCACTGCTCTCTCTTCTTCCACGCATCGCCGGGGAAGCTTCGGCCTGGCAGCAGCCTCCTAGCTTCCTCCTCTCGTCGCTGCTACCCTTTGATCCCTAGCCTCGCCTCGACTTATCATCCGAGTCCGGCATCCCTCTCAACTTCTCATCCTTCATCAACAACCCTTTCTCGCTTTGGAGAATTTCTTTGTTCCCACTTTCCACCCACCACTTTGTTCATCCCTTAGATAAGAACAGTGATTTTATTAAATAAACTCACAAAGTGGTGAGAGTAGACCATTCTCTAGTCACCGACCATACGTCGCCCGCCCATCTCCTCTTTCAACCTATTGATCAGCAACTCCACCCAATTGACTCTAACCCCATCAATGATGGCCCTCATGCAAAGATAACCTCGGGCCTTGACAACCCATCGTGGAAACTCGATCCCCAAAGATACTTTTGGTAACAACTGCCATCAACAACCGAAACTTCCTTCTCAAAGAATTTCTTCTTCAAATCTCTCCTAGTTCCTTTGTGAGTAACTCGCAACCAAGTCAAAAGATTCCTCCTACCATCTTCTTTGTAATGCGTTAGAGGATTGACTTCACAGATGTATTGAAGATTCTCGCGATGGCATACTTCGAGAAGGAAAGTTGAGTCTCATCAACTTCGTATCTATGCCATCATCGGAGAACTTACTATTCACCAGAACTCGGCCTCCCAAAAGATCCAGTGGTCTTGTTTTGCTTAGACTTCAAAGAACAGAAACCCCCGAGTTGCGATGCTTCTAGTAGAAGAAGGATTTCTCCAAGATTCTCGTCTCTTGTCATCTCGAAGTCGACATACATTTCAGCCTTCAACTTATTTTTAAAGATGTCATTATGCATCTTAAAACCGGATTTGGAGGATGATTTGGAGGGTTTGTATGATGAAGCCATTTGTGAATTTTGAAAGCAAAGGATTTTTAGAGAGAGTAATTTACAGTAAAAATTAGGGCTTTGATTTGTAAAAGTGAATTTCAAACGATGAAGGTAAGTTTTTAAATGGGAGTAGAGAGAGGGAAATCCGGAGAAATGAGATACGTGGCAAGATCAGATTAATCGTGGCCATTGATTTGTATGTCACGCGTGGAGTATATCAACGGCTAAATATGATAGACGTTTCACCTCCGTGTGTGGCATTAACTCGCTTTTGTAATTGTAAAAAGTAATCGCCAAGCTTACCGATTAGACGGTTAATAGGGACACTTTATGCAGAGATAGTAAGTATACCTGACGTAAATCGAAATAACCCTTTCTTTGCATAAAGGTTTCTATTTCAGATCGGGTTTTATCAAACTTGGTAAAAATGACCTTGTCTTAAGAATTTGAAAATATCTCCTAATCGACCATTTTGAAAAAAGTTTTTTAAGTATGAGTTAATTTAGTGCCATTATTTAAATAAACTAAATATCATACCTTCATATAACTAGTATATAAAGATATTCAACTCGGTTGAGGGTTTTTAAAGAATAACTCATCCGAAAATTTTTGAAATTGATGAATTGTGAGAGTAATTTTTTAAAACACTTTTTGAAAAACAAGGATTGCTTTTGTTCAGGATGAAGAAGACTTTCAGGATGTGAAGGTTTATACCGATCTAACAATATTGTCTTAATTTATTTCTACAGATACACAAACTTGGGAAACCATTAGTAGCTAGGGTAAGTCAAACAAGATACACATACTCATCCGATTTTAAGAAAATCAGTTGATTATCATGTCCTTGTTCGATTTACTTGATGTCGAATAAGATATTATCAAGTTAGATAAGGTCAATATGACTAATCCTTGATTCTTAATTCCTTAGAAAGGAGATCAATGATATCGGCTCTGTGTTTGCCCTTTAACACATATCAAGTTCCGATAATCCTTTCTAGACATTTTAAAGAAAGTGAAATAGAAAGAAAATACAAGATACAAACAATAGAAGTCATAAATCAACTAAAGATGCATCAAGTAAACCTAATTCTAAACACAATTCCTTAAATCTATACTCACTAAAGGCTTAGTAAGCATATCACTCTTTGTAATTCGGTTGCTATCTTCTCTAGTCTAATGTCATTTTTCTCAACATGATCCTTAATAAAATGATGCCTAATGTCTACATGCTTACACCTAGAATGCAGTATCAGATTAATTGTCATTGTTATGACACTACTACTATCACGTAAAATAGGTACAGATGATGTGAGAATATTATAGTGCCTAAGGCTGACTAATCCAGAGAAGGGAGAGTAACAACTACCATTGCCATGTATTCAGCCTCGGTTGTGGAGGTGGCAACTGAAGTTTGTTTCTTAGATAACCAAGAAATTAACTTGTTGCTTAAAAATTGACAAGTTCAGACGTGGACTTCCTATCAATTTTGCAACCTCCAAAATCTGAGTCCTGGATAACCAAATAGCTCAAGTTGTCATCGGATGGGTACCACAACCCAACCTGTAAGGTTCCTTTAAGATACTTTAGGATTTTCTTAGCTGTTTTGAGATGAGATTTCTTAGGATTTGATTGAAACCTTGCACATACCCCAACTACAAAGGCTATATCAGGCTGCTTGCAAAGTGAGATATAACAAGGATCCAATCACCCACGATACTCCGTTGCATCTGTGGGTATCCCATTCCCATCTGAATCCATAGAGAAGTTAGTTGCCATAGGTATCTTAACCTCTCTACTAGTAATCATCCCAAACATTGAGGTCCTTTGCATACTTAGTCGATGTATGAAAATCCCTTTGCTTGTCATTTAATTTGCAAGCCGAGAAAATATGTTTGTTCTCCCATCATAGACATTTCGCACTGTTCTTCATGAGATCACCAAATTCTTCGCACAAAGGTCGATTAGGTGAACCAAAAATAATATCGTCGACATAGATTTGAACTAGTAAAATATTACCATTAGCTTCTTTTCTAAACAATGTTCCAGGGAGTCGAATCCGCCTCCTCTTTTCTTACGTTTTTTCACACACGTATGGGAGGCTCAAGTAGGGTTTATTTATAGGCTACAACAGGGACCCTTGATTGGAGTGTATAGTGTAAGAGTTATTAAGACCAATCAACAAAATATCGAACCCAAGGGAAAAAGTATGCACATGAGGTCCTAGAAATACAAGTTCTTAGTGACTAGAGTTGCAACAATGGTTTGGTACAAAAACAACAAAACACAAGCAAGAATACAAAACAACAATGAGCAAGCAATAGATCGAACACTTAGAATGCGAGAACAAAAACAACACTAAATGGTGGGAGAGAGATGCTAGGATTAACATCCATCAATGAATCATCAATCAACAAGCTACAATTGAATCAAATTGCAAATCAACTAAGATAGAAAGCATAAACCATCATGAAATTAATCACTTCATTAAAATCACAATGCCTATTGTGAGTATCCTTAGTCTTTCTCATCTCTCAATGTAGAAATCCCCAATTCATACAATCATGCAAAATTGAAACTCGATTAACACCTAATCACGTTAGCTCAACTCTCGCCTATTGCTAGGGTGATCAACCATTAATCAAAAGCAACAATTTTACACAAAGCACAATTAAGAATCACAATTAGGAAACAAACTAATGTGAGTATCCTTAGTGCAACTAATCTCTCGATTCCGAAGCACCCAATCCACACATTCATACACAATTATCACCCGATTAATCCCGGATCACGTTAGCGCAACTCTCGTCTATAGCTAGGGTGATCAAACACTAATCTAAAGAGATAATTATGCATGAAGCACAAATGAGAATCACAATTAGTAAGCAATCTACTCAATTAATCTCCAATCATCAACAATTATATCATCATCAATCAAATCATCATCAATTTCAATTAACCCAAGCACAAGAGAATTAGCCCATGGTGAAATCCATGGGAAGAAGATAGAATTGAACAAACACAAAGCAAATCACAACAATTAAGAAATTAAAGAGACAAAAGAGGAAAAACATCACCAAATGATCTTCAATTAACCAAAATAGGAATGCTTGAGTCTTCAACAACAATCTCCAAATGAATTACAAGCTTGAATTGAATGGATTACAATGATCAAAAGCTAATCTATGGCTAATCTACCAACATTAATTGAAATCTAATCCTAATTCTAACTTCTACACTAATCTAAGATGGAAATTGGCTTGGGGCTTGAGAAATCGCCCCAAAACCGCTACTAACCGCTACTATGAACTCCTCTCTTGAAATGCCTGCTCAGCTCTTTAAATAACGCATTTTGGAAAAACCTTCCCCTCGAGTCGAGGGTCGTGCCTCGACTCGAGGTCCCTGCGAAAATCCTCGCCCTCGACTCGAGGGTCATGCCTCGAGTCGAGACTGCTGCCATTTTTTGTTTTGATCCTTTTCGCATAGCCCTCGACTCGAGGCTCTTGCTCCTCGATCGAGCTCGAGTCCAGTGGCATTTTTCTCGCACGGGGCTTCGACCCCGACCTGTTTCGTCCCGGATGTCCGTCTCTTCATTCTAAGCCTAATGGTACTCTTGGTTTGGCAAAAATCCACCGAATTACCTGCAAAATGGACGGAAAACATCAAAATCTCACAAATAATACTTTTAGGCAAAAGAGTGATACTTTTCACATTTAGGCACAAAAACTAACACTTTAGCTCACTTTTGCACTAAAAATAGCCCTAAAAACATGTATCAATTCACTCCAATCATACCCCCAAACTTGAATTGTTGCTCGTCCTCGAGCAACGTAGAAACTAAGAACAAAGGAGTGAATTGATTGCAATTATGTCACATGGCATCATAGACGAAAAATAAGACAATCGAACTCATCAATGATCACTTGTATCAATGCAACTCTCCACTAGCAATCAAGACAAATCATGCTCAAACAAATGCTCAATCAAATACTCAATACATTGCTCCTTCCATGGAGTGTTTCACTCTTCACTCAAGTGTATCAAGGTTTAAAGCACTCAATCATCAAATTCACAAATAAGTACACCATATGCTTGCCACAAGACTTAATCTCAATCAAAATCATTTGTGATCAATCAAGAATCAAAGAGGTCTTTCTTCTAGGTTGTAATGTAGGCTCTTTGGAAAGGTGGGATATTTATAGATAAGAGTAACTAAGTAGTAGAGACTTGAATGAAAGCTAATCAATACAATACACATCTCTTCACTTTCATCTAGCACACTCTTACTATTGAACTTCAATAATCAATCCACCATTCACTTGAGCTTTCTCTTTTAAGCTCACAAATTGAATCTTTCTTTTCATGCATTTTCTTTACAATTCAATCTTTCACAACCTTTCTTTTCTTTTATCTCTTAACACATCATCACTTTGCTCATCATCTTTCCACACTTAGCAATAAAATCACCATCATTAGCCAACATTCAAGCTCAACTAAACATAGGACAAGAAAGGCTCATCAAAATAGGCTAAATGGTTTCAATTTCACTTGGCTTGCCAAAGAATATGGATCATAGGCTCAACATGGCTCACTAAGGAAATCAAATGTATTTGGTAGGAAAGTATTTGGCAAAGTAACTCATCATCCCAAACATGGCCTCTTATCATATTAATGAAATCACACAAAGATCAATATCCACCAGTCAAGTGGCAAGTTCTAGCATACAAATCATGAACGATGCACTCACAAAGGAATCAAATAAACCGTATAAGATGTACGATTATAAGGCACAAAACTCACGGGCTTAAATTGAGCAATGAATCAAGCATCTTCAATCACATTCATCTTCACATAATTAATCAAGCAACTAGCATCAAGCTACACATCTACTAATGATCATATCAAAATCCAATAATCTTACAACTCAAGCACAAATGCTCATGTACATAATCTCAAGCATACTCACTATATCAAGATGATACTAAAAATATGTCAATGAATCCACTATTAAGCTCAAGATAAATTCTAGCCCAAAAATATACAAGTGCAAGGAAGATAAGCTAAGGCAAGAAAAACACCTCCCCCAAACTTAGACAAGTCTAAGTTTGAAAGGAAGTGTTGTACCAATAAGCCTTTAAACTCCATCTCTCTTTAAACATGTAGGGCTCATCATGCTTTTATGCACTTCCCTCTTGCTCTTGCATTTCCTTGCAACTCCAATGGCTTTCCAATTCATCTAGAAAGTGTACCTACAAATGGGCATAAGAATCATCAAAACATTACCACTAAGAGATGCAAGAACCAAATAACGACCAACACCCCCAAACTTGAATGATAGCATGAATTCAAGGTTTAGAATGAGAGTGATAAAAATATGCAACTCTAAATGATATTAACAATCAAGCTCAAAACTATATGAATCCCAAAGTATAGAGCACACTCCTAAGCATGAGCAATTAAGTAGCTAGCCAAATCTCCCAAAAATAAAACAAAAACACTAAACTACCAAAAGAACACAAGAAAAGAAATAAAAAGGATGGGTTGCCTCCCATCAAGCGCTATTTTTATTGTCCTATGCCGGACTTATTCTTTCACTTCCATCTTCCTTCATCGAAATGGCCAAGGATAGCGATCCTCCTTGCCATTGTATCTCAACCTTTGAGCTTGAAATTTTGGAGGTTCATATGTAGGATAGACCCATCATCCACATCCTTGCACTTTGATGATGGTTGTCCTCCTTGCTTTCTCACCAACATCCTTCTCCCTTTCATTTCTCCAAGGATGCCCAAGCACTTCTTTAATTCTTTCCTATAATCAAAGTTCTCAAGAGGTAAAATCAAATCATTAGAAGCATCAATTTCAATTAAATCACAAATTGAAGAGTTAGAAGGTATAGAAATGCTCATTTCAATCTTCAATTCCTTATTTGGTGCTTCTAGATTTGTTTGTTCATTATTGCTCATGTCCATCAATGGACATTCCTCTTCATCACTCTTGATAAGGAAATCTTCCTTTTCATCCTCATCGCTTGGACCCTCTACCACATCTTCTTCAATTGTATTTTCTTCCTCCCCTTCTTCTTGATTCTCCATGATGGTCATGTTCTTTACTTGGCGTAGGAAATTTTTGAGTTGACACTTAATAAATGTGAAATGCACTCCGGTGATCTCCATGTTCCCCTCTATCCATGAATTGACCTTTTCTTTGGTCTCATAAATTTCTTCATACAAGGGAAGCATATGATCACATTTAGCATCATCTTCCTCAAATTTTTCCAACAAAAATCCAAGCATCTCTTGTAATATAGCTCTCATATCATAGAGTCCCCATTCTTCAAATTGAGGAGAAGCTTGAGGCATTGGATAGTCATTCTCATAGCTCCTCCTATCATCATAATAATCTTCCTCTTCCGATGCCCCTTGAAATTCGAATCCCCAATCTTGATTGCATGCTTGATCATAAGGCTCATAATATGGGAACATCTCTTGAGGTGGGGGAGAAATTTCTTCACTTATCCAATCTTCATAATTGGATGGAACTTGTTGCCATTGAGAATTATCTTCATAGTTCCTCCAATCATTGTAGCTCAATTCTTCAAAATGTGGAGAATACACCCTACTATCTTGATAATATTCTTGATTCCAAAAGTATGAGTTGTATCCTTCCATCTAGACAAGATTTCAAAGTATCAAATTCCAACAAAAATAACAAAACAAACACAAACACAAAGGCAACAAATAGTCACTTCAAACAATTCCTAAGTCTCACTTAAGGCGCAAAACTAATTCCCGGCAACGGCGCCATTTGATTGGAGTGTATAGTGTAAGAGTTATTAAGACCAATCAACAAAAATATCGAACCCAAGGGAAAAAGTATGCACATGAGGTCCTAGAAATACAAGTTCTTAGTGACTAGAGTTGCAACAATGGTTTGGTACAAAAACAACAAAACACAAGCAAGAATACAAAACAACAATGAGCAAGCAATAGATCGAACACTTAGAATGCGAGAACAAAAACAACACTAAATGGTGGGAGAGAGATGCTAGGATTAACATCCATCAATGAATCATCAATCAACAAGCTACAATTGAATCAAATTGCAAATCAACTAAGATAGAAAGCATAAACCATCATGAAATTAATCACTTCATTAAAATCACAATGCCTATTGTGAGTATCCTTAGTCTTTCTCATCTCTCAATGTAGAAATCCCCAATTCATACAATCATGCAAAATTGAAACTCGATTAACACCTAATCACGTTAGCTCAACTCTCGCCTATTGCTAGGGTGATCAACCATTAATCAAAAGCAACAATTTTACACAAAGCACAATTAAGAATCACAATTAGGAAACAAACTAATGTGAGTATCCTTAGTGCAACTAATCTCTCGATTCCGAAGCACCCAATCCACACATTCATACACAATTATCACCCGATTAATCCCGGATCACGTTAAGCGCAACTCTCGTCTATAGCTAGGGTGATCAAACACTAATCTAAAGAGATAATTATGCATGAAGCACAAATGAGAATCACAATTAGTAAGCAATCTACTCAATTAATCTCCAATCATCAACAATTATAGCATCATCAATCAAATCATCATCAATTTCAATTAACCCAAGCACAAGAGAATTAGCCCATGGTGAAATCCATGGGAAGAAGATAGAATTGAACAAACACAAAGCAAATCACAACAATTAAGAAATTAAAGAGACAAAAGAGGAAAAACATCACCAAATGATCTTCAATTAACCAAAATAGGAATGCTTGAGTCTTCAACAACAATCTCCAAATGAATTACAAGCTTGAATTGAATGGATTACAATGATCAAAAAGCTAATCTATGGCTAATCTACCAACATTAATTGAAATCTAATCCTAATTCTAACTTCTACACTAATCTAAGATGGAAATTGGCTTGGGGCTTGAGAAATCGCCCCAAAACCGCTACTAATCGCTACTATGAACTCCTCTCTTGAAATGCCCCGCTCGGCTCTTTAAATAACGCATTTTGGAAAAACCTTCCCCTCGAGTCGAGGGTCGCCTCGACTCGAGGTCCTGCGAAAATCCTCGCCTCGACTCGAGGGTCATGCCTCGAGTCGAGACTGCTGCCATTTTTTTGTTTTTGATCCTTTTCGCATAGCCCTCGACTCGAGGCTCTTGCTCCTCGATCGAGCTCGAGTCCAGTGGCATTTTTCTCGCACGGGCTTCGACCCCGACCCTTTTCGTCCCGGATGTCCGTCTCTTCATTCTAAGCCTAATGGTACTCTTGGTTTGGCAAAAATCCACCGAATTACCTGCAAAATGGACGGAAAACATCAAAATCTCACAAATAATACTTTTAGGCAAAAGAGTGATACTTTTCACATTTAGGCACAAAAACTAACACTTTAGCTCACTTTTTGCACTAAAAATAGCCCTAAAAACATGTATCAATTCACTCCAATCAACCCTAAGGAGGAATTAGGGTTGGGCCTCCTAATGGGCCTAGGCGTCCCGTGTTCACTCCGAACACTCCACTTAAGCCCATCAATTACAACTCGGTCCACTAAAGAGTTATAATTGAACTACAGTCCTAATCCCTTATTACAATATGGGCTCATTTATTATGTGTACGTTTATTTTCCCGTGTTTAAGGTATCGAATGTCCATAAATTAAATAAGTTAATGACAACTTAATTAATTTACATCTAATTCCAAGAGTAGTACCACTCATCTTTATTATCATGTCGGATTAAATCCACTGCAGGGGTTTGCATGATAATCTTTATGAGCTCCTCAAGGGGACATCATCATCCGAAATAACTAGGACACGGATTCCTTCTATAATCAACAAAGACACCATATAAACAGTGCTATCTCCCAATTCACAGAGCCTATTGATTTAATAAATCTCACCCATTAGCAAATTAAAGAACAAACACCGAGTACACGTGCCCATTATTATATAGGGATTAAGAATACGTACATCCATAATAACAAAGTCTTGTTCATTTATATACAAATTGAACAACTTCATATGGTCTCGCTCAATATATACAAAATGTACTAATGTAACTTTATAGTCAAGATAGACTAATACCAAATTACACCACAACCGTTCCAATGGTTTGTCCAAATCCATCTTGGTTGTGAGCTATTATTTATAATCTATAAGGAATTGATAGAATGATCTTCTGTGACACCACACACCATATTATCTACAAGATAGACTAATCTGACAAAAACAATGATATATATAACAATCATAAAAAGTAAGAATTTTGATCATAATGAATCTCATATAAAAAGACATTCATACAAAAAGCTAGGCTTATAGTATACATCCCAACAGTACCAACACCTCTGGTTTGACCACATTTGTTGTCACCGAATAGGACTCTTGGACCATCTATACATTGAAAGTTTGAGAGTAGCCTTCTATCATAGGTCAAGTGTTGAGAACAACAACCGTCAATGTACCAAATTGTTGCTGAAATTCTTTCTTTGATGATGACCCTTGTGATTCCTACAAAATAGATTAGGTAAGAGGTATCCTAGTGATCTTGGGTCCTTTAAGGTCAACAATCACTTTAGGTAACCATATAAACATATCATTTCTCAATAATAGGTCAGATTCAAGTTGTCTGCCAAATCAGTAAACAAATATCTTCTTGATCTTTTGAAACAAAGGACAACACCTGCTTCGCCATCAAAAGAACTATAAAAGAGACTCTTTTTAAACTTGGTTCTTGGAATCCTTTTCATTAGATTAGGATTCCTCATCTCGATTCTTACTATTCAGATCAAAAGAGGCGGTCCTCGTCTCGACTTTGTGGTTTCCAAGGTCCAATTTTAATTCCTTTTGATGTTTCACCAGCTTTTACAAAATTCCTTGGTTTCAAAATTTCTTACTTATTGTTTGTATTGTAGCCTAGACTGTCTTATCATGAGACTTTTGTGAGGTTGAAGATGTGGTCTATAATCTGATTTTGAGTTATTAAGTTGACTCATCTTGAAGACAAGCTTCTCATTGGTCTTCTTAATTGACTCATTCTCATTACATACCACTATAAATTTATCTTTTAAAGATTTTAATTCTTCTTCCAATCTTTCGGAAAGACTAGCTGATGTACTAGCCTCGAGTCTGGGGTAAACATTTCCTTGAATGTTTCCACAGACTCAGAATAGTTCACAACTTTCTTTCCTTTGATTAGAATCTGAATTTGATCTTTTAAAGACAAATTTTCAGTCTTTAATTGCTTATAAGCACTCGAGTCATTTTCGAGATCTTCCAAAAGACCTTTGATGACAGTCGATCACTATCTCAAACCGATTTATAAGATTCATTGTCGACGAAGAGTAGTAATTTACCTCTTTGACCATCGAGGCATGATTTCGTCATTTGATCCGAAATCGGATGATGAGGATGATGAGGATGTTTTTCCGGATTCTTTTTCTTTTGCAAGAAGGGCTCTTTGATCCGTAAAGCGTATGTCCCTTTTCTTTCTTTACTCCTCTCTTTCTATAAGAGTCAATCGGGGACAATCATACATGTAATGCCCCGGCTTGTTACAAGTGTAACAAGTATCTCCTCGATCTGATCCGGGGGCCGCTAGGATTCATCTTTGCGGGCGACTTATACCTTCTTGTCTCGATTTTTCCTTCTATAATCATCAGTGGATTCTACATCGTCTTTCCTTCGGATCTCGATCTATCTTTTCCTACAAATTTCAATTTGTTACGTTTATATTTCATTCTTAGTCGATCATACCTCTTTGTCAACAAAACCATCTGTTCTTTTAAAGAGAGATCAGCTCCCTTTATTTCAGCTACGGGCTTGTTTTCTTTATTGACAAAGGCTATCTTAGATGAGGTACTGGATTCCATCTCATCTTCTTCATCCTCAACACGGATGTCAAACTCATAACCTTTTAAGTGAGAGAATAAAGTATAATGACTCATAGTGGAAAGATCCTTTGTGGCTTTTATTAAATTTCCTTTTTCCCTCCAACACTTGGTTAGAGATCTAAGAATTTTATTATTTATTTCCTTTTCGGTGTAAACTTTACCTAAATCGGTGGCTCTATTGATCGATTAGTCATTCTCATGTTTAGCTAATCAATAGACTCACCTTCCTTCATTTTAAAGACATCAAACGAATGGAGAACAGCTGAAGCTTGTTCTCCTTTACTCAATCTGTGCCTTCGCACATGTTGGCTAAGGTGTCCCACATCTCCTTTCTTGATCTACACTTTCCGATCTTTTGTTGGTCTCGATTAGTTGAGAGTTTAGACGAAACTTAAACAACCTTCTAGGAAAAATCTAGAAGGGGGTTGAATAGATTTTTCAGATTTTTACAAATCTTTCAAACTTATTCAAAGCACCAAAGTAACACAATGCGGAAAACAATTTTTAAACTCAACTTTAACAAGATCAAAAGCAAACCGATATTTTAGTTTTAACTTTGATCCTGAAATTAATCTTTGATTAATGAACTGAAATTGAAAGGAAACAGTAAGTAAATCAAAGCAATAAAGAACACCAGATTTATAATGGTTCGGATTATAAAAATCCTACGTCCACTCTCCTTCTTCAACTTGAAGAAGGGTCTTCACTTACTATCTTTCTTCCTTCTTGCTTACTCACTTACAAGTGTGAATCTTCACCTTACAACGATTTCATCCTAATTTACGAATATCTATGGCTTGAAGATGTTACGTGAAAAGTGTTCTACAAACACTAAAACCGAAAACGTATAGAACGTTTGTGTGTGTTTACAACTTTTATGACTTGTATATAGAATGTATAAATAGATGTGAATGCAAAGTATCAAAAGTAATTATATTCTAATTTCTATCCCTATTTATAGAGATCTTTATTTGGTAGTTGTAACTTCCTTGAATTCTATTTTTAACCAGCTTATAACAACATAATCGAATCTTGTAACTTCCTCTTGGTTAGTTGAAATCGCTTCTTGAACCTTGCATGAAATTTTTCTAACACTTCATCTTCTCGCTATTTGCCTTTCACCTCGTCTCAAGGCGTCTTCCTTCTATGGTGAGTGATTGTATATTGTGTTAGACTTCATCTGTCTTCCTTACGTTGTACTCATTCGACTTTTTGTCCTCATCGATTTCTTGTCCTCATCTCGAGGTCTGTCCTAGTCTCGATTTCTTAACCTAGTCGACTTCTTGTCCTTATCTTACTTGTACTTAGCTTTATTTTCAATTACTTACTTCAAATTGCCTATACATAATGCTCAAATTTGGTCATCCTATTTTACACTTTTAACACATCAAAACTAAATACAACTTTTCTTAGCTAACATTTTTTCATACCACTCTCTCGCTGAGTGTCACAATTATTTCATTCCTAGCCACTTGGTCAAGGTTGTATACTTTCCTTTCATCATTTGTCAATTCGAAACCTTTTTCTCTATCTGGACTCGAGATTGAGCTACTTGCTCCATCACAGACACTACCATGGAAGAATTTAATAGGCCCTTCAGATATAACATCTTCCATACGAGGATGAATGGATTTGAGATGATTCTCCATTCGAAACTTCCAATAGTCATAATCTTCATTTCAAAATCTGGAGGATCTTGACTTTTCTCGTCACTTGAAGTCATGATTAGTAGATAACAAGAATAACAAGTAGGAAATATTCACAAGAGATCTATTTCAAGAATTGAGTAGAAAATGTTATTTTGACCAAAAGAAATATTCGTAATAGCTTTAACACTGCTATGATACCACTTGTTGGTCCCTAGATTGAGTGATTTAAAGGGGTTTAAGGCACCTCCTAGAGATAATCTAGAAGGGGTTGAATAGATTATCTAAATTTATTAGAAAATTCAGATTTTCAATCCAAACTTAATTTTTAAACCAAAATCAAAGTCACAATGAAAATAAATTTATACTCAATCTATAAAACTGGATCTAAAGCAATCAAGTGATTTTAACTAATTAACAAATAATCAATAGAAATTAAATACGTAAAGTAAAGAAGACGAGATTTATAGTGGTTCGGATCAAAAGATCCTACATACACTCTCCTTCTTCAATTCTTGAAGAAGGGGCTCTTCCTTCTCACTTACTTGTCTTACTTACTACCGATTACAAAGTACAATTTCGGATGTTCTTCGTCTCGATTCTCCTTCAAACTATCAATCAATCTATTAGATCTACGTTTACGGTGCAGATTGTGATTTGAAGGTTTACGAAAAGTGTTCTTCAAACACTTAGAAAATATTATGAAAAATATTTTTTAGAAAACAAGTGAGTGCTCTTGATAATGTGAGTTTTAAATGAGTGCAAAAGTTCTTCTAAAAGCTGTTCTTAGTCCTATTTATAAAGATATAAAGACGGTTAGTTTGTTATAACAGACTTGTAACCGCTTAACAAACCTATCTTTAAAAACTTCTTGATCTTAGTTAATCTTGAGTTAGTCGTTTGTCTCGACTTGGTGAAAACCTCGCTTTTCTTATTCTACTCAAATTTGGTCTTGACCTCGTCTTGAGCTCTTCATTAATCTCTCAAACAACTTACTTTTTCAAGACCTGTCTTCAGATGACCTCCAAGTTTCTCGACCTAAGGTGACTTATCGCATCTCACCTAGTCTAATCATCTTACTAGTGAAATGTATTACATTAGCCGATCTATACAAATTCGATTGGTCATCCTATTTACATGATCTCATCTAATATATATGTTTTAACTTAATCAAAACTAAAAACTTGATCTAACAGAGATTTCAAGCTTTCTCTACACCCTCCCGCACAAGAGAAACACTTGGCGGATGTGGATGAGGTGAAAATGAAATGAACCGGCACCAGCCATCCACACATCTATATCATATCAATCTATCAATGTTGTGGAGGATATTTCATATCACACAGGGAGTTTGAAAGTAGCAATCTGGACCTTAACAAGAAGTGGACCCGAGAGGCAAGACTGTTAAATAGCAGAGGGCTCCCCTTTGGAGGCCAACGTCGTGGTTGATATGTCTAGGGAAATGGGTTCGTCTTCGAACTCGGTAGCTCAACACTTGTCCATTCCTATAAATCTACCGCTAAAAAAGAAAATAACCGTGGTAAGGTAAATGTTTCTCCGGAATATAACTTGCGAAATAAATCTAGCCGGAGCGGAGTGCGGATCTCGCCTCCTTATGATAACAACTACGTGATTACTTCAAATGTTGATACAGATGCTCTTAAATTAATGTGAGTCATGGTTTCTAAGAGTTGGGCAGATATGTGTGAAGATGAGTTGAATCCGCCACGGTCGTAGGAATGGTGGAGCATTGAAATGGATTGGGTATGCAACTCTACCTTGATTTTGCATAGAGATTCTTCTCTTTCTTTATTTAGAGTTTAGCTTTCTACCATTATTACCTTTTTAAGTGGACCCCGCCTCTGGATCGAAATGTGATCTTATGGCTTTTTATTTTCTTTTTAATATAATACCTACTTAGACAATTGCTTAGAATGACGATTTTAAATCTTATGTCGAATGAACGAACTTTTACGAAACACTCAATGTTTCACTTTGTATGCAACTATTTCTCTATTGAATATTAATATCAATGCAACTCAAGTATCATGTTTACAAATGTTTTAAGTCTTCTTGTCAAACTCTTACGTTTATGTTTGTCTCGTATTATTTTTAAAAAGAAAATTTTAAGCATTATTTTCCGATTACTAAGTGACAACCCAAGTTTAAAGTGTTTATGGCATGAGGATGTGCATTCAGAATTTTGGAACATTACATGAAAGAAGTAAAACAAATAAATAAAATTACTTGGTCATTAATATGAAAGCAGCGCAAGTAAAAAAAAAAAAGGAGGAAACTAGAGTAATTAAATAAAAGAAACAGTAACACGTACTAACAACAAAACTAAATATATTAAAAAGACGAAAAGAAAAAACAATAAATTGTTGGGATGAGGTTTTAAGCCTCAATAGCAAGGATTGGGTTATTAAGCCCTTAGTATTTCTGTCACACTCAGTAACAGAGGTTGAAAGGAAACCTCCTTGCTATTATATATTTATTGCAAAAAGCCTTTGCTATTCTATATATTTTATTCACAAATATATCTGCGTGTGTTATTTTGTGGAAAATGATTAAAATTTTCCAACAGTTGACGTAGTGAATCACACGGTGTAATACCCCTAATTTTTTCAGTATTATTAATTTTAAAATATCGAATTTTATTAAAATTAAATATTTTTCATATCTTACAAATTTTAATAAATAATATCTTTCAATTTCATTATTTTCAAAAAAGAATCTTTTACTTAAAATCAAATATTGAGTTTTCCATGAGATACAAATGCCTAATTTTTTTTTCACTAGAAAACATATTTTCTTCTCTATTTCTAAATTCCTAAATCTTTTAAATAATGATTTTAAAATCTTTTAATATTTAAATATTAGTCTTTATTTCACTTAAGCCCAAGTCCAAATCCATGCCCATGCCTAATGTCTATTTATATAAGTGTTTTAACCTAGAAAAATTACACACACAAAAATAAAATCATATTTTTCAACAACGATAACGGTTTTTCATTTTCTTCAAGAATAAAGGTATTTTCATTCTACCAAAATCTCTTCCATTCCTTGGCATTAATTAATTAATGTGATCAATACTATATCATTTCTCCATTCTTTATCGTATCTATATGCTTGATGTAATGTACACAAAGCCTTAAATAATTTCTCCCTTATATGATATATATATATATATATATATATATATTGGAGAAATTAAGTTTAATTATTTTAATCAATTTATTTGATTATTTAATTAAAATAATTTGATGTTTAATTTCCGGGAATTAAACGAGATTATGTTGGTTGTTTAATTAATTTCTTAAAATCGAATTTCGGTGATTGAAAAATTGATATAAATATTGAAAGGTTAAAGTATCACTCTTGAGTATTAAATGTGCCACATTTACTCTAAGTGATAATTGTCCCACATCGGATAATGTGAGAGTTAATTCACTCCTTATATGTAAGAAGTTATTAAAAGAGTTCAAATTATAAGTGAACTATGCATACATAAATGGGACACACGCGCGCGCGCCACTCCGCCCGTCCGGTCGTGCCATGCCGAGCCGAGGCCGTGTCCGTGGACATGGACTTGGACTTGGTAGAATTTCGCATTTAATTTGAATTTCATTTCATTTGAATTTGAAATTCAAAAGTCGAGATGAATCTGACAAACGAATGTCCAGATTCTTGGTGTTACATGTCAATTTGTAACACCTGGTAATTTGAATTCAAAAGGCCAAAAGTCAGAGAATGAATGCGGGACAGACGGATGTCCGATTCATGTCAATTTGTAACAGTGGTAATTTGAATTCAAAAGGCCAAAAGTCGAGAGAATGAATACGGGCCAGACGGATGTCCAGATTCATATCGTTTCACCCGACAGATTGGCATTGATTGCCTTAATTCCGGGTCCTTTGTCTCTTCAACAGCCTCAGTGTTACGCCTATAAATAGGAGACATGCGAATACCGCATGCACCTTAGCAAACGCACCCCAAAGATTAGCATATACACCCACATCGAAATTTTTGCATTTTTACGTCCAGTTTTCTACATACATACTGTATACAGTCCAGTTTGCACGTTCTTCAGTTCGGTGGAGCTCGTTTTCAAGTGGTGCTACTTGAATACGAGACGAAAGTCGCTTTCACCTTTGAAAACATTACGCCGAACCGTGAGCACTAGCCGGGACGTATTTGTTTTGCAGTGCAAAGGATCAGTTCCTTGACTCGAATTATTTGTGGTTCGTGGTTGATCAAGCTCGTTGTTGTTGCGGTCGTTGAAGTCGCTTTTGTGATCAAGAAAGTGACTAATACTTTTAGTTATAAAAGTATTACTTTTGTAATATTCTTTCTTTCTTGTTTTTTCTTGCTTTTTCTTTTGGTTATTTCCGTCCCGATTATTGTAAAAGCCATCGTTGGTGCAATTATAAACCAACAATATATATATATATAAATATATATATATTTTTTTTTGCATGTACAAAGGTGTGTGTGCGGTGTGTGCGGTGTGTGCGCGCGCATTGAGTGTGTGTGCGTGCCTGTGCAGCGTATGTGAGTAATCGTGTGTGTGTGAGTTTTGTGTAGGTGCAGTATGTGTTGCGTGTGTTTCTTTTTTATTTTTAGCAAAATTATTTAGGCAATTTGTGTAGTTATTTAATTAATATTATGTATATTTTTATTCTATTTTATTCCATTAATATTATTTTATTTGATTAATATATCGTATTAATATCTATAAGATTAATTATACAACAATTCAAGTCTTACCACTATTAGCATAAAAGTTTTATATTTTATGATACAAAAATTAGTTGAGGTACAATTTCGGGAATTAGAGTTTTAATTTAGAGATTTGGATTGTCCCAAATTAATTATGATTTCTTATAATTAAGTCCTCAACTATTCGAAACCCTTGCAATTCGATCCTCCAATTTTTATTAAATGTAAATAATTATTATGATAGGTAACAAAGGTTACGAGGATTAGTTTGATCAAGACTATCACAACTTGTTTCCAAAACTTACAATCTTGAAGTGGGGTTTATGATTAATTTATTCTCTACGGTGGTTAGTAGAGTTTGCATGTTTATTCAATGTTAAATATTTGATATAAATTGTTGAGTTGTCTGCTATGTGATTTCATTTCTATGTTATTCTAATAGCCGGGGTCCTTGTGGGGTTCGGATCGACGTGTTTTTGTGTGTATCCCGTCGTGCTCAATGGAAAAGTCTAATAGCCTGGGGCCCAATGGGGTTCGGGATCGACGGATCATCGGGTTTAACCCGCCGTACTTCACTCTATGTGTGAGAATAACGAGTCCTTAAAAAGGCTTTGGGAAGGCTCACAACACCATTTCTATGTTAGCAAAGCATCAATGGTGAAGTTGGCAAAGTATCAATGACAATGTTGACAAAATTTATGTGAATGTTATTTACTTGGCATTGATGTCTTACCCGTTTATTATAGTATTTAATTTTGAATAATTTGACTCCATTGAGTGTGCTTGCATACTCACCCCATTAAATCTCATTTCATGCTAATCGTAGGGCGCCGCGGAAGCGTGGTGATGGAGACATCGTGTTATGCTTTTATTTACTTTTTATAAAAATAACCTAATAAAAATTTCTTCCTAAAAATATTTTTAATTAAGATTATCAATTTTCTTAAATTGTACTTGGTGGTTGCAAACTTAAATTGTGAATAAAATCCTTTTAAGTTATGTTTCCGCCGTAACATTTATTGTTCTTTGAAAAGTATGGTTTTTTCATATTTCAAAATTTTAAGTTCACGCCTTCTATTTAAAAATTATTATTATTTTAAAATTTATTATACATGAAAATTGGGGCGTGACACACGGTACTCTAAGTGTATACAATTTTTTATCCATATATTAACAATATATACCAATGTTTATTATAAGTAGTGCACCCAAGAGTTAATACTATTATATCATTGTATGATGTAATTGTAAATAATTATAATTTTTTAAATAAAATAATTAATACATTTCAATAAAAAAAAAAAAAAAAGTACTACTAGTAAACTAAACTAATATTGTTTAATAAAAATTAATACATAGTTAAAAAAAAAAAAACAATGTATACACTCTGCCTATTTTTGTTAACAACATAATATGTAACACAAGTAGTGCATTCAGGTGAGGTGAAATTTAACCGTGGTATAAATATACAATGTGAGGTGAAATGTTGAGACAAGAATTTGGAAAGGTGAACATATAGTCCAACAGAATCACATTCCAATATGGAGTATTAATTCAGAGGCATAGCGCACACTTCTCATGCAAAAAAATGTGTCCACCTCCCATGCAATGAAAATAGTGGACATCGTCAACGTGCCATAGCTTCTTACCATTTGTCAATGTTTTCAACCCTCACTACACAAACACTATTATTGGCATGCGCCTCTTCTCCACAACCTCCATGTTTACGAAATTTCATTACATCCTCCATCATTCTCTGCGCTCAAAGAGGCATTTCTCAATTTTAGGTGTCCCACGGCAGGGCGCGCACACACTAGTGCGCGCACCACCACCGTCGTCCACCATGGCATTGACACACGATAATAACAATAACATCATAAGCTCTCCTTTCTTCTTCTTCCTCCTCGTTGTCTTCTTTAATTTTGCTGTGTCATCTGGCGAATCGGACGCAGAGATCTTGCTCAAGTTCAGAGAGTCCCTAAAAACACAGGGAAATTATCGAATTGGGACGTTTCGAAGCCTCCATGCAGCGGTTGGAATGGAGTTATGTGTGAGAAAGGGCAGGTGTGGGGACTCCAGCTTGAGGGTATGGGATTACAAGGGGTGATCGACGTGGAAGCGCTGGCGAAATTGAAGGATTTAAGAAGCGTGAGCTTCATGAATAACAATTTTGAGGGTTCTTTGCCAGATTGGAAGCGATTGGGTGCACTTAAAACCATATTTATGTCTAATAACAAGTTTTCAGGGGATATTCCTGAGGACGCTTTTAGTGGGATGTTATCATTGAAGAAACTTTATTTGGCTAACAATAAATTTACGGGTCGGATTCCTCCCTCCTTGGCTTCATTGCCTAGGTTGATGGAGCTGTCGCTGCAGAACAATGAGTTTGAAGGCCAAATACCTCCTTTTAAACAAGATGGTTTGAAAGATGTTAATCTATCTAACAATAAATTGGAGGGTCAGATCCCATCCACCCTCACAACTTTAGATGCTTCCTCCTTTTCCGGTGAGTTCCTTTCTGTTCTATTCTTCTGTAACACGTTTCGTATGTTATGGTATGGATGCTTAAATTAATTTGCACATATTGTGCATTTCCTGTTATACAATGATTAATTTACACATTATAAGTTGATTTCTCTAGCTATGCCACTTTTTGTATTCACTTATATGTTCCATTTTTTGAATTATAAAAACATGCATGCCCAGTTTTGAATTCTTTTTTTTGCCATCCACTTGTGTGGCTATTATACATCCAGACTGTGGAACACAGAAGGATATCATTTCACGTGCAAGGTGGTCATCTTCTTATTGTTGATAATACTTTTCTTAATTAAATAATAACTATCAGGCAACGAAGATCTATGTGGGGCACCGCTTGGAGAATGCCCTACTAAAGAAGAGGTCGGTCGTCCTTCCAAGGGAAAATCGGTGACAACCATAGTGGTGGTGGCAGTTGTGGTGGGTGCATCCTTGATAGCCATTGTAGCACTAGTCATCTTCTTCGTCTGCCATAAGAAGAAGCCCGAGGCCGCCCCAGCCACCAAAGCCACCGGCGGCGATTTGAACAGAATGGAAAGAGGCATGGCTGCCGCTGGAACAGCAGCAGCAGCAGGGCCGACATCGGGTGAGCAGGGGAAGCAGCAGGGCGTGAAGCTGACTTTCCTTAAAGAAGACGTGGAGAGATTCGAGATGCAGGACCTTTTGAAGGCGTCGGCAGAGGTGTTGGGGAGTGGGGTGATTGGGTCGACGTACAAAGCGGCGCTGAGCGGCGGAAACGTAATGGTTGTGAAGAGATGCAAGCACATGAACAGCGTGAGCAAAGAAGACTTCAACGAGCACATGAGGAGACTGGGGAGGTTGAACCATCAGAATGTGCTTCCTCTTGTCGCTTTCTACTACAGGAAAGAGGAGAAGCTCCTCGTTGCTCCCTATGCCCATAATCTCAGCCTCGCTGTTCGCCTTCATGGTATATATGCATCTTTTCTCTCACACTAACAAATTCCTCTCTTTCTCTCTCTATCTCTATATCAAAAGTTGAAAATGACATTGCATATTATTACTTTTTGAAATAATTCTCATACAAAAATCATCAAAAAGTCAACTATAAAAACTGATTTGGGACAGAGGGATACAAAAATCATTGAAAAAGTCAACTATAAAAGCGATTTGGAACAGAGGGAGTATCATTTTATGTTCACACATGTCTAATTTTGGCTTTAAAACTTATTTATCGTCCAATTTTGACATAAATTAAGGTGACATAAACAAATATTTCCAAAATTGGATAAAATTTTGAATTTGAGATTAAATAAAAATGTTTACGTTTTGAATTTAAGTTAGACTGTAAAAAAGTTATTGGACAGAAAAACTTTTTAAAATTAATAGATGTATAGTGCGACTATTTTTTAGCCATCATCATATGCATAAAAATAAATAATACTCTTTCCGTCCCATAATATCTTTTCACATTTTTTTTTCGTCCATCCCACAATACTTTTACACTCTAAAAGGGAAAACTTTTAATAAACTCCACCCTCACAAGATTCTTTAATTTTATATAAAATATCATTACTTTTGGGTCACACATACATACAATCCAACTGATCACTTCCTTACTTTATACATATAATTTACAAAATTACTCATTAAATTACTATTCATTCGTTCACTTTCTTAATTTGTGTGTTCTTCCTCCCATGAAAGGTTCTATAGGATGGAGGGAATACAATATATAGTGTTACTATCAAACTAATGCATTTTAATGATATAATTAATAGTATTTTGTTTTGTTGTAAATACTTTGCCAAATTAAAATCAAATTCTCTGGTGGGGCAATTAGTATTTCGTATACTAGCTATCAATATAGCTTCATTGACCACTACTTCTCAAAGCCCAAATGAAATCATCGATTATATATTTAGTTCCATATTATGAAGGGTGAAAAAAGTTAATGAAAGGTATACATCAAATCAATATGTGTTAATATGAAAAGTGAAACATAAAAATTGAAAAATTGTCTTATAACATAATAATGTGCATGCAGGAAATCGATCCGGTGAAAATCCTGCCTTGGACTGGCCGACCCGATTGAACATTGTGAAGGGAATAAGCAAAGGGGTTCTATACCTACACAACGAGCTCCCAAGCCTAACGGCGGCGCACGGCCACCTTACATCCTCCAACGTCCTTCTCGACGCCTCCTACAAGCCTCTCCTTTCTGACTACGGCCTAATTCCCATTGTCAACTCCGACCACGCAGAGCAACAGCTGGCCTCCTACAAGTCGCCGGAGTTCAAGGACGGTCGCCGCCTCACCAAGAAAACCGACGTCTGGAGCCTTGGAATGATGATACTCGAAATCCTCACCGCCCGGAAGAACGGAGACGCCACAGACTTGCCGACGTGGGTGGAGTCCGCCATGCGCGATGAGAGCGGCGGCAGCACGGTGGTGTTTGACCGGGAAATGGCGGGAGCCAGCCACAGTCAAGGTGAAATGATGAAGCTTTTGAACATTGGTTTGAGTTGCTGCCAAGCTGACGTGGATAAGAGACCGGAGATTAAAGAGGTTGTGGAGAAGATCGAGGAGATTAAGGAGAAGGATTTTGACGATGATTTCTATTCTTCGTACGCAAGCGAAAGTGACATGCGGTCTTCCAGAGGGTTATCTGATGATTTCAAGGCGATTAATATATAGATAGCTAGTTAAAGCTTGACATCAATTAGGATGTTTATCCGACTTAATTTCCCCTTTCATTTGCTCTCCTATAATAATTATTTGTGATTAATTTTGTTTTCTTAATTGGTCTATATTTTGTTTTTTTAATTCAGAATATGATCGATTTTTTTGTAGTTAGCTGCTAATTAATAAATAATGTTCAAAATTCATGTCTTTTAAGGTGTAAATTTAGATTTTATCACCGTCATCGCGGTCACATGCATCATCAAATTTTATAACATATTTAGTCATCTAGAAGAAAAATTATTAAAAATTGATTAATAAAATATATTTAATTTAAATCAATTTAACAATACATATTATACCTCAACCTTTCATACAAGAATTAATACTAATTAGATTTAGGAACGTGAAAAACATGAGCAGTCCACAATATTATATACATAGTCGACATTGGGGTTGTGCGGTTTGAGTCGTTGCCCAGGGCCCTTGGGCAAAAAGGACCCTGAAGTTTTATATATATATATATAATTGTATATTTATTTAAATGATGTTGTATACTTCAAGATTTTTTATTTATTTTTTATTTTCATTAATTATTCTTTTACTCATCACCATCTTTTGTATTTAGTTTTTAAAATATTGATGATGAGTTTGTAGACAATTAAATTGTATTATATTTTGTTATTATACATGATCTCACTTTATTTGTATAACTAATAAAAGAGTCTTCGAATTAAGAATTATATTATAGTGAGGTTTTAGTGGCTTATGTGGCTATAAAACAAATAATGGATTGATTAACTAGAACAACAAATGCTCTTAAGATCCAATCCAATGATCAAACTTAAATGCTATTGATGCAAGAAAATTAATAAATGCAAAGAGAATTCCAGTATTCTGGACTCGATCTTGTTGTAGTGCATGAAAAACACTTTATGTTGCCCAAATATCTTTGGAAAATCCATGCATTAAGGTGGTTTTAAGTGACTTTTAAAAATCGATTTTTGAAATCCAGGATTTTCTAAATGCGGATGTTTTTAAAATCTACGTTTGTTTTGGATTTTTAGTATGGTAGGATTTAACTTTATGATGTAAGAGTGATTAATTATACTCCCTCTTATACCTATTTGCACGGTTGACTTTTTCAACAATTTTTGTGTGAGAATTATTTTATAGTAATATGAGTACAAAAATTATTTTATATGAATGGTATGCTAGTTAATAAGATCACGTATCATATCATTCATATAAAACAATTTTTGTAAACGTACTACTATGAAATAACACTCACACAAAACCGTTGAAAAAGTCAACCGTGCAAATAGGTATGGGACGGAGGGAGTATTATTTATTGAGTGTGGCTGTAATGATTAGATAATTGAGATATAAGAGAGAGAAAAAATATGAGAGAGAGAGAGAGAGAGAGAAATATTTTTAATAGGTGTGTAGGTATTATAGGTTATTTATTGGTGTGTAGGTTTTATAGGTTATTTATAGATATGTAGTATAAGGTTTTTAAGAACCAAATTTTAAAACCCAAACCTGAAATGGGTTTTAAATTTCAAAATAGGTGTCTTCTTTTACCCACCAGCCTAATTGTATAGTCTTCTTTACTCCTTGTCTTCTTTCAGCTAGTCTACTCTTATAGAGATAAAATTTGAAATTTTATAAAAGAAGAGAAAAGAAATGTGAATCATAACCCGATTCACTAGGTTTAGGAGAATGGGCAAGACCTCACTAAAAATGTAGTCCGTAAAACCCCCTTGGGGAAAAAACCGGATGTAGGGGAAAATAGCACAAGAAGCCCAAAACTCATAAAACCTGCTGATTGGAGTAGTATTTCTGACAAGCGGTATTAAGACCAATCGCAAATATCGAACCCAAATGAGTAAGTATGCAAGCGAGGCCCTAAGGATACGAGTTCTAAGTGACTAGTGTTGCAAGGATGGGTTTAGGACTAAATTCTACAAAAATATGGCAAGAATAGAAATCTAAAACTAATGCAAGTAATTGATCAAACACTTACAATGCAATATCAAACAAGCTAAATCAAATGGGGGAATGAGGTGCAAGGGATAATCTCCATCAAGGAATCCATTATTAACAAGCTATAATTGTATTCAAAATCAAATCAACCAAATTAGAAAACATAAACCATCATGAAATTAATCACTCCATTAAAATAACAATGCCTAATGTGAGTATTCTTAGTCCTTCCCATCTCTCAATGTAGAAGTCCCCAATTCATACAATCATGCAAAATTGTAGCGATTAACACCTAATCACGTTAGCTCAACTCTCGCCTATTGCTAGGGTGATCAACCATTAATCTAAAGAGACAATTTTACATGAAGCACAATTAAGAATCACAATTAGGAAGCAATCTAATTCAATTGATCACAATTATCAATAATTATAGCATGAGGCAATCACATCATCCCCAATTTCAATTATCCCAAGCATAAAGCTATTAGCCCATGGTGCTAGTGCAAAAGCCATGGGTGAAAAATCTAGGAAAACAATTAACAAGCTAATCAACACAAACAAGGAATTAAAGAGAGAAAAGTAGAAGAACATCACCGATTGGTCTTCAATTAACAAAAATAATAATGCTTCAATCCTCCACAATGCTTGGAATTCAATTCTCTACTCTTCAATTACAACTTGAAACTCAAAATCTAATGGATCAAAATGCTAATCTAATGATTACAAGCTTGAATCTAATTAAAATCTATCAATCTAATGCAATTACAAGTAGAATTAAGCTAGGATATGATAAATTCGCTCAGAAACTACCTAGAAACTGCTCTAATCTGATATGGGAAGAATATGCTCTGTTTTAGATCCAAGTGACTTAAAACCAGAATTTTTCGGTTTTGGGGCCCCCTCGACTCGAGCTTGGGGCCCTCGAGTCGAGGGTGAAGAGTCGTGGTCCACGATTTTACCAAAATCCTCCGCCTCAAGTCGAGGCTCAGCCCTCGACTCTAGGGATGCTTAATTTTTCAATCCCTCGACTCGAGGCTCCTCCCTCGAGTCGAGGCAGCTCCAATTTCAAAATTATCTTCCCTCCATCCTATCCCTCGACTCGAGGCCTCGGCCCTCGACTAGAGGTCGAGTCCAGGAATTTTTTCGAATGGGACTCCGGTCCCGACCCCCTGTTTTTGTCCATCTTGTTCGCCTCTTCATTCTAAGCATGCCGGTACTCTCGGTTTGGCAATATTCCACCAATTTACCTGAAAAACGGACAAAAATATCAAATACTCATCAAGTAATACTTTTTAGGCAAAGAAGTGATACTCTACACATTTAAGCACAAAATCTAACATTTTGATCACTTTTGCACTCAAATAAGCCCTAAAAACATGCATCAATTCTCTCCAATCATAATACCTCCAAACTTGAAGTGTTGCTCGTCCTCGAGCAATGTAGAAACTAAGCACAAAGGAGTGAATTGATTGCAATTATGTCACATGGCACCATAGACGAAGTATAAGACAATCGAACTCATCAATGATCATAAGTATCAATGCAACTATCCACTAACAATCAAGATGAATCATGCTCTTGCTCTAAAAAAAAAAAGATGAATCATGCTCAAATAAATGCTCAATCAAACACTTAAGACATTGCTCCTTCCATGGAGTGTTTCACTCTTCTCTCAAGTGTATAAAGGTTAAATGCACTCAATCATCAAATTCATAAACATGCACACCATATGCTTGCCACAAGACTTAATCTCAATCAAAATCATTTGTGTTCAATCAAGAATCAAAGAGGTCTTTCTTCTAGGTTGTAATGTAGGCTCTTTGGAAAGGTGGGATGTTTTTGGATAAGAGTGACTAAGTAGTAGAGACTTGAATGAAAGCTAAGCAAAATAATTCACATTTCTTCAATCATTGATCAATCAACTCTTTCTTTTGCACTTCAAGATCAATCACCACCATTCACTTGAGCTTTCTTTCACTTAAGCTCACAAATTGAATTTTTCTTCTTTTGATGTTCACAACTTTCTTTTCACAATTCAATTTTTCACAACCTTTCTTCTCTTCATCACTTAGCACATCATTTTCCATCACACTTAGCAATAAAATCACCATCTATAGCCAACAATCAAGCTCTACTAAACATGGGACAAGAAGACTCATCAAAATAGGCTAATGGTTTAAATTTCACTTGGCTTGACAAAGAATAAGGATATTAGGCTCAACATGGCTCACTAAGGAAATCAAATGTTTTTGGTGGGGAAAAATTTTGCTAAGTGACTAATCATAACAAACATGGCCTCTTATCACTTTCATGACATCTCACAAAGATCAATATCAATAAGTCTAGAGGCAAGTTCTAGCATACAAATCTATGAATGATGCACTCTCAAAGAAATTCATATCAACCGTATAAGATGTACGATTATAAAGTCACAAAAGCTCACGGGCTTAAATTGAGCAATAAATCAAGCATCATCAATCACATCTATCTTTACACAATTAATCAAGAATGCTAGTTTCAAGGTACAAATCAACACATGATCAAATCAAAATTTAACATATCTTGCAAATCAAGTACAAGTGCTCATGTACATAAGTCCGCACACTCACTATATCAAGATGATACTAAAAGATATGCAATAAGTCCACAATTAAGCTTATGATCAAAACTATCCCAAAATAATAAGAATCCAAGAGATCAATAGAATGTAATCAACATAAGACAATAAACTCAATAAGATCAAAACATCATAACCATCATCCATAAAATCATCACAAATCCAAAACATCATCACATCAAATCCAACTCATAGAGTACAATCACCAATCAACATCAAATCATACAAATCACTATGGAGATAAGAAACTAAATAACTAGAGGAGAGGGATGAGGAAGTAGGGAGTAGCCTTAATAGTCGGGACGGTGGCGGCGGAGGAGGGCGGGGCCCTACCCAAGTTCCGGGAGCTGAACGCTGGAGGAGCGCATACATATCCTACGAGTCTTACGAGTCTCCTCCAGATCCGATAACACTCATCTGGCGAGTCGAGTCACTCGAGCTACATGCGCAGGCTATCGGCCCATATCTCCCCGTCAAAGTCCACGGCCTCGTGATGAGCTCCCAGCCTCGTACTCTCGACTCATCATCTCATCCTGCCCGGTACATATTATACTCCGGCCTATAATCCTCGTCCATATGTACTTGGCTCATCCTCCCGATCCTGCTCCTCCTCGTCATCCTCATCATCCTCTCTATCTTCTACCTCAGCTCCCTCGGCGGCACCCTCACCTTCATCATCATCGACTCGGCGTTGTCCCTCCTCATCATCGTCTTCATCCCGGAGGTTAACTCCATGCTCGCGGTATAGGCATCAATCGCCTCGTGTGTATTTGTGACTACATACGGAGGTTGATGGTCATGAACGCCTCGGGGCACCGAAGACAGTAGTCAACCTCTTGTTAGGAAGAGGGAATCGTCCACCAAGGTGCTGCTGGAAGCACCATGTCCTACCAATGCAATCGAGCGCCCTCATGCGCCGCAAGGTGTCTATAGTGAGATCGGGGCCCTCCAAAGGCTCTAAAGTTGTGAGTAGGGATGCCGAAGTGCTCGGCAATCAGAATGATCATGCCCCGAAGTTAATCTTCTTGAATTTAGTGCTCGTAGCCCGCTTAAAAGGTAGCATAAGTAAGCGGCGGCGTTGAACCAGATCCCGTTTAGGTAGCACCAGAGCACATAAAGCTCCTCCGAAACCACAGCTCCACCCTCACGATCTCGCGAAGATGGTGCTCGCAAGGATCTTCTCCAAGTATCTCACCACCGGTTTCGAATATGGGTGCTCTTTGATTTTCCGGAATGAATTGCCGCTGATCCGGTGCCCCGAATCGATATTCTTCTCCAAAACTTCTTTATGTTGTACTCCTTTCTAATGTTGAGGAGTGATCTGCCGGGTCGATGGGTGCTCCAATGATCTCGTTGACCTCGTCCATGGTCAACGTATACTGCGTTACCCATGAGCTCGAAAGTGATGGCCCAAGGAAATTTGGCCTTCTTGGCCTTATCAAATCGACGGTGCGAGAGGAACTCCAAGGTAAGTCCAGGATACGTCCTCGGCCTCTTCATCAAGAAGCCTCCCATACCAATCTGCTCGAATAGACGAAGAATGTCCTCCTCTATCCCCATGGACGTCATGTCATGATCAACAAGGCGGGTCTTGACCACCTTGTTGTATAGTTCAGCATACAATATAATGTGCTTCCTCCACTTGAAATCGTCCCATGGGATACCGAAGTCTCAAGGCATCTTGTGAGCGAATCGAATATCCTGCTCTCTCTTGCGGATCTCCTCATCCGAGAAATTATGATCGCCAACTCCCCGAACATTTTTCCTGCAAAAATTCCCCAAGGCAAACAATAAGCTCCACAAATAAAAATACGAGCAAATAATAATGTCAATCTAGCCATGAACGAGTCAACAGCACCAAAATCTCCAATCAATAACAACCCCTAATGACTAAGCAATAAATCTCAACAATGGTCAAATAGTTAACTCAATACATACAATTAATAGAAGTGCTTGACTAAATCCCTAAAAATGCATACATACTAAAATGGCCTCAACACTTAACTCACAAATATGCTCACCAAATATAATGCAATTAAGCTCAATAATATTTCCAAAAATCATAAGCCATCTAGCTAGTACTTAGACAAATTATCATCAACAAGAATTCACTTCTACCAATAATCAATTCAACTTGACCAAGTGATTACAAACAATATCACTAGTAATTTCTCAAATATGCCAAAAATCAATCCCCAAGCCAAAATCCACAAATAAATGTGCAATACATCACAATCATTCCTATGTATGCTTCTAATCTCATCAATCAATCCAAATAATCTCACAAAGACTCCAAATTCGTTCATATCAATCATGCATACAAGGTGTTCGAATAAATTCCCAAAAGAGAATTCAAATTCTATAAAAATCTTGCAAAATCCAAAACACCCATGCAATAATCAACCAAAATAACGAAATTAAGACCCAATTACATGTGAATTTCGTACATTGTTTGTCAATTTCGCTTAGAGAATAATTGGAAGGAACCCACGCAATAATCCAAAAATCCCCAAATTACACTCACAAAAACCCTCAAAATTGAAACTTGATGCAATGTGTAATGGATTTATGTAAAAAGATGGTGAAATCACCGGTGAAATCGAGCAATTGGCCGGAAATAGGGTTTGGGGAAGAAGGGGATCGTTTATTCGGAATGCCTCGAGTCGTGGCTGCATTCGAATCAATCACATATTTAAATTAAGCACCAGCCTCGAGTCGAGGCTCAGCCCTCGACTCGAGGGATCCTAAAAATATGCCTGCCTCGACTCGAGGTCTGTCCCTCGACTCGAGGGATAAGAAAATTCAACTTCCTCGACTGAGGTCTCACCCTCGACTCGAGGGATGTGCAGATTTTGAAAATTTTATTAAGTGTTGACCCCTCAACCCGGGTCGAGACCAGGAAATTTTTACGGATTCCCGGGCCCGACCCGACCCCGAAACTCCTACAAATAACCTCTACGCCCCAACGAACCCAAATATGTAAGAATTTACCATTTTGGTCCTCGATTTAAGTCTGGTCGCTCATTCGATCGAGAAGACCGGGTTTTCTTTCTTTTGCTCATTTTTCACCAACTTTTAAGCTTTTCATCCTTTTTATCTTAAATTCCTTTGCAATTTCGATCTCTTTTCCAATCAAAGTAGTGAGTGTACCTACAATTGAGCAAAAATAATCATCACATAATCATCACTAAGAGATGCATTTCAACCATAAATGATCAACACCCCAAACTTGAATGATGATATGAATTCAAAGTTTGGAATGAGAGTGTTACAAATATGCAACTCCACATGATATCACAAATAAGCTCAACCTATCAACTATACTTCAAAGCAAATATCATAATTACCTAAGCATGAGCAATACCAATCCATAGCAAATTCCTCCAAGAAATGGACCAAAAATAAAAACACAAAAACAAACACCAAAGTAATAAAAGGATGGGTTGCCTCCCATCTAGCGCTAAGTTTAACGTCCTTTGCCGGACGGAACTCAAAGAGTTCATACTTCCCTTTATCGACAAAATGAAGATCATCCTTGTGCCTCACTAGGTGGTCTTTTGCAAAGAGGCAACATCCCCACTTGTCTTCTAGGAGTAGCTTTCCTCCTTCTTTGATTTTCTTCACGGTTAGCACTTCTTTGAGTCTTTCAACACCGAGGAGACGGCTCCAATCGGACTCACTCTACACCACTTGATCTCCTACTTCAAAGCTTACTTCCTTCCTCTGAAGTGGTGTCCTCTTCTCCACCAACACCCCCAAACTTGAGCCATGCTCAAGTTTGGTCACATTCATCTCAACTTCTTCCTTCTCTCGTATCACCGGGGTCAAGCAAAGGCTCCAAAATTGCTTTCTCCTTCCTAGAAGCATCCAAAGTAACACAAGACTTGTTAGAAATTATTTTACAAGAGGGAAGGAAATGCTCATTACCTAAAGGAATAGAAGAAATAGTAGGTGTGGGAACTTCCCTTTCAATGGAAGGGCATAAGTCAATAATCTCTATATATCCACAAGTCTTCTTCTCCAGTTTGCTTTGAGCAACCTCTTCCTCATGAACTCTTGTAAATGTCACTTCCTCTCCATTATAACTCAACTTAAGCTCCCCTTTCTCAACATTGATCATAGCTTTGCCCGTCGCAAGGAAAGGTCGACCAAGTATGATCGGTGCCTCAAACTCCTCCTTCATGTCAAGAACAATGATATCAACCAGGAATATGAGCTTGCCAACCCCTACCAATACATCTTCAATGATCCCAAATGGATGAGCATATGATTGATCCGCTAATTGAAGATTGATGTTTGTAGGAATCACCTCTCCTAACTCAAATTTCTCAAACACGGACAAAGGCATGACATTTATACTTGCTCCTAAGTCACACAAGCCTTGAATGTTCACATTCTCTCCTCTCTCGCATGGAATAATGAAGCTCCTCGGATCCTTTCTCTTTTGTGGTAAGTGTCTCTCAAAGATCTCCTTGCACTCCTCCACTAACTTAAGGATACCCTTTTCATCCCAACTCCTCTTCTTAGACATGATCTCTCTCAAGAACTTCTTGTAGTGGGGTATTTGTTCAAGGGCATCTAATAGTGGGATATCAACATGCAAGCCCTTGAAAACTTCTAAAACCTTACCAAATTCTTCATCAAGCTTTTTCCTCCCAAGTCTTTGAGGAAATGGAACCGGATTGCCCTTCATAAGAACTCCCATGAATCTTTCTTGGATTCTTCTTCTTCTTTCTTGGAACCTCCTTTTGCTTTCACCTCTTCACTTGCCTTCTTTTCCACAACCACACTTTCTTCACTCGCTTCTTCATCTTTCACCACCTCTTTCTCATTATCCACTTCCTTAGGAATTTTTGGGCCATCATAGCTTGTACCACTTCTAAGTTGGATAGCACTACAAAACTCTTTAGGATTAGGCTCGGTAGTGGATGAATACTTCCCTTGTTTTGCAAGTGATTCACCGTAGAAGAAAGTTTACCAACCGTAGTAGCTAGTTGCCCCACTTGATGCTCTATAGTCTTGAAACGGGTATTCATTTGCTTTCCTATATCATCAAGCATTGAATCATTTCCTCCAACCTTTTCACTATCATCCCCAAGAGCTCCTCCGTAGTGGTTTTTCCTTCATTGTTAGGCACTTTGGCACCCGGGTCGAATCCGGGGAAATTGTCTGGCGGCTCTAGGGTTGGCATATGAAAAATTTTCGTGTCTCCTCCATGTGTTGCCATTGAATTGAGCTTGAGGTTGAGGTTGATAGCTTCCTTGTGGCCTATTTTGGTAGGGCATTTGGTAAGACCTTCCTCCTTGAAAATTCCCTTGATAGTTTCCTCCTTGATAGCCTCATTGGAATGGAGGCCTACCCATGTAGCTAACTTCTTCAACCGGCATAGGACTTGCGCACATATCAACATTAGGAACGGATGGACTCACACTTGCTTGGCTTTGTGAAGTAGTAAGGGCTCCCAATCGGTCCATCATAGTCATCATCATGCTCTTCATCAACTCTATCTCCTCAACATGTGACACCCTATGGTGTGCTCCCGATTAACCGACACTTGAAACGAATCTTGGGCTATGTTCTCCATTATCTCGTTCATTTGCCCAGCCGTTTTTGACCAAATAGATCCATTAGCACAAGCATTCAAAAACGACATATCCCCATCCGTCAAACCATTGCAAAAGTACATAATGGTTTGTTCCTCCGGAAAACCGTGTTGAGGACAATTCACAAGTAACATGCCATACCTCTCCCAAGCCTCCGGTATTGTTTCTCCATTCTTTTGGCGGAAGTGGGAGATAGCCTCCTTAGCTTGCACGATTTTGGATGGTGGGTAGAACTTCATTAGGAATCTCTTGGATAAGTCCTCCCATGTACGTACGGTCCTGGGAGGTAATGAATTAAGTCATGCTTTAGCTCTCCCTTTGAGTGTAAAGGCAAAAAGCCTCCTCTTCTTTGCATCTTCGGGTACCCCGTTGTACTTGGTTGTGTCGAAATCTCAAGAAATTGTGCCATATGTTGATGTGGGCACTCATCTTCGTCCTTGCCTTCGAATTGCTTCTCCCTAAGCATCCTCACTAGAGCGGGACTTATCTTAAAATTGTTGGCTTCTATCCTCGGTCTTGCTATCCCATCATAGTGCTCTCTAAGTTGTGGCTAAAAACTCTCTCAATGGCCTCCCTTGTGGTGGTGGCTCATTCATGGGTTGTGGTTGAGGATTTGGAATGTGTGGTGGCTCATGGTATCGTGGCTCTTGATTGTATGTCATTTGAGGGTAGTATGGTGGGAATTGTCGTGGATGAGGTGGATAGTATGGGTGTTGGTGAGCTTGTGGAGGGTAAGGGTATGGATTTTGGTAGGGAAAGTGTTGTGATGTCATCCCTTGAGGGAAAGGGCCAACTTCGCATTGAAATTATTCCCTTGACCTCCATTTTCTACTCTTCCTTCTCCATTACCATGCAACTCCTCAACTTGAGGTTCACCAACCACTCTCTCCTCATTCCTTAGATCTTCTCCTTCCATAGCTTCCCTTCTTCGTCTATCACGATTTCTTCTCAACGTAGCTTCTATCTCCGGATTGAGTGGCAAGGGTGGAATACCACTTGACCTTGTTATCATACACCTACAATACCACCAATCCAAGTATCAAATTCAAACAAAAACAAACAAACAAAAACAAAAATAAAAACAACAAGTAGCCACGCCAAACAATCCCTAAGTCTCACTTATAGGCGCAAAAACTAACTCCCGACAAAGGCGCCATTTGGTTGGAGTAGTATTTCTGGCAAGCGGTATTAAGACCTATCGCAAATATCGAACCCAAAGGAGTAAGTATGCAAGCGAGGCCCTAAGGATACAAGTTCTAAGTGACTAGTGTTGCAAGGATGGGTTTAGGACTAAATTCTACAAAAATATGGCAAGAATAGAAATCTAAAACTAATGCAACAATTGATCAAACACTTACAATGCAATATCAAACAAGCTAAATCAAATGGGGAATGAGGTGTGTTAGATCAAGGAAGGTTTTGATGAGTTAAAAGATCAACCCAAATGAATGCAGGCGACTATGAAGAACAACCAAGATCAAAGTCTGGTACTAAGTCGATCGAGACGAGGTCGAGGAGTGAACTAGTCACTGGAGACTAGGAGGTGCAAGTCATCCGGAGATAAGCTCAAGTCTAGTCATCTGCAGGAGACAATTATGAAGAGCTCAGACGAGGTCAAGACAAGCCGAGTAGAATAAGAAAAGCGAGTATTCACCAAGTCAGTGCAGACGAGTAGAGTAAAATCAGCCGAGGAGCAAAGGAGTATTCAAGAATAAGTTTGTTGAGCGGTTTTCGATTTGTTAGAACCGACTAACAAACTAACTGTCTTTTGAGACTTATAAATAGGTCTAGGCACTTCATTAAAATATACGAGCTATCAATTCAAAGCATTCGATTCTCACAAATCACAAGTTTTCAAAAAACACAAAATTGTTTTCAAGAATTTCTCCATAAATCTTTCTAAGTGTTTATAGAACACTTTCTTATACATCTTCAAATACACTTCTATCACTATAGAGTTTGATTTCCCAGAATAGTTTAGTAGTTTGAAGATTTGAAGATCTTTGTATGTTGTAAGGTACGATTGGAAAGTGAGTAAGTAAGCTAGTAGAAGAGACCTTTCTTCAAAGTTTGAAGAAGGAGAGTGGATGTAGGATTTTTATGATCCGAACCATTATAAATCTGTTGTTCTTTATTGCTTTTGTTTACTTACCTGTTTCTTTCAAATTCCGATTACCAAGTCAAAGATTAATTTCAGAATCAAAGTTAAAATTAAAATATCGGTTTGCTTTTGATCTTAGTAAAGTTGAGATTAAATTGAATTTCATTTGTTACTTTGGTGTTTTGAATAAATTTTAAATGATTTGTAAAAATCTATAAAATCTATTCAACCCCCTTCTAGATTTTATCCTAGAAGGCTAACTCAAGTTTCCTTAATTAACTCAACTAATCGGGACCAACAAGTGGTATCAGAGCGGTGTTAAGTCAGTTCGATATAGATTTTAGGTCTTAACCAAGATTCTGAAATTTGTTCTTGATTATCTTCACCTTCTTTATTTTTACTAACTGTGCTACTAACAAGATTGTGGAGTGCTTTGTTTTCCTATCTCATCATGTCTTGAGCAAGAACAAGAAATCCAGGAGTCTACCCGAATTTTCAATTGAAGAATATGACTATTGGAAATTCAGGATGGAAAATCATCTCAAGGCAATCCATGATAGGATGGAGGAGGTTCTTGAAGAAGGACCTATTAAATTTTATCATGGAGGCACCGGTAATGACACCGAGTCGGTGAAACCAAAGTCGAGACAGGGAGAAAAAGAGTTCGAGCGACAAGTGATGAGAGGAAAATCCATAACCTAGACCAGGTAGCTAGGACTGAAATCATTGAAACTCGAGTAAAGATTGGATTGAAAAAGTCAAAAGATGCAAATCGGCTAAGGAGATGTAGCGAGACACTTGCAAATGTTTGTGAAGGATCGACCAAGTGAAAGAGAATAAGCTCATGCCGTATTACATGCCTTTGATACCTTCAAGATGAAGGAGAATGAAAGCAGTGGATCGGCTACATGTGAGATTAACAAATCTTCTCAACAAAGCAACTGATCTAGGAAAGAGCTATACGAGAAAAGGAGATCAATAATAAGATACTCGAGATCTTTAACCAAGAGATGGAGAGAAAAGTCTAATATCCTTAAAGCAACCCAAAAATTTTTCTTCTATTTCTCATCATACCTTATTTTCTTATCTTAAAGCTTTAGAGTATGACATTCGGATAGAAGATGAGGAAGATGAGATGGAGTCAAGCACCTCATCCAAATCGGTTGCTTTTGTCGGCCAGAAGAAGATAAGATGACAATTTGAATCTGTAGGAGGTGATCTATCTCTCGAAGGAGCAGATGACTTTACTCACCAAAAGGTATAATAGATTAAGAATGAAATATAAGCGTAACAAATTGAGGTTTGCGGGTAAGGATAGATCTAGATCCAAATCAAGAAGAAAGGAAGATAATTCTATAGATGATGACAAAAGTAGGAGCCGGACAAGGAGATTCAGATCTCCTGCTAAAAGAAATTCTACTAGCCCTAAAACAGATAGGAGTGACACTCGCTACACTTGTAACAAGCCGAGGATATTTCGAGTTATGATTGTCCTCGGTGACTCCTAAGGAAAGGGAAGAGAAAAGGAAAAGAGAGACATGAGATTTGCATATCAACGGGCTCTTCTCGGCTGAAGAAAAGTAATCAAGAAAATCATCATCATCATCATCCTCATCCGATTTTGGATCGGGCGATGAAGTTTTTCTTATGGTTAAAGAGGTAGTCTATTATTCTTCTTACGAAAATGATTCCTATAAATTTGTTTGAGATAATGATCAAAATTTATTCAAGGATTATTGAAAGATGTCCTTGATCGCTTATAAACGGCTAGAGTCAGAAAATTTGACTTTAAAAGATGAAATTCAGATTTTAATTAAAGGCAAGAAGGTGGTGAACTACCCGGAATGAGGAAAGCTTGATCGAGGGAATGTTTACCCAGTGAGAGGCTAGTACATCAGCCAACTTATTTGAAAGATTAGAAAATGAGTTGAAATCTTTAAAAGACAAATTTGAAACAATCTATGCTGAAAATGAATTAATTAAGAAAGACAATGAGCAGCTTGTCTTCAAAATAAGTCAACTTAATAATTCACAATCAGCAATAGATCACATCTTTAATACTTCTAAAAATCCCATGACAAAACAGGTCTTGGTTATGATAGGAATAGTAAATCGGATGTTCGAAACCTAGGAAATTTGTGAAAGCATCTGAAAACTCAAAAGAGATTAGAATTGGTCCTTGGAAACCACTTAGTCAAATAAGGATCGCATCTCCCGCCTTGAAAACAAAAATTCAGCCTTGAGGAGTCCTTATAAGACTAAGAGAACTTCAAGAACCAAGATAAGAAGAAATTCTTATTATAGTCCTTTTGATGGGAGAAGTAGATGCTATCCCACTTTTCCTAAGTTCAAGAAAATTACTAAATCTGAATACAACAAATTATCATTTAAAAATGATATAATTGTAGACATGATTTGGTAGAGAGATCTTTTCGATTCATTATTAGGGAATGAGATATTTGTCTGGTTACCTAAAGTGATGTTTGACCCTCGAGGACCCAAGATCACTAGGGTACCTTATAACTAATCTGTTTTCGGGATTCACGGGGATCATCACTCAAGGAAGAGATCTTAGCTTCTATATGGTACATAGACAGGTGGTTGTTCACAACACATGACTTACAACAAGAAGCTACTATCAAATTTCCAGAATATTGATGGTCCTAGAGTATTATTTGGAGACAACATTTGTGGACAAACTAAAGGAGTAGGTACTACGATTATCAAGGATATTCAGGTATCGAGGTATATTTTGTTGAAGGTTTAAAATATAATATGCTATCTGTTTCCCAACTTTATGATAAAGGTTTTCTTGTCAAATTTTCTAAGGATAAATGTGATATCTTAGATAGTTCCTCGACAAGGTACATCTAATCGGCTTCAGACATGGTAATGTCTATGTGGCCAACTTTAATAGTTGCCCTAAAGATAATTGTCTCGATAGCTAAGGGTGGAGATGACCTCACTGGCTATGGCATAAGAGGCTTAGTCATCGAACTTCAAGACCCTTAGTAAGCTGGCTAAGAAGAATCTTATTAAGGGATTACCCGAGAAACTTTTACTATGTGATGCTTGTAAAGAAGGTAAACAGCCTAGACACTCATTTAAGAGTATTAACACATCATCATCTAAAAGAGTATTACAACTACTTCATCTTGATCTGTTTGGACCTGTTTCACCTCTCAACTTCGGTGGAAGGAAATATACTCTTGTTGTGGTAAATGATTTTTCTAGATATACTTGGGTTATCTTTCTTTTCAAGAAGAATGAGGCGTAAACAAGATTCTTGATCTGTGCATGATTCAAAATGAGAAGGGTGTTAATATTATTAAAATCGGGAGTGATAAGGGCACCGAATTTTTAAATTCTTGTTTATCTAACTTTTTCAATGAGTGTGGAATTATTCATGAGACATCATCAGCAAGAACTCCACAACAAAATGGAGTGGTTGAAAGAAGGAATAGAACCTTAAAGGAGGCGGCCAGAGCATGTTAGCCTAGTATGAAACCCTCACAGTTCTCGGGTGAAGCCATCAACCATGACTTGTTATACCTGCAATGTGCTTGGTTGTTAAAGACAAGGGTAAGACTCCATATGAGATTTGGAAGGGTAAGATTCAAAGAATCTCATATTTTAGAGCTTTTGGTTGTAAATGTTTCATCCATAACAATGGGAAATCTAAGTGAGAACTTTTGATGCTACGACGGTGATGGAATATTCTTGGGATATTCCAACACTTCCAAGGCATTTAGAGTTTTCAACAAGACAACTCTTTGTGTGGAGGAAACCCTCATGTAGTTTTTGATGAATTATATTCCTTCTCGATAAAGTGAATCAAATTTCTAATGGTCTAGATAAGATTGAATCGACCAAAACTAAACATAGAACAGTTTATCTACCTAGTCTTGATTCAGATTCAGACGAAGAAGAATCCCCATCCGATAGTCGAAGACAACTTCAAATCAGACTCCATCCGAGGAGACACCCTTGACATCGGGCCGATCGGGAGCCAGCAGATGAAGGGGGAATGTCGGCTCGGGTAGAGTCGGATGAGTTACTGCCGAGTCTCAAGATGAGGACTCTTCTACTCAAATAGGCAAGAGGATGAGAAGTTATCATCCATCTCGACTGCATTATTGGAGATCCATCGAGTAGTGTGCGGACACGAATGATGCCGGACTCGAGAGTCCTGCTCAGGTTGTTATGTATCACTTTTGAACCAAAGTCTATTGAGGAAGCTCTATCAGATCCAAATCGGATAAGCGCCATGCAGGAAGAACTACATCAGTTTGAAAGGCAAAATGTTTGGGAATTAGTGGAAAGACCCTTACATAGAAAGATTATAGGCACCAAATGGGTGTTTAAAAATAAAGCAGATGAGAACAACATTATTGTTCGTAATAAGGCAAGATTGGTAGCTCAAGGTTACTCACAATCAAGGGATAGATTATGATGAAACCTATGCTCCAATTGCTAGATTAGAAGCAATAAGGCTGTTTCTTGGCATTTGCACGCTTATAAATCTTTCAAAGTCTTTCAAATGGATGTTAAGTCTGCTTCCTTAATTGTGTGTTTCTTGAGGAAGTCTATGTGGAACAACCTCCTGGGTTTAAGATCAATAACATGGTCTATAAACTCAATAAGGCTCTATATGGACTGAAACAAGCTCCCGAGCTTGGTATGATACCTTATCTCGATTTCTTGATATCAAATGGATTTTCAAAAGGTAAGATAGATAGGACTCTGTTTAGAAAGGAAGTAGACGGAAACATCTTGATAGTTCAAATTTATGTGGATGACATTATCTTTGGTTCACCTAATCTAAAATTATGTGAAGATTTCAGTGTACTCATGAAAAATAGATTTGAAATGTCAATGATGTGTGAATTAATATATTTTCTAGGCTTACAGATTAAATAGATGAGTAAGGGTATTTTTATACATCGACTAAATATGCTAAGGACCTAATTGAGAAATTTGGGATGACTACTAGTAGAGAAGTTAAAATACCTATGACAACTAACTTCTCTATGGATTCAGATGAGTAGGGGATACCCACGGATGTAACGGAGTATCGTGGGTGATTGGATCCCTTCTCTATCTCACCGCAAGTAGGCCGGACATAGCCTTTGCGGTTGGGGTATGTGCAAGATTCCAATCTAATCCCAAGAAAATTCATCTCGAGTCTGCTAAGAAAATCCTCAAATATCTCAAAGGAACTTTGCAAGTAGGGTTATGGTACCCGGTGATGACAACTTTGAAATGGCGGGATATTCGGACTCGAGACTTTGGGGGTTGTAAGATTGATAGAAAATCCACTTCAGGAACTTGTCAATTCTTAGGCAACAAATTAATTTCTTGGTTATCTAAGAAACAGGACATCTGTTGCCACCTCCACAACCGAGGCCGAATACATGGCGGTGGAAGTTGTTGCTCTCAACTCCTCCGGATTAGTCACAGCCTTAGAGATTATAACATTCAAACATCATTTGTTCCTATTTAATGTGATAGTAATAGTGCAATAGCCATGACTTACAATCCTGTTGCATTCTAGGTGTAAGCATATAGACATTAGACATCATTTCATTAGAGATCATGTAGAGAAAAATGACATTAGAATTGAAAAGATAGCCACCGAATCACAAAGAGCGAGATATTCTTACAAAACCATTAATGAGTCTAGATTTAAAGAATTGTTGGTCCCGGAAAGTTGAGTTGACTAAAACCTTGAGTAAGCTTTCTAGAACAAAATCTAGAAAGGGGGTTTGAATAGATTTTGTAGATTTTTCAAATCTTTCAAAACCAATTCAAAATATCGATTAAGCACAACAGCATTATGATTAAATTCTCAACTTCTTATAAGATCAAAAGCAAGGTTGATATCTTGATTTTAGTTAAGATTCTGAATTTAACTCTTGATGTAACACAATTGTAAATCAAACAGAAACTAAAGAAAGCAAGAAATAACACCAGGATTTATAGTGGTTCGGATTTTAAAATCCTACATCCACTCTCCTTCTTCAATTTGAAGAAGGGACTCTGCTACATCGCTTACTTTCTCACTTCCAACTTACAACTTACAACTTGTACAATTCTTCAAATCTTCAATCTCCTAGACTCTTCTTCTAGAAATCTAATCACATAAAGTGTGTATTGGATTTTGAAGATTACAGGAGAAGTATTCTAAAAACACTTAGAACTTTTTGAGACCTCTCTAGAAATACTTGTGAAAAGATTGTGAAATGCGAGTAGTGAAAATGTGTAAATCAAATATGCATAAGTGTTGTGTCTAAAAATGAAAAACCTAGACCTATATATAAGTCCGAGAAGACGGTTAGTTTGTTAGTTAGATCTAACAAACTTGAAAACCGCTTAACAAACTTAATCTTGAAAACTCGCTTAAGACCTCGGCTGATTCTTCCTACTCTGCAGGTGACTTGGTGAAGATTAGCCTTTCTTGTTCTACTCGGCTTATCTTGACCTCGTCTGAGCTCTTTATACTTGTCTCCTGCAGATGATTAGGATTGATGTTGTCTCCGGATGACTTGTCATTCCTCGTCTCAGTGACTTGAACTAATCTTGACCTAGTCCGATCAGCTTTGTACTTAGAACTTAGTCTTCGCTTCTTTATCATAGTCTGCTCATCTGAATGGGCTTCTTTTAACTCATCAAAACAATCTTGATCTAACAATTTCCCCCTTTTTGATGAAGTTAAAACCTACAAGAATAGACATACTCACAAATTGAAGTTAGTTCAGAGTTTATCAAGATCAATAGATAGGTATATCAAAGCACATTCTTCACATTAACAAAGATTTATTCACATATAAAGACTTTAGATCTTTTAGACTCCCTTAAAAAACTTAGAAAACCAAATGAGTCTTCAAGACTTAGATTAAAAATTTGAAAACATTTTTAAGTCTCGAGAGATGAAATTCTCGGATGACTTATACTTAAGAAAATTTTTAGCTTTTCCTTAAAACAAAAAACTTTAAGAAATTAAGACAAATAAAATGAATCAAACACGGTATATTCACATTGAATTTACAAAGATTACGAGATGAGAAGATAATAGAAACGTAGAAATAAGGAAAAGAAAAATCCTGTTTCTATCGGGCCTTCCCACCGGTCTTCATCCGGAATCATCACCAATTGAATACCCGCCTCCTAAGCCGCTTTAGATCCTCCTCTTGAGTGAGTCCAGATTCAGCCTCTGCCTTCTTCAAAATACCCTTGACCCAGTCTAGGTCCAGGATCCATCGATTTCTGGCAGGGATGGCATACTCAAAAGCCGGAGAGATCGGGTTGACGTTGAACTCTACATCGGCTTCTTCCAAAGACGATGATAGAACTCCGCATCTACCTTCTCCATCCACTCATGCCAAGCTAAATCAGGATCTTGCACGAGATGCTCCGGGGCCCTTGAGAATATACAGTATATCCACATACCCTCCAGATTCTTGTCTTTGTACTCACCGCATATTTCCCAAGCCATCTTAGGAGGGGCAGACGTATTGTGAAAAGGCCCGAACTTCCCACCGCCTTGATCTTTGATTAACCATTTGCGCTCAGCAGTTGCTCCGGAAGACGTTGGAGTCTTTCTTCTTTCTTTGCTTCTTCTTTTCTTTCTTGCCAAAATATTCCATCTCTCTCTTAATCCTTTTGATCTGCTCTTACGAGAGATTGGAATAATCAGCTTCCCTCTTCCCTTTTCCTTTAGCAAAGAGCCACAGTAATAAGTTGGTGATCTGGGCTCGGCGGCTGCTACTTCTTTTCCCTTCCCCTGGGCTCCTTGATTCGGATTCTTTTAACGAGCCAAGAGCTTCTCCGACCTTTCCTCCTCATCTTTCCTTCTCTTCTCCTCATCTTCCTTTAAAGCTTCCTCCGGTTGACTCACCCTCACCGAGAGCGGCCGACTCATCGTATTTGATCCGAGCTTCCTCCCCGGCTGCCTCCAGATCACCGTGTTGGCCTTCATACCCACATCTTTCTGGTCTCCTCGACCACAGTGTGAGGGCTTGTCTTTTCTCCGACTCGGCCTTTTTCCCCTTTTTAACTTCAGCAGCCAAGTCTGAAAGTTTTGCATCCAGAGCGTCGCACTTGACCACGAAGTCCGAGTGGTCTACGGCCCAACTCATTCACCACCAGCTGATTGTACCCCATAACCTCCTCCTTTAATGCCCTCGGCTCCTCCTCCATCGATTTCACTTTGCCCGGCAAAGACACGAGTTAGTGACATCTATAATTTTATCGAACAATGTTACCTCAACTTCCTTCATGCTGGCTAGCATTGTGTCTCATATGACTTTGACCATCCTCCTTGTCTTTCTTTCCATTTTCCTTCGGAATGTAGCATTGACTTTCTTCTCGACAAGGGACAATATAGATGAGAAGGCGGTGGTTGGGCTTAGGTCGATGTCGTCATCCTCGGTTGAGGAGTCGGACGAGGAGATTATTTGTTCTGGTTGAGGGGATGGGAGAGGAATAGATTGAGTTTGGATAGTTGGAAGAGAGGAGTAAGATATTATTGGTATTGGAGAGGTTTGGACTGTGTGGGGAGAGGTATTTGGTCGGATGGAGGTGGGAGAGATGTTTGAAGTTGGGTAGAAGGAATGGATAAAGGGGATGGCGTAGATTCTGTAATTGGGGTTTGGATTTGGATTGTAGGGGAGGTAGGCCGTTGAAGAGGCTGCGGGATACCACCTGGGATATCCCTTCATTGCCAATTTGGATTTGTGGGGCTTGGTGAGGCATGTGCTCGAAATGCCAGCCTGAGGCATTTCTTCACCGCCAAGTACGGGAGATAAGGTAGGAGATGGGGAAAGACTTGTACTGCCTGCGGAATAGGGGAAAGAGCAACTTCCTTGGTTGGGGAGAGTGGAACCTCCGGTGACCAACCTCGGCTGCAATACGAAGGACTGGGACCTCCTCTGGTAGCGGGGTTGATAGATCTATCTCGCTGTTCGGAGCTACTGATTTGGTGGATCCTTGAGCCTCGGGGCTGCTCGTCTTGGCCTCCTCACCAAGGGGATTTACTGCTTCCTCTTCTTCCTCATCATCCGAGGCAACCTTAGCAGAGCAGCAGATGAGCTTTCCCCTTCTTCTTCTCTCGAGGCTTTCACCAACCTCCTCTTCCTCCTCACGAAACATCCTTGGGACCACAGCACTGCTTCAAGCAGGTTGTACTTGAGGTGCGACCTCGCCGCTGCTTTCATGTCCCTCTGTTTCGACCTCCACTGGGGCCGCCTCAACTTGTTCACTGCTGGACCACGACTCTACACTGCAGCCGCCAGCCTCTGGGCCCCGGGCTGCATCAGACTCATCATCCGAGTGCGGGTTTCCTCCCACTGTCATCCTTTGTGAGGATGCCCTTACGCTTGAGTACTTTTTGGTACCCACTCTCCAGCCAGACTTCCTTATTCAGCCCTTCAATAAGTACGGTGATTTTGTTGAAGAGGCCGACTGTTGAAGTGGGAATCCAACCCTCTCGCAGATGATTTGAATGTGAGGCGCTTCTTCTCCTCCCTCAACTTATGAATTAACAGCTCCACCCGATTTACTTGTACCCCATCGACAATGGCTCGCATCACGCACAACTGGGTTTGGTTAACCCATCATGTGAGCTCTGCTCACCCAACACCGCCTTAGTAACCACCGTCATCAAAGAACCGAAACCTTCTTCTCAGCAGATTCTTCTTTAAATCCCTGCGAGTCCCCTGTAAGTGACCCTCGCCATCATATCAAAGGATTCTTCTCACTCATCTTCTTTGTACGTCAATGGATTAACTCCCTCCATTGGCGTATCAAAATCCTTGAAATGCTTTCCCTTGAATAGCTCGGTGTTGTTTCGTCGTAAGTATCAAATCCTTCCCGAGTGTCCTCCATTCTCGCCAAAATTGCACCCAAAGAAATGCTGCCTGCTTTTTGCGGAGACTTGATGAAAGAAATCCTCACGAGTCGAGAGGCTTCAAGAAGACGAAGGATTTCTGCAGATTCTCGGGTCATTTGTGGTTTCGAAATCGACATACATTTCCGCTTTCAAACGGTTTTGAAATATTCCTCATTCATTTTGAAATGAGAAATATTTGTGGAAATGTATTTGGGTTTATAAGTTTTGGTAGTTTTTGAAGAAGATGCCATTGGGAGTTTTTGTGAATTTGAAAAGAGTTTTGACAAAATATGCGGATTTTCCGAGAATGGAAAGAAAAGGATTTAGGGAAGAAGAAGATGTATTTATGGGGAAGATTGGAAAGAGAAACCGCCATTTTTGAAAATATGAATTAATCTCAGCCATTTATTCAAAAAGTTTTTTACCGAGTGTTAATCAACGGTTAAAAACTAAGATAAACGATTAGGATTCAGCGCGTGAATTGTAATCGCCTTCGAATGCGTAAATAGTTACTTTATAGTTTGTTGATTTGACCGATATAGGTTACTTTATTCAGAGAAGTAAGTATACGACGTCACCATGTGATGTCTTACTTCAATCAAGGTTTACTAAACAGATGAGTTTGAAAAGCAGATCGACCTTAAAACAGATAGGTTTTAGAAAGTCATCGATAGAGTAACTGTCGATCACGAAAACCAACAGTTTAAATGTAACTTTTTAGCAATTTTCCAACCAAGATTAAACAAAGCAGACTCATTTACTTTTCTAAAACATATTTTTAAGAAACAAAACAGACAGGGTTAAAAATAAAGGAGTTTGAATAAAAGAATGAAACAGTGTTATTTATCACTGTCCTCGCAAAGACATAAACTCAAAAGAAACCATCGAAGCTTAAGGTAAATCGTATAGAATGTTAATAGTCATCTGCTTTCTTTAGAAGTTCGGTGACTATTATCTCCTTGTCTGATTTATTCAATGTCGACAAGTAATTATCAATTCAGATAAGGTCAATATGACTAATCCTTGATTCTTGATTCCTAAAAGGAGATCAATGATATCGCCTACTGATTGCCCTTTGACTCATATCTATTCCGATAATTCTTTCTAGACATTAATTTAAAGAAAGAAAAAGAAATAAGGAACCAAATGCACACAATTAGAAACCAGCTAAAGATGCATCAAGTAATCCTAATTCTAAGCACATTTCTTTGAACCTAGACTCACTAATGGTTTTGTAAGAATGTCGACTTTTTGTGATTCAAAGGCAATTTTCTCAATTCTAATGTCATTCTTTTCAACATGATCCCTAATGAAATGATGCCTAATATCTATATGCTTGCATCTAGAATGTAAAACAGGGTTGTAAGTCATTGCTATTGCACTATTACTATCACAAGAAATAGGAACAGTGATGTTTGAATATTATAGTCTCTAAGTTGTTGACTAATCCAGAGGAGTTGAGAGCAACAACTTCCAGTGCCATGTATTCGGCCTTGTTGTGGAGGTGGCAACAGATGTCCTGCTTTCTTAGATAACCAAGAAATTAATTTGTTGCCTAAGAATTGACAAGTTCCCAAAGTGGATTTCCTATCAATCTTACACCCTCCAAAGTGAATCAATAACCTCGTTAGCTCAAAGTTGTCATCACCGGGTACCATAACCCTACTTGCAAGGTTCCTTTGAGATATCTAAGAATTTTCTTAGCAGTCTCCAGATGAGTTTTCTTGGGATTAGGCGGGAATCTTGCACATACCCCAACCGCAAAGGCTATGTCTGGTCTACTTGCGGTGAGATAGAGAAGAGATCCAATCGACCCACGATACTCCGTTGCATCGGTGGGTATCCCCTCGCTCATCTCGAATCCATTGAGAAGTTAGTTGCCATAGGTATTTTGACTTCTCTGCTAGTAGTCATTCCAAATTTCTCAATCGATCCTTAGCATACTTAGATGATGTATAAATATACCCTTACTCATCTTGTTTAATTTGTAAGCCTAGAAAGTATGTCAATTCTCCCATCATTGACATTTCAAACCTGTTCTTCATGAGAATGCTAAACTCTTCACATAATTTCAGATTAGGTGAACCAAAAATTATGTCATCTACATAAATTTGAACTAGTAAGATGTTGCCATCTACTTCCTTTCTAAACAAAGTTCTATCAATCTTACCTTTAGAAAAACCATTTGATGTCAAGAAATCAGGATAGAGTATCATACCAACCTCTGGGAGCTTGTTTCAGTCCATATAGAGCTTTGTTGAGTTTATAGACCTTGTTATTGATCTTAAACCCAGGAGGCTGCTCTACATAGACCTCCTCAAGTAACACGCCATTAAGAAAAGCAGACTTAACATCCATTTGAAAGACTTTGAAAGACTTATATGCAAAGAAATGCCAAGAACAATCTTATTGCCTCTAATCGCAACTGGAGCATAGGTTTCATCATAGTCTATTCCCTCACCGTGAATAACCTTGTGCAACCAGTCTTGCCTTATTTCTAACAATAATATTGTTCTCATCTGCTTTATTTTTAAACACCCATTTGGTGCCTATAATCTTTACGTGTAAGGGTCTTTCCACTAGATCCCATACATTTTGTCTTTCAAACTGATGCGCTTCTTCTGCATGGTCAGTTATCGATTTGGAGTGCGATAATGCTTCCTCAATAGACTTGGGTTCAAGAAGTGACACATAACAACCGAAAAGACTTTCGCAGTCTAACATCATTCGTGTTCCGCACACTACTAGATGGATCTCCTATAACTGATCAGATGGATGATAACTTCTCATCCTTTTGCCTATATGAGGAGAAGAATCCTCATCTTGAGTCTCGGTTGGCAACTCATCTGGCTCAACCTCACTGACGTTCCCCTTCATCACCGACTCGGCCGATCACCGATGTCAAAGGTGTCACGATTCGAAGGAGTCTCGATCAAGTTGTCTTCGATTATCGGATGGGGATTCTTCTTCATCCGATTCTGAATCAAGAGTAGGTAGATAAATAGTTCTATGTTTAGTCTTGGATAATTCAATTTTAACTAGATTTTGAAATTTGATTCACTTTATCCGAGAAGGAATACAACTCATCAAAAACAACATGAGGAGTTTCCTCCACACAAAGGGTTGTCTTGTTAAAAACTCTAAATGCCTTTGAAGTATTAGAATATCCCAAGAATATTCCATCACCGCTTTAGCATCAAAGGTTCTTAACTTAGATTTCCCATTGTTATGAATGAAACACTTACAACCAAAAGCTTTGAAGTATGAGATCCTTGGAATCTTACCCTTCCAAATCTCATAAGGAGTCTCATGAATAATTCCATACTCATTGAAGAAATTAGATAAACAAGAATTCAAAAATTTTGTACCCTTATCACTCCCGATTTTAATAATATTAACTCCCTTCTCATTCTCAATTTGTCCGAATGATCGGGAATCTTGTTCATAGTCTCATTTTTCTTGAAAAGAAATATGACCCAAGTGTATCTAGAAAAGTCATCTACTACAACAAGAGTATATTTCCTTCCACTTTAGGCTCGAGAGGAGTAACAGAGTCCAAACAAATCCAGATGAAGGAGTTGCAACACTCTTTCAGATGAGGAGGAGTTAATACTCTTAAATGAGTGTCTAGGCTGTTTACCTTTTTGACAAGCATCACATTTAAGATCAGTTAATAAAAGTTTTTCAGGTAATCCCTTGACAAGGTTCTTCTTAGCTGACTTACTAAGGGTCTTGAAATTCGATGACTAAGCCTTTTATGCCATAGCCACCGATATCTTCTCCACCCTTAGCCATCGACAAGTATCTTGAGAACAACTATTAAAGTTTGCCACATAGACATTACCATGTCCAAGCCGATTAATAGTACCTTATCTCGAGGAATTATCCAAAATATCACATTTATCCCTTGAAAATTTTACAAGAAAACCTTTATCACAAAGCCGAGAAACAGATAATGATTATGTTTCAACCCATCAACAAAATATACCTCGATACCCGAATATCCTTGATAATCAAAGTACCTACACCTTTAGTCGACCACAATTATTATCACCAAATAAAACTCTTGGACCATCAATGCTTTGAAAATTTGATAAGCTTCTTGTTATGGGTCATATGTTGTGAATACCACCGCCAATGTACCATATTGAAGCTAAGATCTCTTCCTTAAGTGATGATCCTGTGAATCCTCAGAAATGTAGTTAGTTTTGAGGTACCCTAGTGATCTTGGGTCCTTTTGGGTCAAGAATCACTTTAGGAATCCAAACAAACATCTCATCTGCAGACAATAAGTCGACTCGTATTTTCTACCAAATCTGTCTACAATAATATCATTTTTAAATGACAACTTGTTGTATTCAGATTGGGTAATTTTCCTAAACTTAGGAAATGTAGGATAACATTTGCTCCTTCCATCAAAAGAATTATAATAAGAAAATCTTCTTATTTTGGTTCTTGGATTCCTTTTAGTCTCGATAGGGATTCTTAATTTGAATTCTTGGTTTCAGCATCGAAGTTGTAGTTCTTATCCGACTAGTTGGTTTCCATGGACCAATTTTAATATCCTTTGATTGAGCAGATGCTTTCACAAATTTCCTAGGTTTTTGAATATACTGATTTATTGTTCCTATCATAACCAAGTCTTGTCTTATCATGAGATTTCGGGAAGTATTAAAAATATGATCTATTACTCGATTGTGAATTATTAAGTTGACTAATTTTGAAGACAAGCTTCTCATTGTCTTTCTTAATTAATTCATTTTCAAGACAGACTACTTCAAATTTATCTTTTAAAGTTTTCGATTCATTTTCTAACCTTTCGGGTAAGGTGGTGATGTACTAGCTTGATCGATGAAAACATTCCCCCTTGAATGTTCCTCGCCTCAAAGCCGTTTCATCACCTGCTTGCCTTTATTTAGAATTTGAATTTGATCCTTTAAAAATAAATTCTCTATCTCCACTGTTTATAAGCGGCTAAAGATGTCTTTAAATCTCTCAATAATTCATGTATAACAGTTTGGTCATGATCGATGCAGATCGACAAGAATCATTATTTGAAGATGAATAGTAGATTACCTCATTAGCCATGAGACAGGATCTCATCATCCGATCCAAAATCGATGAGGATGATGAAGATGATGATGATTTCTTTGGCTCTTTTTCTTCAGCCAACAAAGCTCTTTGATCTCGCAAATCTCCTGTCTCTTTTCTTCCTCTTTTCTTCCCTTTCTTTAGGAGTCGATTGAGGACAGTCATAGCTGAAATGTCTGGCTTATTGCATGTATAGCAAATATCACTCCTATCTCGATCTGGGACTGGAAGTATTTCTTCCGACAGTGATCTCGTATCTTCTTGTCTCGGCTCTTGTTTTTGTCATCATCCGAAGATTTATCTCGCCTTCCTATCTCGATCTGGATCTTTGTCTATCTCTACCTCGCAAATCTCAATTTATTTCTCTTATACTTCATTCTCAATTTATCATACCTTTTTGTAAGTAAAGCCATCTGCTCTTTCAAAGATAGATCAGCTCATACAAACTCTATTGACACCTTGTCTTCTTTTATCGACAAAGGCAACAGATTTGGATGAGGTGCTTGACTCCATCTCATCTTCCTCATCTTCTATCCGGATATCATACTCTAAAGCTTTAAGATGAGAAAATAAAGTATGGTGAGTAATAGAGGATAAATCTTGAGTTGCTTTAAGGATATTGGATTTTTCCCTCCATCTCTTGGTTAATGATCTCGGAATCTTGTTATTAATCTCCTTTTCTCGAATAATTCTTTCCAAGGTCACCGCTTTGTTGAGAAGATTTGTCAACCTCATATCAAACCGATCCACAGACTCATTTTCTTTCATCTTGAATGTTTCAAATGTATGCAATACGATGTAGCTTGTTCTCCTTAACTTGGTCGATCCTTCACAAACATTAGCTAGGGTTTGCCACATTTCTTTGTCGCTTTTACATCTTTTAACCTTCTCTATCCAATCTTTACTTAGAGTCTCTATGATTTCTGTTCTAGCTACTTGGTCAAGATTGTGGACCTTCCTTTCATCATTAGTCAATTGAACTCTTCTTCTCTTGCCTAGTTCTTGATTCAATTGCCTCTGCTCCAAGGCCGGTGCCTCCATGGAAAAACTTTATAGGACCTTCCTCAAGAACCTCTTCCATTCTATCATGAATGGCTTTTAGATGATTTTCCATCCTAAATTTCCAATAATCATACTCTTCAATTGAAAATTCAGTGCATTCCTAGACTTATTACTTTTACACGATGACATGATGAAACAAAGACAAAAATACTCCACAAAAACTTATTAGTAGCACTGTTAGAAATGAAAGAAAATGAAGAAAATCAAGATTATTCCAGAATCTTGTTCAAGACCTAAAATCAATATCGGAATGCCTTAACACCGCTCCGATACCACTTGTTGGTCCCGGAAAGTTGAGTTGACTAAAACCTTGAGTAAGCTTTCTAGAACAAAATCTAGAAGGGGGTTTGAATAGATTTTGTAGATTTTTCAAATCTTTCAAAACCAATTCAAAATATCGATTAAGCACAATGATTATGATTAAATTCTCAACTTCTTATAAGATCAAAAGCAAGGTTGATATACTGATTTTAGTTAAGATTCTGAATTTAACTCTTGATGTAACACAATTGTAAATCAAACAAAAACTAAAGAAAGCAAGAAATAACACGGGATTTATAGTGGTTCGGATTTTAAAATCCTACATCCACTCTCCTTCTTCAATTTGAAGAAGGGACTCTGCTCTTGCTTACTTTCTCACTTCCAACTTACAACTTACAACTTGTACAATTCTTCAAATCTTCAATCTCCTAGACTCTTCTTCTAGAAATCAAACTCTACATTACAGTGTGTATTGGATTTTGAAGATTACAGGAGAAGTATTCTAAAAACACTTAGAACTTTTTGAGACCTCTCTAGAAATACTTGTGAAAAGATTGTGAAATCACGAGTAGTGAAAATGTGTAAATCAAATATGCATAAGTGTTGTGTCTAAAAATGAAAAACCTAGACCTATATATAAGTCCGAGAAGGCAGCTTAGTTTGTTAGTTAGTTCTAACAAACTTGAAAACTCGCTTAACAAACTTAATCTTGAAAACCGCTTAAGACCTCTACCGATTCTTCCTACTCGCACGGTGACTTGGTGAAGATTAGCCTTTCTTGTTCTACTCAGCTTATCTTGACCTCGTCTCGAGCTCTTTATACTTGTCTCCTGCAGATGATTAGGATTGATGTTGTCTCCGGATGACTTGTCATTCCTCGTCTCCAGTGACTTGAACTAATCTTGACCTAGTACGATCGGCTTTGTACTTAGAACTTAGTCTTGATTCTTTATCATAGTCTGCTCATCTGAGCAGTCTTTTAACTCATCAAAACAATCTTGATCTAACAAGAATTGTGTTTAGAATTAGGGTTACTTGATGCATCATTGGCTGATTTTTAATTATCATTGCTTGCATCACATTAATTGTTTTCCTTATTTCTATCTTTTTCTTTAAATAAATGTCTAGAAAGAATTATTAGACTAGGTATGTGTCAAAGGACAATCAGGTAGTGATATCATTGATTTCCTATCTTGGAATCAAGAATCAAGGATTAGTCATATTGACCTTATCGACATGATGATTTCTTATCGACATTCGGTAAATCAGACTAGGGCACAATAGTCACCGATTTCTTGAAAAATAGATGACTATCTCGCACCCTATCCGATCTACCTCGGCTACTAATAGTTTTGATGAGTTTATTTGCGGGAACATGTGTACTAGTTTTAAGTCTAGAACTCTTCAATCGAAAAACACATCATTCTTGTTTTTGCACTTTCCTCAAAACAGCTTGATTGTTTCCAAATAACTATCTTAAGTCTGTTTATTTCCAAATAACTGCATACAATTGACTAGATTGAAAATAGTGTTAAGTTTTGCGTTAAAATTTTGTGTTTTTCAAAATCGGACTTTTGACCAAGTCCGATAAAAACCCGATCTGAAATAGGAAACTTATTTGCAAAGAAAGGCATCTTTTAGCTTACGTCGGGTATACTAATTACCTCCGTATAAAGCAAACCTATTAGCCGTCTAATCCGTAGGATAAATGATTGCTTTTACCCAATTCAAGACGCATTGATGCCACACGCCTTTGAAGTCAAAGCATTTTTTTCGCTTAATCGTTGATATTTTACACGCGCTTTCATTAATCAACGGTTAAAATTCAATTTACGAGATCGTGGCACGTATCATCTTCCCAACTTTCCTCTCTCTCTCTTCTTCTTTTAAAAACTTACATTCTTCGTTTCAAAAATTTCACTTTCACATTTCCCTTATTCAAAAATTACTGTAAAATTTTTCATTCTCTTAAATATTACTCAAATGGCTTCCACTTCTTCTCAAACTCCAAAACCCCCACTTATATAACCGCATCCAATTCGAATTTAAGATGAACACCGAGAAATTTGTTAAAAAACAAACTCAAGGCGTAAATGTACGTGGATTTTGATACAACTCGAGATACGTAATCCAGCGAGATTCTGGGATTACTAGAAGCATCAAGGCTACGGGATTACATTCGATGAAATCTGCAGAAAACAAAACCATGGATTTCATTGGGGCGGAATTTACAGCGAATAGTGAATTCACCGAAAATGGATTAGATACAACCGTAGAAGGTACAGGTTAGAGTTTACCAAGGAGAATGTAGCCCAAATTCTTGATACCACGGCGGATGGAGTGAATCCGTTGATTTACAAGGAAGAAGAATGGGAACAATCATTTGATATTTTTGTGAGGATTACCTACAGAGGGACGAGGAGAGATCTTAAAAGCATCTTGAGGAGGAAGTATAGGTCATTAATGACGATAGTGACCAAATCCATCTTGGGAGATCGAGTTCTCATGATGGTGTGACAAAATCCAGGTTGTGTTGTATGCGAGCTATTTATGATGGAGTCGGGGTAGGCGGGTGGAGTTGTTGTTTCGAAGGTTGAAGGGAGAGAAGGCTAGGTTGGTATACAATCCCGATGAAGGAGATTGGGTTGCTCGATCATTTGTGAGTCTGTTCAATAAGATCACGATCTTGATGGAAGGGCTAAATAAGAGAGTGCAAACAAGAGAAGGACGAGGAAAAAATGTTCAAAGCAAAAAGGTCTTTTGACAAAGAATGAAAGGCTAGGTGGGCTGCCGATTCGGACGATGAATCGAGATGAGGCCGGTGGCACGAGAGGAGTGAGCGGCGGCGAGGCCGGAGACCGGCGGCCAGGATGCAAATAGAAGAGGTACCGCAGGCCGAGATACCAGCAGCCGAGGTTGATATACCCGAGGAGCAGACATCCGAGGAAGCGAGTGGAGTGGAACCAGGGGTCATCATACTAGAAGAAGTCGGACACGATGTTCCACTTGAGGAGGCCCGAAGGAGAGATCGGTAAAACAAAGCAGATGTATCGACCCGGAGTAGAGTCATCTTCAACTCCCTCAAGCTTATTACAAGAGGAGGCTACTCTTGTTAGATCAAGTAAAGTTTTGATGAGTTAAAAGATCAATCCAGATGAGCGAGACAACGTTGAAGAACAACTAAGATCGAGTTCAAGACTAAGCCGATCGGACTAGGTCAAGGTCCGATTAAGTCACCAAGATCGGAAGCCGCAAGTCATCCGGAGACAAGCTCAAGTCTAGTCATCTGCAGGAGACAATTATGAAGAGCTCAGACGAGGTCAAGACAAGCTGAGTAGAATAAGAAAAGCGAGTCTTCACTAAGTCACCGTAGAGGAGTAGAAGAAAAGCAGTGAGGTCAAGAGCAGTTTTCAAGATTAAGTTTGTTGAGTAGTTTTCAGTTTGTTAGAACCGACTAACAAACTAAGCTGTCTTTTGAGACTTATAAATAGGTCTAGATTTTATTTTTCAAGTCATTCATGCAAATTTGATTTTCCACACTATTCACTATTGATTTCAATCTCAATCCACAAAGTATTTTCAAAAGAGCTTTCAAAAGTTTCAAGTGTTTATAGAACACTTCTCGTGTAATCTTCAAAATCCGTTATTCACCTGTAATTCTTAGATTCATCGGAAGGAGTTAGGAGTACTTTGAAGATTTGAAGAAAAGTTGTAAGTTGTAAGTTGTAAGTGTGAAGTAAGAAAGTAGTAAGCGGTGGCCCTTCTTCAAGTTGGAGATGGAGAGTGGATGTAGGATTGTTATAATCCGAACCACTATAAAATCTGGTGTTCTTTCTTGCTTTTGTTTACTTATCTGCTCAATTTCCAATTTATTGATCAAAGATTAATCTTAGAATCAAAGTTAAAATCTAAATATCAGTTTGCTTTTGATCTAAGTAAAGTTGAGATTAACATTAAATTTCCGCCGTGTCACTTTGGTACTTTGAATAAATTTTGAAAGATTTGAAAAATCAAAAATCTATTCAACCTCCCCTTCTAGATTTTTCTTAGAAGGTGATACACGTTTTACCTAATCTGCTCAACTAATCGGGACCAACAAGTGGTATCGGAGCGGTGTTAAGCTCAGTTACGATATTGATTTTAGGTCTTAACTAAGATTAAAATTTTCTTGATTTTCTTCATCTTCTTTATTGTTACTAACGGTGCTACTAATAAGTTTTTGTGGAGTATTTTGTTTCTTTATCTCATTATGTCTTCGGAAAAAGTAAGAAATCCAGGAATCTACAGAATTTTCTATTGAAGATTATGATTCTCGGAAATTCGGGTTGGAGAATAACCTCAAGGCTATCCATGATAGGATGGAGGAGGTTCTTGAAGAAGGACTGTGATATCCGTATCTCTCATTAGATATTTACCAATAAAATTTACGCATTTTTATTAACTTATATGAATGACATGTTATTTATTTATAATTCTTTTCATTTTATTCCTTAAGTTTTAAATATATGACATTTTATTAAATTAGTAGTCATAAATTTCTACCTAAATTGTTAAATCTAAAGTGATATAAATAAATAAATAAATTGTCAACGACTCATAAGTCAATATGCTTCATACTATTATTTTTGTGTGCTACTTGTAATCTCGTATTAATTTATCTTGTTTTAAATATTGTATTAAATATATATTTTTACCTACTTAGTGGTGAGATAATAATTAACTTTATTATAAAATTTTATTTAATTATTTTTGTACTACTCAATTGTTACTACCTCTAGTGTTAACGTGAAAATGAATTATAATTGTGATACCCGAGTTTCTCATTACTAATTGATCAATATATTTTATGCATTGAGTGCATTTTAATTAATTATGTGCTACTTGTGATTTTAAATTATTTTATCTTGCATTATTTTATTGAGCTTTTAAATAGTGAATTAATTATATATGTCTTTATATGTTTAGTGGTGAGAAAATTTATTTATAAGTGAATGGGGTTTTAATGGTGTGTTGAGTACTAATGCATTTTATTCAATTATTGATGATATAAATTAGATGTTATTATTTTATAATATATTGAGTTTTAATAATTAAGTTCTAATTAAATTAAATAAATTGATATAGGTATACATATATATGCGTGACCTTTAATTATATAACATGCATACGTATGGTTAGATAAGGAAAATAATAATAATAATAATAATAATAATAATAATAATAATAATAATAATAATAATAATAAAAAGAAAAGAAAACTTACCTGTGAAGTTTAATTGGTAAGGCGGTGGGATATAGGCCTTATCAATTAAAGGATCAGCCATAAATCGAATACCATAACCTGGAATACCATATCATTTAACCTGGGAAATCATATTCAAGCACGCATGAGGAGAGAGAGAAAGAGAGAGAGAAGGAGAGAGGGAGGGATTTTGAAGCAGTTTGGTAAGTATTCGACTTCCGTCAATTGACAAATTTTATACCGTTTTGAAGCTCGTGATGAGTAGAACAAAACTCTACCCTCAAATTATTAATAATTGTTCTTATTTGATAGTGAAAGACGATAAAAAGAGTTTAGGATTTGATTTGTCAACGTTTTGCGGACTTTGAGGTAAGTAGAAATTCATTTGCACCTACAATGCATAAATATAATATTTGTGAAGTATTTATGTTTAATTGATGATATGTGAATATTATGTTAGTTGTGATATTTGATTGATATTTAATAGTTATTGTGAAAGAGCCGTGAGCTCAATGTTTTATGTGGATTAAATATGTGAGTTCAAGAATTATCGTGAAATGAACTTATGAATTCTAATTTTTATAGAAATGGATAGGGTGATTGAATTGGTGAGTTGTGAGTAGAAATGAATTAGGCGAATGATTAGAAATGAATTAGGGATTTCAAAGTGAGAACGAAAGGGGCGACCTAGGAGTTAAGGCGACTAGAGAGAATCGGCGTATGCTACCTAGAGTGGGCCACCGAGTTCAATTGTTGCGAGAATAAACCTGTGAGTTCAATGATCATCGTGAAATGAATTTGTGAATTATATGATTATTGCGAAGTGGAAATGGTGTTATGAGAATGTAATTCTATTGTGTGTATATGCTACATTGCATCATGCATATCATGCATTAACATGAAAATGTTTTATCAAATGGTGTGTTTGGCCACATTATGCACCGAGGGCGGCAGGGCGACCTAGGAGTTAAGGCGACCGAGCAAATCTTGGCGTATGCTACCTAGAGTAGGCCACCGTCTCATATGTTATGTCTGTGTGCAAATTTTTCGAGAGGGGACTTCGAACGGACGAGGCCAGGTTTGGTGATGGACCTCGCTAGGCCGTTAGAGGATAGGATCACTTACCGGTGTGGGTCGGCGTGGAGGGATGACTTCTTGGTGGTCATGAGGGGCGCGATGGGGGGACCCACAAGAGGATGGGCCTCACGTCGAGGTCATACATATGGTGGCCACTTAAATATAAACAAAAAAATTGAGCTTAGTGCTCGTGTTCCGGTGCATAGTAGTGAGTCGGGGCCCTAACGAGTGTTTCATAAATAAATTGATTATTTTAAAGAGAGTGCATTGTGCATTGGGAGGTTTTCGAACGAATATCACATCATGCATAATTTCTACTTACTGAGATTTATAAATCTCACATAGTTTATGCATTGTAGGTAATCGATGATCTGTGAGGTTGTGATTCTCTTTGGACAAGTTGTGCGGCTCCTGCGGGTTTTAGTGGTTTGTGTACATAGATGACGACTGTTGGGTCAAACCGTGGGCGTGTATTTTGAGTTGTATTTTATAATATTTTGTATATGATATTATGAGTCCTTTTTATCATGTTTGAAAGTGTTCATTGTCTTTTTGTTAAAGCATGAAAAAAAAGTCGCACGTGCGCACGAGTAATTTCTTGTAAAATTATTCAAAAATTATTTTTCTTGTTAAATTAGTGTTTCTAGTTGGGTTGTTAAAGGTGGTCGTGTCGGGACCTATAAAATTTTATCATGGAGGCACAAGCACTGGGAATCACCAATCCGAACTGGACAAGACAAAAAGAGTTTTGAATTGACAAATGATGAAAGAAAGATCCACAATCTAGATCAAGTAGCTCGAATCGAAATCATTGAGACTTTAAGTAAAGATTGGATTGAGAAGGTTAAGAGATGCAAAGCGCCAAAGAAATGTGGCAGACTACGGCAAATGTTTGTGAAGGATCGGATCAAGTAAAAGAGAATAAGCTGCAATCGGTCTTACACGCATTTGATACATTCAAAATGAAGGAAAATGAATCTGGATCAGTTAGATGTAAGGTCGTTAATCTCCTCAACAAAGCGGTGACCTTGGAAAGAACTATACGAGAGAAGGAGATTAATAACAAGATCTTGAGATCATTAACCAAGAGATGGAGAGAGAAATCCAATATCCTTAAAGCAACTCAAAATTTATCTTCTATTACTCACCATACTTTGTTCTCTCATCTTAAAGCTCTAGAGTATGACATTCAAATAGAAGATGAGGAGGATGAGATGGAGTCGAGCACCTCATCCAAGGTCATTGCCTTTGTTAGCAAAGAAGACAAGATGCCAACCGTAGTCTCAGAGGAGGTGACCTATCTCCGAAGGAAGATGGCTCTGCTCACCAAAAGGTATGACAGATTAAGAATGAAGTATAAACGAAATAAATTAAGATTTGCGGGAAAGGATAGATCAAGATCCAAATCAAGAAGAAAGGAAGATGAGTCTACAGATGATGACAAAGCAGGAGCGACGAGAAGATTCAGATCACCACAAAAGAAATCCTTCCAGCCCTAAATCGACAGGAGTGACACTTGCTACACATGCAACAAGCCAGGACACTTCAGCTATGATTGTCCTCAATGACTCCTAAAGAAAGGGAAGAGAAAAGGAAAAAGAGAGACAGGAGATTTGCGAGATCAAAGGGGTCTCTTAGCTGAGGAAAAGGAGTTAAGAAAATCATCATCATCATCATCATCCTCATCGATTTTGGATCGATGATGAAATTTGTCTCATGGCTAAAGAGGTAGTCTATTATTCATCTTCCGATAATGATTCCTGTCACCGCATCCGATTATGATCAAATTGTTATTCATGAATTATTGAGAGATTTAAAGACATCTCTGGTTGCTTATAAACAGCTAGAGACAGAGAATTTGGCTTTAAAGGATCAAATTCAGATTCTAATTAAAGGAAAGCGAGGTGATGAACTATTCAAACCGAGGAAACATTCAAGGGGGAATCCCAGTGAGGCTAGTACATCACCACTTACGAAAGATTAGAAAGTGAATTGAAAACTTTAAAAGACAAATTTGAATCAATCTGTGCTGAAAATGAATTAATTAAGAAAGACAATGAGAGGCTATTCTTCAAAATTAGTCAACTTAATAATTCACAATCAGCAATAGATCATATCTTTAATACATCTAAAAATCCCATGACAAAACAGGTCTTGGTTATGATAGAAATAGTAAATCGGATGTACAAAAACCTAGAAAATTTGTAAAAGCATCCGATCAATCAAAAGAGGTTAAAATTGGTCCTTGGAAACCAATTAGTCAAGTAAGGATCGCATCTCCCAGCCTTGAAAACAAAAATTCAAATGAGGACTCCTTATCGACTAAGAGAAATCCAAGAACCAAAATAAAAAGAAATTTTTATTATAATCCTTTTGATGGGAGAAGCGAGATGTTATCCCACATTTCCTAAGTTTAGGAAAATTACTAAATCTGAATACAACAAGTTATCATTAAAAAGTGATACAATAGTAGACAGATTTGGTAGAAAGACCAAGTCTGATTTATTATTTGGAGATGAGATTTTTATCTGGTTACCTAAAGTGATACTTGACCTTCAAGGACCCAAGATCACTAGGGTACCTTATAACTAATCTGCTTTTCAGGATTCACAGGGATCATCACTAAAGAAAGAGATCTTAGCTTCCATATGGTACATTGATAGTGGTTGTTCACAACACATGACTCATAACAAGAGGTTGTTATCAAATTTCCAGAGCATTGATGGTCTAAGAGTATTATTTGGAGACAATAATTGTGGGTCGACTAAAGGAGTAGGTACTACGATTATCAAGGATATTCAGGTATCTCGAGGTATATTTTGTTGAAGGTTTGAAATATAATCTGCTATCTGTTTTCCAGCTTTGTGATAAAGGTTTTCTTGTCAAATTTTCAAAGGATAAATGTGATATCTTAGATAATTCCTCGATAAGGTACTTTTAATCGGCTTGGACATGGTAATGCAGGTGGCCAACTTTAATAGTTGTCCCAAAGATACTTGTCCGATAGCTAAGGGTGGAGAGGATATCACCGGCTATGGCACAAGAGGCTTAGTCATCTCGAATTTCAAGACCCTTAGTAAAAAGCTAAAAAGAACCTTGTTAAGGGATTACCCGAGAAACTTTTATCTACTAATTCTAAATGTGATGCTTGTCGTAAAGGTAAACAGCCTAGACACTCATTTAAGAGTATTAACTCCTCTTCATCCGAAAGAGTGTTGCAACTACTTCATCCGGATCTGTTTGGACTGTTTCCCCTCTCGGTTTCGGTGGAAGGAAATATACTCTTGTTGTAGTAGATGACTTTTCTAGATATACTTGGGTTATATTTCTTTTCAAGAAAAATGAGACTATAAACAAGATCCCCGATCTGTTCTGCATGCATTCGTAATGAAAAGGGTGTTAATATTATTAAAATAAGGAGTGATAAGGGCATGAATTTTTGAATTCTGTTTATCTAACTTTTCAATAAGTGTGGCATTATTCATGAGACATCTTCAGCAAGAACTCCTCAACAAAATGGAGTGGTTGAAAGAAGGAATAGAACCTTGAAGGAAGCAACCAGGAGCATGTTAGCCGAGTATGAAACCCCTCACAGTTCTGGCTAAAGCCATCAACACAGCCTTGTTATACCCGTAACAGTGCTTGGTTGTTAAAGACAAGGGTAAGACTCCATATGAGATTTGGAAGGGTAAGATTCCAAGAATCTCATATTTAGAGCTTTGGTTGTAAGTGTTTTATCCATAACAATGGGAAATCTAAGTTAAGAACCTTTGATGCTAAGGCGGTGATGGAATATTCTTGGGATATTCCAACACTTCCAAGGCATTTAGAGTTTTTAACAAGACAACCCTTTGTGTGGAGGAAACCCCTCATGTTGTTTTTGATGAGTTGTATTCCTTCTCGAGATAAATTGTTAGATCAAGTAAAGTTTTGATGAGTTAAAAGATCAATCCGGATGAGCAGACATTAACGTTGAAGAACAAGAAAGATCGTAGTTCAAGATTAAGCCGATCGACTAGGTCAAGGTCCGATTAAGTCACCAAGATCAAAAGCCGCAAGTCATCCGGAGACAAGCTCAAGTCTAGTCATCTGCAGGAGACAATTATGAAGAGCTCAGACGAGGTCAAGACAAGCCGAGTAGAATAAGAAAAGCGAGTCTTCACTAAGTCACCGCAGATGAGTAGAAGAAAATAGCCGAGGTCAAGAGCAGTTTTCAAGATTAAGTTTGTTGAGCGGTTTTGATTTGTTAGAATTGACTAACAAACTAACTGTCTTTTCAGACTTATAAATAGGTCTAGATTTTATTTTTCAAGTCATTCATGCAAATTTGATTTTCCACACTATTCACTAATCGATTTCAATCTCAATCCACAAAGTATTTTCGAAAGAGTTTTCAAAAGTTTCAAGTGTTTATAGAACACTTCTCGTGTAATCTTCAAAATCATTATTCAACGTAATTATTAGATTCATCGAAGGAGTAGGAGTACTTTGAAGATTTGAAGAAAAGTTGTAAGTTGTAAGTTGTAAGTCGTGAAGTAAGAAAGTAGTAAGCGTGTCCCTTCTTCAAGTTGGAGAAGGAGAGTGGATGTTGGATTGTTATAATCCGAACCACTATAAAATCTCGGTGTTCTTTACCGCTTTTGTTTATTTATCTGTTCAATTTCCAATTTATTGATCAAAGATTAATCTCAGAATCAAAGTTAAAATCTAAATATCACTTTACTTTTGATCTAAGTAAAGTTGAGATTAACATTAAATTTCCGCTTGTGTCACTTTGGTACTTTGAATAAATTTTGACAGATTTGCAAAAATCTATAATCTATTCAACCCCCTTCTAGATTTTTCTTAGAAGATCGATACACGTTTTACCTAATCTTCTCAACTAATCGGGACCAACAACTACTCGAAATAGCGAAGCAGAAATTGAGGCGGATGTACCGGAGGAGCCCGGCTTTAACGGACAACATCTGCTAAAAGGCAGATCTCAGCAGTACATCCTCTAACATCTCCTCCTTTGAGAAATCACCATCCTACCCGTGCGATGAAGAAGTATCCCAGCTGGTACTTCCGAGCCTCTTGAACAGCCTACTCCCGATATAGTCCAAACACAAACCACTCTACCTTCTACATCATCCCCAAACCCGTAAATTCCTCCCACCTCCACTCAACCATTTGATTTTCTCGGATTTCCTTTCCACCAAATATCCCACTCCATCCCCACAAATCAGCCCAATACACACTCCCAAACCCGACGGATCTATGGGAAGCTTCGAGGTTTCTCTACGATCGATGCCCAGAGGAGGTTGGTAGAACTTATTCCTGAACTTCGTTCAGCCTCAAGTAATGAAGGAATTTATTGAAGTCTGGCTGGTCCATCACCGAGAGCCGGAGACCTAGAAGAGATTAGCCTATTCGCCAAGAGGTTGGGGGATAATTTCATCTCGTGGGAGAAAACCGTCCGGAGTCTGCTAGGATCAGTTCCATTTCATCTATCCTTTCGTAAGAGCGGCTCCCGAATCACGTGCGAGGTCGTCTTGGTATGCCGAGACCTCACTGTCGCCGCTCCTCCCAACAGCCCAGGATCCACCTTCTCCTCCATTCTAAACCAGCTGGAAAAGAGAGTAGAAGAAAAATTTACTCAGATGCTTACATCAAAAGCCGCAGACATCGTGGATTCTGTTAGTGTCACTATGGAAGAAATGCTCAAAGCATCTCGAGGTAAATCTCCTATCTTCTATCTCTCGATTCTCGTAAAATTTTCTACGTGAAAGAAGAGATGGCTGAGGTTAAGAAAGAGGTTGGTGAGTTGAAAAGCAAAGTTCAAGCCGATAATCAAATCCTAGCCGACGAAATCATAAGGAATCAAACCTCAACTTCCACCTATTTTATCGTTATCAAGGAGCAGCTTGCTATGCTACTTGATGGTGTTAAAAAGGGATAAGATATGGAGATTATCAAAACCGAGCTCAATCGTATTAAGCTATCGGCGGCACCAATCGGGACGAGCTCACCGCCCTAAAGATAAGAATCGAGCAGATTGAGGAGGCAATAAGGGCGAGATGAGCAGCCTAAAGAAAGAGGCCGAGCTGAAATCGAGAGAGATTCATGGCCAAAATCGGGAGAGAAAGGAGGAGGCCAAGGCCAAAGCCGAAGCCGAACAGGCAAGAGCAAAGAGCCGGTGATAGCTAAGAAGGGGAAAGAGAAGGAGCTTGCGCGGATCTCATCTCCACGACGAGCTCGATGTCCAAAGTCGGAAAAGACCTCTTGAGAAATCGAGCGGCTCGGGATCGAGGCGAAAGGGATAGACGGATTAAGGCCGAGAAGGTCTACTATGGCCGAAGGGAAGCTAAGAGGAAGATCAGTGCGAAAGGAAGGCTGGCAGTGATCTTCGATAGATCCCGAAGAAATGGGTAGTCCCAACAATCGGAGGAGGAGCAGATACGGCTTGGGTCGAGGCCTAAGGAAAGAACTCGATGCACCTCCAAAGATGATCGCGCATCCGGCTTGGGCAGCCGAGTACATGAAGTATGAGGCAAAATGGACTTTCTTAGTATATCCGTCGAGGAGTTGGAGCGTCGTCGAAGGATGAGACAATTGCGTGGCATGATTGGATGGAAAAGGAGAATCCGGGTTTGTACAGAAACTAATTGATGAAGGAGATGAATGGTACAACGTGGATTTGGTTGCTCAGCACTACTCATCCATTCCAATCAAGTGAATGATGATGACTCAATCGACAAGGAGTGGATCGATCAACTCAATTATGGGATAAATAAGATGAAGTTGGCACAGATCCAAAGGAGATTGCAGAGCTGAGAACGAGAATATTCGATTTGGATGTAACTCCCGAGAGAAAGATAGATGGACAGATTAGATAAGCTTTAAATTTTCTTATCTTTTATCTTTTAACTGATCCATATGTAAATATGTAAATGTGCCTTCTTGTTTGAATGAGATGTTTGGAACCTATCTCAAATACTTGTTTTAATCTTGATACTTTATTTTCCTGTTTTGAGAAAACATAAATTTTTCTAAGTATTAATCATCTCGAGAAAATTCTCATCACAGACTTAATTTCTTCAAAATTTTTCTAAGTCTTAAAAACTTTACGAGTTTAAAAACTTTTCACTAAGTCTAAATTCTTAAGACTTAAAAATATTTTCTTAAAATTTCTAAGTGTGAATTAAATGCTCAAACTTGAATAAATCAGATTTGAAGTGTAAATGTGTAATGATATGTCTATCTCGATTATCTTGAGTAACTTTGACTAACATCAACTGTGAGTATGTTTTTTTAGTTTTAACATCATCAAAAAGGGGGAAATTGTTAGATCAAGGAAGGTTTTGATGAGTTAAAAGATCAACCCGGATGAACAGAGGCGACTATGAAGAACAACCAAGATCAAAGTCCGGTACTAAGTCGATCGACGAGGTCGAGGACTCGAACTAGTCACCGGAGACTAGGAGGTGCAAGTCATCTGAAGATAATCTCAAGTCTAGTCATCTGCGGAGACAATTATGAAGAGCTCGGGACGAGGTCAAGACAAGCTGAGTAGAATAAGAAAAGCGAGTCTTCACCAAGTCACCTGCAGACGAGTAGAGTAAAATCAGCCGAGGAGCAAAGGAGTTTTCAAGAATAAGTTTGTTGAGTAGCTTTCGGTTTGTTAGAATCGACTAACAAACTAACTTTCTTTTCGAGACTTATAAATAGGTCTAGGCACTTCATTAAAATATACGAGCTATCAATTCAGCATTTGATTCTCACAAATGACAAGTTTTCAAAAAGCACAAAATTGTTTTCAAGAATTTCTCCATAAATCTTTCTAAGTGTTTATAGAACACTTTCTTATACATCTTCAAATACACTTCTATCACTATAGAGTTAGATTTCCAGAATAGTTTAGTAGTTTGAAGATTTGAAGATCTTTGTATGTTATAAAGCTGTACAATTGGAAAGTGAGTAAGTAAGCTAGTAGAAGAGACCTTTCTTCAAAGTTTGAAGAATGAGAGTGGATGTAGGATTTTTATAATCCGAACCACTATAACTCGTTGTTCTTTATTGCTTTTGTTTACTTACCTGCTTTCTTTCAAATTCCAGCTTACCAAGTCAAAGATTAATTTCAGAATCAAAGTTAAAATTAAAATATCAGTTTGCTTTTGATCTTAGTAAAGTTGAGATTAAATTAAATTTCCATTGTGTTACTTTGGTGTTTTGAATAAATTTTAAAAGATTCGTAAAAATCTATAAAATCTATTCAACCCCCCTTCTAGATTTTATCCTAGAAGGCTAACTCAAGTTTCCTTAATTAACTCAACTAATCGGGACCAACAAGGAGCAAGGGATAATCTCCATCAAGGAATCCATGATTAACAACCTATAATTGTATCCAATTGCAAATCAATCAAATTAGAAAGCATAAACCATCATGAAATTAATCACTCCATTAAAATCACAATGCCTAATGTGAGTATTCTTAGTCCTTCCCATCTCTCAATGTAGAAGTCCCCAATTCATACAATCATGCAAAATTGTAACCCGATTAACACCTAATCACGTTAGCTCAACTTCGCCTATTGCTAGAGTGATCAACCATTAATATAAAGAGATAATTTTACATGAAGCACAATTAAGAATCACAATTAGGAAGCAATCTAATTCAATTTATCACAATTATCAACAATTATAGCATGAGGCAATCACATCATCCCCAATTTTAATTATCCCAAGCACAAAGCTATTAGCCCATGGTGCTAAGTGCAAAAGCATGGGTGAAAAATCTAGGAAAGCAATTAACAAGCTAATTAACACAAACAAGGAATTAAAGAGAGAAAAGTAGAAGAACATCACCAATTTGTCTTCAATTAACAAAAATAAGAATGCTTCAATCCTCCACAATGCTTGGAATTCAATTCTCTACTCTTTAATTACAACTTGAAACTCAAAATCTAATGGATCAAAATGCTAAATCTAATGATTACAAGCTTGAATCTAATTAAAATCTATCAATCTAATGTAATTACAAGTAGAATTAAGCTAGGAAATGATAAATTCGCTCAGGAAACTACCTAGAAACCGCTCTCTATACCGATATGGGAAGAATATGCTCTGCTTTTTTGGATCCAAGTGACTTAAAACCAGAATTTTTCGATTTTGGGGCCCTCGAGTCGAGGGTGAAGAGTCATGTCAACGATTTCACCAAAAATCCTCCTGCCTCGAGTCGAGGCTCAGCCTCGACTCGAGGGATGCTCAATTTTCCAATCCTCGACTCGAGGCAGCTCCAATTTCAAAATTATCTTCCCTCCATCCTATCCCTTGACTCGAGGCCTCCGACCTCGACTGCAGGTCGAGTCCAGGGCATTTTTTCGGATGAGACTCCGGCCCCGACCCCCATTTTCGTCTATCTTGTTCGTCTCTTCATTCTAAGCATGCCGGTACTCTCGGTTTGACAAAATTCCACCGATTTACTGAAAACGGATGAAAAACATCAAATACTCATCAAGTAATACTTTTTAGGCAAAGAAGTGATGCTCTACACATTTAAGCACAAAATCTAATATTTTGATCACTTTTTGCACTCAAATAAGCCCTAAAAACATGCATCAATTCACTCCAAGCACCTGCAAAGAGAGACAAATTCCAAAATAAAAGAGTCCGTAATACAAGGCCCAAAAATAAATGGTCCAAAATACAAGACCAACCAAGGCCCTCGTGATACCCGAATATCCTTGATAATTAGAGTACCTACTCCTTTAGTCTTTCCACAATTGTTGTCTCCAAATAATACTCTTGGACCATCAATGTTCTGGAAATTTGATAGTAGCCTCTTGTTATAAGTCATGTGTTGTGAACAACCACTATCAATGTACCATATAGAAGCTAAGATCTCTTCCTTGAATGATGATCCTGTGAATCTGAAAAGCAGATTAGTTATAAGGTACCCTAGTGATCTTGGGTCCTTGAAGGTCAAGCACCACTTTAGGTAACCAGACAAAAATCTCATTTCCAAATAATAAATCGAGACTTGGTCTCTCTACCAAATCTGTCTACAATTGTATCATTTTTAAATGATAACTTGTTGTATTCAGACTTAGTAATTTTCTGAACTTAGGAAAAGTGGGATAACATCTCGCTTCTCCCATTAAAAGGATTGTAATAAGAATTTCTTCTTATTTTGGTTTTGGAGTTCTCTTAGTCGATAAGGAGTCCTCGCTGAATTTTTGTTTTCAAGGTGGGAGATGCAGTCCTTATTTGACTAATTGGTTTCCAAGGACCAATTCTAACCTCTTTTGAGTGATCGGATGCTTTTACAAATTTCCTAGGTTTCGAACGTCGATTTACTATTTCGTCATAACCAAGACCTATTTTGTCATGGGATTTTTGAGATGTATTAAAGATGTGATCTATTGCTGATTGTGAATTATTAAGTTGACTAATTTTGAAGACTATCTTCTCATTGTCTTTCTTAATTAATTCATTTTCAACATGATTGTTTAATTTGTCTTTTAAAGATTTCAATTCACTTTCTAATCTTTCAAGTAAGCTGGCTGATGTACTAGCCTCGGCACTGGGAAAACATTCCCCCTTGAATGTTTCCTCGGTTCAGGTAGTTCATCACCTGTTTTCCTTTAATTAGAATTTGAATTTGATCCTTTAAAGTCAAATTCTTTGTCTCTATTTGTTTATAAGCAGCCGAGAGATGTCTTTATGTCTCTCAATAATTCATGAATAACAGTTTGATCATTATCGAAAACATTTACAGGAATCATTATCGAGAAGATGAATAATAGACTACCTCTTTAGCCATGAGACAAACTTCATCGTCTCGATCCGAAATCGGATGAGGATGATGATGATGATGATGATTTTCTTGATTCCTTTTCTTCAGCCAAGAAAGCCCTTTGGTCTACAAATCTCCGTCTCTCTCTTTTCCTTTTCTCTTCCCTTTCTTTAGGAGTCGGTGAGGACAATCATAGCTAAAGTGTCACGGCTTGTTGCAAGTATAGCAAATGTCACTCCTATACGATTTAGGGCTGGAAGGATTTCTTTTAACAGGGGATCTGAATCTCCTTGTCGGCTCCTATTCTTGTCATCATCTGTTGAATCTTCTTCTTGACTTGGATCTAGACCTATCCTTACCTGCAAATCTCAATTTATTACGTTTATACTTCATTCTTAATCTGTCATACCTTTTGGTGAGCAGAGCCATCTGCTCCTTGAGAGATAAGTCGGCTCCTCTGATTCGGTTGACATCTTGTCTTCTTTGGCCGACAAAAGCAACAAACTTGGATGAGGTGCTTGACTCCATCTCATCTTCCTTATCTTCTATCCGAATGTCATACTCTAAAGCTTTAAGATGAGAAAATAAGGTATGATGAGTAATAGAAGATAAATTTTGAGTTGCTTTAAGGATATTGGACTTTTCTCTCCATCTCTTGGTTAAAGATCTCAATATCTTATTATTGATCTCCTTTTCTCGTATAAGTCTTTCCCGAGATCACCGCTTTGTTGAGAAGATTTGTCAATCTCATAACTAGCCGATCCACTGCTTCATTTTCCTTCATCTTGAAGGTATCAAAGGCATGTAACACCGATTGCAGCTTATTCTCTTTTACTTGATCGGATCCTTCACAAACATTCGCAAGTGTCCGCCATATCTCTTTAGCCGATTTGCATCTTTTAACCTTTTCAATCCACTCTTTACTCGAGTTTCAATGATTTCATCCTGGCAACTTGGTCTAGGTTGTGGATTTTCCTCTCATCACTTGTCGATTCGAGCTCTTTTTCTCTTGTCGACTCTGGATTCAGGTGATTGGTTATGCCATTGCTAGTGCCTCCATGATAAAATTTAATAGGTCCTTCTTCAAGAACCTCCTCCATCGTATCATGGATAGCCTTGAGATGATTTTCCATCCCGAATTTCCAATAGTCATACTCTTCAATTGAAAATTCGGTAGATTCTGGATTTCTTGCTCTGCTGAAGACATGATGAGATAGAAAAACAAAACACTCCACAATCTTGTTAGTAGCACGCTTAGTAATAATAAAGAAAATGAAGAAAATCAAGAATATTTCAGAATTTTAGTTAAGACCTAAAATCAATATCGGGAATAGCTTAACACCGCTTCCGATACCACTTGTTGGTCCCGTTAAGTTGAGCAGATTGGATAAAACTTGTATCGACCTTCTAGGAAAAATTTAGAAGGGGGTTGAATAGATTTTTCAGATTTTCCAAATCTTTCTAAATTTATTCAAAGCACCAAAGTAACACAATGGAAATTCAATTTTAATCTCAACTTTATTAAGATCAAAAGCAAACCGATATGTTGGTTTTAACTTTGATTCTCAAATTATTCTTTAATTGAAAAACTGGAAAATAAGCAAGTAAACAAAAGCAATAAAGAACACCGTATTTATAGTGGTTCGGATTATAACAATCCTACATCCACTCTCCTTCTCCAACTTGAAGAAGGGACCAGCTTACTACTTTCTTACTTACGACTTACAAATTTCTTCAAATCTTCAAAATACTCCTAACTCGCTCTCGTGAATCTAACTATTACAAAGTGAATATTGAATTTTGAAGATTACAAGTCAAGTGTTCTATAAACACTTGGAACTTTTGAAAACTCTTTTGAAACTCTTGTAAATTGATTGTGATTGAAATCTAAGTAAAGAATAATGTGTAAATCAAATTTGCATAAGTGTGTTGAAAAATAAAACTAGACCTATTTATAAGTCCGAGAAGACAGGTTAGTTTGTTAGTCGGTTCTAACAAATCGAAATTGCTTTAACAAGCTTAATCTTGAAAACTACTTGCTCCTCGGTGATTTTACCCAACTCGTCTGCGGTGACTTGGTGAAGACTTGCTTTTCTTATTCTACTCGGCTTGTCTTGACCTCGTCGAGCTCTTCATAATTGTCTCCTGCAAATGACTAGACTTGAGCTTATCTCCGCGACTTGAAGGCAGGAGACTTGATCAAAAAGCAGACAACCAGATAAGTATAAAGTTTTTACCAAGAAGACCTAGAAGGTTTCTCTAAAGGACTAGAAGACTTATAACGTTCTCTAGTCAAGAAGACATGGACAAGAAGATAGCAAGGCCGAGAAGCTTGCTAGGATAACCTTCTTAACCGCTCATTCCTCATCGCTTTAATAAACTCCGCACTAAAACTTGCTAAGTATTTATCAAGAAGGTTTCTATTCAAAGGGTTTTCAAATACACACATGAGATTAGCTTCCGCACCATCGAAGACTTTGACTTTCCAAAGTCTCGCCGATCACACCTAGCGCACTCTAAGTACCTATATGTGGAAGACTTGCAAAGCCTTCTAATCTCACACTCAACTCACAAAAAGTTGTAAAAAGTTTTTGAGAGTGGTAAAGTCTATTCAACCCCCTTCTAGACTTTCCACCTCCTTACACATCTCGTCCGGGACCAACAAGTGGTATCGGAGCGGTGGGTTCAACCGACCACCGGCTTTGGTTACCAATAGTCTTTGAGGAAAGACTGTTGTGGTCACTCGAACAAATCCATTTTTGAAAAAGCTGTTTTCATAAAACTCATTGCATTCATTGCATAACTGTTTCATTACTAACATGAGTTCTCATAAGAAGAGCAATAAAGCCGTAAAGCTACGAGAATTCTTTATCGAAGATCGTGACTACCGGAAGTTCCGCATGAAGATTCACCTTGGTGCGATACATGATAGGATGCTTGAAATTCTTGAAGATGGACCTATTAAGTTCTACCGGGATCCGGTGAGTTCAGTGAAGTGGTGGAACCGAGACTTCAACTCGCTAGAAAACATAAAAGAAAAGAAGCGAATTGTCAACTCAAGAGAGGAAACTATTCAATCTTGATCAAGTTGCTCGCATAGAGATTATAGAAACGTAACCAGAGAGCTTATTGAAAACGTAAAACCTCGCAAATCGCAAAGGAAATGTGGGAGACACTGCACTAATGAGTGAAGGATCGAACAAATCAAAGAAAACAAGTTGCAATCAATTCTTCTTTCTTTTGATACTTTCAAGATGAAGCTGATGAAACTATTGATCACCTGGACTTAAGGCCGACAAATATAATCAATAAAGCAAGTTCTCTAGGCAAGTCATACACCGAGAAGGAAATAAGCAACAAAATTCTCGATCATTGACTAGCAAGTGGAGAGTGAAGATTATCTGTGATCAAAGATACCAAGGATCTAAATAGAATAAGTCATCATGAATTATTCTCTCATCTTAAAGCTCATGAATATGACCTGAAATAAGAAGAAGATGAGGATGAAGGAAATTCAAACTCTGCAAGTAAAGAAGTTGCTTTCAAAGTTACACCTACTATGTCATCAAAAAAACCAGTAGGGGAAGATCTGAGTATAAAAAATAGATGGCATTACTTACTAGAAAGTTTGACAAGATGAATTCAAAGTTTGGCAAATACGTAAGACACCGGAAGAATACTAGACGAACAGGATCGATGCAAGGTCTTCTACTAGCACAGCATGTGAGATCTCAAGATTCTAAAGATGAAAGAAGATATAGAACTCCCGAGAGAAGGAGAGAAGGAAGTCCCAAAAGGAAAGATTTTTCTCCTAGAAGAGACTCAAAGTCCTTAAGATTGACAAGAGATGACAAATCGCTTTACATGTCACAAACCCGAACACTTTAGTTATGACTATCCAAAAATTAACTCCTAGAGAAAGAGAAGAAAAGAGACTTAAGAGGAACAGGAAGTTTGCTTTGATAAGAGAGCCCTAGTAGCTAGAGAAGAAGATTCTTCATTGAGCGAGCAGATTTTTCTTGAGATAATGACTTATGTCTTATTGCTATTGGTGATGAGGTACTTTCGACTCTTGTTCTTCGTCTCGCTTCTCACACCTCTCTAGCACAAGAGTTTGACCATAACTTTGTTGATAAGTTGATGGGAGATCTTAAAACCGCTATAAACGCTTATAACCGTGTGAAAAAGTAGAACACTAGCTTAAAGGCTGAGATTGAACTACTTACTCAAGAATCCACCGGCAAGGCTTCCGAAATACTAGCAGACTCTAATTAGACAACTTCGTAAGAGTTAGACACTCTTAAATTGAAGTATGCGAACAGTGGTCACCGGTAGAAAGGTTGCTTACCGAGAATCTTGAGAAGATTGATCGATTGAAAATCCTACAAGCAAAGTTTGATGAACTCTTCCATCAGCATGAGCGTGTAAAATCAAGTGAGGAACGTTTAAGTTTTAGATTGGATCAATGAATAAAGCATCACATGTTGTTCGGACTATAGTTGATTCATCTCAAACACCTAACGTAAAGAAGGGAATTGGTTTTACCATTGCCCAATCCTCACAGTCCAAACAAGTGTACCTAAGAAGAGTACACATGTTAAGGGTAATGATTTGGTAGGAGAGGGTTCCAAATCTAAACCTACCGATAAGGGTAAGAAGGTTGTCGACCAAAGAAATCGGTTAAATGGGAAGAAGAGTAGCTATACTCAACAACCCAAACAACCGATGAGGTATCGAAGGAAGAGGGAATCCCAACTTAAGAAACCTCAGCAAAGTCGGAAAAGTAGACATTAGCCAAAACCATCTCTGTGGAGGTAGTCTCACTGAAGACTACACAACCTAAGCAAGCTTCAAAGTTTGCTAAACGATCTACTAAGCCCTCTCGTGCTGTAAGATATGAATATTTTGATGGCTCAAGTAGAACGTATCCTTATCATCAAAATCCCAGTAACCATTGCACTACAGCTAGTCACTTCAACCGGAGGACATCAAGTATCAAAAGTCCTCTGGAAGAAATACGGTGACACCCATAGACATGTATCTAAGAAGGCACCAAATGATGAAACTGTCTATGTTGATATGTATAGAAGAAGGATAAGATCTTCGAATATGATGAGAAGGATCTATTCCTGTGGATTCCTAAAAGATGCTCTAACCCTCAAGGACCCAATTCTAAAGGGTACCTAAAACTTAACTAAACGTGCAGGACTCCGTGGATCGAGAAGGAGAATTGCTGGAAAAGCTGTTTGGTACATCGAGAGCGGTTGCTCGAAACATATGACTGGAAGTAGGCAATTCTTGAGCTCGATACGCACACAAGATGGTCCATGGGTAGTGTTTGGTGATAACAACTTTGGTGTAACCAGAGGAGTTGGAACCTTACACATTGGTGATGCACGTGTTGAAGAAGTTCTCTATGTAGAAGGTTTAAAGCATAACTTGCTATCTGTATCCCACCTCCGTGGTAAGGGATATTCAGAAAGTTTTCTAGCTCCTCTTGTGTTGTTTCTTATGGTCTAGATGATCGGATACTTTTGACTTGCACGATAAAGGGCAATATTTATGTTGCGTAATTTCAAAACTATCCTAGGAACACATGTTTGGTTGCGAAGTGCACTCAAGAAGCTAGCTGGTTATAGCACAAGAGATTAAGTCATCTAAACTTCAAGACACCGAACAAAATTGCTAGGAAGTCTCTTGTAGAAGGTTTGCCGAATGAAGTTTTCTCAAAAGATCAAACTTGTGATACTTGTAAAAAGGGAAGCAAACCAGAGCATCGCTCAAAGAAGTGACATCTTTAACAACAAGCAAAGTACTACAGTTACTTAACATGGACTTATTCGGACGTGTCTCTCCCATGAGTTTCAAAGTGGAAGGAAGTATACACTAGTTGTGGTTGACGATTATTCAAAATTCACATGGGTGGTATTTTTATTCAAGAAGAATGAAACCATCTCAAAATTACCTAAGTTCTTGAAAAGACTACAAAACGAAAAAGGAGAAAACATTGTGAGAATCGAAGCGACAAAGGAACAGAGTTTACGAACAAACATATAGCAAACTACTGTATGGAACATGGTATTCAACATGAAACATCCGCAGCTCGTACTCTGCAACGAGAATGGAGTGAGAAGAAGACGAAGCAGAACTCTCAAAGAGGTTGCTAGAACAATGCTAGCAGAGTTTAATGTTCCTCAGAGATTTTGGGCGAAGCAATAAATACTGACTTGCTACACTCGGAATCGAAGCCTGCTAAACAAAGATCATGGAAAGACACCTTATGAATTGTGGAAAGGTAGACTCCCTCGTGTTTTTTTCTTTCGTGTTATTGGGTGTAGGTGTTTCACCCATGATAACGGAAATCCAAATTAAAAATCTTTGATGCCAAGGTTCTTTGATGAAATATTCTTAGGATATTCTAACACAAGCAAGGCTTATCGTGTTTTTAATAGGAAGTCTCTTGTGGTGGAAGAAACACCACACGTGGTATTTAACGAATCTTCTTGTGAGTCCAAGGCAGGATATGAGGAATCACTAGCAAAAGGACTTGGAGAATCTGAATGTAAAAGAAGTTCCAAGATATGTCAAAGTACATTTACCTATTCTCGGATCTGATTTCGGCGACGATCAGCAAGGTTCAAAGTCTGCTGAAGAAGAAAAGTCATCTCTGCTGATATTGAGGAAGCATCCCAAGGAGAGTCTCGATAAGGAGAAATCAATGCCTGGTGAAGCATCTCCCAAAACACCGATTCTGAAGTATCAAATTCGGGGGAACTTCGGAAGATAATCCACCGAATACACTTCAAGAGTTGGGCACGCCAAAGAAGAAACTGGATGACTCGATCATTCCAAAGACTTAATCTTGGGAAATCCTCTTGATGGTGTAAATACAAGAAGAAAAATGAATTTGGATGGATTGTTTAGTTGCTATGTTTCACTTCAAGAGCCGAAAACTATAGAAGAAGCTCTTGAGATGCAAACTGGATTGAACCAATGCAAGAAGAATTGAATCGGTTGCCGAGACAAGATGTTTCGACATTGGTTGATAGACCAAGACATCGAGAAGGTTATTGGTACAAAATAGGTATTTAAGAATAAGAAAAATGAAAAGGACGAAGTAACAAGGAACAAAGCAAGGCTGGTCGCGCAAGGTTACTCTCGGTCAAGGTATAGACTACGATGAGACCTTCGCACTGTAGCAAGACTAGAAGCTATTCGATTATTTCTAGCCTATGCAGCACATATGAGATTCAAAGTTTATCAAATGGATGTAAAGTCTGCGTTTCGAATGGAGTTCTAGCGAGAAGAAGTTTACGTTGAACAACCTCCAAGATTTGTCCAAGGGAACAAGGTATATCGTCTAAAGAAAGCTTTATATGGATGAAGCAAGCTCCAAAAGCATGGTATGACACGCTTTCACAATTTCTTCTCGATCATGGATTCAACAAAGGAAAAATAGACAGAACACTCTTGAGAATTAAAGAAGATCAAGACATTTTGTTGGTTCAAATATACGTGGATGACATAATATTTGGATCTCCAAACAAGAAACTTTGTGAGAAGTGCGGTAAGTTGATACAAAGCAATTTGAGATGTCCATGATTGGAGAAATGAATTACTTTCTCGGATTACAAGTGAAACAAACCTCTAAAGGAATTTTAATCAACCAAGCAAAATATACTAAGAATATGTTAGAGAAGTTTGGAATGCAGATCAGCAAGGAAGCAAATATTCCAATGATGACTAACTACAAGATGGATCCGGATGAAAATGGTGAAAAAGTTGATCAAACAAAGCATACGAGAGGATTAATAGGATCTTTGCTATACCTAACAACAAGCAGACCGAGATATATCTTTGTTTGTAGGTGTGTGCGCAAGATTCCAAACGAATCCAAAGAAAAGTCATGTGGAGGTGATTGTAGGTTTCAGGGTAAGCGGTATTAAGACCAATCAAGTTTATCAAACCCAAGGGAAAAAGTATGCACATGAGGCCCTAGAAATACATGTTCTCGATGACTATTATTGCAAAGCGGGTTTGGAAATAAAAACACAACAAAATGCAAGAAATAAACTCAAACAAATCAAAGAGGCAAATGATCGAACACTTGAAAGACAAGAACAAACAACAACAATAAATGGGGATTTGGGTGCTAGGGCTAACATCCATCAAGGAATCAATGATCAACAAGCTATGATTGGATCAAATTGCAAATCAACTAAGTTAGAAGCATAAACCATCATGAAATTAATTACTCCATTAATAACACAATGCCTAATGTGAGTATCCTTAGTGCAACTAATCTCTCGATTCAAGCACCCAATCCATACATTCATACACAATTATAACCCAATTAATCCCGGATCACGTAAGCTCAACTCTCCCATTGCTAGGGCGATCAAACATTAATCTAAAGAGATAATTTTTCATGAAGCACAATTGAGAATCACAATTAGGAAGCAATCTAACTCAATTGATCAACAATCATCAACAATCATAGCATAGACAATCAAATCATCCTCAATTTCAATTAACCCAAGCACAAGAGAGTTAGCCCATGGTGCCAAGAGCAAAATCCATGGGAAGAAAATATAATTGAGCAAAAACAATCTAATAATAACAATAAAGGAATTAAAAAGACAAGAGAGGAGAAACATCACCAATTGAATTGAATTAACAAAAATAGGAATGCTTGAGTCTTCAATACACTTCTTCTCCAAATGAAATACAAGCTTGAATTGAGTAAACAAGAGATCAAATGCTAATCTAAGGAACAACAATGAAAATCTAAATTTAAATCTAACAATCTACTCTACCTACAAGGAGAAATTGGCTTGGGGCCTAAGAAATCGCCCCAAAATCGCTAGTATCTGCTCTATGGAATTCTTTTTAAGTTATGCTCTGTTTCCCTTTAAATAGACGAATTTCTGAAAAATCTCCTCCCTCGAGTCGAGGCTCAGCCCTCGACTCGTGGTTGCCACTTTTGCCCATCCCTCGACTCCGAGGCTCGGCCCTCGAGTTGAGGCTACCTCCAATTTTCGATTTTCATCCTCTTGCCTTCACCCTCGGGTCGAGGCCCCTGGACCTCGACCAGAGGTCGAGTCCAAGAAATTTTCTCGACTTGGGCTCCGTCTCTGACCCCCGCTTTTGTCCGTCTCGATCGTCTCTTCATCCTAAGAATGCCGGTACTCTCGGTTTGGCCAAATTCCACCGATTTACTCGTAAAATGGATGAAAACATCAAATATTCATCAAGTAATACTTTTTAGGCAAAATAATGATACTCTACACATTTAGGCACAAAATCTAACACTTTTGATCAATGCCCCTAAAAACATGCATCAATTCACGCCAATCATAATACCCGAAACTTAAAGTGTTGCTCGTCCTCGAGCAACGTAGCAAATAAGCACAAAGGAGTGAATTGATTGCAATTATGTCACATGACACCATAGAAGAAAAATAAGACAATCAAACTCATCAATGAGCATAAGTATCAACGCAAACTATCCACTAGCAATCAAGATAGATCATGCTCAAATAAATGCAACATCAAACACTCAAATCATTGCTCCTTCCATGGAGCGTTTCACTCATCTCTCAAGTGTATGAAGGTATAATGCACTCAATCATCATATTCACAAACATGCACACCATAAGCTTGCCAATGGACTCAATCTCAATCAAAATCATTTGTGTTCAATCAAGAATCAAAGAGGTCTTTCATCAAGGTTGTAATGTAGGCTCTTTGGAATGGGTAGGGTGTTTTTAGGTAAGAGTGACTCAAATAGTAGAGACTTGAATGATAGCTAAGCACTTCAATTCACATCTTTACAATCTTCATCAATCAACTCTTTCTTTTGCACTTCAATGTTCAAACACCACCTTCTTTTGAGCATTCTTTCTTAAGCTCACAAATTGAATTTTTCTCTTCTTTCATGTTCACACATTTTTTTCACAATTCAATTTTTTTTTCACAACCTTTCTTTCTTCTTTCAAGCATCATCACTTAGCATATCATCTTTCCACCACACTTTGCATGCAATTCACCATCTATGGCCAACAATCAAGCTCTAGTAAGCATAGGACAATAAGGCTCATACAAATAGGCAAAATGGTTGCAATTTCACTTGGCTTGCTAAAGAATAAGGATATTAGGCTCAACATGGCTCACTAAGGAAATCAAATGTATTTGGTGAGGAAAAATTTGGCAAAGTGACTAATCAATCCAAACATGGCCTCTTATCACTTTGATGAAATCACACAAAGATCAATATCAACAAGTTCAAGGGCAAGTTCTAGCATACAAATCTATGAATGATGCACTCACAAAGAATGAAGATCAACCATATAAGATGTACGATTATTAAGGCACAAAAGCTCACGGACTAAATTTGAGCAATGAATCAAGCATTCTCAATCACATTCATCATCACATAATCATTAAGCATGCCGGCTTCAAAGTAACGCCCGGAATTCAGAAAGTTGACCCTTGGGGTCCGACGTCCCTAAACCCGAGTCGTCACTTAGTGAAATATAAAAGCTGAGCCAGAAAATTTCTTTTGAATAACAACCGATTAAGTTGCAGCGAAAAATTTCAGAAACATTTTACTTAGTGAAGAGGAACTCTTTTAAAATAAAAGATCAATATCTACTTTGATCAAATCATCCGTGAGTACAACTCCCGGGGGAGATAATGACATAAAATTTGTGAAGTATTCATTACAAAAGGTTGAAAGTTCTTGAGACGATTTATTTATTAATTAAGAGAGAGTGGGAAGCGGTCGTCTACTGCAGCTCCCGGGCCTCATTCTCGCAACCTGAAAATATTAAATTTGGGAGAGTGAGATAGGAATCTCGATGGGTAACTTTGTATCTTTGTTACCGCAGTTGACAGAAAACCCGAATATAATTGAATCTTTTATTCTTCTCTTATCTTTAGTTATGCGTTGCGGCATTTAGCCCATTTGTACAAGGTAATCTTCATTATAAGATTTTCATCCTTTAACTTTATTCGATTAAGAGATTATCTTCCTTTACGCTTGATTAATTTATATATATATAGCACATTTGGGATGGCACGCTAGTGCGTCCGATCCCGTAATCACATTGTGGAATGGCACGTTTAAAGCGTCCGAGACCCGTAATTCTCCGTCCCCAAATGAGGTGGCACTAGTGGCATTTACGCACACAATTCAAACCCTCTACCATCCTTATTGCTCCCGTGAGGTGGCACTAGTGGCATTTACGCACACAATCCAAACCCTCTTCCAACCTTATTGCTCCCATTTATATAGGCTTCGCCCTCTGCAGATCTATTGATCAATAGAGATAATAACTCTCGTATGTAACATATGAAAACAAATAATCAAAGTAAAAGAAGCTGGTTTTCGTATATTCTTATAGTTAGGAGTTGTGCTTTTGCATGCTTTTGAGTTGTTCGCGTCTTTCGAGAAAAGCTGTTTATGTTTGATTCGAGAAACCGACAATAGTCTATATAACATTAACTAGCTATACGAGATAGTGTCACCCACCTGGAGAACTTTTCAGAGAAAGTCTAACTTTTGATTGTTTAGGCCTCTCGTGACGCAAGTCTCGGTCTCTCGGTTCCGACCGTACTCTACCTACCACAATTCGTATGTTTAGTTCGACAACTCTTTTGTCCATTAGAAACTTAGGTTCTTGATCTTATTGCGCAAGGCTTTGAGCGAAGAAGGGGTACTTTATTTTATCAAAAACTTCTAAGGGTTAAATCCTATGTCTAACGGTTTTGTTAGTGTACTACGGTTTGTGGGTTCCGAATTTGGGACTTTCGATTCCGTTCATTTTCAAGAAAACACGTAAGACACTCAAGTATGTGCATTCATAGAGTATCACATATAACATTTGATATTCAAACAGGCATTTCATTAAAAGTTTTGGCCATTTAATTTGTCAAATACTAGTCAAATGAAGAAACAATACCTATACATGCACAAATGAAATATAATACTTAGACTCGTTGGAGAATTATGAAATTTTAATATGTTTTACACCTTTCAATGTAGAACAAAGTTCATTAAGGGTCCGAGTTCATTTGAGTTACGAAACTATAGCAGATTTTGTAATAAGGACTCTACATTTCTGTTTCGGTAAAAACAGTGACCTTAACTTATAAAATCCATAACTATCTGCAGAAACATCCAAAAATTATGAAATTAAAACATGTGATGCAGCACTCAATTATGAAAAACTTTTATTCAGGGACCCAAGCCATTTGACTTACGGATTCTGTCCAGAAAAATCGTGAACATTCAATCCATCGTTTGGCTCGGTTACTGGGCATATCTTACGAGAAAATTCATAACTTATTGGATACTCGTTTAAAAATCACCAAATTTAAGGATATTGTTATAAATATGTTGTAGGTCGTTCGTGAATTTTTCCATGATTTATACAATAGTCTAACTGGAAAAATAAATTCGTGCAACACAGAATAACCCTATGCGTCGAACATCGACCAGGTACTCAGAAAACGAATTTTATCTCATGAAGTACTAAACGAAATATTATGAATTTTGACTATGATTTACAACACATCAAGGGGAACATTCCAGATATTTCCTAGAATTTTATAACCATCAGAAAGGGAAGAAATAAAAGAAATGATTCACTGATCCCAGTTTCGGATCACTTCCGACACATAATATTTCATGATTTTATTCTCAGTATAAAAATGCAGTGACCACGAAATTTTAGTATTTTATTCTACTCTTCAAATACTACATCTAGGAATTTTTTCCATGATTTTTAAACGGGTGGAAAGGGTCCGAATGAATTTTACAAAAACGGGTCAGTGGGTAGGGCTTGATTTCGGCAGTTTCATGTTTCAAGTATAACTTCACCATTTTGACTCCAAACACCAAAATTCCAACTCAAGCACTCCATATAAGATCATATTATGTAAAAAGGAGTTCTTAGGGCCTCATATAATATTTTTCCTGAATTTCTAAGCTTAAGAAGAAGAGTAAGACTTAAGAGGGGTTTGGGACTTACCCTTGGAGATTTTCTTCTTTCTCTTGAGAGCCCCAAGCTTTTGTTGTGTGGAAAAAATGAAAGTGCAGCAACCTATTTATAGAAGGGAAGGGGGAGAGGGACGGCTGATTTGGGTGGTGGGGAGGAAAATAAGGAAAAATAGGCTTAGGGGGTACTCCTATCCTAGGATTTTGGAAGATTTTGGGTTAATAGGCACATGCTAGACTCACTACTCCTACTTGCTTCACATGGCCGGCTGTTTTGGGGGTTTTGGGCTGTCCTTTTGGCAGCCCACTCTTCAATACGGTATTGTGATCGCGACGTTGAATTTTCGGTATTTTTCGGTTCGAGTTTCGGCTCCGAAAATTTATTAAAATGCGCGACGGGAGAACAAATATTTTTCTTAGGGTTTTCTTGAGTGTTTCTCACCTTTAAAGGACTATTGGTAATTAATCATTATTAAACAAATTCGGATTACGAATGTGAGTTCGAAAAGTATCGGTAGATTTTCGGGTTGGAAAACCGTTAAATCGATTGGAGAAAAAATTAAGAAAACCACATATGAAATTAAAATAAAATAAAATGATCCCCCAAACTTAGAAAATTAAATATAAAATCCTATAATTGGGTTTTGGGTTATTACATCCTACACCCCTTAAGAGAAATTTCGTCCCGAAATTTACTCACTTAAATTAAAGACACGCGCAGTACTTAGCTAAGGTTTCGTCTTCTCTTTCCCGAGTAGCTCCTTCCTTCCCATGTCTGCTCCATTGAACCCGATTACTAGAGGAACTTCCCGGTTTCTTAGGGTATGAACCTTTCTTTCCAAGATAGCCACAGTACTTCTTCGTAAGTTAGGTCGCGGCTTAGGCTCGAGATCCTTAAAATCGACAACGTGGTGCAGGTCGCTCACGTACTTCCCGAGTGTGGATACGTTGAACACATTGTGCACTTGGGACAATTCGGTGGCAGCGCTACTCGGTAAGCCACGCTTCCGACCTTGTCCAAAACGTCAAATGGTCCTATGAAGCGAGGTTTCAACTTACCCCTCTTTCCAAAATGAACTAATCCCTTCATTGGTGCAACTCTTAAGAATACCTTGTCCCCGACTTCAAAGTGCAAATCCTTTCTCCGTATATCGGCATACGACTTCCGACGGTCTTGTGCTATCCGGATCTTTTCCCTGATCCATGAAATGGTCTCTACCGATTTCTCCACTAGTTCGGGTCCTAAGATTTTCGGACTCCAATCTCATCCCAACAAATAGGCGATCTACACTTTTTCCCATAAAGTGCTTCGTATGGCGCCATCTGTATTGTTGATTGGTAGCTGTTATTATAAGCAAATTCCACCAAAGGAAGGTTAGCTTCCCAACATCCTTCGAAATCTAGAGCACAAGCTCTCAACATGTTCTCCAAGGTTTGAATTGTCCTTTCCGATTGACCATCCGTCTCGAGGATGATATCTTATCTGAAATTTAGCTTCGTCCCAAAGGCTTGTTGCAAACTTCTCCAAAGTTTGAGGTGAAACGAGGGTCTCTATCTGAAATGATCGAGGCGGCACACCATGTAGCCTCGACTACTTTACGTACAATTGAGCAAGCTTATCCATTGAATAGGTCATTCGGATGGGAATGAAATGAGCCGATTTAGTGAGTTTATCCACTACAACCCATATCGCATCGTGATTTTTCACTGTCTTGGGAAAGCCGGTGACAAAATCCATGGCGATATTTTCCCATTTCCATTCCGGTATCTCTAATGGGTTCAGCAAACTCGATGGTCGCCGGTGAGTCTCGCCTTAATCTGCCGACAGTCGGACATTTCCTTACGAAATGAGCTATTGACCTCTTCATGGCTCTCCACCAAAAGTTTTCTGTAGCTCCTTACATTTTCGTCTCTCCAGTGGTGCACGGTGTATGGTGTGTTGTGGGCTTCTCTCATAGCTATTACCTGTAACCCTGTTTCTACATACTAGATGCAAGCATGTAGAATATCGTACACCACTTCATCCGAGACCATGTAGAGAAAGGTGACATCGACTAGAGAAGATCTTGATTGATTTCCAAAGAGCAGACATCTTGACAAAGCCACCGGCGTAAACAAGGTTTAAAGAACTATCTCGTAGAATTAGGATTATTAGATGCTTCTTTAGTAAATCTATAATTCTATGTTTTTATTCTTTGTTTCTCTCAAATTAGTTTACTATGTCTAGAAAGAATTATCGACTAGATATGAGTTAAAGGACAATCGTGTATGATATCATTGATCTCCTATTTTGAAATCAAGAATCAAGGATTGGTCATATTGACCTTATTTGACATGATGATTACTTATCCGACATTCGGTAAATTAGACTAGGGCATAATAATCAGCTGATTTATTGAGAAGCAGATGACTATATGCACCCTATCCGATCTGCCTCAAGTTACTAATGGTTTTCTTCAAGTCTGTCTTTGCAGAACAGTCACAGATCAGTTTGATAAATCAGACTGCTTTACCTCATCTCGTTATAAACCTTCTTAACTAGGCACCTTTGCTTGAATACTCTCCATACATTGTGTTTTCTTATAAAACTCTTATCGGATTAATTGGTTGGAAAACTTAACTTTAAGAAAATTAAAATCGAGCTCGCTTATTTAAAATAATTTTTTTTTTACTAAGTCTTTAAGTTTGCCAAAAGATAAAACTAGGCTGTTTCAAAATCAGACAAGTTACTTTATCGATGATTTTATAAACCCATCTCGTTTTTGAAAACCCTTATACGAAGGAAAGTAACCCTAGGCCGACGTCAGAATACTTACTTCTGCATAAAGTAACCTAGTCTGTCAAATCAACAGTCTATAAAGTAACTTTTTACGCAATTCAAGATTAGTGAACTACACGTGCTGAATCCCAATCGTTTATCCAGATTTTTTAACCGTTGATTCAACACAAGAAATCATTTTAAATAAACGACTTAGATTGAAAGCATTTTCTAAAGCGGTTTCTCTTTCCAATCTTCCCTCCTATAAATACATCTTCTTCTTAAATCAAAATCTTTTACTTTCAGAAAACTTCTCTTATACTCTGAAAAGTTTTCTCAAAACCCTTATAAACAGCTAGAGACAGAGAATTTGGTTTTAAAGGATCGATTCAAATTCTAATTAAAGGCAAGCAGGTGATGAATCGCTCAGAGATCGAGGAAACATTCAAGGGGAATGTTTTCTTCATATCGGGGCTAGTACACCGGAGTCACCTTACCCGAAAGGTTAGAAAATGAATTGAAAACTTTAAAAGACAAATTTGAGGTAGTCTGTGCTGAAAATGAATCAATTAAGAAGGACAAGGAGAAGCTTGTCTTCAAAATCACCAACTTAATAATTCACAATCAGCAATAGATCATATTTTTAATACTTCTCAAAAATCTCATGACAAGATAGGTCTTGGTTATGATAGGAACAATAAATCGATGTCCAAAACCTAGAAAATTTGTGAAAGCATCTGCTCAATCAAAGGATGTTAAAATTGGTCCATGGAAACCAACTAGTCGATAAGGACTACACCACCCACCTGAAAACCAAGAATTCAAATGAAAACTCCCTATCGACTAGGAGAAATCCAAGAACCAAAATAAGAAGACATTCTTATTATAATCCTTTTGATGGAAGGAGCAAATGCTATCCTACATTTCCTAAGTTTAGGAAAATTACTCAATCTGAATACAACAAATTATCATTCAAAAATGATATAATTGTAGACAGATTTGGTAGAAAACCGAGTCCGATTTATTGTTTGGAGATGAGATGTTTTTGGTTACCTAAAGTGATATTTGACCTTAAAGGACCCAAGATCACTAGGGTACCTTATAAGCCGATTTGTTTTTCAGGATACAAAGGGATCATCACTCAAGGAAGAGATCTTAGCCTCAATATGGTACATTGATAGTGGTACATTCACAACACATGACCCATAACAAGAGGTGTTACCAAATTTCCAAAGCATTGATGGTCCAAGAGTTTTATTTGGTGATAATAATTGTGGTCGGACTAAAGGTGTAGATACTACGATTATCAAGGATATTCAGGTATCTCGAGGTATATTTTGTTGAAGGTTTGAAACATAATCTGTCTGCTTTCCCAGCTTTGTGATAAAGGTTTTCTTGTCAAATTCTCAAAGGATAAATGTGATATTTTAGATAATTCCTCGATAAGGTACTATTAATCGGCTTGAGACATGGTAATGTCTATGTGGCCAACTTTAATAGTTGTCCCAAAGATACTGTCTGATAGCTAAGGGTGGAGAAGATATCGGTGGCTATGGCACAAGAGGCTTAGTCATCTGAATTTCAAAACTCTTAGTAAGCTAGCTAAAAAGAACCTTGTCAAGGGATTACCTGAAAAACTTTTATCCACTGATCTTAAATGTGATGCTTGTCAAAAAGGTAAACAGCCTAGACACTCATTTAAGAGTATTAACTCCTCTTCATCCGAAAGAGTGTTGCAACTACTTCATCCGGATCTGTTTGGACTGTTTCACCTCTCGATTCGGTGGAAGGAAATATACTCTTGTTGTAGTAGATGACTTTTCTAGATACACTTAGGTTATATTTCTTTTCAAGAAAAATGAGACTATGAACAAGATTCCCGATCTGTTTGCATGCATTCAAAATGAAAAGGGTGTTAATATTATTAAAATAAGGAGTGATAAAGACACAGAATTTTTGAATTCTTGTTTATCTAACTTTTTCAATGAGTGTGGAATTATTCATGAGACATCTTCAGCAAGAACTCCTCAACAAAATGGAGTGGTTGAAAGAAGGAATAGAACTTTGAAGGAAGCAGCCAGAGCATGTTTGCCGAGTATGATACCCTCATAGTTCTCGGGTGAAGCCATCAACACACTTGCTATACCCAGAACAGTGCTCAATTGTCAAAGACAAGGGTAAAACTCCTTATGAGATTTGGAAGGGTAAGATTCCAAGGGTCTCATATTTCAGAGCTTTTGGTTGTAAGTGTTTTATCCACAACAATGGAAAATCTAAGTTAAGAACTTTTGATGCTAAGGTAGGCTGATGGGATATTCTTGGGATATTCTAACACTTCCAAGGCATTTAGAGTCTTTAACAAGACAACCCTTTGTGTGGAGGAAACCCTCATGTTGTTTTTGATGAGTTGTATTCCTTCTCGGATAAAGTGAATCAAATTTCGAAAGTCTAGATAAAATTGAACTGTCCAAGACTAAACATAGAACCGCCTATCTACCTAGTCTTGATTGAGAATCGGATGAAGAAGAATCTCCATCCGATAATCGAAGACAACTTCGATCACTCCATCGATCGTACACCCTTGACATCACCGATCATGGGGTCACCGATGAAGGGGGAACGTCACTGAGGTTGAGTCCGAGGAGTTGCCATCGAGACTCAAGATGAGGATTTTTCTCCTCACATAGGCAAAAGGATGAAAAGCTACCATCCATCCGATCAGATTATAGGAGACCCATCTAGTAGTGTGCAGACACGAATGATCTTTGGACTCGAGAAAGTCTCTTCAGTGTTATGTGTCGCTTCTTGAACCTAAGTCTATTGAGGAAGCTCTATCGATCCAAATCGGATAACCGCCATGCAGAAGAATCGCATCGGTTTGAAAGACAAAATGTATGGGATCTAGTGGAAAGACCCTTACACAGAAAGATTATAGGCACCAAATGGGTGTTTAAAAATAAAGCAGATGAGAACAACATTATTGTTCGAAATAAGGCAAGATTGGTTGCACAAGGTTATTCACACCGAGGGGATAGACTATGATGAAACATATGCTCCAGTTGCCAGATTAGAGGCAATAAGGTTGTTCTTGGCATTTTCTCGCATATAAATCTTTCAAAGTCTTTCAAATGGATGTTAAGTCTGCCTTTCTTAATGGTGTGTTACTTGAGGAAGTCTATGTGGAGCAGCCTCACGGGTTTAAGATCAATAACAAGGTCTATAAACTCAACAAAGCTCTATATGGACTAAAACAAGCTCCCAGAGCCTCGGTATGATACCTTATCTGATTTCTTGACATCAAATGGTTTTTCAAAAGACAAGATTGATAGAACTTTGTTTAGAAAGGATGTAGATGGCAATATCTTACTAGTTGATTTATGTAGATGACATAATCTTTGGTTCACCTAATCTGAAATTATGTGAAGACTTTAGCATTCTCATGAAAAACAGGTTTGAAATGTCAATGATGGGTGAATTAACATACTTTCTAGGCTTACAGATTAAACAGATGAGTAAGGGTATATTTATACATCAGTCTAAATATGCTAAGGATCCGATTGAGAAATTTGGAATGACAACTAGCAGAGAAGTTAAAATACCTATGGCAATTAACTTCTCTATGGATTCAGATGAGCAGGGGATACCCACCGATGCAACGGAGTATCGTGGACTGATTGGATCTCTTCTCTATCTCACCGCAAGTAGGCCGGACATAGCTTTTGCGGTTGGGGTATGTGCAAGATTCCAGCCTCTAATCCCAAGAAGACTCATCTGGAGACGGCTAAGAAAATTCTTAAATATCTCAAAGGAACCTTGCAAGTAGGGTTATGGTACCCAATCGATGACAACTTTGGTGACAGTTATTGATTCAGACTTTGGAGGATATAAGATTGATAGAAAATCCACTTGGAACTTGTCAATTCTTAGGCAACAAATTAATTTCTTGGTTATCTAAGTAATGCAGACATATCCGTTGCCACCTCTACAACCGAAGCTGAATACATGGTACCGGAAGTTGTTGTTCTCAACTCCTCCGGATTAGTCAACAACTTAGAGATTATAATATTCAAACATCACTGTTCCTATTTACTGTGATAGTAATAGTGCAATAGCAATGACTTACAATCCTGTTCTACATTCTAGATGTAAGCATATAGATATTAGGCATCATTTCATTAGGGATCATATTGAGAAGAATGACATTAGGATTGAGAAAATTGCCACCGAATCACAAAGAGCCGACATTCTTACAAAACCATTAGCCGAGTCTAAGTTTAAAGAATTATGCTTGGAATTAGGATTACTTGATGCATCCTTAGCTGGCTTCTAAAATTACTTGCATCCGATAATTGTATTCCTTATTTCTTCTTGTATCTTTTCTTTAAATTAATGTCTAGAAAGAATTATCGACTTGATATGGGTCAAAGGACAATCAGGTAGCTGATATCATTGATCTCCTATTTAGGAATCAAAAATCAAGGATTAGTCATATTGACCTTATCCGACATGATAATTGCTTATCCGACATATGGTAAATCGAGACTTGGGAACAATAGTTAGCTGATTGTATGCAAACACAGATGACTATCTCGAACCTTATCCGATTTACCTCACTACTAATGAGTTTTTGATGAGTTGTTTGCAGGAACAGTATATCGATTAGACTCATAAATCTCTTCATTCAGAAAACTTTCATCTTTGTTCTTCTCAAAATTGTTGTTTCCAAATAAAGTTCTTAAAGTGTGTATTTCAAGTAAACTGAACTTTGTAACCAAGCCGGAAATATTTTTTTCCAAAAATCAGACTAGGAAAGAGTTTTGAAAAATATCGATAAGATCTTTTTGACCTAGTCCGACTTTTTACCAATTACGAAATAGAATACCCGAGTATTAAGTAAGGCACCTCATTGCTTACGTCAGGTATACTAATTACTTCGATAAAGTAAGTCTATTAGCCGCCTAATCCGTAGGATAAACGGTTACTTTTACACAATTCAAGACACGTGAAGGCCACGCGCCTGAATCTCAATCATTTTTCTCGCTAAACCATCGATGTTTTACACGCGCCTTCTAAAATCAACGGTTTAAAATAAAAACTCGAGATCGTGCCACGTTTTGCATCCCCAAACTTTCCCTCTCTCTCCTCTAAGTTTAAAATCTTACCTTCTTCATTAAAATTTTTCACTTTCACATTTCACTTATCAAAATCCCTGTAAAAATCCTCTCTTACAAAATTTTATTCAAAATGGCTTCTTCTTCATCCCAACCAAAACCTCCCACTTATATAACCGCATCGCATCAAATTTCAAAATGAATATCGAAGTGTTAAAAATAAACTCAAAGCCGAGATGTACGTCGACTTTGAAACCACTCAGACAGAGAATCCAAATAAATTCTAAGGCTTTTGGAAGCATCAAGACTACGAGGGTTTTGTTCACTCAAATCGTAAAAACAAAACAATGGACTTCATAGGCGCAGAATTCCTAGTAAACTGTGAGTTTTCGATGACGGGTTTAGTACTACCGTTGAGGGGACTAGATTGGAGTATACAAAAGAAAATGTGGCTAGGACTTTGGATACATCTGCTGAGGGTGTGAATCCATTAGTATATAAGGAAGAGGAATGGGAACAATCGTTTGATTTGTTCGCCAAGGTGACGTATAAGGGAACAAGGATGGATTTGAAAAAGCACATGTTAAGAAGGAAATATAGGTCGTTGATGACTATAGTAACTAAGTCAATTCCGGGTGATCGAGTTCACATGACGGGGTTACTAAGTCTAGGTTGTGTTGTATGAGAGCTATAGTTGATGGTGTGAGGGTTGATTGGGTAGAATTGCTATTTAGGTGGTTAAAGGAAGAGCGAGCAAGGTTGGTGTTTAACCCTACGATTGGAGATTGGGTTCTCACTCTACCGTGAGTCCGTTTAATAAGATCACAGACTTGATGGATGGACTGAATAAGAGGGTCCAGACGAGGGAAGGAAAGAAGAAATTTTCTAAGCAAAAAGGTTTGCTTACGAAGAATGAAAGATTGGGTGGACTGCTAGATTCAGACGATGAATCGACGAGGCACGTGCCCAGAGACTTGAATTGGCAGCACTGGGTGCAAAGACAGCCACTGAGGTACCGAAGTAGAGGTACTGTGAGCCGAGGTCCCAAAGCCGAGGAAGAGGCGCCACCTGCTCTGCCACCGAGGAAGCAGCCGAGGTAGAAGTTGATGTGGCTCAACCACTCAGGAGAAGGACCAGGAGGAGGCTGGTCAAGGTTGTTGATATTACTCGGGAGTCTTCCTCAACTCCTGCTAGTCCTGCTACCGCAGAGGAAGGCTGTAACACTTCAAATAGCTTCAGCGGTACAGCCGAGACGGAGGTGCTGGAAGATCCCAGCTACCGAGCGAACCGCATCTGCCGAAAGGCAAGCCTCTCAGTACATCCTCCAACATCTCATCCTCACGATAAATCCCACACCCACCTAGGCGATGAAGAAGTATCCAAGGCTGGTACTTCCGAGCCTCTCAAACAGCCTACTCCCAAAATTATCCAAATACAAACACCTCCCACCTCATCTCCCATACCAGAAATACCTCTCACCTCATCTCCCACACCCGATATCCCTCCCACCTCTACTCAACCCTTTGATTTTCTTGATTTTCTCTCCGCCAAATATCCCACTCCATCACCCCAAATCAGTCCAATACACACTCCACGACCAGATGGATCTCGTAGGAAGCTTTGAGCTGTCCCTACGATCGATGCCAAACGGAGATTAGTGAGTTAATTCCTGAACTTCAGTTTAACCACGAAGTAATGAAGGAGTCCGTTGAGATTTGGCTGGTTCATCATCCGAGAACCGGAGATCTCGGAGGAGATGAGCCTCTTCACCGATGAAGTAGGCTGGGACAACTTCATCTCGTGGGAAAAGGTTGTTTTGGAGTCTCGCGGGGTCGCATCCATATCTGTCATCTTATCGTAGACGCAGCCTCCCGAATTTCCTTCAAGCCGCCTTGGCTTATCTCGAAACACTACCGGCCGTCCCTCCCAAAGAGCCCAGATCCACCTTTTCTTCAATTCTAAACCAGCTGGAGAAGAAGGTAGAGGATAAGTTTACTCAGATGCTCACAATGAAGACTGCAGACATCGTGGATTCTGTCGAGTGTAACTATGGAAGACATGCTAAAGGCATCCGAGGTAAATTTTCTAGCTTCTATTTCAAATTCTGAAAGCGGCTATCAAAGAAGAGCTGGAAGGACTGAAGAAAGAGGTTGGCGAGCTAAGAATCCAGACCAGGCCGATAATCAATCGCTGGCCGATGAGATCCTCCTTAATCAATCCTCGCCTTCCACCTATTTTATCGTTATCAAGGAGCAACTTGCTATGCTACTTGATGATGTTAAAAAGGGGGAAGATGTGGAGATTGTGAAAGCCGAGCTTAACCAGATCAAACTTTCAGCAGCTAGCCAATCAGATGAGCTCACCGCCTTAAAAATCAGAATCGATTAGATTGAGGAAGCAATCAGTGGCGAGATGAGCTGGCTAGAAAGAAAGAAGCCGAGCCAAGTCCGAAAGATATATGGCTAAGATCGAGAGAGGAAGGAGGAGGCTAGAGCCAAAGCAGAAGCTGAGAAGGGAAAGGGGAAGGAGCTGGTGGTGGTTGAGAAAGAAAAGGAAAAGGAGATAGAGAAGGTCGTGTCGCCTATCGGGCAGAGCACGATGTCCAAAGTCTTTGGAAAGAGGCCACTTTGGAAAAATCGGTGAGCGGCTTAGGATAGAGGCGAAAGGGACCGACGTATCAAGGCTGAAAAAAGTATACTATGGCAGAAGGGAAGCAAGGAGAAAGATTAAGTCGGCAAAGGAGGCTGGCCGCATTTTTGACAAATTACGAGAAGAAGTGGGTAGTCCCATCTCGCTGGAGGAGGAGCAGAGGCAGCTTGGATCGGACTGCTGAAAGACTTGATGCCCCCCAAAATAATTGCACATCTGTCGTGGGCAGGTGAGTACATGAAGTACGAAGCCAAGTGGACCTTCTTCTCGGTATATTTGCAAAGGAGTTGGAGCGTCATCTGCCGATGAGACGATCGCTTGGCATGATTGGATGGAGAAGGAAAATCCGAATTTGTACAGAAACTTCTTGATGAAGGAGATGAATGGTACAATGTGGATTTGGTCGCTCAGACTACTCATCCATTCCGATAAAGGCTGAAAGATGATGGCTCGATAGACAAGGAATGGATCAGATCAACTATCAACTATGGTATAAATCGGATGAAGTTGGTGATCCAAAGGAAATTGCCGAGCTAAGAACAAGAATATTTGATTGGATGCGGCTTCGAGAAAGAGACAGATGGACAGACTAGATAAGCTTAAATTTTCTTATTCTTTATCTTCTTATCTGTTTCATATGTAAATTTGTAAATGAGCTGAATATGAATGAGATGACTGGTTCTTATCTGTTTTACTTGTGTATTTTAAAAGTTTTCTTCTTGTTTTAAAGAACTTTAAAATCTTTCTAAGTATGAAACATCCGAGAAAATTTATCATCTCAGACTCAATTTTGCAAAACTTTTTAAGTCTAAATTTTTTTCTTAAGACTTAAATTTGTTTTCTTTTGAAAATTTTTATGACTAAAGAATTTTATTTCAAAATTTTCTAAGTGTGAATTAAATTGCTTTAATCTGAATTGATAGTGTGAATGAATTCTAACTCGCTTATCTCGCGTGACTTGAATAACTTTGACTAACATCAATTGTGAGCATGTTTCTTTTATAGTTTTAACATCATCAAAAGGGGGAAATTGTTAGATCAAGTAGAGTTTTTGATGAGTTAAAAGGAACAATCCGGAGGAAGCAGATAACGTTGATAAACAAATTTCGTGATCGAGGTCGATGCTAAACCGATCGAGACTTGGTCCAGAGCTGATTAAGTTAGTGGAGATCGAGTTTATATGTCATCTGGAGACAAGCACAAATCTTACCATCTGCAGGAGACGATCATGAAGAGCTCGTGACGAGGTCAAGACAAGCTGAGTAGAATAAGAAAGGCAAGTCTTCACCAAGTCACCGCAGATGGGTAGGAAGAATCACCGAGGTCAAGAGTAGTTTTCAAGAATAGGTTTGTTAAGCGAGTTTCTAGTTTGTTAGAACTGTCTAACAAACTGTCTTTCAGAACTTATAAATAGGACTAGATTTTATTTTTCTAGACACTTATGCAAATTTGATTTTTCACACTATTCACTACTCGATTTCAATCACGATTAATTCACAAGTATTTCAAGAGAGTTTTCAAAAAGTTCTAAGTGTTTATAGAACACTTTTCTTGTAATCTTCAAAATCCATTATTCACTGTAATAGTTAGATCTTAGAGAAGGATTTAGAAGATTGAAGACTTGAAGATCTTTACAAATTGTAAGTTGTAAGTTGAAAGTGAGAAAGTTAGTAGTAGCAGAGTCCCTTCTTCAAGTTGAAGAAGGAGAGTGGATGTAGGGTTATTCATAATACGAACCACTATAAATCCTGGTGTTATTTCTTGCTTTCTTTAATTTCGTTCAAATTACAATATTGTTAATTCAAGATTAAAGTTCTAATCTTAACTAAAATCTGAATATCGGCCTTGCTTTTGATCTTGTTAAAAGTTGAGTTCTCAATTATATTCTCGTTGTAATAATCGATACTTTGAATTGTTTTTGAAAAGATTTGAAAAATCTACAAAATCTATTCAAACTCCCCCTTTCTAGATTTTGTTCTAGGAAGCTAACTCAAGGTTTTAATCAACTCAACATTAGGGACTAACAAGTAGGAACACTAATGATTGGAGATGTTCAAGTTCAAGAAGTTTACTACGTGGAAGGATTGAAGCACAACCTATTATCTGTTTCACTAGTTTGTGATAAAGGGTTTTGTGTCAAATTTACTCATAATGCATGCTATGTTCTAGATGGTATCAATGAAAATATTTTATTAATCGGAGTAAGACAAGGTAACATTTATGTTGCCAATTTTAAAAGTTGTCCTAAAGATACTTGTCTTATTGCTAAGAGTTCGGATGATTTAAGTTGGGCTGTGGCACAGACGACTTGGTCACTTAAACTTCAAAACTCTTAACACAATAGCAAGGAAATCTTTAGTTAAATGACTCACGATAAAGTATTTTCAAAGAACCATGTATGTGTTTCTTGTCGGAAAGGAAAACAGATCAAAGCTTCTTTTAAAACAATAAGTAGTCCTTCTTCGTAAAGGATTCGGAACTTCTTCATATGGATCTGTTTGGTCCAAGAACTCCTCTCGGCTTTAGTGGAAGAAAATACACCTTAGTAATTGTTGATGACTTTTCAAGATTTACTTGGGTTATTTTCTTGTACAAAAAGAATGAAACTATGACTAAGATTCCAAAATTCCTTAAAAAGATTCAAAATGAAAAGGGATTAAATATTGTTAAAATTAGAAGTGATAAAGGTCTTGAATTTCTAAATAAATTGATTTCTAACTACTGCATTGAGAATGGCATAGCTCAGAAACATCTGCGCAGAAGGACTCCACAACAAAATGGAGTTGTTGAGAGAAGAAACAGGACCTTGAAAGAGGCGGCTAGAACAATGTTATCCGAATTCAACGCTCATCATAGGTTTTGGGCGAAGCGATTAATACTGACTGCAATGTTCAAAATAGAAGTCTGATTGTCAAGGATAAGTGTAAAACTCCCTATGAAATTTGGAAGGGAAGATCTCCCAAAATTTCATATTTTCATATATTTGGTTGTAAATGTTTCATACACAACAATGGGAAATCTCAATTAAAAACTTTTGATGCCAAGATAGCAAATGGGATATTCTTGGGATACTCATCTATATCAAAGGCATATAGAGTTTTTAATAAGACAACCTTGTGTGTAGAAGAAACACCCCATGTGGTATTTGATGAATCTTCTTTTGAGTTTGATAAGACAGGGGACATTACAAAGATATCGACGATCTCAAGCAGATGACTATTAAAGAATCAACCATAAAATTCTACAATCAAGAATCGATTGGATGAAGAGGAAGAATTGAACAAAGAAAAAGAACACGAAAATTTTTCCTCACCGGTGATTTACCCACTAATCAGACAACTAGCACATCGATGTTCAAGGATCAAGGTAACATAGAATCATCCGAAATAAATAGTTCGAGACAAGACACCATCCACCGTAAAAGATAAAGAAAAGAGAGTAATGTCATATCACCCAATGAACAGATAATTGAGATTTAGATTCGTGTCCAGACGAGGACCCAACTAAATCAAGATTGTATGTTCAGTTGCTATGTGTCATTACTTGAACCTAAATCAATTACAGAAGCTCTAACTAATTCCAACTGGATTAATGCCATGCAAGAAGAACTAAATCGGTTTCAAAGACAAGATGTGTGGAAGCTTGTTGAAAGGCCTCATCATCAAAAAGTCATTGGAACTAAATGGGTCTTTAAAAACAAAAGGGATGAAAACAATATTGTGGTTAGAAATAAGGCCAGACTAGTTGCTCAAGGTTATTCACAATCGAGAGGGTATTGATTATGATGAAACCTTTGCACGATAGCTCGTCTGGAAGCCATAAGATTGTTTTTAGCCTATGCGCTTTTAAAAGATTCATAGTTTTTCAAATGGATGTTAAGTCAGCATTTTTAAATGGAATCCTAGGTGAGGAAGTTTATGTAGAGCAACCCCTGATTTTGTCAAAGGAGACAAGGTTTATAAACTAAGGAAAACTCTATATGGACTTAAAAAAGCACCAAGAGCTTGGTATGACACCTTGTCTGAATATTTAATTCAAAATGGTTTTGTTAAAGGTAGAATTGATAGAACTCTCTTTAGAAAAGAGTTTGGTTGTGATCTTTTGTTAGTTCAAATTTATGTTGATGATATAATATTTGGATCAACTAACATATCTTTGTGTGAAGATTTTAGTTCTCTTATGAAAAGCAGATTTGAAATGTCCATGATGGGTGAGATGACTTATTTTCTTGGACTTCAAGTCAAACAGACAAAGAAGGGAATATTCATAAACCAAGCCAAATATACTAAAGATCTTATTGAAAAATATGGAATAGGTACCACCGAGAAGCTAAGATACCTATGAAGACAAATTTTTCAATGGATCCGCACGAGAAGGGAGAAGATACTTGATCAAACCGAGTATCGAGGTCTTATTGGTTCTTTATTATATTTAATCTGCTAGTAGAACTAATATCTCATTTGCATTGGAGTTTGTGCTCGATTTCAAGCAAATCCTAAGAAAAGTCATCTTGAAGCTGAAAGAAAATCCTTAAGTATTTGAAAGGAACAATAAATGTTGGATTGTGGTATCCGGTGATGACAACTTTGGCTGTGGATACTCGGATTCAGATTTTGGTGGGTGTAAGATAGATAGAAAATCTACATCTTGTACTTGCCAATTTCTTGGTAGTAAGCTGATTTCATGGTTGTCTAAGAAACAAACCTCTCGTAGCTACTTCCACAATCAAGCCGAGTATATGGCGGTGGAAGTTGTTGTTCACACCGATCTGGATAAGTCAACAGCTAAGGGACTATAACATTATCACCAAAGAAGTACCAATCTTTTGTGATAGTAATAGTGCCATAGCTATTACTCGTAACCCAGTCCTTCATACAAGATGCAAGCATGTAGATATCGGACACCACTTTATCCGAGACCATGTAGAAAAAGGAGATATCGACTTGAGAAGATTCTTACCGATTTTCAAAGAGCAGACATCTTGACAAAGCCACTTGCAGAAACAAGGTTTAAAGAACTATCTGTAGAATTAGGATTATTAGATGCTTCTCTAGTTAATCTATAATCTAAATTCTTGTTTTTACTACTAGTCTCTCTCAATTGGTTTATTATGTCTAGGAAAAATTATCGGACAAGATATGAGTCAAAGGACAATCAGGTAGCCGATATCATTGATCTCCTATCATTGGAATCATGAATCAAGGATTAGTCATATTGACCATATCCGACTTGATAGTTACTTGTCGACATAGGTAAATCGATAAGGACATAATAGTCAACCGACTTCTATGAGTAATCTAATGGCTATTGCACCTTATCTCGACTTACTCTTGTTACTAACAATTAGTCTAAGTGTCTCGTGGTTTCAGCAAGAACAAAGTTTAGTACACATCTCTAAATACAAGACAAGATCAATTTGTCCAAGTGTTGAAAAGCAGAGACGGTGATGCTATCAATCCAGACGAGGTGAAAGTCCAGAAGTTTCTCCTAAATACTCTTAATTATGAATAATGAGTTCATATAATTAATATATGAATTTAATATCATAATTCTCTTTATCATTTATTTAAAAATGAAGTTACTCATGTAATAAAATATTTTGTTTTACAAAATAAAAGGATAAGGGTTCAAATTTGTTTTCTAAATACTATAATATTTTAATTTTATCTCTCCAATTAATCGAAAAGTAATTTCTCAAATAAGTAACTCTGTCGGAGAGAAGTTACTACTGAGACCCGAAATTTTATCAAATTAACTTTTGAAATACTCGAGTATGCTTCACGCGCCGAAATGGAGGCGGTTTACGAAAAATGAACCGTCTCAATCTCACGCGCGACATATTAAATAATATTCTATGCACTTTTCAAAATAAATGTCATAATTGCATTAATGGCGATTCGAAAGCCTACATTTACACTTTTGCAGGCAATTATTATTCTAATAATTGTTTATTATTATATTTTCCATATAAATAAACATTCGTGTGCATAATTTTTATTTACGCACACATAAAACTCTTCATATATTTCTCAAAACCTCTCTTTTCCCTCCTAAAACCTTCTACATTCAACAATGGCGGATTCCAAAAAGAAAATCAAGTTCGAATATGATCTCGACTTCTATAAGAGACAAAACAAAGTCGAGAGATGTATGTTGATTGGGATGTTGCAACCGATTCGAAACAAGAGAAATACTAAATCTACTGGAATCAAGGGGATTAAAGAAATACCGTACGATGAAACCTACGAAGAATGTGACGGTGGATGATCTGTGGTGCTGAGTTTTTAACCGTGAGCAAAAGCTACGTATACAGTCTAGAATCGCAAATTAGAATGAAAGAGAAGAAGAAAAGAATTGTTTTATCAATTTCGAGATTGGTGTAATTTTTAATTTAAGCACCACAGGCGACAATCCGTTCACCTATAAATCGTCGGAATATTTGGAGAGTTTCCGAATGATGGCGAAAAGAACGTATCGAATACAACGACAAATTTAAAAAGGTCGATGCCAAGAGAAAATACAGATTGTTGATGTTGATCTTGACCAAGTGTATCTTGGGGAGCAACAAAGTCATGATGGGCTAACCAAGCCAAGGATATGTCGTCGAGGGCTATCCTAGATGGGGCGGAGATTAACCGGGCTAGGTTGGTCTACTCAAGAATTATGGAGGAGAAGAAAAAGTTCACAAAGACCCCATATCGACGAGCTAATGAGATGGTCTCGACCAAGATTGCAAGTATGATGGCAAGGATCACCATCATACTTGAACACAAAGTGGGCATGCATAACCTTGATTGGAGTATTGGAGTTAAGAAATATACAAGACAGAAAGGGCTCTTGATTAAAGATGAGAAGATATACGGGCCGACCGACTCGAAGGAGACGGAGATGCTCCAGCTCCACCTCCAGGCTCCAAAGAAAAAGGCTTCAAAGGCCAAGTTGAAGGAGACGAAGACGGTTTTGGTGGATGAATCCTCGTCTGCTGAGATGGAGGAAGATGAGGAAGCAGAGGAGAGGACAGCTTCCCAAGGGGGAAGTGTCGCGGCTCAAGCGGAGAAAGGATCGGGCGACGGAGACAAGAGAGGTCTCGCCTCGAGGAAACATCGAAGAAGATGATGCCAAATCACCTTCATCATCTTCATCCTCATCCGAGGATGGAGTACCTAAACCCACCACTTCCCAACCTCGGCGATGAAGGGGCAGATGAGACCGCCGCCTCCGAGCCTCTAAAACGGTCCACTCCCATAAGTCCAACACAAACCCAACCATCATTTGATCCATTTTCTTTCCTACCCTCAACCTCATCCGAACCCGACCTATTTCTAAATTTACCCAAACCATCTCGGGAGATGGGACCAACTGAAACCTCCTGCGGATTCTTGGGAAGAAATTTATCCTAAGACAAGAATCCACTCTTAAGGACGAGCCTGAGCTATTGAAGGAGCTAATTGATATCTATATATTAAGAAGACTCAGGTGGGTTCCTTTGAAGAGACAAATGCTCTAATAGCAAGCAGGAGGCAACAACCTAGCCATCCGGGAGAAAGAGGTTCTTAAAAGGCAAAGCTGGAGTCATTCCAAGATATCCTAACCGAAAATACATTTGTTGATTATATTCTTCAAAGGGTATATCTTGGAGATGAGACCCCAGAGGAGGTGGAAAAAGCGGTTGAGAAGGAGGAGCAGAAAAAGGATGAAGAGGCTTTGGTTGAGGAGGAAAGGTTAGGAGAAGAGGTAATCGGGTGGAGCTGCCGATGAGCCAGTGAGATGGATACAACCGAGGAGGCACAAATGGAGCAGATTGTGGAGCAAGAAACACTGAAGTGGAAATCGATATGCCATCTACATCAACCCATCTGGCAGATTCCCCTTCACTTGTACAAACTGAAGCCGAAATCGAGGAAATAGATCTAACTCTATTTCCTCCCTCGAGGAGCAGAGCTTGCCCACCACATCTGCGTCTCGTATCCGAATTGGAAGCGCTGAAGGCTGAAGTAGAAAATCTGAAGAATGCATGTCTCGAATGCCTTCCAACTGGTCCCAAATGTCATAACCTCTGCAATAAAGGAGAATATAGAAGCACTGTTCATGAAAAGACCAAAATTGATCTGTATTTCTCTGGAATCGGACATGAAGAGAATATGGCCAAATTGAAGCAGAAGGTGGCCGAGGAAATGAACAACCAAGATGCCCGGGTCAAACAATATGTTCGAGATGCATATCGCCAAATCGGTGATAGTGTTGAAGACTGTGTGAAAGAGTCTTGGAAAGCTAAGGAGGCTTCATTCTCTCAAGTGCTAAAAATGCGAGATAGCTATGGAGAAGGACAGACAGACAAACATCCTGAAAAATTTCATGGAGGAAGAGTTCAGACGAACCGAGACAGCTCACAAGAAGCGCCCGGAAACAGCTTGATCAGAAACTGGATTTGTAAGAGAAGAGCTCATTGGCCAAATAAATCAAGTAGCCACTATCTGTAATACCCGTTTCTTGATGCTAAAAAGGGGGAAGATAGTGAGCTCAAGAAAAGTGTTGAGCTGCAGGATGTTCAAATGATGGCACCGAATACGAGAATAGATGAGTTGTCGGAGGAGGCTGTTGAAAGCCGAGGAAGAGAAGAAGAAGGCAGCTGAGGAGAAGTCTCAGAGGGCTTTGAGGAGACTAAAAGGAGAACAAAGAATGAGTCCACCGAGTCTCGAGCCTAAACCCGAACCGCCACCCACCGCTGATCCTGCTCCCATCGTATCCAAAACTCCCTCATCCTCATCCAAAGCAGCTGGGAAAGCTAAGGCTTCAAGCCAAGTTCAAAAGACCCGGTCTGAGACAAGAGGAGGCAAGAGTACTTAAGAGGAGAAGGGAAGAGAAAGAGAAGTATAAAAAGGGAAGCCAAGAGGAGGAGGGAGCAAGAAAAAACAGCTGGGAAGACTTATGATAGGGAAGACGAGGAAGTAGGTTCAAAGATCGAAAAATAAAGAAGGTGAAGAGGTCTTTCGCCCATTCTACCGAACAGTAGGCTGTGCCCAAGAAAATCCTTCTCATGAATCAATAGGCTAAATGGAGAGCTTATGAAGAGGAGTGGATTTTCCTGTTTCATGTCTGCAAGAAAATTTCTTGGGGCACGAGGCGAGAACATTGCATTTCACGAATGGTTGGAGGCGAAAGATCCAAACTTCTATCGTACTTGATTGACCTCGGAGACTACGAATTCAATGTTGACATAGTCGCACCACCTTATGCAACCATGTCTGCTCCACCGACGCAAGATGACCATCTAGATAGAGAAAAGGTGAAGCAGATCTTGATCCAAGCCGAGACAGTGGCAGATCTAGTCAAGGTGGGGAGACATTGAGCTTGAAGAATCGTGTCTTCGATCAATGACAATTCCGGAAGAAGACAGTGGTACGATTAAGTCCCTCTTTTTACTCCTCCGAATGATTGCTATGAAAGATGAAAATATGAAAAATGTGCAAGTCTTGTGAATATTTGTGAAATACATCATTTGAACTACTTTCACAAAAATTGAGTGTTTAACTAACTTGTTTTCATAATTTTTCATTAACTAACTTTTGGTTTAAGTAATCGGCTTATAAATTTATAACACCGAATCATCTCGAAATTTTCAAACCTTGTCTATGTTGACCTCGTAGGATTTGACCTTGACTATTATTGACTATGTTACTTTCATAATGTGTTTATTAAATATATAATTACTGATTATCCGATTATTGAATCCATTGTTATGATTATCTGCGTGACTTAGTTGTTTACATTGCAATATGTTTATCTCTTGATAAGTACTAACATTTTTTTCTTTTCTTGAGCTGTGTTTTAACATTATCAAAAAGGGGGAAATTGTTAGGTAAAGAAATATTGTATTTAGTTTTGATGTGTTAAAAGTGTAAGATAGGATGACCAAATGAGTATCTTGTATAGACAATCAAGTATATTTTTGTAAATAAAACTAAGTATAGATAGTCGACTAGGCCAAGACATCGACAGGGACAAACCTCGATGAGGACAGGAAATCGATGAGGTAAAAATTTCAGACAAGGATAATACATAGAAGATCATTGACATGCAATTCTATAAATAATCATCCAGGACAAGGAATGAAGATAGAGACAAGAAGGAGCAAGTATCGACGATGAAGTGTTAGAGAAATATTACACAAGATTCAAGAAACAGTTTCAATCAACTAAGAGGAAGTTACAAGATTGATTATATTGTTATAACCGATCAAAACCGAATTCAAGGAAGTTACAACTACCAAGTGAAGATCTCTATAAATAGGGATAGAAATTAGTTTAGAATCAACTTGTAATAACCCAAAACTAAAAACCTAGAGTTTTATATTTGATTTTCTAAGTTTGTTTTATTTTATTGTTTGATTTAAAATTTTATGTGTATTTTTCTCCAATTGACGAACGGTTCTTCGAATCGAAAATCTACTAATACTTCTACAACCCATATCCGTAATCCGGATTTGATTAATAATGATTAATTACCAATAATCCTTTAAATGTGGGAAACACTCAAGAAAACCCTAAGAAAATGTTTGTTCTCCCGTCGCGGCGTTTTAATAAATTTTCGGAGCTGAAACTCGAACCGAAAAATACCGAAAATTCAACGTCAAGATCACAATATTGTATTGAAGAGTGGGCTGCCAAAAGGACAGCCCAAAACCCCCAAAACAACCGGCCATGTGAAGGCATGTGAGAGTAGTAGGATTAGCTAGCACCTATTAACCAAAAAATCTTGCCAAAATCTTAGGTTTAGCTCCTAAACTAGCCTTATAGCCTTATGTCTATTAATCACCTAGTTTGCTCCCTTTCCCCACCTCACTTGACCGGCCCCCTCCCCTCTCTTTTCCCCTATAAATACCCCTCTTCCCCTTCTTCATTTCCTACACCAACAAAGAAGGAAAGAACAAGTAGCAAGCAAGAAGTCCTTAGGAGGAAACTACAAATGTTAGCCTCTAAGCTTATGTTTTGTTTTAAGAGCTTTAAACAATTAGTAGAAGCATGATAGGAACTCCTAAGAACCCCTTCTTACATAATATGATCCTATATGGAGTGTTTGAGTTGGAATTTTGGTGTTTGGAGTCAAAATGGTGAAGTTATACTTGAAACATGAAACTGCCGAAATCAAGCCCCAACCACTGACCCGTTTTTGTAAAATACAATCGGACCCTTTCCACCCGTTTAAAAATCATGAGAAAATTCCTAGACCTAGTATTTGAAGTGTAGAATAACATACTAAAATTTCGTGGTCACTGGATATTTGTAGACTGAGAATAAAATCATGAAAGATTATGTGTCGGAAGTGATCCGAAACAGGGAGCAGTGACTCATTTCTTTTATTTCTTCCCTTTCTAATGGTTATAAAATTCTAGGAAAAATCTGGGATGTTCCCCTTGATGTGTTGTAAATTATAGTAAAAAATCATGACTTTTCGTTTTGTACTTTATGAGATAAAATTCGGTTTCTGAGTACCTGGTCGATGTTCGACGCATAGGGTTATTCTGTGTTGCATGAATTTATTTTTCGGTTAGACTATTGTATAAATCATGGAAAAATTCATGAAAGTCCTACAACCTGTTTATAACATTATCCTTAAATTTGGTGATTTTTAAACGAGTATCCAATAAGTTATGAATTTTCTCGTAAGACATGTTCAGTAACCGAGCCAAACGATGGATTGAATGTTCACGAATTTTCTGGGCGAAATCCATAGGTCAAATGGCTTGGATTCCTGAATGAAAGTTGTTCATACTTGAGTAATGCATCACTTGTTTTAATTTCATAATTTTTAGATACTTCTACAAAGAATTATGGATTTTATAAGTTTGAGGTCACTGCTTTGCCGAAACAGAAACTTAGAGTCCTTATTTCAAAATCTGCTATAGTTTCGTAACTCAAATGAACTTGGACCCTAAAAGGAGTTTGTTCCATATTTAGAGATATATATCATACTAAAATTCCATGATTTTTGGATGAGTCTAAGTATTTTATTCTATTTATGCATGGTTACATATCATTTCATCAATGATAGAGTATTAGGAGAAATAATTTACTTAACTTTTAGAAAACTAAGCATGCCTTATGTGATGCATGATTTATGTGATACTCCATGAATGTGGTATTTGGTTCATTATAATAGAATAAAATCAACTAACCCAAATCCCGAACCTTGAACCGACAAAGTACACTAGAAATACCGTTAAACCAAAAGGTTTGAATCCATAAGATCGGATAACGAAACATGTACTTCTAAATACCAAAGCCTAGACTTAGAGAGACACGATAGGGTCAAGAACATAAGTTTCTAATGGATAAAAGAGTTGTCGAACTAAACATACGGATTGTGCTAGGTAAAGTACGGCTCAAACTCCGAGACCGGAGGTTTGTACGAGAGGCCTAAGCGATCAAGAAGTTAAACTTTCTCTTAAAAGTTCTCCAGGTGGGTGACACTATCTGTATAGCTAGTTAATGTTATATGGATTTGTCGAGTTTTTACGAATCAAACATAAACAGATTCCTCAAAAGATGCAAATACCAAAAGCGTGTGAATGTATAACTTAAATGTGTGATCGTCAAATGATGAGCTATATTTTACTTTTATTTATTATTTTATGAAAAGAGGGCAAGCCCTATATGATGTGATGAAAGTTTACGGGGTCCGGATGTGATAGGAAACTATCATGTGCCCTCCCATTGATGAAAGTTTACGGGGTCCGAATGTGATAGGAAACTATCATGTGCCCTCCCATTGATGAAAGTTTACGGGGTCCGGATGTGATAGGAAACTATCATGTGCCCTCCCATATGATTACGGGTCTCGGACGTGTAAATGTGTCATTCCACAATGTGATTACGGAGATCGGATGTGATAGAAAACTATCATGTGTCATCTCATATGTGCTATATTTATGTACTAAGCTGTTGTAAAGAAAAATGAATCTCTTAACCGAACGGAAGTTAAAGGATGAAAATCTTATAACGGAAGATTACCTAATACAAACGAACACAACGCCATAACAAGGAAGTAAATAACGAAAGATGAGAATAAAGAATAAAACATTCAACTATTTTGGGATTTCCTGTCAATCTGTATAACAGACTGTGTCATCCATCGAGATTTTATCTCACGCCCTATAACTAATATTTTTCAGTCACGAGATTGAGGCCCGGGAGCTGCAATAGGCGACCCGCTTCCACTCTCTTTATCTAAATATGTCGCTTTATATTTTTCAGATCTATATGAAATTTGTATTTTGTTAAAGACTCGTCACTATATTTTTCCCAAGAGTTGAACCTTAGACTCACCGGTGGCTTTTGTCAAACGATTACTCTCTTCGTTTAGTTATGAATATGATTCAAATATTTTAAATAAGTGTTTGTGAAATCTTCCGCTGCAACTTAAATGAATGGCTTTGCTTTCTAAAAAGAAATTTTTGGCTCGATTTTATGGTTCACTAAGTGATGACTCGGGTTTAGGACGTCAAGACTTCAAAGGTCGACTTTCTGAATTCCGGGCGTTACACAACTTTTGATATTTTGCACTTATCAATATACACGAATTGTATTCACAAGCCACGAATATTGTACACATTCACAAGCGTTTTATGCGTTTTCCGGTTTTAGTGTTTGTAGAACACTTTTCTTATTAGATCTTCAAGCCATAGATATTCGAAATTAGGAAGAATTCATTGTAAGGCTGAAGATTTATTATTGTAAGTAAGTCGGCGAAAAGGAAGAAAGTAAGTAAGTGAAGGCCCTTCTTCAAGATTGAAGAAGGAGAGTGGATGTAGGATTGTTATAATCCGAACCACTATAAATCATGTGTTCTTTATCGCTTTGATTTACTTATTTGTTTCTTTTCAATTCCTAGTTTATCATTTCTGATTAATCTCGGGATTAAAGTTAAACCTATAATATCATTGTTGTTTTTGATCTTGTTAAGAGTTGAGTTTAAAATTACTTTCCGATGTGTTAATCTGATTCTTTGAATTGATTTTGGAAAGATTTGAAAAATCTACAAAATCTATTCAAACCCCCTTTCTAGATTTTGTTCTAGAAGGCCAATTCAAGGTTTTAATCAACTCGATGTCTGGGACCAACACGAAGCACCCCGATTAATCCCGGATCACGTTAGCGCAACTCTCGCATATAGCTAGGGTGATCAAACACTAATCTAAAGAGATAATTATGCATGAAGCACAATTGAGAATCACAATTAGTAAGCAATCTACTCAATTGATCTCTAATCATCAACAATTATAGCATAGTCAATCAAATCATCATCAATTTCAATTAACCCAAGCACAAGAGAGTTAGCCCATGGTACCACGAACAATACCTATGGAAAGAAGATAGAATTGATCAAACAATAAGCAAATCAAAACAATTAAGAAATTAAAGAGATAAGAGAGGAAAAACATCACCGGTAGATCTTCAATCAACAACAATAGGAATGCTTGAGTCTTCAACACCAATCTCCAAATGAATTACAAGCTTGAATTGAATGAAATAACAAGGATCAAAGCTAATCTATGGCTAATCTACCAACATCAATTGAAATCTAATTCTAATTCTACCAATCTACTCTACGAGGAAGAAATGGCTTGGGGCCGAGAAATCGCCCCAAAACCGCTACTAACTACTATTATGAATTGTGTATCCAGTTTGCTCTGCTCAGCTCTCTTAAATACGAATTTTAGAAAAACCTTCCTCGAGTCGAGGGTCAGGCCTCGACTCGAGCCTGCCGCTTTCTCCACTCCCTCGACACGAGGGTCAGTCCTCGAGTTGAGGCTCCTGCCTTTCTTCTTATTTTGGTCCTTTCGCATGACCCTCGACTTGAGGCTCACGTCCCTCGATCGAGCTCGAGTCCAGGACACTTTTCTCGGCGGGGCTTCGGCCCGACCCCTATTTTCGTTCGATATGTACATCTCTTTATTCTAAGCCTAGTGGTACTCTGGATTGGCAAAATTCCACCGAATTACCTGGAAAATGGACGAAAAACATCAAAATCTCACAAATAATACTTTTTAAGCAAAAGAGTGATACTTTTCACATTTAGGCATAAAAATCAACACTTTAGCTCACTTTTTGCACTAAAATAACCCCTAAAAACATGCATCAATTCACTCCAATCATACCCCCAAACATGAAGTGTTGCTCGTTCTCGAGCAACGTAGAAACTAAGCACAAAGGAGTGAATTGATTGAAATTATGTTACATGGCACCATAAATGAAATATAAGACAATCGAACTCATCAATGAACATTAGTATCAATGCAACTATCCACTAGCAAACAAGATGAATCATGTTCAAACAAATGCTCTATCAAACACTTAACACATTGCTCCTTCCATGGAGTGTTCCACTCTACTCTCAAGTGTATAAGGGTATAAGGCACCCAATCATCAAATTCACAAACTTGCACACCATATGCTTGTCAAAAGACTAAATCTCAATCAAAATCAATTGTGATCAATCAAGAATCAAAGAGGTCTTTCTTTTAGGTTGTAATGTAGGCTCTTTGGAAAGGTGGGATGTTTTTGGATAAGAGTGACTAATTAGTAGACAGTTGAATGTAAGCTAAATCAATACAAAACACATCTCTTCACTTTTCATCAACTCTCCTTCAAGCAATTAAAGTTCAATCACCACACTTCTCTTGAGCTTTCTTTTCACTTAAGCTCAATAATTGAATCTCGCTCTTTTTCCACCTCACTCATTTTTTCTTCACAACTCAATTTTTCACAACCTTTCTTCTTCTTTTTCAAGCATCATCACTTAGCACATCATTTTCACCACTCTTTACAATCAAATCACCATCATTAACCAACAATCAAGCTCTACTAAGCATAGGACAAGAAGGCTCATAAAAATAGGCAAATGGTTTCAATTTCACTTGGCTTGCCAAAGAATAAAGATATAAGGCTCAACATGGCTCACTAAGGAAATCAAATATTTTGGTGAGGAAAAATTTGGCTAAGTGACTTATCATTTCAAACATGGCCTCTTATCACTTTCATGACATCTCACAAAGATCAATCTCAACAAGTCTAGTGGCAAGTTCTAGCATACAAATCTATGAATGATGCACTCTCAAAGAAATTCATATCAACCGTATAAGATGTATGATTATTAAGGCACAAAAGCTCACGGGCTTAAATTGAGCAATGAATCAAACATTATCAATCACATTCATCTTCACATAATTAATCAAGCAAGCTAGCTTCAAGCTACAAATCAACTAATGATCAAATCAAAATCCAAAATATCTTGAAAATCAAGCACAAGTGCTCATGTACATAAATCCAAGCATACTCACTACATCAAAAATGATACTAAAAGATATATGAAATAAGTCCACAATTAAGCTCAAAACAAATTAAGCTCAATAATATCTACAAGAAATTCAAGACACAATATAGCATAATCATCAATAAGTCATAAGCTCAACAAACCCCAAAATCATAGAAGAGCACAAAAGATGGACAAGGGAAGAAAAACACTCCCCCAAACTTAGACAAGTCTAAGTTTGAAAGGAAAATGTTATGCCATAAAACCTTTAAACTCCATCTTCCTTCAAGCATGTGTAGGGCTCTTCAAGCTTTTATGCAATTTCTACATGATATTGCATTTCCTTGCAATTCCCATCGCTTTCCAATTCATCTAGCGAGTGTACCTACAATCGACCATAAGAATCATCAAATAATTACCACTAAGAGATGCAAGAACCAAATAACGACCAACACCCCCAAACTTGAATGATAACATGAATTCAAGGTTTAGAATGAGAGTGATAAAAATATATGCAACTTCTAATGGTATCAACATTAAGCTCAATAATCCAAATAAGCTCCATAGCAAAATATGCAATTCAACCTCCTAGAGCATGAGCAAATAAATTCCCAAGCCAATTCTCCCAAAAATGAAATAAAAATACAAAGCTACCAAAAAGCACACAAAAGAAATAAAAAGGATGGGTTGCCTCCCATCAAGCACTATTTTTATTGTCCTATGCCGGACTTATTCTTTCACTTCCATCTTCCTTCATCGGAATGGCCAAGGAGAGCGGTCCTCCTTGCCATTGTATCTCAACTTTTGTGCTTCAAAATCATGGAGGCAAATATGTAGGAGAGACCCATCATCCACATCCTTGCATTTTATTGATGGTTGTCCTCCTTTCTTTCTCACCAACAACCCCTCCATTTTTTCTCTCCAAGGATGCCCAAGCACTTCTTCAATTCTTTCCTGTAATCAAAATTCACAAGAGGTAAAATTAAATCATTAGAGGCATCAATATCAATATAAGTACAAATTGAAGAGTTTGAAAGTGTAGAAATGCTCATTTCAATCTTCAAAGCTTCATTAGATGCTTCTCGATTTACTTCCTCATTATAGCTCATGTCCATCAATGGACATTCCTCTTCCTCACTTTTGACAAAGAAACTTTCCCTTCCATCCTCATTGATTGGACCCTCTTCTTCAACTTTCCATTCACCTTCTTCCTCCCCTTCTTCTTCTTCTTTTTGATTCTCCATGATGGTTATGTTCTTTACTTGGCGTAGAAAATATTTGAGTTGACTTTTTATAAACATGAAGCGAATTTCGGTGATCTCCATGTTCCCCTCTATCCATGAATTAACCTTCGCTTTGGTCTCATAAATTTTCTCATATAAGGAAGCATTTCATCACATCTAGGGTCATTTTACTCAATTTTTTCCAACAAAACTCCAAGCATCTCTTGCAAGCTAGCTCTCACATCATGGAGTCTCCATTCTTCATTACGGAAAGAAGATTGTGGCATTGGATAATAATACTCATGGCTTCTCCCATCATCATAGTAATCCCTGTTAGATCAAGAATGTTTTGATGAGTTAAAAGAAGGTTCAGATGATCAGACGACTATGAAGAACAGTGAGGCCGAGTCCGAGTACTAAGCCGATCAGACTAGGTCATCAATCGAGCAAGTCACCAAGACTGGAAAATTGCAAGTCATCTAGAGACAAGTTCAAATCTAGTCATCTGCGGGAGACGATTATGAAGAGCTCGAGACGAGGTCAAGACAAGCCGAGTAGAATAAGAAAGGCGAGTCTTCACCAAGTCACCGCAGACTAGTAGGTTAAAATCAGTGAGGAGCAAGCAGTTTTCAAGATTAAGTTTGTTGAGCGATTTTCGGTTTGTTAGAACTCGACTAACAAACTAACTGTCTTTCAGACTTATAAATAGGACTAGATTTTCATTTTCAAAATAACTTTTAACTCTGCACATATCACGATTTACGATTACTCTCTATTCAGATTTCACAACAAGTTCACAAGTTTTTCAAAAGAGTTTTCAAATCGATTCTAAGTGTTTATAGAACACTTTCCTTGTAATCTTCAAATTCCACTACTCACCGTAATAGTTAGATTCCGAGAGAAGAAGTTAGGAGTTTTGAAGAAGCGAAGAGATTTTTGTAAGTCGTAAGTTGTAAGTCGATTGTAAGTAAGTAAGTAGTAAGCTGGTCCCTTCTTCAAGTTGGAGAAGGAGAGTGGAGGTAGGATTATTCATAAACCGAACCACTATAAACCATGATTTTCTTTATTGCTTTACTTTACTTTTCTGTCAATTTCAATTTCAGTTTATTAATCAAAGATTAAATTCAGAATCGAAGTTAAAACTAAAATATCGGTTTGCTTTTGATCTTGATTAAGTTGAGTTTAAAATTAAAATTCCATTGCGTTACTTGAGTGTTTTGAATAAATTTAAAAGATTTGTAAAAATCGAAAAATCTATTAAACCCCCTTCTAGATTTTTCCTAGAAGGTTAGTTCAAGTTTTCTCTAAGATACTCAACTAAGTGGGACCAACAAGTGGTATCGGAGCGGTGTTAAGGCATTACGATATTGATTTTAGGTCTTAACCAAGATTCTGAAATTTGTTCTTGATTATCTCTATTTTTTTGTTTCACTAACTGTGCTACTAACAAGATCTTGTAAGTGTTTTTGGTTTTCTATCTCAACATGTCTTCGTTAAGAGCATGAAATCAAGGAGTCTACCCGATTTCTCAATCGAAGAATATGACTATTGGAAGTTTAGAATGGAGAACCATCTCAAAACAATTCATGATAATATGGAGGAGGTTCTTGAAGAAGGACCTATCGAGTTTTATCATGGAGGCACAAGTGATGGTACTGCAGCGAGTGAAACAAGAGTAAGGCAAGAAAAGAAAAGCTCGGAACTCACAAGTGATGAAAGAAAGATTCATAACTGGATCAAGTTGCTAGAACCGAGATCACGAAACATTGAGTAAGGATTGGATTGAAAAGGTGAAAAGATGCAAGACGCCAAGGAAATGTGGGAAACTCTTGCTAGAATCATGAAGGATCGATCGTCAAAGAAAACAAATTGCAATCAGTATTACATGTTTTTGACACTTTCAAGATGAAAGAAGGATAATCCATTGATCAACTTGATATAAGAGACTAATCTTCCGAACAAGGCGGTGATTTGGGTAAAACCTATACAGAGAAAGAAATCATTAATAAAGTGTTGAGGTCATTAAGCAAAAGATGGAGAGAGAAAGCTAATATTTTGAAAGCTACTCAGAATTTATCTTCAATTTTACACCACACTTTATGTTCTCATCTAAAGGCATTAGAATATGACATCCAAATCGAAGACGAAGAAAATGAAGCGAGAATCTTCAACATTTGGAAAGGCTGTAGCATTTGTTCATCAAGATGAATCTAAAAAGATCTCCAAGGTATCGATTTGTCTATTACGGAGGAAATGACTCTTGTTAAAAGATATGAAAGGTTGAGAATGAAGTACAAAAGAAACAAGAGAGACAGATCAAGTAGAAGGAACTACAGATCGGATAAAGATGAAAAGAGTTTACACAATGAAAGGAAGAAGGATCGAGACGAGGAAGCACAAGTCACCAATCGGATGAGGAGATAGTAGTCCTAAGACAGACAGAGGAGATATTTGTTATACATGCAACAAGCCTGGTCACTATAGTTATGATTGTCCTCAACTCACTCCCAGAGAGAGAGAAGAAAAGAGGAAAAGAGAGATAGAAGGTATGCTGATCAGAGAGCTCTTCCGGTGAGAAAGAAAAGTTCATGAGACATCATCATCCTCATCTTCATCTGATTTTGGATCAGGATGACGACATCTCGTTTAATGGCAAAAGAGGTACATTACTATTCATCCTCGAGATAACGATTGTGATACCTTATCTCGAAACCGATCCTAGTCTTATTGAGAAACTTTTGAAAGATTTGGAGACTGCTCTATCTCGCTTATAAACGAGATAGAGACTGAAAATTTTAATTTAAAGAATCAAATTACCGATCCGACTAAGGTCAATCAAACAAAGGTTAGTGAGAAACCAGATTTGTACATTCAAGGGGAATGTCGATCGAGACAATCACTAGTACCTTGTCTAATAAGATAGATAAGTTAGAACAGAATTGAATTCTTTGAAAATAAAATTTTCAAATATCTATTACCGAGAATGAGAGTTACAAGAAGACTAACAGAAAATTAAATCTCAAGTTAGGACTTCTAAATAACACTCAGACCACAATATATAAAATCTTCAATACTTCACAAAAGTCTAGTGATAAAAGCTGGATTAGGTTTTGATAGGAGTAAGAAAATTGATCCAATAAAACCTAGAGTCTTTGTTAAAGCAACTAAAACAAAGATAGGAACTAGATTTAGTCCCTGAAACCTAAGGAATTAATTACCTCATCTGATACTTAGAAAGAAAAAAGCAGACGAGGAAAGTAACTCCTAAGGTTAAACCTAAGACTAAGTCAAAGTCTTATCCTAGGTATAATGGCTATGATGGAAGAAGTAAAACATATCCATTTTTACCAAGATTTAAGACAATTTCAAAAGATCGAGTTAAATAAGATTGATCTTGAAAGTCTTATATTAGTAGATAGATATGGATGTAAACTTCAATCTATGGTTTTGAGGAACATTGATATCTTTATGCGGATTCCTAAAAGTCAACTTAACATGAAAGGACCCAAAGTACAAAGGGTACCTAAGCATTAAATTTGTGATTGCAAGAAGATAAGAAGATAGTTGAAAGAGGAGATATTCTTGAGGTCATCTGGTACATTGACGATGGCTGTTCCAAGCACATGACCTATGAAAGACGACTTCTCTCTAACTATCAGACCATAGATGGTCCAAGAGTAATGTTTGGAGATAACAATTATGGACTTACCAAAGGTGTAGGAACAACTGATGATAGGTGATATTCAAGTACATGAAGTCTACTACGTGGAAGGATTGAAGCACAATTTACTATCTCGCTTCACAATTTTGTGATAAGGGGTTAAGTGTAAAATTTACTCATAATGCATGCTTTGTATTAGATGGTATTAATGAAAATATTCTATTAGCTGGAGTCGACAAGGTAACATTTATGTTGCTAATTTGAAGTTGTCCTAAAGATACTTGTCTTGTTGCTAAGAGTTCGGATGATTTAAGTTGGGTGTGGCACAAACGTCTTGGTCACTTAAACTTCAAAACTCTTAACAAAATAGCAAGGAAATCTTTAGTTAAAGGACTCCCTGATAAAATATTTTCAAAGAACCATGTGTGTGATTCTTGTAAAAAGGAAAAGCAGACTAAAACTTCTTTTAAAACAATAAGTAGTTCTTCTTGAGAAAGAATTCTGGAACTTCTTCACATGGATCTCTTTGGTCCAAGAACACCTCTCACCTTGGTGGAAGAAAGTATACCTTGGTAATTGTTGATGACTTTTCAAGATTTACTTGGGTTATTTTCTTATACAAAAAGAATGAGACTATGATTAAGATTCCAGAATTTCTTAAAAGGTTCAAAATGAAAAAGGACTAACTATTGTTAAAATTAGAAGTGATAAAGGTCTTGAATTCCTTAATAAGCTTGTTACTAACTACCGCATTGAGAATGACATAGCTCATGAAACATCTGCAGCAAGGACTCTACAACAAAATGGATTAGTTGAAAGGAGAAAGCAGAACCTTGAAAGAGGCAGCTAGAACAATGTTATCTCGAGTACAACACTCCACACGAGGTTTTAATAAGAAATTTGTAAATACAAATTTAGCTATGTTCAAAATAGAAGTTTGATTGTTAAAGATAAATGCAAAACTCCCTATGAAATTTGGTAGGGAAGATCCCCAAAATTTCATACTTTCATATATTTGGTTGTAAATGTTTCATACACAACAATGGTAAATCTCAATTAAAAACTTTTGATGCTAAGATAGCGAGATGGGATATTCTTGGGATACTCATACGTATCAAAGGCATATAGAGTTTTTAATAAGACAACCTTGTGTGTGGAAGAAACACCCCATGTGGTATTTGCTGAATCTTCTTTTGAGTATAGTAAGACAGGGGACATCACAAAGATATCGAGATGATCCGGATCGGATGACTATCAAGAGATCAACCATAAAATTCTATAATCAAGAATCGGACTCGAGATGAAGAAGAAAAACCAGATTCAAACACGAGAGAAAGAACACGGAAGCTCTTCCTCACGGTGATCGGACGACCAACAACTCGGATGATCGGGTTGAGTCATCGGAAGGTAACATAGAATCATCTGAAATAATTAATTCAGACAAAACTTCATCCACCGTAAAGACAAAGGTAAGAAAGTAATGTCATACCACCCGGTGAGCAGAGATAATTGGAGATTTAGACTCAGGAGTCAGGACAAGGACCCAACTAAATCAAGATTGTATGTTCGGTTGCTATGTGTCATTACTTGAACCTAAATATATTACGAAGCTCTAATCGATTCCAAGCTGGATTAATGCCATGCAAGAAGAACTAAATCAGTTTCAAAGACAAGATGTGTGGGAGCTTGTTGAAAGGCCTCATCATCGAAAAGTCATTGGCACTAAATGGGTCTTTAAAAACAAAAGGGATTAAAACAATATTGTGGTTAGAAAAAAGCCGGACTAGTTGCTTAAGGTTATTCACAATCGGAGGATTGATTATGATGAAACCTTTGCACCAGTAGCTTGTCTGGAAGCCATAAGATTGTTTTTAGCCTATCTTTGCTTCTAAAAGATTCATAATTTTTCAAATGGATGTTAAGTCAGCATTTCTTAATGGAATCCTAGTTGAGGAAGTTTATGTAGAGCAACCTCCTGGTTTTGTCAAAGGAGACAAGATTTATAAACTAAGGAAAGCTCTATATGAACTTAAACAAGCACCAAGAGCATGGTATGACACCTTGTGCGATTATTTAATTCAAAATGGTTTTGTGAAAGGTAGAATTGATAGAACTCTCTTTAGAAAAGAATATGGTTGTGATCTTTTATTAGTTGATTTATGTTGATGATATTATTTTTGGATCAACTAACATATCTTTGTGTGAAGAATTTAGTCATCTTATGAAAAGAGATTTGAAATGTCCATGATGGGAGAGATGACTTATTTTCTTGGACTCCAAGTCAAACAGGACAAAGAAGGGAATATTCATCAATCAAGCCAAATATACAAAAGATCTTATTGAAAAATTTGGAATAGGTACCTATGATGACAAACTTTTCAATGTATCCGCATTTAAAAGGGAGAAGACACTCGATCAAACCGAGTATCGAGGTCTAATTGGTTCTTTGTTATATTTAATCTGCTAGTAGACACGATATTTCATTTGTAGTTGGAGCCTGTGCTCAATTTCAAGCTAATCCTAAGAAAAGCCATTATGAAGCAACGAAGAAAATTCTTAAGTATCTTAAAGGTACAGTAAATGTTGGATTGTGGTATCCGGTGATGACAACTTTGAGTATGCGGATACTCGGACTCGGACTTTGGTGGGTGTAAGATAGATAGAAAATCTACTTGGTACTTGCCAATTTCTTGGTAGTAAGCTGATTTCATGGTTATCTAAGAAACAAACCTCTCGTAGCTACTTCCACGTTGAAGCCGAGTATATGGCATTTGGAAGTTGTTGTTCACACTGATCTGGATAAGTCGGCTTGATTAAGGGAATATAACATTATCACCAAAGATGTACCAATCTTTTGTGATAGTAATAGTGCCATAGCTATTACCCGTAACCCAATCCTACATACTAGACGCAAGCATGTTGATATCGAGACACCACTTCATCCGAGACCATGTAGAGAAAGGTGACATCAGTTAGAGAAGATTCTGACCGATTTCCAAAGAGCGGAACATCTTGACAAAGCCACTTTGGCGAGAGACAAGGTTTAAAGAACTATCTGTAGAATTATGATTATTAGATGCTTCTTTAGTTAATCTATAATTCTATGTTTTCATTCTTTGTCTTTCTCAATTTAGTTACTATGTCTAGAAAAGAATTATCAAACTAGATATGAGTCAAAGGACAATCGGTAGTGATATCATTGATCTCCTATTGTGGAATCAAGAATCAAGGATTAGTCATATTGACCTTATCTAACATGATGATTACTCATCGGACGTTCGGTAAATTAGACTAGGGCACAATAGTCGGCTGATTTCTTGAAAAGCAGATGACTATCTCGCACCCTATCTGATCTACCTCAAAGTTACTAATGGTTTTCTACAAGTCTATGTCTTTGCACGAATAGGTCAGCGATCAAATTGTTAAATCAGATTGTTTCACCTCATCTGTTATAAACCTTCTCATCTAGACACCTTTGCTTCTAAATACTCTCCATACATTGTGTTTTCTTATAAAACTCATATCGGATTGATTGGTTGGAAAACCTAACTTTAGAAAATTAAATCTGAGCTCGCTTATTTAAAATAAAACGTTTTTCTAACTAAGTCTTTAAGTTTGCCAAAAGATAAAACTAGAAGTTTCAAAATCGACGAGTTACTTTATCAAATGATTTTATAAACCCATCTATTTTTAAAACCCTTATACGATGTAAAGTAACCCTAGGCCGACGTCGAGACATACTTACTTCCCTGCATAAAGTAACCTAGTATCACAAATCAACGATCTACAAAGTAACCTTTTACACAATTCAAAGATTAGTGAACTACACGCGTTGAATCCCAATCGTTTATCCAGATTTTTAACCATTGATTCGGCACAAGAAATCATTTTAAATAAATGGCTTAGATCAAACCAAATTTTCTAAAGCGGTTTCTCTTTCCAATTTTCCCTCCTATAAATACATCTTCTTCTTCAATCAAACTTTTTACTTTGAGAAAACTATACTTGAACTCTGTAAAAATTTCTCAAAACCCTTAGCCAAAATACTTCTATGAGCCATACCCCAAAAGCGACTAGGAGTAACCTCAACAATGGTGGAAGTTCATACGAGAACTTACAACAAAAAGATCAAGTCGGAGATGTATGTCGACTTCGACATAACCACGAATCTTTGAATCAAGACAGATTCTCGGTTTATTGGAGAGGTCGGAATTGAGGACATTATGTTCCAAGAAATCCAAATCCAATAAAACCTTGGATATGAGAGGTATAGAATTCTATGTCAACAGGACATATGAAAATGGTGTATTCAAAACCCGTGTCTACGGCGAGGAGTTAACGGTGACCACGGTGGAGGTGGCCAGGATATTTGATACAAGCGGTGAAGGAGTGAATCCCCTCACCTACAAATCAGATGATTGGGTAGAATCATTCGAGATGATTACCACGGTGGAGGTGGCCGGGAACCTCTGCTGGCCGATCGGCCCTAGTCTGTTGGCTGAAGAGGCACTCACCTTGGAGATAGCAGAAAAGGTGGTCCAATCGGAGGAGGTACAGGAGATCATCTCTGAGAGGACCCCTTCCCCTACTCCCGTGAAGGTACAATTCTCCCCCTCCCCTCTCCAATCCAATCTCGCGATGAAGAGGTGTCCTGTGCTCGCACCTCCGAGCCTCTAAAACAGCCTACTCCCACTTCACCAAGCCACAACCTCATCCTCCCTTCCTCAAACTCAAACCACTTCCCCTCCCCCATCTCCATCTGATATGTTTTCATTCCTCACCGAACCCGTCTACTCCCCACCCCCATATCTACCATCTCACCCCCAGCCTTACTCCCATCATCTCCAGCTCCCCCTCAAATACAAACTGAATCCATTCCATCTCCCCAACCCACCATTCCACAGCCCAACCCTTCTCCATCACCCACTTCATCTCGATATACCACCCTCCATCTTCACCCCCACCCGAGATTCCCTCCACCACCATCGATGCCCCTACTTCCTCCCAAACTACTGCACCCCAACCATTGGATACCTCCAACATCTTTGGAGATATCCACATGAGCTCCCCAGTCAACTTTTCCCACCCCCTCCTCCTCATCCGAATCGAGGAGGAGACACCCATTCTCGCCATCTCTTCGCCTTCACAGCACTGCACAAACAAATCATCGATAAAGTCCAGAAGATGATGGAGAAGAAGACAAAGAAGGTGATTCGAGCAATCACCGAGACAATGCTCGCCAACATGCAGATTGCCGAGATAAATATATCTCGCAACTTATCAGCCAACCTTGGCACTGCTGTTGGTACCGGCCGAGCAACTGGAGGAGGAGTTGAGATTGCTCAAGCAGAAAGTGGCTGCAGACAACGAAGTCCTGGTTGAGGCCCTTACATCGCAATCGAGACTTAGGATTCGTTGTCTGCGTTGGAAGATCACCTGCACCCTTGAGAATGAAGTTAAAAAGGGGAAGGAGCTGAAGGAAGAATGGACATCCTCACAAACTGAGTCATGTCAATAACGGACAAGCTCGACTCAAAGGCAGACTCACTGAGTTGGAGGCAGCCAAAGCCGAGATAAAGATCAAATCGATGAGCCGGCTGCCTTGCAACCGAGGGTGACCCAGATTGAGGAGGCCATCCGAGAGGATGAAGAGAAGAAGAGAAATGAGGAAGAGGAGAAGACCGAACAACCGCTGGCGAGAATGAAGGAAGCCGAGAAACCCGAGGCCAAGGGCAAGGGTAAAGGAAAGGCAGCAATCGAGAAAGTATCATTAGCCGAGCAACTAACCAAATTCCTAGACCATCGAGTTGAAAAGGAAAGAACTCGACTACTCAAACCTCTCACCGAGCAAATCAAGAATTCATGCTGAAAAAGAGAGGTATGAGAAGCAGAAAAGAAGGGACTCAAGAAGCTGGGAAAGGCAGAGTGAAGTGGGACAGTGGACACTCGGAAATGGGTATCGAAAGCGGCTGATGAAGCAGATTTCCGACACTGTTCACCGCTCATCAGCTCCTCCAAAGATGGTGTCTGGGCGGTTCACCAAATACGAAAAGAAGGCGCTGGAAGCGAGATGGATGTACTATTGGTACATCTTGAAGGCATCTCCATCAGTGCGGTGATGAAGACATGCAATGGCATGAATGGATGGAGAGAGAGGATGCCGATCTTTATGGAAGAAGCTTGATGAGGCGAGCAAAGTTTTCAATCTGCGATCTTGTCGCACCACCTACGAGCACGTTTCACCTAAGCCGAATGAAGATGGCACTCCGGACATGGAATGGGTCAAAACCGTAGTTACCAAAGCCGAGGTGGAATCCAAGCTCACCAATGAAGAAGATCTCAAACGGCTCAGAGCAAGGATCTTCACCGGCCGAGGATTCAAGCCAATCAATGGGGAACCCGATAGATAGGATTTTCTTTTCCTTATCTTTCTTTTATCGATTTTCCTTATACGTAAAATGTATATATGTGAATGAATATATTTTGACTTATGTGATTTACTTGTTTTATCTCTTAAAGTTTTCTTTCTTGTTTTAAGAAAAACTTAAAATTGTCTAAGTATTAATCATCTGAGAAAATTTTCATCTCGGAATTAAAATTTTTAAAAAAATTTCTAAGTCTTAAAACTTTTCTAAGTTCTTTATGTTTTAAAACTTTTCACTAAATCTAAATTCTTAAGACTTAAGAATATGTTCTTAAAATTTTTCTAAGTGTGAACTAAGTGTTCGAATTTGAATAGATCCGATTCAATGTGAGAATGTGCTCTAGTATACCTATATGATAATATTGATTAACGCTAAACTAACTTCGATTGTGAGTGTGTTTCTTCCTTGTAGGTTTTAACTTCATCAAAAAGGGGGAAATTGTTAGATCAAGAATGTTTTGATGAGTTAAAAGAAGGTTCGGATGATCGGACGACTTTGAAGAAGCAGTGAGGCCGAGTCCGAGTACTAAGTCGATCAGACTAGGTCATCAACTAAGCAAGTCAGTGAAGACTGGAAAATTGCAAGTCATCTGGAGACAAGTTCAAATCTAGTCATCTGCAGGAGACGATTATGAAGAGCTCGACGAGGTCAAGACAAGTGAGTAGAATAAGAAAGGTGAGTCTTCACCAAGTCACCGCAGACGAGTAGGTTAAAATCAGTGAGGAGCAAGCAGTTTTCAAGATTAAGTTTATTGTGCGCTTTTCGATTTGTTAGAACTGACTAATAAACTGTCTTTTCGACTTATAAATAGGTCTAGATTTTCATTTTCAAAATAACTTTTAACTCTGCACATATCACGATTTACGATTACTCTCTATTGATTTCACAACAAGTTCACAAGTTTTTCAAAAGAGTTTTTCAAATCAATTCTAAGTGTTTATAGAACACTTTCCTTGTAATCTTCAATTCCAGAGAAGAAGTTAGGAGTTTTGAAGAAGCGAAGGATTTTTGTAAGTGTAAGTTGTAAGTCGATTGTAAGTAAGTAAGTAGTAATCTGGTCCCTTCTTCAAGTTGGAGAAGGAGAGTGGATGTAGGATTATTCATAATCCGAACCACTATAAACCCCGGTGTTCTTTATTGCTTTACTTTACTTTTCTCGTCAATTTTAATTTCCAGTTTATTAATCAAAGATTAAATTGAGAATCGAAGTTAAAACTAAAATATCAGTTTACTTTTGATCTTAATTAAGTTGAGTTTAAAATTAAAATTCCCTGTGTTACTTGAGTGTTTTGAATAATTTTAAAAGATTTTTAAAAATCGAAAAATCTATTCAACCCCCTTCTAGATTTTTCTTAGAAGGTTAGTTCAAGTTTTTTCTAAGATACTCAACTAAGTGGGACCAACAATCCCCTTCCGATGCTCCTTGGACTTCGTATCAACAACATGGATCGTATTGATTATAATACTCATAGTATGGGAACACCTCTTGAGGTAGGGGAGAAACTTCATCATATCACCAATCTTCATAATTGGGAGGAACTTGTTGCAATTGAGAATTATTATTAAAGTTCTTCCAATTATTGTATCCAAATTCTTCAAAGTGCGGAGGATATACCATGCTTTCTTGATAATGATATTGATTCATGCATATGAGTTGTATGCCTCCATCTAGACAAGATAGCAAATTATAAAATTCAAACAAAAATAACAAAACAAACAAGAATACAAAGGCAACAAGTAGTCACTTCAAACAATTCCAAAGTCTCACTTAAGGCGCAAAAACTAATTCTCCGGCAACAGTGCCATTTGATTGGAGTAGTTTTTTCGGGTAAGCGTTATTAAGACTAATCAACAAATATCGAACCCATGGGAAAAGTATGCACATGAGGCCCTAGAAATACGAGTTCTTAGTGACTATTGATGCAATAAGGGATGACACTAACACTACCAAACACTTGCAAAATACAAACAAAAACAAGCAAACAAATGATCGAACACTTAGAATGCGGTAACAACTACAATAATAAATGGTGGGATAGAGGTGCTAGGATTAACATCCATCAATGAATCATCAATCAACAAGCTACAATTGAATCAAATTGCAAATCAACTAAGATAGAAAGCATAAACCATCATGAAATTAATCACTCCATTAAAATCACAATGCCTAATGTGAGTATTCTTAGTCCTTCCCATTTCTCAATGTAGAAGTCCCCAAATTCATACAATCATGCAAAATTGAAACCCGATCAACACCTAATCACGTTAGCTCAACTCTCGCCTATTGCTAGGGTGATCAACCATTAATCTAAAGAAACAATTTTACATGAAGCACAATGAAGAATCACAATGAGGAAATAAACTAACGTGAGTATCCTTAGTGCAACTAATCTCTCGATTCCGAAGCACCCAATCCATACATACATACACAATTATAACCCGATTAATCCTGGATCACGTTAGCGCAGCCTCCCGCCTATAGCTAGGGTGATCAAACACTAATCTAAAGAGATAATTATGCATGAAGAACAATTGAGAATCACAATTAGTAAGCAATCTACTCAATTGATCTCCAATCATCAACAATTATAGCATAGTCAATCAAATCATCATCAATTTCAATTAACCCAAGCACAAGAGAGTTAGCCCATGGTACCACAAACAATACCCATGGAAAGAAGATAGAATTGATCAAATAATAAGCAAATCACAACAATTAAGAAATTAAAGAGATAAGAGAGGAAAAACATCACCAATAGATCTTCAATCAACAACAATAGGAATGCTTGAGTCTTCCACACCAATCTCCAAATGAATTACAAGCTTGAATTGAATGAAATAACAAGGATCAAAGCTAATCTATGGCTAATCTACCAACATCAATTGAAATCTAATTCTAATTCTACCAATCTACTCTCTAAGGAAGAATTGGCTTGGGGCCCTGAGAAATCGCCCCAAAACCGCTACTAATGCTATTATGAATTGTGTATCCGGTTGCTCTGCTTGACTCTCTTAAATACGAATTTCAGAAAAATCTCCCCCTCGAGTCGAGGGTCGTGCCCCTGACTCGAGGCTGCTGCTTTCTCCACTCCATCGACTCGAGGGTCAGCCCTCGAGTCGAGGCTCTGCCTTTCTTCCAATTTTGGTCCTTTCTGCACAGCCCTCGACTCGAGGCTCTCGTCCCTCGATCGAGCTCGAGTCCAGGGCACTTTTCTCGAACAGGCTTCGGCCTCGACCCCGTTTTCGTCCGATATGTACGTCTCTTCATTCTAAGCCTAGTGGTACTCTCGGATTGGCAAAATTCCACTGAATTACCTGCAAAATGGACGAAAAACATCAAAATCTCACAAATAATACTTTTAAGCAAAAGAGTGATACTTTTCACAATTAGGCATAAAAATCAACACTTTAGCTCACTTTTTGCACTAATATAACCCCTAAAAACATGCATCAATTCACTCCAATCACCCATCAATTATAACTCGGTCCACTAAAGAGTTATAATTGAATTACCGTCTTTTATGTGACACCACACACCATATTATCTATAATATAGACTAATCTGGACAAAAACAATGATAGATGTAACAATCATAAAAAATAAGTATTTTGATCATAATGAATCTCAAATAAAAAGATGTTCATACAAAAGCTAGGCTTATAGTATATATCCTAACATCCACCTCATCCATGATAATTCCCACCATATTATCCTCATATGCCATACACCCATGAGCCAAGATATCAAGAACCACCTCATATTCCACAAGCCCAACCACAACCAATGCAAGAGCCTCCATCTCAAGGTAGGCCATTAAAGGAGTTCTTTAAGTCTCAACTTCGTGAGCATTACGATGGAATTGCAAGGCCGAGAATTAAAGCAAATAATTTTGAGATAAATCCCGTGCTTGTGAATATGCTTAGAGAAAAGCAATTTGAAGGTAGAGATGAAGAAAAGTTCCCTCATCAACACATGGCACAATTTTTGGAGATTTTTTACACCACAAAGTACAATGGAGTGTCCGAGGATGCGAAGAAGCTAAGGCTATTTGCCTTTACACTTAAGGGGAGAGCCAAAGCATGACTCAATTCTATTCCTCCCAAAACCGTTCATACGTGGGAGGACCTTAGCAAAAGATTCTTGATGAAGTTTTATCCGCCATCAAAGACGGTGCAAGCCAAGGAGGCGATTTCACACTTCCGCCAAAAAATGGAGAGACTATACCGGAAGTATGGGAGAGATACGGGATGTTGCTTATTAATTGTCCCCAACATGGCTTTCCGAAGGAACATATAATAATATATTTTTGCAATGGCTTGACGGATGGTGATCGTTCCTTTCTTAATGCATGTGCTAATGGTTCGATTTGGTCAAAGGTGGGGCAAATGAATGAGATTATGGAGAATATTACCCAAGATTCTTTTCAAGTGTCGTTGAATCATGGAGCTCATCATAGAGTATCCCATGTGGAGGAGATTGAGTCTATGAAGACTATGATGATGACGATGATGGACCGTTTGTGAGCCATTACTACTTCTCAAGCCCAACAAAGTGTTAGTCCATCCATTCCTCAAGTTGATTTGTGTCCAAGTCCTATGCCTATTGAAGGAGTGAACTACATGGGAAGGCCTCCATATCAAGGAGGATATCAAGGCAATTTCCAAGGTGCAAGGCCATATCAAGTGCCTTATCAAAATAGGCCTCAAGGTAATTTTCAACCTCAACCTTAAGCTCCATTCAATGCCAACAATTAGAGAAGACATGAAAATTTCTCATATGTTAATCCAAGAGCCGCCATTCAATTTTCTCCCGGATTTGATCCTGGGTGCCAAAGCACCTAATAATGAGGGGAAGGCAACTACGGAGAAGCTACTTGGAATGATTGTGAAGAGGTTAGAGGCTAATGATTCAAGGTTAGATGATATCGGGAAGTAAATGGACACAAGATTCAAGACCATTGAGCATCAAGTGGGACAATTGGCCACAACGGTTGAAAAGTTTTCATCTATAGTGGATCATTTGCAAAATAAGGGGAAGTATCCATCTACCACCGAGCCTAACCCAAAGGAGTTTTGTAGTGCTATCCAACTAAGGAGTGGTGCTAGATATGAAGGCCCAAAGATGTCCAAGGAAGTTGAAGTTGAGAAAGAGGTAGAGAAAGAAGAGGTGATAGAAGAAAGTGTGGTTGTTGAGAAAGAGGCAAGTGAAGAGATCAAAGTAAAGGGAGAGTCCAAGGAAGAAGAGAAGTCCAAAGAAGCATGGGGAGTTCCCATGAAACCCACTCCGGTTCCCTATCCTCAAAGACTTGGGAGGAAGAAGCTTGATGAGGAGGTTGATAAGTTTTGGAAGTTTTTAAAAGCTTGCATGTTGATATTCCACTATTAGATGCCCTTGAGCAAATTCCCAATTACAAGAATTTTTTTAGAGAAATAATGTTAAAGAAGAGAAGATTGGATGAGAAGGGTATGATCAAATTGGTGGAAGAATGCAAGGAGATTCTTGAGAGACACCTACCTCAAAAGCTAAAGGATCCGGGGAGTTTTATTATTCCTTGTGAAATTGGTGAGAATGGGAAAGTTCAAGGCATATGTGATTTGGGAGCTAGTACCAATGTTTTGCCTTTGTCCATTTTTAAGAAGTTGGAGTTAGGAGAGGTGACTCCTACCAATATTAATCTTAAATTGACGGATAAATCTTATGCTCATCCTTTTAGGATTGTTGAAGATGTATTAGTAAGAGTTGTCAAGTTTATCTTCCCGGTTGATTTTATCGTGCTTGATATGAAGGAAGAGCTTGAGACACCTATCATTCTTTGTAGACCTTTCCTTGCCACCGCAAAGCCATGATAAATGTTGAAAAGGGGAGCTCAAATTGAGCTTTAATGGAGAAGAGGTGACATTTTCAAGAGCTCCATTGGAAGAAGATACTCCAAGTACTTTGGAGAAGAAGACATAGGGATGATTTGATTGGAGTGAATTGATGCATGATTTTAGGGGGTATTTTAGTGCAAAAAGTGATCAAAAGTGTTAGATTTTGTGCCTAAATGTGTAGAGTATCACTACTTTGCCTAAAAAGTATTACTTGATGGATTTTATGTTTTTCATCATGTTTTCAGGTAAATCGGTGGAATTTGGCCAAACCGAGAGTACCGGCATTCATAGGATGAAGAGACGATCGAGACAGGCAAAAATTGGGGTTTGAGGTAGAGTCCGGGTCGAGAAAATTCCCTGGACTCGACCTCTAGTCGAGGCCTCGACCGAGGTTGCCGCCAAAGAAAGAGAATTCGAAATTTGGAAGGAGCCTCAAGTCGAGGAGTAGAAAAAGGCAGCAACCTCGAGTCGAGGGCTGAGCCTCAACTCGAGGGATCAGATTTTTCAAAATTCGTCTATTTAAAGCAGAAACAGAGCATAATCGGGAGAACATTCCATAGAGCAGTTACCAGCGGTTTGGGAGCGATTTCTTAGGCCCCAAGCCAATTTCTCCTTGTAGATAGAGTGGATTGGAAGATTTAGATAGATTTTCCATTGTTGTTGCTTAGATTAGCATTAGATCATCTTATTTTCTCAATTCAAGCTTGTAATTCCTTTGGAGAAGAAGTGTATTGAAGACTCAAGCATTCCTATTTTTGTTGATTTGATCCAATTGGTGATGTTCTTCCTCTCTTGTCATTTCTATTCCTTTATTGTTGTTATTAGATTGTTGTTTGCTCACTTAGATTTTATACCCATGGATTTTGCTCTTTGCACCATGGGCTAATACTCTTGTGTTTGAGTTAATTGAAATTGAGGATGTTTTGATTGTCTATGCTATGATTGTTGATGATTGTTGATCAATTGAGTTAGATTGATTCCTAATTGTGATTCTCATTGTGCTTCATGCATTTTTATCTCTTTAGATTAATGTTTGATCACCCTAGCAATAGGCGAGAGTTGAGCTAACGTGATCCGGGATTAATCGGGTTATAATTGTGTATGGTTGTATAGATTTGGTGCTTCTTAATTGAGAGATTAGTTGCACTGAGGATACTCACATTAGACAATGTGTGGTTAATGGAGTGATTAATTGCATGATGGTTTTTATGCTTTCTATCTTGGTTGATTTGCAATTTGATTCAATTATAGCTTGTTGATCATTGATTCCTTGATGGATGTTATCCCTAGCACCCAAATCCCCCATTTATTGTTGTTATTTGTCCTTGCCTTCAAAGTGTTTGATCATTTGCCTCATTGTGTTGTTTGAGTTTATCTCTCGCATTGTGTTGTGTTTTAGTTTTGAAACCGTGATTGCAACAACGGTCATCGATAACTTGTATTCCTAGGGCCTCATGTGCATATTTTTTCCCCGGGTTCGATATACTTGATTGGTCTTAATACCGCTTGTCCGGAATCTTACAATCAAAATGGCCCGATTGCCGTGGAGTTAGTTTTTGCGCTTAAGTGAGACTTAGGAATTGTTTGAAGTGGCTACTTGTTGCTTTGTATTTTTGTTTGTTTGTTGTTTTTGTTTGAATTTGATACTTGATTATCTTGTGTAGATGGATGGATATGACTCATACACATGGAATCAAGATCATTATCAAGAGAGTATGGTTTATCCTCCACACTACGAAGGATTTGGCTACGATGATTGGGGGAACTATGATGATAATTCTCTAATGCAACAAGTTCTATCCGATCATCAAGAGTGGAGATGTGATGAAGCTCCTCCCCCACCTCAAGAGATGTTCCCGTGTTATGAGCACTATGATCAAACATTCAATCCATGGTGTGGAGTTGAGTGTTAAGGAGCATCGGAAGGAGATTATTACGATGATGGGAGAAGCTATGAGTATGACTACCAAATGCCATAAGCTTCCTCTCAATTTGAAAAATGGGGACTCCATGTTGTGAGAGCTATATTGAAGGAGATGCTTGGAATGATGTTGGAAAAATTTGAGGAAGATGAACCGAGATGTGAAGAAATGTTTCCTTTGTATGAAAACATTTATGAGACCAAAGCATTGGTTGATTCAATGATAGGGGGAACATGGAGATCACCGAAGCTCAATTCATGGTTTTAAAAACTCAACTCAAATATTTTCTACTCCAAGTGTAGAACATAACCATCATGGAGAATCATCAAGAAGAAGGGGAGGAAGAAAGTGAAAGTGAAGATGATAAAGATGAGGGTCCAAGCATGAAGGATGAAGTTGAAGATTTCCTTGTCGAAAGTGAGGAAGAGGAATGTCCATTGAAGGACATGAGCAATAATGAGAAAGAAAATCTAGAAGTATCGAAGGAAGCATTGAAGAATGAAATGAGCATTTCTATACCTTCAAACTCTTCAATTTGTACTTTAATTGAGATAGATGCTTCTATTGATTTTATTTTACCTCTTGTGAACTTTGACTATAGGGAAGATTTAATGAAGCGCTTGGGCATCCTTGAAAAAAATGAATGGAGAAAGAGGATGGAGAGAGAGAAAGTGGGACAACCATGGACATTATGCATATCTATGTGTGGTTGCCCTATCAATCATGAAAACCTCCTTGATTTTGAAGCACAAAGATTGAACTATTGTGGAAAGGAGGATCGCTCCTTGGCCATTCCGATGAAGGAAGTTGAAAATGAATGAATAATTTCGGCAAAGGACAATAAAAATAGCGCTAGATGGGAGGCAACCCATCCTTTTTGTTTGTTTTGTGTGCTTTTTGGTTGCTTTGTATTTTTGTCTCCTTTTTGGGAGAATTGGCTAGGTATTGTATTGCTCATGCTTAGGAGGTTATGTTATCATGCTTTGGGATTTATTTGGAGTGTTGAGCTTATTGTTGATACCATATGGAGTTGCATTTGTATTTGTATCACACTCATGCCAAACTTGAATTCATGCTATCATTCAAGTTTGGGGGTGTTGATCGTTATTTGGTTTCGTGCATCTTCTTATGGTCATGATTTGATGATTCTTATGCCCGATTGTAGGTACACTCACTATATTTGATTTGGAAAGAGATCGAAAATTGCAAGGAAATTCAAGATCGAAAAGGAGGAGAGCTTAAAAGTTGGTGAAAATGAGCAAAAAGGAAGAGACCCGGTCTCCTCGATCGAATGAGCGACCGGGCTTAAATCGAGGGACCAAAACAGTTAGTTTTTACATATTTAGATTCGTTGGGGTCGAATAGGTCATTTTTAGGAGTTTCGGGGTTGGGCCGGGTTCAAAAATCCGTAAAAATTCTCTGGGCTCGACCACTAGGTCGAGGTGACCCACCCTCGGGTCGAGGGGTATATACTTAGCTAAATTTCGAAAAATTGCATATCCCTCGAGTCGAGGTGTATTTTGAATTGCAAGCACGACTCGAGGCCTGAGCCTCGAGTCGAGGGACTTGAAAATTAGGATTCCCGAGTCGAGGTGGAGCCTCGAGTCGAGGCTGGGCCGATTTTTAAAGTCATAGATTCAGTTTCCAGATCCCCAATACACGAGTCGAGGCTGCCTTTCTTCCCCGACCCCCTGCGCGTTCCTCACCATTTTCGACCCATTGGCACAATTTTCACCGATTAATTCCCTTTTGCATTACATATAATTTTTTTCATTGCATCAAAATTTCATCTTTGAGGGTTTTTTAGTTCAATTTTGGGGATTTTTGAAGAAGTGTGTGGGTGTTCATCCATTTCGTTCCTAGGCGAAATTAACAATACAAGGTACGTAATTCTCACCTTTTGGCTCTCTAATTTTGTTTTTGTATCGATTATTGCATGGGTATTGTTGAATTATGCCAATTTTGCATTGAAGTGGATTTTCATTTGGGCATTTCTACGAACACCTATTATGCATGTGATGTGAACGAATTTGGAGTGTTTGTGAGATTATTTGGCTTGTTTGTTGAATTCAAAGGCATGTTTAGGAATGATTATGATATCTTGTTTTTGCATTAGTGAAATTTTGGGCCTAGGAATGAATTGTGCTTAATTGTTCTTGGGAATTCCTAGTGAAAGTATGAATGAAAATTGGTCAAGTATTGATTGTTGATGATAGAAGTGCATGATTTGTGATTGATATTTGTCTAAATACTTGATTAGATGGTTTTTTTTTTGGACATTTTATTGAGCTTAATTGCATAATTTTTGTGAGCCTATTAGTTGATGTTGATTGTTAAGGCCATTCTAATTGAGTATGCATTTTTGGATTTATTGAGCACTTCTATTGATCCTATTTGCTTAGTTGGGATATTTGACCAAAAATGTTTGAGATAGTTGCTTATTCACTTACGGATTGTTTGTGATTGGAGATTGAGTTGTGATGATTGACTCGTTCATGTGCTTAATTGATATCCTATTATGCTCGTATTTTTGCTGTTTGGAGCTAATTGTTGCCTTGGGAAATTTTTGCTGATTGGAGTGAATTGATGCATGATTTTAGGATGTATTTTAGTGCAAAAAGTGATTAAAACTATTAGATTTTGTGCCTAAAAGTGTAGAGTATCACTACTTTGCCTAAAAAGTATTACTTGATGGATTTTTGATGTTTTTCGTCCCATTTTCAGGTAAATCAGTGTAATTTGGCCAAACCGAGAGTACCGGCATTCATAGGATGAAGAGACGATTAAGACGGGCGAAAACGGGGTTTGAGGCGAAGTCGGGTCGAGAAAATTCCTGGACTCAACCTCTAGTCGAGGGTCAGGGACCTCGACCCAAGGTTGCCGGCCAAAGAAAGAGAATTCGAAATTTGGAAGGAGCCTCGACTCAAGGGCTGAGCCTCGAGTCGAGGAGTAGGAAAAGGCAGCAACCTGAGCCTCGACTCGAGGGATCAGATTTTTCAAAATTCCTCTATTTAATCCAGGAAACAGAGCATAATCGGGAGAATATTTCATAGAGCGATTACCGGCGGTTTTGGGGTGATTTCTTAGGACCCAAGCCAATTTCTCCTTGTAGATAGAGTAGATTGGTAGATTTAGATAGATTTTCCATTGTTGTTGCTTAGATTAACATTAGATCATCTTATTTTCTCAATTCAAGCTTGTAATTCATTTGGAGAAGAAGTATATTGAAGACTCAAGCATTCCATTTTTTGTTGATTTGATCCAATTGGTGATGTTCTTCCTCTATTGTCATTTCAATTCCTTTATTGTTGTTATTAGATTATTGTTTGCTCACTTAGATTTTCAACCCTTGGATTTTGCTCTTTGCACCATGGGCTAATACTCTTGTGCTTGGGTTAATGGAAATTGAGGATGATTTGATTGCCTATGCTATGATTGTTGATCATTGTTGATCAATTGAGTTAGATTGCTTCCTAATTGTGATTCTCATTGTGCTTCATGCATTTTTATCTCTTTAGATTAATGTTTGATCACCCTAGCAATAGGCGAGTTGAGCTAACACGATCCGGGATTAATCAGGTTATAATTGTGTATGATTGTATGGATTGGGTGCTTCTTAATTGAGAGATTAGTTGCACTAAGGATACTCACATTAGGCATTGTGTGGTTAATGGAGTGATTAATTGCATGATAGTTTTATGCTTTCTATCTTGGTTGATTTGCAATTTGATTCAATTATAGCTTGTTGATCATTGATTCCTTGATGGATGTTATCCCTAGAACCCAAATCCCACATTTATTGTTGTTATTTGTCCTTGCCTTCAAAGTGTTTGATCATTTGCCTCATTGTGTTGTTTGAGTTTATCTCTCGCATTGTGTTGTGTTTTAGTTTCGAAACCGTGATTGCAACAATAGTTATCGATAACTTGTATTCCTTGGGCCTCACGTGCACACTTTTTCCCTTGGATTCGATATACTTGATTGGTCTTAATATCACTTGCCCGAAATCTTACAATCATGATTCTACACCTTCTACTTCTTCTAATTCTTTCATTAATGAACATTTTATTCCTTCTTATAAAGTGATTGCTAATAAGTCTTGTGTTTCTCTTGATGATCTTAGGAAGAAAAAAGCACTTATTGAACCTTTGCTTAATCCGAGATAGAAAGCTTGAAGAAGGTGAGAAGAAAGTGACCAAGCTTGAGCAATGCTCAAGTTTGGGGGTGTTAGAAGAGAGAAAGTCACCACTTGAGAATAAGGAAGCAAGTTTCATAGTTGGAGATCAAGTGGTGTGGAGCGAATTGAATTGGAGTCGATTGCTAGGAGTGGAAAGACTCAAAGAAGTCTTGATGGTGAAGGAAATCAAGGAAGGAGGAAAGCTCCTATTGGAAGACAAATGGGGATGTTGCCTTTTTGCAAAGGAAGATCTAGTGAGGCACAAGGATGATCCTCATGTCTTCATGGAAAGGAAAGTATAAATTCTTTGAGTTCCGTCCGGCAAAGGACGTTAAACCTAGCACTAGATGGGAGGCAACCCATCCTTGTTGCTGCTTTTTTATGTGTGTGTGTGTTTGTTTGCCTTTTGGTTTTGTTTTTGTTTTTTTGGGAGAATTGACTTGGAATTAAGTGATCATGCTTTAGGGGATTGTTATATGTTGCTATGGTTTATTGGTTATTGAGCTTATTGATACCATTGGGGAATTGCAATTTATTTGTATCACTTTTTGCCAAACTTTGAATTGTATGCTAACATTTAAGTTTGGGGGTGATGATCGTTTATTGGTTATGTGTGTTGGTCCCGATTAGTTGAGATTTTAGACAAAACTTAAACAATCTTCTAGGAAAAATCTAGAAGGGGGTTGAATAGATTTTGATTTTTACAAATCTTTCAAACGTATTCAAAACACAAAAATAACACAGAGAAAACAATTTTTAAACTCAACTTTAACAAGATCAAAAGCAAACTGATATTTTGTTTTAACTTTAATCCTGAAATTAATCTTTGATTAATAAACTGGAAATTGAAAAGAAACAAGTAAGTAAATCAAAGAAATAAAGAACACCAGATTTAGAATTATAAAAATCCTCGTCCACTCTCCTTCTTCAACTTGAAGAAGGGTCTTCACTCTTGACTTTCTTCCTTCATACTTTTTTTTTTTTTGAACAGTAAAAGGAAATTTCATTCCAAGAGTACAAGGGGTACTCACCCGAATACACGTGTACTCAACAATTACAACGACTTTAAACAGCTCCAAGGTTCTCCAATCCAAGTTCTAACATTGAAATTTGAGAGAGCACTCTCTCTACATACAATCCAAGACCACACCTTCACCTTGACACAACTAACAACCCTTTCTACATTGTAAGTCGGTTCCCTAAAAATCACATCATTCCTTGTCAACCAAATATGCTAGATTATCTTGACCCAAATCGTAGTTGCAACCTGCCTCAACTTCCTCGACCCCAAACAATCCGAAAACCGGAGAAAGTTGATCTCGGAATTTGTATGCAACACCAGCGATACACCAAGCCACTTAGTGATCTCAGACCAAATTGAATAGGCGAACTTACGGTGATAGAATAGGTGAGAAGCAGTTTCTTCCTCCTCTTTACAAAGTTGGCACCGCTTACTTTCACTATTGAATACAACTCCACGCTTTTCCAAGTTCTCCACGGTAGCAATTCTCCCCTTGATCAACCTCCAAGCCACCGGAATTGCCTTTGCCGTAGCCCAACTCTTCCACTGACTGCTAAATGTCTTTTCCTTCGCACGATTTTGATCATTGTTGTTTCGATCTTGTTACACTTGATCTATACGCCGGGCTTACTTGATAAATACCGTTTGGGGCATGTTTCCATCTCCACCGATCTTCGCCTCCACGCTTGGGTGTGAACACCTTAAGATTGCCAAGAGATCATTCAAACTTGTCGATTTCGATTAGAGATATGACGCCTCCAACGCAACTCCCAAACCCAAGACCCATTCTCCCATCTCCCCATTTCACTCACTCTTGCTGATTTTTGAGTACTCAACCTAAATAGTCTTTGAAATTTCGTCTGAGACTCTCCCCCTCCTCCCATAAATCCTCCCAAAATAATGTATCATTACCGTCACCAATCTCCCTCTCAAAATCATCCCTCACGCCTCCCCATTCGAGCCCCAAAATAATCGACACACATCCCTCCACCACAATGAAGCAGCTCCCCTACTACCCATTCCCCCTCTCTACTAAATTTCCCATACTTAGATTCCACCACCTTGACCCACAAACTATCCTTTTCATCTAGCAATCTCCACACCCATTTCCCCACCAATGCCCTATTAAACAACCCAATATCCTTAATTCCCAGACCCCCTTCCCTCTTGTCTTTGCAAATTTCACTCCAACTCACCTGGGGATTTTGTGATTATGCTCATCCCCACCCCATAAAAAGCCCTTTGCAAACTGATAATTTGGTTTAAAGAATTTTTAGGTAAGAGATAAAAGGATAGAGCATAGATTGGTATAGCAGAGAGCATGATTGGACGAGAGTGGCCCTTCCGCCCGGTGAAATATTTCTCACATCCCGACTGCAATCCTGTTCTTTATACGTTGTACTAACCATCTCCAATTCTCGAAATATGCGGGTTGATCCCTACTTTCATTCCAAGATAAGAGAACTTCTGCCCCCTTTATCGCACCCAAGGACTTGTGCTCCTTCATCCATTAATTCCACGCCAATGTTCCATCCATACAAAAGGCTTTTCTTGAAGTTAACCCTTAAGCGGACTGGAGCTCAAACAGTCTCGTGGATTCGTTTGATCACCATCAGATTGTCTTTATTTCCGGTACATAAAAATACCGTGTCGTCGGCATATTGTAGGTGTGAGATTCCCACTTTTTGACCCCCTATCACAGCCGGTTTGAGAAAACCCTTTTCAACGGCTATTTGAGTTAGCATGCCCAGACCCTCTGCCACTATTAAGTATAGAAAAGGCGAAATAGGATCTCCTTGTCGCAATCCTCTTCTCGTTTAAATTCCCCACACGGGCTGCCATTTACCAACACTGCTTTGCCAAGCCGTTTCAACACGGGAGGAAATCCACTTTCTCCATTTATCGCAGAAGTTGAAGCCTCTCATCATATCATCGAGAAATTTCCAATTGACCGAATCATACGCTTTGGAGAAATCTACCTTGAAAAACCATCTCGGAACTTTCCTCCTCTTTGCCTCGTCAAGTGCCTCATTTAAGATAATTACCCCGTCCATGATGTGCCTACCGGAGATAAAGGCTGATTGGGTATCTTCCACGATTGAATCCATAACCCTTGCTAGGCGGTTTGCCAAGATTTTTGAGATTATCTTATACGCTCCTCCTATAAGGGAAATTGGGCGGTAGTCCTCAATCGATTGGGGCATTGGCTTCTTTGGGATAAGAGATATGAGCAGCGAATTCAAACCACTCACAATCTTGCCATGTCTATGGAAATCCCGCACCATAACCATAATATCTTCCTTAATAATTGGCCAGGCCTCCTTGAAGAAACCGAAGGAGAATCCGTCCGGACCGGGCTCCGTTAGAGTCACAACTCCATATTGCAGCTTTGACTTCCTCTTCCGTAAAGACCGAGGTTAACATCTGATTTTTCACAGTCTCCTAATCTTCTCTTGAAGGCCGATTGGTCCAAACAGGGAGGGCATATGGCATTGCATCAAAGTGTTGTTGAAAATGATTAAAGATTTTAGCTTTAACCTCTTCAACCGAGTCGATCCAATTATTACCCACCCAGATTCCATTGATTTTGTTTCTTTTGAGGTTGGACTTGATCCGGTTATGGAAGAACCTCGTGTTAAGATCTCCCTCCTTAATCCACTTTACCCTCGATTTTTGGAATAAGCGAGCATCCCTCCGGCTGATATCTCTATACAACTCATTCAACAATATTGATTTCTGTTCAATTTCCTCTGAATCTAGTCCAAATACATCATCGTATAAGTCCAACTATTCGATTTCCTCCTTTTTTCTTCGATTTTTTTGTCTAAGCTGCCAAATACATCAACTCGCCATCTCTTTAACTCTGCCTTCAGCAATTTCAACTTTTCTTTAATCACAAAACTTCCCCAACCATGAACATTAAACGAATTCCATTTCTCCTCTATAAACTCCTTAAAAGACTGAGTGCTGCATCCATTGATTAAAGAACTTAAAAGGTTTTGGCCCCTCAGCCTTTTTCGACTTTCTTCAATAAAGATCGGTATATGGTGCTCGACAACGATCGTCTCCCACCTCTCGAGGACTTGGTCCGGCCATATTTGACACCACGACTCATTAACTAGCATTCTATCGAGCTTGCTTTTACATGATCCATCCGGACGGTACCATGTAAACCTTCTCCCATTAACTGTAATTCTACCAAGTTCACATCTGATGAAATTATTGAAACATTCGATATCATTCCCATCCTTTATCGCCCAATGCCTCTTCTTTCATCTTCATCCCTTACCGAGTTGAAGTCACCAATCAAGCACACACATTCATCCCTATATTGCTCCAGGATGGCTTGGATTTGTTCCCAGAGAGCCCATCTCAAAGATGGAACATTCGGCGCGTACACATTAATCACCGTGCGATTCTCGTCCCAATTCCACCCAAAACCGTTAACCACAACCATCCCTTTCACACTCCAAGCACTGATTTTTTGAAATTTATCCCTATCCCATATTGATATTAATCCCCAAAGATTCCCCTCGAAGGTTCAAATTCCATATCAAAATTCGACCTACCCCAAATAGTCCTCCCGATTCTATCATTAACTCTCTCCAGTTTTGATTCTTGCAAGCATGTAAATCCACCCCACTTTTATGAATTAACTCCCGTACTTCTTTCTTTTTTTCCTTCGCCCTATCCCCTTATATTATAACTTAAAAGCTTCATTAATGATTACCTTTTGTATTCTCCTTCACTCTCTTCTTGTTTTTGCCCTTCCCATTTGCTTCTTGTGAGATTAGGTTCTCCAATTTCAACCGGGTTTCATCATCTTCCTCTCTGCTTTGGAGCCCTAGATTAGCGCCCAAATTCCAAGTTGCCCTCGCTTCCTCCATTGTTTGATTTACTGCTTATAATACTCCCAATGTTGCTCCTCTCTCGCTGAATACGTTCTTCTTTCTTCTCCTTTTTCTTACGGATTTCTTCTTATTTTCTTTGTGATCCTGTTCTTCGCACTCAATCTCAATATCGCTAATTCCTTGGGCTTGGCTTTCTCTGAATTAATTTCCAACTCGATGCCGGTGAACTCTCCTTAGAATACATGGGCTCAAAACCGAGGAGCTGAAATTATCAAAATGGGCCTTATTGCTTGGCCCAGAAAAATCAGTATCCAATTTACTACATGGGATTTTTGTGATCCATTAAGCTCGGTTCTCTTGTGATCCGGATTGACTCGCACTTCTGGGCGAAATTACTTGAACCGGTTTTTTTCCCGAGTGCAAGGGAAACCCTATCCGGCACGACTCCTCAACTTCCACGGTTCTCGGAAAGTCCCAATTTGAATTTGCACTCGGCGACTTTTCGACTACCAACTGTTTATTCCGATCAACCTGCGGTTCCTCCTCCGCCGGAGACCTCCTCAGGCTGTTCAAGCAAACTCGTTGATCACCCGAGTCTTCCTTAACGAATATTTTGACAACACGTTCCCCAACCTTCACATCAAGTTCAATCTTTGGTAACTCCGAGTACGACGTTTTGACTAGAATTCTTGCCGACTCCAAATTTCTTTTTTGTAGCGTGTCATCGTCGATCTTGATTACGGTCCCAAAAGTTGCCGCCATTTGTTTAAAAACCTTGGACACCACGCTTCCAGTGAACCCCCTCCATGATGTCCGGATAACTCGCCTATTACTTTTCATGCCGACTTCCCACTCGGATATTATTGAACCATCTGCTCGCCCACTCCCGACGGTGAGATAAGCTCTGCATGATGCCATCCCAGATAAGTCTTGAAGGAGAACTAAGTCACCTCCCATATGTTTGCTTTGTCTATTTTGTTTTCCGTCCCCTTAAAGATCTCACTCCCATTTAACAACCAGCAAAACTTCTCCTTCAAACTTTCTACCATACATTCAGGATAACCATTTACATTCATGGTCCTCGGGGTGGAAACTCCTTCCTTTCCATTGGTTTGCCCTCTCATCCTGTGTTCTTTCAAAAGCCTTGTCTTGGTTTTCTTTTGATCAACCAAAATATCTCGCATAGGAAACATTTTCCTTTCTCCAAGCTTGCTGATTCACAAAGTATTTTCTTGGTACATACTCCTTACGCCCTTGTCCTATAGTTGGAGGGACTCTTTCAAAGCGAGAAGGTTTAATCCGTAGCTTGAAGGATCCAATCCAAATGTTATCCAACACTGTTTGCAGTCCTTTTGTCGCCCGTACTCACGAAACCCGACAAAGCCGAATCGCCCTCCTCGATATCCCTTTTGTTAGGAATAAATAAGTCGACTAGATTTCCTTTTTCTCAAACACCGTTCTAAGTTCGGAAAAAGAGACTGCCTCTCGGGAAATTCCAAACGTAGAAAGACTTCACTGGTTTTAGGGCCACATCTTGTCGAATACGAAAATTTCTCTCGCGCAACCAATGTAGCTTTATTCCTAAACGCAACGGTTGAAGGCTTACGGTTCAAAGGTAGCGGTTTACGCCTCACCGGTGGGCGCTCGGAAAAGGTTCTCTCAACCCACCCCGGTTTCTCTCTCTCTATACTTACTTACTTACAAGTGTGAATCTTGACCTTACAATGATTTCTTCCTAATTTACGGATATCTATGGCTTGAAGATGTTACGTGAAAAGTGTTCTACAAATACTAAAGCTGGAAAAAGTATAGAACGTTTGTGTTTACAACTTTTATGATTTGTGTATCTAGAATGTGTGAATAGATGTGAATGCAAAGTTGCAAAAGTAATTCTTAAATAATTTCTATCCCTATTTATAGAGATCTTCATTTGGTAGTTGTAACTTCCTTGAATTCTGTTTTGGTCGGTTATAACATATAAGCGAAACTTGTAACTTCCTCTTGGTTAGTTGAAGCGCTTCTTGAAACTTGCATTAAATTTCTCTAACACTTCATTGTCTGCTATTTGTCTCACCACTGTCTGTGTCTTCCTTCTATGATGAAACATTGTATATTGACTTCATCTGCTCGACTTGCGTTGTCCTCGCCTCGACTTTTTGTCCTCATTTGATTTCTCGTTCTTATCGATGTTTGTCTTTGTTTGATTTCTTAACCTAGTCGGACTTCTCATCCTCATCTTATTTGTACTTAGTTTTATTTACAATTACTTCTTGCCTATACATAATGCTCAGTGGTCATCCTATTTTATACTTTTAACACATCAAAACTAAATACAACTTTTCTTACCTAACAATTTCCCCCTTTTTGATGATGTTAAAACATAGCTCAAGAAAAGAAAAATGTTAGTACATTTCAAGATAAGCATAATACAAGATATACAGTCACATTGTCGGATAATCGGAGCAATAGACTTTATATTCGGATGATCAAAGCATACTTTAATCAAGATTCAGGATCGGATAATCGAAGTAAACACTCGAGTAAGTTTAGAAGGTTTGAGAAGATTCGAGTGTTATAAACTTATAAGCCGAGTCACTTATACCAAGAATTAGTTAGTCGGTTTGAAAAGAAAGAAAACAAGTTAGTTAAACAACCAAGTTTTGTGAGAATAGTTCATAAGGTATATTTCACGAGATATTCACCAGACTCACACATTTTTCACATTCATCATAAGACAATCAAAAGAGTAGTAAGAGATAGACTTAATCGTACCACTGTCTTCTTGGTACACTTAACGATCGAAGACTCTCTTTCCGAGACACCGTCTCCCCTCCTTCACCGAGTCGGCTTGACCGGCTCTTATAATCACCGCTTAATTCTTTCAAGATCTAGCTGGCCATCTTTTGTTCTAGGGGATCCATCGGTGAGTAGGTGGGTGCGACCACATCTGCGTTGAATTCCTTATGAGCAAGGTCGATCAAGTATTGGTAGAACTTTGAATCCTTTTCTTCTAACCAAACATGAAGCGATGGTCTCTTCGAGTCCCCATTGAATCTTCTTGCAGACATGGAAGGCAAATATCCATTACGCCTCATACGATCTCCACATCTCCGATCCTTCATCGGCAAGATTTCCATTGGGACAACATCGCTCCTATGAAATGGTCTCGAAGATCTCGACTCCTTGCTCATCTCTACTCGTTGAACCCACTTCCTCTCGTTTTCTATCATAAAACTTCCCTGCTTTGCCTTCTCTTGCTCCCTCCTTCTTTTAGCATCTCTCCTTTTGTACTTCTCTTTTCTTCCCTCTTCCTCTTTAGCACTCTTTCTTCCTCCTCTATCTCAGGCCCGGGTCTTCGAATTTGGCTTGAAGCCTTAGCCTTCCCATTGCTTTAGAGTGAGGATGAGGGGGATTTGATTGACGAGGATAGGAGCAGGATCAGCGGTAGGTGGCGGTTCAGTTCGGGTTGATTCGGTGGACTCATTTGTTGTTCTCCTTTCGGTCTCCTCGGTGCTCTCGAGACTTCTCCTCTACCGCCTTCTTCTTCTCTTCTTGCTCTTAATAGTTCTTGAGACAATTCATCTATCCTTAGATTCAAAGCCATCAGCTTATCATCTTGTAACTTAATCCTTTTCTTGAGCTCACTATTTTCCCCCTTTTTGACATCGGCAAATCGGGTGTTGCGAGATAGTGGCTACTTGATTTTTCGCCCAATGAGTTCTTCTCTTACCATCCTGTCTTCGATCAAGCTGGTCATATCTTCTCTTTTGTCCGACCTCGGCTAAATGCCGAATTCATCTTCCATGAACTGTTTTAGAATCGTTGTCTGTCTGTCTTTCTCCATGGCCAGTTGCATTTTTAGAACTTGAGAAAACGAAGCCTCCTTTGCTTTCCAAGATTCTTTTACAGTCTTCAACACTTGTTGGTCCCGATTAGTTGAGTAGATTAGGTAAAACAAGTATTAGCCTTCTAGCAAAAATCTAGAAGGGGGATTGAATAGATTTTTAGATTTTCAAATCTTTCAAAATATATTCAAAGTACTAGAGGTACACAGCGGAATTCAAGATTAATCTCAACTTTTAATAAGATCAAAAGCAACACTAATATTCAGATCTTAACTCTAATTCTGAAATTAAACTTTGAACAATAAATTGTAACTTGAACGAGAAAGATAAATGAAAGCGATAAAGAATCCCAGATTTTATAGTGGTTCGGATTATAACAATCCTACATCCACTCTCCTTCTCCAAACTTTGAAGAAGGGTCTCCACTAGCCGCCAACTTTGATCTTCAACTCTTCAAAGTACTCCTAACACCTTCTAATGAATCTAAGAATTACAGTGAATGAAGGATTTTGAAGATTACAAGATAAGTGTTCTATTAACACTTGAAATATTTGAAAACTCTTTTGAAAATGCTTTGTGAGCTGAATAGTGAATAGTGTGAAAAATCAGATTTGCATAAGTGTATTGAAAAATAAAATCTAGACTTATTTATAAGTCTGAAATAATGATTAGTTTGTTAGTCGGTTCTACCAAACTAAAACTACTCAACAAACTTAATCTTGAAAACTACTCTTGACCTCGGCTGATTTTTCCTACTCAAATGCATCGACTTGGTGAAGACTTGCCTTTCTTATTCTACTCGGCTTGTCTTGACCTTGTCTGAGCTCTTCATGATTGTCTCCTGCAGATGACTAGACTTGTGCTTGTCTCTAGACGACTTGTAACTTCGATCTTGAGATGACTTAATCGACCCTTGACCTAGTCTCGATCGACTTAGTACCGAACTCGATCTCGAAATTTGTTCATTAACGTTGTCTGCTCATCTGGATTGTTCTTTTAACTCATCAAAACTCTACTTGATCTAACAATTTCCCTTTTTGATGAAGTTAAAACCTACAAGAAAGAGACACACTCACGGTGAAGTTAGTTTAGAGTTAATAAAGATTTATTAATTAGGTACATCGGAACACATTAACACTTTGATCGATTCACAAAGAAAAAACCAAAGAAAACTTTTAAGTCTTAGTACTTAGAAAAATTTTAGACTTACAAAAAATTTTGAGAACTTTAAGTCCGAGAAGATAACTTTCTCGGATGACTTATACTTAGAAAAATTTTAAGTTTTTTTAAAGCGAGAAAAAAAAACTTTAAGAAAATAAGACAAGTAATTCACAAAAGTCCAGATATATTCATTCATAGATTTACAAATTTACAAAAATCAAAAGATAAAAAGATAAGGAAAAGAGAATGATCCTATTTTCGATTCCCCACCGATTGGCTTCGTGAATGGCCAACCAGGTAAAGACTCTCTTCCTCGGCTTTTCGGCTCATCTTCGTCTTTCAACCCAGACTCCACTTCGGCTTTGGCAATGATGCCTTTGATCGAGCTTCATGTCGATTGAGCCGTCTGGATTGGTCTTGGGCCTCCCGTCTCATATGCCGAGCACAAAGATCTGCATTGAAGAACTTATGCTTCCACCCGGTAGCCTCGATATAGATCTTTGTCCTCCTTCTCTATCCACTCATGCCACTTTAGGTCCTCGTCCGAAGGCCAATCGGACCCCTTCAAGATGTATCGGTGGTACATCCATCTCGCGTCCAAATTCTTATCTTTGTATTCCTTGAAGAGTTTGCTACCTACGACCTTCGGCGGATTGAGTGTCTGTGATAGGGCCTAAAGTCAGCCTCATCTGCTTCCTTCATTTCCCATTTCCTCACATCTCTGCTTCCACTTCATCTCCGGTCCCTTGCTCTTCTTCTTCGCCTTCTTTCTTTCTCTTTCTCCATAGAAAGCTCGCTTCTCTCATGATCTCGCCGATCTGTTCTTCAGTGCAAGTTAGAGTAGTCGAGGCTCCCTCTTTCTTTTCTCGAAATTGTGAGCTTGGGACTAATAACTTTAGGCTCCTCCACCAGCCTTCCCCTTCCTTTCCTTTTACCTCAGTGCGGCTTTCTCGGATTCTTTGATTTTCGCCAAGAAATGAAAGCATTTATTTTCTTCCTCCTTCTTCCTTCTTTCCTCATCTTCCTTTAGTGCTTCCTCGAGTTGGTGACCCTCGGTGAAGTGCAGCCAGCTCATCGATTTAATGCGAGCTTTCTCCTGGCTGCCTCCAACTCAGTGTCTTGGCTTTTGTGTCTACCTTGCTACTCGTCTCATCCACCACAGTGTGAGTGCCAACTCTCTTTCCTTCACCTCCTTTTCCCCCTTTTTGACTTCATCAGGCTAAGGCGAGCTTCGTCTCCAGAGATCGTTGCATTTAACCACGAAGTCTCGACTTGTCCAAAGCTAACGAGTCCACCACTATTGCATTGTACTCGGATACTTGAGTTTTCAGCCCATGCACTTCCTCCTCCATAGTCACTTTCTCGGCAAGAAGCATTTAGTAATAGAAGTAATCTTTTGAGTTAGATTTACCTCTACTTCCCGCATGTTTGTGATCATTGCCTCTGTCCGCCTTCACCATCTTCTTTGTTTGCCTCTGCAGCCTTCTTCTCAAAGGCCTTCTTCATCTTTCTCTCCATTTGGGCGATTATAGAAGTGATAGCCGAGGTGGGGCTTAAGTCACTTTTCTCATCCTCGGATGAGGATTCGGAAAAGAGAAAGAAGTGGGGGTGCGGAGTTCAAAAATTTGGGGGAGGAACAGGTGAGCTCATTTGGATGTCTTCTAGGAAGGAATATGAGGTGATGTCTATTTCGGGTGGAGGTGTGGTTTGAGTTGGAGAAGGGAAGTGTTGAGTGTCGAGTGGGGTTGGGGTGGATGTAGTGGGTAGTTCAATTTGTGGGGTGGGGGTGGTTTTAGGTTGAGTGGAAGTGGGGATAATTTCAGGTTGGGTTGAGGTTCATTCGGGTTGGATTTGGACTATGGGAGTTGGACTGATTGTTTGGGGCAACCGTGGGTCGCTTTCAGAGGCTCGGAGGTGCAGTAGGGCACACCTCTTCATTACCGCTTGGAGATTGAGAGAGAGAGAGAGAGATGAAGTAGTACCTTCCTCCCGAATGGGGGAGAGTGCAGCTTCCTTGGCCGGAGAAGATGGGACATCCGGCCTTCCCAACCTCACTGCAATTTCTAGAACAGGAACCTCTTCGGGCGGGAGGGTAGAGGCTTCGTCCTAACGACCAGGAGCTGCCGAGAAGATTTAGACGTCTGGTGGACCTCCTACGAAGAATAAACTGGTTATCTTCATCGGAGTCCTCATCTGTCTGTTGACCGATAGCGAGTTCGGATGGCTCAAAGAATCGTGCCCTATCTCGAGGCTCGACTCAGCCTCCTCCTTGACCTCCTTGTCGGAGACCTCACAGACGTTGCCGCCTCCTCACTGTTACTTCCACGGCAACTGGATCCTCGGCAGTTGGGCTTCTACTGCACCGCAACTTCAGGAGTTCTAGTTGAGGTTCACTGCTGGCCTCGTACTGCAGCTGCCGTTGTTCCCTCTGCCTCGTGCATCATCGAGACTCATCATCCGAGTGCTGCCCTCCTATCCTTTCATCCTTCGTTAATAAGTCTTTTTGCTTTGAATATTTTTTTCAGTCCTTCCTCGTGTCTCAAACCTCTTGTTTAGCCCTTCCATCAACACCGTGATTTTGTTGAACAAAGCTTACTGATTGAGGTGACTGTCGATCCCCTTCATTGGGTTAAATAACAACCTCAGCCTTCTCTTCCTTGACCTCCTAAACAATAAGTCTACCTTATCCACCTGTACTCCATCAAAAATGGCTCTCATACAACATAACCGTGACTTCGTCACTCCATCATGGGAGCTTTGATCTCCTAGGATTGACTTGGTTACGATTGTCATGAGCAGCCTATATTTTCTCCTTAACATATGCTTCTTCAAATCTCTCCTAACTCCTCCGTAGGTAATCCTAGCAAGCAGTCAAATGATTCTTCCCAATCATTTTCCTTATACAATGAGGATTCACCCCTTCCATAGAAGTGTCCGTAATCCTTGCAACATTCTCCTTCGAGTACTCCGGTTGAGTACCTTCAACAGTTGTTTTAAAGCCATTTTACGTAAATTCACTTGGCAAGGAATTCGCTCCAATGAAATTAGCGGTTTTGTTACGTGGAGATTTGAGCGAACAAAATCCTCGTAATCTTGAAGCTTCCAACAATCCGATAATCTCTCCGGATTCTCTGTCATTTGTAGTCTCAAAATCTACAAACATTTCAGCTTTGAGTTTATTTTTATTGATTTTGTAAGCATTTTGAAATCAGGAATTTGATGAGGATATATAAGAGGGGGTTTAGGAGTTTGAGAAGAAGAGGATGCCATTAATGAAATTTTGAGAGTAAGAAAAATTTGAAGAAATTTTGAGAACAGGGAATTTGTGAAAGTAAAATTTTAAAACCTGAAGAAGGTAAGTTTTTAAACGAGGGGGAGAGAGAGGAAAAGTTGGGAAATCGAAACGTGGCACGATCTCGAGTTTTAATTTTTAAACCGTTGATTGAAAAAGTGCATGTAAAACATCGACGGTTTAGCGAGAAAATTGCTTCAATTCAGGCACGTAGGCGTTTACGCGTCTTGAATTGTGTAAAAGTAACCGTTTAACCTCTGATTAGACGGCTAATAGACTTGCTTTATCAAGTAATTAGTATACCCGACGTAAGCAATGAGATGTCTTACTTAACACTCGGGTTTCCTATTCCAGGACTTGGTAAATGTCGACTTGGTCAAAATGACCTTGTCTTATATTTTTCAAAAATTTCTTCCTAGTCTGATTTTGAAACAAAACTTAACAAAGGATTTATAGTTTAGTTATAAAGTATGATTTCTTGAAATACACAGGCTTAAGACCTTTATTTGAAAACAAAGATTATGAGGAGAAACAAAGATGAAGGTTTTACGAATGAAGAGATTTATGAGACTAATCTGCATACTGTTCCCGCAAAACAACCTCATCAAAACTATTAGTAGCCGGGGTGGATCGATAGGGTGTAGGTAGTCATCTGCTTTTCTAGAAATCAAGTGACTATTGTGCCCTAGTCGATTTACCAAATGTCGATAAGTAATCATCAAATCGATAAGGTCAATATGACTAATCCTTGATTCTTGATTCCTAAAAGAAGATCAATGATATCACTACCCGATTGTCCTTTGACACATATCAAGTCGATAATTCTTTCTAGACATTAATTTAAAGAAAAGAAAAGACTAGAAAAGGAATACAATTATCAAATGCAAACATTTTAGAAACCAGCTAAGGATGCATCAAGTAATCCTAATTCTAAGCATAATTCTTTAAACCTAGACTCATTAATGGTTTTGTAAGAATGTGCGCTCTTTGTGACTCAAGAGCTATTTTCTCAATCCTAATGTCATTCTTCTCAACATGATCCCTAATGAAATGATGCCTAATGTCTACATGCTTATATCTAGAATGCGTAACAGATTGTAAGTCATTGCTATTGCACTATTACTATCACGGTAAATAGGAACAAGCGATGTTTGAATATTATAATCTCTAAGCTGTTAACTAATCCAGAGGAGTTGAGAGCAACAACTTCCACCTGCCATGTATTCACTTGATTATGGAGGTGGAACAGATGTCTGCTTTCTTGGATAACCAAGAAATTAATTTGTTTCCTAAAAATTGACAAGTTCCCAAGTGGATTTCCTATCAATCTTACATCCTCCAAAGTATGAATCGAATAACCTGTCACTCAAGGTTGTCATCACCGGGTACCATAGCCCTACTTGCAAGGTTCCTTTGAGATATTTTAGAATTTTCTTAGAGTCTCCGATGAGTTTTCTTGGGATTAGATCGAAATCTTGCACATACCCCAACCGCAAAGGCTATGTCTCGGCCTACTTGCGGTGAGATAGAGAAGAGATCCAAGCGGTCCACGATACTCCGTTGCATCGGTGGGTATCCCTGCTCATCCGAATCCATAGAGAAGTTAGTTGCCATTGGTATTTTAACTTCTCTGCTAGTAGTCATTCCAAATTTCTCAATCAGATCCTTAGCATATTTAGGCGATGTATAAATATATCCTTACTCATCTGTTTAATTTGTAAGCCTAGAAAGTATGTTAATTCGCCCATCATTGACATTTCAAACCTGTTTTTCATGAGAATGCTAAACTCTTTACATAATTTCAGATTAGGTGAACCAAAGATTATGTCATCTACATAAATTTGAACTAGTAAGATGTTACCATCTACTTCCTTTCTAAACAAAGTTCTATCAATCTTGCCTTTTGAAAAACCATTTGATGTCAAGAAATCAAATAAGGTATCATACCAAGCTGCGGGAGCTTGTTTCAGTCCATATAGAGCTTTGTTGAGTTTATAGACCTTGTTATTGATCTTAAACCTGTGAGGCTGCTCCACATAGACTTCCTCAAGCAACACACCATTAAGGAAGGCGGACTTAACACCCATTTGAAAGACTTTGAAAGATTTATATACTGAAATGCGAAGAACAACCTTATTGCCTCTAATCGCAATCGGAGCATAGGTTTCATCATAGTCTATCCCCTCGATCGTGAGTAACCTTGTGCAACCAATCTTGCCTTATTTCGAACAATAATGTTGTTCTCATCTCTGCTTTGTTTTTAAACACCCATTTGGTGCCTATAATCTTTCTCGTAAGGGTCTTTCCACTAGTTCCCATACATTTTGCCTTTCAAATCGATGCCGTTTCTTCCCGCATGGCGCTTATCCAGCTTGGATCCGATAGGGCTTCCTCAATAGACTTGGGTTCAAGAAGCGACACATAACAACCGAAAAGACTTTCGTGAGTCCAGCATCATTCGTGGTTCGCACACTACTAGATGGGTCTCCTATAATCTAATCAGGATGGATGGTAGCTTCTCATCCTTTTGCATATGTGAGGAGAAGGATCCTCATCTTGAGTCTCGAGGGCAACTCCTCCGACTCAACCTCGGTGACGTTCCCCTTCATCACCTGACCGCCGATCACCGACGTCAAGGGTGTCCGATTCGATGGAGTCCGATCGAAGTTGTCTTGATTATCGGATGGGGATTTTTCTTCATCCGATTCTGAATCAAGACTAGGTAGATAGACGGTTCTATGTTTAGTCTTGGGACAGTTCAATTTTATCTAGACTTTGAAATTTGATTCAATTTATCCGAGAAAGAATACAACTCATCAAAAACAACATGAGGGGTTTCCTCCACACAAAGGGTTGTCTTGTTAAAAACTCTAAATGCCTTGGAAGTGTTAGCATCAAAGGTTCTTAACTTAGATTTTCCATTGTTATGGATAAAACACTTACAACCAAAAGCTACGAAATATGAGATTCTTGGAATCTTACCCTTCCAAATCTCATATGGAGTATTACCCTTGTCTTTGACAACTAAGCACTGCCTGGGTATAGCAAGCCGTGTTGATGGCTTCACCCGTAACTGTGAGGGGTTTCATACTCGGCTAACATGCTCCCGGCCGCTTCCTTCAAAGTTCTATTCCTTCTTTCAACCACTCCATTTTGTTGAGGAGTTCTTGCTGAAGATGTCTCATGAATAATTCCACACTTATTGAAAAAGTTAGATAAACAGGAATTCAAAAATTATGTGCCCTTATCACTCCTTATTTTAATAATATTAACACCCTTTTCATTCTCACCCCAATGCATCGGGGATCTTGTTCATAGTCTCATTTTTCTTGAAAAGAAATATAACCCAAGTGTATCTAGAAAAGTCATCTACTACAACAAGAGTATATTTCCTTCCACCGAAACCGAGAGGAGAAACGAGTCCAAATAGATCTAGATGAAGTAGTTGTAGAACTCTTTCAGATGAAGAGGAGTTAATACTCTTAAATGAGTGTCTAGGCTGTTTACCCTTCCGACAAGCATCACATTTAAGATCGTGTGGATAAAAGTTTTTCGTAATCCCTTGACAAGGTTCTTTTAGCCACTTACTAAGGGTCTTGAAATTCGGATGACTAAGCCTCTTAGGAAATGTGGGATAACATCTGCTCCTTCCATCAAAAGGATTATAATAAGAATTTCTTCTTATTTTGGTTCTTGGGTTTCTCCTTGTCGATAAGGAGTCCTCATCTGAATTTTTGTTTTGTTTGGGAGATGCGATCCTTACTTGACTAGTTGGTTTCCAAGGACCAATTTTAACCTCTTATGATTGATCGGATGCTTTCGCAAATTTCCTAGGTTTTTGTACATCCGATTTATTATTTCTATCATAACCAAGACTAGTTGGTCTCATTATCTTTCTTAATTGATTCATTTTCAAGCACAGACCACTTCAAATTTGTCTTTTAAAGTTTTCAATTCATTTTCTAATCTTTGTAATCGGTGATGTACTAGCCTCGGCTGGGAAAACATTCCCCTTTGAATGTTTCCTCGCATTGAATAGTTCATCACCCGCTTGCCTTTAATTAGAATTTGAATTTGATCCTTTAAAGCCAAATTCTCTGTCTCTAGCTGTTTATAAGCAGCCAGAGATGTCTTTAAATCTCTCAATAATTCATGAATAACGGTTTGATCATGATCGATGCAGATCGACAGAATCATTATCAAGATGAATAATAGATTACCTCATTAGCCATGAGACAGATTTCATCATCTCGATCCAAAATCGATAAGGATGATGATGATGATGATTTCTTTGGCTCATTTTCTTCAGCCAATAAAGCCCTTTGATCTGCAAATCTCTTGTCTGTTTTTCCTCTTTTCTTCCCTTTCTTTAGGAGTCGCTTGAGGACAATCATAGCCGAAGTGTCACGGCTTGTTGCATGTGTAGCAAGTATCACTCCTATCTCGATCCGGGACTGGAAGGATTTCTTGACAGAGATTGGAGTTAATTGATGCATGTTTTTAGGGCCTATTTTAGTGCAAAAAGTGAGCTAAAGTGTGATTTTTGTGCCTAAATGTGAAAAGTATCACTCTTTTGCCTAAAAAGTATTACTTTGTGAGTTTTGATGTTTTTCGCCCGTTTTGCAGGTAAATCGGTGGAATTTTGCCAAACCTAGAGTACCGGTATTCTTAGAATGAAAAGACGAACATACGGGATGAAAACGGGGTCGGGCCCAAGCCCTTCTCGATAAAAATTCCCTGGTCTCGAGCTTAAATCGAGGGTGCACACACCTCGACTCGAGGTTCATCTTTGGAGGGAAAGATTTTCAAAAGACAGCGAGCTCGACTCGAGGGAGGAGCCTTGAGTCGAGGGATGAGAAAATTGCAAGATCCTCGACTCGAGGGCTGAGCCTCGACTCGAGGCAGAGATATTTAGAAGAAACATGTTAGCGACTCTTAGGCCTCGACTCGAGGGCCTGAAGCTCGACTCGAGGAGTGCCCAAAACCGAAAAATTCAGTTTTAAAGCAATTGGAAGCCAAAACAGAGCATATATTCATTCTAGCGGTTTAGAGCGGTTTCTAGGAGTTTCTTTGGGCGAATTTTGCATTTTGTAGCTTGAATTCACTTGTAATTACCATAGATTGTTAGAATTAGAATATATTCTACATTTAGTCCACTAGATTAGTAGTTTGATTGATTGTAATTGAAGTTTGCAGCTGTGATTTAGGAGAATTGAAGTTGGATTGAACCATTGTAGAAGATTAATCATTCTTATTTTTGCCTATTGAAGTTTAATTGGTGATGTTCTTACCCTTTGTTCTCTTTAAGTCATTGCTTGTAGTGATTAGATTGTTAATTGCTTTCTTAGATTCTCTACCCATGGCTTTTGCTTGTAGCACCATGGGCTAATAGCTTTGTGCTTGGGATAATTGAAATTAGGGATGAAGTGATTGCCTCATGCTATGATTGTTGATAATTGTGATCAATTGAATTAGCTTGCTTCCTAATTGTGATTCTTAATTGTGCTTCATGAAAAATTGTCTCTTTTGATTAATGGTTGATCACCCTAGCAATAGGCGAGAGTTGAGCTAACGCGATTAGGTGTTAATCGGGTTTCAATTTTGCATGATTGTATGAATTGGGGACTTCTACATTGAGAGATGGGAAGAACTAAGGATACTCACATTAGGCATTGTGATATTAATGGAGTGATTAATTTCATGATGGTTTATGCTTTCTAATTTGATTGATTTGCATTTGGATACAATCATAGCTTGTTAATCATGGATTCCTTGATGGAGATTATCCCTTGCACCCAATTCCCCATTGATTTTAGTATATTTGATCTTGCATTCTAGGTGTTTGATAGATTGTTTGCATAATCTTGCCATTTAATTTCTTGCATTTTGTAGAGATTTAGTCTAAAAACTTGATGCAACTTAAGCCATTTAGAACTCTTATCCTTGAATTTTGTTTGCATACTTTCTCCCTTGTGTTCGACATTTTGTTGATTGGTCTTAATAACTCTTACCCTATACACTCCAATCAAATGGCGCCGTTGCCGGGAATTAGTTTTTGCGCCTTAAGTGAGACCTAGGAATTGTTTGAAGTGAATACTTGTTGCCTTTGTGTTTGTGTTTGCTTTGTTATTTTGTGTTTGAATTTGATACTTGCTTATCTTGTCTAGATGGAAGGATACAACTCATACATGTGGAATCAAGAGTATTACCAAGATAGTAGGGTGTATCCTCCATATTTTGAAGATTTTGGATGCAATAATTGGATGAGCTTTGAAGATAATTCTCATTTGCAACAAGTTCCATCCAATTATGAAGATTGGAGATATGAAGAAATTCTTCCCCAACCTCAAGTGATGTTTCCATACTATGAGCCTTATGATCAAACATTCGATCCATGTTGTGGATACGAATTACAAGGAGCATCGGGAGGTGATTACTATGATGATAGGAGAAGCCATGAGTGTGATCATTCAATGTCACAAGCTTCTCCTCAATTAGAAGAATGGGGACTCCATGATATGAGAGCCATATTGCAAGAGATGTTTGGATTTGTGTTGGAAAAATTTAAGGAAGGTGATGCTAGATGTGATCAAATGCTTCCCTTGTATGAAGAAATGTATGAGACCAAAGAAAAGGTAAATTCATGGATAGAGGGGAACATGATGATCAGCTGGAGTGCATTTCATGTTTATCAAGAGTCAACTCAAAGATTTCCTACGCCAAGTAAAAAACATGACTATCATGGAGAGTCAAGAAGAAGAAGGGGAGGAAGAGATGATGTAGAAAAGGGTCCAAGCAATGAGGATGAAAAAAGAATTCCTTTGTCAAAAGTGAGGAAGAGGACTGTCCATTGATGGACATGAGCTTTAATGAGGAAGAAAATCAAAGAGCATCGAATGAAGCTTTGAAGATCGAAATGAGCATTTCTATACCCTCTAACTCTTTAAATTGTGATTTTATTGAAAATGATGCTTCTTATGATTTAATTTTGCCTCTTGTGAATTTTGACTATAGGGAAGAATTAAAGAAACGCTTGGGCATCCTTGAAAGGAAAGAAGAATCGAGAAGGAGGGCAAGAGAAAAAGGGGGACAACCATGGACACTTTGCATATCTATAGGTGGTTGTCCTATCTATTCGGTGAACCTCCTAGACCTTGAAGCACAAAGATCAAGATACAATGGGAAGGAGGATCGCTATCCTTGGCCATTCCGATGAAGGAAGATGGAAGTGAAAGAATAAGTCCGGCATAGGACAATAAAAATAGCGCTTGATGGGAGGCAACCCATCCTTTTTATTTCTTTTCTTGTGTTCTTTTGGTAGTTTAGTGTTTTTGTTCGTTTTTGGGGGATTTGGCTTGTTGCTACTTAATTGCTAGTTCTAGGAAATTTTGCTCTTTGTTTTGGGTATAGATGATATTGTATGAGCTTAAGTGTTGATATCATTATGAGTTGCATGTATTTTGAGCCAAACTTGAATGCATGACTTCATTCAAGTTTGGGGGTGTGTGTCATTTAGGGTAGAAATGCATCTCTTAGTGATGATTATTTTGATGATGTATGATGGCCGTGTGTAGGTATACTCATTACGAGGATTGAAAAAGGATCGGAATTGCAAAAGGAATCAAGGAATTGAGAAGGAAAGGAGAGTTTAAAAGTTGGTGAAAATGAGCAAAAAAAAAAGGAAGAGAACCCGGTCTCCTCGATCGAATGAGCGATCGGGCTTAAATCGAGGAACCAACACGGTAATTTCTTGCATATTTGGGTTCGTTAGGGCGTAGAGGTCATTTTTAGGAGTTTCGGGGTCGTGTCGGGCCTGGGAATCGTCAAAAATTCTCTGGACTCGACCCAGTCGAGAGTGCATGGCCCCGGGTCGAGGGATTTACACTTAGGTAAATTTTCATAATTTGACACATCCCTCGAGTCGAGGGTGGCACCACGAGTCGAGGAGCTTGTTTTTGCATATCCTCCGAGTCGTGCGTGAGACCTCGAGTCGAGGCATGTTCATTTTAGGGATCCCTCGAGTCGAGGCCTGACCCTCGACTCGAGGCGCGTGTTTTTATATATACGCAGTGCTGTTTCAAAGACCCGACTCGAGTGTTTGACCTGCAGCGCCGTTTCCTTCCTTCCCCACCCTATTTCCAGCGAGAGTGCGTCGTTTCCACCGTAAAATCACCATCATTTCATCATTTTATCATCACATTTGCATAAAGATTGGATTTTGAGGGTTTGTGAAATCAAATTTGGGGTTTTTAGTGGAAAGTGCGTAGGTGTCCTATTCTTATCATTCCAAGCCGAATTTCCTCGAAAAGGTATGTAATTTCTTCTCTTTTGGCTTTCAATTTCATGATTGGTGTATGATTGATGCTTTGGTGTTGATAAAATTGCATGAATTTATTTGAATTAGAATTTCATTTGGGCATTTTGTCAAACACTTGGTATGCATGATTGATGTTGATAAATTGAAGCCATTATGGAGAATTTTTGAGTTAATTGAGGATTGTAGGAGCATGTTTAGGATTGTATATATTGTGTTGCTCATTTATTTGTGAATTTGGCTTGAATTATGATTTTTGTGCATGATAGGATGTATAGTGCAATTGTGGGATATTTGGTCTATTTGAGGTTTTGATGATAATAGAAGTTGATTGTGGTTAATGCTTAATTGTCTAAATGCTTGCTAGTTGGTTCATGTTTGGAGATATGATTTTGGAGCTTAATTGCATGAATATTTGATGAGCTTAGTTTCTTTGGTGTTTATTGTGAAGCCATCTAGATAAGTATGTATATTTTGAGGATTAGTTGAGCACTTATATTGATTTTATGTGCTTTGATTGACTCATTGACCATTTGTTGAGGATTTATTGCCTAGTCACTAGGAACTTTGTTGAGTTCGGATATAGTATTGTTGACTCGTCCATGGTAGAGTGATATTTTGAGCTCGCATTTTAATTGTGTGATTAATTTGTGCTATTTGGATTATTTATTCAGGAATCATGTTTAGGGAGTGGATGACCACAATTATTCGGATCTTGAGATCCGAGAGAGAGAAGAAGCGATAAGATTTGCACACCGGATGTCTCGCTGAATTGGGAATTCAGTGGGATGATATAAGTGGAGAAAACATATCATCACGTATGCCTTGAGTTGTATAAGAAGGTGGTCAAAACTCGTCTAGTTGATCATAATTGCATGCTCTCTATGGGAATTGAGGATGATATCCCTCGATTGTTCGAGCAAGTAGGCATGGGAGGCTTTCTAGCTAAGAGGCCTCGGACCCATCTTGGACTCACTCTCGAGTTCTTATGCACGATTAAAGTCCACAAGGCGAGGAGGAACAAGTTTGCAAGGAAGATCACGTTTGAGCTTATGGGGAACGAATATGAATTGACTTTGGACGAGATCAATGAGCTACTTGGAGCGCCTACTGACCACGATAGATCATTGCTCAACATTAGAGAGGAGTACAACACCAAAAAGTTCTGGAGGCGTATTTGATTCGGGGCTCGAGGTTAACCCGAGTTTGTGCACAGGAAGTCTAAGAGCACGCACATTCGAACCCGGTGGTCCGATACTAAGAGAAGATGCTCGCGAGTACCATATTCGCGAGATTGGAAGGAGGAGCCGTGGTCTGCGAAGAGTTATATGTCTTGTGGTGCTTTTTACATGGAGTGAGGTTCAACGCTGTTGCCTATCTTTGCTATTTGTTTGAGAGAGCGGCGAGCACGAAATTCAAGAAGATCAATTTTGGTGGGATGATTACTCGATAGCTGAGCATCTTGGGATCCCGACTCATAACCTCGCCGCATTAGATGGTCCAGATCTTACTACGGACACGATGAGACGCATGAGGACACTTTGGATTGTATCGGGAGGACGTGGTGTTTTCAGCATCACCATGGTGGCCGATTCCCTCTTCCTAATAAGAGGTTGACGACGGTTTTTGGATCCACCGCTTTTGTGACCATTAACTGCGCATGTGGTCGCAGCGTCACACCGATGCCATAGATGCTTACACGAGGGAGCATGGGGACGTGTTTAGAGATGAAGGGAATGATGATGATCGGGCGAGCAGCGGTCGGGGTCAGATTTTGATTCTTCTCATGATGAGGGAGATGCGATTAGAGCAGAGGTTGAGAAGGAGGTTGAGGCGAGGACGAGGATGACCGGGAGCCGGAGCAAGAAGAGCCGCTGTCCGGATGGAGGAGGATTATCAGCCAGAGATCAATATGTACTTGGCAGGATGAGATGAGGAGTAGAGAGTACGAGGTGGGGAGTTCATCTCTCGAGGCCGTGGGTTTTGACGGAGCAGATGTGGGCGGACGGTCGGAGGATGCACATTGAGAGTCGACCGTCGAGGATGAGATGTACCGGATGATGGAGGAGTCTCGTAGATTCAATGAAGAGACTAGGAGGATGCAAGAGGAATCAATGAAGACTCAAAACGATATGTATTCCCTCCTTCAACAAATGAGCTCGTGGAATTTCGGGCCGAGCTATCCTCCTCCACCGCCGCCGTCCGACTACTAGGGCTACCCCTATCACTCATTCCCTCTCTTTAGTTTTTAGATGCTTATCTCTTGGTGGATTGTACTCTTTATCTTGGTGATTGTGTTGTTGATTGACTTGTTGATGATATGATGCGATGAATTTGATGTTTTGGATTGATGGATGATTTTATTGATGCTATGATTTCCTTGATATTTTTAGCTTATTGTCTATTGATGAGTGTGATTTGATGATCCATTGGATTTTTTTTTTATTCCTATGATTCCATATTTTTATCTTGAGCTTAATTATGGATTCATTGATATATTTTTAGTATCATTCATGTAGTAGTGAGTATGCTTGGACTTATGTACATGAGCACTTATGCTTGATTGGCAAGACTAATTGGATTTTGATTTGATCATGAGTAGATTTGTAGCTTGATGCTAGTTTTCGTGATTAATTGTGTAAGGATGAATGTGATTGATGATGCTTGATTCATTGCTCAAATTAAGCCCGTGAGCTTTTGTGCCTTTTAAGCTCACAAATTGAATTTTTCTTCTTTTCATTCACTTCATATTTTTCTTCACAATTCAATTTTTCCTTTCACAACCTTTCTTTTCATCTTTCAATATTCATCACTTAGCTCATCATCTTCCCACACTTAGCAATCAAATCACCATCATTAGCCAACATTCAAGCTCAACTAAATATGGGACAAGAAAGGCTCATAAAAATAGGCTAAATTGGTTTCAACCTCACTTGGCTTGCCAAAGATTATGGACCATAAGGCTCAACATGGCTCACTAAGGAAATCAAATGTATTTGGTAGGAAAATTTATTTGGCAAAGTGACTCATCATTCCAAACATGGCCTCTTATCACTTTCAAGACATCACACAAAGATCAATATCCACAAGTCGAGACAAGTTCTAGCATTCAAATCATGAATGATGCACTCACAAAGGATTAATATCAACCGTATAAGATGTACGATTATTAAGGCACAAAAACTCACGGGCTTAAATTTGAGCAATGAATCAAGCATCATCATTCACATTCATCCTTACACAATAAATCAAGAAAGCTAGCTTTAAGCTACAAATCTACTCATGATCATATCAAAATCCAATTATCTTGCAAATCAAACTCAAGTGCTCATGTACATAAGTCCAAGCATACTCACTACCACATGAATGATACTCAAAGATATATCAATGAATCCACAATTAAGCTCAAAATCAATAAATCTCAAAAGCCTAGGAATAAGGAATCCAAAGAAATCATCAAGGTATAATCATCAATAGACTATCAAACTCAATAAGATCAAGATAATAAAAATCATCAATAAAATCATCCAACAATCAAATCCAACCATCACATAATCAAGTCAATCAAGAGTACAATCACCATCAAAAGTACAAAGGAAAACAAGAATCTCAGAATCTAAAGATCAAGAAGAGGGAATGAGGAATAGGGGATAACCCTAGTAGTCGGACGGCGGCGGTGGAGGAGGGTAGTGTCCCGGCCCGAAGTTCCACGAGCTCATCTACTGTAGGAGGGCATACATGTCATTACGAGTCTTGAGAGATTCCTCCTGCATCCTCCTAGTCTCTTCATTAAATCTGCGGGACTCCTCAAGCATCCGGTACATCTCATCCTGCCGGTCAAGCTCTCAATATGCATTCTCCGACTATCAGCCCACATCTCCTCGGTCAAAACCCACGGCCTACGAGATGAACTCCCGCCTCGTACTCTCTACTCCTTATCTCATCCCCGCCAATACATGTTGATCTCGGCTGGTAATCCTCGTCCCATCTCTGGCGGCTCCTCTTGCTCCGGCTCCTCATCATCCTCGTCCTCGAATCATCATCTCCTATCTCTACCTCTACTCCCTCTGCAGCTCCCTCACTCGATCATCATCTCGAACCCGACCGCCGACCCCCATCGTCATCATCATCATCTCGGAGAACATCCCCGTGCTCTCTCGTATAGGCATCTATCGCCTCGGTGTGGCGCTGTGACCACATGCGCAGATTGATGGTCACAAAGGCTCGAGAATCGAAGGCCCCGTCAACCTCTTATTAGGAAGAGGGAATCGGCCACCATGATGCTGCTGTAGGCACCATGTCCTACCGATGCGGTCAAGCGTCCTCATGCGCCGCATGGTATCAAAAGTAAGACCAGGGGCCCTCCACCGCTTCCGAGGTTATGAGTTGGGATCCCAAGATGCTCGGCGATTAATGTAATCATGCCACCAAAATTAATCTTCTTAAACTTAGTACTCGTGGCTCTCTCAAATAAGTAGCAGAGGTAAACGGCGGCATTGAATCGACTTCATGTAAAAAGCACCAAATAACGTACAGCTCCTCGGAAACCACGGCTCCTCCCTCCGATCTCGCGAATATAGTGCTCGCGAGAATCTTCTCTAGGTATCGGATGACCGGGTTCCGGATATGCGTGCTCTTCGACTTCCCGGAAGAAAATCAGGCGATTAGGAGCCCCGAGAATCTGAAATCCTTCTCCAAAACTTTTTAGCATTGTACTCCTTCCTGATGTTCAACGGTGATCGGTCGGGGTCCATAGGTGCTCCAATAATCTCGTTGACCTCGTCCAAAGTCAACGAATACTCGTGTCCCATGAGCTCAAAAGTAATACTCCTCGGGAATTTGGCCCTCTGGGCCTTATCAACTTTCACCGTGCAAAGGAACTCGAGAGTAAGTCCGATATACGTCCCAGCCTCTTCGCCAAGAAGCCCCCATCCCAACTTGCTCAAACAGCGAGGAATATCCTCCTCGATCCCCATGGAAGTCATGCAATCACGATCAACGAGTCTAGTCTTGACCACCCGGTTATAGAGCTCGGAGTATAGATCAATATGTGTCCGCCATTGGTAATCATCCCACCGAATTCCGAGCTCATCGGGCATCCTATGTGCAAATCGGATGGCGGCTTCTCTCTCGCGGATCTCCACCTCGGAGAGGTTGTTTCCGTCGGCCCCTCTAAACATTGTTCCTGCAAAACATTCCCAAGAGCAAAAATCAACCTCCAAGAATACAATACGAGCTCGAGATAGTATCATCTACCCATGAACGAGTCAACAAGCAAGAACATCTCAAATAAACACAATCCCTAGTGACTAGTCAACAAATCCTCAACAATGGTCAATGAGTCAACTAAACAAATATATCCAATAGAAGTGCTCAAACATCCTCAAACATATGTATACTTACTAACATGGCCTCAACAATTAGTACACACACAAGCTAAAAAATAATCATGCAATTAAGCTCAATAAAATCCCAAAAATCATAGGCCAATTAGCAAGTAATTAAACAAATATGCATCAACAATTCATACACTTCTATCATAACAATAACTTCACTTGACCAAATGATCCAAACAATTACACTAGGAATTCCTACAAATGCCATAGTTCACAATTCCAATCTAAATCCACGAATAAACAAGCACAATATCACATTCAATCCTAAACATGCTCCTATTCTCATCAAACAATCCAAATATACTCAATAAGGGATCCAATTCATCCACATAAATCATGCATCTCAAGTGTTTGTCAAAATGCCCAAAAGCAATATTCCAAATTCAAGAATTTAAGCACAAATCATAACACCCATGCAATTATTCAATATAACTACGAATTTGAGAGCCTAATGAGGATGAGTTTCATACCTTACGTGAATTTTTGGCTGGAAATCGTGTATTTTCAACGACCCACGAACTATTCCTCAAAATCCCAAATTTTGAATTCAAAACCCTCAAGATTCAATCTTGATGCAATGTACAATGGTAACATGGTGAATTGATGATGAATGAATGGTGAAGTGAGGCAAAGTCGTGAAATATGAGTGGGGAAGGGAGGAAACGGTGTTGTAGGACAAACCCTCGAGTCGGGTCTCGCAAACCGATTCTCGCGATATTTAAACAAAAACACGCGCCTCGAGTCGAGGGTCAGGCCTTGACTCGAGGGATCCCTAAAATTCACATGCCTCGACTCGAGGTCTCACACACGACTCAAGAAACTTGACAAAATGACCCCCGACTCGAGGAAAATGCAAAAACTTGAATTTTGACTAAGTGTAAATCCCTCAACCCGGGGCCATGCACTCTCGACCCTAGGTCGAGTCCAGGAATTTTTGACGATTCCGGGCCCGACCCAACCCCCAAAACTCCTAAAAATGACCTCTACACCCCTAACGAACCCAAATATGCAAGAAATTACCATGTTGGTCCCTCGATTTAAGCCCGGTCGCTCATTCGATTGAGGAGACCGGGTTCTCTTCCTTTTTGCTCATTTTCACCAACTTTTAAGCTCTCCTTTCCTTCTCGATTCCTTGATACCTTTGCAATTCCGATCCTTTTTCCATCCTCGTAGTGAGTATACCTACAAACGGCCATCACAAATCATTAAATAATCATCACTAAGAGATGCATTTCTACCCTAAATGACACACACACCCCCAAACTTGAATGAAGACATGCATTCAAATTTGGCTCAAAATATATGGAACTCATAATGATATCAACAATTAAGCTCAACAATATATGAATCTCAAAGCATAGAGCATCATTTACTAAGCATAAGCAATTAAGTAGCAAGCCAAATCTCCCAAAACAAAGCAAAAACACTAATCTACCAAAAGAACACAAGAAAAGAAATAAAAAGGATGGGTTGCCTCCCATCAAGCGCTATTTTTATTGTCCTATGCCGGACTTATTCTTCGCGTCCATCTTCCTTCATCGGAATGGCCAAGGGTAGCGATCCTCCTTCCCATTGTATCTCGATCTTTGTACTTCAAGGTCTAGGAGGTTCACCGAATAGATAGGACAACCACTTATAGATATGCAAAGTGTCCATGGTTGTCCCCCTTTCGCTCTTGCCATCCTCCTCGATTCTTCCTTCCTTTCAAGGATACCCAAGCGTTTTATCAACTCTTCCCTATAGTCAAAATTCACAAGAGACAAAATTAAATCATAAGAAGCATCATTTTCAATCAAATCACACATTGAAGAGTTAGAGGGTATAGAAATGCTCATTTCGATCTTCAAAGCTTCATTCGATGCTCTTTGATTTTCTTCCTCATTATAGCTCATGTCCATCAATGGACACTCCTCTTCCTCACTTTTGACAAAGGAATTCTTCCTTTCATCCTCATTGTTTGGACCCTTTTCTACCAACTCTCTTTCACTTCCTTCCTCCCCTTCTTCTTGACTCTCCATGATAGTCATGTTCTTTATTTAGCGTAGGAAATCTTTGAGTTGACACTTGATAAACATGAAATGCACTCTGGTGATCTCCATGTTCCCCTCATCCATGAATTGACCTTTTCTTTGGTCTCATACATTTCTTCATAAAAGGGAAGCATTTGATCACATCTAGCATCATCTTCCTCAAATTTTTCCAACAAAAATCCAAGCATCTCTTGCAATATGGCTCTCATATCATGGAGTCCCCATTCTTCAATTTGAGGAGAAGCTTGTGGCATTGGAAAATCGAACTCATGGCTTCTCCTATCATCATAGCAATCACCTCCCGATGCTTCTTGACACTCAAATCCATGACATGGATCAAATGTTTGATCATAAGGCTCATAGTATGGAAACATCTCTTGAGGTTGGGGAGGAATTTCTTCATATCTCCAATCAACAAAATATCGAACCCAAGGGAAAAAGTATGCACATGAGTCCTTAGAAATACAAGTTCTTAGTGACTAAAGTTGCAACAATGGTTTGGAATAAACACACAAAACACTAGCAAAAATACAAAATAATAACAAGCGAACAAATGATCGAACAATTAGAATGCGATAACAACAACAAAAATAAATGGTGGGATAGAGGTGCTAGGATTAACATCCATCAATGAATCATCAATCAACAAGCTACAATTGAATCAAATTGCAAATCAACTAAGATAGAAAGCATAAACCATCATGAAATTAATCACTCCATTAAAATCACAATGCCTAATGTGAGTATCCTTAGTCTTTCCCATCTCTCAATGTAGAAATCCCCAATTCATACAATCATGCAAAATTTAAACTCGATCAACACCTAATCACGTTAGCTCAACTCGCCTATTGCTAGGGTGATCAACCATTAATCAAAAGAGACAATTTTACACAAAGCACAACGAAGAATCACAAATAGGAAACAAACTAATGTGAGTATCCTTAGTGCAACTAATCTCTCGATTACGAAGCACCCAATCCACACATTCATACACAATTATCACCCGATTAATCCCGGATCACGTTAGCGCAACTCTCGCCTATAGCTAGGGTGATCAAAAACTAATCTAAAGAGATAATTATGCATGAAGCACAAATGAGAATCACAATTAGTAAGAAATCTACTCAATTGATCTTCAATCATCAACAATTATAACATCATCAATCCATTCATCATTAATTTCAATTAACCCAAGTACAAGAGATTTAGCCCACGGTACCACAAACAATACCCATGGGAAGAAGATAGAATTGAACAAACACAAAGCAATTCACAACAATTAAGAAATTAAAGAGTCAAAAGAGGACAAACATCACCAAATGATCTTCAATTAACAAAAAGAGGAATGCTTGAGTCTTCAACAACAATCTCCAAATGCAATACAAGCTTGAATTGAAAGAATTACAATGATCAAATGCTAATCTAATCTAATGCTAATCTACCAACAATCAAAGGAAATCTACATCTAATTCTAACTTCTACTCTAATCTAATGAAGAAATTGGCTTGGGGCCCGAGAAATCGCCCCAAAATCGCTATTAATCGCTACTATCAAAGATGTCCTCTCTCTCGAATCGCCCGCTTTAGATACGAATTTTTTGAAAACCTCCCTCGAGTCGAGGGTCGTGCCTCGACTCGAGGTCCCCGCCTTTTTCACCTCCCTCGACTCGAGGGTCATGCCTCGACTCGAGGTGCCTGTTTTTCTTCCGATTTTGGTCCTTTCGCATAGCCCTCGACTCGAGGCTCTTGCTCCTCGACTGCAGCTCGAGTCCAGTGGTACTTTTCTCGCGCGGGGCTTCGGCCCCGACCTCCGTTTTTGTCCGAAATGATCGTCTCTTCATTCTAAGAATAACGGTACTCTCGGTTTGGCAAAATTCCACCGATTTACCCGCAAAATGGACGAAAAACATTAAAATCTCACAAATAATACTTTTCAAGCAAAAGAGTGATACTTTTTACATTTAGGCACAAAAACTAACACTTTAGCTCACTTTTTGCACTAAAATACGCCCTAAAAACATGCATCAATTCACTCCAATCAGCCTCCATGATAAAATTTTATAGATCCTTCTTCAAAACCTCCTCCATCCTATCATGGATGGCCTTAAGATGATTCTCCATCCCGAATTTCTAGTAATCATAATCTTCAATAGAAAATTCAGGTAGATTCCTGGATTTCTTGCTTTTTCCTGAAGACATGATTAGATAAAGAGACAAAATACTTCTACAAAAACTTATTAGTAGCACGCTTAGTAACAATGAAAAAGATGAAGAAAATCAAGAAAATTTCGTAATCTTAGTTAAGACCTAAAATCAATATCGTAACAGCCTTAACACCGCTTCCGATACCACTTGTTGGTCCCGATTAGTTGAGTTGATTATGAAACTTTGAGTTAACCTTCTAGAACAAAATCTAGAAGGAGGGGGTTGAATAGATTTTGTTAATTTTTTCAAATCTTACAAAACTCGATTCAAAGTACCGATGTACACATGGAAATTCAAGATTAGATTCAACTTCAATAAGATCAAAAGCAAACCGATATTGATTTTAACTTTGATTCAAAATTAATCTTTGATCAATAAAATAAAAATTGAGCAGAGATAAGTATATAAAGCAAGAAGAACACTGGATTTTATAGTGGTTCGAATTATAACAATCCTACATCCACTCTCCTTCTCCAACTTGAAGAAGGGACCAGCTTACTACTTTCTTACTTCACAGCTTACAACTTCCAACTTCCAACTTACAACTTTCTTCAAATCTTCAAGATACTCCTAACTCCTTCTCGATGAATCTAAGAATTACAAAGTGAATAATGGATTTTGAAAATTACAGAGAAGTGTTCTATAAACACTTGAAACTTTTGAAAACTCTTTTTAAAATACTTTGTGAATTGAGATTTGAATAGTGAATAGTGTGAAAACTCAAATTTTCATAAGTGTATTGAAAAATAAAATCTAGACCTATTTATAAATCTGAAAGGATAGTTAGTTTGTTAGTCGGTTCTAACAAATCGAAACCGCTTTAACAAACTCAATCTTGAAAATCGCTCTTGACCTCGGTGATTTCTTCTACTCGTCTGCGGTGACTTGGTGAAGACTCGCTTTTCTTATTCTACTCGGCTTGTCTTGACCTCGTCTCGAGCTCTTCATAATTGCCTCCCGCAAACGATGTTGGATCAAGAGGTTTTGATGAGTTAAAGAGCAGATCGACTAATCACCAACTCGAAGAACAGTGAGGATATAAGCCGATCGTGACGGGTCATGCATTAAGCTAGTCACCGAGGTCCGATATTATGCTAGTCATCTCAAGACAAGCTCAAGTCTAGTCATCTGCAGGAGACAATTATGAAGAGCTCGGACGAGGTCAAGATAAGCCGAGTAGAATAAGAAAGGCGAAGTTTTCACCAAGTCACCGCAGATGAGTATGAAGAATCACCGAGGTCTAGAGCAGCTTTAAGTTTGTTAAGTAGTTTCAAGTTTGTTAGAACTAACTAACAAACTAACTGTCTTTCCGGACTTATAAATAGGTCTAGATTTTTCATTTTTGATATATAGAACACTTATGCATATTAGATTTCACTCTATTCACTACTCGTATTTCAATCAAAATCTTTTCACAAGTATTTCTAGTAAGTTTTCAAAAAGTTCTAAGTGTTTTTAGAACACTTTTCTTGTAATCTTCAAAATCCAATACACACTCGTAATAGTTAGATTTCTAGAAGAAAGGTTTAGGAGATTGAAGATTTGAAGATTTGTACAAGTTGTAAGTTGTAAGTCGGAAGTAAGAAAGTAAGCAAGAGCAGAGTCCCTTCTTGATTGAAGAAGGAGAGTGGATGTAGGATTATTAAAATCCGAACCACTATAAATCCCGGTGTTATTTCTTATTTTCTTTAGTTTCGTTTGATTTACAATTGTGTTAATTCAAGATTAAAGTTCAGAATCTTAACTAAAATCTGAATATCAACCTTGCTTTTGATCTTATAAAAAGTTGAGAATCCAATTATATTCATCGTGCTTAATCGATATTTTGAATTGGTTTTGAAAGATTTGAAAAATCTACAAAATCTATTCAAACCCCCTTTCTAGATTTTGTTCTAGGAAGCTTTCTCAAGGTTTTAATCAACTCAACTTTCCGGGACCAACAAGTGGTATCAGAGCAGTTGTTAAGTCGTTTCCGATATTGATTTTAGGTCTTGAACAAGATTCAATTATCTTGATTTTCTTCATTTTCTTTCATTTTCTAACAAAGTGCTACTAATAAGCTTTTGTGGAGTATTTTGTCTTTGTTTTCATCATGTCATCGGGAAAAGTAAAAGTCTAGGAATCTTCCTGAATTTTCCATTGAAGATTATGATTATTGGAAATTTAGGATGGAAAATCATCTCAAGGCCATTCATGATAGAATGGAAGAGGTCCTTGAGGAAGGTCCTATAAAGTTTTATCATGGAGGCACCAAAGATCGGAGCAGAGACAATTAATCAAGAACTAGACAAGAAAAGAAGAGTTCTGAATTGACTAATGATGAAAGGAAGGTCCACAATCTTGACCAAGTAGCTAGAACAGAAATCATTGAGACTACGAGTAAAGATTGGATAGAGAAGGTTAAGAGATGTAAAACAGCCAAAGAAATGTGGCAAACTTTAGCTAATGTTTGTGAAGGATCCGATCAAGTTAAGGAAAACAAGCTACGCTTAGTATTGCATACATTTGAAACATTCAAGATGAAAGAAAATGAGTACGTGGATCAGTTTGATGTTAGGTTGACCAATCTTCTCAACAAAGCAAATTGACCTTGGAAAGAATTATTCAGAGAAAGAGATTAATAACAAGATTCCGAGATCATTAACCAAGAGATGGAGGGAAAAATCTAATATCCTTAAAGCAACTCAAGATTTATCCTCTATTACTCACCATACTTTATTTTCTCATCTTAAAGCTCTAGAGTATGATATCCAGATAGAAGATGAGGAAGATGAGATGGAGTCAAGCACCTCATCCAAGTCTGTTGCCTTTGTCGATAAAAGAAGACAAGGTGTCAACGAGTCCGTAGGAGCTGATCTATCTTTGAAAGAGCAGATGACTTTACTTACAAAAAGGTATGATAAATTGAGAATGAAGTATAAGAGAAATAAATTGAGATTTGCGGTAGAGATAGACAAAGATCCAGATCGATAGGAAGGTGGATAAATCTTCGATGATGACAAAAACAAGAGCCGAGACAAGAAGATACAGATCACCTGTCAAGAAATACTTCGAGTCCCAGATCAGATAGGAGTGACATTTGCTATACATGCAACAAGCCAGACATTTAAGCTATGACTGTCCTCAACTAACTCCTAAAGAAAGGGAAGAAAAGAGGAAGAAAAGAGACAGGAGATTTGCAGATCAAAGAGCTTTGTTGGCTGAAGAAAAAGAGCCAAAGAAATCATCATCATCTTCATCATCCTCATCCGATTTTGGATCGAGATGACGAGATCTGTCTCATGGCTAATGAGGTAATCTACTATTCATCTTCGAGATATTGATTCTTGTCGATGCATCTCGATCATGATCAAACTGTTATTCATGAGTTATTGAGAGATTTAAAGACATCTTTAGCTGCTTATAAACAGATGGAGACAGAGAATTTATTTTTAAAGGATCGATTCAAATTCTAAATAAAGGCAAGCAGGTGATGAACAACTTAGAGACCGAGGAAACATTCAAGGGGGAATGTTTTCACTGATCAAGCTAGTACATCACCACCTTTACCCGAAAGGCTAGAAAATGAATGAAAACTTTAAAAGATAAATTTGAAGTAGTCTGTGCTGAAAATGAATTAATTAAGAAAGACAATGAGAAGCTTGTCTTCAAAATTAGTCACTTAATAATTCACAATCGGTAATAGATCATATTTTTAATACTTCTCAAAAATCTCATGATAAGACAGGACTTGGTTATGATAGGAACAATAAATCGAGATGTTCAAAATCCTAGGAAATTTGTGAAAGCATCTGTTCAATCAAAGGATATTAAAATTGGTCCATGGAAACCAACTAGTCGAGATAAGGACTACATCTTCGATCTGAAACCAAGAATTCAAATTTGAAAAATTCCTATCAGGCTAGAAGGAATCCAAGAACCAAAATAAGAAGATTTTCTTATTATAATTCTTTTGATGGAAGGAGCAAATGCTATCCTACATTTCCTAAGTTTAGGAAAATTACCTAATCTGAATACAACAAGTTGTCATTTAAAAATGATATAATTGTAGACAGATTTGGTAGAAAATCCGAGTCGATTTATTGTCTGCAGATGAGATGTTTATTTGGATTCCTAAAGTGATTCTTGACCCAAAAGGACCCAAGATCACTAGGGTACCTCAAAACTAACTGTTTTACAGGATTCACAGGGATCATCACTCAAGGAAGAGATCTTAGCTTCAATATGGTACATTGATAGTGGTCGTTCACAACATATGACCCATAACAAGAAGTATTATCAAATTTTCAAAACATTGATGGTCCAAGAGTTTTATTTGGTGATAATAATTGTGGTCATACTAAAGGTGTAGGTACTTTGATTATCAAGGATATTCAGGTATCTCGAGGTATATTTTGTTGAAGGTTTGAAACATAATCGCTATCATTTCTCACTTTGTGATAAAGGTTTTCTTGTAAAATTTTCAAGGGATAAATGTGATATTTTGGATAATTCCTCGAGATAAGGTACTATTAATCGGCTTGAGACATGGTAATGTCTATGTGGCCAACTTTAATAGTTGTCCCCAAGATACTTGTCGATGGCTAAGGGTGGAGAAGATATCACTGGCTATGGCATAAAAGGCTTAGTCATTGAATTTCAAGACCCTTAGTAAGTCAGCTAAGAAGAACCTTGTCAAGGGATTACCTGAAAAACTTTTATCAACCGATCTTAAATGTGATGCTTGTCAAAAAGGTAAACAGCCTAGACACTCATTTAAGAGTATTAACTCCTCCTCATCCGAAAGAGTGTTGCAACTCCTTCATCCGGATCTGTTTGGACTCGTTACACCTCTCGGTTTCGGTGGAAGGAAATATACTCTTGTTGTAGTAGATGACTTTTCTAGATACACTTGGGTTATATGTCTTTTCAAGAAAATGAGACTATGAACAAGATTCCCGATCTGTTCGAGACAAATTGAGAATGAGAAGGGTGTTAATATTATTAAAATAAGGAGTGATAAGGGCACAGTAATTTTGAATTCTTGTTTATCTAATTTCTTCAATGAGTGTGGAATTATTCATGAGACATCTTCAGCAAGAACTCCTCAACAAAATGGAGTGGTTGAAAGAAGGAATAGGACTTTAAAAGATCAGCCAGAGCATGTTGGTGAGTATAATACCCTCATAGGTTACGGTGAAGCCATCAACACGACTTGCTATACCCGTAACAGGTGCTTAGTTGTCAAAGACAAGGGTAAGACTCCTTATGAGATTTGGAAGGGTAAGATTCCAAGGATCTCATACTTCAAAGCTTTTGGTTGTAAGTGTTTCGTCCATAACAATGGGAAATCTAAGTTAAGAACTTTTGATGCTAAAGCGGTGATGGAATATTCTTGGGATATTCTAATACTTCAAAGACATTTAGAGTTTTTAACAAGACAACTCTTTGTGTGGAGGAAACTCCTCATGTTGTTTTTGATGAGCCGTATTCCTTCTCGGATAAAGTGAATCAAATTTCAAAATCTAGATAAAATTGAATTATCCAAGACTAAACATAGAACTCGTCTATCTACCTAGTCTTGATTCGTAATCGATGAAGAAGAATCTCCATCCGACAATCGAGAAGACAACTTTTGTTCGAGACTCCTTCGAGATCGGACACCTTTGACATCGGTGATCAGCAAGAGTCGGTGATGAAGGGGGAACGTCGGTGAGGTTGAGTCGAGGAGTTGCCGATCGAGACTCAAGATGAGGATCTTTCTCCTCATATAGGCAAAAGGATGAGAAGCTATCATCCATCTGATCGAATTATAGGAGACTCATCTAGTAGTGTGCACACGAATGATGCTAGACTAAAGTCTTTTCGGTTGTTATGTGTCGCTTCTTGAACCCAAGTCTATTGAGGAAGCATTATCGACTCCAAATCGGATAATGTACCATGCAGAAGAAGCTGCATCAGTTTGAAAGGTAAAATGTATGGGATCTAGTGGAAAGACCTTACACAGAAAGATTATAGGCACCAAATGGGTGTTTAAAAATAAAGCAGATGAGAACAATATTATTGTTCGAAATAAGGCAAGACTGGTTGCACAAGGTTATTCACGATCGAGGGAATAGACTATGATGAAACCTATGCTCCAGATTGCGATTAGAGGCAATAAGATTGTTCTTGGCATTTGCTGCATATAAGTCTTTCAAAGTCTTTCAAATGGATGTTAAGTCTCGCTTTTCTTAATGGTGTGTTACTTGAGGAGGTCTATGTAGAGCAGCCTCCGGGTTTAAGACCAATAACAAGGTCTATAAACTCAACAAAGCTCTATATGGATGAAACAAGCTCCCAGCAGCTTGGTATGATACTCTATCTCGATTTCTTGACATCAAATGGTTTTTCTAAAGGTAAGATTGATAGAACTTTGTTTAGAAAGGAAGTAGATGGCAACATCTTACTAGTTCAAATTTATGTAGATGACATAATTTTTGGTTCACCTAATCGAAATTATGTGAAGAGTTTAGCATTCTCATGAAGAACAGGTTTGAAATGTCAATGATGGGAGAATTAACATACTTTCTAGGCTTACAGATTAAACAGATGAGTAAGGGTATATTTATACATCGTCTAAGTATGCTAAGGATCCGATTGAGAAATTCGGAATGACAACTAGCGAGAGAAGTTAAAATACCTATGGCAACTAACTTCTCAATGGATTCGAATGAGCAGGGATACCCACCGATGCAACGGAGTATCGTGGGTGATTGGATCTCTTCTCTATCTCACCGCAAGTAGACCCAGACATAGCCTTTGCGGTTGGGGTATGTGCAAGATTCTAGTCTAATCCCAAGAAAACTCATCCTGAGACTGCTAAGAAAATTCTTAGATATCTCAAAGGAACCTTGCAATTAGGGTTATGGTACCCGGTGATGACAACTTTGAGCCGACAGGATATTCCATTCAGACTTTGGAGGATGTAAGATTGATAGAAAATCCACTTACTGGAACTTGTCAATTCTTAGGCAACAAATTAATTTCTTGGTTATCCAAGAAACAGACATCTGTTGCCACCTCCACAATCAAGCCGAATACATGGCTGGAAGTTATTGCTCTCAACTCCTCCGGATTAGTCAACTGACTTAGAGACTATAATATTCAAACATCTGCTGCTCCTATTTCTTGTGATAGTAATAGTGCAATAGCAATGACTTACAATCCTGTTTTACATTCTAGATGTAAGCATATAGATATTAGGCATCATTTCATTAGGGATCATGTTGAGAAGAATGACATTAGAATAGAGAAAATTGCCACTAAATCACAAAGAATCGACATTCTTACAAAACCATTAGCTGAATCTAGGTTTAAAGAAATGTGCTTAGAGTTAGGATTACTTGATGCATCTTTAGCTGGTTTCTAATTTGTGTGCATCTCGTTTCCTTATTTCTTTTCTTTTCTTTTCTTTAAAATGTCTAGAAAGAATTATCGACTAGATATGTGTTAAAGGACAATCGTGTAGCTGATATCATTGATCTCCTTTTAGGAATCAAGAATCAAGGATTAGTCATATTGACCTTATCTCGAATTGATAATTACTTGTTCTGACATTGAGTAAATCGAACAAGGAGACAATAGTCACCGATCTCCTCAAGAAAACAGATGACTATTTACATCCTATCCGATTTACCTTAAGCTTCGATGGTTTCTTTTGAGTTTATGTCTTTGCAGGAACAGTCACTGAGATAACACTGTTTCATTCTTTTATTCAAACTCCTTTATTCTATTTCTTTTGTTTCTTATTAAATTTTTTTTTAATAAAAGAACAAATTTGTTTTAGAAAAGTAAATTCGAGTCTGTTTTGTTTAAACTTGTTTTGAAATTGCTAAAAAGTTACATCTAAAGCTGTTGGTTTTCGAGGATCGACAGTTACTCTATCGAGATGACTTTCTAAACCCATCTGTTTTTAAAACTAGTACATTTTCAAACTCATCCGATTTACAAACCCTTAGGCGAAGTAAGGTAACCCTAGGCCGACGTCGTATACTTACTTCTGCATAAAGTAACCTACATCCGTCAAATCAACAGTTTATAAAGTAACTATTTACGCATTCCAAAGGCGATTACGATTCACGCGCTGAATCCTAATCGCTTATCTTAGTTTTTAAGCTGTTGATTAATACTCAATAAAAACTTTTTGAATAAATGGCTAAGATTAATTCAAGTTTTCAAAAATGGCGGTTTCTCTTTCCAATCTATTCCCTATAAATACATCTTCTTCTCCAAATTCATTCTTTTCACTTTCGTAACTTATCAAAATTCTCTACAAATTTTCTCAAACTCTCTCTAAAATCTGTATATGAGCATTTCTCAGAAGAGGAGTAACATCAACAATGGTGGATGTACAAAATGAAACCTATGCAAAGAAGGTGAAGTCTCGAGATGTATGTCGACTTCGACACCACCACCGACGCAGTAATCCAGTGGAAATTTTGTCTTTATTGGAAAGGGGCTGGATTGAGGACGTTTTGCTCCAAGAAATCCCCTTCCAATAAGACATTGGATATGAGAGGGCTGGAGTTCTATGTCAATGGGACATATGAACAGGAGTTTTCGTAACTGTGGTGTATGGAGAAGAATTAAGCTGTTTCTCCATGAGGTGGCGGGATTTTTGACACGAGCGGTGAGGGTGTGAACCCCTCACCTACAAATCGATGAATGGGTAGAATCATTTGAGATGATTGCGCGGAATTCCATGAAGGATCGCCGATCGGAGTTGAAGAAGAGAATGCTCCGACGACGATATCGCCTTCGATGACCATTGTCACGAAGGTGATATTGGGAGAACAGAGCTCCCACGATGGGCTGACCAGACCTGCACTCGCGTAATGAGAACTATCTTGGATGGGGTTCAGTGCCAATGGGCTGGTCTCACATCGGAGAAGCCGGAGACGGAAAGGAAGCGTCGGAGGTAGTCAATGGGAAGTGGCAGCGAAGTCAATCACTAGTCTTTTTAACAAAGTGACTGCGATTATGGAGGACTTATCGTCACCGAGATAAATTGGTCGACGGGTCCGATCTTACATGAAGCGTAAGGGGCTTCGACCAAAGATGAGTCACTCGGGGCTCCAAATGATTCTCGATGAGGGTGGAGCTGAGGTTAGAGCTCAAGCTCCACCAAGAAGAAGCCGAGGAGGAGGAGGAGGAAGAAGATGAGGAGGCGGAGCCGCCGATCGTGAGCTCACCGAGGCCGAATGTACCCGATGAAGCCGAAGGAGAAGGCCCCAAGGAGACGAAGGTTGGTGAAAACCTCCGAGTTGGGAGGATCATCTGCAGATCAGCCAACTCTCCTTCCCGAGGAAGTATCCACGATGCAGATTGCAACTCAGGTGGTTCACCCGGAGGAGGTCCAGGAAATAAGTTCTCAAGGGACCCTCCCCACCCGAGGTCAGTACATTTTTCCTCCCCATCTCCAACCCAAACCGGCAATGAAGAGGTGTCCCAGTGGGCACCTCGAGCCTCTCAAAGCTTGACCTACTCCCGAAATTATCCAAAGTCCAACCTTATCTTCTCTCCCCCAAATCCAAAATTCATCTCCTCCACCATCCCCATCTCATATCTTTGTCCTTCTTATCTGGACCAAGATTCTCCCCAACCCCCATCTCCATATCCCCCACCAACCCCAACTCATCTTACTACAATCACTCCAATCTTCTCCACCTACCACTTCACAAATTCCACCTTTACCATCATCTCCCCCACCGTAAATCCCACCCCCACCATCGACACTCCCACCTCATCTATCCCACCGAACCTCATGTGGATACCTCAAATATCTTTAGGGATATCCCCATGAGCTCCCTAGTCCAACTTCTCCTACCACCTCTTCCTCATCCGATTCAGAGGAAGAGGACAGACTAATTCTTGCCATCTCCTCTGCGTTTGAGCAACTTCACAAAGAAAATCATTTCCCAAGTTCCGTGAGGATGATGGAGAAGAAAACAAGAAAGGTGATTCGAGCAACAGACACTATGCTCGCCAAAATGCACCGCTTGTTGGATCTGCATCGAGTGCGCTTGAAGAAGAGGTCAAGGCACCGAAAGAGAAGACAGCACTGACAACGAAGTCGTGGTCTCAACACTCACATCCGATCGTAACGACTTCGCATTTACTTTTGGATCTTGATCTGGATCTATCCTTCTCTCGCAAATTTTAACTTGTTGCGCTTATATTTCATCCTTAAATGATCATATCTCTTTGTTAATAGCGCCATCTGCTCTTTCAAGGATATATCAGCTCCTTTAAGCTCAAAGAATAGTTTTGTCTTCTTTGTTGATGAAGGCCACAATCTTAGATGAGGTGCTTGACTCCATCTCATCTTCTTCATCTTCTACTCGAATGTCAAACTCATAACCCTTCAAGTGAGAAAACAAAGTGTAATGTGTCATAGTAGAGAGATGTTTTGTGGCTTTAATCAAATTTCCTTTTTCCTCCAATGCTTGGTTAGAGATCTAAGGATTTTAATATTGATTTCTTTTTCAAAGTGTAAATCTTTCCAAGATCGGTGGCTCTATTGATCGATTGGTCATTCTCATATCCACCGATCAATAGTTTCACCCTCTATTGATCGGTGGCTCTATTAATCTTCGTAGCGATCATGTATTTATAGAAATTCTGGACACTCTTAGTGCTTGAAGATAACTTTCACATCTCCCTTGAAAATAGGTAACTTCTTTGTAACTTTTTCATGTTCTTTTCAACTCCTCACTCTTGCCTTTTCAACCGCATGACTTAAGGAAACTGCCATAAGTCTTCAAACCGTAAAAACAAGACATTGAACAAGACATTCCGTGGGTTAAGGGTTAGTGGAAGTGGAAGGACGAATTCGATGGTGTGACCAGAATGTTGGCACATTCTCGAGTAACACTTGTCACTAACATCAACAGGAATCATACCTATTCACCTTAATAGGTGAAGACGAACCAGTTCTAAGGTTAGAACCGCCAATCAAGGATGAACCACGAACCTCACGATCTTCCTCGTCGTATTCCTATCCCTTTGCCTTGGACATCGTGTGGGCGACAATCTTCCAAGGAAGTCAGAATCTGCCTCCTCTTTTCTTACGTTTTCACACGTCTAGGAGGGTCTAAAGTAAGGTATATTTATAGGCTACAACAGGGACCCTAAGGAAGAATTAGGGTTGGGCCTCCCGATGGCTCCTAGGCGTCCCGTGTTCGGTCCGAACACTCCACTTAAGCCCATCAATTATAACTCGGTCCACTAAAGAGTTATAATTGAACCAGTTAGACCAAGTAGTGTTTTGATGAGTTAAAAGGAACAATCTAGATGAGCAGATAACGTTGATGAACAAATTTCGCATCGATTCAATTCTAAGCCGATCGATGGGTCAAGAGCCGACTAAGTTAGCTGGAGATCAAAGTCTACAAGTCATCTTAAGACAAGCTCAAAACTAGTCATCTCGTAGGAGACGATCATGAGAAGCACTGCATAAGGTCAAGACAAGCCGAGTAGAATAAGAAAGGCGAAGTCTTCACCAAGTCACCGGCAGACGAGTAGGAAGAATCACCGAGGTCAAGAGTAGTTTTCAAGAATAGGTTTGTTAAATAGCTTTCGGTTTGTTAGAACTAACTAACAAACTAACTGTCTTTTCAGACTTATAAATAGGACTAGATTTTATTTTTCTATATACTTATGCAAATTTGATTTTACACACTATTTTTTTTTTTTTATTTCACAAAGTACTTTTAGAGAGCTTTCAAATATTTTCTAAGTGTTTGTAGAACACTTCACTTCACATCTTCGTAAACACATCTTGTTCTTAGAGTTAGATTTTAGAAAGTTGATTAGATTTTTTGAAGAGTTGAAGATCAAGTTGTAATTTGTAAAGTTTGTACAAGAAGTAAGTAAGCTAGTGAAGACCCTTCTTCAAAGTTTGAAGAAGGAGAGTGGATGTAGGATTGTTAAAATCCGAACCACTATAAATCCTCAGTGTTATTTCTTGCTTTCTTTAATTTTTGTTCAAGTTACAATTTTGTTAATTCAAGATTAAAATTCAGAATCTCAACTAAAATCTAAATATCACTTGCTTTTGATCTTGTTAAAAGTTGAGTTTACAATTGTTTTCCGCTGTGTTTAATCTCGATATTTTGAATTGATTTTGAGAGATTCGAAAATCTACAAAATCTATTCAAACCCCCTTTCTAGATTTTGTTCTAGAAGGTTATCTCAAGGTTTTAAATCAACTCAACATTCAGGGACCAACAAGTGGTATCAGAGCAGTTGTTAAGTTGTTTCCGATATTGATTTTAGGTCTTGAATAAGATTCTCAAATTATCTTGATTTTTCTTCATTTTCTTCTTTTACTAACGGTGCTACTAATTAGTTTGTGGAGTATTTTGTTCTTTGTTTCATCATGTCATCAGTGAAAACAAAAAGTCTAGGAATCTTCCTGAATTCTCTATTGAAGACTATGATTACTGGAAATTTAGGATGGAGAATCACCTAAAAGCCATTCATGATAGGATGGAAGAGGTTCTTGAAGAGGGACCTATAAACTTCTATCATGGAGGAACCAAAGACTGGGCCGAGTCACCGAGTCTAGGACTGCACAAGAAAAGAAGAGCTCGAAAGTTAACAAATGATGAAAGAAAGATCCATAATCTTGATCAAGTAGCTCAGACCGAGATCATTGAGACTCTAAGTAAAGATTGGATAGAAAAGGTTAAAAGATGCAAGACTCACAAAGAAATGTGGGAGACTCTTTGCCGGAATTTGTGAAGGATCTCGAATGGTCAAAGAAAACAAGCTTCACTGCTCTACATGCTTTTGACACATTCAAAATGAAGGATTGTGAAACTGTAGATCAACTAGATGTGAGATTGACTAATCTTGTGAACAAAGCACTGATTTGGGTAAGACTTACACCGAGAAAGAAATTAACAACAAAGTACTCGATCTTTGAGCAAAAGATGGAGAGAGAAAGCTAATATTCTCAAGGCAACGAATTTGTCATCCATATCACATCACACTCTCTTCTCTTATCTTAAAGCACTGGAATATGACATTCACATTGAAGATGAAGAAGATGAGTGATTGGAGTGTATAGGGTAAGAGTTATTAAGACCAATCAACAAAATATCGAACCCAAGGGAAAAAGTATGCACATGAGGTCCTAGAAATACAAGTTCTTAGTGACTAGAGTTGCAACAATGGTTTGGTACAAAAACAACAAAACACAAGCAAAAATACAATACAACAAGGAGCAAGCAAATGATCGAACACTAAGAATGCGATAACAAATACAACAATAAATGGAGGAATAGAGGTGCTAGGATTAACATCCATCAATGAATCATCAATCAACAAGCTACAATAGAGATTTAGCCCATGGTGAAATCCATGGGAAGAAGATAGAATTGATCAAACACAAAGCAAGTCACAACAAATAAGAAATTAAAGAGACAAGAGAGGAAAAACATCACCAAATGATCTTCAATTAACCAAAAATAGGAATGCTTGAGTCTTCAACACCAATCTCCAAAGGAATTACAAGCTTGAATTGAAAGAATTTCAAGAATCAAATGCTAATCTATGTCTAATCTAACAACAATTAATGGAAATCTACTCCTAATTCTAACTTCTACTCTAATCTAAGATGGAAATTGGCTTGGGGCCTGAGAAATCGCCCCAAAACCGCTACTAACTGCTACTATGAACTCTTTCCAAGTTATGCTCTGCTTCAGCCCTTAAAAAGACGAATTTTCTGAAAAATCAAATCCCTCGAGTCGAGGGTCAGCCCTCTAGTCGAGGGACGCATCCCTCGAGTCGAGGGTCAGCCCTCCGGTCGAGGCTGGTGCCTTTTTCTAATTTTGGTCCTTTCAGCATAGCCCTCGACCCGAGGCTCTTGGTCCTCGACCAGAGCTCGAGACCAGGCATTTTTCCGGTCGGGCTCAACCTTCGACCCCGTTTTCATCCGTCTCGTTCGTCTCTTCATCCTAAGCATCCCGGTACTCTCGGTTTGTCCAAATTCCACCGATTTACCTATAAAACGGACGAAATACATCAAAACCTCTCAAAGTAATACTTTTAGGCAAAAGAGTGATACTTTTCACATTTAGGCACAAAAATCATACTTTAGCTCACTTTTGCACTAAAAATAGCCCTAAAAACATGTATCAATTCACTCCAATCAATGAGGTAGAGTCATCTACATCTGGAAAAACAGTAGCATTTGGTCATCGGGATGAATCGAAAAGATTTCTAAAGCATCCGATTTGTGCGTAAAAGAAAAAATGGCTCTTTTGTTGAAAAGGTATGAAAGATCAAGATGAAATACAGTAAGAAACAAAAGAGACAGATTAGATCGAAGGAACTATAGATCGACAGGATGAAAAGAGTTCGAGATAATGATAAAAAGAAGGATAAGTCAAAAAGTCATAGGTCACCTATCAAACGAGGAGATAGTAGTCCAAAAACAGACAGAGGAGATATATGTTATACATGCAAAGCAAACCTGGTCACTACAGCTATGATTGTCCTCAACTCACTCCCGGAGAGAGAGAAGAAAAGAGGAAGAAAAGAGACATAAGATATGCCGACTAGAGAGCTCTTCTAGCAGAGAAAGAAGAAGCTCGTGAGACATCATCATCCTCATCCTTTGGGTCGAGATGATGACTTATGTCTAATGGCTAAAGAGGTACATTACTATTCATCATCGAGATAATGATTGTGACACCTTATCCGAAACTGATCCCGATCTTATTGATAAACTTTTGAAAGATTTGGAGACCGCTCTATCTCGCTTATAAACAGATAGAGACTGAAAATTTTAATTTGAAAGATCAAATTTCTGATCTAATTAAGGTCAATCGGACTAAGAAAAGTGAGAAATCAGACTGTACATTCAAGGGGGAATGTCGACCGAGATGATCACCGCACTTGTCCGATAAGACAGATAAGTTAGAACAGGAGGCCGAGTTCTTTAAAAATAAAATTTTCAAACATCTATTCCGAGAATGAGAATTATAAAAGAACTAACAGAGAATTAAATCTCAAGTTAGGACTTATGAATAATTCTCAAACCACAATAGATAAAATCTTCAATTCATCTCAAAAGTCTAGTGATAAACTGGATTAGGTTTTGATAGGAATAAGAAAAATGATCCTATAAAACCTAGAGTCTTTATGAAACCAACTAAACCTAAGGTAGAAACTTTATTCAGTCCTCGGAAACCAAAGAAATTAATCACCTCATCCGATACTTCGAAAAGAAAAATCGACGAGGAAAGTAACTCCTAAGGCTGAACCTAAGACTAAATCAAAGATCTATACTAGGTATAATAGCTTTGATGGAAGAAGCAGTATCTTATCCATTCTTACCAAGATTCAAGACAATTTCAAAAGATCAACTAAATCAGATTGATCTTGAAAGTCTTATCTTAGTAGATAGATATGGATGCAAGCTTCAATCTATGGTTTTAAGGAACATTGATATTTTTATCCGGATCCCTAAGAGTCAACTTAACATGAAAGGACCCAAAATACAAAGGGTACCTAAGCAATAAATTTGTGATTGCAGGAAGATAAAAAGATAGTTGTTAGAGGAGACATTCTTGAGGTCATGGGTATATTGATAGTGGTTGTTCCAAGCACATGACCTATGAAAGGCGACTTCTCTCTAATTATCAAACCATTGATGGACCTAGAGTGATGTTTGGAGATAACAACTTTGGACTTACTAAAGGTGTTGGAACACTAATGATTGGAGATGTTCAAGTTCAAGAGGTCTACTACGTGGAAGGATTGAAGCACAACCTTCTATCTGTTTCACAATTTTGTGATAAAGGGTTTTGTGTCAAATTTACTCATAATGCATGTTATGTGTTAGATGGTATCAATGAAAATATTCTATTGGCTGGAGTAAGACAAGGTAACATTTATGTTGCCAACTTCAAAGTCTGTCCTAAAGATACTTGTCTTGTTGCTAAGAGTTCAGATGACTTAAGTTGGGTGTGGCATGCAGACGACTTGGTCACTTAAACTTCAAAACTCTTAACAAAATAGCAAGGAAATCTTTAGTTAAAGGACTCCGATAAAATATTTTCAAAGAACCATGTATGTGTTTCTTGTCAAAAAGGAAAAGCAGACCAAAGCTTCTTTTAAAACAATAAGTAATCCTTCTTCGTAAAGAATTTTGGAAATTCTTCAAGTGGATCTGTTTGGTCCAAGAACTCCTCTCGGCTTTAGTGGAAGAAAATACGCCTTAGTAATTGTTGATGATTTTTCAAGATTTACTTGGGTTATTTTCTTGTACAAAAAGAATGAGACTATGACTAAGATTCCGTAATTTCTTAAAAAGATTCAAAATGAAAAGGGATTAAATGTTGTTAAAATTAGAAGTGATAAAGGTACTTGAATTCCTAAATAAATTGATTTCTAACTACCGCATTGAGAATGACATAGCTCAGAAACATCTGCGGCAAGGACTCCACAACAAAATAGAGTTGTTGAAAGAAGAAATAGGACCTTAAAAGAGGCGGTTAGAACAATGCTATCTGAATTCAACACTCCTCATAGGTTTTGGGCGAAGCGGTGAATACGACTGCTATGTTCAAAATAGAGTACGATTGTCAAGGATAAGTGTAAAACTCCTTATGAAATTTGGAAGGGAAGATCTCCCAAAATTTCATATTTTCATATATTTGGTTGTAAATGTTTCATACACAATAATGGGAAATCTCAATTAAAAACCTTTGATGCCAAGATAGCAGATGGAATATTCTTAGGATACTCATCTATATCAAAGGCATATAGAGTTTTTAATAAGACAATCTTGTGTGTAGAAGAAACACCTCATGTGGTATTTGATGAATCTTCTTTTGAGTTTGAAAAGACAGGGGACATCACAAAGATATCGAGATAATCAATCGGATGACTATCAAAGGATCAATCATAAAATTCTACACTTAAGAATCGATTCGGATGAAGAGGAAGAATCGGACAAAGGAAAAGAACCGTAAAGAACTTCCTCAGCCTGATTTACCAACCGATCAGACGACCAACAACATATCGGCCGATCGATGACCAACAACACATCACCGATCGGGTAGAGTTATCGAGAAGGTAACATAGAATCATTTGAAATAAATAATTCAGACAAGACATCATCCACCGTAAAAGATAAAGGTAAGAAAGTAATGTCATATCACCCACTGAGCGAGATAATTGAAGATTTAGACTCGGTGTCCAGACGAGGACCCAACTAAATCAAGATTGTATGTTCGATTGCTATGTATCATTACTTGAACCTAAATCAATTACTGAAGCTTTAATCGATTCCATGGATTAATGCCATGCAAGAAGAACTAAATCGTTTTAAAGACAAGATGTGTCGGAGCTTGTTGAAAGGCCTCATCATCAAAAAGTCATTGGAACTAAATGGGTCTTTAAAAACAAAAGGGATGAAAATAATATTGTGGTTAGAAATAAGGCCGGACTAGTTGCTCAAGGTTATTCACAATCGAGAGGGTATTGATTATGATGAAACCTTTGCACCAATGGCTTCGTCTGGAAGCCATAAGATTATTTTTAGCCTATGCAGCTTTTAAAAGATTCATAGTTTTTCGATGGATGTTAAATCAGCCTTCTTAAATGGAATCTTAGTTGAGGAAGTTTATGTAGAGCAACCTCCTGGTTTTGTCAAAGGAAACAAAGTTTATAAACTAAGGAAAGCTCTATATGGACTTAAACAAGCACCAAGAGCTTGATATGACACCTTGTCTCGATTATTTAATTCAAAATAGTTTTGTTAAAGGTAGAATTGATAGAACTCTATTTAGAAAAGAGTTTGGTTGTGATCTTTTGTTAGTTCAAATTTATGTTGATGATATAATTTTTGGATCAACTAACATATCTTTGTGTGAAGAATTTAGTAGTCTTATGAAAAGCAGATTTGAAATGCCCATGATGGGAGAAATGACATATTTTCTTGGACTTCAAGTCAAGCGGACAAAGAAGGGAATATTCATCAACCAAGCCAAATATACAAAGATCTTATTGAAAAATATGGAATAGGTACCAGCCGAGAAGCTAAGATACCTATGATGACAAATTTTTCAATGGATCCAGATGAGAAGGGAGAAGACACCGATCGGCCGAGTATCGAGGTCTTATTGGTTCTTTATTATATTTAATCGCTAGTAGACCTGATATTTCTTTTGCGGTTGGAGTCTGCTCGATTTCAAGCTAATCCTAAGAAAAGCCATCTTGAAGCAAAGAAAGAAAATCCTCAAGTATTTGAAAGGAACAATAAATGTTGGATTGTGGTATCCGGTGATGACAACTTTGAGTATCTGGATACTCGATTGATTTTGGTGGGTGTAAGATAGATAGAAAATCTACATCCGTACTTGCCAATTTCTTGGAAGTAAGCTGATTTCATGGTTGTCTAAGAAACAAACCTCTGTAGCTACTTCCACAAGGAAGTTGAGTATATGGCGGTGGAAGTTGTTGTTCACACCGATCTGGATAAGTCGCCAGCCTAAGGGACTATAACATTATCACCAAAGAAGTACCAATCTTTTTGTGATAGTAATAGAGCCATAGCTATTACCCAGAACCAGTGTCTTCATACAAGATGCAAACATGTAGATATCAGACACCACTTCATCCGAGACCATGTAGAAAAAGTAGATATCGAGACTTGAGAAGATCTTGACCGACTTTCAAAGAGCAGACATCTTGACAAAACCACTAGCAGAGACGAGGTTTAAAGAATTATCTGTAGAATTAGGTTTATTAGATGCTTCGTTAGTAAATCTCTAGTTCTATTTTCTTTTAATTCTTGTCTCTCTCAATTTAGTTTATTATGTCTAGAAAGAATTATCGGACTAGATCTCGAGTCAAAGGACAATCGGTAGCTGATTTCATTGATCTCTGTTTAGGAATCAAGAATCAAGGATTAGTCTATTGACCTTATCGACATGATAATTGCTCATCGACATATGGTAAATCAGACTAGGGCACAATAGTCGGCTGATTTTATGAAAATGATGACTATCTCGCACCCTATCTCGATCTACCTAAGTTACTAATAGTTTTGTTGAGTTTGTTCAGGAATGTAAATACCGCAGTTAGTCTCATAAATCTCTTCATTCAAAACCTTCATCTTAGTTTTTCCTCAAAATTGTTGTTTTCAAATTAAGTTCTTAAGTCTGTGGCTCTCAAGTAACTGCTTTTGTAATTAAACCGGAAATACCGGAAATACCCGACTACGAAAAATTTTCGAAATATAAGACGAGGTTATTTTGACCAAGTCGTCATTTTACCAAGTCTCAAATAGAATACCCGAGTACTAAGCAACACATTTCATTGCTTACGTCATGTATACTAATTACTTTTGATAAAGTAAGTCTATTAGCCGCCTAATCCGTAGGATAAATGGTTACTTTTTACGCAATTCAAGACGCGTATGGATCACGCGCCTGAATTCAAAACGATTTTCTCGCAAAACCGTTGATGTTTTACACGCGCCTTTTAATCGACGGTTTAAAATTGAAACCCCGAGATCGTGCCACGCTTTCGATTTCCCAAACTTTCCTCTCTCTCTCCCCCTAGTTTAAAAACTTATCTTCATCGGTTTTAAAATTTTTACTTTCACAATTCCCTGCTATCAAAATTTATCAAAATTTCTTACTCTCAAAATATTATCAATGGCATCTTCTTCTTCTCAAACCCCAAAACCTCCTACCTATATATCCACCTCAGGATCTCGATTTCAAAATGCTTTCGATTCAGTCAAAAACAAATTGAAGGCTGAAATATTTGTAGATTTTGAGACTACAAATGACAGAGAATCCAGAGATATTATCGATCATTTGGAAGCTTCAAGATTAAGGGGTTTTTGTTCGTTCAAATCGACGCTAAATAAAACCGCTGATTTCATCGGAGCAGAGTTCCTCGCACGAAGTGAATTTATAGAGAATGGCTTCAAAACATCTCGCCGAAGGTACTCAATTGGAGTTTTCTAAGGAGAACGTTGCAAGGATTTTGGATACTTTGATGGAAGGGGTCAATCCTTTGGTGTATAAGGAGAACGATTGGGAAGAATCGTTTGATATGTTTGCAAGGGTTACATACGGGGTGTAAGGAGAGAGTTAAAGAAACATATGTTGAGAAGGAGATTTAGGCTGCTTATGACGATTGTAACTAAGTCAATCCTAGGAGATCAAAGCTCCCATGATGGAGTGACTAAGTCACGATTATCATGTTGCATGAGAGCCATTGTTGATGGAGTACGGGTTGATTGGGTAGACTGTTGTTTAGAAGGATGAAGGAGGAGAAGTTAAGATTGTTATTAAACCCAACTTATGGAGATCGGATAAATCACCTCAAGTTAGTCTATTCAATAAGATCACCGTGTTGATGGAGGGGTTGAATAAAAGGTTTGAGACAAGGGAAGGATTAAAGAAGTATTCTAAGCGAAAGGCTTACTTACCAAGGATGAAAGGATTGGAGGGTTGCACGACTCGGGCGATGAGTCGAGAGGATGCACAGAGGTAGAGGGAGCAGATTAGCGTGCGCGGTGGTACGAGACCTACAGTGAACCTCAACCAGCAGCGAAGTTGCCGTGCCAAGCTCAACCACCGAGGATCCAACCGTTTGTAGAAGTAACAGTGAGGAGGCGGCAACTTCGTAAGGTCTCCAACAAGAAGGAGGTCTAGGAGGAGGCTGAGGTCAGTGGCCGCAGACAGTGGTACTGTAGCCGAGCCATCTACAAGTTAGCAGACAGATGAGGACTCCGATGAAGATAACCAATTTATTCTTCAAAGGAGGTCCTCTAGACGTCTGAATCTTTTGGCGGCTCTAGTCGCCGGATGGAAGTCTCTACCCTCCTACCGGAAGAAGTACCGGTCTTTGAAATCGCGGCCGAGGTTGAGCACTGGATGTCCCGGCCTCTCCACCCAAGGAAGTCAGTACTTTCACCCATCCAAGAAGAAGGTACTACTTCATCTCTCTCTCCCTCCAAATCCCCACCCGACAATGAAAAGGTGTGCCCGGTGGCACCTCCGAGCCTCCGAAATGACGCTTGCTCCATATAGTCCAAACCTCATCTGAAACCATTCCCACCACCACTCAATCTGAAATCATCCCCACTACCACCCAACCTGAAACTACTCTCCCTCCAACCATCTCTTCACAAAAGAACCACCCACTACACCCACCCCCACCCCATCTCGAAACTCAACACTTCACTCCACCGAGAAATAGACATCACTTCTTATTCTTTTCTAGAAGACATATAGATGAGCTCCCCAATTCCTCAACCCCAAATTTCTGAACTTCCCCCTCTACCTCTTCTTCTTCTTCCAAATCCTCATCCGAGGAGGAGGAAAGTGACTTAAGTCCCACATCAGCCATCACTTCCATAATTGTCCAAATGGAGAGGAAGATGAAGCGAGGCTTTTGAGAAGAAGCCCCGAGAAGAGGACAAAGAAGATGGTGAAAAGTCATCACGAAGCAATGATCTCAAATATGCGGGAAGTAGAGGTAAATCTTCTTTGAAAAGATTACATCTATAACTCAATCATTCTTCTTGAAAAGGTGACAAGTTAAAGTTAAAGGGCTGAAATCACAAGTCTCTGAATACAACTCGATAGTGGTGGACTCGTTGGCCTTGGACAAGTCGAGACTTCAGGTTAAATGCACCGAGCTAGAGACGAAGTGACTACCTTGGCCGATGAAGTCAAAAAGGGGGAAAAGGAGGTGAAGGAAAGAGAGTTGGCACTCATAGCCGTGTTAGATGAGACGAAAAGTAAAGTTGAGATGAAGGCTAAGCAACTGAGTTGGAGGCAGCAGAGAGAAAGCTCGCATTAAATCAAATGAGTTGCCGCACTTGAGGGTCAGCCAACATGAGGAGGCGATGAAGGAAGATGAGGAGAGGAGGAAGAAAGAAGAAGAAGAAAGGACTGCTCACTGACAAAGTTAAAAGAATCCGAGACAAAAGCGGTGAAGTGAAAGGGAAGGGGAAACGGAAGATGGTTGTAGAATCTGCTCCGAGTCAAAGTCTTAAGTCCTAAGCTCACTATCTCCGAGAAAAGGAAGAGGGAGCCTCGACTACTCTAACCTGCCCGAGGAACAGATCGAGCGGGATCATGAGAGAGCGAGCTTTCTATGGAGAAAGAGAAAGAAAGAAGGCTGAAGAAGAAGAGCAAGGGACTGGAGATGAGGTGGAGCAGAGATGTCAGAAATGGGAGATGAAGGAGGCAGATGAATCTCGAGTTTAGGCCCTATCACAGACACTCAATCCACCAAAGGTCGTAGTGAGACTCCTCAAAGAATATAAAGAAAAGAATTTGGAAGCCGATGGATGTATCATTGGTACATCCCGAAGGGGTCCGATTCAAAGAGAGCCGGATGAAGACACGAAGTGGCATGAGTGGATAGAAAAGGAGGACAAGGATTTCTATCGAGAGGCTGCTTTGGTAGAAGCGAGAGAAATTCTTCAATGCCGATCTATGTGCTCCAGCCTATGAGAAAGGAAGGCCCAAGACTAATCCAGACGGCTCGGTCGACATGAAGCTGGATCAAAGGCATCATTGCCAAAGCCGAGGTTGAGTCCGGGTTGAAAGACGAGGAAGAACTGAAAAAGCTAAGGAAGTGAGTCTTTACTTGGTTGGATATTCTGAAGCCAATCGGTGGGGAATCGATAAAGGATCTTTTCTCTTTTCCTTATCCTTTTATCTTTTGATCATTGTGAATTTGTAAATACATGAATGAATATATACGAACGTTTGTGATTTACTTGTCTTAGTTTCTTAAAGTCATTTTTTTTTCTACTTTAAGAAAATTTTTAAGTATAAGTCATCCGAGAATTTTATCTCTCGAGACTTGAATTTTTTTTTAAAGTCTTAAGACTCAATTTTCTAAGTACTTCTAAAAGAGTCTAAAAGACTTAAAAAAATTTTTAGTACTTTAATTGTGAAATGAATCTATTGTAGTGTGAAAAATGTGCTTTGATATACCTATCTAAAAAAATTCTTGATTAACTATAAACTAACTTCAATTTGTGAGTGTGTCTCTTTCTTGTAGGTTTTAACTTCATCAAAAAGGGGAAATTGTTAGACCAAGTAGTGTTTTGATGAGTTAAAAGGAACAATCGAGATGAGCGGAGACAACGTTGATGAAGCGGCTCGAGATCGGGATTCAATTCTAAGGCTGATCGTGACCGGGTCAAGAGCTGACTAAGTTAGGCTGGAGATCAAAGTCTACAAGTCATCTTAAGACAAGCTTAAAACTAGTCATCTCAGGAGATGATCATGAGAAGCTCGAGGCGAGGTCAAGACAAGCCGAGTAGAATAAGAAAGACGAGTCTTCACCAAGTCACGAGACGAGTAGGAAGAATCGGTGAGGTCAAGAGTAGTTTTCAAGAATAGGTTTGTTAAGCGGTTTTCAGTTTGTTAGAACTAACTAACAAACTAAGCTGTGTTTTCAGAGACTTATAAATAGGACTAGATTTTATTTTTCTATATACTTATGCAAATTTGATTTTAAACACTATTTTTTTTTATTTCACAAAGTACTTTTAGAGAGCTTTCAAATATTTTCTAAGTGTTTGTAGAACACTTCACTTCACATCTTAGAAACACATCTTGTTCTTAGAGTTAGATTTTAGAAAGTTGATTAGATTTTTGAAGAGTTGAAGATCAAGTTATAATTTGTAAAGTTTGTACGGTAAGTAAGTAAGCGGCTAGTGAAGACCCTTCTTCAAAGTTTGAAGAAGGAGAGTGGATGTAGGATTGTTAAAATCCGAACCACTATAAATCCCGGTGTTATTTCTTGTTTTCTTTAATTTTTGTTCAAGTTACAATTTTGTTATTTCAAGATTAAAATTCGAGAATCTCAACTAAAATCTAAATATCGAGTCTTGCTTTTGATCTTGTTAAAAGTTGAGTTTACAATTGTTTTCCGCTGTGTTTAATCGATATATTGAATTGATTTTGAGAGATTCGAAAAATCTACAAAATCTATTCAAACCCCCTTTCTAGATTTTGTTCTAGAAGGTTATCTCAAGGTTTTAAATCAACTCAACATTCAGGGACCAACATGAACTACCGTCCTAATCCCATATTACAATATGGGTTCCTTTATTATGTGTACGTTTATTTCCTGTGTTCAAGATATCGAATGTCTATAAATTAATTAAGTCATTGACAACTTAATTAATTTACATCTAATTCCAAGAGCAGCACCACTCATATTTATTATCATGTCGTATTAAATCCACTGCGGGGTTTACATGATAATCTTTATGAGCTCCTCAAGGGGACATTATCATCCTAAATAATTAGGACACGAACTCCTTCTATAATCAACAACACACCATATAAACAATGTTATATCCCAATTCACCGAGCTTATTGATTTAATAAATCTCACCCATTGGCAAATTAAAGAAACAAAAACTAAGTACATATGCCCGTTATTATATAGGGATTAAGAAGATGTACATCCATAATAACAAAGCTCTTGTTCTTTTATATAGTCGGTACAAATTGAACAACCTCATATGATCTGCTCAATACATAAAAAATGTACTAGTGTAACTTTATAGTCAAGATAGACTATTACTAAATTACAACACAACCGTTCCAATGGTTTGTCCAAATCCATCTTGGTTGTGAGCTATTATTTATAATCTATAAGGAACGATAGCATGATCTTCTATGTGACACCACACACCATATTATCTACGGTATAGACTAATGCGGACAAAAATAATGATATATGTAACAATCATAAAAAGCAAGTAATTTGATCATAATGAATCTCATATCAAAAACATGTTCATACAAAAATGTTAAGCTTATAGTATACATCCTAACATCTTAACCTTTCTATCATTACGCAGAGACATGGTTAGTAATTAACAAGAAGCAAAGGATATTCAAGAACAAATTTATTTCAAGATTTTTAGAAAACCAAAGACCACTTAGACCAAAAGAAATATTCGTAACAACTTTAACACCGCTCGATACCACTTGTTGGTCCCGAGATTGAGTGATTAAAACAAGCTTAGATCGCCTCCTAGTGATAATCTAGAAGGGGGTGAATAGATTATTCAACTATTTTTCAAAGATCGATTATCTATTCAAGATATCAAAGCCGAACAACGGAAACAAATTTTAACTCAATCTTTTTAGGATAAAACCAATCTGAATTAAATCTGAAATGAACTTTTTTGAATAGGTGAATAACAACCGATAAGTAAAAATAGGAAGTAAAGAACACCAAGATTTATAGTGGTACGGATCAAACGATCCTACATCCACACTTCTTCTTCAACTTGAAGAAGGGCCTTGACCGATTTACTTTCTCACTTACTGAGTTACAATTACAATGCTATGAAGATCTTTTTCCTAAATCTTCCTTCAACTATCAAACTAACTAAGAACTAGTAAGATACAGTGCAGAAAGTTTGAAGATATACAAGAGTGTTCTATAAACACCTAAGAACTTATGAAAATACTTTGGATAACTTTTCGATTGCTCTTGAATAATTGTGAGTATTGGAATGAGTGTTAGTTGTTCTTTTTAATTGTGCTCAAACTTATTTATAAGCGTGAAAGGTTAGTTTGTTGTAACAAACTAAAAACCGTTCAACAAACTTATTCTTGAAAAGCTGTCTTGACTTTAGCTGATCTTGAGCTAGTCGTCTGCAGTGACTTGGTGGAGACTCGCCTTTCTTATTCTACTCGGCTAGTCTTGACCTCGTCTTGAGCTCTTCATTATTGTCTCCAACAGATGACTTCTTCAAGATTGCCTTGAGATGACCTTCACTTTCTAGACTTGGTGACTACACTAACTTCATCTAGTCCGATCGGCCTAGCACTAGAATTCATTACATCATGCTCTATACATATTTAGTTGGTCATCTTACCTACATGAGCTCAACCTAGTCTATACAATTTAACTCATCAAAACTACTTCTAATCTAACAATTTCATTCGTTCAATTTTAGTATGCTTGTTTATTTTGTCCATTCAATTTTAGTAGCGTATTATTTGTGTGCGTATAAAATTTGGTTACGATATAGTATTAATTTGGTTACAGTGTAGTATTATTTCAGACATTGTATAGTATTAGTTTAGTTATAGTGTAGTAATAGCTACATTGTATAGTATTAGTTTAGTTACAATGTAGTATTAGGTAAAAATATTGTGCACACTATTTTTTAATGTACACTATGTGCACACAAACATTTGTTATTTTTAGTATGCACATACTAAATTGAAACATAACATTTTACACCCCTCAAACATCTCCTTAGAGTTTAAATAATCATTTTATTCATAAATGGACCACTGTGAAACCTCTCCAACATATTTACTTCATACAATAAATGACTGAGCTTTTAATGAAACAATATCATTTATGTCTTCACCGATTCAGCTCACACGATAGCTTAGGTACGAGATGACTTGAATCGGTGGTATGATGTTCATTGCTTTCTATTTCAATTGAACTTCATTTGGTGCAATTAAAGTTGTGATCAAGGATTACTTAATTGAGATTATCCGAATCATACATCTCCCCTAGCACTTCTTTGAAGTTAGATAGCTTGTTTCTTTTTCATAGCTTTCATCATTGTTTTATTGTCTTTTGTCTTTTGTGTTGCATTTTTAGTTTTAGTAGATTGATATAACCAAAATCGTATTGCTTGAATAGTCATAAGCACCTATAGTCCTAGGGACTCATTGCATTCACATCTCGTGGGTTCGATAAACTTGGTTGGGTCATAATAAAACTCACAAGAAAATACCCTAATCAAAATGGCGTCGTTGCCGGGGATGTGATTTTGCACTCATTTGAGACTTAGGATTTGTTGTGAGTGGCTACTTGTTGCACCTTTTATTTGTTTAGTTTATTTTGTTTGTTTGAAGTTGATACTTGGGTTGTTGGTGTGGGTGTATGATCACATGGTCTTGAGGCATTCCACCGAGCCAATCAATCCCGAGATCAAGGATACTATTAGAAGGAATCGAGGTAGAAATTAGAGGGAAGCATTGGCTAGAGAAGAGATGGAAGGAAGAGATGATGTGGATTTTGAAGGGAGAGGTGAAGAATCTCCAATGCAAGAAGGGCCTTCACCTCAAAATGGGAATGCTAATGACGGAAATGGTGTTCAAGACCAAGGGGAAAATGGGAATCGTCAACCTCAAAATGGCAAAGGAGTATACTTTCCTTAAGGATACCAACCTAATCACCAAGTCCCTTATCCACTACCACATCCACAATATCCATACTATCCACCTCATCTACAACAATATCCTCCATACTATCCATAGTTTCCTCAAATGCCTCAACCACAAGAACCACCGGACCTACCTCAAGCTCAACCTCCACCTATACAAGACCCTCCACCACAAGGTAGACCTCTTCGAGAATTCTTTGAACCTCAACTCAGCAGTGTATTATGATGACATTGCCAGGCCAAGGATAGAAGCCAACAACTTTGAGATAAGCCCAACTCTATTGAGGATGTTTAGAGAAAAGCAATTTGAAGGAAAGGATGAAGAAGAGTGTCCCCACCAACATTGGCACGCTTTTGGAGATTTCGGATACGACCAATTACAATGGGGTTTCGAAGATGCTAAGAAGTTAAGACTCTTTACCTTCAATCTAAAGGGAAGAGTCAAGGTTTGACTCAATTCTATCCCACACCGGAACCGTTCGTACTTGGGAAGACCATAGCAAGCAAATAATGAAGGAAAGCCTAATTTGGAAGATATTTTGGCAAAGCTTATGGGAAGCACATAAGAGAAATTTGAGAAGATGAAAAATAACGTGACTTCATTATCTAGCCAAATGAAGCGTTTGGAGTTCTAAATAGGCTAAGGGGCATCTTCAAGTGGGAGCAATCAAAAGGGTAAATTCCCATCCACCATCGAGGCTAACCCTAGGAGTTTTGCAATGCTATCAAATTGAGGAGTTGCACCCGATATGAAGGTCCGAAAATGCCAAAGGATGTGGAAGTAGGTGATCAAAAAGAGGAGAGTCAAGAGGAAGAGAGTGAGGTTGTTGAGAAAGATAAGGGTGAAAAGGACAAAGCAAAGAAAGTGGATAAAATGGAAGAAGGAAAAATTCCAAAGAGAATTCTGAAATGGAAGCTAGCCAAGGAGTTACGAGAGAAGAAGAAAGAAAAGTACCCTCGTGATTAGTGGGGGTACCAATGACTCCAATCCCGATTTCATACCCTCAAAGATACATGAACGAGAAGTTAGATGAACAATTTGGCTTAGTTCGTGGAGGTTTTCAAGAAGTTGGATGTTGATATCCCACTCTTAGATGCTCTTGAGCAAATATCTCACTACATGAAGTTCTTGAAGAAGATTATGTCCAAGAAGAAGAAATTGGTTGATAAAGGGACAATCAATTTGGTTGAGGAGTGCAATACAATTTTAGAAAGATATCTTCCCCAAAAGCTCAAGGATCCCGGGAGTTTCATCATTCCTTATGAGATTGGTGAAAATGATAAGATGCAAGGGCTTATGTCGCGGGAGCAAGCATTAATGTGATGCCACTCTCCATATTCAATCGATTGGGTCTAGGAGAGGTGAGTCCTACTACTATCAATCTTCAATTGGCAGATAAATCTATTACTCATTGAAGATGTGCTAGTGAAAGTTGGCAAGTTCATCTTTCTTGTAGATTTTGTTATGCTTAATATGAAGGAGGAAGGTGAAGTGCCCTTAATTCTTGGTAGACCTTTCCTTGCAACCGGGAAGGCTATGATAAATGTGGAGAAAGGTGAGCTCAATTTGAGTTTTAATGGAGAAGAGCTTACATTTTCAAGGGCTCCATCATTGGAAGATGCTCCAAGTGATAAGGAATGTCGTTGGATCCAATCATCCACTCCTTTGGAGAAGAAGAAATGTGATTCTATTGAGATTGTTGACTTATGCCCTCAAAAGGATAAGGATAAATCTACTCTTTCTACTCTATTTAATTTAAGATCATCTTATCTCATCTTGTAAATCAAATGCTAATAAGTCTTGTTTTTCACTTGTTGATCTTAGGAAATAGAAGTTTCTATAGTCACCTTTGATTGATCCGGAAGATAAAGAGAGGATGAAGAAAGAAGGAGTGAAAGAGGTGTCCAAACTTGAGCAAGTTGCAAGTATGGGGGTGTTGGAGAAAACAAGGACATTAAAAGAGGGAAAGAAAGAAAAAGGTTTTGAGATTGGAGATGAAGTTGTGTGGATTAAGTCAAAATAGAGTGGATTGCTAGGTGTGGAGAGACTCAAGAATAAAGAGGTGTTGATTGTGAAAGATGTTGGCCCAGAGATTGAGTGAGTAAACAAGCTTAGATCGCCTCCTAGCGATAATCTAGAGGGGGTTTGAATAGATTATCAAATCTTTTTCTATGATCGATTAACTATTCAAGAATATCAAAGCTACGTAGCGGAAACAATTATTAACTCAATCTTTTAAGGATCAAAAAACAATCTGAATTCAAATTTGAAATTAATTTGTTTGAACACTTGAAGAATAGCAAATAAGTAAATCAAGAAGTAAAGAACATCGGGAATTATAGTGGTTCGGATCAAACCGATCCCACATCCACTCTCATTCTTCAACTTGAAGAAGGGCCTCGACTTACTTACTATCTCACTTAATTACAGAGTTACAATTTACAAAGATGTGAAGACTCTTCTCTTCAATTCTATCTTCAACCTATCAAGCTATTTAGAAACTTGAAAATTACGGTGCGAGAAAGATTGAAGATATACAAGTGAGTGTTCTATAAACACTTTGGAACTTATGAAAATTCTTAAAAAAAAACTTGTGAGCGCTCTTTGAAGATTCGTGAGTATGGAAAACGAGAGTGTTGATTGTTCTATTCAGAACTGTGCTCAAACATATTTATAAGCCCGTGAAACGGTTAGTTTGTTGTAACAAACCAAAAACCGTTTAATAAACTTATTCTTGAAAATTGTTTTGACCTCGGTGATCTCAAGCTAGTCGTCTGCCGGTGACTTGGTGAAGACTCACCTTTCTTATTTTACTCAGCTGGTCTTGACCTCGTCTTAAGCTCTTCATTATTTTCTCAAAGCAGATGACTTCATCAAGATCGTCTTGAAGACCTTCTCTTTCTCGACTTCATGACTATTCTAGCTCTACCTAGTCCGATCGGCCTAGTACTAGAATTTACTACCTCCGCTGCTCTTATACTCTTTCACCTGGTCATCTTACTTGGCAGGAACCGACTCTAGCCTGTACTTCTTTAACTCATCAAAACTCCTTACTGATCTAACAATTTCCCCCTTTTTATGAAGTTAAAACTACAAGAAAGAAACAAGCTCACAGTGGGTGTTAGTCAAGATTATTCAAGATAATCGAGATGAGTACATTAGGACACATAAGCATTTAGTTCAGATATGTTCATATTATAGCACTTAATTCATACTTAGAAAGATTTTAAGACTTTTAGAAAAGTTTAAGTCTTAGAGACTTTATCAGATTATTAGCACTTAGAAAAGTTTTAGAGTCTTAGGACTTAGAATATTTTTTTTTGGAAAAGTTTTAATACGAGATAGAAGTTTTCTCAAATGATTAACACTTAGAAAAAATTTAAGTTTTCTTAGAAAGTGTAAAGAAAACTTAAAGTATAAGAAAAGGTAATTCAAATAAGTTCAAATATATTCACCGATGATTACAAATATACAGTTGGTGCGTATAAGAAAAAAATAAGGAAAGAAATCTCTATCTTATCAAATACCCCACTAGTCTTCATCGTGTACAATCAGCTAATTGAATACCCTCCTCCGAAGCCGCTTGAGATCTTCCTCCCGAGCTAACCTGCACTCGCCTTCGCCCTTTGTACAATTCCCTTGACCCGGGCCTAGGTCCAGGGATCCATCGGCTTTCTGGCGGTACATCGTACTCGAAGGCTAGGGAGATCGGGTTAACGTTGAACTCGACATCGCCTTCTTTAAGCGGCCGATGATAGAGATCCGCATCTACCTTTTCCATCCACTCGTGCTAGGCTAGGTCCGGATCTTGCCGAGCTGTTCTGGGGCCTTGAGAATGTACCGTAAGTACATCCATATGGCATCCGTGTTTTTATCTCTGTACTCCTTCTCATATTTTCCGTAAGCCATCTTCGGAGGGGCAGACGTGGTGTGGTAGGGCCTGAAATTCACGTCGCCTTGGTCCTTCACCAGCCATTTATGCTCGTGCTACTCCGTAAGATGTTGGCGCCCTTCTCCTTCTTCTTCGCCTTCTCTTCTCTTTCTTTTGAAGTACTCATTTTCTCGTCGATCCTCTTGATCCGCTTCTTCGGAAAGATTAGAGTAGTCGGCTTATCTTTTTCCCTTTCCTTTGGTAGCAACTCGAGTGAGATGTCATCTTATTTAAGTTCATCGAGTGTTGGAACCACCGGATCGCCGACTCTAATTGATTATCTAATTTGGGATCACATGCATAAAACGTAGCGGAAAAATAAAACATACCTATTCACCTTAATCGGTGAAATCGAACCGATTCTAAGGTCGAATCCGTGGATCAAGGGTGAGCCACGAACCTCACAATCTTTTGCCGTATCCCTATCCCTTTCCCTTAGACGCCGAGTGGTCGACGATCCTCCAAGGAATCAGAATCCGCCTCTCTCGATGTCACATTTTTTTCACACGTCTGGAGGCTCGATATAGGGTTTATTTATAGGATACAACAGGGACCCTAAGGAGGAATTAGGGTTGGGCCTCCCGATGGGCCTAAATGTCCCGTGTTCAATCCGAACACTCTACTTAAAGCCCATCAATTATAACTTGGTCCACTAAAGAATTATAATTGAATTACCGTCCTAATTCTATATTATAATATGGGTTCCTTTATTATGTGTACGTTTGTTTCCCGTGTTTAAGATATCGAATGTCCATAAATTAAATAAGTTAATGACAACATAATTAATTTACATCTAATTCCAAGAGTAGTACCACTCATCTTTATTATCATGTCGGATTAAATCCACTGCGGGGTTTACATGATAATCTTTATGAGCTCCTCAAGGGGACATCATCATCCTAAATAATTAGGACACGGATTCCTTTTATAATCAACAACACACCATATGAACAGTGCTATCTCCCAATTCACCGAGCCTATTGATTTAATAATTTCACTCATTGGCAAATCAAAGAAACAATCACCGAGTAGACGTGATCTATCTTCCTCCTCCTTCCTCCTCTTCTCCTCATCTTCCTTCGTGGCCTCTTCAATTTGACTTACCCTCACCGGGAGAGCACCAACTCATCGAGACTTAAGTCTCGACGTCCTCCTTGGCTGCCTCCCGGAGTCGGTGTGTTGGCCTTCATGCCTACTTTCTTCTGGTCTACTCAACCACAAGCTGTGAGGGCTTGTCTTCTTTCTTGCTCCTCCTTTTCCCCTTTTTAACTTCACTGGCCAAGTCTATTAGTTTTGTATTCGAGATCATTATACTTGTAATATCATTGACTAATTTCTTTATGCTTTGGGTAATTGAAATTAGGGATGAATTGATTGTCTTAGCTATAATTGTGGCCAATTGATGTTTAATTGAAATAGTTTAGTATCCTATTTGATGATCCTTATTGTGCCTGGTGCATGTGAATCGTTTTGATTCTTGTTGGACAATCCTAACAACAAATGAGAGTTGAGTTAACATTGTTCGGGAATAATCGGGATTTCACGTGTATGATCGTATATGTTAGATGCTTCGTGATCAAGAGATTCTTTGCATATAGAACCTTCATCAATATCAATAGAAATTATATGATTAATAGAGATATTGTTGTATGATGTTCATTGCTTTCTATTTCAATTGAACTTCATTTGGTGCAATTATAGTTGTGATCAAGGATTCCTTAATTGAGATTTTACGAAGCATACTTCTTCTCTAGCACTTCTTTAAGGTTAGATAGCTTGTGTCTTCTTCATAGCTTTCATCATTATTTGATTATCTTTTGTGTTGTATTTTTTTGGTTTAGTAGATTGATATAACAAAAATTGTATTGTTTCAATAGTCATAAGAACCTATGGTTCTAGGGACTAATTGCGTTCACATCTTGTGGGTTCGATAAACTTGATTGGGTCATAATAATATTTACACGAAAATACCTCAACAATCCCCATCTCAAAGGTTGCTTTGGTAAAGGAGTTGTTCTTAACCTCCGGTGTGGCGGTTGGGACTTCTAATGCGGCTTGGTTGAACCTTTCAATGAAGGCCCTTAAGCTTTCACTCTCTCTACTTCATATTAAAAAGTGTCGAGTAGCACGAGTTGTCGCTTAGCACTCGCGAACCGGTGAAGGAGCAGATCACTGAATTCCTCAAAGGATCGGATAAAATTGGGCTCAAGCTGGCTAAACTATTGTTGAGTCACCTTCGACAAGGTAGTTAGGATAACCTCGCACTTTATGTCCTCCCATATCAATGTAGGAGGCGGAATTTTCAAATCCCACCAAATGATCATTAAGGATAGTTGTCCCATCATATTGATTGGAGTGAATTGATGCATGTTTTGATGGGGTATTTTTGTGCAAAAAGTGGTCAAAAGTGTTAGATTTTGTGCTTAAATGTATAGAGTATCACTACTTTGCTTAAAAGTATCACTTGATGGATTTTTGATGTTTTTCATCCCATTTTCAGGTAAATCGGTGGAATTTGACCAAAGCGAGAATCTTGGCATTCATACGGTGAAGAGACGAACAAGACGGGCTAAAACGAGGGTTAGAGGCGAAAGTCGGTCGAGAAATTCCTGGACTCGACCTGCAGTCGAGGCCGAGGAGCTCGACCCGAGGGTGCAGCTCAATCATGAAATTGCAAATTTTAGAGAAGCCTCAACTCGACACCATATGCTTGCCAAAAGACTTAATCTCAATCCAAATCATTTATGATCAATCAAGAATCAAAGAGGTCTTTCTCTAGGTGGTAATGTAGGCTCTTTGGAAATGTGGGATATATTTTTGATAAGAGTGACTAAGTAGTAGAGACTTGAATGTAAGCTAATCAATAAAAATACACATCTCTTCTCTTTTAATCTAGTAACACTCTTCCTTTTTAACTTCAATGATCAATCCACCATTCACTTGAGCTTTCTCTCTTTTAATCTCACAAATTGAATTTTCTTCACTTCATGTTCACCTTTTCACAGTTCATTTTTTCCACAACCTTTCTTCTTTTATGCTTCATTCATCACTTAGCTCATCATCTTCCCACACTTAGCAATCAAATCACCATCATTAGCCAACATTCAAACTCAACTAAATATAGGACAAGAAAAGCTCATAAAAATAGGCTAAAAGGTTTTCAATTTCACTTGGCTTGCCAAAGAATATGGAAAATAGGCTCAACATGGCTTGCTAAGGAAATAAAATGTATTTGGTGGGGAAAATTTTTGGCAAAGTGACTCATCATTCAAACATGGCCTCTTATCACTTTCAAGACATCACACAAAGATCAATATCAACAAGTCTAGTGGAAAGTTCTAGCATACAAATCCATGAATGATGCACTCACAAAGAAATCAATCAACCGTATAAGATGTACGATTATTAAGGCACAAAAGCTCACGGTCTTCAATTGAGCAATGAACCAAGCATCTTCAATCACACTCATCTTCACATAATTATCAAGCATGCTAGCTTCAAGCTACATATCTACTCATGATCAAATCAAAATCCAATAAATCTTGCAAATCAAACACAAGTGTTCATGTACATAAATCCAAGCATACTCACTACCACAAGAATAATACTCAAAGATATGACACTAAATCCACAATTAAGCTCAAATCAAAGAATAAGAAATCAAAAGAATAAGAAATTCAAAGGATCATTAAATCACAATCATCGAGTAGACAATAAGATCAAATATAATCAAGAGAATCATAGCATCAATAAAATCATCAAACCATCAAAATCCAAATCATCACATCATCAAATTAATCAAGAGTACAATCACCACAAAAGTACAAATCATCAAGAAGATAAGCATCTAAAAACTATGGAGAGGGAATGAGGAATAGGGGATAGCCCTAATAATCGGACGGCGGCGGTGGAGGAGGGTAGTGTCCCGGCCCGAAGTTCCATGAGCTCATCTCGCCGTAGAAGGGCGTACATGTCATTTTGAGTCTTCGGTGACTCTTCCTGCATCCTCCTAGTCTCTTCGTTGAATCTTCGAGACTCCTCAATCATCCGATACATCTCATCCCGGCGGGTCAAGCTCTCAATATGCATCCTCTCACTATCCGCCCACATCTGCTCACCAATACCCACGGCCTCTCGAGATGAACTACCCGCCTCATACTCACGACTCCTCATCTCGTCCCGCCGGTACATGTTGATCTCCGGCTGCTAATCCTCATCCATCTGTACAGGCGGCTCCTCCCGCTCGAGCTCCTCATCATCCTCATCCTCGAATCATCCTCTTCCTCGGCCTCTGCTCTCTCTGCAACACCCTCATCCTCATCATCGAATCGATCCCGATTGCTGGCCATCATCATCATCGTCGTCACCCTCATCTCGAAGAACATTCCCATGCTCTCTCGTATAAGCATCTATAGCATCGGTGTGGACGCTGTGACCACATGCGGAGATTGATGGTCACGAAAGCGATAAATCCAAAAATCGTAGTCAACCTCTTATTAGGAAGAGGGAATCGCCACCGTGGTGCTGCTCAAAACACCATGTCCTACCAATGCGATCAAGTGTCCTCATGCGTCGCATGGTATCGATAGTAAGATCGGGACCATCTAATGCTGCGAGGTTGTGAGTGGGAATCCCGAGATGCTCGGCTATCAAGGTAATCATTCCTCCAAAGTTAATCTTCTTGAATTTTGTACTTGTAGCTCTCTCAAATAGGTAGCAGAGATACGCGGCAGAAGATTGAATCTAACTCCATGGAGAAAGCACTACAAAACGTACAACTCCTCGAGATACCACAGCTCCTCCCTCCGATCTCGCGAATATAGTGCTCGCGAGAATCTTCTCCAAGTATCGGACTACCGGGTTCGAATGTGCGTGCTCTCTCGACTTTCCAGAACGAACTCAGGTGGCTCGGTGCCCCAGAATCGAAATACGCCTCGAGAACTTCTTGGCATTGTACTCTTGCCTCATGTTAAGCAATGATCTGCCGGGGTCGGTGGGTGTGCCAAGGATCTCGTTGACCTCGTCCAAAGTCAACTCATACTCATTCCCCATGAGCTCGAACGTAATTTTCCTCGCGAATTTGGCCCTCCCGGCCTTATGGACCTTAACCTTGCAAAGGAACTCTAGGGTGAGTCCGAGATGAGTCCGAGGCCTCTTAGCTAAAAACCTCCCATGCCTACTTGCTCAAAAGTCGAGGAATATCATCCTCGATCCCCATGGATAACATGCGGTTATGATCTACTAATCTGGTCTTGACCACTTTCTTGTAAAGCTCGGCATAGAGGATGATATGCTTCCTCCATTTGTAATCGTCCCACCGAATTCCTAGTTCAGCGGGCATCCTATGTGCAAATCGAATAGCTTCCTCTCTCTCCCGGATTTACGCATCCGAAAAATTATGGCCATCAACTCCCCTAAACATTGTTCTGCACAAATAATCCCAAAAGCACAAATTAGTCCTCTAATTAAAATGCAAGCTCAAAATATCACTCTAAACCATGGACGAGTCAACAATAATATATCCAAGCTCAACAAAATTCCTAGTGACTAGGCAATAAACCCCTACAATTGGTCAAAGAGTCACTTAAACAAATACCATCAATAGAAGTGCTCAAATACTCCTCAAAATATACGTACTTAACTAGAATGGCTTTAAACAATGAAGTTCACCATGTAAGCTCCCAAAATCATACAAATATGCTCCACAAATATATCAAATAATAACAAGCCAACTAGCAAGTAATTCAACACATAGTATCACAAAAATTGTACTTCCATCATCAATACTCAACCCAACTTAACCACTTGTACCAACAATTGCACTAGGAATTCCTAAAAGTATGCCAAAAATCACAATTCAAGCCAAATTCCACAAATAAACGAGCAACAAATCATATACAACCCTAAGCATGCTCCTAAATCCTCAATTAATTCAAATATTCTCAACAATGGCTTCAATTTATCACAATCAATCATGCATACCAAGTGCTTGACAAAATGCCCAAATGAAATTCCAATTCAAATAAATTCTAGCATAATCCCTAACACCCAAGCAATAATCATCCACCAACATGAAATTGAAAGCCAAATGAGAAGAAATGACATACCTTGTTGAGAAAAATTGGCTTGAAATGGGAAATTTGGACACCCACGCACTACTCCACAAAAAGCCCCAAATTTGAATGTCAAACCCTCAAAATTCACTCTTGATGCAATGTGAAGACCATGTGATGAAATTATGGTGAAAGTATGATAAATGATCGGTGAAATGAGTGGAATTCGTCAGAAAATATGTGGGGACGGAGAAGGGATCGTGAAATGCTGAGAAAACCCTCGAGTCGGGGTTAAAACCGAACTGCGTTTTTATAAAAGACACCACCCTCGACTCGAGGAACATGCAAAAATTGGAAATTTGGCTAAGTGTAAATCCCTCGACCCGAGGACCATGCAATATCGACCTTGGGTCGAGTCAGGAATTTTTGACAATTCCGGGCCCGACCCGACCCGAAACTCCTAAAAATGACCTCTACGCCCTAACGAACCCAAATATGCAAGAAATTACCATTTTGGTCCCTCGATTTAAGCTCGGTCGCTCATTCGATCGAGGAGACCGGGTTCTCTTCCTTTATGCTCATTTTCACCAACTTTTAAGCTCTTCTTTCCTTCTCGATTCCTTGATTCCTTTTGCAAGTTTGATCCTTTTTCAATCCAAGGAGTGAGTATACCTACACATGGGCAAAACAATTCATCAAATAATCATCACTAAGAGATGCAATTCTACCCTAAATGACACACACCCCCAAACTTGAATGAAGACATGCATTCAAGTTTGGCTCAAAATACATGCAACTCATAATGATATCAATAATTAAGCTCATAACTATCATCTATACCCAAAGCAAAGAGCATAATTTCCTCGTAACGAGCAATTAAGTAGCAAGCCAAATCCCCAACAATCAAACAAAAACACTAATCTACCAAAGAACACAAGAAAAGAAATAAAAAGGATGGGTTGCCTCCCATCAAGCGCTATTTTTATTGTCCTATGCCGGACTTATTTCTTCCACTTCCAAACGTCCTTCATCGGAATGGCCAAGGATAGCGATCCTCCTTCCCATTATATCTCAATCTTTGTGCTTCAAGCTCTAGGAGGTTCACCAAATAGATAGGACAACCACATATAGAAATGCAAAGTGTCCATGGTTGTTCCCTTTTCTCTGGCCATCCTTCTCTTCCATTCTTTTTCTTCAAGGATGCCCAAGCGTTTCTTTAATTCTTCCCTATAGTCAAAATTCACAAGAGGCAAAATTAAATCATTAGAAGCATCAATTTCAATTAAATCACAAATTGAAGAGTTAGAGGGTATATAAATGCTCATTTCAATCTTCAATGCCTCCTTAGGTGCTTCTAGATTTTCTTTCTCATTATAGCTCATGTCCAATAATGGACACTCCTCTTCCTCATTTTTGACAAGGAAATTCTTCCTTTCATCCTCATTGCTTGGACCCTTATCTACCTCTTCTCTTTCACTTTCTTCCTCCCCTTCTTCTTCTTGATTCTCCATGATAGTCATGTTCTTTACTTGGCATAGGAAATTTTTGAGTTGACTCTTTATAAACATGAAGTGAACTCCAGTGATCTCCATGTTCCCCTCTATCCATGAATTAACCTTTTCTTTGGTCTCATACATTTCTTCGTACAAGGAAGCATTTGATCACATCTAGCATTATCTTCCTCAAATTTTTCCAACAAAAATCCAAGCATCTCTTGCAATATGGCTCTCATATCATGGAGTCCCCATTCTTCAAATTTAGGAGAAGCTTGTGGCAATGAATGATCAAACTCATGGCTTCTCCTATCATCATAGTAATCACCTCCCGATGCTCCTTGACACTCAAATCCAAGACATGGATCAAATGTTTGATCATAAGCCTCATAGTATGGGAACATCTCTTGAGGTGGAGGAGAAATTTCTTCATATCTCCAATCTTCATAATTGGAAGGAACTTGTTACAAATGAGAAGTATCTTCATAGTTCCTCCAATTATTGTATCCAAATTCTTCAAAGTGTGGAGAATACACCCTACTATCTTGATAGTACTCTTGATTCCACATGTATGAGTTGTATCCTTCCATCTAGACAAGATAAGCAAAGTATCAAATTCAAACAAAAATAACTAAACAAACACAAACACAAAGGCAACAAGTAGCCACTTCAAACAATTCCTAAGTCTCACTTAAGGCACAAAAACTAATTCCCGGCAATGGCGCCATTTGATTGGAGTAGTTTTTCGGGTAAGTGTTATTAAGACCAATCAACAAAATATCGAACCCATGGGAAAAAGTATGCACATGAGGCCCTAGAAATACAAGTTCTTAGTGACTAGAGTTGCAACAATGGTTTGGAACAAAAACAACAAAACACTTGCAAAATACAAACAAAAACAAGCAAACAAATGATCGAGCACTTAAAATGCGAGAACAATAACAACAATAAATGGTGGAATAGAGGTGCTAGGATTAACATCCATCAATGAATCATCAATCAACAAGCTACAATTGAATCAAATTGTAAATCAACTAAGATAGAAAGCATAAACCATCATGAAATTAATCACTCCATTAAAATCACAATGCCTAATGTGAGTATCCTTAGTCTTTCCCATCTCTCAATGTAGAAATCCCCAATTCATACAATCATGCAAAATTGAAACTCGATCAACACCTAATCACGTTAGCTCAACTCTCGCCTATTGCTAGGGTGATTAACCATTAATCTAAAGAGACAATTTTACACAAAGCACAATTAAGAATAACAATTAGGAAATAAACTAATGTGAGTATCCTTAGTGCAACTAATCTCTCGATTCCGAAGCACCCAATCCACACATTCATACACAATTGTCACCCGATTAATCTCGGATCACGTTAGCGCAACTCTCATCTATAGCTAGGGTGATCAAACACTAATATAAAGAGATAATTATGCATGAAGTACAAATGAGAATCACAATTAGTAAGCAATCTACTCAATTGATCTCCAATCATCAACAATTATAGCATAGTCAATCAAATCATCATCAATTTCAATTAACCCAAGCACAAGAGAGTTAGCCCATGGTGAAATCCATGGGAAGAAGATAGAATTGATCAAACACTAAGCAAATCACAACAATTAAGAAATTATAGAGACAAAAAGGAAAAACATCACCAAATGATCTTCAATCATAAAAAATAGGAACGCTTGAGTCTTCAACACCAATCTCCAAATGAATTACAAGCTTGAATTGAATGAAAATCAAGATCTAAAGCTAATCTATGGCTAATCTACCAACATCAATTGAAATCTAAGTCTAAATCTACCAATCTACTCTACCTACAAGGAAATTGGCTTTGGGCACGAGAATTCGCCCCAAAACCGCCACTAACTGCTATTACGAAAGTTGTTCAAAGTTGCTCTGTTTCTCCCCCTTTAAATACGAATTTTCAGAAAAGCGCCCCCTCGAGTCGAGGTCGGGCCTCGACTCGAGGCCCTTGCAAATCTCCTATCCCTCGACTCGAGGTCATGCCTCGAGTCGAGGCTGCTGCCATTTTCCGAATTTGATCCTTTTACGCACAACCCTCGACTCGAGGCTCATGGTCCTCGACGGAGCTCGAGTCCAGGGCACTTTCTCGCGCGGGGCTTCGGCCCGACCCTGTTTTCGTCCAAGATGTCCGTCTCTTCATTCTAAGTCCAATGGTACTCTCGGTTTGGCAAAATTCCACCGAATTACCTGCAAAATGGACGAAAAACATCAAAATCTCACCAATAGTACTTTTCAAGCAAAAGAGTGATACTTTTCACATTTAGGCACAAAAACTAACACTTTAGCTCACCTTTTGCACTAAAATAGGCCCTAAAAATATGCATCAATTCACTCCAATCAATTTTTCAACAAATCCCATAGCCTCCATTTCTGGTTTGTAAGTGATGCATTCAATCATGAACGTTGGTTTTAAGTGCCTTCTTCCATATCGGATGTGTTTGTTTGCGGATCACTAGATGAAACTTCCTTATGGATAATTATAAGTAAGCTATTTAGGAACGTGTTATCTTCTCCATACGAAGAGGCACAAACCTAGGTAATTGACTTGGTATTAAGAAATGGTATACACTTAGATGCATATCATAGTATCCTCCCCATCGGAGTAAGTGTTGTTATTTGTATGGCTAAAGACAAACCAACTATTAATTTTTATTTTGTTTGACAAAATGATGAAATTAATGGGTAAAACCTCCTCTTACAAATGATTGAATTAGTATACGTCCACACTATCGTGGCATACAAACTTCACGGTGTTTTGAGGTGTTGGTGAATTTAATTGTATTGATTGAGGGAAACAATATTGATTTAAATTCTTAATTTTGATCATAATGCATTTACGTGTTTCTCGGGATTTATCATGGCTTTCAATCCACTTGCTGTTATTCTTAAAGAAAACAAACTTACTGGTCCTAATTATATTGATTGGAAAAGAAACTTGGACATTGTCTTGATTCTTTGAAGAGTACAAGTTTGTACTCACCGAGGTTTGTCTGAAAACCCGATGAGAACTCTAGTGAAGAGGAGAAAGAGGCTTATAAGAAGTGGGTTAAGGCGAGATGAGATGGCGCGGTGTTACATTTTGGCTTCTATGTCAAATGTGCCGCAACATCGGCATCGAGCCATGACCTCTGCTTATGAGATGATGCTGAATCTCAAAGAACTCTTTGGACACCGAGTCGGGCTGCCAAGCAAGAGGCTATGAGAAACTTAATGGCGACCACCATGATCGAGGGGAGACCCGTAAGGGATCATATCCTCAAGATGATGGCTTATTTGAATGAGATGGAAGTCCTTGGAGCTGAAATCGAGGGGGAAACCCAGGTCGATATCGTTCTCCAGACGCCTAAGAGTTTTGAGCGGTTTACCGAACTACAACATGAACAAAAGGTTGTATTCGATGGCGGAACTTGGCGTAACTCCAAGCGGCAGAAGGGTTATTTCGTCAAGCTTCTCAAGCTTATATTGCTGAAAATGTTTCTACATCCAAGCCAAAAGGCAAAGTGATGAAGAAAAAGAAACAAGCTGGTTTGACAAAGAAAGCGGTGAACCAAAGAAAATTGGTCCACCAAGTGGCGTGAAGAAGCCTAAGGGCAAATGCTTTTTGTGCAAGCGGCAGGACATTGGAAGGTAGATTGCCCCGTAAAAGGAAAAAGAAGGTATATCATATTCACTAACTATTGAAACATGTTTAGCGGTGTTATCTACCGGCTTTGGTGTGTAGATACGGGAGCCACCGATCATGTCTCGCAATTCTTTGCGGGGGTTCCAGGAAACCAGCAAGCTTAGTGAGGGTGAGATTACCATCTACATGGGCGACGCTACGAAAGTAGCGGTGTTGCAGTGGGAGATGTTTATTTATTTTTGATATGAATAAGACTTTGGTTTTGAAAAATTGTCTTTACGTACCTTGTTTTACAAAGAACTTGATTTCAGTTTCTAAGTTATTTTTGGATGGATATTTCTGTTTCTTTTGATAGCAAGGTGGTTGTCAAGAAAAATAGTGCTATAATGCATTGCAGTGCGTTGATTGGCAATTTATATACTCTTAATCCAATAACTCCCACAAAGCAACAAATGGAAATTAATAGTACATCTTCTAACTCAAATAAGCGAAAAGAACCTTAAAAATGAACCAAACATATCTTTGGCATCTAAGGTTAGGTCACATTAACTTGAATAGGATTCAAAGGTTGATAGCCGATGGACCTTTGAGTTCATTGGAAGTGGAAAACTATCCGACTGCGAGTCTGCTTGGATGGAAATATGACCAAAAGGCCTTTTAAAGCCAAGGGGTATAGAGCCAAAGAAGTGTTGGAATTTGTTCATTCGATTTATGTGGTCCTATGTCTACTCAAGCAAGAGGTGGTTTTGAATATTTTGTCTCTTTTATAGATGATTATTCGAGATATGGATATATTTATTTGATGCGCCGCAAGTCCGAGTGCTTTGATAAATTCAAAGAGTACAAGGCTGATGTGGAGAAGCGTCATGGTAAATATATCAAAACACTACGATCGATCGTGGTGGCGAGTACCTCTTAGGAGAGTTTAGGAATTACTTATCGGAAGCCGGGATTCAATCCCAATTATGCACACAGTACACCCCAACGAGAATGGTGTGGCGGAGCGAAGGAATAGGACTCTCTTGGAAATGGTTAGATCGATGATGAGCTATTCGGAATTACCGAGTTCGTTTTGGGGGTATGCTCGGAAACAGCAGCGTACATTACGAACTTGGTTCCTTCTAAGATGTATCTTCTACTCCCACGAGAATTGTGGAATGGGCGTAATCCTAGTTTGAAATATATTCGGATTGGGGTAGTCCAAAGCACATGTCTTGAAAGGAGATCTTGATAAGTTGGAATCTCGTACGAAGTTATTTGTTTGTGGGCTATCCTAGAGAAATGAAAGGTGGTTTGTTTTATAGTCCTAAAGATCGAGGGTAATTGTTAGCACAAATGTCCGATTTTAGAAGAGGACTATGTAATGGACCACAAGCCCATGAGTAAAATTATTTTAGATGAAATAAGGGGAGAAACTTCTACCTTAGTACCAAGAGTACAAGATGAGATACCACATGGGTCAGCACCATCCGCTACTAATGACACAATATTACCATAAGTGCCTCATCATAGTGGGAGGGTTGTTAGACAACCCGATAGATTCATGTTTTTGGGAGAGTCTTGAGACTTAGTACACAGTGAACACGAATCGGAGATCCTGGAGCTACGACGAAGCACTCCAAGATAAAGATCACGAGAATCTTGGGAAAAAGCAATGAAATACGAATTAGAATCCATGGATTCTAATCAAGTCCGGGAGATAGTAGAACCACCAAATGGTGTAAAAGCCATTGGCTGTAAGTGGGTCTACAAAAGAAAAAGAGGATCGACGGGAAAGTAGAAACTTTCAAAGCAAGGCTTGTAGCGAAGGGGTACACTAAAAAAAAGGAATCGATTATGAGGAAACCTTTTCGCGGTAGCCATGCTTAAGTCTATCTGGATTCTTTTGTCTATTGCTGCTCATATGAATTATGAGGTTTGCCAAATGGATGTCAAGACAGCTTTCCTTAATGGAAGTCTTGAAGAAAACATCTATATGAAGCATCCAAAAGGATTCATTGCAAAGGGCAAAGAGCATCTTGTGTGTAAGCTTAATCGGTCCATTTATGGGTTGAAACAAGCTTCGAGATCTTGGAACATCCGTTTTGATGAGGTAATCAGTCTTATGGATTTATTCAATGTCGGATGAGTCATGTGTATACAAGAAGAGTGACGGAAACGTGGTGGTATTTCTTGTACTATACGTAGATGACATCTTGCTCATTGGCAACAATGTAAAGGTGTTGTCGACGTAAAGGTATGGTTGTCCAAGCGAGTTTGATATGAAGGACTTGGGAGAAGTTGGACATATTCTTGGGATCAAAGTTATAAGGGATCGCAAGAAAAGAATGTTATGCTTATCTCAAGCTTCATACATTGATACTATCTTGGCTCGTTTTAGTATGCAAAACTCAAAGAAAGGTTTTCTACCTTTTCGACATGGAGTACCTTTATCTAAAGAGATGTGTCCTAAGACACCAAAGGAGATAGAGGACATGAAGGCGAGATCCTTATGCTTCTACTGTAGGAAGCCTAATGTATGCAATGCTATGTACGAGGCCGAGATATCTTTTTGCCGTGGGCATGATTAGCGAATATCAAAGTAACCCAGGACAAGGACATTGGACTGCGGTAAAGCATATTTTAAAGTACTGGAAAGGACTAGAAATTATATGTTGGTTTACCAAGCGTATACTTTACTTCCCGAGGGTTACACAGATTCCGATTTCGATCGGATAGGGACAATAGTAAATCTACCTTAGGTTATGTGTTTACCTTGGGAGGTGGAGCCATAGTACGGAGGAGTGTAAAAGCAGAAATGAGTTTGGACTCCACCATGGATGCTGCGTATGTGGCAGCCTCCGAGGCGACCCAAAGAAGCCGTATGGCTCGAAACTTCTTGATGGACTTAGAAGTGATTCCTAGTTTGCCTAAAGCTATCACAATTTATTGTGATAACAGTGGTGCGATGGAAAACTCAAAGGAACCACGAGCCCACAAAGCAAGCAAACACATTGAGCACAAGTACCACCTCGATACGAGACATCGTAAAAGCGAGGAGAAGTTGTTGTCGCCAAGATTGCATCAGCGGATAACCTAGCAGATCCTTTCACAAAGGCTCTTCCAGAAAGCTTTTGATGGGCATGTTGAAGGGATGGGAATCGGATGCATGGCGGCAATTTTGGAAGCATAGTCTTTTTAGTATAAGTGGGAGATTGTTAGGATGTATATTATAAGCCTAGCTTTTGTATGAACATCTTTTTGAGTATGAACATCCTTTTAATATGAGATTCATTATGATCAAAATACTTATTATTTATGATTGTTATATATATCATTATTTTGTCGATTAATCTATATTGTAGATAACATGGTGTGTGGTGTCACACGAGAAGATCATGCTATCAGTTCCTTATAGATTATAAATAATAGCTCACAACCAAGATGGATTTGGACAAACCATTGGAACGGTTTGTAGTATAATTTGGTATCAGTCTATCTTGACTATAAAGTTACACTAGTACATTTTGTATGTATTGAGCGAGACCATATGAGGTTGTTCAATTTGTACTGACTATATAAAGGAACAAGACCTCTGTTGTTATGGATGTACGTCTTCTTAATCCCTATATAATAATGGGCACGTGTACTCAGTGTATGTTTCTTTGATTTGCCAATGGGTGAGATTTATTAAATCAATAGGCTCGGTGAATTGGGAGATAGCATTGTTTATATGGTGTGATGTTGATTATAGAAGGAATCCGTGTCCTAATTATTTAGGATGATGATGTCCCCTTGAGGAGCTTATAAAGATTATTATGTAAACCCCGCAGGTGGATTTAATCCGACATAATAATAAAGATGCATGGTACTACTCTTGGAATTAGATATAAATAAATTAAGTTGTCTGAACTTAATTAATTTATGGACATTCGATATCTTAAACACAGAGAGAAATAAACATACACATAATAAAGGAGCCCTTATTATAATATGGGATTAGGACGGTAATTCAATTGTAACTCTTTAGTGGACCGAGTTATAATTGATGGGCTTAAGTAAAGTGTTCGAACCGAACACAGGATATTTAGGCCCATCGGGAGGCCCAACCCTAATTCCTCCTTAGGGTCCCCTGTTATAGCCTATAAATAAACCCAAACATCGAGCCTCCGAGACGTGTGAAAAAATGTGAGATCGAGAGAGAGGCGGATTCGATTCCTTGGAGGATCGTCGACCACTCGACGTCCAAGGGAAAGGGATAGGAATACGGCGTAAGACCGTGAGGTTCGTGGCTCATCCTTCGATCGCAATTCGACCTTAGAACTGGTTCGTCTTCACCTATTACGGTGAATAAAGGTACAATTCTATCCGCTACGTTTATGTGATTGCAATCCCGAATCGATAATTTTATAGAGTCGGTGATCGGTGGTTCCAACATTAGGGTTGGGCCTTTTGATGGGCCTAAACGCGTCTTGTGTTCAATCTGAACACTCCACTTAAGCCTATCAATTATAACTCGGTCCACTAAAGAGTTATAATTGAATTACCGTCATAATCTCATATTACAATATGGGCTCCTTTATTATGTGTACGTTTATTTCCCGTGTTTAAGATATCAAATGCCCATAAATTAAATAAGTTCTTGACAACTTAATTAATTTACATCTAATTCCAAGAGTAGTACCACTCATCTTTATTATCATGTCGGATTAAATCCACTGCAGGTTTACATGATAATCTTTATGAGCTCCTCAAGGGGACATCATCATCCTAAATAATTAGGACACGGATTCCTTCTATAATCAACAAAGACACCATATAAATAGTGCTATCTCCCAATTCGCTAAGCCTATTGATTTAATAAATCTCACCCATTGGCAAATCAAAGAAACATACACTCGAGTACACGTGCCCGTTATTATATAGGAATTAAGAAGACTTACATCCATAATAACGAGAGGTCTTGTTCTTTTATATAGTCGGTACAAACTGAACAACCCCATATGGTCTGCTCAATACATACAAAACATACTAGTGTAATTTTATACTCAAGATAGACTAATACCAAATTACAGCACAACCGTTCAAATGGTTTGTCCAAATTCATCTTGGTTGTGAGGTCTTATTTATAACCTATAAGGAACTGATAGCATGATCTTCTCGTGTGACACCATACACCATGTTATCTACGGTATAGATTAATCTGGACAAAACAATGATATATGTAACAATCATAAAAACAAGTATTTTGATCGTAAAGAATCTCATATCAAAAAGATGTTCATACAAAAAGCTAGGCTTATAGTATACATCCTAACAGATATTACCTGCAAAAACATGTCGGAGGATTCTCGGCATAGTCACTCCGACGCTCAAGTCGAATACAAGAAACCCTTAAAAATATTTTAATGAATGTGTATACGCAAGTATGAATTGTTGTTTACCTCGGGTGAAAGGTGATATATATATATATATATATATATGTAAGTGAAATAATCAGATACTTATTGTAGTTTCTTAACTCAATAAAATCACATTTTCCATGGTCTATTCCCGAGTCATTCTCTTACCTATTTAGAAATTGTCTCCCGCTTCCTTTGTATTCTAGGTTCGTGGGTTTCTTCTAGAAATCTCACTTTTTCTTGGTCCCCAATTTTCTCCCATATGGTTAGGATATTTGTTAGATCATATGTGTTAAGTGTTTTGATGAGCTAAAAAAGTTAGAAAATATTTGTAAAATAGAGTGACCGGTGAAATTTGTATAGTCGGCTAAAAGTAAGTATGATAATCGATAGCTAGGATTTAGATTTAGCATTCAAGACAGAAAAAGACAAGAAATAGCCGACACGATCAAGATCAACTAAGAAAAGTCATTTGATAGAAGATAGTAATGAAGAGCTCAAAACAAGGTGGAGATCGGTGAGTAGAATAAGAAAAGCATATCAAAGCCAAGTAATTTTAGATGATAACTTAAAAGATCGGTGATGAAGGAGCAATTTTATCAAGAATCGATTATGAAGTTGAAGTTAGTTTTAACTAACTAACTAACTTAATCTGTTGTATAAATAGAATTAGGCACCTATCAAGATTAACTTGATGGACATTTACTCATTATATACACTTAGAGAGAAAAGTTTTGAATTTACACTTATTCTCGTTATTTGTTTTAGAAGGTGTCTATAGAACATCTTCATAGAAAAAGTTAGAAATTGTAGAAGATCGAAGAATTGTATCCGAAAGTTGTAAATCTGTAAGAGAGACGGTAAGTAAGTAAGAGAAGATACGAATTGTAGAAGGAGAGTGGATGTTGGATATTCAAATGTGAACCACTATAATTCTTGAGTTCTTTCTTTTTCATTTTCTTCTTGCTAATCTTCGTATTCGCTTGTTTGTTCTTATCTTTTGGATAAAATCAAATAATCTAAAAGGCCGAGTATAAACATTTCTGCCGCAAACTTTGATTAATCTAGAGTTCAAAGGATAATCTAGAAGACTAGCTTGAATAGTTAATCTAAAATTCGAAGAATTTTACATAAGCTATTCAACCCCCTTTTAGATTATCCTTTGAACTCTCGAGGGACTAACAAGTAGTATTAGAGCAAAGTGTAAAAGTTGTTTTTGATATACACTAGGTCTTCTTGATCCGAAGATTATTTGGTTTTCTATTCAGTTTTTCTCGCAAATTTCTATAAGAACTTGCAAATTTGTTTTCTTGAAAATTTCTTGTCTAAACCATGTCTACACTCAAAAGTAAGAAGGGTCGCAATATGCCGACTTCTCCATTGAAGATTATGATTACTGAAAATTCGGGATGGAGAATCATTTGAAAGCTATACATGATAGAATGAAAGAAATTCATGAGGAAGGACCAATCTAATTTTATCATGGTGGAATAAGTGATGGTATTGAATCTTGAAGCAAGAACAAGATAAGCGAAAAAAAAAAGTTGATTTGACAAATGATGAGAGGAAGATCAACAATTTAGATCAAGTGGCAAGAATCGAGATAATTGGAACTCGAGTAAAGACTGGATTGAGAAGGTGAAAAGATGCATAACTACAAAAGAGATGTGGGAGACACTAGCTAACATGTGTGAAGGATCTGCACAAGTTAAAAAAATAAACTTCAATCTGTTCTTCATTTTTGACACCTTCAAAATGAAGACTGGTGAAACCACCGATCAAATGGACATAAGGCCGACTAATCTACTGTACAAGGCTAGTGATCTGGGAAAAACCTACACCGAGAAGGAAGTTAATAAAAAGATCCTTAGAGCACTAAGCAAGAGATGGAGAGAAAAATAAAATATCCTTAAAGCCACTCAAGATTTATCCTCTATTTCTCAAAGCATACATTATTCTCTCATTTAAAAGCTCTAGAATATGACATACGGTAGAAGATGAAGAAGAGATGAAGCGAGAATCTACCCCATGCTCGGAAAAATTGTTGCATTTCTTCATTAGTCGAACTGTGAAGACATCTAAAGCACCAGATATGTCTATGAAAGAAGAAATGACATTGCTGCTCAAAAGATATGAGAGGCTAAAAATAAAGTACAAGAGGAATAAGAGAGATAAGTCTAAGAGAAGAAAGATCCAGAGACCGAGGTAAAGATGATAGGAATTCATCGGACATCGACTAAAGAAAGATCAGGCTAGGAGATACAAGTCTCCAGTCATTAGAGGGAATAACAGCCCCTAAATATTCCATCAAAAACTTTTGATGCAAAGGTAGCCGATGGAATATTCTTGGGATATTCCATCACCTCCAAATCATTTAGAGTATTTAATAAGAATACCCTTTGTGTTGAAGTAACCCCTCACGTAATCTTTGATGAATCTTCTTATGTCATAGATGAGGTAACTAAAATATCAAATGATCTTAATAAACTTGAACTAACACCCTTTAAAAGTGTCAAAGTTTACTTACCTAATCTGGACTCGTATTGACGAGTACATTCATCATCCGATCTTCAAAAGAAACTCCGACTCAAGCTTGATTGAGTGATTGCAGTGAATTGATGCATATTTTTAAGGTGTATTTTAGTGCAAAAAGTGATCAAAAGTGTTAGATTTTGTGCTTAAATGTGTAGAGTATCACTATTTTGCCTAAAAGTATAACTTGTGAGATATTTGAAGTTTTTCATCCCGTTTACAAGTAAATCGGTGGAATTTGGCCAAACCGAGAATACCGGCATTCTTAGGATGAAGAGACGATCGAGACGGGCGAAAATGGGGGTCATAGGCAGAGCCCGGGTTGAGAAAATTCTCTGGACTCGACCTCCGGTCGAGGTCCAGAGGCCTCGACCCGAGGGTGATGGCAATATCTTGGAATTCGAAATTTTGAAGAAGCCTCGACTCGAGGGCTGAGCCTTGAGTCGAGGGACAGGGCGAAGAGAGATCCCTCGAGTTGAGGGCTAGAGCTCGACTCGAGGCCGGAGGCGAATTAGCAAAAACGTGTTAGCGACTTAGAGGCCTCGACTCGAGGGCCTCAACCTCGAGTCGAGGATGCCCAAAATCAAAAAATTTGTATTTAGCCCATTTTGAGCGGAACACAGAGCATATTCTTCCTAGCTTAGATCAGAGCGGTTATTTTATAATTTTTTGGGCGAAAATCTCATCCCATAGCTTAATTCTCTTTGTAATTGGATTAGATTCATAGATTTAGATTGATTTCAAGCATTTGTACCTTAGATTAGTGATTTGATCCATTAGTTTTGCATTTTCAAGTTGTAATTGAAGAGGAGGAGATTTTAATTAAAGATATTGTGAAGACTCAAGCATTCTTATTTTTTATCATTGAAGCCAATTGGTGATGTTCTTCCACTTAATTTCTTTTAATTCATTGTTTGTGTTGATTAGTTTCTTAATTGCTTACTTATATTTTCTACCCATGAACTTTGCTCTTAGCACCATGGGCTAATCATCTTGTGCTTGGGATAATTGAAATTGGGGATGATGTGATTGCCTTATGCTATGATTGTTGATAATTGTTGATCAATTAAGTTAGATTGCTTCCTAATTGTGATTCTCATTGTGCTTCATGCAAAATTATCCCTTTAGATTAATGTTTGATCACCCTAGCAATAGGCGAGAGTTGAGCTAACGTGATCCGGGGATTAATCGGGTTATAATTGTGTATGAATGTATGAATTGGGTGCTTCTTAATTGAGAGATTAGAAGTACTAAGGATACTCACATTAGGCATTGTGTAGTTAATGGAGTGATTAATTGCATGATGGTTTATGCTTTATATCTTGATTGATTTGCAATTTGATACAATCATAGCTTGTTGATCATTTATTCCTTGATGGATATTATCCCTAACACCCCAATCCCCATTGAAACCAAGTTATTTGTTTTTGCATTTTAAGTGTTTGATCATTTGCTTGCTAGTTATTGATTTTAATTCTTGCAATTATCCTGTAGTATTTAGTGCCAAACCCATCTTGCAACAATAGTCACCAATAACTTGTATTCTTAGCACCTCACGCGCATAATTATTCCCTTGGGTTCGATATACTTGATTGGTCTTAATACCGCTTGCCGAAATCCTACAATCAAAATGGCGCCGTTGTCGGGAATTAGTTATTGCGCCTATAGTGAGACTTAGGAATTGTTTGAAGTGGCTACTTGTTGTTTTTGTTTTTGGGTTTTTGTTTTGGGTTTTTTGGATTTTGATACTTGGATTGGTAGTTTTGTAGGTGCATGATAACAAGGTCAAGTGGTATTCCACCGTTGCCACTCAATCCGGAGATAGTAGCTACAATTCGAAGAAATCGTGGTAGAAAAAGAAGGGAAGAAATGGAAGATGAAGAGCTAAGGAATGAGGACAGAGTTGTTGGTGAACCTCATGTTGAGGAGTTGAATGGAAATGGAGAAGGAAGAGTTGACAATGGAGGAGGTCATGGGAACAACTTTAATGCTCAAGTTGGCCCTTTCCCTCAAGGGATGCCACAACAACACTTTCCCTACCAAAATCCATACCCCTACCCTCCACAAGCTCACCAATACCCAAACTATCCACCTCATCCACAACAATTCCCACCATACTACCTTCAAATGCCATACAATCATAAGCCATGATATCAAGAGCCACCTCACATTCCACATGCCCAATCACAACCCATGAATGAGCCACCTCAAGGTAGGCCATTGAGAGAGTTTTGAGCCACAACTTCGTGAGCACTATGATGGGATAGCAAGGCCAAGAATAGAAGCCAATAATTTTGAGATAAGTCTCTCTCTTATAAGGATGCTTAGAGAAAAGCAATTTGAAGGCAAGGATGAAGATGAGTGCCCTCATCAACATATGACACAATTCCTAGAGATTTCTGACACAACCAAGTACAATGGAGTACCCGAAGATGCTAAGAAGTTAAGGTTATTTGCCTTTACGCTTAAGGGGAGAGCCAAAGCATGGCTCAATTCACTTCCTCCCGGACCGTACGTACATGGGAGGACCTTTCAAAGAGATTCTTGATGAGGTTCTATCCACCATCCAAAACCGTGCAAGCTAAGGTGGCGATTTCTCATTTCCACCAAAAGAATGGAGAGACTATACCGGATGCTTGGGAGAGGTATGGTATGTTTCTTATTAATTTCCCCAACATGGCTTTCGAAGGAACAAACCATTATATATTTTTGCAATGGCTTGACGGATGGGGATCGATCATTTTTGAATGCTTGTGCTAATGGTTCTATTTGGTCAAAGACGGTGGGGCAAATGAATGAGATAATGGAGAACATAGCCCAAGATTCGTTCCAAGTGTCAATTAATCTTGGAGCACACCATAGGGTGTCACATATTGAGGAGATAGAGTCGATGAAGAGTATGATGATGACGATGATGGACCGATTGGGAGCTCTTACTACTTCCCAAAGCCAACAAAGTGTGAGTCCATCCATCCCTCAAGTTGATATGTGTACAAGTCCATTGCGGTTGAAGAAGTTAGCTATATGGGAAGGCCTCCATTTCAAGGAGGCTATCAAGGAGGCAACTATCAAGGAAATTTTCAAGGAGGAAGGCCTTATCAAATGCCATACCAAAATAGGCCACAAGGGAGTTATCAACCTCAACCTCAAGCTCAATTCAATGGCAACAATTGGAGGAGATACAAAAATTTTTCTTATGCCAACTCGAAAGCTGCCGTCCAATTCCCTCCGGATTTGATCGGGGTGCCAAAGTACCGAATAATGAAGGGAAGGCTACTATGGAGGAGCTTCTTGGGATGATAGTGAAGAGGTTGGAGGCAAATGATTCAAGGCTTGATGATATTGGTAAGCAAATGGATACACAGCTTTAAGACTATTGAGCATCAAGTGGGACAATTGGCCACTACGGTTGGGAAACATTCTTCTACGATGGACCATTAGCAAAACAAGGGAAAGTATCCATCCACCACCGAGCCCAACCCTAAGGAGTTTTGTAGTGCTATCCAACTTAGGAGTGGTACGAGCTATGAAGGCCCAAAGATGCCCAAAGAAGAGGAAATTCAAAAAGAGGTGGAGAAAGATGAAGAAGCTAGTGAAGAAAGTGTAGTTATGGAGAAAGTGGCAAGTGAAGACGAGAAAGTAAAGGGAGAATCCAAGAAAGAAGAAGAGAAGTCCAAGAAAGATGCATGGGGAGTTCCCATGAAAGCCACTCCGGTTCCATTTCCTCAAAGACTTGGGAGGAAGAAGTTTGATGAGGAATTTAGTAAGTTATTAGAGGTTTTCAAGAGCTTGCATGTTGATATTCCACTATTAGATGCCCTTGAGCAAATACCCCACTATAAGAAGTTTATGAGAGAAATCATGTCTAAGAAGAGAAGTTGGGATGAGAAAGGGATGATCAAGTTAGTGGAGGAGTGCAAGTAGATTTTAGAGAGATACCTACCTCAAAACCGAAAGGATCCGGGGAGTTTTATAATTCCATGAGAGATAGGTGAAAATGGGAACGTCCAAGGTTTGTGTGACTTGGGAGCAAGTATAAATGTCATGCCTTTGTCCGTTTTTAAGAAGTTGGAGCTAGGAGAGGTGACTCCTATAAATATCAATATTCAATTGGCGGATCAATCATATGCTCATCCATTTGGGATCATTGAAGATGTATTAGTAGGAGTTGGCAAGTTCATCTTCCCAGTTGATTTTATTTTTCTTGATACGAAGGAAGAGCTTGAGGCGCCTATCATACTTGGTAGACCTTTCCTTGCTACCGGCAAAGCCATGATAAATGTTGAGAAAGGGGAGCTCAAGTTGAGCTCTAATGGAGAGGAGGTGACATTTTCTAGAGCTCTATTGGAAGAAGTTGCTCCAAGCACATTGGAGAAGAAGACGTGTGGATACATAGAGATCATCGATTTATACCCTTCTATTGATAGGGATGACTCTACACCTTCTACTTCTTCTACTTCTTTAGTTAATGAGCATTTTGTTCCTTCTTGTAAAATAATTCCTAACAATTCTTATGTTTCTTTGGATGATTCTAGGAAGGAGAAAACTCTCATTGCACCTTTGCTTGACCCCCTTGATAAGAAGCTTGAAGAAGGAAGTGAGAAGAAAGTGACCAAGCTTGAGCAAGGCTCAAGTTTGGGGGTGTTAGAGGAGAAAAGTACACCACTTAAGAAGAAGGAAGTGAGCTTTGAAGTTGGAGACCAAGTGGTGTGGAGTGAATCGAATTGGAGCCGTCTACTAGGTGTTGAGAGACTCAAGGAAGTTTTGACGGTGAAGGAAATAAAAGAAGGAGGAAAGCTACTCTTAGAAGATAAATGGGGATGTTGCCTTTTTGCAAAAGACAATCTAGTGAGGCACAAGGAGGATGTTAAACCTAGCGCTAGATGGGAGGCAACCCATCCTTTTTGTTGCTTTGGAGTATTTGTGTTTTTGTGCTTTTTTATTTTGGTCCATTTCTTTGAGAATTGCTTTGGAATTAATTGCTCAAGCTTAGGAGGTTATGTATCATGCTATGGGATTCATATGGTTAATTGAGCTTATTGTTGATATCATTTGGAGTTGCATATATTTGTATCACTCTCATTTCAAACTTTGAATTCATGTTATCATTCAAATTTGGGGGTGTTGATCATTTATTGTTGAAATACATCTCCTAGTGGTAATGATTTGATGATTTATATGCCCGATTGTAGGTACACTCACTACATTTGATGGGAAGTAATCGGAATTGCAAGGGAATTCAAGATCGAAAAGGAGAAAAAGCTTAAAAGTTGGTGAAAAATGAGCAAAAAGGAAGAGACCCGGTCTCCTCGATCGAATGAGCGACCGGGCTTAAATCGAGGGACCAAAAAGGTTAGTTTTTACATATTTGGGTTCGTTGGGGTCGAATAGGTCATTTTTAGGAGCTTCGGGGGTCGGGGCGGGTCCGGGAATCCGTAAAAATTCCTGGACTCGACCCTGCAGAGGTGACCCGACCCTCAGTCGAGGAGTCCAGCCTTAGTCATTTTCACAAAATCACCTATCCCTCGAGTCGAGGAACTTGATTTTTTTAATCCCTCGAGTCGAGGGTGGAGCCTCAGTCGAGGCCGGCGCCGTTTTAAAAGTCGCGATTCAAAGCATCGATTCACAAAGAAGACGAGTCGAGGCTTTCACCCCATTTTCAATCCCCTTTACCTCCTCACCTATTTCCAGCCATTTGCTCGCGATTTCCGATCATTCACCGATTATTCACATCATATCATCATCCATTGCATCAAAATTGCATCTTTGAGGGGTTTTTAGCATCAATTTGGGGATTTTTGAGAATTGTTTGGGTGTTCTTCAATTTGCATTCTAGGCCAAATTCCTTGAATAAGGTATGTAATTCTAACTCCTTGGACCTTAAATTTCGTTCTTATGGTGGATTATTGCATGGGTGTGGTTTAATTTTTCAAATTCTATGCTTTGGAGATGAAATTAATTGAGACATTTTTACAAACACTTTATGTGCATTATTTTGTGGATGAAAATTGAGTTTTGGATTATTAATTTTGATTGTTTGATTAATTAGAAGGCATGCTAGGAGTGTTGTGATGTATTGCTTATGCCTTTGTGAAACTTTGGCTTGAGATTGATTTTTGCATATTTGTGTGACTAATTCCTAGTGAAGGTATATATTGGATAGTTGGTCAAGTGTTGCATGGTTGTTGATAGAAGTGCATGATTAGTGATTGTCATTATTCTACATACTTGATGAGATGGCTTATTTTTATGGACATTTTATTGAGCTTAATTGAATAATTTTTGTGAGCATATTGGTTGATGATGAGTATTGAGGCCATTTTGTTGAGTATGCTATTTTTGGGGATTTATTGAGGACTTCTATTGATCTTATTTGCTTAGTTGGATTTTGACCAATTATTGAGACTTATTGCTTATTCACTAAAGGGATTGTTTTTATTGGAGATTGAGTGTGATTTTTGACTCGTTCATGTGCTTGATTGCTATCATTCTTTGCTCGTATTGCTATTATTGGTTGTTGATTGTTGCCTTGGAAAATTTTGCGGGAAAGATGTTTCGAGGAGTAGGCGACCATAACTTTTCCGATGAGGAATTCCGGAAGAGAGACCAAGCCATTCGATTTGCACGAGAAGATGTCGGACGATTGGGAATTCGGTGGGATGATTATAAATGGAGGAAGCACATCATTACGTATGCGGAGATCTATAACAAGGTGGTGAAGACCCGCCTTGTAGACCATAACGTATGGTCTCCATGGGTATAGAGGAGGACATCCCACGATTATTCGAGCCGATTGACATGTCCGGCTTCTTGGCTAAGAGGCCGTGGACCTACTTGGGGCTCACTCTCGAGTTCCTCTGCACGGTGAAGTTCGATAAGGCCAGGAAGGCGAAGTTTCCTCGGGTGATCACATTTGAGTTGCTTGGCAACGAGTATACCTGACCGTGAATGAGGTCAATGAGATTATAGGTGCACCGACAGATCCCGATGGCTCCCTCGCTTAATATTCGGCGTGAGTACAATGCTAAAATGTTTTGGAGGAGGATCTCAGATTCGGGGCACCGGAGCGGCCTCGGTTGTGCCGGGAAAGTCTAAGAGCACAAGGATCTGGAACCGGTGATGAGGTATCTTGAGAAGATCCTCTGTAGCACTATATTTGCCCGATCGGAGGGAGGAGCCGTGGTATCCGAGGAGTTGTATGTGCTATGGTGTTTTCTACACAGGTCGATTCAATCTGCGCATATCTCGTTATTTATTTGAGAGGGTGACGAGCACTAAATTCAAGAAGATACATTTTGGAGGTTTGATCACTCTTATTGCCGAGCACCTCGGCATTCCTACACATAACCTACGAGCACTTGAGGGCCCAGATTTGATGACTGATACCGTGAGGCGATATGAAGACTCTCGACCTCATTGGTAGGACATGGTGCTTTCGGCACCTTGGTGGCGATTCCCTCTTCCCAACAAGAGGTTGACGGCAGATTCCGGTGCTCCAAGATTTGTGACCATCAACCTCCGGATATGGTCATAAAGACATACCGAGGCGATTGACGCCTACACCCGAGAGCATGAAGTGCCCCGAATGAGGATGATGATGAGCAGCGAGGTGGATCTGGATCTGGATCCGGTTACGAGAAAGGCCGAGGCTGCGGATGCGAAGGAAGGGAACAAAGAAGAAAAAGTTGATGAGGAGGAGCAGTGAGGAGCACATGCGAGATGGATGAGGATCTCGAGGCCGAGAGATTAACTATTACTGCGGGGACGAGTTGCGTAGTCGGGAGTAGGCCGGTAGTTCATCTTAGAGGCGGTGGACCTGTTGGAACCACCGATCGCCGACTCTATGAAATTATCAGATTCGGAATCGCAATTACATAAACGCAGCGGATAGAATTGTACCTTTATTCACCGTAATAGGTGAAGACGAACCCGATTCTAAGGTCGAAGCTGCGATCGAAGGATGAGCCACGAACCTCACGGTCTTCGCCGTATTCCTATTCCTTTCCCTTGGACGTCGAGTGGTCGACGATCCTCCAAGAATCAGAATCCGCCTCTCTGATCTCACATTTTTTTCACACGTCTGGAGGCTCGATATTAGGGTTTATTAATAGGCTACAACAAGGACCCTAAGGAGGAATTAGGGTTGGGCCTCTGATGGGCCTAAATATCCTGTTTTCAGTCGAACACTTTACTTAAGCCCCTCAATTATAACTCAGTCCACTAAAGAGTTATAATTGAATTACCGTCCTAATCCCATATTATAATATGGGCTCCTTTATTATGTGTACATTTATTTCCCGTATTTAAGATATCGAATGTCCATAAATTAATTAAATTCTGACAACTTAATTAATTTATATCTAATTCCAAGAGTAGTACCACTCATCTTTATTATTATGTCGGATTAAAACTACTGCGGGGTTTACATAATAATCTTTATGAGCTCCTCAAGGGGACATCATCATCCTAAATAATTAGGACATGGATTCCTTCTATAATCAACTTACACCATATAAATAATGCTATCTCCCAATTCACAGAGCATATTGATTTAAAAATGTTGGTCCCGAATAGTTGAGTAGATTAGGTAAAACAAGTATCAGCCTTCTAGGAAAAATCTTGAAGGGGGGTTGAATAGATTTTTCAGATTTTTCAAATCTTTCAAAATATATTCAAAGTACTAGAGGTACACAGCGGAATTCAAGATTAATCTCAACTTTTAACAAGATCAAAAGCAACAACGATATTCAGATCTTAACTCTAATTGTGAAATTAAACTTTGAACAATAAATTGTAACTTGAAACGAGAAAGATAAATGAAAGCGGTAAAGAACACTAGATTTTATAGTGGTTCGGATTATAACAATCCTACATCCACTCTCCTTCTCCAAACTTTGAAGAAGGGTCTCCACTAGCCGCTTACTTACTTACTTTACAATCTTTACAACTTACAACTTGATCTTCAACTCTTCAAAAATGCTAATCAAACTCTAAGAATAAGAAGTGTTTTTGAAGATGTGAAGTGAAGTGTTCTATATACACTTGAAATATTTTAAAACTCTTTAAAAATACTTTGTGAACTGAATAGTGAATAGTGTGAAAAATCATATTTTCATAAGTGTGTTGAAAAATAAAATCTAGACATATTTATAAGTGCGAAAAGACGATTAGTTTGTTAGTCGATTCTAACAACCGGAAACTACTCAACAAACTTAATCTTGAACAACTGCTCTTGACCTCGGCTGATTTTTCCTACTCGTCTGCGGTGACTTGGTGAAGAGTCGCCTTTCTTATTCTACTTAGCTTGTCTTGACCTCGTCCGAGCTCTTCATACTTGTCTCCTGCAGATGACTAGATTTGAGCTTGTGTCCAGACGACTTGTAACTTCGATCTTCGATGACTTAATCAGCCCTTGACCTAGTCTCGATCGGCCTTAGTACCGAACTTCGATCCGAGCTGTTCATCAAAGTTGTCTGCTCATCTGGATTGTTCTTTTAACTCATCAAAACTCTACTTGATCTAACAATTTCCCTTTTGATGATGTTAAAACTATAAAAGAAACATACTCACAAATGATGTTAGTAAAAGTTATTCAAGATAGTCCGATAAGTATGTCATAACACATTCACACTATCAATCGATTGAAGCACTTTAATTCACACTCGAGAAAATTTTGAAGTAAAAATTCTTAAGTCTTAAGAATTTTTCAAAAGATTTTGAAAAAATTAAGTCTTAGGACAAATTTTGAAAATATTAAGTCCGAGATGATAAATTTTCTCGTAGATGAGTTATACTTAGAAAAATTTTAAAGTTTCTTAAAGCAATAAAGAAAACTTTTAAAACCAACAAGTAAATCAGATAAGAACCATTCATCTCATTCATATATACCACATTTACATTTTTACACATGGAACAAATAAGAAGATAAAAGATAAGAAGATTTTGGCTTATCTAATCTGGCCCATCTATCTTACTCGGAAGGCTGCATCCAATCGAATATCCGCGTCCTCGGCTCTGTAATCTCCTTTGGATCACCAACTTCATTTGATTTATACCATAGTTGATAGTTGACTGATCCATTCCTTATCAATCGAGCCATCATCATTCACTTTATCGGAATGGATGAGTAGTCTGAGCAACCAAATCCATGTTGTACCACTCATCTCCTTCATCAAGAAGTTTCGGTACAAGCTTGGATTTTCCTTCTCCATCCAAAGTCATGCCAAGCAATAGTCTCATTGTCGATGATGCTCCAACTCCTTTGGCAGATGTACCGAAGAAGGTCCACTTAGCTTCGTACTTCATGTACTCAGCTGCCCATGATGGATGCGCAATCATTTTTGGAGGAGCGTCGGTTCTTTCTGCAGGTTCTTTTCGATTGAAGAGATTTAGAAACTAATTTGGTATACTGCTCCCGCAAAACAAACTCATCAAAAGCTGTTAGTAGAGGGGTAGATCGAGATAGGGTGCGGGTAGTCGATTTACCAAATGTCGGATAAGTAATCATCAAGTCGGATAAGGTCAATATGACTAATCCTTGATTCTTGATTCCTAAAAGGAAATCAATGATATCAGCTACCTGATTGTCCTTTGACTCATATCTAGTCCGATAATTCTTTCTAGACATTGATTTAAAGAAAAGAAAAAACAGAAATAAGGAATACAATTATCGGATGCAAGTAACTCAAAACCAGCTAAGGATGCATCAAGTAATCCTAATTCTAAGCATAATTCTTTAAACCTACACTCACTAATGGTTTTGTAAGAATGTCTACTCTTTGTGATTCAAGAGCTATTTTCTCAATCCTAATGTCATTCTTCTCAACATGATCTCTAATGAAATGATGCATAATGTCTATATGCTTACATCTAGAATGCGAAACAGGATTGTAAGTCATTGCTATTGCACTATTACTATCACGGTAAATAGGAACAGTGATGTTTGAATATTATAATCTCTAAGCCGTTGACTAATCCAGAGGAGTTGAGAGCAACAACTTCCACCGCCATGTATTCATGTTAGACCAAGATTGTTTTGATGAGTTAAGAGACTATTCCAGATGAGCGAGACTATGATAAAGAACTCGAGACTAAGTTCTAGTACGAAGCCGATCGTACTAGGTCAAGATTAGTTCAAGTCACCGAGACAAGGAATGACAAGTCATCCTGAGACAACCTCAATCCTAATTATCTGCGGGAGACAAGTATAAACAGCTGAGACGAGGTCAAGATAAGCCGAGTAGAATAAGAAAGGCTAATCTTCACCAAGTCACTGCAGACGAGTAGGAAGAATCAGCCGAGGTCTCAAGCGGTTTACAAGATTAGGTTTGTTAAGTAGTTTCAAGTTTGTTAGAACTAACTAACAAACTAACCGACTTTCCAGACTTATATATAGGTCTAGGTTTTTCATTTTTCATATAGAACACTTATGCATATTAGATTTCACTCCATTCACTACTCAGATTTCAATCACAATCTTTTCACAAGTATTTCTAGTGAGTTTTCAAAGAGTTCTAAGTGTTTTTAGAACACTTTTCTTGTAATCTTCAAAATCCAATACACACCGTAATAGTTAGATTTCTAGAAGAAAGGTTTAGGAGATTGAAGATTTGAAGAATTGTACAAGTTGTAAGTTGTAAGTCTGGAAGTGAGAAAGTAAGCAAGAGCGAGTCCCTTCTTCGATTGAAGAAGGAGAGTGGATGTAGGATTATTAAAATCCGAACCACTATAAATCCTGGTGTTATTTCTTATTTTCTTTAGTTTCATTTGATTTACAATTGTGTTAATTCAAGATTAAAGTTCAGAATCTTAACTAAAATCTGAATATCAACCTTGCTTTTGATCTTATAAAAAGTTGAGAATCCAGTTATTTTCCGCGTGCTTAATCGATATTTTGAATTGGTTTTGAAAGATTTGAAAAATCTACAAAATCTATTCAAACCCCCTTTCTAGATTTTGTTCTAGAAAGCTTACTCAAGGTTTTAATCAACTCAACTTTCCGGGACCAACAAGTGGTATCGAGCGGTGTTAAGTCGTTTCGATATTGATTTTAGGTCTTGAACAAGATTCTGAATAATCTTGATTTTCTTCATTTTCTTTCATTAACTAACAGAGCTACTAATAAGTTTTTGTGGAGTATTTTCTTGATTTATCATGTCATCGTGAAAAGTAAAAATCTAGGAATCTTCCTGAATTTTCCATTGAAGATTATGATTATTGGAAATTTAGGATGGAAAATCATCGAAGGCCATTCATGATAGAATGGAAGAGGTCCTTGAGGAAGGTCTTATAAAGTTTTATCATGGAGGCACCAAAGACTTTGGAGCGAGAATCAGGTGAATCAAGAACTAGGCAAGAAAAGAAGAGTTACGAATTGACTAATGATGAAAGGAAGGTCCACAATCTTGACCAAGTAGCTAGAACAGAAATCATTGAGACTCTTAGTAAAGATTGGATAGAAAAGATTAAGAGGTGCAAAAACAGCCAAAGAAATGTGGCAAACTTTAGCCAATGTTTGTGAAGGATCCGATCAAGTTAAGGAAAACAAACTACAGTCGATTGCATACATTTGAAACATTCAAGATGAAAGAAAATGAGTCTCGTGGATCGGTTTGATGTTAGGTTAACCAATCTTCTCAACAAAGCGGTGACCTTGGAAAGAATTATTCAGAGAAGGAGATTAATAACAAGATTACTGAGAACATTAACCAAGAGATGGAGGAAAAATCCAATATCCTTAAAGCAACTCAAGATTTATCCTCTATTACTCACCATACTTTATTTTCTCATCTTAAAGCTTTAGAGTATGATATCCAGATAGAAGATCGGGAAGATGAGATGGAGTCAAGCACCTCATCCAAGTCTGTTGTCTTTGTCAAGAAAGAAGACAAGGTGTCAGCGAGAATCTGTAGGAGCTGATCTATCTTTGAAAGAAGCAGATGGCTTTACTTACAAAAAGGTATGATAAATTGAGAATGAAGTATAAGAGAAATAAATTGAGATTTGCGGTAGAGATAGACAAAGATCCAGATCAGATAGGAAGGTGGATAAATCTTCGATGATGACAAAAACAAGAGCCGAGACAAGAAGATACAGATCACCTGTCGGAAGAAATACTTCCAGTCCCAGATCGAGATAGGAGTGACATTTGTTATACATGCAACAAGCCAGACATTTCAGCTATGACTGTCCTCAATCGACTCCTAAAGAAAGGGAAGAAAAGAGGAAGAAAAGAGACAGAGATTTACAGATCAAAGAGCTTTGTTGGCTGAAGAAAAAGAGCCAAAGAAATCATCATCATCTTCATCATCCTCATCTCGATTTTGGATCGATGACGAGATCTGTCTCATGGCTAATGAGGTAATCTACTATTCATCTTGAGATAATGATTCTTGTCACCGCATCATCGATCATGATCAAGCTGTTATTCATGAGTTATTGAGAGATTTAAAGACATCTTTAGCTGCTTATAAACAGTTGAGACAGAGAATTTATTTTTAAAGGATCGATTCAAATTCTAAATAAAGGCAAGCAGGTGATGAACAGCTTAGAGACCGAGGAAACATTTAAGGGGGAATGTTTTCATCGATCGAAGCTAGTACATCAGCTTTACCCGAAAGGCTAGAAAATGAACTGAAAACTTTAAAAGATAAATTTGAAGTAGTCTGTGCTGAAAATGAATTAATTGAGAAAGACAATGAGAAGCTTGTCTTCAAAATTAGTCACCTTAATAATTCACAATCAGGTAATAGATCATATTTTTAATACTTCTCAAAAATCTCATGATAAGACGAGGACTTGGTTATGATAGGAACAATAAATCAGATGTTCAAAAACCTAGGAAATTTGTGAAAGCATCTGTTCAATCAAAGGATATTAAAATTGGTCCATGGGAACCAACTAGTCGATAAGGACTACAACTTCCAAAACCAAGAATTTAGCCGAAAAATTCCTATCGTACTAGAAGGAATCCAAGAACCAAAATAAGAAGATTTTCTTATTACAATTCTTTTGATGGAAGGAGCAAATGTTATCCTACATTTCCTAAGTTTAGGAAAATTACCCAATCTGAATACAACAAGTTGTCATTTAAAAATGATATAATTGTAGACAGATTTGGTAGAAAATACGAGTCTCGATTTATTGTCTGCAGAGATGAGATGTTTATTTGGATTCCTAAAGTGATTCTTGACCCAAAAGGACCCAAGATCACTAGGGTACCTCAAAACTAACTGCTTTACAGGATTCACAGGGATCATCACTCAAGGAAGAGATCTTAGCTTCAATATGGTACATTGATAGTGGTCGTTCACAACATATGACCCATAACAAGAAGTGTTATCAAATTTTCAAAGCATTGATGGTCCAAGAGTTTTATTTGGTGATAATAATTGTGGTCGACTAAAGGTGTAGGTACTTTGATTATCAAGGATATTCAGTATCTCGAGGTATATTTTGTTGAAGGTTTGAAACATAATCATTATCATTTCTCGGCTTTGTGATAAAGGTTTTCTTGTAAAATTTTCAAGGGATAAATGTGATATTTTGGATAATTCCTCGTATAAGGTACTATTAGCGGCTTCAGACATGGTAATGTCTATGTGGCCAACTTTAATAGTTGTCCCCAAGATACTTGTCCGATGGCTAATGGTGGAGAAGATATCGGTGGCTATGGCATAAAAGGCTTAGTCATCTGAATTTCAAGACCCTTAGTGTTGGAACCACCGATCGCCGACTCTACGAAAATATCGACTCGGGATCATAATCACACAAACGCAGCGGAAAGAATTGTACCTTTATTCACCGTAATAGGTGAAGACAAACCAGTTCTAAGGTCGAATCTGCGATCGAAGGATGAGCCTCAAACCTCACGGTCTTTTGCCGTATTCCTATCCCTTTCCCTTGGACGTCGAGTGGTCGACGATTGATTGGAGTGAATTGATACATGTTTTTAGGGCTATTTTTAGTGCAAAAAGTGAGCTTAAGTGTTAGTTTTTGTGCCTAAATGTGAAAAGTATCACTCTTTTGCCTAAAAAGTATTATTTGTGAGATTTTGATGTTTTCCGTCCATTTTGCAGGTAATTCGGTGGATTTTTGCCAAACCAAGAGTACCATTAGGCTTAGAATGAAGAGACGGACATCCGGGACGAAAACAGGGTCGGGGCCGAAGCCCCGAGCGAGAAAATGCCCTGGACTCGAGCTCGATCGAGGAGCAAGAGCCTCGAGTCGAGGGCTATGCGAAAAGGACAAAAACGGAAAATGGCAGCAGTCCTCGACTGAGGCATGACCCTCGAGTCGAGGAGGTGAAAAGACAGGGACCTCGAGTCGAGGCCTGACCCTCGACTCGAGGGAAGGTTTTTCCAAAATGCGTTATTTAAAGAGCCGAGCAGGCATTTCAGGGGAGTTTTTGGATAATCTTTCATAGCAGAAGATTAGTAGCGGTTTTGGGGCGATTTCTCAAGCCCCAAGCCAATTTCCATCTTAGATTAGAGTAGAAGTTAGATTTAGGATTAGATTTCAATTGATGTTGGTAGATTAGTCATAGATTAGCATTTGATCCTTGTAATCCTTTCAATTCAAGCTTGTATTTCATTTGGAGGATTGTTATTGAAGACTCAAGCATTCCTATTTTGGTTAATTGAAGATCATTTGGTGATGTTTTTCCTCTTTTGTCTCTTTAATTTCTTATTTGTTGTGACTTGCTTTGTGTTTGATCAATTCTATCTTCTTCCCATGGATTTCACCATGGGCTAATTCTCTTGTGCTTGGGTTAATTGAAATTGATGATGAATTGATTGATGATGCTATAATTGTTGATGATTGGAGATCAATTGAGTAGATTGCTTACTAATTGTGATTCTCATTTGTGCTTCATGCATAATTATCTCTTTAGATTAGTGTTTGATCACCCTAGTTATAGGCGAGTTGCGCTAACGTGATCCGGTATTAATCGGGTGATAATTGTGTATGAATGTGTGGATTGGGTGCTTCGGAATCGAGAGATTAGTTGCACTAAGGATACTCACATTAGTTTTCTACCTAATTGTGATTCTTAATTGTGCTTTGTGAAAAATTGTCTCTTTAGATTAATGGTTAATCACCCTAGCAATAGGCGAGAGTTGAGCTAACGTGATTAGGTGTTGATCGGGTTTCAATTTTGCATGATTGTATGAATTGGGGATTTCTACATTGAGAGATGGGAAAGACTAAGGATACTCACATTAGGCATTGTGATTTTAATGGAGTGATTAATTTCATGATGGTTTATGCTTTTTATCTTAGTTGATTTGCAATTTGATTCAATTGTAGCTTGTTAATTGATGATTCATTGATGGATGTTAATCCTAGCACCTCTATCTCACCATTTATTGTTGTTTTTGTTCTCGCATTCTAAGTGTTCGATCTATTGCTTGCTCCTTGTTGTTTTGTATTTTTGCTTGTGTTTTTGTTGTTTTTGTTCCAAACCATTGTTGCAACTCTAGTCACTAAGAACTTGTATTTCTAGGACCTCATGTGCATACTTTTTCCCTTGGGTTCGATATTTTTGTTGATTGGTCTTAATAACTCTTACCCTATACACTCCAATCAAATGGCGCCGTTCTTGGGAATTAGTTTTTGCGCCTTAAGTGAGACCTAGGAATTGTTTGAAGTGACTACTTGTTGCCTTTGTGTTTGTTTTGTTATTTTTGTTTGAATTTGATACTTTGAAATCTTGTCTAGATGGAAGGATACAACTCATACTTGTGGAATCAAGAATATTATCAAGATAGTAGGGTGTATTCTCCACATTTTGAAGAATTGAGCTACAATGATTGGAGGAACTATGAAGATAATTCTCAATGGCAACAAGTTCCATCCAATTATGAAGATTGGATAAGTGAAGAAATTTCTCCCCCACCTCAAGAGATGTTCCCATACTATGAGCCTTATGATCAAGCATGCAATCAAGATTGGGGATTCGAATTTCAAGGGGCATCGGAAGAGGAAGATTATTATGATGATATGAGGAGCTATGAGAAGGACTATCCAATGCCACAAGCTTCTCCTAAAATTGAAGAATGGGGACTCTATGATATGAGAGCTATCTTGCAAGAGATGCTTGGATTTTTGTTGGAAAAATTTGAGGAAGATGATGCTAGATGTGATCATATGCTTCCCTTGTATGAAGAAATGTATGAGACCAAAGAAAAGGTAAATTCATGGATAGAGGGGAACATGGAGATCACCGGAGTGCATTTCACGTTTATTAAGTGTCAACTCAAAGATTTCCTACGCCAAGTAAAGAACTTGAATATCATGGAAAGTCAAGAAGAAGAAGGGGAGGAAGAAAATGAAAGAAGAAATGTAGTAGAGGGTCCAAGCAATGAGGATGAAAAGGAAGATTTCCTTATCAAGAGTGATGAAGAGGAATGTCCATTGATGGACATGAGCAATAATGAACAAACAAATCTAGAAGCACCAAATAAGGAATTGAAGATTGAAATGAGCATTTCTATACCTTCTAACTCTTCAATTTGTGATTTAATTGAAAATGATGCTTCTCATGATTTAATCTTGCCTCTTGTGAATTTTGACTATAGGGAAGAATTAAAGAAACGCTTGGGCATTCTCGAAGAGAAAGAATGGAAGAGGAGGATGGCAAGAGAAAAAGGGGGACAACCATGGACACTGTGCATTTCTATAGGTGGTTGTCCTATCTATTCGGTGAACCTCCTAGACCTTGAAGCACAAAGATCAAGATACAATGGGAAGGAGGATCGCTACCCTTGGCCATTCCGATGAAGGATGTTGGACGTGAAGAATAAGTCCGGCATAGGACAATAAAAATAGCGCTTGATGGGAGGCAACCCATCCTTTTTATTTGTTCTTTTTGGTGCTTTTGGTAGATTAGTGTTTTTGTTTTTTAGGAGATTTGGCTTGCTACTTAATTGCTTATTCTTAGTACATGATGCTCTATGCTTTGAGATTCATATATTATTGAGCTTATTCTTGATATCATTATGAGTTTCCTATATTTTGAGCCAAACTTTGAACTCATGCTATCATTCAAGTTTGGGGGTGTTGGTCGTTATTTGGTTCTTGCATCTCTTAGTGGTAATGTTTTGATGATTCTTATGCCCATTTGTAGGTACACTTTCTAGATGAATTGGAAAGCCATTGGAGTTGCAAGGAAATGCAAGAGCAAGAGGGAAGTGCATAAAAGCATGATGAGCCCTACATGTTTAAAGAGAGATGGAGTTTAAAGGCTTATTGGTACAACACTTCCTTTCAAACTTAGACTTGTCTAAGTTTGGGGGAGTGTTTTTCTTACCTTAGCTTATCTTCCTTGCACTTGTATATTTTTGGGCTAGAATTTATCTTGAGCTTAATAGTGGATTAATTGACATATTTTTAGTATCATCTTGATATAGTGAGTATGCTTGAGGTTATGTACATGAGCATTTGTGCTTGAGTTGTAAGATTGTTGAATTTGTTATGATCATTAGTAGATGTGTAGCTTGATGCTAGTTGCTTGATTAATTATGTGAAGATGAATGTGATTGAAAATTCTTGATTCATTGCTCAAGTTAAGCCCGTGAGTTTTGTGCCTTCATAATCGTACATCTTATACGGTTGATTTGATTCCTTTGTGAGTGCATCATTCATGATTTATATGCTAGAACTTGCCACTAGACTTGTTGATATTGATCTTTGTGTAATGTTTTGAAAATGATAAGAGGCCATGTTTGGAATGATGAGTCACTTTGCCAAATACTTTCCTACCAAATACATTTGATTTCCTTAGTGAGCCATTTTGAGCCTTATGATCCTTATTCTTTGGCAAGCCAAGTGAAATTGAAACCATTTAGCCTATTTCGTATGAACCTTTCTTGTCCTATATTTAGTTGAGCTTGAATGTTGGCTAATGATGGTGATTTACATTGTTAAGTGTGGGAGAAAGAAGATGATGAGCAAAGTGATGAATGAAGCATAAAAGAAAAGAAAGGTTGTGAAAGATTGAATTGTAAAGAAAATGCATGAAAAGAATGATTCAATTTGTGAGCTTAAAAAGAGAAAGCTCAAGTTAATGGTGGATTGATCATTGAAGTTCAAAAGGAAGAGTGTTGCTAGATGAAAGTGAAGAGATGTGCATTGTATTGATTAGTTTACATTCAAGTCTCTACTAATTAGTCACTCTTATCTATAAATATCCCACCTTTCCAAAGAGCCAACATTACAACCTAGAAGAAAGACCTCTTTGATTCTTGATTGATCACAAATGATTTTGATTGAGATTAAGTCTTGTGGCAAGCATATGGTGTACTTATTTGTGAATTGATGATTGAGTGCTTTAAACCTTGATACACTTGAGTGAAGAGTGAAACACTCCGTGGAAGGAGCAATGTATTGAGTATTTGATTGAGCATTTGTTTGAGCATGATTTGTCTTGATGGCTAGTGGATAGTGGCATTGATACAAGTGATCATTGATGAGTTCAATTGTCTTATTTTTCGTCTATGGTGCCATGTGACATCATTGCAATCAATTCACTCCTTTGTTCTTAGTTTCTACGTTGCTCGAGGACGAGCAACAATTCAAGTTTGGGGGTATGATTGGAGTGAATTGATACATGTTTTTAGGGCTATTTTTAGTGCAAAAAGTGAGCTTAAGTGTTAGTTTTGTGCCTAAATGTGAAAAGTATCACTCTTTTGCCTAAAAAGTATTATTTGTGAGATTTTGATGTTTTCCGTCCATTTTGCAGGTAATTCGGTGGATTTTTGCCAAACCAAGAGTACCATTAGGCTTAGAATGAAGAGACGGACATCCGGGGACGAAAACAGGGGTCGGGGCCGAAGCCCCGAGCGAGAAAAATGCCCTGGACTCGAGCTCGATCGAGGAGCAAGAGCCTCGAGTCGAGGGCTATGCGAGAAAAGGACAAAAACGGAAAATGGCAGCGGTCTCGACTGAGGCATGACCTCGAGTCGAGGAGGTGAAAAGACAGGGACCTCGAGTCGAGGCCTGACCCTCGACTCGAGGGAAGGTTTTTCCAAAATGCGTTATTTAAAGAGTGAGCAGGGCATTTCAGGGGAGTTTTTGGATAATCTTTCATAGTAGCTTGATTAGTAGCGGTTTTGGGGCGATTTCTCAAGCCCCAAGCCAATTTCCATCTTAGATTAGAGTAGAAGTTAGATTTAGGATTAGATTTCAATTGATGTTGGTAGATTAGTCATAGATTAGCATTTGATCCTTGTAATCCTTTCAATTCAAGCTTGTATTTCATTTGGAGGATTGTTATTGAAAACTCAAGCATTCCTATTTTGGTTAATTGAAGATCATTTGGTGATGTTTTTCCTCTTTTGTCTCTTTAATTTCTTATTTGTTGTGACTTGCTTTGTGTTTGATCAATTCTATCTTCTTCCCATGGATTTCACCATGGGCTAATTCTCTTGTGCTTGGGTTAATTGAAATTGATGATGAATTGATTGATGATGCTATAATTGTTGATGATTGGAGATCAATTGAGTAGATTGCTTACTAATTGTGATTCTCATTTGTGCTTCATGCATAATTATCTCTTTAGATTAGTGTTTGATCACCCTAGTTATAGACGAGAGTTGCGCTAACGTGATCCGGTATTAATCGGGTGATAATTGTGTATGAATGTGTGGATTGGGTGCTTCGAATCGAGAGATTAGTTGCACTAAGGATACTCACATTAGTTTTCTACCTAATTGTGATTCTTAATTGTGCTTTGTGAAAAATTGTCTCTTTAGATTAATGGTTAATCACCCTAGCAATAGGCGAGAGTTGAGCTAACGTGATTAGGTGTTGATCGGGTTTCAATTTTGCATGATTGTATGAATTGGGGATTTCTACATTGAGAGATGGGAAAGACTAAGGATACTCACATTAGGCATTGTGATTTTAATGGAGTGATTAATTTCATGATGGTTTATGCTTTTTATCTTAGTTGATTTGCAATTTGATTCAATTGTAGCTTGTTAATTGATGATTCATTGATGGATGTTAATCCTAGCACCTCTATCTCACCATTTATTGTTGTTTTTGTTCTCGCATTCTAAGTGTTCGATCTATTGCTTGCTCCTTGTTGTTTTGTATTTTTGCTTGTGTTTTTGTTGTTTTTGTTCCAAACCATTGTTGCAACTCTAGTCACTAAGAACTTGTATTTCTAGGACCTCATGTGCATACTTTTTCCCTTGGGTTCGATATTTTTGTTGATTGGTCTTAATAACTCTTACCCTATACACTCCAATCAACGATCCTCCAAGGAATCGAATCCGCCCCCTACGATCTCACATTTTTCACACGCTGGAGACTCGATGTTAGGGTTTATTTATAGGCTACCACGGGGACCCTAAGGAGGAATTAGGGTTGGGCCTCCCGATGGGCCTAAATATTACGTGTTCAGTCCGAACACTTTACTTAAGCCCATCAATTATAACTCAGTCCACTAAAGAGTTATAATTGAATTACCGTCCTAATCCCATATTATTATATGGGCTCCTTTATTATGTGTACGTTTATTTCCCGTGTTTAAGATATCGAATGTCCATAAATTAATTAAATTCTTGACAACTTAATTAATTTATATCTAATTCCAAGAGTAGTACCACTCATCTTTATTATTATGTCGGATTAAATCCACCTGCAGGGTTTACATAATAATCTTTATGAGCTCCTCAAGGGGACATCATCATCCTAAATAATTAGGACACGGATTCCTTCTATAATCAACAAAGACACCATATAAACAATGCTATCTCCCAATTCACCGAGCCTATTGATTTAATAAATCTCACCCATTGGTAAATCAAAGAAACATACATTGAGTACACGTGCCCATTATTATATAGGGATTAAGAAGACGTACATCCATAACAACAGAGGTCTTGTTCTTTTATATAGTCGGTACAAATTGAACAACCTCATATGGTCTGCTCAATACATACAAAATGTACTAGTGTAACTTTATAGTCAAGATAGACTAATACCAAATTACACTACAACCGTTCCAATGATTTGTCCAAATCCATTTTGGTTGTGAGCTATTATTTACAATCTATAAGGCACCGATAACATGATCTTACGTGTGACACCACACACCATGTTATCTACAATATAGATTAATACGAACATAATAATGATATATATAACAATCATAAACAATAAGTATTTTGATCATAATGAATCTCATATGAAAAAAAGATGTTCATACTAGAGAAAGATGTTCATACAAAAGCTAGGCTTATAGTATACATCCTAACAATCTCCCACTTATACTAAAAGACTATGCTTCCATAATTCTGCCATACATCCGATTCCCATCCCTTCAACATGCCCATCAAAAGCTTTCGCTGGAAGAGCCTTTGTGAAAGGATCTGCTAGGTTATCCGCTGATGCAATCTTGGCGACAACAACTTCTCCTCGTTTTACGATGTCTCGTATCAGGTGGTACTTGCGCTCAATGTGTTTGCTTGCTTTGTGGGCTCGTGGTTCCTTCGAGTTTGCCTTTGCACCACTTTGTTATCACAATAAATTGTGATAGCTTTAGGCAAACTAGGAATCACTTCTAAGTCCATCAAGAATTTTAAGAGCCATACGACTTCTTTGGGTGCCTCAGGCTGCTACATACTCGGCTTCCATGGTGGAGTCCGAAACGCATTTACGCTTTACACTCCTCCATACTATGGCTCCACCTCCCAAGGTAAACACATAACCCGAGGTAGATTCTTGTTGTCCCTATCCGACTTGAAATCGAGTCTGTGTAACCCTCGGAAGTAAAGTATTCGCTTGGTAAACCAAAGATATAATTTCTAGTCCTTTTCGTGTACTTTAAAATATGCTTTACCGCAGTCCAATGTCCTTGTCTGGGTTACTTTGATATCTGCTAACCATGCCCACGGCAAAACAGATATACGGCCTCGTACATAGCATTACATACATTAGGCTTCCTACAGAAGCATAAAGAAGCTGCCTTCATGTCCTCTATCTCCTTTGGTGTCTTAGGACACATCTCTTTAGATAAAGGTACTCCATGTCGAAAAGGTAGAAAACCTTTCTTAGAGTTTTGCATGTTAAAACGAGCCAAGATGGTATCAATGTATGAAGCTTGAGATAAGCATAACATTCTTTTCTTGCGATCCCTTATAACTTTGATCCCAAGAATATGTCCAACTTGTCCCAAGTCCTTCATATCAAACCGCTTGGACAACCATACCTATACGTCGACAACACCTTGACATTGTTGCCAATGAGCAAGATGTCATCTACGTATAGTACAAGAAATACCACCACGTTTCCGTCACTCTTCTTGTATACACATGACTCATCCGGACATTGAATAAATCCATAAGACTGGATTACCTCATCAAAACGGATGTTCCAAGATCTCGAAGCTTGTTTCAACCCATAAATGGACCGATTAAGCTTACACACAAGATGCTCTTTGCCCTTTGCGATGAATCCTTACGGTTGCTTCATATAGATGTTTTCTTCAAACTTCCATTAAGGAAAGCTGTCTTGACATCCATTTGCCAAACCTCATAATTCATATGAGCAGCAATAGACAAAAGAATCCGGATAGACTTAAGCATGGCTACCGGCGAAAAGGTTTCCTCATAATCGATTCCTTCTTTTGAGTGTACCCCTTCGCTACAAGCCTTGCTTTGAAAGTTTCTACTTTCCCGTCTCGATCCTCTTTTTCTTTTGTAGACCCACTTACAGCCAATGGCTTTTACACCATTTGGTGGTTCTACTAGCTCCCAGACTTGATTAGAATCCATAGATTCTAATTCAGATTTCATTGCTTTTTCCCAAGATTCTCGCATCTTTATCTTGGAGTGCTTCGTCATAGCTCCAGGGGATCCGATTCGTGTTCACCAGGTACTAAGTCCGAAGACTCTCCCAAAAACATGAATCTATCAGGTTGTCTAACAACCCTCCCACTCTGACGAGGCACTTGTGGTAATAGTGTATCATTAGTAGCATATGGTGCGACACATGTGGTATCTCATCTTGTACTCTTGGTACTAAGGTAGAAGTTTCTCCCCTTATTTCTTCTAAAATAATTTTACTCATGGGCTTGTGGTCCATTACATAGTCCTCTTCTAAAAATCGGGCATTTGTGCTAACAATTACCCTACGATCTTTAGGACTATAAAACAAACCACCTTTCGTTCCTCTAGGATAGCCCACAAACAGCCGAACTTAAATGCGAGATTCCAACTTATCAGCATCTCCTTTCAGCACATGTCTTTGGACTACCCCATATCCGAATATGTTTGAGACTAGGCTTACGCCCATTCCACAGTGCAGGGAGTAGAAGATCTTGTCTTAGAAGGAACCAAGTTCAAAATGTACGCTGCCGTTTCAGTGGCATACCCCCAAAACGAACTCGGCAATTCCGAATAGCTCATCATCGATCTAACCATTTCCAAGAGTGTCCTATTCCTTCGTTTCGCCACACCATTACATTGGGGTGTACCTGTGCGAATAATTGGGATTGAATCCGGCTTCGATAAGTAATTCCTAAACTCTCCTAAGAGGTACTCGCCACCACGATCAGATCGTAGTGTTTTGATATATTTACCATGACGCTTCTCCACATCAGCCATGTACTCTTTGAATTTATCAAAGCACTCAGACTTGCGGCGCATCAAATAAATATATCCATATCTCGAATAATCATCTATAAAAGAGACAAAATATTCGAAACCACCCCTTGCTTGAGTAGACATAGGACCACATAAATCGAATGAACCAATTCCAACACTTCTTTGGCTCTATACCCCTTGGCTTTAAAAGGCCTTTTGGTCATTTTTCCTTCCAAGCGGGACTCGCAGAGTCGGATAGCTTTCCACTTCCAATGAACTCAAAGGTCCATCGGCTATCAACCTTTGAATCCTACTCAAGTTAATGTGACCTAATCTTAGATGCCAAAGATATGTTTGGTTCATTTTTGAAGGTTCTTTTCGCTTATTTGAGTTAGAAGATGTACTATTAATTTTCATTTGTTGCTTTGTGGGAGTTATTGGATTAAGAGTATATAAATTGCCAATCAACGTACTGGCAGATAATAGCACTATTTTTCTTGACAACCACTTTGCTATCAAAAGAAAGAATATCCATCCAAAAATAACTTAGAAACTGAAATCAAGTTCTTTCTAAAACAAGGTACGTAAAGACAATTTCTCAAAACCAAAGTCTTATTCTTATTAAAAATAAATAAACATCTCCCATCGCAACACCTGCTACTCTCGTAGCGTCGCCCATGTAGATGGTAATCTCACCCTCACTAAGCCGCCTGGTTTCCTGGAACCCCTGCAAAGAATTGCAGACATGATCGGTGGCTCCCGTATCTACACACCAGTGCCGGTAGATAACACCGCTAAACATGTTTCAATAGTTAGTGAATAAGATATACCTTCTTTTTCCTTTTACGGGGCAATCTACCTTCCAATGTCCTGGCCGCTTGCACAAAAAGCATTTGCCCTTAGGCTTCTTCACGCCATTTGGTGGACCAATTTTCTTTGGTTCACCCGCTTTCTTGCCAAACCAGCTTGTTTCTTTTTCTTCATCACTTTGCCTTTTGGCTTAGATGTAGAAACATTTTCAGCAATATAAGCTTGAGAAGCTTGACGAAATAACCCTTCTGCTGCTTGGAGTTACGTAGGAAGTTCCGCCATCGAATACAACCTTTTGTTCATGTTGTAGTTCAGGCGAAACTGCTCAAAACTCTTAGGCAAGTGTCTGAGAAACGATATCAACTTGGGTTTCCCCATCGATTTCAGCTCCAAGGACTTCCATCTCATTCAAATGAGCCATCATCTTGAGGATATGATCCCTTACGGGTGTCCCCTCGGTCATGGTGGTCGTCATTAAGTTTCTCATGGCTTCTTGCACGGCAGCCCGACTCGGTGTCCGAAGAGTTCTTTGAGATTGAGCATCATCTCGTAGCAGAGGTCATGGCACGATGCTGATGTTGCAGCACATTTGACATAGAAGCCAAAATGTAACACCGCGCCATCTCATCTGCCTTGACCCACTTCTTATAAGCCTCTTTCTCCTCTTCACTAGAGTTTTCATCGGGTTTTTCAGACAAACCTCGGTGAGTACAAACTTATACTCTTCAGTCAAGACAATGTCCAAGTTTCTTTTCCAATCAATGTAATTAGGACCGTAAGTTTGTTTTCTTTAAGAATAACAGCAAGTGGATTGAAAGCCATGATAAATCCCGAGAAACACGTAAATTCATTATGATCAAAATTAAGAATTTAAATCAATATTGTTTCCCTCAAACAATACAATTAAATTCACCAACACCTCAAAACACCGTGAAGTTTGTATGCCACGATAGTGTGGACGTATACTAATTCAATCATTTGCAAGAGGAGGTTTTAACCATTAATTTCATCATTTTGTCAAACAAAATAAAAATTAATAGTTGGTTTGTCTTTAGCCATACAAATAACACACTTACTCCGATGGGGAGGATACCGTTATATGCATCTAAGTGTATACCATTTCTTAATACCAAGTCAATTACCTAGGTTTGTGTCTCTTCAGATGGAGAAGATAACACGCTCCTAAATAACTTACTTATAATTATCCATAAGGAAGTTTGATCTAGTGGTCCGCAAAACAAACACATCCGATATGGAAGAAGGCACTTAAAACCAACGTTCATGTTTGAATGCATCACTTACAAACCGTAGAAATGGAGGCTATGGGATTTGTTGAAAAATAACCCCTCTCCCACTTAGTTATTTAACATGAGGGATATTAATATGCACGAAATATGAAACACATAAAGCATGCTAAACACAATAACACATATGAGAAAGAATAAACATGGAAAATAAAATTCCAACTATTATGGCCTCTTTCATGCTCCCATGTGCTTGAATGTTCTCCGTCAAACGGGTGCGGGCAGCGCCCGCAATACGGGGATCGAAAAAAATCCGTCGATTCTTTGCTATCGAACTGGTTCCTCCAACGACCATCCTAACTGTTCCTATTACGCTTTATCCAACGATCCTATACATCATCTAGATCGAAATAAAACCTACACGATGCACCGCCGTGGTAATTACTATTACAATCATTCACCAACCCAAAACAAAAACCTCGACAGTCCGAGGGTTTAATACATGCATAAACATACATACCGACCATAATAGTTGGATTTAGGGTTCCTGCAAAAATATCGAATATTCGCATACCCAAAAAGACTACGATTAACATCGAATCCCTAATATAACAGATTTATGATAAGCATGCAAACCCTAATATCACGCATTTACAAATACCATGCAATCTTATTCAATATCGATTAAGAAACCCTATTATAATATCAAGAAACCCTATTATAACAGATCAAGAAACCCTATTATAGCATGTATCAAGAAACCCTATTATAATAGATTTACAATAATCATGCAATCCAAATAAATCAGATTTATGAAAACCGAATCAATTGCATAGAGTCGTAAAACCTCGGCTCGATACCAATTGTTGGAACCACCGATCGCCGACTCTACGAAAATATCGGACTCGGGATCATAATCACACAAACGCAGCGGAAAGAATTGTACCTTTATTCACCGTAATAGGTGAAGACAAACCAGTTCTAAGGTCGAAGCTGCGATCGAAGGATGAGCCTCGAACCTCACGGTCTTCGCCGTATTCCTATCCCTTTCCCTTGGACGCCGAGTGGTCGACGATCCTCCAAGGAATCAGAATCCGCCTCCCTCTCGATCTCACGTTTTTCACACGCTGAGACTACGATGTTAGGGTTTATTTATAGGCTACAACAGGGACCCTAAGGAGGAATTAGGGTTGGGCCTCCCGATGGGCCTAAATATTCTCGTGTTCACCCGAACACTTTACTTAAGCCCATCAATTATAACTCAGTCCACTAAAGAGTTATAATTGAATTACCGTCCTAATCCCATATTATTATATGGGCTCCTTTATTATGTGTACGTTTATTTCCCCGTGTTTAAGATATCGAATGTCCATAAATTAATTAAATTCTTGACAACTTAATTAATTTATATCTAATTCCAAGAGTAGTACCACTCATCTTTATTATTATGTCGGATTAAATCCACCTGCGGGGTTTACATAATAATCTTTATGAGCTCCTCAAGGGGACATCATCATCCTAAATAATTAGGACACGGATTCCTTCTATAATCAACAAAGACACCATATAAACAATGCTATCTCCCAATTCACCGAGCCTATTGATTTAATAAATCTCACCCATTGGTAAATCAAAGAAACATACATTGAGTACACGTGCCCATTATTATATAGGGATTAAGAAGACGTACATCCATAACAACAGAGGTCTTGTTCTTTTATATAGTCGGTACAAATTGAACAACCTCATATGGTCCTCGCTCAATACATACAAAATGTACTAGTGTAACTTTATAGTCAAGATAGACTAATACCAAATTACACTACAACCGTTCCAATGATTTGTCCAAATCCATTTTGGTTGTGAGCTATTATTTACAATCTATAAGGCACCGATAACATGATCTTCTCGTGTGACACCACACACCATGTTATCTACAAGATAGATTAATCTGAACATAATAATGATATATATAACAATCATAAACAATAAGTATTTTGATCATAATGAATCTCATATGAAAAAGATGTTCATACTCAAGAAAGATGTTCATACAAAAGCTAGGCTTATAGTATACATCCTAACACTTAGTAAGTGACTAAGAAGAATCTTGTCAAGGGATTACCTGGAAAACTTTTATCCACCGATCTTAAATGGGATGCTTGTCAAAAAGGTAAACAGCCTAGACACTCATTTAAGAGTATTAACTCCTCCTCATCCGAAAGAGTGTTGCAACTCCTTCATCCGGATCTGTTTGGACTGTTACACCTCTCGATTTCGAGTGGGAAGGAAATATACTCTTGTTGTAGTAGATGACTTTTCTAGATACACTTGGGTTATATTTCTTTTCAAGAAAAATGAGACTATGAACAAGATTCCCGATCTGTTCGTAAAAATTGAATGAGAAGGGAGTTAATATTATTAAAATAAGGAGTGATAAGGGCACAGAATTTTTGAATTCTTGTTTATCTAATTTTTCAATGAGTGTGGAATTATTCATGAGACATCTTCAGCAAGAACTCCTCAACAAAATGGAGTGGTTGAAAGAAGGAATAGAACTTTGAAGGAAGCAGCCAGGAGCATGTTGGCCGAGTATAATACCCCTCATAGGTTCTCGGGCGTAAGCCATCAACACTGACTTGCTATACCCGGAACGGGTGCTTAGTTGTCAAAGACAAGGGTAAGACTCCTTATGAGATTTGGAAGGGTAAGATTCCAAGGATCTCATATTTCAAAGCTTTTGGTTGTAAGTGTTTCATTCATAACAATGGGAAATCTAAGTTAAGAACTTTTGATGCTAAAGCGGTGATGGAATATTCTTGGGATATTCTAATACTTCAAAGGCATTTAGAGTTTTTAACAAGACAACCCTTTGTGTGGAGGAAACTCCTCATGTTGTTTTTGATGAGCTGTATTCCTTCTCGGATAAAGAGAATCAAATTTACGAAAATCTAGATAAAATTGAATTATCCAAGACTAAACATAGAACCTGTCTATCTACCTAGTCTTGATTGAGAATCGATGAAGAAGAATCCCCATCGATAATCGGAAGACAACTTCCGATCGACTCCTTCAGATCGACACCTTTGACATCACCGATCGCCAAGGGGTTAGGCGATGAAGGGGGAACGTCACCGAGGTTGAGTCCGATGAGTTGCCGATCGAGACTCAAGATGAGGATCCTTCTCCTCATATAGGCAAAAGGATGAGAAGCTATCATCCATCTCGATTAGATTATATGAGACCCATCTAGTAGTGTGCGTACACGAATGATGCTAAACTGCGAAAGTCTTTTCGGTTGTTATGTGTCGCTTCTTGAACCAAGTCTATTGAGGAAGCATTATCGGACCCAAATCGGATAATGACCATGCAGAAGAATCGCATCACTTTGAAAGACAAAATGTATGGGATCTAGTGGAAAGACCCTTACACAGTAAAGATTATAGGCACCAAATGGGTGTTTAAAAATAAAAGCAGATGAGAACAATATTATTGTTCGAAATAAGGCAAGACTGGTTGCACAAGGTTATTCACAACTGAGGGAATAGACTTTGATGAAACCTATGCTCCAGCTTGCTGATTAGAGGCAATAAGATTGTTCTTGGCATTTCTTTGCATATAAGTCTTTCAAAGTCTTTCAAATGGATGTTAAGTCTCGCTTTTCTTAATGGTGTGTTACTTGAGGAGGTCTATGTAGAGCAGCCTCCCGGGTTTAAGATAAATAACAAGGTCTATAAACTCAACAAAGCTCTATATGGATGGAACAAGCTCCCGAGCTTGGTATGATACTTTATCCGATTTCTTGACATCAAATGGTTTTTCTAAAGGTAAGATTGATAGAACTTTGTTTAGAAAGGAAGTAGATGACAACATCTTACTAGTTCAAATTTATGTAGATGACATAATTTTTGGTTCACCTAATCAAATTATGTGAAGAGTTTAGCATTCTCATGAAAAACAGGTTTGAAATGTCAATGATGGGAGAATTAACATACTTTCTAGGCTTACAAATTAAGCAGATGAGTAAGGGTATATTTATACATCACCTAAGTATGCTAAGGATCCGATTGAGAAATTTGGAATGACAACTAGCAGAGAAGTTAAAATACCTATGGCAACTAACTTCTCAATGGATTCAGATGAGCAGGGATACCCACCGATGCAACGGAGTATCGTGGGTGATTGTATCTCTTCTCTATCTCACCGCAAGTAGACCAGACATAGCCTTTGCGGTTGGGGTATGTGCAAGATTCCGCCTAATCCCAAGAAAACTCATCTGGAGACCGCTAAGAAAATTCTTAGATATCTCAAAGGAACCTTACAAGTAGGGTTATGGTACCCGGTGATGACAACTTTGGTGACAGTTATTGATTCAGACTTTAGAGGATGTAAGATTGATAGAAAATCCACTTCGGAACTTGTCAATTCTTAGGCAACAAATTAATTTCTTGGTTATCTAAGAAACAGACATCCATTGCCACCTCCACAACTCAAGTGAATACATGGCACTGGAAGTTGTTGCTCTCAACTCCTCTGGATTAGTCAACGACTTAGAGATTATAATATTCAAACATCACTGTTCCTATTTACCGTGATAGTAATAGTGCAATAGCAATGACTTACAATCCTGTTTTTACATTCTAGATGTAAGCATATAGATATTAGGCATCATTTATTAGGGATCATGTTGAGAAGAATGACATTAGAATTGAGAAAATTGCCACCGAATCACAAAGAGTGACATTCTTACAAAACCATTAGCTGAATCTAGGTTTAAAGAAATGTGTTTAGAATTAGGATTACTTGATGCATCTTTAGCTGATTTCTAATTCATGTGCATCTGTTTCCTTCTTTTCTTTTCTTTAAATTAATGTCTAGAAAGAATTATCGACTAGATATGTGTCAAAGGGCAATCAGTAGCTGATATCATTGATCTCCTTTTAGGAATCAAGAATCAAGGATTAGTCATATTGACCTTATCCGAATTGATAATTACTTGTCCGACATTGAGTAAATCGCAAGGACACAATAGTCACCGATCTCCCGAAGAAAACAGATGACTATTTACATCCTATCTCGATTTACCTTAAGCTTCGATGGTTTCTTTTGAGTCTATGTCTTTGCAGAACAGTCACGAGATAACACTGTTTCATTCTTTTATTCAAACTCCTTTATTCTATTTCTTTTGTTTCTTAATAAATTTTTTTAAAAAAAGGAAGAACAAATTTGTTTTAGAAAAGTAAATGCGAGTCTGCTTTGTTTAAACTTGTTTTGAAAATTGCTAAAAAGTTACATCTAAACTGTTGGTTTTCCAGGATCGACAGTTACTCTATCGATGACTTTCTAAAACCCATCTGCTTTTAAGCTAATCTGCTTTTTCAAACTCATCTGCTTCGGAAACCTTTAGTTGAAGTAAGATACCACATGGTCGACGTCGTATACTTACTTCTACTGAATAAAGTAACCTATATCGGTCAAATCAACGATCTATAAAGTAACTATTTACGCATTCCAAAGGCGATTACAATTCCACGTGAATCCTAATCGTTTATCTTAGTTTTTAACCGTTGATTAATACTCGGTAAAAACTTTTTGAATAAATTGCTAAGATTAATTCATATTTTCAAAAATGGCGGTTTCTCTTTCCAATCTTCCCTATAAATACATCTTCTTCTTCCCTAAATCTTTTTCTTTCCATTCTTAGAAAATCTGCATATATTGTCAAATCCTTTTCAAATTCACAAAACCTTCAAATGGCATCCTCTTCAAAAACCACCAAAACTTATAAACCCAAATACATTTCCACAAATATTTCTCATTTCAAAATGAATGAGGAGTATTTCAAAACCGTTTAAAAGCGGAAATGTATGTTGATTTTGAAACAACCAATGACCCGAATCTGCGAAATTCTTCGTCTTCTTGAAGCATCACGACTCAGAGGCTTTCTTTCGATGAAGTCTCCGCAGCAATGTAACGGCATTTCTTTGGGAGGCGGAGTTCTTGGCAAGGATGGAGGATACCCAAGAGGGGTTTGATACGTCGGTTGATGGGACTACATTAAGCTATTCTAGGGAGAGTATTTCCAGGATTTTGATACGTCAATGGAGGGAGTTAATCCATTGACGTACAAAGAAGATGAGTGGGAAGAATCCTTTGATATGATGGCGAGGGTCACTTACAGGGGGAACTCGCGAGGGATTTAAAGAAGAACACGTTAAGAAGGAGATTCAGGTTATTGATGACGAGGTGGTTACAAAGGCGGTGTTGGGTGAGCAGAGCTCACATGATGGGTTAACCAAACCCAGTTGTGTGTGATGCGAGCCATTGTAGATGGGTACAAGTGAACTGGTAGAGCTATTAATTCATAAGGCGAGGGAGGAGAAGAAGCGCCTCACCTTCAAGTCATCTGCAGAGGGTTGGATTCCCACTTCTACGATCGGCCTCTTCAACAAAATCACCGTACTTATTGAAGGGCTGAACAAGGAAGCTGACCGAGAGTGGGTACCAAAAAGTACTCCAAGCGTAAGGGAATCCTCACAAAGGATGACAGGCTTGGAGGAAATCCAGACTCGGATGATGAGTCCGATGCGGCCGTGGCTCGAGGTGGCGGCCGCAGTGCAGAGGTTCGGGACCAGCAATGAACCAGCTTGAGGTGGCCCCAAATGAGGTCGAAACGAGAAGCAGCCTGAGGTCGCACCTCAAGTACAATCAAACAATGCTGCAGTCCCAAGGATGTTTCGAGAGGAGGAAGAGGAGGTTGGTGAAAGCCTCGGAGAAGAAGAAGGGGGAAAGCCTCGTCACGCTCTCCCGCCAAAGTTGCCTCGAGATGAAGAGGAAGAAGAGGAAGCGAAATCCCTTTGGTAAGGAGGCCAAGACGAGCAGCCCAGAGCTCGAAGGATCCACCAAATCTGGTAGCTCCGAGCAGCGAGATGGAACTATCAACCCCGGCTACCGAGGAGGTCCTGGTCCTTGAGATAGCGGCCGAGGTTGGTCACCGGAGGCTCCTCTCTCCCCAACCAATGAAGCTGCTTCTTTCCCGATTCCAGAGGCAGTACAAGTCTTTCTCCATCTCCTACCTTATCTCCCGTACTGCAATGACGAAATGCCCCAGGCTGGCATTTACGAGCCTTTGCCTCACCTGAAATTCCACCACCCAAACGAGTAATGAAGGAGTATCCCAGCCGGGTACTCAGAGCCTCTCCAATGCCTCTACCTCTCCCACACCCAAATCCAAATCACACCCATAGAATCTTCACCTCCAACAACAACACCCACAAAACCATCTCCCCCACCCTCATCCGAACAAATACCTTTTCCCACACCCAAACCTCACCAATACCAATAATATCCTACTCTTCTCTTCCAACTATTCAAACTCAAGCTATTCCTCTCCCATCTACTCAACCGTAACCAATACCCTCCTCGTCCGACTCCTCAACCGAGGATGAAGACACCGATTTAAGCCCAACCACCGCTTCTCTCCTCTATATTGTCCCTTGTCGAGAAAAAGATCAATGCTACATTTAGAAGGAAGATGGAAAGAAAGACAAGGAGAATGGTCAAAGTCGTAATGAGACACAATGCTAGCCAAAGCATGAGAGAAGTTGAGGTAACATTGTCTGATAAAATTATAAATGTCACTAACTCTTGGCCGGTAAAGTGAAATCGATGGAGGAGGAGCCGAGGGCATTGAAGGAGGAAGTTATGGGTTATAATCAGCTGGTAGTGAATGAGTTGGGCTGTAGACCACTCGGACTTCGAGTGGTCAAGTGCAACTCTTTAGATGCAAAACTTTCAGACTTGGCTTTGAAGTTAAAAAGGGGGAAAAAGCCGAGGCGGAGAAGAGACTAGCCCTCACAAAGTGTGGTCGAGGAGACCAGGAAAGATGTAGACATAAAGGCCAACATGCCTGATCCGGGAGGCAGCCGGGGAGGAAGCTCGGATCAAATCTGATGAGTTGGCCGCTTCCAGTGAGGGTAAGTCAACCGGAGGAAGCTATAAAGGAAGATGAGGAGAAGAGGAGGAAAGATGAGGAGGAAAGGATCGAGAAGCTCTTGGCTCGGCTAAAAGAATCCGAATCAAGGAGCCAAGGGGAAAGGAAAGGAAGTAGCGAGCTGAGCCCAGATCAGTGAACTTATTACTGTGGTGCCGCTAAAGGAAAAGGAAAGAGAGAAGCCGATTATTCCAATCTCTCGAAGAAGAAGCAGATCAAAAGAATTAAGAGAGAGATGGAATATTTTGGCAAGAAAGAAAAGAAGAGGCAGAGAAAGAAGAAAGACTCCAACGTCTTACGGAGCACCGCCGAGCGGAAATGGTTAATCAAAGATCAAGGCAAAGGTGGGAAATTTAGGCCATTTCACAACACGTCTCGCACCTCCTAAGCCGGCTGCGGAAAATATGCACGAATACAAAGACAAGAACTGGAGGGAATGTGGATGTACTATTGGTACATTCTTAAAGCTCCAGGGCAACTCAACAAGATCCAGATTTGGCTTGGCACGAGTGGATCGAGCAAGTAGACGCGGATTTCTATGCTCGGCTGCTAGAAGAGGCCGATGTAGAATTCAATGTCAACCCGATCTCTCCGGCCTTTCGAGTACGCCATTCCCGCAAAGAAGCTCGATGGTACCTTGGACCTAGACTGGGTTCAAGGGATTCTTAAGAAAGCAGAGGCCGAATCTGGACTTACTCAAGAGGAGGATCTAAAGCGGCTTAGGAGGCGTGTATTCAATCGCTAATGATCCCGGATGAAGAGCAATGGGGAGTTTAATAGAAACAGATTTTTCTTTTCCTTATTTCTATTTTTCTATTATCTTCTCATCTGTAATCTTTGTAAATCCAATGTGAATATACTTTGTTTGATTCATTTTATTTGTCTTAATTTCTTAAAGTTTTTTTATTTTTTAAGAAAAACTTAAAATTTTCTTAAGTATAAGTCATCCGAGAATTTTATCTCTCGGACATAAAAATTGTTTTAAATTTTTTTAACCTAAGTCTTAAGACTCATTTGGTTTTCTAAGTTTTTTTAAAAGGGAGTCTAAAAGATCTAAAATTTTCATATGTGAATAAATCTGTTGTAATGTGAAGAATGTGCTTTGATATACCTATCTATTGATCTTGATAAACTCTGAACTAACTTCACTGTGAGTGTGTCTATTCTTGTAGGTTTTAACTTCATCAAAAAGGGGGAAATTGTTAGACCAAGATTGTTTTGATGAGTTAAGAGACTATTCCAGATGAGCAGACTATGATAAAGAATTGGAGACTAAGTTCTAGTACGAAGCCGATCGACTAGGTCAAGATTAGTTCAAGTCATTTGGAGACAAGGAATGACAAGTCATCCGGAGACAACCTCAATCCTAATTATCTGCAGGAGACAAGTATAAAGAGCTCGAGACGAGGTCAAGATAAGCCGAGTAGAATAAGAAAGGCTAATCTTCACCAAGTCACCTGCAGACGAGTAGGAAGAATCACCGAGGTCTCAAGCAGCTTTACAAGATTAAGTTTGTTAAGTAGTTTCAAGTTTGTTAGAACTAACTAACAAACTAACCGACTTTCCAGACTTATATATAGGTCTAGGTTTTTCATTTTTCATATAGAACACTTATGCATATTAGATTTCACTCCATTCACTACCCAGATTTCAATCACAATCTTTTCACAAGTATTTCTAGTGAGTTTTCAAAGAGTTCTAAGTGTTTTTAGAACACTTTTCTTGTAATCTTCAAAATCCAATACACACTGTAATAGTTAGATTTCTAGAAGAAAGGTTTAGGAGATTGAAGATTTGAAGAATTGTACAAGTTGTAAGTTGTAAGTGGAAGTGAGAAAGTAAGCAAGAGCAGAGTCCCTTCTTCGATTGAAGAAGGAGAGTGGATGTAGGATTATTAAAATCCGAACCACTATAAATCCTCGTGTTATTTCTTATTTTCTTTAGTTTCGTTTGATTTACAATTGTGTTAATTCAAGATTAAAGTTCAGAATCTTAACTAAAATCTGAATATCAACCTTGCTTTTGATCTTATAAAAGTTGAGAATCCAGCTTATTTTCCGCCGTGCTTAACTGATATTTTGAATTGGTTTTGAAAGATTTGAAAAATCTACAAAATTTATTCAAACCCCCTTTCTAGATTTTGTTCTAGAAAGCTTACTCAAGGTTTTAATCAACTCAACTTTCCGGGACCAACAATTCAGCTTGATTGTGGATTTGGCAATGATGTTTGTTTCTTAGATAACCAAGAAATTAATTTTTGCCTAAAAATTGACAAGTTCCTGAAGTGGATTTCCTATCAATCTTACATCCTCCAAAGTCTTAATCAATAACCGTCACCAAGGTTGTCATAAGTCGGGTACCATAACCCTACTTGCAAGGTTCCTTTGAGATATTTAAGAATTTTCTTAGCCGTCTCGGATGAGTTTTCTTGGGATTAGGTGGAATCTTGCACATACCCCAACCGCAAAGGCTATGTCTAGCCTACTTGCGGTGAGATAGAGAAGAGATCCAATCACCCACGATACTCCGTTGCATCGGTGGGTATCCCTGCTCATCTGAATCTATAGAGAAGTTAGTTGCCATAGGTATTTTAACTTCTCTGCTAGTAGTCATTCCAAATTTCTCAATCAGATCCTTAGCATATTTAGACGATGTATAAATATACCCTTACTCATCTGTTTAATTGTAAGCCTAGAAAGTATGTTAATTCGCCCATCATTGACATTTCAAACCTGTTTTCATGAGAATGCTAAACTCTTCACATAATTTAGCATTAGGTGAACCAAAGATACTGGGAGCTTGTTTTAGTCCATATAGAGCTTTGTTGAGTTTATAGACCTTGTTATTGATCTTAAACCCGTGAGGCTGCTCCATATAGACTTCCTCAAGCAACACACCATTAAGGAAGGCGGACTTAACATCCATTTGAAAGATTTTGAAAGATTTATATGCAAAGAAATGCTAAGAACAATCTTATTGCTTCTAATTTGGCAAGCTGGAGCATAGGTTTCATCATAGTCTATCCCCTCGGTGTGAGTAACCTTGTGCAACCAATCTTGCCTTATTTCGAACAATAATGTTGTTCTCATATGTTTTGTTTTTAATCACCCATTTGGTGCTTATAATCTTTCATCGTAAGGGTCTTTCCACTAGTTCCCATACACTTTGCCTTTCAAACTGATGTAATTCCTCCTGCATGGCAATTACCCAATTTGGATCTAATAGAGCTTCCTCAATATACTTGGGTTCAAGAAGCGACACATAACAGTGAAAAGACTTTCGAGTCCAAAGATCATTCGTGTCCGCACACTACTCGATGGGTCTCCTATAATCTGATCGGATGGATGGTAGCTTCTCATCCTTTTGCCCATGTGAGGAGAAGGATCCTCATCTTGAGTCTCGGTGAGGCAACTCCTCCGACTCAACCTCGGTGACGTTCCCCTTCATCACCGACCCCGATCACCGACGTCAAGGGTGTCTGTTTTGATGGAGTCTAATCAAGACTAGGTAGATAGACGAGTTCTATGTTTAGTCTTGGACAGTTCAATTTTATCTAGACTTTCAGAAATTTGATTCACTTTATACCGAGAAAGAATACAACTCATCAAAAACAACATGAGGGGTTTCCTCCACACAAAGGGTTGTCTTGTTAAAAACCCTAAATGCCTTGGAAGTGTTAGAATATCCCAAAATATTTCATCACCGCCTTAGCATCAAAGGTTCTTAACTTAGATTTCCCATTGTTATGGATAAAACACTTACAACCAAAAGCTACGAAATATGAGATTCTTGGAATCTTACCCTTCCAAGTCTCATATGGAGTCTTACCCTTGTCTTTGACAACTAAGCACTGTTGCAGGTATAGCAAGTGTGTTGATGGCTTCACCCGAGAACTGTGAGGGTTTCATACTCGGCTAACATGCTCTGGCTGCTTCCTTCAAAGTTCTATTCCTTCTTTCAACCACTCCATTTTGTTGAGGAGTTCTTGCTGAAGATGTCTCATGAATAATTCCACACTCATTGAAAAAGTTAGATAAACAGAATTCAAAAATCTATGCCCTTATCACTCCTTATTTTAATAATATTAACACCCTTTTCATTCTGAATGCATGCAGGCAGATCGGGGATCTTGTTCATAGTCTCATTTTTCTTGAAAAGAAATATAACCCAAGTGTATCTAGAAAAATCATCTACTACAACAAGAGTATATTTCCCTTCCACCGAAATCGAGAGGAGAAACAGTCCAAACGGATCCAGATGAAGTAGTTGTAGAACTCTTTCGGATGAAGAGGAGTTAATACTCTTAAATGAGTGTCTAGGCATTTACCTTCGACAAGCATCACATTTAAGATCAGTGGATAAAACTTTTCAGGTAATCCCTTGACAAGGTTCTTTTTAGCTTGACTTACTAAGGGTCTTGAAATTCGAGATGACTAAGCCTCTTGTGCCATAGCAGTGAGGTCTTCTCCGCCCTTAGCTATCGAGACAGTATCTTTGGGACAACTATTAAAGTTGGCCACATAGACATTACCATGTCCGAAGCCGATTAACGATACCTTATCTCGAGGAATTATCTAAAATATCACATTTATCCCTTGAAAAATTGACAAGAAAACCTTTATCACAAAGCTGGGAAGCAGATAATGATTATGTTTCAAACCTTCAACAAAATATACCTCGAGATACGAATATCCTTGATAATGCGAGTACCTACACCTTTAGTCCGACCACAATTATTGTCACCAAATAAGACTCTTGGACCATCAATACTTTGAAAATTTGATAATGACCTCTTGTTATGGGTCATGTGTTGTGAACAACCACTATCAATGTACCATATTGAAGCTAAGATCTCTTCCTTGAGTGATGATCCCTGTGACTCTGAAAAGCAGATCAATTGTAAGGTACCCTAGTGATCTTGGGTCCTTGAAGGTCAAGTATCACTTTAGGTAACCAAATAAACATCTCATCTCTAAACAATAAATCGAGACTCGGTTTTCTACCAAATCTGTCTACAATTGTATCACTTTTAAAGGATAACTTGTTGTATTCAGATTGAGTAATTTTCCTAAACTTAGGAAATGTGGGATAACATCTGCTCCTTCCATCAAAAAGATTATAATAAGAATTTCTTCTTATTTTGGTTCTTGGGTTTCTCCTAGTCCGATAAGGAGTCCTCATCCGAATTTTTGCTTTGATCGGGAGATGCGATCCTTACTTGACTAGTTGGTTTCCAAGGACCAATTTTAACCTCTTTTGATTGATCGGATGCTTTTACAAATTTCCTAGGTTTTTGTACATCCGATTTATTATTTCTATCATAACCAAGACCTGTTTTGTCATGGGATTTCGAGAGGTATTAAAGATATGGTCTATTCTTGTTCGTGAATTATTAAGTTGACTAATTTTGAAGACAAGCTTCTCATTGTCTTTCTTAATTGATTCATTTTCAGCACAGACTACTTCAAATTTGTTTTTTAAAGTTTTCAATTCATTTTCTAACCTTTCGGGTAAGGTGGTGATGTCTTGGCCTCGGCTTGGGGAAAACATTCCCCTTGAATGTTTCCTCGGTTTACGAGCAGATTCATCACTGCTTGCCTTTAATTAGAATTTGAATTTGATCCTTCAAAGCCAAATTCTCTGTCTCTAGCTGTTTATAAGCAGCCAGAGATGTCTTTAAATCTCTAAATAATTCATAAATAACAGCTTTGGTCATGATCGAGATGCAGACTTATAAGAATCATTATCAAAAGATGAATAGTAGTTTACCTCATTAGCCATGAGACATATTTCATCATCTCGATCCGAAATCGAGATGAGGATGATGATGATGATGATTTCTTTGGCTCCTTTTCTTCAGCAACAAAGCCCTTTGATCTGCAAATCTCTGTCTCTCTTCTTCCTCTTTTCTTCCCTTTCTTTAGGAGTCGATTGAGGACAATCATAGCCGAAGTGTCTGGCTTGTTGCATGTGTAACAAGTATCACTCTGTCTTATCTAGGGCTGGAAGGATTTCTTCGACAGGTGATCCGTATCTTCTTGTCTCGACTTCGCTTTTGTCATCATCGAAGATTCATCTTTCTTTCTTTGATCTGGATCTTGATTTATCCTTACTGCAAATCTCAATTTATTTCTTTTATTCTTCATTCTCAATTTATCATACCTTTTAGTGAGCAGAGCCATCTGCTCCTTCAAAGATAGGTTAGCTCCTACGAGCACTCGGTCGACACCTTGTCTTCTTCTTCGACAAAGGCAACAGACTTGGATGAGGTGCTCGACTCCATCTCATCTTCCTCGTCTTCTATTTGAATATCATATTCTAGAGCTTTAAGATGAGAAAACAAAGTATGGTGAGTAATAGAAGATAAATCTTGAGTAGCCTTAAGGATATTGGATTTCTCCCTCCATCTCTTGGTTAATGATCTCGAGAATCTTGTTATTAATCTCCTTTTACGTATAATTCTTTCCAAGGTCAGCTGCTTTGTTGAGAAGATTAGTCAACCTTACATCTAATCGATCTACGAGACTCATTTTCCTTCATTTTGAATGTCTCAAATGCATGCAAGATGATCAGCCTTGTTCTCTTTAACTTGTTCGTATCCTTCACAGACATTGGCTAGAGTCTGCCACATTTCTTTAGCAGCTTTGCATCTCTTAACCTTCTCTATCCAATCCTTACTTAGAGTCTCAATGATTTCAGTTCGAGCTACTTGGTCAAGATTGTGGACCTTTCTTTCATCATTTGTCAACTCGAACTCTTTTTCTCTTATGCAGTTACGGACTCGGTTGGACTCGGCTCGATCTTAGTGCCTCCATGATAAAATTTTATAGGTCCCTCTTCAAGAACCTCTTCCATCCTATCATGAATGGCCTTAAGATGATTCTCCATCCTAAATTTCCAGTAATCATAATCTTCAATAGAGAATTCAGGAAGATTCCTAGACTTCTTGTTTTTCCCGATGACATGATGAAATAAAGAAACAAAATACTCCACAAACTAATTAGTAGCTTATCGGTAGAAAATAAGAGAATGAAGAAAATCAAGATAATTTCAGAATCTTATTTAAGACCTAAAATTAATATCGTAACGACTTAACACCGCTCCGATACCACTTGTTGGTCCCGAATAGTTGAGTAGATTAGGTAAAACAAGTATCACCTTCTAGGAAAAATCTAGAAGGGGGTTGAATAGATTTTTGATTTTTCAAATCTTTCAAAATATATTCAAAGTACCAGAGGTACACAAATGAATTCAAGATTAATCTCAACTTTTAATAAGATCAAAAGCAACACCGATATTCGAGATCTTAACTCTAATTCTGAAATTAAACTTTGAACAATAAATTGTAACTTGAACAGAAAGATAAATGAAAGCGGTAAAGAACACGATTTTATAGTGGTTCGGATTATAACTATCCTACATCCACTCTCCTTCTCCAAACTTTGAAGAAGGGTCTCCACTAGCCGCTTACTTACTTACTTTACAATCTTTACAACTTACAACTTGATCTTCAACTCTTCAAAAATGCTAATCAAACTTCTAAAATCTAACTCTAAGAATAAGAAGTGTTTTTGAAGATGTGAAGTGAAGTGTTCTATATACACTTGAAATATTTTAAAACTCTTTAAAAATACTTTGTGAATCGAATAGTGAATAGTGTGAAAAATCGATTTTCATAAGTGTGTTGAAAAATAAAATCTAGACCTATTTATAAGTCTGAAAGATAGTTAGTTTGTTAGTCGGTTCTAACAAACTAGAAACCGCTCAACAAACTTAATCTTGAACAACTGCTCTTGACCTCGGTGATTTTTCCTACTCGTCTGCAAATGACTTGGTGAAGACTCGCCTTTCTTATTCTACTCGGCTTGTCTTGATCTCGTTTGAGCTCTTCATACTTGTCTCCTGTAGATGACTAGATTTGAGCTTGTCTCAGTACGACTTGTAACTTCCGATCTTGAGATGACTTAATCAGCCCTTGACCTAGTCCGATCGCCTTAGTACCGAACTCGATCCGAGCTATTCATCAAAGTTGTCTGCTCATCCGGATTGTTCTTTTAACTCATCAAAACTCTACTTGATCTAACAAAAATCTCACCCATTGGCAAATCAAAGAAACATACACTCGAGTACACGTGCCCGTTATTATATAGGGATTAAGAAGACGTACATCCATAACAACAGAGGTCTTTTTCTTTTATATAGTCAGCACAAATTGAACAACCTCATATGGTCCTGCTCAATACATACAAAATGTATTAGTGTAACTTTATAGACAAGATAGACTAATACCAAATTACACTACAACCGCTCCAATGGTTTATCCAAATCTATCTTGTTTGTGAGCTATTATTTATAATCTATAAGGAACTCGATAGCATGATCTTTTGTGTGACACCACACACCATGTTATCTACGGTATAGATTAATCTGGACAAAATAATGATATATATAACGATCATAAACAATAAGTATTTTGATCATAATGAATCTTATATTAAAAGGATGTTCATACTAAAAAGATGTTCATACAAAAGCTAGGCATATAGTATACATCCTAATGAGACCCTTGCGAGGAGATGTGGGTGACGGTCGAAGATGCGGCTTGAGTGTCCGACTAGGCAGGATGAGTGCTACCGCATGATGGAGGAGTCCCGTCGCTTCAATGAGGAGAAAAGGAGGATGCAGGAAGAGTCTCTCAAGACTCGGCATGACATGTACGCACTCCTCCAGCAGATGAGCTCATGAAATTTTGGGGCCGGGCCACTACCCTCCTCCTCCGCCGCCGTCCGATTATTATGGCGACTCCCCTATTCCCTATCCCTATCCTCTAGTCCTTTAGCTCTCTTTTATTCCTCTTGAGTGATTGTATTGATTTGTATGGATTGATTTTTGGTTGTTTGGATTGTACTTGATGCTTTGGATTTGATGATGATTTCTATTGATGATTTGTATGGATGATGATTATGATGTGTTTTGGACCTATTGAGCTTATTGTCTTTTAATGATTATAATCTATTGATCTCTTGGATTCCTTATATATTTTTTTGGGCTAGTTTTATCTTGAGCTTAATTGTGGCCTTATTGCATATTTGTTTAGTATCATTCTTGACTTAGTGAGTGTGCTTGAGATTATGTACATGTGCACTTGTGCTTCATTTGCAAGATGAGTTGAATTTTGATTTGATCATGAGTTAATATGTGGCTTGATGCTACATGATTAATAATTGTGTAAAGATGAATGTGATTGAAAATGCTTGATTCATTGCTCAATTTAAGCCCGTGAGCTTTTGTGCCTTAATAATCGTACATCTTATACGATTGATTTTATTTCTTGTGAGTGCATCATTCATAGATTTGTATGCTAGAACTTGCCCTTGGACTTGTTGATATTGATCTTTGTGTGATTTCATGAATATGATAAGAGGCCATGTTTGATATGATGAGAAACTTAACCAAATTTTTCCCCTCCAAAACATTTGATTTCCTTAGTGAGCCATGTTGAGCCTAGTATCCATATTCTTTGGCAAGCCAAGTGAAATTGAAGTCATTTGTCTATTTTTATGAGCTTTATTGTCTTATGTTTAGTAGAGCTTGAATGTTGGCTAATAGATGGTGATTTTCTTGTAAAGTGTGGTGGAAAGATGATGAGCTAAGTTGATTGTTGAGAAAGAAAAAAAAAGAAAGGTTGTGAAAAAAAAATAATTGAATTGTGGAAAAAATTGTGAACATAAAGAAGGAAAATTCAATTTGTGAGCTTAAGTGAAAGAAAGCTCAAGTGAATGGTGGTGTTTAAACATTGAAATGCAAAAGAAAGAGTGTGGATTGATGAAGATTGAAGAGATGTGCATTGAAGTACTTTGTTAACTTTTTAAGTCTCTACTATTTGAGTCACTCTTACCCAAAAACATCCTACCCATTCCAAAGAGCCTACATTACAACCTTGATGAAAGACCTCTTTGATTCTTGATTGAACACAAATGATTGTGATAGAGATTGAGTCCTTTGGCAAGCTTATGGGATACATGTTTGTGAAATTGATGATTGAGTGCATTATACCTTCATACACTTGAGTGATGAGTGAAACACTCCATGGAATAAGCAATGACTTGAGTGTTTGATGTTGCATTTATTTGAGCATGATCTATCATGATTGCTAGTGGATAGTTTGCATTGATACTTAAGTTCATTGATGAGTTCGATTGACTTCTATTTTATCTATGGTGCCATGTGTCATAATTGCAATCAATTCACTCCTTTGTGCTTAGTTGTTTCGTTGCTCGAGGATGAGCAACACTTCAAGTTTGGGGTATTATGATTGGAGTGAATTGATGCATGTTTTTAAGATGTATTTTAGTGCAAAGTGATCAAAAGTGTTAAATTTTGTGCTTAAATGTGTAGAGTATCACTATTTTGCCTAAAAAGTATTACTTGTGAGATATTTGATGTTTATCGTCCCGCTTACAGGTGAATCGGTGGAATTTAGCCAAACCGAGAGTACCGGCATTCTTAGGATGAAGAGACGATCGAGACCGGTGAAAATGGGAGTTAGAGGCGGAGCTCGGGTCGAGAAAATTCCTGGACTCGACCTCCGGTGGAGGTCCAGGGGTCTCGACTCGAGAGTGAAGGCAATAAGCTGGAATTCAAAATTTTTAAGAAGCCTCGACTCGAGGGTCGAGCCTTGAGTCGAGGGACAGTGGCGAAGAGAGATCCCTCGAGTCGAGGGCTGGAGCTCGACCTTAGGCTGGAGGTGAATTAACAAAAATGTGTTAGCGACTTAGAGGCCTCGACTCGAGGGATGCCCAAAACCGAAAAATTTGTATTTAGCCCATTTTGAGCGGAAACGAGCATATTCTTCCTAGCTTAGATTAGAGCGGTTATTTTACAGCTTTTGGGCAAAAATCTCATTCCATAGCTTAATTCTCTTTGTAATTGGATTATATTCATAGATTTAGATTGATTTCAAGCATTTGTACCTTAGATTAGTGATTTGATCCATTAGTTTCGCATTTCTAAGTTGTAATTGAAGAGAAGGAGATTGTAATTGAAAATATTGTGAAGACTCAAGCATTCTTATTTTTTTATCATTGAAGTCAATTGGTGATGTTCTTCCACTTAATTCCTTTTAATTCATTGTTTGTGTTGATTAGTTTCTTAATTGCTTACTTAGATTTTCTACCCATGAACTTTGCTCTTAGCACCATGGGCTAATCATCTTGTGCTTGGGATAATTGAAATTGGGGATGATGTGATTGCCTTATGCTATGATTGTTGATAATTGTTGATCAATTAAGTTAGATTGCTTCCAAATTATGATTCTCATTGTGCTTCATGCAAAATTATCTCTTTAGATTAATGTTTGATCACCCTAACAATAGGCGAGAGTTGAGCTAACGTGATCCGGGATTAATCGGGTTATAATTGTGTATGAATGTATGAATTGGGTGCTTCTTAATTGAGAGATTAGAAGTACTAAGGATACTCACATTAGGCATTGTGTAGTTAATGGAGTGATTAATTGCATGATGGTTTATGCTTTCTATCTTGAGTGATTTGAAATTTGATACAATCATAGCTTGTTGATCATTGATTCTTTGATGGATATTATCCCTAGCACCCCAATCCCCATTGAAACCCGCTTATTTGTTTTTGCATTTTAGGTGTTTGATCATTTGCTTGTTAGTTATTTGATTTTAATTCTTGTAATTATCTTGTAGTATTTAGTGCCAAACCCATCTTGCAACAATAGTCACCAATAACTTGTATTCTTAGGGTCTCACGTGCATACTTATTCCCTTGAGTTCGATATACTTGATTGGTCTTAATACCGCTTGCCGGAATCCTACAATCATTGAGGAGGAACCCTCAACACCCGATCATCGACAAGGTCATCATGTAAAGGGAGAACGCCTAATCTAATTGGACTTAAGGAGTTACTATATAAGATAATAATGAGCTAACTTGATTGTTCATGAAGGAAAAAGGTAAGGAGTTATCATCCTATTGAACAAATCATTAGAGATCCAAGAAAACGTGTCCAATGAGGGCAATGCCGGATCCCAAGAGTATGTTAAGTTGTTATGTATCACTCATTGAGCCTAAATCAATTGATGATGTATTGTCCGACCCAAGCCGGGTAAACGCGTCATGCATGAAGAACTTCATCAATTTGAAGGCAAGATGTGTGGGAATTAGTTGATAGACCATCTCATCGAAAAATTATAGGCACCAAATGGGTTTTCAACAAAACAGATGAAAATAATGTTATAGTTCAAAATAAGGCAAGACTAGTAGCTCAAGGTTATTCACAATCAAGGAATTGATTATGATGAAACCTATGCTCTGTTACTGCATTAGAAGTTATAAGTTTATTCTTAGCATTTACCGCTTATAAAGGTTTTTAAATATTTCAAATGAATGTCAAGTCTGCCTTCTTGAATGGTGTTTTGCTTGAGGAGGTTTATGTAGAGCAATCTACCCTTATTTTCCCTCTCTTTTTAATAGCATCATCTTCCCAAATCTCACTTTTTACACTCACATTAACCTCAAACCCACTCTGCAATTTTCTCACATATTATCCTTCCAATTTCACAAATGGCCTCATCATCTTCAAAAATTGTTTTATGATTCAATAAAAATGCCTTCAAGAGCCAAATCCGATCGAGAGATGTATGTTGATTTCAAGACAAAGAATTAGGGGATATTCTTCTACTTCTTGAGGAATCCAATCTAAAAACTTTGCTCAAACAAAACTACTCGTAACAAAACTGCTGATATGTTTGGAATAGAGTTATATGTCGGTGGGGCTTTTACCGATGATTCCATTGAAACCACGGTGAAGGGCACTCAACTTATCGTCACCAAATCAAAGATCACTCATATTTTCGAGACTAACAATGAAGGTGTAGACCCTTTCACAAAGAAGAAGATTGGGTCGCGTCATTTGAGTTGTTGGCAAGAACTTTTACAAAAGTACTCGAAAGAAATTGAAGAAAAATTTTATGAGGAGAAAGTTTAGATTCTTGATGACTGTTCTCACAAAGTCAATTCTAGGCTGATATGAGTGAATTGATGCATGTTTATAGGGCTAATTTGAGTGCAAAAAGTGATCAAAATATTAGTTTTTGTTCATAAATGTGTAGAGTATCACTTATTTGCCTAAAAAGTATTACTTGATGAGTATTTGATGTTTTTCATCCGTTTTTCAGAAAACGCTGGAATTTTGCCAAACCGAGAGTACCGGCATGCTTAGAATGAAGAGATGGACAAGACGGGCGAAAATGGGGGTCGGAGGCGAGTCCCGCCCGAAAAAATGCCTGGACTCGACCTCAGTCGAGGGCCGCAGGGCCTCGAGTCGAGGATTTGATGGAGGGAAAAGATTTCAAAAAATGAAGCCGCCTCGACTCGAGGGAGGAGCCTCGAGTCGAGGGATCAAGAATTTAGGCATCCCTCGAGTCGAAGGCTGAGCCTCGACTCGAGGCAGGAGGATTTTTGAAAGAAACGTGATAGCGACTCTTGGACCTCGACTTGAGGGCCCCAAGCTCGAGTCGAGGACCCCAAAACCGAATTTTGCAAAATTTAATCCATTTGAAGCCAAAACAGATATAACTCATCCATATCGGTTTAGAGCAGCTTTCTAAGTGGTTTCTTAGGCGAATTTCTCATTTCCTAGCTTAATTCTACTTGTAATTGCAATAGATTGATAGATATAGATTAGATTGAAGCTTGTAATCATTAGATTAACATTTTGATCCATTAGATTTGGAGATTCAAGTTGTAATTGAAGAGTAGAGAATTAATTTCCAAGCATTGTGGATGATTGAAGCATTCTTATTTTTGTTAATTGAAGACCAATTGGTGATGTTCTTATACTTTTCTCTCTTTAATTCATTGTTTGTAGTGATTAGCTTGTTAATTGCTTTCTTAGATTTTTCACCCATGGCTCTTGCACTTAGCACCATGGGCTAATATCTTTGTGCTTGGGATAATTGAAATTGGGGATGATGTGATTACCTCATGCTATAATTATTGATAATTGTGATCAATTGAATTAGATTGCTTCCTAATTTTGATTCTTAATTGTGCTTCATGGAAAATTGTCTCTTTAGATTAATGGTTGATCACCCTAGCAATAGGCGAGAGTTGAGCTAACGTGATTAGGTGTTAATCGGGTTACAATTTTGCATGATTGTATGAATTGGGAATTCTACATTGAGAGATGGGAAGAACTAAGAATACTCACATTAGGCATTGTGATTTTAATGGAGTGATTAATTTCATGATGGTTTATGTTTTCTAATTTGATTGATTCATATTTGGATGCAATTATAGCTTGTTATTCATGGATTCCTTGATGGAGATTATCCCTTGCACCCCATTCCCCCATTTGAATTAGCTTGATTGTTATTGCCTTTAAAGTGTTTGATCAATTGCTTGCATTAGTTCTAGAATTTAATTCTTGCCATATTTTGTAGAATTTAGTCCTAAACCCATGCTTGCAACAATAGTCACTTAGAACTTGTATCCTTAGGGCCTCGCTTGCATACTTTCTCCCTTGGGTTCGATATTTGCGATTGGTCTTAATACCACTTACCCGGTTGCAACTCCAATCAAATGGTGCCATTGTCGGGAGTTAGTTTTTGCGCCTATAAGTGAGACTTAGGGATTGTTTGACGTGGCTACTTGTTGTTTTTATTTTTGTTTTTGTGTGTTTGTTTTTGTTGGAATTTGATACTTGGATTAGTTGTATTGTAGGTGCATGATAACAAGGTCAAGTGGTATACCACCCTTGCTAATCAATCCGGAGATAGAAGCAACTTTGAGAAGAAATCGTGGTAGACGAAGAAGGGAAGCTATGGAAGGAGAAGATACAAGGATTGAGTAGAGAGTGGTTGGTGAACCACAAGTTGAGGAGTTGCATGGTAATGGAGAGGGAAGAGTAGAAAATGAAGATCAAGGGATTAATATCAATGCTCAAGTTGGCCCTTTCCCTCGTGGATGCCACCACAACACATTCCCTACCAAAATCCATACCCCTACCCTCCACAAGCTCACCAATTCCCATACTATCCACCCCATTCACAATAATACCCACCATACTACCCTCAAATGCCATACAATCAAGAGCCACAATACCATGAGCCACCACACATTCCAAATCCTCAACCACAACCCATGAATGAGCCACCACCACAAGGGAGGCCTTTGAGAGAGTTTTTTGAGCCACAACTTAGAGAGCACTATGACGGGATAGCAAGGCCGAGGAGAGAAGCCAATAACTTTGAGATAAGTCCCGCTCTAGTGAGGATGCTTAGGGAGAAGCAATTTGAAGGCGATGAAGATGAGTGCCCACATTAACATATGGCACAATTTCTTGAGATTTCCGACACGACCAAGTACAACGGGTACCCGAAGATGCGAAGAAGTTGAGCCTTTTTGCCTTTACACTTAAAGGGAGAACTAAAGCATGTCTTAATTCATTACCTCCGGGACCGTGCATACATGGGAGAATTTGTCCAAGAGATTCCTAATGAAATTATACCCACCATCCAAAACCATGCAAGCTAAGGAGGCTATCTCCCACTTCCGACAAAAGAATGGAGAAACAATACCGGAGGCTTGGGAGAGGTATGGTATGCTACTTATCAATTGTCCTCAACACGCTTTTCCGGAGGAACAAACTATTATGTATTTTTGCAATGGTTTGACGGATGGGGATAGGTCATTTTTGAATGCTTGTGCTAATGGGTCTATTTGGTCGAAAACGGTTGGGCAAATGTATGAGATAATGGAGAACATAGCCCAAGATTCGCTTTCAAGTGTCGCTTAATCGGGAGCACACCATATAGTGTCACATGTTGAAGAAGAGCATGATGATGACTATGATGGACCGATTGAGAGCTCTCACTACTTCACAAGGCCAAGCAAGTGTTAGTCCATCCGTTCCTCATGTTGATATGTGTGCAAGTCCTATGCCGGTGGAAGAAATTAGCTACATGGGTAGGCCTCCATTCCAAGGAGGCTATCAAGGAGGAAACTATCAAGGTAATTTTCAAGGAGAAAGGCCCTACCAAATGCCTTACCAAAATAGGCCACGAGGGAGTTATCAACCTCAAGCTCAATTCAATGGCAACACATGGAGGAGACATGAGAATTTTTCATATGCCAACCCTAGAGCCGCCGTTCAATTCCGTCCTGAATTTGATCCGGGTGCCAAAGGGCCTAACAATGAAGGAAAGGCCACTACGGAGGAGCTTTGGGGGTTGATAGTAAAGAAGTTAGAGGCTAGTGATTTAAGGATTGATGATATAGGCAAGAAAATGAACACCCGTTTCAAGACTATAGAGCATCAAGTGGGACAACTAGCTATTACGGTTGGTAAACTTTCTTCCACGGTGGATCGCTTGCAAAACAAAGGTAAGTATCCATCCACTACCAAGCCAAATCCTAAAGTGTTTTGTAGTGCTATCCAACTTAGAAATGGTTCTAGCTATGAAGGCCCAAAGATGCCTAAGGAAGTGGATCATGAGAAAGAGGTTGTGAAAGAGGAAGAAGCTAGTGGAGAGAGTGTGGATGTGGACAAGAAAGAAAGTGAAGAGGTGAAAGCAAAAGGAGGTTCCAAGAAAGAAGAAGAAGAATCCAAGAAAGATGCATGGGGAGTTCCTATGAAGGTTAATCCGGTTCCATTTCCTAAAAGTCTTGGGAGGAAAAAGCTTGATGAAGAATTTGGTAAGTTTTTAGAAGTTTTCAAGAGTTTGCATGTTGATATTCCACTCTTAGATGCCCTTGAACAAATTCCCCACTACAAGAAGTTCTTGAGAGAGATCATGTCTAAGAAGAGGAGTTGGGATGAAAAGGATATGCTTAAGCTAGAGGAGGAGTGCAAGGAGATCTTGGAGAGACACTTACCACAAAAGAGAAAGGATCCGGGGAGCTTCATTATCCCATGTGAGATAGGAGAGAATGTTAACATTCAAGGCTTGTGTGACTTAGGTGCAAGTATTAATGTCATGCCTTTGAGAAATTGGAGCTAGGAGAGGTGATTCCTACAAACATCAATCTTCAATTGGTGGATAAATCATATGCTCATCCTTATGGGATTATTGAAGATGTATTGGTAGGGGTTGGCAAGCTCATATTCCCGGTTGATTTCATAGTTCTTGATATGAAGTAGGAGCTTGAGGCACCGATCATACTTGGTCGACCATTCCTTGCCACGGGCAAAGCGATGATTAATGTTGAGAAAGGAGAGCTTAAGTTGAGCTCAAATGGAGAGGAAGTGACATTTACAAGAGTTCATGAGGAAGAGGTTGCTCAAAGCAAAGTGGAGAAGAAGACTTGTGGATACATAGAGATTATTGACTTATGCCCTTCCATTGAAAGGGAAGTTTCCACACCTATTACTTCATCTACTCCTTTAGTTAATGAGCATTTCCTTCCCTCTTGTAAAATCACTTCTAACAAGTCTTGTGTTTCGTTGGATGCTTCTAGGAAAGAGAAAGCAATTTTAGAGCCTTTGCTTGACCCCGGTGATAAAGAGAAGGAAGAAGTTGAGAAGAATGTGACCAAATTTGAGCATGGCTCAAGTTTGGGGGTGTTAGTGAAAAAAGGACATTACTTGGGAAGAAGGAAACAAGCTTTGAAGTAGGAGATCAAGTGGTGTGGAGTGAGTCCGATTGGAGCCATCTCCTTGGTGTTGCCTCTTTACAAAAGACCACTTAGTGAGGCACAAGGATGATCTCCATTTCGCCGATGAAAGGGAAGTATGAACTCTTTGAGTTTCGTCGGCAAATGACGTTAAACCTAGCGCTAGATGGGAGGCAACCCATCATTTTTATTATTTTGGTGTGTTTGTTTTGTTTTTGTTTTTGGTCATTTCTTTGGATTTTGCTATGGATTGGTATTGCTCATGCTTAGAAAATTATGCTCTTTGCTTTGGAGAATAGTTAATGGTGTTAAGCTTATTTGTGATATCATTTGGAGTTGCATATTTGTATCACTCTCATTCCAAACTTTGAATTCATATTTTCATTCAAGTTGGGAGTGTTGATCATTTATGGTATAAATGCATCTCTAAGTGATGACTATTTGATGATTTGTTTGCCCGTTTGTAGGTATACTCACTACGTTGATGGAGAAGAGATCCAAATTGCAAAGGAATCCAAGAATCAAGAAGGATGGAGAGCTTAAAAGTTGGTGAAAAATGAGCAAAAGGAAGAGAACCCAGTCTCCTCGATCGAATGAGCGACCGGGCTTAAATCGAGGGACCAAAATGGTAATTTCTTGCATATTTGGGTTCGTTAGGGGCATAAAGGTCATTTTTAGGAGTTTTGGGGGTCGGGTCGGGCCCGGAATTGCCAAAATTTCCTGGTCTTGACCTGTGGTTGAGGTTGCTTATCCTCGGGTCGAGGGAGAGACACTTAGCCAATTTTCGCGAAATCACACATCCCTCGAGTCGAGGGTGAGACCTCGAGTCGAGGCCTTTGAAAATTTGGGATCCCTCGAGTTGAGGGCTGAGCCTCGACTCGAGGCTGGCAATTTTTTTAAATATCGCGAACCGTAAATCAGATTGCACGACTCGAGGAGTGCAGCCCTTGCCGATCCCCTTCTTCCCAAAAACCCCATTTCCGGCGAATTGCTCGTGTTATCACCGATCATATTCCATATTTTCACACCCATTTCATCATACATTGCATCAAGTTTTGATTTTGAGGGTTTTGAGAGTGAAATTTGGAGATTTTGGTGAGATTGCTTGGGTGTCTTCCATTTTGTTTCTAGGCCGTAATTCTCAATCAAGGTATGTATTTCTTACTCCTTAGGTTTTCAATTTCGTATTTATTATTGATTATTGCATGGGTGTTAAGAATTTTGCAAGATGTCTATAGAATTTGAATTCTCTTTTGGGCATTTTATCGAACACTTTATATGCATGATTGTTTGGGATGAATTGGAGCCTTTTGTGAGATCGTTTGGATTGATTGATGAGTTTAGGAGCATGCCTAGGAAAATATGTGATATATTGCTCATTTATTTGTGGATTTTGGGCTTTGAGATTGATTTTTGGTACATTTGAGAAATTCCTAGTGATATTGTTTTGTTCATGTGGTCAAGTTGCTTGGGTTATGGATAGAAGTGAATTATTTGTTGATGCTTATTTTATAAATACTTGCTAGTTGGCTCATGATTTTTAATTTTGAGCTTATGTGCATGATCTTTGGTGAGCATATTTGTCATAGTTAATTGTTGAGGCCATGCTAGTTAAGTATGCATATTGTTGAGATTTATTGGAGCACTTCTATTGATTTCATTGCTTAAGTTGGCTATTTGACCATTTGACCAATTGATGAGGATTATTGCTTATTCACTAGGGATTGTTGTTGATTGGAGATTTTGATGATAGTTTTCTCGCTCATGGCTAGTTGGATATTCATCTTTGCTCGTTTTTTTATTATTTGTGGTGATTAATGGATGCCTTTGGAAATTCTTGCAGGAAAATATTTAGGGAGTAGATGGCCGTAATTATTCGGATGAGGAGATTCGAAGACGAGAGGAGGCCATCCGATTTGCTCACAAGATGCCTTCGAATATTGGGATTTCATGGGATGATGTGAAGTGGAGGAAGCACATAATCTTATACGCTGAGCTCTACAACAAGGTGGTCAAGACCCGCCTTGTTGATATGGATCTGCATGACATCTATGGGGATAGAGGAGGACATCCCTCGTGTATTTGAGCAGATTGGCATGGGGGCTTCTTGATGCATAGGCCGAGGATATATCCCGGACTTACTCTTGAGTTCCTCCGCACGGTGAGATTTGATAAGGCCAAGAAGGCCAAATTCCCTCGGTCATCACCTTTGAGCTTATGGGAAACGAGTACACGTTGACCATGGATGAGGTCAACCAGATTATTGGAGCACCCACTGACCCGGATCGATCACTCCTTAACATCGGGAAGGAGTACGACGCGAAGAAATTCTGGAGAAGGATCTCGACTCGGGGCACCGAATCAGCCCGATTTATTCCGGGTAAATCTAAGAGCACCCATATCCTAAACCCGGTAGTTCGATACTTGGAGAAGATCTTAGCTAGCACTTTCTTTGCGAGATCGGAAAGGCGGAGCCATGGTTTTCGAGGAGCTTTATATGATCTGGTGTTTCCTACACGGGGTTAGATTCAATGTCGCTTCCTACCTATGCTACTTGTTCGAGCGGGTCACGAGTACTAAGTTTAAGAAGATTCACTTTGGAGGCATGATTACTCTTATTGCCGAGCACCTAGGTATTCCCACTCATAACCTCGTGAGCGGTGGAGGGCCCCGATCTCACCACAGCACCATGCGGCGCATGAGGACACTCGACCGTATTGGTAGGACATGGTGCTTCCAGCGGCACTTGGGTGGCCGATTCCCTCTTCCCAACAAGAGGTTGACTACTGTCTTTGGTGCTCCAAAGCATTCGTGACAATCAACCTTCGCATGTGGTCACAGCACCACACAGAGGTAATAGATGCCTATACTCGAGAGCATGGAGATGTCCTCCGGTATGAAGACGATGATGAGGAGGAGGGTCAGCAGTTTGGGTCCGAGGATGATGAAGGTGCCGATGAGGGAGCCAAGGCAGATGTAGGAGATGATGATGAGGACGATGATGAGGAGGAGGCTCGGGACGAGTTGCCACAGATGTACGGATGAGGACTATCAGCTGAGATTAACATGTATTGGTAGGATGAGATGTGGAGTCGAGATTACGAGGCTGGGAGCTCATCTCGGAGGCCGTGGACTTTGTGAGAGGATATGTGGGCCGATAGCCGGCGTATGCAGATCGAGTGCCCGACTAGCCGTGACGAGTGTTATCGGATGATGGAGGAGTCTCGTAGGTTCAATGAGGAGACGAAGAGGATGCGGAAGAGTCTCTCAAGACCTAGCATAACATGTATGCACTCCTTCAAGAGATGAGCTCGTGGAACTTCGGGCAGGCACTATCCTCCTCCATCACCGCCGTCCGATTATTAGGGCTACTCCCTACTTCCTTGTCTCTCTCCTCTAGTTCTTAGTCTTAATTCTCCTAGTGATTTGTACTTTTGATTATGATTGGTGATTGTACTTGATATATGGATTTGATGTGATGATGTTTTGAGTTTTTATGATGATTGGTATGATGATTGTGATTTTGATGGAATTGATTTATTGAGCTTTCTTGTCTCTTGACGATTGTATTATATTGATCTCTTGGATTCCTTTCATTTTGGGATAGTTTTTATCATGAGCTTAATTGTGAATTTATTGCATATATCTTTTAGTATCCTTCTTGATGTAGTGATTATGCTTGGACTTATGTACATGTGCACTTGTGCTTGATTTGCAAGACATATTGAGTTTAGATTTGATCATGAGTTGATATGTAGCTTGAAGCTAGCATGCTTGATAATTATGTGATGATGAATGTGATTGATAATGCTTAATTCATTGCTCAATGTAAGCCCGTGAGCTTTTGTGCTTATTAATCGTACATCTTATACGGTTGATATGATTTCTTTGTGAGTGCATCATTCATGGATTTGTATGCTAGAACTTGCGTCTAGACTTGTTGATATTGATTCTTGTGTGATGTCATTAAAGCGATAAGAGGCCATGTTTGGAATGATTAGTCACTTAGCCAAATTTTCCCCACCAAATACGTTTGATTTCCTTAGTGAGCCATTTTGAGCTTATTTCCTTATTTTTTTGGCAAGCCAAGTGAAATTGAAACCATTTTGCCTATTTATATGAGCCTTCTTGTCCTATGCTTAGTAGAGCTTGATTGTTGGTTAATGATGGTGATTTGATTGCTAAGTGTGGGAGGAAAAATGATGAGCTAAGTGATGAACTTTTAATGAAGAGAAGAAAGGTTGTGAAGAAAAAAATTAAATTGTGAAAAGAAAATGTGAAAAAGAAAAGAAGAAAGATTCAATTTTAGAGTCTAAAAAGAAAGCTCAAGTGAATGGTGGTGATTGATCTTGAAGTGCATGGGAAGTGTTGATTGATGAAAATTGAAGAGATGTGCATTGTTTTGATTAGCTTTCATTTAAGTCTCCACTACTTAGTCACTCTTATCCAAAAATATCCCACCGTTCCAAAGAGCCTACATTACAACCTAGAAGAAAGACCTCTTTGATTCTTGATTGAACACAAATGATTTTGATTGAGATTAAGTCTTTTGGCAAGCATATGGTGTGCAAGTTTATGAATTTGATGATTGAGTGCATCATACCTTTATACACTTGAGTGAAGAGTGAAACACTCCATGGAAGGAGCAATGTGTTAAGTGTTTGATTGAGCATTTGTTTGAGCATGATCTATCTTGATGGCTAGTGGATAGTTACATTGATACTTATGATCATTGATGAGTTCAATTGTCTTAATTATCTTCTATGGTGCCATGTGACATAATTGCAATCAATTCACTCCTTTGTACTTAGTTTCTACATTGCTCGAGGACGAGCAACACTTCAAGTTTGGGGGTATTATGATTGGAGTGAATTGATGCATATTTATAGGGGTTATTTGAGTCCAAAAAGTGATCAAAATGTTAATTTTTGTGCATAAATGTGTAGAGTATCACTTCTTTGCCTAAAAAGTATTACTTGATGAGTATTTGATGTTTTTCGTCCGTTTTTAGGAAAACGGTGGAATTTTGCCAAACCGAGAGTACCAAAGATACTTAGAATGAAGAGACGGACAAGACGGATGAAAATGGGGGTCGGAGGCGGAGTCTCGCCAAAAAAATCCTGGACTCGACCTCTGGTCGAGGGATTTGATGGAGGAAAAGATTTCAAAAATGAAGGCTGCCTCGACTCGAGGGAGGAGCCTCGAGTTGAGGGATCGAGAATTTGGGCATCCCTCGAGTCGAGGGCTGAGCCTCGACTCGAGGCGGGAGGATTTTTGGAAGAAATGTGATAGCGACTCTTGGGCCTCGACTCGAGGGCCCCAAGCTTGAGTCTAGGGAACCCAAAACCGAATTTTGCGAATTTAATCCATTCGAAGCCAAACACGAGCATAACTCATCCATATCAGTTTAGAGCAGTTTCTAGGTGGTTTCTTAGGCGAATTTCTCACTTCCTAGCTTAATTCTACTTGTAATTGCAATATATTGATAGATATAGATTAGATTGAAGCTTGTAATCATTAGATTAGCATTTTGATCCATTAGATTTGAAGATTCAAGTTGTAATTGAAGAGTAGAGAATTGATTTCCAAGCATTGTGGATGATTGAAGCATTCTTATTTTTGTTAATTGAAGACCAATTGACGATGTTCTTATACTTTTCTCTATTTAATTCATTGTTTGTAGTGATTAGCTTGTTAATTGCTTTCTTAGATTTTTCACCCATGGCTCTTGCACTTAGCACCATGGGCTAATAGCTTTGTGCTTGGGATAATTGAAATTGGGGATGATGTGATTGCCTCATGCTATAATTTTTGATAATTGTGATCAATTGAATTAGATTGCTGCCTAATTGTGATTCTTAATTGTGCTTCATGGAAAATTGTCTCTTTAGATTAATGGTTGATCACCCTAGCAATAGGCGAGAGTTGAGCTAACGTGATTAGGTGTTAATCGGGTTACAATTTTGCATGATTGTATGAATTGGGGACTTCTACATTAAGAGATGGAAAGAACTAAGAATACGCACATTAGGCATTGTGATTTTAATGGAGTGATTAATTTCATGATGGTTTATGCTTTCTAATTTGATTGATTCACATTTGGATGCAATTATAGCTTGTTAATCATGGATTCCTTGATGGAGATTATCCCTTGCACCCCATTACCCCATTTGAATTAGCTTGATTGTTATTGTCTTTAAAGTGTTTAATCAATTGCTTGCATTAGTTCTAGAATTTAATTCTTGCCATATTTTGTAGAATTTAGTCCTAAACCCATGCTTGCAACAATAGTCACTTAGAACTTGTATCCTTAGGGCCTCGCTTGCATACTTTCTCCCTTCGGTTCGATATTTGCGATTGGTCTTAATTTTACTTACCCGGTTGCTACTCCAATCATAGGGTAGCGTAACTCCCATGATAGTTTGTCGAAACCACGATTGTGATGTCTTCGTGCAATCGTGGATGGTGCTAAGGTAGATTGGGCTAGGGTGTTGATGACAAGATTTCAAACACTGTTGCAAGTGAAAGTGTGCGTGTAGTGTAAAACATGATGATGTTGTCTTGAATGTTATGGCATGCACTACAATATCTAAATATCGTAATATAAAACACAACGGAAGAATAACACCGCAATGAGAAGGGAGTAAATTTTTCATAGACTTGTTAATTAAAGTCTATGATGCCTGTCGCGAAACGTTTCACTAATTCGAGAGTGAATACAAAAGTTTGTGTAAAGAGTTTCCAAGATAGAACCTTTGCAATGGTAATAAAGACTCAATATCACCTATTGACTCTTAAACGGCTAAGTGTAGTAATATAAAATATAACACCGTCAAAAGTAAATCAAAGTATCAAAGACATCCTAGCTAATGACACTTCAAGATACCTATATTGCTAAACGAGGTAACATGCACAAGTAGCAACATAAAGGGGGAATAACAAATTCTATCCCATGGATGCACTAACGCACTCAACAATTGATATTTGGATTGCCATTGCCATAGTCCTCGGCTTCAACCATAGATCCTTGTGGATGGATCTAGAAAGACTCCAAAATAACTTCTCTTTATTTCTCTCTCCTAGCCGTCCATGTATGTAGTTCATTTCGTGACTCACTCCTACAACCGCATGATCTAGGTCCTTCTAAATCTCTCTCGGAATTGGTCTTTAACTGGATTCTTATAGAAGATTCTGGATTCCATCCTCAATGTTGCACTTGATTTTATAGCATCTGCGATAATATTTGACCGGGTTTTCATTCCAGTCATTGTACAATGTTATCTTCAACTGCAATGTCAAAACATCTACTACAACATTGAACTGTTAGAGAATAAAAGTTAGTTATTTGAAGAAAGTAAGGGTCAAATTCTAATGTAGCGAGAATATGTGATAACATCACATGCGAAATCAATAATCTCCCCAATTTGACCTTTATGCTACAACACACCGATGTATATATGTCAAAGTATATATAAGACAAAGTAATGTATGTATGACAGAGAATCTCATATGTAGCATACACTCAAGGCAAGTCAAAACCTCGTCGTAGCAAACTAGTCAAATTAGTAAAAAAGAATAAGTAACTTAAAGTTAACTTACTCAAACACAATAAACCTAATCAGCTATTTGAGAACTACATGCTTTACGGAAATTTAAAACCTAATCGGCTATTTGAGAACAAGTATGAGAGCTTAAACAAAACATGAAACCAAGATTAGATCCTAAGTAAACACAATAAAAGCGATATCAGAACCTACTAAGAAAATGTAACAAATCGATTTACAAAGGAAATATAATAGCCGTAAGGGAAGGCCGAATATTGTTGTAAGTTTTACATCTGCAGCTTCAACAACTTGCACACAATTCCCTCTATCATGAATCTCCCCTGTGAAATGACTCATCATCGGGTCATTTGATCCAAAGAAATCACCATATAGGTCAAGAATGTCTTCATCATCATCGACAAGTTCTCTGTTGCAAAGTTTGCAACAACATCTGGCAGCGACATCAACATCGTGTCCAGTGCATTATCATCTCCACGGATTTGCATCGGCAACGGGGAATTTTCTCAATTACAACACCACGAGCACGACCAAGAGCACGAGCAAAGAATCGGTACTCCCCTATGGTAGTAGAAAGTAATCGCAACCAATCCTTGAAAAACTGAAGTTCATTGATTGATTCCTATAAAACCTCTAATTTCCTACGAATAAAGTTTTCATTAAAATTCATAAATCCAGCAGGATAATTAGGAGTCTATGGAGAAGCATGTGGAATAGCATCTCGGGACAACATCAGGAATAACATTATGTGCGGCATCAAGAACAACATTCTCCTCAAAGCATCGGGAACAACATTGTCCTCGGCATCGGGATCTGGTATAGGTAAATCAATTACCCGGTTTCCACTTAATAGAACAGGTGAAATATTCATCAAAGTAACCCTTTCCCTTAGCAACTCATTCCTCGCTAGGGTGAAAACCATGACTCATGAGATAGTCATAAATCAGATTCGGGTAAGGAAGGTTCCCTTTCTTAGATATATCTCTGTAAACTTCTTCAAATGATGGAAAATCACCAGCCCGATTAAATCTTCTCATAACACCAATTCTAAACAAGCAGATATAGCCTGGTCCTTTGTTACCTTGGTCGAGTTTGTAGAAGGGATCCAATTATAGATAATCAACTTATGAAGAACAAAATAAAGAGATGTTAAGTGAGCAACAAACATATGTCTCTCCCACCTAAGTATTCTACCACCATTCAAAGTTTGGATTACCTCATCCATAGGAGGTACTTCCTCTTTATCCATGTGATCAATATGGAGGAAAGAATTTATCGGCTCAGTGTGAATGGAACATCTCTCCCCTTAAATTATGCAGACCCATACCAATGAGAGTTTCTTCTACCATGTCCCTTTTTCAAGCTAACATAGAACTCATAAACCCAATTAGTCACAAAAAATAGCAAATGTAACAAAGATGCATCAAACTTCTTTCTTCTAAATATCTCACCAATCCCTTGGACTCAAACTCGGTAATATTAGTCTTTCTTTCAATCAACAATTTTCTATTACACAACTTAGTAACCTTTTGAGCAAAAGTATTAGTATTCGAATCATCACTAGACTCCACAAATTCACTATTACTTTCATTACCAACAAGGAGTTCAAGACGGTACTTTCTTTTGTAGAATGATCGATTCTTCGCTTGATTTCTCCTCGCAGTCATCACCGTTGTCATCTGGATTAGGTGCTACCGCACTTGTTCCCGATCTGGTACAACGCTTTCCTATTTTCTCTTAGTTTACCTTTCTTGCCTCATTTTCGGTTGCATCGGTGGTACATTTTCATCATAGTCACCACTATCGGCTTCAACATCTGTTCTCACCATGTTGTATTTCAGAGTTATGAGAATCCGAATCGAAACTATCTTAATTGGTTCATCAAAGAATCGAACCCACGGTAGGCTTCTTTTTCCTTGATGATTCTTAGTAATCAACCCTCACATACACACGTCCCGATCGCCTTCTTATTTTTGGAGGATTTCTCTTTCTTTTCCCCTTCGCGGCCTTAGTAGTAGCAGTTTGTTGGCCCCATGGATTGAGTGAATTAAAGAAAGAACTTAGACAACCTTCTAGTGAAAATCTAGAAGGGGGTTGAATAGATTTTCAAATCCTTTTGAAAGACTCGTCACAATTCAAAGTACCAAAGTTTACATAGCGGAAAATAAATTTTAACTCAATCTTTATGGATCAAAAGCGATCTAATTAAGAATCGAAATAGAACTTTTTGAAAGTTGATTGAAAACAAGATAAGTAAAATAAAGCAGTAAAGAACACTACGATTTATAGTGGTTCGGATCAAACTAATCCTACATCCACTCTCCTTCTTCAACTTGAAGAAGGGCCTCGACTACTTACTATCCTTCTTACTTACAAACATACAAATACAACTTTCTCAAGATCTCTATCTTCAATCCTATCTTCAACCTTCCTATTCTTCTAGAATTTCTTAGGATACGGTGCGGTTGGTGTTGAAGATATACAAAATAAGTGTTCTACAAACACTTCAAACTTATGAATATTGCTTTGAAAAACTTTTTGTGAGCCTTTTGAAAACTTGAGAGAAATGTGAATAAGTGTGCTAAAATTGTTAAGTTTGAAATCGTGCCTAGTTCTATTTATAAGCTCGAGAAACGGTTAGTTTGTTGTAACAAACTAAAAACCGCTTAACAAACTTATTCTTGAAAAGCGCCTTGATTCCACCGATCTTGGTCCTAGTCGTCTGCGGTGACTTGGTGAAGACTTGCCTTTCTTATTCTACTCGGTTTGTCTTGACCTCGTCTCGAGCTCTTTATTGTTGTCTCCTGCAGTTGACTATCTCAAGCTCGTCTTCGATGACCTTTGCTTCTTCGACCTCGGTGACTTTTCTAGCTTTACAGTCCAGTAAGCCTAGTGCTAGAACTCTACCTCGGTTGTTCTATGTAAATGGATAATCATCTTACTTTGTATGAGTTGACTCTAGTCGACCACTTTTAACTCATCAAAACTTCTTCCGATCTAACAATTTCCCCTTTTTGAAGAAGTTAAAAGCTAAGTAAGAGACAAACTCACGGTGATGTTAGTCAATGTTATTCAAGATAACAGATGAGCACCTTAAGACACTTAAACATTTAGTTCAGTTTTATTCACATAAGAGCACTTAATTCACACTTTAGAAAAAAATATGGAAAATTTTTATAAGAAATTTTAAGAAATGTTTTAAGTCTTAAGACTTTATCGGATGATTAGTACTTAGAAGGTTTTAAGTCTTAGGACTTAGAAAAATTTTAGAAAGTATTAATGAGATGGAAGTTTTCTCGATGATTAACACTTAGGAAAATTTTTAAGTTTTCTTAGAAACCAAGAAAGAAAGCTTAAAACTAAGACATGGTAAATCGTAGATAAGATCAAGTATATTCACATCAGATTTACAAATTTTACAATGATGGATGTTGATAAGAAAGAAAGATAAGGAAAAGAAAAGTCTTGTTTCTATCAAACACCCCCAATGACTTGCTTCAGTGGGACATCCAGCCAAGTGAAGACTCTCGTTCTTAGCTTCTTCACTCTTCCTTGTCTGTGAGTTTTGACTCCACTTCGGCTTTGGTGATTACGGTCTTCACCGATTCGGATCGGGGAGTCCCATTCGCGTTCAGCCTGGGTTTGGCATGCTCATAGGCTGGGGCATCTAGGTTGCGATTGAAGATGTTGCTTGCCTCATCGAGCAGCCTTCCATAGAGGTCAGGGTCCTCCTTTTCCATCCATTCATGCCACCGAATATCTACATCTGCTTTCCGGTTGGGGATGCCTTCAAGATGTACCCGGTAGTACATCCATCTCGGCATCCATGCTTCTTCCGATATTCTTTAGTGTATTGACCCGATACCATCTTTGGAGGGCAGATGAGCGGTGGACAGGGCGGAAGTCTGCTTCATCACCGCTTTGGAGACCCACTTCCTTGTTCCCTGTCCCACTTCATCTCTGCTCCTTTACCCGCCTTCTTTTATCTTTTCTTTTCCTTTCCCGAACCACTCCTTTTCAGCCTTGATCCGTCTGGTCTCGCTCTTGAGATAGGTTGGAGTAGTCCGGTTCTTTCCTCTTCTTCTCGGCCTTAAGTGATTTGGCGATGTCGACCTCACTGGCTCCTTCTCGGCTGCCTTCCCTTTTCCTTTGCTTTTGGCCTCAGACGATTTTTCAAATTCTTTGAGTGGCCAGAAGCTTCTCCGTCTTCTCCTATTCCTCTTTCCTCTTCTTCTCCTCATCCTCTCGAGATGGCTTCCTCAACTGAGTCACCCTCGGCTACAAGGCGGCAAGTTATCTCGATTTTTCTTTTAACTCGCCTTTGCCGCCTCCACCAGTGTGTTGGCCTTGATTTGTAATTTGTCTGCGTTGGCCTTTACATTAGCCGTGAGGGCCTCCACAGCTTGTCCAACTCCTTCCCCTTTTAATTTCATCGGTGAGGGCTCGGAGCTGGTCTTCCAATGAGGTACAATGCACTCAAGTCGACTTGTCACCGGTTTAAGCATCTATCAGATCGCTGCGTTGTCCTCTAACATCTTGTCGTTCAACAGTTTCACCTCCTCCTCCAAGCCGCCCAGACGACTAGCAGCCAATGCGGAGCCTGTCTTGTCGAGATAGGTTCCTCGTGATGTTGACCTCGGCTATCCGCATGTTTGTCAAAGATAGTCTCATACGCTTCCGACTATCTCGCTTTATCTTCTTGGCCATCATCTTCTCCAGGCCTTCTGTGTAATTTTCTCGCTGAAGGTTCTAGAAGGCAGAGGAGATGGCGGATAAGGGGATATCCGAGTCTTCCTCGGTTGGAGTCGACGATGTGGGAGAGGAGGGGTTTTGGACTTGGGGAGCTCATCCGGGTATCCCCAAAGATGTTGTGGAAAATATCTAGAATTTGGACTTAAGGAGCAGGGTGAGGTAGGGATGGGATATCATATGATGGGGGTGGAGGTATTTCGGGGGTGGAGAAGAAGGTGGTGGTCGAATTCGAGAAGATGGTGGTGGAGAAGGTGTTGGCCGAGATGTGGAGGGTGCGGGGTCGGGCTGTTTGAGGGGGAGGAGATGATGTGGTAGGTAAGATGGTGGGAGGGAGAAGGTGGTTATTGGAGTGGGTGAGTAGACAGGGCCGATGAGAAGGGGTAGGGATTCAGATGGAGATGGTGAGAGTGTGGTTTGAGTTTGGGGTAAGGGGTAGATGGGAGATCGGTTTGGACTTCTTGGGAAGTAGGTCATTGAAGTGGCTTAGAGGTGCCACTGGACACCTCTTCATCGCCAGGGTGGGCAAATGAGGGGGAGGGGGAAGAAGACAAGCTAGAAGTTGTGTCGAAGGAGAGTACCTTCCGGGGCTTCTCTGTCCTTTTGGGTGAGGGGGAGGAGTCCTCTCGAGCTTATCTCCCGGATCTCCAGAGCTTGTGCCTCGGGCTGCCGCAGCCACTTCTAGAGTTTGGGCTTCCTCTATCAGAGACTAGCCGAGCAGGCAGATATCGCCCCTCCTTCTCTCGAGGCCTTGACTAGCCTCCTCCTTTTGGGTGCCTTCTCCTTCAGCCTTCATCGGTGTGAAGCGCCACCGAGCTCACGGTTGGCTCCGTCGGTTGATCTTCCTCGGTGAGGGCTCAGCCACCCTCTCTCAGCCCGCTTCCTCATCTCGAGTCTCGGCCGCCGATTATTTCATTTTTGGTGAGGAGCCCCTTCGCTTTGTATAGCTCCTCACCCCATCTCGACCAGCTTGATCTCTCCATCAAGATATTCTCAAGCAACACTATAATTTTGTTGAAGAGGCTTGTGATGGACTTGGCTGTCCACCGACCATTAATACACTCCAACCTCGCCCTTCTCGGTATTAAATCCGGCCAACAATAAATCAGCCCGGTTGACTTGGACTTCATCCAGGATTGCTCTAATGCGGTTAAGATGAAGTCCGGTGAGTCCATCGTGGGAGTTACGCTCCCCAAGAACAGACTTAGTCGGTATCGTCATTAACGACGATACTTTCTCCTAAACATATTTTTCAGTTCTTTTCTTCAATCTTTACATGCCGATCGTGCAATCATCTAGAATGATTCTACTCGAGTCATTGTCTTTGTATGTAAGGATTCACACCTTCATCATTTGTCTCGAATATTCGTGCAACCTACGCCCTTATGACTACCAAATCTTCACCATCAATCTTGGATTTGAAGACACCATCCTCATATACTCCATTGTTGTAGAATTTAATCCCCGCATATCCGAGTGTCTTATTAGTGTCCGATTTCTTTGAACAAAATGTCTTCAATCCCGATCTCTCCAAAGAATCGAAGAATTTCTAGTGACTCTGCATCCCTTGTGGTTTCAAATCCACAAACATTTCGGACTTTATCTTCTTGTTGAAAGCTTCTTTGTTAAAATCCACCATGGTTGATGTAATTTCAATAACTTTACACGGCTCATAAAAAAATTTATAAGGGGTTTTGAGAGTTGGGAATTTACAGAGGATAAATTGGTTTTCGAAAGTGAAAGGAGTTAAACGAAGAAGAAGATGAATTTATAGGAGGGAAAAATTCGGAGAGAGAAAAAACGTGGAGGATGGTTTTAAATTTGAATCGTTTATTTGAAATGATTTCTTGTGCTTTGAATCAACGGTTAAAAATGAGATAAATGATTGGGATTCAGTAGCGTGAGGATAACTCGACTTTGAAATGCGTAAAAGTAAGCTGTTTAGACTACACGATTTGACTAGTAGGGTTACTTTATGCAGAGAAGTAAGTATACCCGACGTAAGCATATGTTTACCTTTCTTTGCACAAAGGTTTTCTAAAGCAGACAAGGTTTCGAATTCATCCGAGAAATGACCTCGTCTGGGTTTTTCAAAAGATGACCTAGTTTCATCTCTTTTTAGCAAAATTTAAGACAAGTTAATCATCACCTTTTATTTTAGATAAAATATCGGACTTAGCTGGGTTTTCAAATAACAACTCATCCGAAAACTCTTGAAATAGATGAGATGTGAAAATAATTTTGAAAATAATCGTTTTAAAGAAAACAAAGAAGAGGTGAGCAGATGAGTAGTTTTATTAGTTTAGAAAATTCAAGGTGATCTAACAATGTTGATCTATTACCTATTCCTGCAGATACACAACTTCAGAAACCATTAGTAGACAAGGTAAGTCGGATACGATGTAGATAGTCATCTGCTCAAGAAATCACCGACTATTTCGCCCCTTGTCTCGATTTACTTAATTGTCGGATAAGCAATTGTCAAGTCGGATAAGGTCAATATGACAAATCCTTGATTCTTGATTCCTAAGAAGGATATCAATGATATTAACTCTGTGATTGTCCTTTGACACATATCTAGTCTCGACAATTCTTTCTAGATAAGGTTTTAAAGAGAGGAAAAGAAAGAAGGAAATATAAGATACAAACAATAGCAATTAAAAATCAGCTAAGGATGGATCAAGTAATCCTAATTCTAAACACAATTCCTTAAATCTAGATTCAGCTAAGGGTTTTGTAAGTAGATCCGCTCTCCGAGACTCGGTTGCTATCTTTTCTATTCTAATGTCATTCTTTTCAACATGATCTCTAATGAAGTGATGTCTCGATATCTATATGCTTACACCTAGAATGCAAGACAGGGTTTTATGTCATAGCTATTGCACTATTACTATCACAGTAAATAGGAATAAATGATGTTAGAATATTATAACCCCTAAGCCGCTAACTAATCCAGAGGAGTTGAGAGTAACAACTACCAACCGCCACGTATTCACTTCAGTTGTGGAGGTTGCAATGGATGTCTGCTTTCTTAGATAACCAAGAAATTAATTTGTTGCCTAAAAATTGACAAGTTCCGTAAGTGGATTTCCTATCCATTTTACAGCCTCCAAAATTCGAGTCCGAATAGCACGATAGCTCGAAGTTGTCATCCGATGGGTACCACAACCCAACTCGTAAAGTCCCTTTAAGATATTTATGGATTTTCTTAGCCGTCTCCAGATGAGTTTTCTTGGGATTTGATTTAAATCTTGCACATACCCCAACTGCAAAGGCTATGTCTAGCCTACTTGCAAAGTGAGATAGAGAAGGGATCCAATCACCCACGATACTCCGTTGCATCCGTGGGTATCCCTGCTCATCCGAATCCATAGAGAAGTTAGTTGTCATAGGTATTTTAACTTCCCTACTAGTAGTCATCCCAAATTTATCTATAAGGTCCTTAGTATACTTAGTCGATGTATGAATATGCCCTTACTCGTCTCTGTTTAATTTGCAAGCATGGAAAGTATGTCAATTCTCCCATCATAGACATCTCAAACTCGTTTTCATGAGAACACTAAACTCTTCACACAAGGTAGGATTAGGTGAACCAAATATAATATCATCCACATAAATTTAAACCAACAAGATATTCCCATCTATTTCTTTTCTAAACATAGTTCTGTCTATCTTACCTTTTGAGAATCCACTTGATATCAAGAATTCAGATAGAGTATTGTACCAAGCCACGGGTGCTTGCTTCAGTCCATATAGAGCCTTATTGAGTTTATAGACCTTATTATTAACACACTCTTTAGGAAGACAGAATTGACATCCATCGAAAGACTTTGAAAGATTTATAAGCAGAAATGCCAAAAATAGCCTTATTGCTTCTAAATGCAATCGGAGCATAGGTTTCATCATAGTCTATCCTCAAACTGTGAGTAACCTTGAGCTACCAATCTTGCCTTATTACGAATAATAATGTTGTTTTCATCGCTTTTATTCTTAAACACTCATTTGGTGCCTATAACCTTTCTATGTAAGGGTCTGTCCACCGGTTCCCAAATATTTTGCCTTTCAAACCGATGAAGTTCTTTCTCGCATGGTCATTATCCAGTTTGGATCGGATAGAGCCTCCTCAATAGACTTAGGCTCGAGAAGTGATACATAGCTGAATAAACTTTGGGAATCTAACATTGTTAGGTAATACGAACACTACGGATGGATCCCCAATGATTTGGTCACCGGATGATAACTTCTCATCCTCTTGCCTACTTGAGTTGAAGTACCCTCATTTGTAGGCTCGGTAGACAACTCAATCGATTCTATCTCGAGCAGACGTTCCCCTTCATCTACCGACCACTGGTGATCGGATGATGTCAAGGATGTCTCCTCGGATGGAACTGAAGAGGGTTGCCTTCGATTTTCGGATGGGGATTCTTCATCATCCGAATCTAAATCAAAACTAGGCAGATAGACTATTCTATGTTTAGTTTTAGTTAGTTCAATTTTATCTAGATCATCCGTAATTTGATTCACTTTATCTAAGAAAGTATGCAATTCATCAAATACCATATGTGGAGTTTCCTCCACACAAAGAGTTGTCTTGTTGAAGACTCGAAAGCTTTGGAAGTCTTTGGAATATCCAAAGAATATCCCATCACCGCCTTAGCATCAAAAGTCCTCACCTAGACTTCCCATTGTCATGGATGAAGCATTTACAACCAAAAGCGCAAAAGTATGAGATTCTTGGAACCTTACCCTTCCAAATCACATAAGGTGTCTTATCCTTACTCTTGACCGGTAAGCATACATTACGAGTGTAGCAAGCCGTGTTGATAGCCTCATCCTAGAACCTATGAGGTGTTCCATACTCGGCTAGCATGCTCCCGGCCGCTTCTTTGAGAGTTCTATTTCTTTTCTCCACAACTCCATTCTGCTGTGGTGTTCTAGATGAAGAAGTCTCATGAACTATATCATTCTCATTCGAGATAGTTAGATAAACAAGAATTCAAGAATTCGGTTCCTTTATCACTCCTAATTTTAATAATATTAACACCCTTCACATTTTGAATTTATACGAACAAATCGGGGATCTTGTTTCTTGTCTCAATCTTTTTGAAAAGAAATATTACCCAAGTGTATCTAGAAAAATCATCTACAACAACAAGAGTATATTTCTTTCCACTAAAGCCGAGTGGTGTAACGAGTTCAAACAAATGAAGATGAAGGAGTTGTAAGACTCTTTCGGATGAGGATGTGTTAATACTTTTAAAAGAGTGTCTATGTTGTTTACCTTTTTGACAAGCATCACATTTCAGATCACTGAATGAATTTCTCAGGGTAGTCCTTTGACAAGATTCTTTTTAGCTAGCTTACTAAGGGTTTTGAAGTTCGATGACTAAGCCTTTTTATGCCATAGCCACCGAGATCATCTCCACGTTTAGCTACAAGACATGTATCTTGGGGCAACTGTTAAAGTTAACCACATAGACATTACCATGTACGAAGCCGATTAAGAGTACCTTGTCCGAGGAGCTATCTAAGATATCACACTTATCTTTAGAAAATTTAACAAGAAAGCCTTTATCACAAAGTTGAGAAACAAGACAACAAATTATGCTTTAAACCTTTTACAAAATAAACCTCGGAGATACTTGGACATCCCTTATAATTAATGTACCAACTCCCTTAGTCTGTCCATAGTTATTATCTCCAAATAAGACTACGGGATCATCAATATTATGAAAATTTGATAGTAGCTTCTTGTTACAAGTCATGTCTTGTGAACAACCACTTTGTCTATGTGCAGTTGAAGCTAGAATCTCCTCCTTAAGTGATAGTCCTCGTGATTCCCGCAAGACAGATTAGGTATGAGATACCCTAGTGATCTTGGGTCCTTTAAGGCCAATAATCACTTTGGGTATCGAGAAAAATATTTCATTCTTCAATAATAAATCAGATTGGATTCGTTTCACCAAATCTGCCTACAAACACATCACATTTGAATGAGAATTTATTGTAGTCAGATTTAGTGACTTTCTTAAACTTTGGAAAGTTGGGATAGCATCTACTTCTCCCATTAAAAGAGCTATAATAAGAATTTCTTCTAATCTTGGATCTTGAAACCCTCTTTGTCGATTCGAACTCCTCAAGTGAATTTTATTTTTCAGATTAGGAGATGCACCCTTATCTCGACTCTGTGGTTTCCAAGGCCCAATCTTAACTTCTTTTGATGTTTCAAAGCCTTCACAAATTTTCTAGGTTTTGAACTTCGATTTATTATTTCTGTCATAGCCAAGTCCTGCTTTTATCGTGAGATTTTTTAGATGTACTAAAGATATGGTCTATAATCGATTGTGAGTTATTAATTTGGATCATTTTGAAGACAAGCTTCTCATTGGCCTTCTTAATTAACTCATTTCGGTACAAACCATTTCAAATTTATCTTTCAAAGATTTTAATTCATTTTCTAGTCTTTCACATAGACTAGCCGATGTACTAGCCTCACTGGGGTAAACATTCCCCCTTGAATGTTTTCTCGGACTGAGTAGTTCACAACTTGTTTGCCTTTGACTAGAGTCCGAATCGATCTTTCAAAGTTAAATTTTCAGTCTCTAATTGTTTATAAGCACTTAGAGACATCTTTAGATCTTTCAAAAGTCCTTTGATAACAGTTTGGTCATTGTCGAGATAGATTTGTAAGAATCATTATCGGATGAGGAGTAGTAATCTACCTCTTTGGCCATCGGACATACTTCATCATCGATCCAAAATCAGGATGAACATGATGATGATGATGATGATTTTCTTGACTCTTTTTCTTCAGCAAGAAGAGCTCTACGATCTCGCAAAATGCCTATCTTTTTTCTTCCTTTTTTCATCTCTTTCCTTGGGAGTCACTAGGACAAATATAGATGAAGTGACTGGCTTGTTACAGTGTAATGTATCTCCCTGTCTCGATTTAGGACTGATAGGATTCTTTTTGTAGGAGATTTATATCTTCTTGTTTGATTCTTTCTCTTATCATCATTTGTTGATTCATCATCTTTCCTTCTTGATCTGGATCTGGATATGTCCTTCTCCGCAAATCTCAATATATTACGCTTATATTTCATTCTTAATCGATCATACCTTTTTGTTAGCAAAGCCATCTATTCCTTCAAGGATAGATCAGCTCCTTTAGGCTCAGCTACAGTCTTGTCTTCTTTGTTGACAAAGGCAACAATCTTAGATGAGGTGCTAGACTCCATCTCATCTTCCTCATCTTCAATCGAATATCATACTCTAAAGCTTTAAGATGAGAAAATAAGGTATGATGTGAGATTGAGGATAAATTTTGAGTTGTTTTGAGGATGTTGGCATTTTCTCTCCATCTTTTACTCAAAGATCTGAGTATTTTGTTATTAATCTCATTTTCGTATAATTCTTTCCCAAATCTGCACTTTGTTGAGAATATTTGTCAATCCGACATCCGGATGGTCTACAATTTCATTCTCTTTCATCTTGAATGTATCAAATGCTTGTAACAACGACCGTAGTTTATTCTCCTTGACTTGATCGGATCCCACGCACACGCTAGCAGAGTGTTTCCCACATTTCCTTCGCCGTTTTGCATCTCTTTACCTTCTCAATCTAATCTTTACTCAATGTCTTAATAATTTCAGTCCTCGCCACTTGGTCCAGATTATGAATCTTTCTTTCATCATTAGTCACTCTGCACTTTTCTTCTCTTATCTTACCCTCGTTCAAGCGGCTCCAGTTCCATCACTAGTTCCTCCATGATAGAACTTAATTGGACCTTCTTCAAGCACTTCTTCCATCTGATCATGGATTGCCTTGAGATGGTTTTCCATCCTGAACTTCCAATAATCATATTCCTCAATTGAGAATTCAGGCAGACTCCTAGTTTTCTTGCTCTTAAAAGACGACATAATGAATCAAAGAACTCAACAAGAACTTGTAGCAAGGTTAGTGGATTCAAAATAAAGAAGATAAACAAGAAACAATTTCGTATACTTTTCAAGACCGCAAATCTATATCGAAACAACTTAACACTGCTCGATACCAAAGTGGTTGACCCCACGGATTGAGTGAAATAGAGAAAGAACTTAAACAACCTTCTAGTGAAAATTTAGAAGAGGGAGTTGAATAGATTTTCAAATCCTTTTCAAAGATTCGTCAATCAATTCAAAGTACCAAAGTTTACACAGAAAACAAATTTTAACTCAATCTTTATGGATCAAAAGCAATCGATTAAGAATGCGAAATAGAACTTGTTTGACAGTTGATTGAAAACAAGATAAGTAAAATAAAGCATAAAGAACACTACGATTTATAGTGGTTCGGATCAAATCGATCCTACATCCACTCTCCTTCTTCAACTTGAAGAAGAGCCTCGACTACTTACTATCCTTCTTACTTACAAACTTATAAATACAACTTTACGAAGATCTCTATCTTCAATCCTATCTTCAACCTTCCTATTCTTCGGAATTTCATAGGATACAGTGCGGTTGGTGTTGAAGATATACAAAATAAGTGTTCTACAAACACTTTGAACTTATGAATATTGCTTTGAAAAACTTTTTGTAAGCCTTTTGAAAACTTGAGAGAAATGTGAATAAGTGTGCTAAAATTGTTAAGTTTGAAGCGTGCCTAGTTCTATTTATAAGCCGAGAAACGGTTAGTTTGTTGTAACAAACTAAAAACCGCTTAACAAACTTATTCTTGAAAATCGCCTTGATTCCAAATGATCTTGGTCCTAGTCGTCTGCGGTGACTTGGTGAAGACTTGCCTTTCTTATTCTACTCAGCTTGTCTTGACCTCGTCTCGAGCTCTTTATTGTTATCTCCTGCGGTTGACTATCTCCACTCGTCTTGAGATGACCTTTGCTTCATCGACCTCGGTGACTTTTCTAGCTTTACCTCGGTCCGGTCAGTCTTAGTGCTAGAACTCTACCTCACTGTTCTATGTAAATGGCTGATCATCTTACTTTGTATGAGTTGACTCTAGTATGACCACTTTTAACTCATCAAAACTTCTTACGATCTAACACAGTTAGCTCCATCGGATTACGAGTCCTCCGACATTAATGAGTCGGTGTGGTCGAGATGTTCTTCTCTTCAGCAAGTGGACTCTTCCCTTTGCTGGTTTCAACATTCGGTGCATCCTCCGTAGCGGTGTCACCGGCTTGAACTCTGCACAATTATAGTAACATCGACATCTTCGGCATTCGATTAAGGGTTTTCAGAACACAAGTAGGTGTTGGATTAGGATTAGTTTGAGAGGTGAGGTATTGAGACACATCAACTGTTAGTGAGCCGATTGTGAGCTCGGGAACATTAGGCGCGCCTTTCGATTTTGGGCAAGGTTTTTGGCGATGGATTCTCGCTGTGAGTTCGAAGCTTTGGCAGGAATGTGGATATTCAGTGGGTAAGCATTGATCAAAGACATAGTAGATTATGTGGTAGTGGATGATTCAAAGAATGACGCATCATTAGGGTTTGCAGCCATTTCGGTGAGCAAATTGAGGTTGGATTGAGAGTTTGGTGAGGTTTCGTTTGAGGGAGAAGTTTGAATATGTGAATCCTTTGGGTTTCCTGTCATTTCCACTTAAAAAGAGTATTAAAATATTCAATTTAAGTTCACCAATGAAGAAAATAGTTGAACACTTATGAAAAAATATCAAAAATATGAACAAAGTGATCACTTCTATGCTTTTAGTACACAAAGCATCATATTTTCGAGAACTATATAAAGATAAAATAAGGTAGCGATTATTTGTATAGACCCACAAAAAAATCTGGAATAATATAGAACCTTGGCGGTTTATTTAAACACAAAATCCATGATCTCCTAAAATTAAGAGATAATATCATGGTTTAAGAAATAACTTCAAGAAAAATTAATTTAATTAACATAATTAATTAAAAAAACACACGTCAATATCTATATAGTGTAGTAGTTGGTTTAGTGTTTAACCTAGTCAAATTAAGAACTTAAACATAATTAATTAATTATGACAAATAAAAATAAATTTGAAACCTGCGGATGTTGTACTCAATACTAGAACACACACTTCAACACTGGTTTTTCTTAGAAAATTTTTTTCAATGTTGCTAATAAATCATTTTACAGTCTTTCTAGCGCTTTTAATCACACATTGATTCATCTTTTAAAAAGAGTGCATCGTAGTCGCAAACTCGTGCCCCATAGTTACTCAATAGATTTGTGAGCATATTGATGTATCACTAATCACCTTTTGAAAAGAAGACATTGTACTAGCGAACTCCGTGCTCCATAGTTACTCAATGAATTAGTACATCTTGAGTGCCTTTTCTTTCTATTTTTCTTTTGAATTGCATTTGAGAAGTGTGAGACCTCTTTATATCTCGTACAACATCAATTACGATTCAAATTCATTTCTGAGAGGAATTAATTAATCAAGAAAAATCCAAAATTAACCGAATTATACACTTTGTACTCATGTTGTTTTCACATATGTTACAATATTTGTAGCAACATCTATCTAACAATATTTAGATAGTGCACATACCAAGAGGATTTCCTCAGGAATGAGAATCTCTCATGGTCAAGAGCCTTAGTGAAGATATCGCAAATTAATTTTCGGTGGGTTCATATTCTAACTTCACAATATTTTTCTCTACCGAGATCCCTTATAAAATGATGTCTTATACTAATGTGCTTAGTGAGTGAATGTTATACTGGATTTTTTTGAAATATTAATAGCACTCGTGTTATCACAATACACGTTAAAATATCACTTTCAATGCCATAATCATAAAACATCTTACTCAACCATAGAAGTTGTGTACAACAACTTTACTCGTTATGATGTACTCGATTCTCGCTGTGGATTGTGAAATACAGTTAGCCGCTTTCTCTGTGCCATGAAATTAGGTTGTTTCCCATATAGAAACAACCACCACTCATACTTTTCTGTCATCTATGTCTCCAAATTTCGAGTCGGCCTCACTATATCCCACAAGTGTGTTATTTGTACCCTTTGTATACCAAATGCCTAGATCACTTGTACCTACAACATATCTTATGATTCTCTTAACAAAGCATTCGTGTGTGATTGTTTTGGACATGCTTAGTACCGCACAAACACAAATATTGTACATGACTCGTCTACTAGAAGTAAAGTAAAGAAGACTACCTATCATGGATCTATTCGGTGTTGGATCAATTTCTTGTCCAAAGATTGTCTTTACACAATTTCTATGTAGATCCCATAGGTGTTTTCATTACCTTAGAATTTTCCAAACCAAACATTTTCACCTAGTTTTTAGCATATTTGCTTTGTGAGAAGAAAATACCAAATTTTTCTTGCTTGATTTGAAGAGTGAGAAGTAATTTAGATCTCCAATCATACTCATCTCAAATGTTGCGATCATTGCTTCAACAAAACTATTTAACATTTTATCACGAGTTGAACCAAAAACTATATCATCAACATATATTAGAGCAATTTTCTCTTCTCCAGTTTCTTTGATGAATAAGGTATTATCAATAATTTTCTCTAATAAAATCAAATTGCAAAAGGAAGTGTAAGCCTACCATACCATGCGATAGGAGCTTGTTTTAGACCATACGGTGATTTCTTTAGCTTGTACACATGATCGGGATATTGTGAGTTTTCCAATCCCTTAGGTTGTTCAACAAATGCTTCTTCTAACAAAATTTCATTTAAAAATGCAGCTAACATCCATTTGGTGAAGTCTAATGTTAATAAAACATGCAATTGCTAGCAATAATCTAATATATTCTATCCTAGTAACAGTGCAAATGTTTCATCGAAATCAATACGTTTAACTTGTGTATACCCTTGTGCAACTAACCTAGCTATGTTTCTAAGAATATCACGGACTCATCGGTTTTATTTCTAAAAATCGATTTGGTTCCAGTGACATTGACATCATCAGGCCTTGGAACTAGTGTCTAAACATCATTCTTTTCAAACGGATTAAGTTATTCATGCATAACATTAAACCAGTTTTCATCTTTTAATGCTTCATTAACATTTTTAGGTTCGGTTTAATAATAGCACTCTGTATTAACAACATTACAAAGAGAAGACATGCATAATGATCTTACCAAATCTACATGCTCTTTTGAACTTACTTTCCTTCTAGTTTGTACACCAGTGAAGCATCACCAATGATCTGTCTTTGTGGATGATTTTTGGTTATACGACTAGATGGATTGACTTTTGGTGTATACTCGATTGTTACGAGATGAATCTTTTGAAGTTTCGGGGATGTTGTACCGGATGTTGTAACATTTGGTGACACATTCTCTAATTTCAGATTCTTGAACAATGTTAGTTCTAAGGTTAAAAATTATATAGGCTTTACTATATCTAGAATAACCTAAGAAAAAACCTTTATCATTTTTGAATCAAACTAGTAAAGTGATCTCTATCATTGAATATAACACACACAATCAAACACATGAAAATATTTCACATTTGATTTTCTATTGTTCGAGAATCTCATATGAAGTTTGATTAGAACCAGATCTCAGAAAAACTCTATTAGAAATATGACATGTTGTATTGATGCTTGACTAAAATCTCTTGGCAAGATTTTTAGATGTAAGCATGACTCTAGCCATTTCTTGTAAAGTTCTATTTTTCCGTTCAACAATTCCATTTTGTTGTGGAGTTTTAGGTGAAGAAAGACTCTTGCAATATACCTTTTCTTTCACAAAAATTAGTAAACATGATATTTTCAAATACCCTACCACGATCGAGATCTAATCCTGCTGACTTTTATGTTGTAAACAGTTTTAAAACTTTTGTATAGAATTTTAAAAGCATTAAAAGTTTATGATTTTTCTTTCAAAAATTCAATTCATGTATACCGAGAGTAATCATCAACCACAACTAGTGAGTATTTCTTACCACCAATGCTTTGGTTTCCAATTAGACCAATCCGATCCATATGCGAATTCAAAAAAGCGATGTGTCGAACAATGTGACAACATTTTGTGCGACATTCTTACTTGCTTACCTTTTTGGCATCAACCACATACATCAAGATTGTCAAACTTCGCTTTAGGCAATCCTAACACACGACTCCGCTTTTAACCAGTTTTCATCATGTTTTGCCAAATTACACACGTTTTTGTTCCCAATTAAATAACAATTATTTGTTGACCTATTACCAGTCATAAGACACTCATTATTTTTGTCAAGAACATAACATGAGTTTTTGTCAAATTTTACATATAAATTATCATCACATAACCTGACTTATACTAATCAAATTAGCATGTAAGCCATGAACATGCAAAACATTTTTTAGCTTAGAAAATTCTTCAACATTTAAAGTTCTTTTTCCAATGATTTTTCCTTAGTACCACCACCATGTGTTACGGTTCCACCATTAAAAAATTCATATTCAGATAATGTTGGTCTCGAGAATGAGTATTCAACACAAGCAATGAATTAAAGAGAACAAAGGGTGAACATCGCCAATTTAGCTTCAATAGACAAAAATAAGAATGATTAATCTTCTACAATGCTTCAATCCAACTTCAATTCTCCCAAATCACAGCTGCAATCTTCAATTACAATCAATCAAACTACTAATCTAGTGGACTAAATGTAGAATCTAATATAATTCTAACAATCTATGGCAATTACAAGTGAATTCAAGCTACAAAATGCAAAATTCGCCCAAAGAAACTCCTAGAAACCGCCGTAAACCGCTAGAATTAAGATATGCTCTGCTTTGGCTTCAAATGGCTTTAAAACTGAATTTTTAGTTTTGGGCACTCCTCGAGTCGAGCTTCAGGCCCTCGAGTCGAGGCACGAGAGTCGCTAACACGTTTCTTCAAATTATCACTGCCTCGAGTCGAGGCTCACCTCGAGTCGAGGATCTTGCAAATTTCCCATCCCTCGACTCGAGGCTCCTCCCTCGAGTCGAGCTCGCCGACTTTTGAAAATCTTTCCCTCCAAAGATGAACCTCGAGTCGAGGTCTGTGCACCCTCGACTCGTGCTCGAGACCAGGGGAATTTTTATCGAGAAGGGCTTCGGGCCCGACCCCGCCGTCTCCGTATGTTCGTCTTTTCATTCTAAGAATACCGGTACTCTCGGTTTGGCAAAATTCCACCGATTTTCTGCAAAACGGGCAAAAACATCAAAACTCACCAAGTAATACTTTTAGGCAAAAGAGTGATACTTTTCACATTTAGGCACAAAAATCACACTTTAGCTCACTTTTTGCACTAAAATAGGCCCAAAAACATGTATCAATTCACTCCAATCACGGCTCATCTCCGTTGGGGAATCGCCCAATTTAGCTATTGTGTTGGCATCTCTCGATTCCATGGCACTGGAGTTTGCTCTTCCATCATCTCTGCTTGTGCCTCATCGGCAACTACCACACCTTCAGCCTTCTTCCACCTTATCCTTGTTTCCCTTCTCCATCTCCTTCTCACCCTCGGCCTCCTTCTTGCTTGTTCTTGATCGGTTCCTTGGCGGGGAGCCTAGATAAACTCTCCTAAGAATGTAATCGACGAAGAGCTCTTCTCAAAATATTTCTTCGAATGATATCAGTACCAACCTTTTTCAAGACTGTCTTTTCCCAACTTGCTAGGTTGTTCACCCCGCCTCCCGATGAGGATAGTTGTCTCCTCGAAGTATCCTGTCCTCGGTCTCCTTAGTAGTCAAAGGTCTACCATCCCCTTCAGCAATTACGGCTCTTTAGCTATGGAAGACTCTTTCTTAAGGATATATCTTTTTCCAAGTATTTTGAATGAATGCTCTGTTAGGCTTATAACGCCAGATGGGTTTGGAAGATTGAGATATAGAGCAGGTTCGGTTGTGGTTGAGGTAGATAGAAAGGAAAATGGATGAGATGTGGTTTGTGTGGGTGGGGGTATTGGACTTCTTGAGTGGAGTCGTTTTAGAGGCTCGGAGGCAGCAACCACATCCGCCTCTTCATTGCCGAGGTTGGGGAGTGGGTGGCTCTTTGTCGACATATCCTCGGATGAGGATGGTGGATGTTGATGCAGCTTTCCCTAATTCCTCGCTCGAGGAAATTTCTACTCTTTCTTCCACCATAGCCTCCTCTCGCCCGAGGTTCCCGCAGCTTCACCGAGACACTTCCCCTTGGGAAGCCGTCTTCTCTACCTCTGCGAGCTCCTCCCTATCTCGACCCAACCTTATCTCGACTCCTCATCCGATGAAGATTCATCCTCCAAAAGAGTTTCAACTTTCTCACTTTAGCTTTTGTGGCCCTTTTCATTGGTGCACTGGGGTGAAGCTACTTCGTCTCCTTCCGAGTCGGAAGGGCCAAATATCTTCTCATCTTTTGTTAGCAGACCTTTCGCTTTGTATACTTCTTCACTCCAATCTCCTAGTTCAGATTGTCTCGACCCTATCTTCGCCTCGAGGATCGAGTGATCCTATTCATCATGCTTGTAATCGCTTTCAGTGGTCCATCTCGACCTTGCCTTCGTAAATATATTCTTTCAAAAACCTCTTCTTCTCCTCAACCAGCCTAGTGAACAACAGTCTTGCCCGATTCACCCGAACTCCGTTAATAATGGCCCTCAAACAATAGATTCTTGGCCTAGTCGGTCCATCATGACTCTGTTATTCTCCCAAAATACATTTGGTGAGAAATAACACCGGCAATCTATACTTCCACCTACGGATTGACCTTTTGATTCGTAGAAGTATTTTGATATGATCTCCTTGCCATCGATGCGAAACTATCCAAGTATTCTTCACTCTTGTAATTGAAAGGATCTACACCCTCGGTGCTTAATCCAAAATCTCCCTAAATCTTCCACAAAAACTATTATTTTTGTCTTCTTTCCATCGAAGCTGTTGATGTCGTATGAGATGTTATCACATATTTTACTACATCAGAATTTGACCCTTTCTTTCTTCATATAACTAACTTTTATTCTCTAACAATTCAATGTTGTAGTAGATGTTGTGACAATGCAGGTTGAAGATCTAGAACATTCTATAAGGATCTGGAATGAAGACTTCGCCAAATGTTGCCGAGGATGCCGTAACATCGAGTGCAACATTGAGGATGGATTCTAGAATCTTCCACAAGGATCCAGATTCAAGACTAATTCCAGAGATATTTAGAAGGACCTAGATCATGCGGTTGCAGGAGTAAAGCCACGATAGGTCCATTACAAGGATCTATGGTTGAAGCCAAGGACATCTATAAATAGAGGACCGAGGACTTCAGCAATGGCAAGGAATATCCAAATATCAATTGTTGAGTGCGTTAGTGCATCCAAGCGATAGGTCCGTTATTCCCCCTTTATGTTGCTACTTGTGCATGTTACCTCGTTTAGCAACATAGGTATCTTGAAGTATCATTAAGCACAGATGTCTTTGATACTTTGATTTACTGACGGTGTAATATTTTGTAATACTACACTTAGCCTTTTAAGACTACGATTGGAGTGAATTGATGCATGTTTTTAGGGGTATTTTAGTGCAAAAAGTGAGCTAAAGTGTTGATTTTTGTGCCTAAAAGTGTAAAGTATCACTCTTTTGCTTAAAAAGTATTATTTGTGAGTTTTTGATGTTTTTCATCCCTTTTGCAGGTAATTCGGTGGAATTTTGCAATCCGAGAGTACCAGTGGGCTTAGAATGAAGAGACGATCATATCGGACGAAAATAGGGGTCGGGCCGAAGCCCCGCCGAGAAAAGTGCCTTGGACTCGAGCTCTAGTCGAGGACCAAGAGCCTCGAGTCGAGGGCTGTGGTTAAAAGGATAAAATTCTAAGAAAGGCAAGAGCCTCGACTCGAGGGCTGACCCTCGAGTCGAGGGAGAAGAAATTGTAAGGGCCTCGGGTCGAGGCCTAACCCTCGACTCGAGGGGGAAATTTTTCAGGATTTCGTTATTTAAAGGGGATGAGCAGAGCATATCGGAAGAACAATTCATAATAGCGATTAGTAGCGATTTTGGGGCGATTTCTCAGGCCCCAAGCCATTTCTCCCTTGTAGCTAGATTAGAAGTTAGAATTAGATTTAGATTTCAATTAATGTTGATTAGATTAGTCATAGATTAGTCTTAGATCTTGTTATTCCTTTCAATTCAAGCTTGTATTTTATTTGAAGATTGGTGTTGAAGACTCAAGCATTCCTATTGTTGTTGATTGAAGACCATTTGGTGATGTTTTTCCTCTCTTATCTCTTTAATTTCTTAATTGTTGTTATTTGTTTTGTGATTGTTCAATTCTATCTTCTTCCTATGGGTATTGTTTGTGGTACCATGGGCTAACTCTCATGTGCTTGGGTTAATTGAAATTGATGATGAATTGATTGATTATGCTATAATTGTTGATGATTGGAGATCAATTGAGTAGATTGCTTACTAATTGTGATTCTCAATTGTGCTTCATGCATAATTATTTCTTTAGATTAGTGTTTGATCACCCTAGCTATAGGCGAACCGCGCTAACGTGATCCTCGGATTAATCGGGTTATAATTGTGTATGAATGTATGGATTGGGTGCTTCAAATCGAGAGATTAGTTGCACTAAGGATACTCACATTAGTTTGTTTCCTAATTGTTATTCTGCATTGTGCTTCATGTAAAATTTTCTCTTTAGATTAATGGTTGATCACCCTAGCAATAGGCGAGAGTTGAGCTAACGTGATTAGGTGTTAATCGGGTTTCAATTTTGCATGATTGTATGAATTGGGGATTTCTACATTGAGAAATGGGAAAGACTAAGAATACTCACATTAGGCATTGTGATTTTAATGGAGTGATTAATTTCATGATGGTTTATGCTTTCTATCTTAGTTGATTTGCAATTTGATTCAATTGTAGCTTGTTAATTGATGATTCATTGATGGATGTTAATCCTAGCACCTCTATCCCACAATTTATTGTTGTGTTTGATATCGCATTCTAGGTGTTCGATCATTTGTTTGCTTATTTTTATTGTATTTTTGCAAGTGTTTGGTAGTGTTAGTGTCATCCCTTGTTGCATCAATAGTCACTAAGAACTCGTATTTCTAGGGCCTCATGTGCATACTTTTTCCCATGGTTTCGATATTTGTTGATTGGTCTTAATAACGCTTACCCGAAAAAACTACTCCAATCAAATGGCGCCGTTGTCGGGAATTAGTTTTTGTACCTTAAGTGAGACTTAGGAATTGTTTGAAGTGACTACTTGTTGCCTTTGTGTTTTTGTTTTTGTTGTTTTTTTGTTTGAATTTGATACTTTGCTATCTTGTCTAGATGGAAGGATACAACTCATACATGTGGAATCAAGAGTATTATCAAGATGGTAGAGTGTATTCTCCACACTTTGAAGAATTTGGATACAATAATTGGAGGAACTATGAAGATAATTCTCAATTGCAACAAGTTCCATCCAATTATGAAGATTGGAGATATGATGAAATTCCTCCCCAACCTCAAGAGATGTTCTCATACTATGAGCGTTATGATCAATTCGATAAATGTGGATATGAATTTCAACAAGAAGGAGCTTACTATGAAGATGGGAGAAGCCATGAGTATGACTACCAAATGCCACATGCTTCTCCTCAAGTTGAAGAATGGGGACTCCATGATGTGAGAACCACATTGCTAGAGATGCTTGGAGTTTTGTTGGAAAAGTTTGAGGAAAATGACCCTAGGTGTGATGAAATGCTTCCCTTGTACGAAGAAATATATGAGACCAAGGCAAAGGTTAATTCATGGATAGAGGGGAACATGGAGATCGCCAAGTTCATTTCACATTAATTAAAAGTCAACTCAAATATTCCCTACGCCAAGTGAAGAACTTAATCGTTATGGAGAATCAAGAAGAAGAAGGGGAGGAAGAACATGAAAGAGAAGATGTAGTAGAGGGTCCAAGCGAAGAGGTAAAAATAGAAGACTTCCTTGTAAAAATTGAGGAAGAGGAATGTCCATTGATGGACATGAGCTATAATGAGGAAGAAAATCAAAGAGCATCGAATGAAACCTTGAAGATTGAAATGAGCATTTCTATACCTTCAAACTCTTCAAATGGTACTTTTATTTATAATGATGCTTCTAATGATTTAATTTTGCCTCTTGTGAATTTTAATTATAGGGAAGAGTTGATGAAACGCTTGGGCATCCTTGAAAGGAAGGAAGAATCGAGAAGGATGGCAAGAGAAAAAGGGGAACAACCATGGACACTTTGCATTTCTATATGTGGTTGCCCTATCTATTCGGTGAACCTCCCTGATCTTGAAGCACAAAGGTTGAGATATAATGGGAAGGAGGATCGCTACCCTTGGCCATTCCGATGAAGGGCGTTGGACGTGAACAAATAAGTCCAAAGCATCGGACAATAAAAACAGCGCTTGATGGGAGGCAACCCATCCTTTTTGTTTCTTTGCTTTTGTGTTTTTCTTGGTAGATTAGTGTTTTTGTTTTGTTTTGGGAGATTTGGCTTGCTACTTAATTGCTAATGCTTAGGAAATTATGCTATTTGCTTTGGTGATACATTTGGGAGGTTGAGCTTATGGTTGATATCATTATGAGTTGCATATATTTTGAGCCAAACTTTAATGCATATCTTCATTCAAATTTGGGGGTGTGTGTAATTTATGGTATAATTGCATCTCTTGGTGATAATTATTTGATGAAGTTGTTTGCCGTTTGTAGGATACTCACTACGTGGATTGGAAAAAGAGATCGGAATTGCAAAGGAATTCAAGGTCGAAAAGGATGGAGAGCTTAAAAGTTGGTGAAAAAGAGCAAAAGAAGAGAACCCGGTCTCCTCGATCGAATGAGCGACCGGGCTTAAATCGAGGGACCAAAAAGGTAATTTCTTGCATATTTGGGGTCAGTTTTTCGCATTCCTCGAGTCAAGGGTGAGACCTCGAGTCGAGGCCTTAAAATTTTAGGGATCCCTCGAGTCGAGGGCTGAGCCTCGACTCGAGGCCGGTGATTTTTATAAATACGCAGATTTCGGTTTGAAGCCACGACTCGAGGAGTTAGGGCTCTTGACGATCCCCGTCGACCCCACACATATTTTCCGGCCAAGTTTGCTCATTTTCACCGTTCATTCATTTTCCTTTCATCATATTGCATCAAAAGTTTAGATTTTGAGGGTTTTGTGGTTCCAAATTGGGGAATTTGTGAGTTGGTTCGTGGGCTTTGCATTTGAACGCTTTTTCGCCAAATTCACACACAAGGTATGTAATTCGTACTCCATAGGTTTTCAATTTCATAGTTGTGATTATTATTTGCATGGGTGTTATGATTTGTGCTAGAATTCTTTGATTTGGAATTTTCTTTTGGGCATTTTGACAAACACCTTCTATGCATGATTGATTTGGATGAATTGAAGCCTTTGTTGAGAATCTTTGAAATGTTTGAGGAGTTTAGGAGCATGTGTAGGATTGAATGTGATATCTTGCTTGTTGATTTGTGGAATTTGGCTAGAAATTGGAATTTTTGGGCATATTTTTAGGAATTCCTAGTGAAATTGATGGTATAATTGGTTAAGTTGAGTCTTGAATTAATAAAAGTGTAATATTGTTCATGGATATTTGTCTAAATACTTGCTAGTTGGTTCCTGATTTTAGAGATGATTTTGGAGTTAAATGGCTTGATTTTTGATGAGTTTATTGTGTGTTCATTAATTGTGGGGCCATTCTAGTAAGTATACATATTTTTGAGGATTAATTGAACACTTCTATGGACCATATTTGCTTAGATGACTCTTTGATCATTTCTTGAGGATTACATGCTTAGTCACTAGGGGTTATTGTTGTGATTAAAGATATTATGGCTTGTTGACTCGTTCATGATTAAGTATATGATATTTTGAGCTTGTATTTTAATTGTGAAGATTGATTTTCGCTCTTGGGATTGTTTTGCGGGAACTATGTTTAGGAGAGTCAATGCACACAATTACTCGGATGTGGATATCCGTGAAAGATAGGAGGCCATCAGATTTGCTCATCGTATGCCGCCGAACTTGGAATTCAGTGGGACAACTACAAATGGAGGAAGCATATCATTCTTTACACCGAGCTGTACAAGAAGGTGGTCAAGACCCGCTTGGTAGATTAGGATTGCATGGTGTTGATGGGTATTGAGGACGACATCCCTTGACTTTTTGAGCAGATCGACATGGGGGCTTCTTAGCAAAAGGCCTAGGACTTATCTTGGACTCACCCTAGAGTTTTTGTGCCTTGTCAAGGTCCATAAGGCCGGGAGGGCCAAGTTCGCGAGGAGCATTACATTCGAGTTGATGGGGAATGAGTACGAGTTGACCGTGGACGAGGTCAACGAGATCCTTGGTACACCCACTGACCACTGACAGATCACCGCTTAACATGAGGAAAGAGTACAACGCCAAGAAGTTTTGGAGAAGGATTTCCGATTCGGGGCGCCGGTCACACCGAGGCGATAGATGCCTACACTAGAGAGCATGGAGATATTCTCCGAGATGAGGATGATGATGATGATGATGATGGGTGCCAAAGAATCGGGATATGATGATGATGAGGGTGAGGATGCTGCAGAGGGAGCCGAGGCAGAGGTAGGAGACGATGAGGAGGATGAGTACGAGGAGCCGGAGCAGGAGGAGCTGCGCACAGAGATGGATGAGGATTACCATCCGGAGATTAACATGTCTTGGTAGGATGAGATGAGGAGTCGTGAGTATGAAGCCGGGAGCTAATCACGAGAGGTCGTGGGTGTTGGCCGAGGAGATGTGGGCCGATAGCCAAAGGATGCATATCGAGAGCCTCGACCCGCCAGATGAGATGTATCGGATGATTGAGAAGTCCGTAGATTCAACAAAGACACTAGGAGGATGCAGAAAGAGTCTGCGAAGACTCAAAATGACATGTACGCCCTCCTACGGCAGATGAGCTCGTGGAATTTCGGGCGGGAATACTACCCTCTTCCACTTTGCCGCCGTCCGACTTTTAGGGCTATCCCCTATTCCTTATTCTCTCTCCTTAGTCTTTAGATTCTTATCTTCTTGATGATATGTACTTTTGATGATGGTGATTGTACTCTTGATGAACTTGATGATGTGATGATTTAATTTGGATTTTGATGGTTTGATGATTTTATTGATGATTTTATTATCTTGATCTATTTGAGCTTATTGTCTATTGATGATTATGTATTGATGATCCTTGGGATTCCTTATTCCTTTGATTTCTTATTCTATGATTTTGAGCATCGGTGTGGATTTAGTGTCATATCTTTGAGTAACATTCTTGATATGGTGTGTATGCTTGGATTTATGTACATGAACACAATGTGTTTATTTGTAAGATTTATTGGATTTTGATTTGATCATGAGTTGATTTGTAGCTTGATGCTAGTTTGCTTGATTAATTATGTGATGATGAATGTGATTGATAATGCTTGATTCATTGCTCAATTTAAGCCTGTGAGCTTTTGTGCTTAATAATCGTACATCTTATATGGTTGATATGATTTCTTTGTGAGTGCATCATTCATGATTTGTATGCTAGAACTTGCCACTAGACTTGTTGATATTGATCTTTGTGTGATGTCATGAAAGTGATAAGAGGCCATGTTTGTTATGTTTAGTCACTTTGCCAAATTTTTCCCACCAAATACATTTGATTTTTCCTTAGTGAGCCATGTTGAGCTTAATTTCCATATTCTTTGGCAAGCCAAGTGAAATTGAAACCATTTGCCTATTCTTATGAGCCTTTTCGTCCTATGCTTAGTAGAGCTTGATTGTTGGTTAATGATGGTGAATTGCATGCTAAGAATGGTGCAAAGTGATTATGCTTGAAAAAAGAAGAAGAAAGGTAGTGAAAAATTGAATTGTGAAGAAAAAAATATGAAGTGAATGAATAGATGAAAAATTCAATTTTTGAGCTTAAGAAGAGAAAGCTCAAGTGCATGGTGAGATTGAACTTTGAAGTGCAAAAGAAAGAGTGTACTTGATGAAAAGTGAAGAGAAGTGCATTGTAATGATTAGCTTACATTCAAGTCTCTACTACTTAGTCACTCTTATCCATATATATCCCACCTTTCCAAAGAGCCTACATTACAACCTAAAAGAAAGACCTCTTTGATTCTTGATTGATTACAAGTGATTTTGATTAAGTCTTTTGCCAAACATATGGTGTACTTATTTGTGAATTTGATGATTGAGTGCTTTATACCCTTATACACTTGAGTGAAGAGTGAAACACTCCATGGAAGGAGCAATGTGTTAAGTGTTTGATTGAGCATTTGTGTGAGCATGATTCATCTTGATTTCTAGTGGATAGTTGCAATCGATATTTATGATCATTGATGAGTTCGATTGTCTTCTACTTCTTCTATGGTGCCATGTGACATAATTGCAATCAATTCACTCCTTTGTGCTTAGTTTCTACGTTGCTCAAGGACGAGCAACACTTCAAGTTTGGGGGTATGATTGGAGTGAATTGGTGCATGTTTTTAGGGCCTATTTTAGTGTAAAAGTGAGCTAGAGTGTTAGTTTTTGTGCTTAAATGTGTAAGTATCACTCTTTTGCTTAAAAAGTATTATTTATGAGATTTTGATGTTTTTCGTCTATTTTGCAGGTAATTTGATGGAATTTCGCCAAACCGAGAGTACCGTTGGACTTAGAATGAATAGATGATCATATTGGACGAAAACGGAGGTCGGGGCCGAAGCCCCACGCGAGAAAAGTGCCACTGGACTCGAGCTCGATCGAGGGACAAGAACCTCGAGTCGAGGGTGTGCTTAAAAGGACTAAATTGGGAAAAGGCAGGAGCCTCGACTCGAGGGTTGATCCTTGAGTCAAGGGAGTAGAGAAAAACGGCAGCCTCGAGTCGAGGCCTGACCCTCGACTCGAGGGGAGGATTTTAGAATTTCGTATTTAAAGGGGCTGAGCAGAGACAACATGGAAAAGAATTCATAATAGCAGTTAAGAGCGGTTTTGGGGCGATTTCTCGGGCCCCAAGCCAATTTTCCATTCTAGGTAGAGTAGAAGTTAGAATTAGATTTAGATTTCAATTGATTGTTGGTAGATTAGTATTAGATTAGCATTTGATCATTGTAATTCTTTCAATTCAAGCTTGTAATTCATTAGGAGATTGGTGTTGAAGACTCAAGCATTCTTATTTTTGTTGATTGAAGCTCAATTGGTGATGTTTTTCCTCTTTTGTCTCTTTAGTTTCTTAATTGTTGTGATTTGCTTTGTGTTTGATCAATTCTATCTTCTTCCCATGGGTATTGTTTGTGGTACCATGGGCTAACTCTCTTGTGCTTGGGTTAATTGAAATTGATGATGATTTGAGTGATGATGCTATGGTTGTTGATGATTGGAGATCAATTTAGATTAGTGTTTGATCACCCTAGCAATAGGCGAGAGTTGAGCAAACGTGATTAGGTGTTGATCGAGTTTCAATTTTACATGATTGTATGAATTGGGAATTTCTACATTGAGAAATGGGAAAGACTAAGGATACTCACATTAGGCATTGTGATATTAATGGAGTGATTAATTTCATGATGGTTTATGCTTTCTATCTTAGTTGATTTGTAATTTGATTCAATTGTAGCTTGTTGATTGATGATTCATTGATGGATGTTAATCCTAGCACTCCTATCCCACCATTTATTGTTGTTTTTGTTCTCGCATCTTAGGTGTTTGATCATTTGCTTGCTTGTTATTGTTTTTTATTTTTGCTATTGTTTTGTTGTTTTTGTTCCAAACCATTGTTGCGACTCTAGTCACGAAGAACTTGTATTTCTAAGGACTCATGTGCATACTTTTCCCTTGGGTTCGATATTTTGCGATTGGTCTTAAAAGCTCTTGCCTATACACTCCAATCAAATGGCGCTGTTGCCGGGAATTAGTTTTTGCGCCTTAATTGAGACTTAGGAATTGTTTGAAGTGGCTACTTGTTGCCTTTATATTCTTGTTTGTTTTGTTATTTTTGTTTGAATTTGATACTTTGGTATTTTGTCTAGATGGAAGGATACAACTCATGCTTGTGGAATCAAGAGTATTATCAAGATAGTAGGGTGTATTCTCCACACTTTGATGGAGTTGGCTATGAGGATTGGAGGAACCATGAAGATAATTCTCAATTGCAACAAGTTCCTTCCAACTATGAAGATTGGATATGTGATGAAATTTCTCTCCCACCTCAAGAGATGTTCCCATACTATGAGCCTTATGATCAAACATTTGATCTATGTCTTGGATTTGAGTGTCAAGGAGCATTGGAAGGAGGTGATTGTTATGATGATAGGAGAAGCCATGAGTTTAATTATCCAATGCCACAAGCTTCTCCTCAATTTGAAGAATGGGGACTCCATGATATGAGAGCCATATTGTTAGAGATGCTTGGATTTTTGTTGGAAAATTTTGAGGAAGATGATGTTAGATGTGATCAAATGCTTCCCTTGTATGAAGAAATGTATGAGACCAAAGAAAAGGTTAATTCATGGATAGAGGGGAACATGGAGATCACCGAGGCTCATTCCATGTTTATAAAATGTCAACTCAAAAATTTCCTACTCCAAGTAAAGAACTTGACCATCATGGAGAATCAAGAAGAAGAAGGGGAGGAAGAAAGTGAAAGAAGAGATGTAGTAGAGGGTCCAAGCAATGGGGATGAAGTACAAAATTTCCTTGTAAAAAGTGAGAAAGAGGAGTATCCATTGATGGACATGAGCTATAATGAGAAGGGAAATCTAGAAGCAACCAATGAAGCTTTGAAGATTGAAATGAGCATTTCTATACCCTCTAACTCTTCAATTTGTGATTTAATTGAAAATGATGCTTCTAATGATTTAATTTTGCCTATTGTGAATTTTGACTATAGGGAAGAGTTGAAGAAGCGCTTGGGTATCCTTGAAAGGAAGGAAGAATCGAGAAGGATAGCAAGAGAGAAAGGGGGACAACCATGGACACTTTGCATATCTATAGGTGGTTGTCCTATCTATTCGGTGAACCTCCTAGACCTTGAAGCACAACGATTGAGATATAATGGCAAGGAGGTTCGCTACCCTTGGCAATTCCGATGAAGGACTTGGAAGTGAAAGAATAAGTCCGGCAAAAAACAATAAAAATAGCGCTTGATGGGAGGCAACCCATCCTTTTTATTTTCTCTTGTGTGCTTGTTGTTAGATTAGTGTTTATGTTTTATTTTTGGGAGATTTGGCTAGCTACTTAATTGCTCATGCTTAGGAGTGTGCTCTATGCTTTGGGATTCATATAGTGTTGAGCTTACTTGTTGATATCATTTAGGAGTTGCATATTTTTCTCACTCTCATTCCAAACTTGAATTCATATCTTCATTCAAGTTTGGGGGTGTGTGTCATTTATAGTATAATTGCATCTCTTAGTGATGATTATTTGATGACTATTTTTGCCCGTTTTTAGGTATACTCACTACTTGGATAGAAAAAGGATCGAATTTGCAAAGGAATCAAGGAATCGAGAAGGAAAAGAGAGCTTAAAAGTTGGTGAAAATGAGCACAAAGGAAGAGAACCCGGTCTCCTCGATCGAATGAGCGACCGGACTTAAATAGAGGGTCGGGTCAGGCCCAGGAATCGTAAAAACTGCCTGGTCTCGACCCGTGGTTGAGGTTGCACAGCCCCGGGTCGAGGGATTCACACTTAGCCAAAATTTCCAAAATTTGCATGATCCTCGAGTCGAGGGTGAAACCCCGAGTCGAGGGGGTCAGTTTTCGCATTCCTCGAGTCGTGCGTGAGACCTCGAGTCGAGGCATTTAAATTTTTGGGATTCCTCGAGTCGAGGCACGACCCTCGACTCGAGGCCGGTGTCCGTTATAAATATCGCGTTTCGATTCAATGACCACGACTCGAGGAGTTAGGGCATATCACGATTTCCTTCGTTCCCAAATCCTTTTCCCGTCAATTGCACGCGTCGTTTTCACCGATTAATCATCCTCATTTCACCATATTATCATCATATTGCATCAAAGATAGGATTTTGAGGGTTTTAAAATACAAATTGGGGATTTTGAGAGTGAGTTCGTGGGTGTTGCAATTTCATGTGTCTAGTCCAAATCCGATCAACAAGGTACGTAAATTCATTGTCTATAGACTTTTGCTTTCATAGTTATATTGGATAATTGCATGGGTATTGATAATTTTGCAAGATTAGAGTGAATTGGAATTATCGGTTGGGCATTTATTCAAACACCTTATATGCATGATTTATGTTGATAAATTGGAGCCTTATTTGAGCATATTTGAATTAATTGATGCATTTAGGAGCATGCTTAGGACTATATGTGATATCTTGATTGATTGATTTGTGAAATTTGGCTAGAAATTGAATTTTTGGCAAAGTGGAGAAGTCATAGTGATATTGCCCTTGCTCATTTGGTCAAGTTGAGTTGAGAATTGTTGATAGAAGTGAATTATTTGTTGATGCTTATTTGTACAAATACTTGCTACTTGGCTCATGCTTTTAGATATAATTTTTGGAGCTTATTTGCATGATTATTATTGAACTTACTTGTGTATTAATTGTCTAAGCCATTCTAGTAAGTATGCATGCTTGAGGATTAATTGAACACTTCTATCGGTCATATTTGTTTAGATGACACTTTGACCAATTGTTGAGGATTAGTTGCTTAGTCACTAGAGATTTTGTTTTGATTGGAGATATCATGGTTGTTGACTCGTTCATGGTTAATGATTGGAGTGAATTGATGCATGTTTTTAGGGCTTATTTGAGTGCAAAAAGTTATCAAAGTGTTGATTTTTGTGCATAAATGTGTAGAGTATCACTTATTTGCCTAAAAAGTATTACTTAGTGAGTTTTTGATGTTTTTCGTCCATTTTGCGGGTAATTCGGTAGAATTTTGCCAATCCGAGATTCTTGGTGTGCTTAGAATGTAGATACGAACATCTCGAACAAAAATGGGGGTCGGGGCCGGAGCCCCGCTCGAAAAGGAGCCTGGTCTCGAGCCGGGGTCGAGGTGGCATGGACCTCAAGTCAAGGATGGTGCTTTGGAGGGAAGAAATTTTTGAAAAAGCGGCTGTCTCGACTCGAGGGAGGAACCTCGAGTCGAGGGATGGAGAAAAGGCAAGATCCTCGAGTCGAGGGATGGAGAAAAGGCAAGATCCTCGAGTCGAGGGCTGAGCCTCGACTCGAGGAAGGTGAAAAATTGAGAAAGCGTGTTAGCGACTCTCGGACCTCGACTCAAGGGCCTCAAGCTCGAGTCGAGGATCCCAAAATCGGAAAATTCAGTTTTTAAGCCATTTGAAGCCAAAAATAGAGCATACTTTGATCCTAGCAGTTTAGAGCGGTTTTCGTGGTTCCTTAGGCGAATTTCTTAGTTTGTAACTTGATTTCCATTGTAATTGCCCTAGATTGTTAGAATTAGCATAGATTCAAGTTTGTAATCCATAGATTAGCATTGTGATCATTTGAAATTGAAGATTCAAGTTGTAATTGAGAGTGGAGAAGGATAATCCAAGTATTGTAGAAGACTCAAGCATTCCTATTTTTGTATATTGAAGATCAATTGGTGATGTTCTTACCTTTTTCTCTCTTTAATTCATTGTTTGGATTAATTTGTGATTTAATTGCTTTCTTAGATTTTCCACCCATGGCTTTTGCTTGTAGCACCATGGGCTAATAGCTTTGTGCTTGGGATAATTGAAATTAGGGATGAAGTGATTGCCTCATGCTATAATTGTTGATAATTGTGATCAATTGAATTAGATTGCTTCCTAATTGTGATTCTTAATTGTGCTTCATGGAAAATTGTCTCTTTTTATTAATGGTTGATCACCCTAGCAATAGGCGAGTTGAGCTAACGTGATTAGGTGTTAATCGGGTTGCAATTTTGCATGATTGTATGAATTGGGGATTTCTTCATTGAGAAATGGGAAAGACTAAGAATGCTCACATTAGGCATTGTGATTTTAATGGAGTGATTAATTTCATGATGGGTTATGCTTTCTAATTTGATTGATTGGCATTTTGATACAATTATAGCTTGTTAATCATGGATTCCTTGATGGAGATTATCCCTTGCACCCCATTCTCCCATTGATTTTATCTTGTTTGATCTTGCATATTAGGTGTTTGATATATTGCTTGCATAGTTTAGTCTTTTAAATTCTTGCTAATTTGTATTGATTTTAATCCAAAACCGTGATTGCAACTCTAGTTACCTTGAACTCATATCCTTAGGGCCTCGTTTGCATACTTTCTCCCTTGGGTTCGATATTTTGCGATTGGTCTTAAAAGCTCTTGCCCTATACACTCCAATCAAATGGCGCCGTTGCCGGGAGTTAGTTTTTGTGCCTATAAGTGAGACTTAAGGATTGCTTGAAGTGGCTATTTGTTGCTTTTGTTTTTGTTTTTGTTGATTTTATTTTGTTTGAAGTTGATACTTGGATTTGTGGCATTGTAGGTGCATGCTAACAAGGTCAAGTGGTATTCCACTATTGCCACTAAATCCAGAGATTGAGGCTACTTTGAGAAGGAATCGTGTGAGAAGAAGAAGGGAAGCAATGGAAGGAGAAGATCAAAGAAATGAGGAGAGAATAGTGGGTGAACCTCAAGTTGAGGAGGTACATGGACAAGGAGAAGGAGGAGTAGAACATGGATGTAATGGGAACCATTTCCATGCTCAAGTTGGCCCTTTCCCTCAAGGGATGCCACCACAAAATTATCCCTACCAAAATCCATATCCTTATCCTCCCCAAGCTCATCAATATCCCTACTATCCACCTCATCCACCACAATTTCCACCATACTATTCCCATATGCCGTATAACCAAGAACTAACAATATCATGAGCTGTCTCACATACTAAATGCCCAACCACAACCCGTGAATGAGCCACCACCTCAAGGGAGGCCTTTGCGAGAATTTTTGAGCCACAACTTAGAGAGCATTATGACGGGATAGCAAGGCCGAGGATAGATGCTAATAACTTTGAGATAAGTCTCGCTCTAGTGAGATTGCTTAGGGAGAAGCAATTTGAAGGACAGGATGAAAATGAGTGCCCACATCAACATATGGCACAATTTCTTGAGATTGCCAACACTACGAAGTACAACGGGTAATTACTGAAGATGCGAAGAAGTTGAGGCTCTTTGCCTTTACATTGAAAGGAAGAGCTAAAGCATGGCTTAATTCATTACCGCCCGGGACCGTCCGTACATGGGAAGATTTGTCAAAGAGGTTTTTAATGAAGTTCTACCCACCGTCCAAGACCGTTCAAACTAAGGAGAGGTACTAGCTATGAAGGCCCGAAAATGCTCAAAGAAGGGGAGCTTGAAGAGCGGTGTTTCATGTGAATGAAGGAAGTCTTACTTTGAAGCTAGATGATGAAGAGCTTAGTTTCTCAATGAAGGATGTGATGAAGCACCCCATGGAGAAGGAGGAATGCCATGTTGTGGATATGATTGATTCATGCCTTCAAGAGGCTTGGGAGAATTCTTCTTATACCCTTCTCTCTAATGATTATGTTATTCCTTCTTATGATAATGTGCCTAATGAATCTTATATTTATAATAATTGTGATAGGGATGCATTGGAAGTGGAGGAAGTGAAAGAGATAAAGTTTGAAGGCTTTCCAACTCAACCTTGGGAGAGCAATGAAGAGGGAAAGCCACTTGAAGAGAAATTGAAAGGATCCTTTAAGCCACTACTGAGCACTTGAAGTATGCTTATTTGGAGGAAAATGAAGGTTGCCCGGTAATTGTATCATCGTATCTTACATCCGATGAGGTAACTAAATTACTCGATGTGCTTCGTAAGCACAAATCCACCATAGGTTGGTCCATTAATGATTTAAAAGGTATAAATTCTTCAATTTGTATGCATAGGATTAGGCTTGAAAAGGACCATAAACTCGTAGTGCAACCACAAAGGAGAGTTAACCCTAACATACAAGAAGTAATTAGGAAGGAAGTTGTTAAATTGTAAGATGCTAACACGATCTTTCATATTTCCGATAGCCCATGGGTTTCTCCATTACATGTTGTAGCCAAGAAGGGGGAATCACGGTCATTAAGGGTGAAAACGATGAGTTGATTGCAACTAGGGTAGCTACGGGGTGACGAGTTTGTGTTGACTATAGAGATCTTAATAAGGCCATGTGCAAGGACCACTTTCCTTTACCTTTTCTAGATCAAATGCTTGATAGGTTAAGTGAATTTGAGTACTATTGCTTCTTAGATGGTTATTTCGGTTACAACCAAATTATGATTGCAGGAAGACCAAGAAAAGACTACTTTTACTTGCACGTATGGTCCGTTTGCTTGGAAAAAAATGTCATTTGGCCTTTGCAATGCCCCCACGACTTTTCAAAGATGCATGATGTCAATTTTTCATGGCTTAATTGAGAAAATCATGGAGGTATTTATGGATGATTTTTCCATTTTTGGTGAGTCATTTGATAATTGCCTTACTAATCTTGACATTGTTTTGCAAAGGTGTGAAGATACAAACTTGGTGCTAAATTGGGAAAAGTGTCATTTCATGGTGAAGGAAGGCATTGTCTTGGGACATCATGTGTCCTCAAAGGGCTTGCAAGTGGATAAGGTCAAAATTGTGGCTATTGAGAAGTTGCTCCCGCCTAAGGATGAGAAAGGAATTCGATCTTTCCTTAGACATACCGGGTTCTACCGGCGATTCATTAAGAATTTCTCTCAAATCTCTAAACCTTTATCTCATCTCTTAGAAAAAGATGTGCCATTTGATTTTAATGATGATTGTTTGATTGCTTTTAAGTCCTTGAAGGAAGCATTGACGAGTGCTCCCATTCTCATTACTCCAGATTGGACAAAGCCCTTCATTCTAATGTGTGATGCGAGTGATTTTGCTATGGGGTCGTTTTAGGACAATTGAGAGAGAAGAAGTTCCATGCCATCTACTATGCCTCCAAGACTTTCAACCCGGCACAAGTCAACTACACCACTACCGAAAAGAGATGCTTGCGGTGGTATATGCTTTTGATAAGTTTCTACCCTATCTTGTAGGGTCGACAACTATTGTGTACACCGACCATGCAGCGATTCGGTATCTTATGTCGAAAAAGGATGCTAAGCCTAGGTTGATTAGATGGATATTATTGTTGCAAGAATTCGACATGGAGATAGTAGACAAGAAAGGTAGTGAAAATGTCATAGCGGATCACCTTTCTAGGCTTGAAGGTGTAGAAGAGATAAAGAGGGATGTTGAAGAAGTTGAAGAGACCTTTCCCGATGAAGGATTGTTGAGGTAATGTGTGTGGTGAAGGAAGGGGAAGCTCCATGGTTTTGCGGATTATGCAAATTTCTTAGCAAGTGGAGAGCTACCACCGGAAATGAATCCATATGAAAGGAAGGTTTCCTACAATCGGGTTAAGCACTTCATATGGGATGATCCGTATCTCTTCAAAGTAGGTGTGGACGGAGTCCTTCGGAGGTGTGTGACGAGAAAGGAAGGGGAGGAGATCATGAAACATTGCCACTCTTTACCGTGTGGAGGCCATCATAGCACTTCCAAAACCGTGAGGAAGATTTTATTGTCGGGATTCTATTGGCCAACTATATTCAAGGATTGCGAGAAATTTATCAAGGAATGTGACAAGTGCCAACGAATAGGAAACCTTAACAAGAGGGATGAGATGCCCTTGAGCAACATCTTAGAAGTGGAAATTTTTTATGTATGGGGAGTTGACTTCATGGGGCCCTTTCCACCATCGATGGGGTATCAATACATCCTTATAGGGGTTGACTATGTGTCCAAATGGATAGAAGTCATTCCTACCAAAAGCAACAATTCCAAGGTGGTTGTAGAATTCTTGAAAAGGATCTTTACACGGTTTGGGGTTCCAAGGATTTTGATAAGCGACGGTGGAAGCCACTTTGTTAACAAGGCTATGGAGAAGCTTTTGTTAAGGTATGATGTTAAACACAAGGTTGCTACTCCTTATCACCCGCAATCGAATGGCTTAGCCGAGGTGTCTAATCGCTTGATCAAGGGTATCTTGGAGAAGACGGTGAGGACGAGTAGAAAGGATTGAGCAACAAAGCTTGATGATGCGTTATGGGCATATAGGACCGCCTACAAGACGCCTCTTGAGATGTCCCCCTATCAATTAGTGTATGGGAAGGCTTGCCATCTTCCAGTGGAGTTAGAGTATAAACCATTTTGGGCTCTCAAAAAGTTGAATTTTGATGAAGAGCTTGCGGCGAGAGAAGAGGGTTCTCCAATTGCATGAGTTGGACGAATTTAGGATGAATGCCTATGAGAGTTCAAAGATTTTCAAGGAAAAGACCAAGAAGTGGCATGATGCAAGGCTTAGAAGGAAGGAGTTCAAAGAAGGAGATCAAGTGCTCCTTTTCAACTCAAGGTTGAAGCTTTTCACCGGTAAACACAAATCGAGATGGAGTGGTCCTTTCCGTGTTGTGAAGGTTTTTCCGAATGGATATTTTGAAGTGATGAATGACAAGGATGAGAGGTTTATAGTTAATGGGCATCGGTTGAAGCTTTATCATGTTCCATCACAAAAAGAGGTGTTGGATGCCCTTAATCTTAAGGATGTGCCTTGTTTAGGTAGTGAAAGGGAAGTGTGAACTCTTAGAGTTCCGTCCGGCAAAGGACGTTAAACCTACCGCTAGATGGGAGGCAACCCATCCTTTCATTGCTTTGGTGTGTTTGCTTGTTGTTTTGTTTTTGGTTCTTTTTGTGGATTTTGTTATGGATGTGGAAATTGCTCATGCTTTGGGAAATAATGCTAAGTTGATAAGGATAAATTGTATAGTGAGCTTAATGGTTAGTTCATTATGAGTTGCATATTGGTATCACTCTCATTCTAAATTTTGAATTCATGCTTTCATTCAAGTTTGGGGGTGTTGTTATTTAGGGTAGAATTGCATCTTGTAATGATGATTAATTGATGAAGTTGTTTTTGTTGTAGGATACTCGCTACTTGAATTGGGAAAAGGATCGAAATTGCAATGGAATCAAGGAATCGAGAAGGATGGAGAGCTTAAAAGTTGGTGAAAATGAGCGAAAAGGAAGAGAACCCGGTCTCCTCGATCGAATGAGCGACCGGGCTTAAATCGAGGGACCAACACGGTAATTTCTTGCATATTTGGGTTTGTTAGGGGCATAGAGATCATTTTTAGGAGTTTCGGGGTCGGGTCGGGCCCGGAAATCGTCAAAAATTCTTCTGGACTCGACCCTGTGTCGAGGTTACATAGCCCCAGTCGAGGCATTAACACTTAGAAAAATTCTGAATTTGGCACATTCCTTAACTCGAGGGAGGAACCTCGAGTCGAGGATTTTGAATTTGCGGGTTTCCTCAGTCGAGGCCTCACCCTCGACTCGAGGCTGGTGATTTTTATAAAAACGCAAATTTAGTTTATTGTGAGCACCACTCGAGGCTTAGGGCGGTTGTCAATCCCTTTTCTCCCCAAAGACTAATTCGCGATTTTGTGTCTCTTTCACCGTTCATTCATCCTCCTTTCACCATATTGTCATCACATTTGCATCAAGAGAGAATTTTGAGGGTTTTGGAATTCCAAATTGGGGCTTTTGTGCGAGAGTGCGTGGGTTTTTCCAAGTGAGCGTTTTCCGGTCAAATTCACACGCAAGGTATGTAATTCGTACTCCAAGGGCTTTCAATTTCATAGTTGTGTTGATGAATGCATGGGTGTTATGCATTGTGTTATATTTTTAGTGAATGGGAATTTTCTTTTTGGCATTTTGTAAAATACCTTATATGCATGATTTATGTTGATGAATTGGAGCCGTTGTTGAGTATATTTAGATTGATGTATGAGTTTAGGAGCATGTGTAGAATTGAATGGGATATCTTGCTCGTTAATTCATGGATCTTGCTCGTAAATTTGGTCAAGTTGAGTCATGTTGTTGATAGAAGTGAATTAATTGTTGATGCTTGTTTGTTTAATTACTTGCTAAATGGCTATAGATTTATCGAAATTTTATTAAGCTTGATTGCAAGATATTTGATGAGTTTATTTGTTGTGTTAATTGATGAGCTTATTTGATTTAGTGGCAATGGTGGAATACCACTTGACCTTGTTAGCATGCACCTACAATGCCAAAAATTCAAGTATCAACTTCAAACAAAATAATATCAACAAAAACAAAAACAAAAGCAACAAATAGCCACTTCAAACAATCCTTAAGTCTCACTTATAGACGCAAAAACTAACTCCCGACAACGGCGCCATTTGATTGGAGTGTATAGGGCAAGAGCTTTTAAGACCAATCGCAAAATATCGAACCCAAGGAGAAAGTATGCAAACGAGGCCCTAAGGATATGAGTTCTAGGTGACTAGAGTTGCAATCATGGTTTTGGACTAAAATCAATACAAATTAGCAAGAATTTAAAAGACTAAACTATGCAAGCAATATATCAAACACCTAATATGCAAGATCAAACAAGGTAAAAACAATGGGAGAATGGGGTGCAAGGGATAATCTCCATCAAGGAATCCATGATTAACAAGCTATAATTGTATCAAAATGCCAATCAATCAAATTAGAAAGCATTATCCATCATGAAATTAATCACTCCATTAAAATCACAATGCCTAATGTGTGCATTCTTAGTCTTTTCCATTTCTCAATGTAGAAATCTCCAATTCATACAATCATGCAAAATTGCAACCCGATTAACACCTAATCACGTTAGCTCAACTCTCGCCTATTGCTAAGGTGATCAACCATTAATCAAAAGAGACAATTTTCCATGAAGCACAATTAAGAATCACAATTAGGAAGCAATCTAATTCAATTGATCACAATTATCAACAATTATAGCATGAAGCAATCACTTCATCCCTAATTTCAATTATCCCAAGCACAAAGCTATTAGCCCATGGTGCTACAAGCAAAAGCCATGGGTCGAAAATCTATGAAAGCAATTAAATCACAAATCAATCCAAACAATGAATTAAAGAGAGAAAAAGGTAAGAACATCACCAATTGATCTTCAATATACAAAAATAGGAATGCTTGAGTCTTCTACAATACTTGGATTATCCTTCTCCACTCTCAATTACAACTTGAATCTTCAATTTCAAATGATCACAATGATAATCTATGGATTCCAAACTTGAATCTATGCTAATTCTAACAATCTAGGGCAATTACAATGGAAATCAAGCTACAAACTAAGAAATTCGCCTAAGGAACCACTGAAACCGCTCTAAACCGCTAGGATCAAAGTATGCTCTGTTTTTGCTTCAAATGGCTTAAAAACTGAATTTTCCGATTTTAGGGTCCCTCGACTCAAGCTTCAGGCCCTCGAGTCGAGGTCCGAGAGTAGCTAACACGCTTTCTCAATTTTTCACCTTCCTCGAGTCGAGGCTCAGCCCTCGACTCGAGGATCTTGCCTTTTCTCTATCCCTCGAGTCGAGACAACTGATTTTTCCAAAATTTCTTCCCTCCAAAGACCATCCTCGACTCGAGGTCCATGCCACCTCGACTCCGGCTCGAGACTAGGGCTCCTTTTCGAGCGGGGCTCCGGCCCCGACCCCCATTTTCGTCCGAGATGTTCGTCTCTTAATTCTAAGTACACCGGTACTCTCGGATTGGCAAAATTCCAACGAATTACCCGCAAAATGGACGAAAAACATAAAAACTCACTAAGTAATACTTTTAGGCAAATAAGTGATACTCTACACATTTATGCACTAAAATCAACACTTTGATCACCTTTTGCACTCAAATAAGCCCTAAAAACATGCATCAATTCACTCCAATCATACCCCCAAACTTGAAGTGTTGCTCGTCCTCGAGCAACGTAGAAACTAAGAACAGAGGAGTGTATTGATTGCAATTATGTCACATGACACTATAGGCGAAGTAGAAGACAATCGAACTCATCAATGAACATTTGTATCAATGCAACTATCCACTAGCAATCAAAATGAATCATGCTCTATCAAACACTTAACACATTGCTCCTTCCATGGAGTGTTTCACTCTTCACTCAAGTGTATAAAGGTATAAAGCACTCAATCATCAAATTCACAAATAAGTACACCATATGCTTGCCAAAAGACTTAATCTCAATCAAAATCACTTGTGATCAATCAAGAATCAAAGAGGTCTTTCTCTAGGTTGTAATGTAGGTTCTTTGGAAAGGTGTGATGTTTTTAGATAAGAGTGACTAAGTAGTAGAGACTTGAATGTAAGCTAATCAATACAAATCACATCTCTTCTCTTTTCATCAAGTAACACTCTTTCTTTTGAACTTCAATGATCAATCCACCATTCACTTGAGCTTTCTCTTTTAAGCTCACAAATTGAATTTTCCTTCACTTCATGTTCACAATTTTCACAATTCAATTTTTCTTCTCAACCTTCCTACTTCTCTTTCAAGCATCATCACTTAGCAAATTATTCCCACCGCACTTAGCAATCAAATCACCATCATTATTAGCCAACAAATCAAGCTCTACTAAATATAGGACAATAAGGCTCATAAAAATAGGCAAATGGTTTCAATTTCACTTGGTTTGCCAAAGAATTTGGAAAATAAGGCTCAACATGGCTTACTAAGGAAATCAAATGTATTTGGTGGGAAAAAACTTGGCAAAGTGACTCATCATCCCAAACATGGCCTCTTATCATTTACAATACATCACATAAAGATCAATATCAACAAGTCTAGTGGCAAGTTCTAGCATACAAATCCATGAATGATGCACTCACAAAGAAACATATCAACCGTATAAGATGTACGATTATTAAGGCACAAAAGCCATGGGCTTAAATTGAGCAATGAATCAAGCATTATCAATCACATCCATCTTTACACAATCAATCAAGAATGCTAGCTTCAAGCTACAAATCAACTCATGATCAAATCAAAATCTAATAAATCTTGCAAATCAAACACAAGTGCTCATGTACATAAATCCATGCATACTCACCACATAAAGAATGATACTCAAATATATGTCAATAAATCCACAATGAAATTCAAAATCAAAGAATAAGGAATTCAAAGGATCATCAAGCTCAATAAGATCAAGAGAATAATAATCATCATCAAAGTCATCAAATATTCCAAATCATCACATCATCAAGTTCACCAAAAGAAGTACAATCATCAACCAAAGTACACATCATCAAGAGTACACATCATCACAAAGATAAGAATCTAAAAACTAAGGAGAGGGAATGAGGAATAAGATATAACCTTAAAAGTCGGACGGCGGCGGTGGAGGAGGGTAGTGTCCCGGCCCGAAATTCCACGAGCTCATCCGCTGTAGGAGGGCGTACATGTCATTTTGAGTCTTCGAGACTCTTCCGCATCCTCCTAGTCTCTTCGTTGAATCTACGGGACTCCTCAATCATCCTGTACATATCATCCTGGCGGGTCAAGCTCTCGATATGCATCCTCCGGCTATCCACCCACATCTCCTTAGTCGACACCCATGGCCTCTATGACGAGCTGCCCGCCTCATAATCTCGACCCCTCATCTCATCCCGCAAGTACATGTTGATCTTCGGCTGATAGTCCTCGTCCATCTGTACCGGTGGCTCCTCCCGCTATGGCTCCTCATACTCATCCTCCTCATCGTCATCTCCTACCTTTGCCTCGGCTCGCTCTGCAAGATCCTCACCCTCATCATCATCGATCCCGACCGCTGGCCGCCATCATCATCATCATTGTCCTCATCTCGGAGAACATCTCCATCCTCTCTAGTGTAAGCGTCTATCGCCTCGGTGTGACGTTGTGACCACATACGTAGATTAATGGTCACAAAAGCGCAGATCCAAATACAGTCGTCAACCTCTTATTCGAAAGAGAGAATCGGCCACCGTGGTGCCTCTGGAGACACCAAGTCCTACCACCCGGTCGAAGGCCCTCATGCGCCGCATGGTATTAGTAGTAAGATCGGGCCCCTCTAATGCTCGAGGTTATGAGTGGGGATGCCGAGATGCTCGGTTATCGGTGTGATCATGCCTCCAAAGTTAATCTTCTTGAACTTCGTGCTAGTAGCTCTCTCAAACATGTAACAGAGGTATGCGACCGCGTTGAATCGAATCCCATGTAGGAAACACCAAATGACATACAATTCTTCGGATACCACGGCTCCTCCCTCCGATCTCGCGAATATCATGCTTGCGAGAATCTTCTCCAAATAACGGACTACCGGGTTCCAAATGTGAGTGCTCTTCGACTTTCCGGAATGAACTCAAAGCTAATTCGGAGCCCCGAATCTGAAATACGTCTCCAAAACCTCTTAGCATTATACTCTTTCCTCATGTTAAGCAATGAGCTGTCGGGAGTCGATGGGTGTGCCAAGGATCACATTAATCTCGTCCACGGTGGACCATCTCCAAAATAAAAGAAAGTATCCATCCACTACCGAGCCAAATCCTAAGGAATTTTGTAGTGCAATCAAGCTAAGGAGTGGTATTAGCTATGAAGGCCCGAAAATGCTCAAAGAAGGGGAGCTTGAAGAAGAGGTGGTGAATGAGGAAGAAGTGAGGCATGAAAGAGTGGTTCAGAAAGGAAGATAAGTGAAGATGTGAAAGCAAAGAGAGATGCGAAGAAGAAGAAGAAAGAGATCAAGAATTAATGGGGAATTCCAATGAAGGTTAATCCGGTTCCGTTTCCTAAGAGATTAGAGAGGAAGAAACTTGATGAAGAGTTTGGTAAGTTTCTAGAAATTTTCAAGAATTTGCATTTCGATATTCCACTTTTAGAGGCCCTTGAACAAATTCCACACTACAAGAAATTCTTGAGAGAGATTATGTCCAAGAAGAGGAGTTGGGATGAGAAGGGAATGATTAAGCTAGTGGAAGAATGCAAAGAAATCTTGGAGAGACACTTGCCACAAAAGAGAAAGGATCCCGGAAGCTTTATTATTCCATGTGAGATAGGGGAGAAGGAGAACATTCAAGGCTTGTGTGACCTAGGAGCAAGTATAAATGTGATGCCATTGTCCGTGTTCAAGACATTGGAGCTAGGGAGGTGACTCCTACAAACATTAATCTTCAACTAGCGGATCAATCATACGCTCATCCATTTGGGATCATTGAAGATGTGTTGGTAGGGGATGGCAAGCTCATATTCCGGTGGATTTCATTGTATTAGATATGAAGGAGAAGCTTGAGGCACCGATCATACTTGGTCGACCTTTCCTTGCCACGGGCAAAGCAATGATTAATGTGGAGAAAGGAGAGCTCAAGTTAAGCTCAAATGGAGAGGAAGTGACATTTACAAGAGTTTATGAGGAAGAGGTTGCTCAAAGCAAGGTGGAGAAGAAGACGTGTGCATACATAGAGATTGTTGATGTATGCCCTTCCATTGAAAGGGAAGTTTCTACACCTATTACTTCTACTAAGCATTTAGTTAATGAGCATTTCCTTCCTTCTTGTAAAATCATTTCTAACAAGTCTTGTGTTCCCTTTGATTGTAAGAAGGAGAAAGCTATTATGGAGCCTTTGCTTGACCCCGGTGAGAAAGAGAAGGAAGAATGTGAGAAAGATTCGACCAAACTTGAACTTGGTTGAAGTTTGGGGGTGTTAATGGAGAAGATGTTGCCACTTGTGAAAAAGGAAGAAAGCTTTGAAGTAGGAGATCAAGTGGTATGGAGCGAATCAAATTGGAGTCGGCTACTTGGAGTCGAAAGGCCCAAGGAAGTGCATACGGTGAAAGAAATCAAAGAAGGAGGAAAGCTACTCCTAGAGGATAAGTGGGGATGTTGCCTTTTTGCAAAAGAACATTTAGTGAGGCATAAGGATTATCTCCACATTGACAAAGAAAAGGAAGTATGAACTCTTGGAGTTCCGTCCGGCAAAGGACGTTAAACCTACCGCTAGATGGGAGGCAACCCATCCTTTCATTGCTTTGGTGTGTTTGCTTGTTGTTTTGTTTTTGGTACTTTTTGTGGATTTTGCTATGGATGTGGAAATTGCTCATGCTTTGGGGAAATAATGCTAAGTTGATAAGGATAAATTGTATAGTAAGCTTAATGGTTAGTTCATTATGAGTTGCATATTAGTATCACTCTCATTCTAAATTTTGAATTCATGCTTTCATTTAAGTTTGGGGGTGTTGTTATTTAGGGTAGAATTACATCTTGTAATGATGATTAATTGATGAAGTTGTTTTTGTTGTAGGATACTCACTACTTGAATTAGGAAAAGGATCAAAATTGCAAAGGAATCAAGGAATCGAGAAGGATGGAGAGCTTAAAAGTTGGTGAAAATGAGCGAAAAGGAAGAGAACCCGGTCTCCTCGATCGAATGAGCGACCGGGCTTAAATCAAGGGACCAAAACAATAATTTCTTGCATATTCAGGTTCGTTAGGGGCGTAGAGGTCATTTTTAGGAGTTCGGGACGGGTCGGACCCGAAAATCATAAAAATTCCCTAGACTCGACCTGTGGTCAAGGTTGCACAGCCCGGGATGAGGGATTCACACTTAGCCAAAATTTCCAAAATTTGCATGATCCTAGAGTTGAGGGTGAAATCCCGAGTCGAGGGGGTCAGTTTTCGCATTCCTCGAGTCGTGCATGAGACCTCGAGTCGAGGCGCTTAAAATTTCGGATTCCTCGAGTCGAGGCCCGACCCTCGACTCGAGGCCGGTGATTTTTATAAAAATGCAGATTCGGGCAGCAAAGACGACTCGAGGGTTAGGCGCTTGTCGATCCCTTTTCTCCCCAACACTATTTTCATTGATTTTGTGTCTCTTTCACCGTTCATTCATCCTCCTTTCACCATATTGTCATCACATTTGCATCAAGTCAGAATTTTGAGGGTTTTGGAATTCCAAATTGGGGCTTTTGTGCGAGTGTGCGTGGGTTTTTCCAAGTGAACGTTTTCGCCAAATTCACACACAAGGTATGTAATTCGTACTCCATGGCTTTCAATTTCATAGTTGTGGTGATTAATTGCATGGGTGTTGATAATTTCGCATGAGTTCTTTGATTTGGGGATTTTTATTGTGGCATTTATTCAAACACCTTGTATGCATGATTTATGTTGATGAATTGGAGCCTTTATTGAGTATTTTTGGATTGATGTATGAGTTTAGGAGCATGTGTAGAATTGAATGGGATATCTTGCTCGTTTATTCATGGATTTGGCTTGGAATTGTGATTGATGGCATATATATATATATTTTTTTGAAATTCCTAGTGTAATTTTTGGTAAATTTGGTCACGTTGAGTCATGTTGTTGATAGAAGTGAATTAATTGTTGATGCGTGTTTGTCTAATTACTTACTAGATGGCTATGGATTTATCGAAATTTTATTAAGCTTGATTGCATGATATTTGATGAGCTTATTTGTGGTGTTAATTGATGGAGCCATTCTAGTTAAGCATAAAGGTTTTGAGGATTAATTGAACACTTTTATTGGTTATACTTGCTTGTTAACTCTTTGACCATTTATTGAGGTTTTGTTACCTAGACACTAGGGATGTTGATTGGAGAGATTATTGCTTGCTTGACTCGTTCATGGCTAGATGATAGTATTAGAGCTGGTATTTGTATTTGTAGAGATTAATTTTTGCCCTTGGAACTATTTTGCGGGAACCATGTTTAGGGGAGTAGATGGGCACAATTTTTCAGATGCAGAGGTCCGTGATCGAGAGGAAGCCATTAGATTTGCTCACCGGATGCCCGCTGATATTGGGATTCAGTGGGACGACTATAAGTGGAGGAAGCACATTATCCTTTATGCCGAGCTTTACAAGAAAGTAGTCAAGACCCGATTAGTAGATCATAACCGCATGTTATCCATGGGGATCAAGGAGGATATTACTCACGTTTTGAGCAAGTCGGCATGGGAGGCTTCTTAGCCAAGAGGCCTCGAACTTATCTCGGCCTCACCCTAGAGGTCCTGTGCACGGTTAAGATTCATAAGGCCGAGAAGGGCCAAGTTCGCTAGGAGCATTACTTTCGAGCTCAAGGGGAATGAGTATGAGTTGACCGTGGACGAGGTCAACGAGATCCTTGGCACACCCACCGACCCCGACAGATCATTGCTTAACATGAGGAAAGAGTATAATGCTAAGAGGTTTTGGAGGCGTATTTCAGATTCTGTGGTCTCCGAATCACCGAGTTTATTCCGGGAAAGTCGAAGAGCACTCACATTCGGAACCCGATAGTCTGTTATTTGGAGAAGATTCTCGCAAGCACGATATTCGCGAGATCGGAGGGACAAGCCGTGGAATCCGAAGAATTGTATGTCATTTGGTGTTTCCTACATGGGATTCGATTCAACGAGGCCGCATACCTCTGCATTACTTGTTTGAGAAAGCTACTAGCACGAAGTTCAAGAAGATTAACTTTGGAGGCATGATCACACCGAAAGCCGAGCATCTCGGTATCCCCACTCATAACCTCAGCAGCATTAGAGGGGCCCGATCTTACTACCGATACCATGCGGCGCATGAGGACGCCGACCACATCGGTAGGACTTGGTGTCTCCAAAGAAGCACCACGGTGGCCGATTCCCTCTTCCGAATAAGAGGTTGACGACCGTATTTGGATTTGCCGCTTCGTGACCATTAATCTCCGTATGTGGTCACAGGCCACACCGAGGCGATAGACGCCTACACTATAGAGCATGGAGATGTTCTCCAAGATGAGGACGATGATGATGATGATGATGATGGGGGCAGTAGTCGGATCTCGATGATGATGAGGGTGAGGATGCCGCAGAGGCAGAGGTAGGAGATGATGATGAGGAGGATGAGTATGAGGAGCCGAGAGGAGGAGCCACCGGTGCAGATGGACGAGGACTATCAGCCGGAGATCAACATGTACCGGCAGGATGAGATGAGGAGTCGAGATTATGAGGCGGGCTGCTCGTCACGAGAGGCCAAGGGTGTTGGCCGAGGAGATGTAGGCGGATAGCCAGAGGATGCATATCGAGAGCTTGACCCGCCAGGATGATATGTACAGGATGATTGAAGAGTCCCGTAGATTCAACGAAGAGACTAGGAGAATGCAGGAAGTGTCTCTCGAAGACTTAAAATGACATGTACGCCCTCCTATAACAGATGAGTTCGTGGAATTTCGGGCCGGGACACTACCCTCCTCCACCGCCGTCGTCCGACTTTTAAGGTTATATCTTATTCCTCATTCCCTCTCCTTAGTTTTAGGATTCTTATCTTTGTGATGATGTGTACTCTTGATGATGTGTACTCTGGTTGATGATTGTACTTCTTTTGGTGAACTTGATGATGTGATGATTTGGAATATTTGATGACTTTGATGATGATTATTATTCTCTTGATCTTATTGAGCTTGATGATCCTTTGGATTCCTTATTCTTTGATTTTGAATTTCATTATGGATTTATTGACATATCTTTGAGTATCATTCTTTATGTGGTGAGTACGCTTGGATTAATGTACATGAGCACTTGTGTTTGATTTGCAAGATTTATTGGATTTTGATTTGATCATGAGTTGATTTGTAGCTTGAAGCTAACATTCTTGATTGATTGTGTAAAGATAGATGTGATTAATAATGCTTGATTCATTGCTCAATTCAAGCCCGTGAGCTTTTGTGCCTTAATAATCGTACATCTTATACGGTTGATATGGTTTTTGTGAGTGCATCATTCATGATTTGTATGCTAGAACTTGCCACTAGACTTGTTGATATTGATCTTTGTGTGATGTCTTGAAAATGATAAGAAGCCATGTTTGGGATGATGAGTCACTTTGCCAAAATTTTCCCCACCAAATACATTTGATTTCCTTAGTAAGCCATGTTGAGCCTTATCTTCCAAATTCTTTGGCAAACCAAGTGAAATTGGAAACCATTTGCCTATTTTTATGAGCCTTATTGTCCTATATTTATCAGAGCTTGATTTGTTGGCTAATAATGATGGTGATTTGATTTCTAAGTGCGGTGGGAATAATTTGCTAAGTGATGATGCTTGAAAGAGAAGAAGAAATGTTGAGAAGAAAAATTGAATTGTGAAAATTGTGAACATGAAGTGAAGGAAAAATTCAATTTGTGAGCTTAAAAAGAGAAATTTCAAGTGAATGGTGGATTGATCATTGAAGTTCAAAAGAAAGAGTGTTACTTGATGAAAAGAGAAGATATGTGTTTTGTATTGGTTAGCTTACATTCAAGTCTCTACTATTTAGTCACTCGTATCCAAAAACATCCCACCTTTCCAAAGAACTTACATTACAACCTAGAGAAAGACCTCTTTAATTCTTGATTGATCACAAGTGATTTTGATTGATATTAAGTCTTTTGGCAAGCATATGGTGTACTTATTTGTGAATTTGATAAATGAGTGCTTTATACCTTTATACACTTGAGTGAAGAGTGAAACACTCCATGGAAGGAGCAATGTGTTAAGTGTTTGATTGAGCATTGGTTTGAGCATGATTCATTTTGATTGCTAGTGGATAGTTGCATTGATACAAATGTTCATTGATGAGTTCTATTGTCTCCTACTTCGCCTATATTGCCATGTGACATAATTGCAATTAATTCACTCCTTTGTTCTTAGTTTCTACGTTGCTCGAGGACGAGCAACACTTCAAGTTTGGGGTATGATTGAAGTGAATTGATGCATGTTTTTAGGGCTTATTTGAGTGCAAAAAGTGATCAAAGTGTTGATTTTTGTGCATAAATGTGTAGAGTATCACTTATTTGCCTAAAAAGTATTACTTAGTGAGTTTTTGATATTTTTGTCCATTTTGCAGGTAATTCGGTGGAATTTTGCCAATTCGAGAGTACCGGTGTGCTTAGAATGAAGAGACGAATATCTCGGATGAAAACGGGGTCGGGGCCGGAGCCCCGCTTGAAAAAGGAGCCCTGGTCTCGAGCCGTGGTCGAGGTGGCATGGACCTCGAGTCGAGGATGGTGCTGGAGGGAAGAAATTTTTGAAAAAGCAGCTGCCTCGACTTGAGGGAGGAACCTCGAGTCGAGGATGGAGAAAAGGTAAGAATTGAGAAAGCGTGTTAGCGACTCTCGGACCTCGACTCGAGGGCCTCAAGCTCGAGTCGAGGAACCCCAAAAATCTGAAAATTCAGTTTTTAAGCCATTTGAAGCCAAAAACAGAGCATACTTTGATCCTAGCAGTTTAGAGTCTGTTTCCAGATGGTTCCTTAGGCGAATTTCTTAGTTTGTAGCTTGATTTCCATTGTAATTGCCCTAGATTGTTAAAATTAGCATAGATTCAAGTTTGTAACCCATAGATTAGCATTGTGATCATTTGAAATTGAAGATTCAAGTTGTAATTGAGAGTGGAGAAGGATAATCCAAGTATTGTAGAAGACTCAAGCATTCCTATTTTTGTATATTGAAGATCAATTGGTGATGTTCTTACCTTTTTCTCTCTTTAATTCATTGTTTGGATTGATTTGTGATTTAATTGCTTTCTTAGATTTTCCACCCATGACTTTTGCTTGTAGCACCATGGGCTAATAGTTTTGTGCTTGGGATAATTGAAATTAGGGATGAAGTGATTGCCTCATGCTATAATTGTTGATAATTGTGATCAATTGAATTAGATTGCTTCTAATTGTGATTCTTAATTGTGCTTCATGGAAAATTGTCTCTTTTGATTAATGGTTGATCACCCTAGGAATAGGCGAGAGTTGAGTTAACGTGATTAGGTGTTAATCGGGTTGAAATTTGCATGATTGTATAAATTGGAGATTTCTACATTGAGAAATGGGAAAGACTAAGAATGCTCACATTAGGCATTGTGATTTTAATGGAGTGATTAATTTCATGATGGGTTATGCTTTCTAATTTGATTGATTGGCATTTTGATACAGCTTATAGCTTGTTAATCATGGATTCCTTGATGGAGATTATCCCTTGCACCCCATTCTCCCATTGATTTTATCTTGTTTGATCTTGCATATTAGGTGTTTGATATATTGCTTGCATAGTTTAGTCTTTTAAATTCTGGCTAATTTGTATTGATTTTAGTCCAAAACCGTGAATGCAACTCTAGTCACCAAGAACTCATATCCTTAGGGCCTCGTTTGCATACTTTCTCCCTTGGGTTCGATATTTTGCGATTGGTCTTAAAAGCTCTTGCCCTATACACTCCAATCAGTTAAGTATATGATTATTGGAGCTCGTTTGTATTCTTGGGGATTGATTTTGCTCTTGGATTGTTTTGCAGGAACTATGTTTAGGGAGTAGACGGGCATAACTTCTCGGATGCGGATATCCGGGAAAGAGAGGAGGCTATCCGATTTGCAAATAGGATGCTCGCCGAGCTAGGTATCTGAAAGTGGGACGATTACCAATGGAGGAAGCATATCATTCTTTACGCCGAGCTGTACAAGAAGGTAGTCAAGACCCGATTGGTGGATCACGACCGTATGACGGCGATGGGTATCGAGGATGACATTCCTCGTCTGTTTGAGCAAGTTGGGATGGCGGGCTTCTTGGCGAAGAGGCCTAGGACGTATATTGGACTTACCTTAGAGTTCCTCTACATGTCAAGATTGATAAGGCCAGGTGGGCCAAATTTCTCGGGAGTATTACTTTCGAGCTTATGGGGCGGGAGTATTCATTGACCGTGGATGAGGTCAACGAAATTATTGGAGCACCTACAGACCGGATCGATCACTCCTCAACATGAGGAAGGAGTATAACGCCAAGAAGTTTTGGAGGTGAATTTCAGATTCTGGGGCTCCGAATCAGCCTCGAGTTTATCCGGGAAAATCAAAGAGCACTCACATTCGAATCCGGTGATTAGATACTTGGAGAAGATTCTCGCAAGCACGATATTCGCGAGATCGGAGGGAGGAGCCGTGGTATCCGAAGAACCGTATGTCATATGGTGCTTCTTGCATGGGATTCGATTCAATGCGGCCACATACCTCTGTTATCTATTTGAGAGAGCCATTAGTACAAAGTTCAAGAAGATCAACTTTGGAGGGATGATTACTTTGATAGCGAGAGCACTTCGGTATTCCCACTCATAACCTCGAGCAAGAGAGGGCCCCGATCTTACTACTGATACCATGCGGCGCATGAGGACACTCGACCGCATTGGTAGGGCTTGGTATCTCCAGCAGCACCACGGTGGCCGATTCCCTCTTCCGAATAAGAGGTTGACGATCGTATTTGGATTTGCTGCTTTCGTGACCATTAACTTGCGCATGTGGTCACAAAGATCACACCGAGGCGATAGACGCCTACACTAGAGAGCACGGAGATGTTCTCCGTGATGAGGATGATGATGATGATGATGATGATGGGGGCCACCGGTCGGGATATGATGATGATGAGGTGAGGATGCTGCAGAGGTAGCCTGAGGCAGAGGTAGGAGACGATGAGGAGGATGAGTACGAGAGCCGGAGCGGGAGGAGGCTGCCCGGTCTGAGATGGACGAGGATTACCAACCTGGAGATTAACATGTACCGGCGGGATGAGATGAGGAGTCATGAGTATGAAGCCGGGAGCTCATCACGAGGCCGTGGGTGTTGGCCGAGGAGATGTGGGCCGATAGCCGAGAGGATGCATATCGAGAGCGACCCGCCGGGATGAGATGTATCGGATGAATGAGGAGTCTTGTAGATTCAACGAAGAGACTAGGAGGATGCCGGAAGAGTCTCGAAGACTCAAAATGACATGTACGCCCTCCTACAACAGATGAGCTCGTGGAATTTCGGGCCGGGACACTACCCTCCTCCACCGCGCCGTCCGACTTTTAGGGCTATCCCCTATTCCTTATTCCCTCTCCTTAGTCTTTAGATTCTTATCTTCTTGATGATGTGTACTTTTGATGATGGTGATTGTACTCTTGATAAACTTGATGATGTGATAATTTGATTTGGATTTTGATGGTTTGATGATTTTATTGATGATTTTATTATCTTGATCTATTTGAGCTTATTGTCTATTGATGATTATGTATTGATGATCCTTGGGATTCCTTATTCCTTTGATTCCTTATTCTATAATTTTGAGCATCGGTGTGGATTTCGTGTCATATCTTTGAGTATCATTCTTGATGTGGTGAGTATGCTTGGATTTATGTACATGAACACTTGTGTTTGATTTGTAAGATTTATTGAATTTTGATTTGATCATGAGTTGATTTATAGTTTGATGCCGGTTGCTTGATTAATTATGTGATGATGAATGTGATTGATAATGTTTGATTCATTGCTCAATTTAAGCCCGTGGGCTTTTGTGCTTAATAATCGTACATCTTATACGGTTGATATGATTTCTTTGTGAGTGCATCATTCATGATTTGTATGCTAGAACTTGCCACTAGACTTGTTGATATTGATCTTTGTGTGATGTCATGAAAGTGATAAGAGGCCATGTTTGCTATGTTTAGTCACTTTGCCAAATTTTTCCCACCAAATACATTTGATTTCCTTTGTGAGCCATGTTGAGCTTAATTTCCATATTCTTTGGCAAGCCAAGTGAAATTGAAACCATTTGCCTATTCTTATGAGCCTTTTCGTCCTATGGTTAATAGAGCTTGATTGTTGGTTAATGATGGTGAATTGCATGCTAAGAATGGTGGGAAGTGATGATGCTTGAAAAAAGAAGAAGAAATGTAGTGAAAAATTGAATTGTGAAGAAAAAATATGAAGTGAATGAATAGATGAAAAATTCAATTTTTGAGCTTAAGAAGAGAAAGCTCAAGTGAATGGTGAGATTGAACTTTAAAGTGCAAAAGAAAGAGTGTACTTGATGGAAAGTGAATAGAAGTGCATTGTAATGATTAGCTTACATTCAAGTCTCTACTACTTAGTCACTCTTATCCATATATATCCCACCTTTCCAAAGAGCCTACATTACAACCTAAAAGAAAGACCTCTTTGATTCTTGATTGATCACAAGTGATTTTGATTGAGATTAAGTCTTTTGGCAAGCATATGGTGTACTTATTTGTGAATTTGATGATTGAGTGCTTTATACCCTTATACACTTGAATGAAGAGTGAAACACTCCATGGAAGGAGCAATGTGTTAAGTGTTTGATTGAGCATTTGTGTGAGCATGATTCATCTTGATTGCTAGTGGATAGTTGCATTGATATTTAGGATCATTGATGAGTTCGATTGTCTTCTACTTCTTCTATGGTGCCATGTGACATAATTACAATCAATACACTCCTTTGTGCTTAGTTTCTACGTTGCTCGAGGGCGAGCAACACTTCAAGTTTGGGGGTATGATTGGAGTGAATTGATGCATGTTTTTAGGGCCTATTTTAGTGTAAAAGTGAGCTAGAGTGTTAGTTTTTGTGCTTAAAAGTGTAAAGTATCACTCTTTTGCTTAAAAGTATTATTTTTGAGATTTTGATGTTTTCGTCCATTTTGCGGGTAATTCGGTGGAATTTTGCCAAACCGAGAGTACCATTGGACTTAGAATGAATAGACGATCATATTGGAAGAAAATGGGGGTCAAGGCCGAAGCCACGCGCGAGAAAAGTGCCACTGGACTCGAGCTCTAATCGAGGGACAAGAGCCTCGAGTCGAGGGCTATGCTTAAAAGGACTAAATTGGAAAAAGGCGGGAGCCTCGACTCGAGGTTGATCCTCGAGTCGAGGAGTAGAAAAGCGGCAGGATTTTAATTTCGTATTTCAAGGGGCTGAGCAGAGACAACATGGATAAGAATTCATAATAGCAGTTAAGAGCGGTTTTGGGGCAATTTCTCGGGCCCCAAGCCAATTTTCCATTCTAGGTAGAGTAGAAGTTAGAATTAGATTTAGATTTCAATTGATTGTTGGTAGATTAGCATTAGATTAGCATTTGATCATTGTAATTCTTTCAATTCAAGCTTGTAATTCATTAGGAGATTGGTGTTGAAGACTCAAGCATTCCTATTTTTGTTGATTGAAGCTCAATTGGTGATGTTTTTCCTCTTTTGTCTCTTTAATTTCTTAATTGTTGTGATTTGCTTTGTGTTTGATCAATTCTATCTTCTTCCCATGGGTATTGTTTATGGTACCATGGGCTAACTCTCTTGTGCTTGGGTTAATTGAAATTGATGATGATTTGATTGATGATGTTATGGTTGTTGATGATTGGAGATCAATTGAGTAGAATGCTTACTAATTGTGATTCTCAATTGTGCTTTATGCATAATTATCTCTTTAGATTAGTGTTTGATCGCCCTAGCTATAGACGAGAGTTGCGCTAACGTGATCCGGGATTAATCGGGTGATAATTGTGTATGAATGCGTGGATTGGGTGCTTGAATCGAGAGATTAGTTGCACTAAGGATACTCACATTAATTTTCTACCTAATTGTGATTCTTCATTGTGCTTCATGTAAAATTGTCTCTTTTGATTAATGGTTGATCACCCTAGCAATAGGCGAGAGTTGAGCTAACGTGATTAGGTGTTGATCGAGTTTCAATTTTGCATGATTATATGAATTGGGGTGATATTAATAGAGTGATTAATTTCATGATGGTTTATGCTTTCTATCTTTGTTGATTTGCAATTTGATTCAATTGTAGCTTGTTGATTGATGATTCATTGATGGATGTTAATCCTAGCACTCCTATCCCACCATTTATTGTTATTTTTGTTCTCGCATCTTAGGTGTTTGATCATTTGCTTGCTTGTTATTGTTTTGTATTTTTGCTATTGTTTTGTTGTTTTTGTTCCAAACCATTGTTGCAACTCTAGTCACAAGAAGAACTTGTATTTCTAAGGACTCATGTGCATACTTTTTCCCTTGGGTTCGATATTTTGCGATTGGTCTTAAAAGCTCTTGCCCTATACACTCCAATCGGTCGAGCGGTACAAGAAGGTGGTCAAGACCCGCTTGGTATATTAGAATTGCATGGTGTCGATGGGTATTGAGGACGACATCCCTTGACTTTTGAGCAGATCGACATAGGGGGCTTCTTAGCAAAGAGGCCTAGGACTTATCTTGGACTCACCCTAGAGTTTTGTGCCTTTGTCAAGGTCCATAAGGCCGGGAGGGCCAAGTTCGCAAGGAGCATTACATTCGAGTTGATGGGAATGAGTACGAGTTGGTGTGGACGAGGTCAACGAGATCCTTGGTACACCCACTGACCACTGACAGATCACCGCTTAACATAAGGAAAGAGTACAATGCCAAGAAGTTTTGGATAAGGATTTCCGATTCGGGGCGCGGTTCTAAGAGCACTCACATCCGGAACCCGGTAGTCCGATACTTGGAGAAGATTCTCGCGAGCACTATATTCGCGAGATTGGAGGAGGAGCCGTGTTGTCCGAGGAGTTGTATGTACTTTGGTCCTTTCTCCACGGAGTGAAGTTCAATGCGGCCGCGTACCTTTGTTACTTATTTGAAAGAGCCACGAGTAAAAAGTTCAAGAAGATTAATTTTGGAGGCATGATTACGTTGATGGCCGAGCACCTCGGCATTCCCACTCACAACCTCCGAGCTTTAGAGGGCCCCGATCTTATTACCGATACCATGCGGCGCATGAGGACGCTTGACCGCATTGGTAGGACATGGTGTCTCCAAAGCACCATGGTGGCCGATTCCCTCTTCCAAATAAGAGATTGACTACAAGTTGTTAGGTACTTCAGCCTTCGTGACCATCAACTGCGTATGTGGTCACAGCGGCCACACCGAGGCGATCGATGCCTACACTAGAGATCACGGAGATGTTCTTCGAGATGAGGACGATGATGATGATGATGAGGGCCAAATCGGGATCCGGGGATGATCGGGGTGAGGATGCTACGAGGGAGCCGAGGCGAGAGGCCGGAGACGATGAGGAGGATGAGTATGAGGAGCTGAGCCAGAGCAGAGGAGCTGCCAAGACAGATGGACGAGGACTATCACCCGAGATTAATATGTACCGGCAGGATGAGATGAGAAGTCCAGAGTATGCCCTCTTCTGAGTTCGGCTCACGGAAATTCGGGCCGGGCCACTACCCTCCTCCGCCGCCGCCATCGACCATTAGGGCTATCTCCTATTCCTCATTCCCTCTCCTCTAGCTATTTAGTTCATTATCTCCTTAGTGATGTTGATGATTTGTACTCTTGATGGTGATTGTACTCTTTGATGTGATTGTACTTTTGATATGATGATTTGGATTATTTTATGGTTGTATTGATGATGTGCATGATTATCTTGATCTTTTTGAGCTTATGATTTCTTGATGATTATACCTTGATGATTCCTTTGGATTCCTTATTTCTATGATTTTTGAGTTAGATTTGATTTTGAGCCGAAATGTGGATTTATTGTCATATCTTTTAGAATCATTCTTATTGTAGTGAGTATGCTTGGGATTATGTACATGTGCATTTGTGCTTGATTTGCAACACTTATCGAATTTTGATATGATCATGAGTTGATTTGTAGCTTGAAGCTAGCATTCTTGATTACTTATTGTAAACACAAATTTTCGTATTTAAATAAATAAATAACGAAAACTGGAATTACAAAAATAACTTAATTGAATCAAGCGATTGTTTGGGTACAATCTCTAGAAACTCCTCCGATTCTCTCTTCGTGGTTGACTTTGACTTTGACTTTTGAATTCGTCGGGGTTGAAACCGTTTGTTGATGAACTTCGGAGGAGAAAACGCGTCGATCGGAGGGGCTTAGCACCTTGATCTCGGATCAAACGCCGTCTTTGACGAAGAACTTGAAGAATTCTGGGAGAAACGCCAATCGGAGGGGCTTAGCACCTTGATCTCGGATTGAACGCCGTTCTTGATGAAGAACCCGAAGAACTCCTTAAATCGCCGGACTTGATCTCCAAAGCTCGAAATCCGGTGTGTTTCGATGCTCTCCGTATGCTTCGTGTATTCGAAATGATCGAAATGAGACCTTATTTATAGATGATGGAAACCACCAGGTTTAACGGGCTGCTAAAACCAGGGAATATTCCGGCATCTTCGGGAATATGCTTCCATGATTTGATTTGTTAGATTTGATATGATTTGTTGGACTTTAGAAACCTCGACATGATTTATTGGGCTTTAGAAGCCCAACTCAATTAATTGAACTTTAGAGGCCCAAATTGATTTATTGGACTTTAAAGACTCCAATTCAATTAATTTGACTTTAAAGGCCCAAATTTATTTATTGGACTTTAGAGACTAAATTTAGTTTATTGGACTTTAGAGGCCCAAATTTATTTATTGAGCTTTAGAGGCCCAATTCGATTTATTAGGCTTTATAGGCCCAAATTTATTTATTGAGCTTTATAGGCCCAATTTGATTTATTAGGCTTTAGCTACCTAATTCGATTTATTAGGCTTTAAAAGCCCAATTTGATTTATTAGGCTTTAGAGACCTAATTTAATTTATTAGGCTTTAAAAGCCCAATTTAATTTAATGGGTTTAGAAGCCCAAATTGATTTATTAGGACTCAATACTTGGATTGAGCCTAATTAATTTAATAAGTCAATTAAATTATCAATTATTTATTATATTAGAAATTATGTGTATTTAAATTCCTAAATAATAAATTTAATTGATATTTAATATGTAATTTCCACGTGTCGCTTCTTGATTCGGCAATTAATTTTGCCGCTTACAAATGCCCCCTCGCACTTCGCTCACGAGTGATCTTGTCTTCGATGTGGACGAATTGCGAAATATATTTTTCGTGCTCGTATAAACTATCCACTTCAATATTTCAACTTCTCGGCTATACCAATTTTTTGGGCAACGAGTAGATAAGCCTAACCTTATCGAACTTACGCACTTGTATTAATTTGAAAATTTAAAATTTCAAATTTTACATATAATATCAAATAAGATTTTCTTATTTGTATTAATTTGAAAATTTGAAATTTGAATTTTATAATATCAAATAATTTTATGATATAATCGTATCTATCACCAAGATTCATAATATCGATTTATCTCTATATAAAGGACCCTTGCGCATGTTTTTTTTTTTTTACCATAAACGACACGTGGGAATTGAAAGAAAACGGGTACGTTTTCTTTTTTCTCTTTTCTCTCTTTTTTTTCCTTTTCTTCGCTTTTTCCTTTCTTTTCTTCTTCTTCTTCTTTTTCTCACGCCACTTCCTCCTTTCCCCCTTTTTTTTTTTCCTTCTTTTCACGCCACTTCCCTGTTTCCTTTTTTTTTTCTCCCTTCTTTTTCACACCACTTCTCTGTTTCTTTTTTTTATTTTGTTTTGTCTCCAAAATTCACCATTCTTCTTTAATGTATTTGCAGATCACTTTTTCTACGGAGACGCATCAACAAGGAATTCAACGGTAAAATTTATTATGCCTTTACGCTCACTTTTTTTCCTTTTTTCGTAGGATTTTATTTGTATATGCGACTACCGTGCTCATCCGCCACTACAACTACACAATCATGCTCATTTCGCTGCTCATATTTCGACAACCATAACGCTTTGATTCGCGCCCATATGATACGCCTATGGGCATTTCTTCGAATGGGTTGTTTGTATGAACACCACCCAATCATGCCACTACAACTACCGTGCCATTGCCGCTCATATTTCGACAACCATAACGTTTGATTCGCGCCCATATGATACGTCTATGGGCATTTCTTCGAACGGATTGTTTGTATGAACACCACCCAATCATGCCACTACAACTACCGTGCTCATTGCCATTCATATTTCGACAACCATAACGTTTGATTCGCGCCATATGATACGCCTATGGGCATTTCTTGAACGGGTTGTTTGTATGAACACCACCCAATCATGCCACTACAACTACCGTGCTCATTGTCGTTCATATTTCGACAACCATAACGTTTGATTCGCGCCATATGATACGTCTATGGGCATTTCTTCGAATGAGTTGTTTGTATGAACAAATACGTACCCGACCAAACACGTTGGAAGTGACGGCGAGCTTCACTGCCGGCGGCGTTGGTTTCAGACGACGACCCTTAGTGGGGGTCGGATTTAATGGCGGCGCTTCTCCGGCGATGATTTCGGAGTGAAGGCGCAGATTTGCGCGAATTCGAGGGAGAAAAGAAACTATTTTTTGGGATTTTTTCCTGCGTATTTTCTGGAAAAGCAGATATTGGGATTCCTTTTTCTCGTTCCTCAACGTATTTTATCTGTTGCTGCTTTTTCCTTCTTTTTATTTATTTATTTATTTTTAATTTCGCTGCATGAATTTTGGGAGAAATGGGCAGAATGGGGGATTTGTGTTTGCTGCGTGAATGAGCAGAATTCTATGCGTGGGTTTTGGAAAATTAGGGATTTGTTGCTTAATTTGTGGAGGAAAGTTGACTGGGATTTTTCCTTTTCTGCTCCAACACGTTTATCTACAGCTTTTTTTTTTTTTTATATTATCTGTTCGCAGCGTGAATTGTAGCGTAGAAGAATGAATTCTGGAATGACCGTACATGAAGGATGGACCATCATTTATTTTAATTTTCAGCCCATTACTTGCTGGGCTAATTTGATTTGGGCTTTTTCCTTTTTCTCTTTTAATTTCTTTGACCCATGATAAATTTTAATATATTTGGATTAATTTTCATCAGGCTTTTTAATTAATTAATTAACAATTCAATTGACAATAAAATAAAATTTAAAATTTTATTAATTATCAATTTCTCGTAACTTAATTAATTAATTATTTTTCTTTTTTTTTTAAGACACCATGGTTTTCTTTTAAAAGCACCGGTGCATCTCGAGGAAAAATGTCACTGATCATTCTTAATGATGAATCTCAACCCTTAAACGAAGGCACCCACCTACCTATTGAGAAACCCGTTATTGGCAAATATGCCGAGCTTGTGAAAGACGTTCGAATGAGTTTCGTATGGACGAATGGACTCGTGAAATTTCACCAAGTAAAACATCCAGTGTGGACTCTAAAGGCGGCCAATCATAACAAGCCTCGCCCCGTGGGTGGTGGATCACTTGCCGACTTTGGGACGAAATATTGTCATGGATCGCGCAGGTGGAACGGTCCTATAAAATTTGCGGGCGAATTTCATTATACCCGTGGATACCGGGAGTGGACCGAGGATGTTCTAAGTCGGTGCAAGAAAACTCTTAGGAACATAACAGCTTTATGATGCCGTCTTTGCATCACTTTTCACTTACGACCGCAATTCAGAAATTATCAAAGCCTTTTGTGAAGCATGGTGTCCATCTACCAACACTTTGCTTACTAGTTATGGTGAAATATCCATTTCTTTGTGGGATATATATAATTGGACCGGGCTTCCTTTGACAGTCTTAACATTTTACTTACTAATCATAGCAAAATATTTTTTTTTAATAAGACATATATAATTGACCGAACTTCTTTTGACAGTCTTATTTTTGACGAAGTAGTGCCGATGAATTAGAGCTCTTTGACAAGATCGGGACTTATGCCTACCATGAAAGTTGTAAGCATTTATTTCATGCTTATCACTTGCTTTGTGGAAAAGCATACGGCCAAAGTATCTCGTCGAGCAATGGGTGGAATTTTGGTCGATCAAGAAGTTGAAGTACAAGCCACCGCCACCCCGTAGCGAAAAAAGAAGAACTCTTGTCCCAAGACTACTTATAACCCTTCGGCATTTTGGAAGAGCACAAGCAATGGACTTCCGCGAAATTGCACTTCAAAAGGCTAGACATTGAACGAAAGCATGAGGAGGAGACGTATTTAGCCGCCCACTTAGCCTGTTGGTTGTGCACATTTACCCTTCCCGAATGACAAAGTGAACTTGATCGGGCCAAGTGTCTTTAAAATGGCGTGTTTAATGGCCAAGGTCATGAAGTTAGTCTTGTTGTTCCTGTTTTAGCTAACATTTATAGAGGTTTGAACAGGATTGTGACGCGATTGGACCCATCTCGAGGATCGAGCAACATTCCCGGTTCATTTCGTTTATGCTTGGTCGGGCGTAATACTTCAAAACTCATTTTCCATCTAGTCATGGATTAAGCAGACTGCGATGGTGTTCTATTCCGGTGAAAATGGAGCAAGATATTACGACCCCGAAGAAGCTCGCAAGCGAATTCTCAAAGCGGGACAAATGTTTCGTGGACTTGTAACGCAAAAATGAGCGAACTTTGTATGTGGACAATGGCGAAGGACAGGTGGGGCACATGGAGTTATTTCGTAGCCCTTCGTTCTAACATTCTTTCTTGGCGACAAGGTGACAAGTTCGCCGTTGAGCCCTACGGTTCCCATCGATTCAGCCCGAATTTGGATTTTATCAAGAGGTTCCAGAACGTCAAAGATGGGTGATATACGCGAAGATTCTTTGGAGAATGGATTCCTCTATTGGAAATGGTGCACTTCGCGCGGAACTTTTTCTAAGGCCCATCTTCCATCCGCCGCTCGTAATGTTACTAAGTTTTCTTCATCGATTATAAAATATGGTGGAATCAGGTCCATGGAATTTACATGGAAGTCCATATTGATGATTTGATTAGGTTGAGGCCTAGTAAAGCGCCACATGAGGAAGTGATGGTTGTTAATAACCCCTGATTTACCTAATGATCAAGAGAGCCAAGCGAGTTGACAACCACTGTCGAACCCGTGAAAATGCTGACGTATCACTTTCAAAGAAGGTTTTATCTCCTTTCTTGTTATTCATGTAATTTGTTCTCTTTCTTACATCATTGACTTACTCCCTTTTTTATTATATAGGCAATACTTGAGGTTTTGGTAGCGAGGACGATGAATCAGTCGGAGGACTCAGTTTCCACCGCCACGGGTTAACGTATACCCCCACACCTTCGAAATTATAATAAGGGAGCCGCAGCTTTCGGTGTTCATTGCGGAGAAGTTCATGAAAAATCACCAGCGAGAGTATGTATTATCCTTGTGGAAAGATTTCCTTAGTAGAATCTTGAGCACCCCAATTGATTCCTTGTCTTCCATAAAGGATCAAATGCCTTTTGTAATACAAGAGATGAAAAAGTTTGACAGGATTGATTCTTACGCCATAGAAAAGACTTTGACGGCTTTGTTTGTTAAAGCAGACGATTATGATGCGGCGAGATCCAAGTCTACCGATGGAGTAACAAAAGATGTTCTTGCTTTGCGGTTAGCCGAAGCAACGGAGATTCTTCGTGCTTGTGAAGCGGATGAAGGAAAAGAGTCGGAAAGCTCGAAAGTACTCAAGCAAAATTGAAGAAAGTGGAGGATCAATTGGATGAATTGAAGAAAAGAAGAAGACCCTTTACGAAGCATTGCAACGGCATCAAAAATCTCTTCAAGACATCAAAGTTAGAACTCAAGCCGCTAAGGATAACATCCTTGCTATTGACAATACTCGGTTTTGGAAGACAACGTGGATGAGATCTTGAAGACGTCAAAGTTGAGTTTGGAAGCCGCTTTGGAAGAGTTGAAGGACTTAGACCTTATTGCTTAGTTCTTTTAGGATCTTTTCTTTTATTTTTTCTATTTTACTTTTGCTTTTCTCTTATGTTACCGACTTTTATGATTCGTCAATAACATTGATTTATTTTTTCCTTCATATTACTTTCGGCTTCATTATTTCATTAAGTATATGAACTTAAACAAAATAATTGAAACATGTCCATACTTTTCATTCACCCTTCTTGTAAATTGCCCCCTTTTTACTTCAATATTCCACTAAGTATATGAACTTAAATGAAATAATTGATTTACACCTTTTGCACTTCAATAATCTCACTAAGTATAGGAACTTAAATGAAATAATTGATTTATGCCTTTTGCACCTCAATAATCTCACTAAGTATAGGAACTTAAATGAAATAATTAATTTATGCCTTTTGCACCTCAATAATCTCACTATGTATAGGAACTTAAATGAAATAATTGATTTATGCCTTTTGCACCTCAATAATCTCACTAAGTATAGGAACTTAAATGAAATAATTGATTTATGACTGGACTTAGAGAATTTCTAAGTTGCCTACGTACCTCTTTGAAGAGGATCAAGTCATAACGTAGTTCAAGAGAAAATGAGGTTTGGTTTTAAGGGGGGGCCGCATACGCTTTAACCTCATGCGGGCCGGAGGGACTTTTCGTAACCACTATAGTCAAAGTGGGGTATTTAATATTTAACCACTAAATACCTTTAGTGGGTTGGGGCGTCAATACGCTTATTCCTCATGTGGGCCAGGAGGGGTATTGATATTTAACCACCAAATACCTTTAGTGGGTTGGGGTCTGCCGCTGTGATTTTACCTCATGCGGGCGGAGGGGTATTAATATTTAACCACAAAATACCTTTAGTGGGTTGGGGTGTCGCATACGCTTTTACTTCATGCGGGCCAGAGGGGTATTAATATTTAACCACCAATTACCTTTAGTGGTTTGGGGTGCCGTATTACGCTTTTACCTCATGCGGGTCGGGAGGAGTATTAATATTTAACCACCAAATACCTTTAGTGGGTTGGGGTGCCGTACATGATTTTACCTCATGCGGGCCGGGAGGGGTATTAATATTTAACCACTAAATACCTTTAGTGGGTTGGGAATCGATACTGCAGTTTTACCTCATGCGGGCCGGGAGGGGTATTAATATTTAACCACCAAATACCTTTAGTAGGTTGGGGTGCCGTACACTGATTTTACCTCATGTGGGCCGGGAGGGATGAACAGGTTTAGGCTCGTGTATCATGGAGTTTTCTTGATTTACGCGTAGTAGCGTTTCAAGAACTTCCCATTTATGGGACCAATGTTTACACCATCTTCGGATATCAACGCATATGCACCATTTGTGTAAACTTCCTTCACCACATGTGGACCGTCCCACTTAGGCAAGAATTTATTCCCGACTCGGTGAGTAACCACAATAGGTCGCCTTCTATCGCAAGCACCAAGTCTCCAACTTGGAAAGAACGTGTCTTCACTTTCTTGTTAAGCGTTCTTGAAAGACGAGCTTGATAGCATTCAAGTCTTTGTTGTGCTTCCGGTCTCTTCTCATCTAAGGCTTCTAACTCTTCAAGCCGCGATCGTGCATTCTCCTCTTGATTAGCCCTTCTTGTATAGCTATTCTCAAAGATGGAATTTGCTTTTCCAAGGAGCGAGCGCCTCGACACCATATACCAAGGAATAAGGAGTGGCTTGCGTGGGTGTCCTATAAGTGGTTCGGTATGCCCATAGAGCTTCACTCATCTTCTCGTGCCAATCTCGCTTTGACTTGGGAGACCACTTTCTTCAACAAGCTGCATAAAATTTTGTTGAAGGCTTATGCAAGTCCATTAGTAGCTGCATTGTACATGAGCGATTTTCTTTGCTTGAAGTCAAACTTTTCACAAAGCTTATCGATATGACTATTCTTGAATAATCTTCCATTATCGGTGATGATGTAGCGAGGTACTCCATATCTATAAATAATATTGACATGGATGAAATCGGCCACATTTTCTTTCTTTACCTCCCTCGATGGTATATCTTCGCCCACTTAGAAAAGTAATCATTGCAGCCAAAATATATTGGTATTTGTTGGGTCCCTTTAGAACGAGTTTAAACACAAAAACAAGATACCCTCTAGTGATAATCTAGAAGGGGGATGAATAGATTATCAAAACTTTTGCAAGTTTAGATGATCTATTAACTCCTAACTCGTATTTACAAATGGAAATAAATTTTGTTTATACTCAATTCAATTAGGATCTAAAGCCTTTTCGGATATCAAATTTGTTGTCAAGAAATAATCAATGAAAACAAGTAAATAAGCGGTAAGAAGAAATAACACCAGATTTATAGTGGTTCGGATCAAGCGATCCTACGTCCACTCTCCTTCTTCAAATCTTGAAGAAGGGCCTTCACTTACTTACTTTCTTCTTTCTTGCTACCTTACTTACAATGATGAATCTTGACCTTACAATGAATCTCCCTAACCACGAATATCTATGGCTTGAAGATCTAATGAAAAAATGTTACGTAAACACTAAGAAGCGAAAAACGTATAAAACGTTCTTGAATGTGTGTAATTCTTTGTTGCTTGTGTATACAAAGTATGATGAAGAGTGCTAAGTGTCAAAGTTAATTCTAAATAGATTTCTATTCCTATTTATAGAGAACTTCTCTTGGCGGTTGTAACTTCCTTGAATTCGGTTTGTTGAAAGTTATGGCGATTAACTAATTCTTGAAGCTGCTTCTTAATTGGTTGTAAGCGATTCTTGAATTTAACTAACTCTTCTAGCTTGTGCGATTCTTTGCCACTGTCTTGAATCTCCACCTTGTCTGTTTTTCTACTCTGTCTTGAATCTCCACCTTGTGCGATTTTCTACTCTGTCTTGAATCTCCACCTTGTGCGATTTTCTACTGGTCGATTCTCTATCGATCTTCTACCTCGTCTGGTTCCATCATAAATGCATTTTCTGTTCTTGTCTTTATCTGACTTCTTTCAAAAACAACTCTATCTTATTTCTATACTTAGTCTATAAAGTATTTATTACATCGTTGACTATACATTGTCTTTGGTCATCTTACTTTACACTTTTAACACATCAAAACTAAATACAAATTTCTTTTCCTAACAATTTCCCCCTTTTTGATGATGTTAAAACTCAGCTCAAGAAAAGAAATGTTAGTAATTTTTAAAAATGTAAAATAAGCAATTAAATCACATAATCGAGATAACTAGAACAATTATTGTTATTAACAGATGATCGAGAAAATCATGAATCGGATAATCGAACAATTTGATTACATAATCAGATATTTAAGAGTTAGAAAATGAATCAATATACTTCGAAATCAAGAGGTTAATCGATTAGTTTTTAGAAAAACAACAAAGATTGAGAGTAGATCAAAAGTTTATTCACAGTCCATATCGGTTATCATGAAAACAGATAAGATGAAATAAGTAGAAGACTAGTCATACCATCTATTCTCCTCTGGAACCTTAAGCCAGTCAAAAACCCGCTTCTTTAGTGAAATAGTTTCACCTCCCTCTGCCAGATCATTTGTGGCTTCCGCTTTGATTATCGGTGCTTAATTTTCTCAAGGTCAGGATGACCATCAATTTGTTAGAGGGTTCCATCTCGAGAATAGGCTGGTGCAATGACATCTGCGTTGAATTCATCATTTGCGAGGTTGATAAGATATTGATACATCCGGGGGTCCTTTTCTTCCAGCCAATTATGAAAAGCTTCGTCTTCATCGAGTCCCCACTTGATCACTTTGCGAGACATGAAGCTGGAAAATCCAGTCCACTTGAATGGCCTCCACCTTGCACGATCTGCCATCAATAATACTTCTTTGGGAACTACCTCGCTTCGATGATATGGCCTAAGGACTTCTTCCCCTTGCTCATCTGTTATCTTGAACCCATCGTCTAAGAGATCGATCATAGTATTTTCCTGCTTTGCCTTCTCCTGCTCTCTTCTTCTCTTAGCCTCCCTTCTCTTATACTTCTCCTTCTCATCTCTTTTTCTTTTACGATCTTTTCTTACGCATCTATCTCACTTGTGATTTCTTTGGAACTTGAGCTGTTCTAGATGATCCGAGAAGGAGATGTAATTTGAGCTTGAGCTTGAGCGAGGTTCTTGCACGGGAGCTTCTCTTGTGGGTTCAATTCTTGTCTTCCTTACAACCTTTTCTCTCCTCTCCTCAGATTTCTTCTCTTACGCTTTTAACATTTCTTGAGACAACTCTTCAATTTTCATGCTCAAAGCCATGATCTTATCTTCTTGCTCGTCTACTCTTTTCTTGAGCGCACTATCTTCCCTTTTTAGCATCACAAATCTAGTATTGCGAGATAGTGGCTACTTGCTCAATTTGGCTTACAAGCTCTTCTCGTACATGCCGTCTTATGATCAAGCTGGTCATATCTCTTCTTCCGTCCGACCTCGACTTTTCTAAACTCATCATCCATGAATTGCTTAATGCTCGTAAATGCCTATCCTTTTCTAGAGCAAGCTGCATCTTTAGGACTTGATGAAATGATGCCTCTTTGGCTTTCCATGCTTCTTTTACTTGCTCCTCAATTGAATCTTTGATCTCAACAAAGGCGGAAACGAACATCTTGTTTTACCCATTCATCTTGTGAGTTCATCTCCTTAGCTGTCGTCTTAAGCTGCATGACCATCTGTTCCTCATGTCTTATTCCAGAGTAGTGTAGATCAATCTTGGTTTTCTCGTGAATTGCGGCTTCTACATTCTCCTTGATTGATGATGAGATGACATTTGGAACTAGTTGAAAAGCATTGAGACGGGCGAGTCTTCAAATTTTGAACTTGACTTTTAATGCATCTATCTCGGATACAGACACGAGATGTGGAGGGCATGGTTTGTTCACGAGAAATATTTATTTCTTCAAATTCGAGTTCGGGTTGCACCTCAACAGTCTGCTCTGTTTGTGCCTCCTCATGTATCCATCCCAGTGGCTCATCGGCGACTCCACCTATCACTTCCTCCACCTTTTCCTCCTCCATACCAACATCTTCTTTCCTTTGCTCTTCCTCCTTCTCAGTGATTTCATCTCCTCTGGAGTCTCATCTCCAAGATATACTCGTTGTAGAATGTAATCAACAAAGGCATTTTCGGTGAGTATATCTTGGAATGATTTCGGCTTCGCTTTCTTGAGAACCTCCTTTTCCCAGGATGGCTAAATTGTTTCCTCCGGCCTCGGCTATGAGAATAGCTGTCTCCTCAAAAGATCCAAGCACGAGTCTTCTCAACGAGATAGACATCAATAAGCTCTTTCAACGGCTCGAGGCTCATCTTTGAGAGTGGACTCTTGTGCGAGAAGGAACTTTTTCCCAAGAATTCGGAGTGAAGTCTCGGTTGGTCCCAATTCTCCAGGATGGATTTGGTAGGTTTAGAAAAAGATTTGGTTCGAGATGAGGTTGTGGGTAGGAAAGAAAATGGATCATATGAAGTTTGGGTGGGTGTTGGACTTATTGGAGTGGGCCGTTTTAGAGGCTCGAAGCGGCGGCCTTGTGCCTTCTTCATTGCCAGGTTGGGAAGAAATGAATTTAGGAACTTCATCCTCGGATGAGGATGAAGATGATGAGGGTGACTTGATTTCTTCTTCCTTTTAAGGTCATCTCCAGACGAGACTTCTCTTGTCTCCGTCCGGCAGCGATATACCAACCTCCTCGGGTGGAACACTTCCCCCTTGGGAAGCTGTCCTTTCCTCCTCTTCTTCTTGACATTCTTCTCCTCCTCGGATGAGGATTCATCGGCTAAAAGCTGTCTCCACTTTCTTTTTTCCTTTGGCCTTAGAAGCCTTCTTCCTTTGTCTTGGAGATGGGGTGTCTCCTTCGAGTCTGTTGGACCGAAAGGTTTCTCATCCTTGACAAGCAAACCCATACATTTTGTGAACTTTTTCACCCACATGCGCGATCAAGCTTGTCCGTTCCAATCTTGTGTTCAAGTATGATGGTGATTCTTGCCATCATACTTGTTATCTTGGTCGGCGACCATCTTATCGGCTCGGTGATACCTGCATCTTGACGAACTTTTTCCTCTCCTCCATCGAGACGGGAGTACAGCATGCGAGCCCAATTAATATCCGCTCCATCTATGATGGCCTCGAACAACATATCAGTGGCTTAGTCAATCCGTCATGACTCTGCTTTGCTCTCCCGGTATACACTTCGTCAAAATGAGCATCAGCAGTCTATACTTTCTTCGTAACATCCCCTTTTTCAGATTTGCGGTGTTATTCTTAAGGATTTTCTTGCCATCGGTTTGTAGCTCTCCAAATATTCTTGACCTTGTACAAAAATGGGTTGCCTCAGGTGGTATTTAAACCAAAAATTTCACCAATATCGAGAGATTGAAACATGAATTTTTCTGGACTTTTCAAGAGTCCGAATTCGAGTTTCTAGTCCGATATCTGTTGATTTGGCTCTGGTTAGGAATTCGGCAAGATCATCAAGAGTTTTGGGTTTTGTCGGTTTCATTGAGCGGTATTTCTTTAAACCTCTATCTTGTAACGGTTGAAGGATTTCTCTGGTTTCGGATCGGTTGAAATGTCCCATTCCACGTACATTTCGGATTTTGTACGTTCTCGATGGATGCGAGATCATATTCATATTTGATTACGCTCTTTCCAGTTGTCCGCCATTGATGAGTGTTTGAAGGTTTTAGGAGGGAAAAGAAGTTTTAAGAGAAGAAGGAATATATGTGTGCGTAAATGCAAATAATGCACACGAATGTCTATTTATATGGAAAATATAATAATAAACAATTATTAGAATAATAATTGCACGAAAAAGTGTAAATATAGCCTTTCGAATCGCCATTAATGCAATTATGGCATTTATTTTGAAAAGTGTACAGAATAATATTTAATATGTCGCGCGTGAGGTTGAGACGATTCATATTTGAAACCGCCTCCACTTACGGCGCGTGAAGTATACTCGGTGTGTTTCAAAATTGAATTTGATAAAATTTCGGGTCCATAGTAACTTCTCTCGACACGATTACTAATTTGAGAAATTACTTTTCGATTAATTGGAGAGATAAAATAAAATATTATTAGTTTTTAGAAAATAAAATTTGAACCCTTATTCTTTAATTTTGTAAAACAAAATATTTTATTTCTTGAATAACTTCATTTTTAATGAGTGATAGAGTGAATTATGATATTAAATTCATATATTAATTATATGAACCCAATATTCATAATTAAAAGAATGTAAGAAAACTTCTGATTTTTCTCCTTATGCGGTTTGATAGCATCAGCATGCATTTCCTTGTATCTTTTGAATAAATTGACATTGACTTGTATTTCGAATCTTGTCACCTTTGTTCTTCTTTGAAATCACAGACACTTAGAAAAATTGTTAGTAACCGAGTAAGTCGGATAAGGTTCAATAGTCATCGATTGACTATTACATCCTTATACGATTTACTTATGTCGAATAAGTAATTATCAAGTCGGATATGGTCAATATGACTAATCCTTGATTCTTGATTCCTATAAAAGGAGATCAATGATATCGGCTACCGATTGTCCTTTGACACAATCTTGTCGATAATTCTTTCTAGACATACTATACTAAGATAAGGAAAACAAGGTTAATTGAAGATTTGATCAGCAGATGATTAAGGAACCATCTAATAATCCTAATTCGACTGAAAGTTCCTTAAACCTTGTTTTACGCAAGAGGCTTTGTCAAAATGTGCTTTTTGAAAATCGGTAAGAATTTTTTCTAGCAGATATTGCCTTTCTCCACATGATCTCGAATAAAATGATGACGAATGTCAACATGTTTGCATACAGTATGTAAGGCGGGTTACGGGTAATAGCTATGGCACTATTACTATCACAAAAGATTGGTACATCTTTGGTGATAATGTTATAGTCCCTTAGGTACATTGGTGATCGAGATAAGGCATGAACAACAACTTCCGGTGCCATGTACTCGGCTTCGATGGTAGAAGTAGCTACAGAGGTTTGTTTCTTAGGCTGACCATGAAATCGGCTTACTTCCCGAGAAATTGGCAAGTTCCAGGATGTAGATTTCCTATCTATCTTACACCCACCAAAATACGAATACGAGTATCAGGACAACTCAAAGTTATCATCAATTTGGATACCACAGTCCTACATAGATTGTACCTTTCAAATATTTTAGAATCTTCTTTGCGGCTTCAAGATGACTCTTCTTAGGTTTAGCTTGAAAACGTGCACATACACCATTTGCAAAAGAAATGTCGAGGTCTACTAGCGATTAAGTATAAAAGAGATCAAATTAAACCTCTATCTGCGTTTGATCGGTGTCTTCTCCTTTCTCATCTGGATCCATTGAAAAATTTGTCATCATAGGTATTTTGGCTTCTCGTTGGTACCTATTCCAAATCTTTCAATAAGATCTTTGGTATATTTTGCTTGATTTATGAAAATTCCTTTCTTTATGCGCTTAATTTGAAGTCCAGAAAGTATGTCATCTCTCCCATCATGGACATTTGAATCTGTTCTTCATAAGATGACTAAATTCTTCACACAAGAATAGGTTAGTTGATCCAAAAATAATATCATCAACATAAATTTGAACTAACAAAAAGACCTTTATCGATTCTTTCCTAAATAAAGTTCTATCTATTTTACCTTTTACAAAACCATTTTGAATTAAATACTCGGATAATGTATCATACCATGCTCTAGGAGCCTGTTTAAGTCCATATAGAGCTTTCCTTAGCCTATAGACCTTGTCTCCTTTGACAAAACGGAGGTTGTTCTACATAGACTTCTTGACTATGACTCCATTTAGAAATGCAGATTTCACATCCATTTGGAACACGGTAAATCTTTTATAAGCGGCATAAGCTAAGAACAATCTTATGGCTTCAAGGCGAGCAAGCTGGTGCAAAGGTTTCATCATAATCAATTCCCTCAGATTGTGAATAACCTTGTGCAACCAATCTAGCCTTATTTCTTACCACAATATTGTTCTCATCTTTCTTATTTTTGAAAACCCATTTTGTTCCAATAACTTTTTGATGATGAGGTCTTTCAACAAGCTCCCATACATCTTGTCTTTGAAATTGATTTAATTCATCTTGCATTGCATTTATCCAATTGGAGTCGAGTTAGAGCTTGATAATAGTTTTAGGTTCAAGTAACGATACATAACAACTAAGCAGCAGGTCTTGGTTTATACGTGTCCTTGTGCGGACTCCAGTCTAAACTTCCAATTATCTGTTCAATTTGGATGATAAGTCGATACTCGTTTACCTTTATCTTTTACTGGATATGAAGTCTTATACGGAATATTTTCATCAATTAGTTACGTATTACCTTCGGGAATATCTCCTTGTCCATCGATAGTGTAGTTATGCGATCGGATGACATGGAAGAACTCTCGGCTTCCTTATCTATATCCTATGCAGTGTGTCTTCCTCATCCGATTCGACTGGTAGGTAGAACTTGGTGATTTCTTAATGTTTAATCTGTTAAGATCTTGACTATCTTGGTGACATCATCGTACTTTCAGGACTTGGAAATTTCATCAAAAACAACATGTGGTGTTTCTTCCACACACAATGTAATCTTGTTAAAAACTCTATATGCTTTAGATACGGATGAGTATCCTAAGAATATCCCTTCGCAATCTTAGCATCAAAAGTTCTTAACTTTGATTTTCCATTATTATGAATAAAACACTTACAACCAAATATATGAAAATATGAAATTTTGGTATTACGCCTTTCCATATTTCATAAGGAGTTTTGCATTTATCTTTCACAATTAAACACCTATTTTGAACAAAACATGCGAGTATTAATGGCTTACGCCCAAGAGCACTTTGTGTGGCGTGTCATATTCGGATAACATAGTCCTTGCAGCTTCTTTCAAGGTTCTCGTTTTCTCCTTTCTACCACTCCATTTCTTTGGGGTGTTCTTGCAGATGATGTTTCATGTGCTATACCATTCTCGATACAATAGTTAGTAACAAGCGAGTTTAGGAACTCGGTACCTTTATCACTTCTAATCTTGACAATATTTAGTCCTTTTTCATTTTGAATTCTTTTGAGGAATTACGGAATTTTTATTCTGATCTCATTCTTTTTGTACAAGAAAATAACCCAAGTGAATCTAGAAAAATCATCTATAATCACTAAAGTATACTTTCTTCCACTAAAACTTAGAGGTGTAAGCTGGACCAAAAAGATCCATGTGTAAAAGTTCCGAGAATCCTTTCGAGAAGCAGGGACCATTTATTGTTTTGAAAGAAGTTTTGAGTGCATTTTCCTTTTTTGACAAGCATCACAAACATGATTTTTAGAAAATATTTTATACGGAAGTCCTTTGACTAAAGATTTTCTTGCTATTTTGTTAAGAGTTTTGAAATTTAAATGACTAAGGCGTTTATGCCATAGCCAACTTAAATCTTACGAACTCTTAGCAATAAGACAAGTATCATTAGAGCAACTTTTGAAATTTGCAATATAGATATTACCTCGTCGACTCGATTAAGTAAAATATTCTCATTTAAACCATCCAAAATAAAACATGCATCATGAGTGAATTTAACACAATATCCTTTGTCACAAAATTGAGATACGAGACAGGTAAATTATGTTTCAAACCTTCCACAAAATATACTTCATTAACTGAATATCTCCAATCATCAAAGTTCCAACTCCTTTGGTTAGACCAAAATTGTTGTCACCGAACATTACTCGAGGTCCATCTATTGTGCGATAGTTAGAAAGAAGTCTTTTCTCATAAGTCATATGCTTAGAACATCCACTTGTCTATATACCGGATGACTTCAAGAACATCTTGCTCAACTATCTCCTTATCTTTCTGCAATCACAAATTAATTCTTAGGTACCCTTTGTGTATTGGGTCCTTTTTAAATCAAGTTGATACTTAGGTATCCAAATAAAAACATCCAAATTTTTCAGAACCAATGATTGGATTTTGCAACCATATCTATCCACTAATATTAGACTATCTAGATCAATTTTGTTTAATTGATCTCTAGTGATTGTCTTATATCTTGGAAAGAATGGATAACACTTGCTTCTTCCATCAAAACCATTATACTTTGGAAACAACTTTGATTTAGTCTTTAGATTTCTCTTGGATACATTTCTCCTCATCTGTATTTTCTCCTTTGATATATCGGATGGGGTGACTTGCTCCTTTGATTTCTTTGGACTAATTTCTGTCTTTTCCATAGTCTTTGTGGCTTTGACAAAAACTCTAGGTTTGATAGGATCATTTTTCGTGTTCCTATCAAAACCCAATCTCGTCTTATCACTAGGCTTCGAGAAGTCTTGAAGATATTATCAATTGTAGGCGAGAATTATTAAGATATCCTAACTTGAGATTTAAATCTCTGTTAGTTCTTTTAAAATTCTCATTCTCCATATTGATATTTGAAAATTTAGCTTTTAAAGAACTTCAATTCTTTTTCCAACTCATTGATTTTCTCGGATGAGGAACTAGTAGAAGTCTTTGATTGACATTCCCCCTTGAATGTACAATCTAGATTCTTCCTTGTCCTGTCGATATTCATTTGTTAGACTAAGAATTTGATCCTTTAAACTTAAATTTTCAGTCTCTATCTGTTTATAAGCGAGATAAAATTTGTCTTGAGATCTTTTAGAAGTTTGTTAATAAGACATGAATCGAATTCAGACAAGTTATCATTATCATTGTCGAGGATGAGTAGTAGTTTACCTCCTTAGCCATTAGACAAATGTCATTGTCGATCCGAAAGCTGGATGAGGATGAGGATGATGATGTCTCTTGTGTTACCTCCTTTTCGGCCAAAAGAGCTCGTTGATCCGCATACCTCCTATCCGTTTCTTCCTCTTTTCTTCTCTTTCTCTAGGAGTGAGTTGAGGACAATCATAGCTAAAATGACCAGGTTTATTGCGGGTATAACGAGATATCTCCTCTTTCGACTTTGGACTACTCTCACCTCGTCGATTGGTGATTTGAATCTTTTCTTGGATCCTTTTTGTCATTGTCTGAATACTTCTCTTCCTTGTGCGATTTATAATTTTGACGATTAAACCTATCTCTCTTATTCCTTTTATACTTCATCTTGAGTCTCTCATATCGTCGATCAATAAAGCCATTTCCTCTTTTCTTGACAAATCGATGCTTTAGAAATCTTGTCGGGAATCTTCTTGATGAAGAAATGCCACAGTCTTTCTGAAGTAGATGACTACTGCTTCGTCTTCTTCATCTTCAATTTGTATATCATATTCCAAGGCTTTAGGATGAGAAAATAGAGTATGATGTGAAATAGATGACAGATTCTGTGTAGCTTTGAGGATATTTGCTTTTTCTCTCCATCTTTTGCTTAATGATCTGAGCACCTTATTATTAATTTCTTTCTCGAGAATAGATTTTTCCCAAATCGTGACTTTGTTCACCAAATTGGTCAATCTTACATCCAGTGATCCACAGTTTCTCCATCTTTCATCTTGAATGTATCAAATGCATGTAAAACTGATTGTAACTTGTTCTCCTTAACACTGCTCGACCCTTCACAAACATTTGCAAGAGTCTTCCACATATCCTTAGCGGTTTTACATCTCTTTACCTTTTCTATCCAGTCTTTGCTCAACGTCTCTATAATTCTGTCCTTGCTACAGATCCAAATTGTGAATCTTCCTTTCATCATTTGTCAAATCGGCACTTTTCTTTTCTTGTTGACTTCTTGTAGTAGAAGATTCGGCTCCAGTACTAACAACTCCATGGTAGAATTTTATCGGGCCTTCCTCAAGAACCTCTTCCATACGGTCATGAATGGCCTTTAAATGATTCTCCATTAAGAACTTCCAGTAATCATATTCCTCTATAGAAAAATCGGTAAACTCCTGGATTTCTTACTTTTAACGAGAAGACATCGTAATTCAAGATGTTAAAAGACAACTTATCGAAATGTTAGTGACACAGCAATAAAGAATCGGATCTTAATGAAAACTCAGGATATTTCAAAACTCGGATATTTCAAGACCACAAATCTTTATCGAAACGACTTAACAACTGCTCCGATACCACTTGTTGGGTCCCTTTAGAACGAGTTTAAACACAAAAACAAGATACCCTCTAGTGATAATCTAGAAGGGGGATGAATAGATTATCAAAACTTTTGCAAGTTTAGATGATCTATTAACTCCTAACTTTCAGTTCTGACGGAAATAAATTTTGTTTATACTCAATTCAATTAGGATCTAAAGCCTTTTCGGATATCAAATTTGTTGTCAAGAAATAATCAATGAAAACAAGTAAATAAGCGGTAAGAAGAAATAACACCGATTTATAGTGGTTCGGATCAAGCGATCCTCGTCCACTCTCCTTCTTCAAATCTTGAAGAAGGGCCTTCACTTACTTACTTTCTTCTTTCTTGCTACCTTACTTACAATGATGAATCTTGACCTTACAATGAATCTCCCTAACACGAATATCTATGGCTTGAAGATCTAATGAAAAATGTTACGTAAACACTAAGAAGCTGAAAAACGTATAAAACGTTCTTGAATGTGTGTAATTCTTTGTTGCTTGTGTATACAAAGTATGATGAAGAGTGCTAAGTGTCAAAGTTAATTCTAAATAGATTTCTATTCCTATTTATAGAGAACTTCTCTTGGCGGTTGTAACTTCCTTGAATTCGGTTTGTTGAAAGTTGTAATCGATTAACTAATTCTTGAAGCTGCTTCTTAATTGGTTATCGATTCTTGAATTTAACTAACTCTTCTAGCTTATGCGATTCTTTGCCACTGTCTTGAATCTCCACCTTATGCTTTTTCTACTCTGTCTTGAATCTCCACCTTATGCGATTTTCTACTCTGTCTTGAATCTCCACCTTGTGCGATTTTCTACTCTGTCTGATTCTCTATCGATCTTCTACCTCGTCTGGTTCCATCATCGTCTGCATTTTACTGTTCTTGTCTTTATCGACTTCTTTCAAAAACAACTCTATCTTATTTCTATACTTAGTCTATAAAGTATTTATTACATCGGTGACTATACATTGTCTTCGGTTGGTCATCTTACTTTACACTTTTAACACATCAAAACTAAATACAAATTTCTTTTCCTAACGGTGACCACGGAAGACTTCGTTAAGGGTCCTACTACATCTAAGCCCCAAGCATCGAATGGCCAAGCGGCGACAATTTGATGCAACGGTTCGAGGTGGTGTATCGATTTGTGTGAAACTGGCATGCTTGACATTTTCTAGCATAATCCATGCAATCTTTCACCATTGTCGGCCGGTAGTAACCCATTCTCTTTATTCGGAAATGTAACTTAGGTCCCGATTGATGGGCACCGCAAATTCCAGAGTGAGCTTCCTCCATTGCTTGAAACGACCTCTTCATCTCCTAGACACCTTAAGAAGATCCCGTCAAATGATCATCTATAAAGTATACCTTTATAGTATATGAATCGAGGACGACGGCGTCGATATCTACCCTTTGTCTCGGATCATTTGGTAACTTGTCATATTTCAAATAATCTACAAATGGTTGACACCAATCTTCTTTCTCGATTTCCCAAACTTCAACCGCATGACTCTCTTCTTCCTCATCGGTGTTATCCTCGAGAATAGGTGGTACAACCCACTTTTCATATTGGGATACGAACATCCTTCTCTGGAAGAGAAATTGCGAGAAGCAAGTTTCGCCAAGGCGTCGGCTTGCTTGTTGTCTTTTCTTGGAACATGCTCGATTTCCACATCTCCTAGATAACTCATAAGTTGTTGAGCGTACTTATGATAGGGGAGTAGCTCGGGCTTCTTGACTTCATATAGTCCAAGCAATTGATTCACAATCAACTTTGAATCTCCATACACCCTTAGGTGTAGCTGCTTTATATCGATTGCCATCTCTAATCCAAGTATGAGTGCTTGGTACTCTGCAACATTGTTAGAGCGGTTTTCGATCAAAGTGAAGGAGTAAAGGAGCACTTCTCCACTTGATGTCACAAACACCACTCCGGCCTTTGGCCCCTTCTCTATGAGCGGATCCATCGAACTACATCTTCCAAGGGAAGATACTTGATAGCCAAAACATCCTCGTCGGGAGATCGTCACATAACTCCCACTCGGCGGGCATTGGGTGATCAGCGAGAAAATCAGCTAAGATTTGCCCTTTTACAGCTTTACGAGGGACATATATGATCTCGAAGCTGTTGCATTTGGAGATACCACCTGCAAGTGCATGCAGAGAACCGGTTTTGACATAACATACTTTAGCGGATTGGCTTTTTACACAAGATGAATAGTGTGAGCACGAAAATAATGTTTGATTTTGAATCACAAATATCAAAGCCAAACACATGACTTCTCGATGGGAGAATAATTTAACTCATTCGGGTCATTCTTACGCTCAAGTAATATAATGCATTTTCTTTTCCGGCTTCATTTACTTGTGCGAGTAAAGCTCCTACCGAACTTTCTTGAGCAACAATATAGAGAGTCAATGGTCGTCCATGCACTTTGGAGCAATCAATCTTGGTGGCTTCATCAAGTAAGACTTGATGCTTTTAAAGGCATTCTGCACGATTCATCCCACTTGAATGGTGTTCCCTTCTTCATGAGACGACTAAATGGTTGACATCGTCCAGCTAGGTTTGAGATAAACCTTCCGAGATAGGCCAACTTTCCTTGTAGACTTTTAAGCTCATGGATGTTTCGAGGTTCGGGATCTTCAAAATCGCATCAATCTTAGCTTGTTCGATTTCAATCCCTTCTTTGGCCGCGAGCAGACGAATCCGAGAAATTTTCTGATTTAACCCAAGGCACATTTCAATGGATTCATCTTTAAGCGGTATCGCCATAGGCGTTCGAAGACCTATCTCAAATCAGGCAGATGGTCTTTTCTTTTCTTCGACTTTACCACCACGTCATCCACGTAACATTCTACGTTCTTGTGGAGCATGTCATCAAAAATCTTTTGCATTGCTCTTTGGTATGTAGCACCGGCATTCTTTAGACCAAATGGCATCACTTTATAGCGATAAATTCCCTTTGGAGTACGAAATGCGGTCAACTCTTCATCCTCCGGTGACATGCGAATTTGATTATACCACGATGACCCATCCATGAAGGTTAAGGCTTCATGACCCTTTGTTGCATCGATCATAAGTTCGGTGATGGGTAATGGAAAATCATCCTTGGGGCATGCGACATTTAAATCTCTAAAGTCGGCGCAAACCCGAATCGACCATTCTTCTTCCTTCTGGGACGATACTTGAGATCCATGTAGGGTACTTTACTTCTCGGATAAAACCCACTTGAATAAGCTTGTTCACTTGACTTCAATCGGTGGTACTAAATCTGGTCGAAATCGACGTTGAGTCTGTTTGGATCGGTGAGCCCCTTCTTTCCTTTGAAAGGTGGTGCACCGCGACCTTCGGGTCCAAACCTGGCATTTGTTTGTAAGACCATGCAAACACATCTTTGAACTCCTGCAATAGTTCAACATATGCATTTTCCTCATCACTTGACAATAGGGCGCTTATATAAGTTGGCCGAGGGTCACTAGCATCGCCTAAGTTAATTTCTTTTAGCTCATCAGCGGTTGCCTTAACACCCTCCTCAAGTTCTTGAGGAGCCTCCTCGGCATCTTCCTCCTCCGGATGAGTGTCTTCACTAATGGTGATATGGTTTATGACAGCAACTTCTTGGTTGCCTTCTCTCGCATTTGCAAAGCCCACGCATGCCCTCATTCGGCCATCCCTTCCTCTAACCATCACTATCTCGCAGTCTTGATATCAACAATGATCCTATTTCTAATCATTGAGGTTATTCTTCTTTGCGAGTTATGTCCATGCCTTGAGGAGTTGTTTGTTGAGGATTGCGAATGACTACGAAGTTAGATGAGGCCACACCCTCTCCATCGTCTTCTCCACATTTTGTGTGGATGATTATCTTTATCTTCGTGGTCAGGCCGTCTCCATATGATGCGATCAAAGTGGTTTGTCGCTTCATGCGAGATGGAACTAAGCTTCGAATCTTTTGGGAATATGTAGTTTCAAAATTCTCCAACTCCTTATGGTTATTTGCTTTTCGTGGCCCCAACCGTTTAAAGGCAGTTCCCGGCCTTCGATGGCTATTCCTTCCGCGTGGTCCCAATCTTTTAAATACAGCTCCCAACTTTCGGTGGCCATTCTTTTCAGATTGCCCTAACCTTTCAAAAGCGAGACTTCGTTTTACTATCTCCGAATCTTTGTCTTCCACCGCCAAGGCTTCTCCTTATGTGAGATAATTTATGCTTGCTCTTTTAATAGCAATGCGGGTGGAGGTTGAAAAGTGTATCCTAAGCCAACCTGTTGCTCTTGGTGGTATACTCACTTTTCTTGTAACTATATATAGATTTCTTAGGAGTTGCACGAGGTGACTCATTCGGTCTTGAGCTCCCTTGTGGATTGTATCCGGCCTTAATAATAAGGTTAAAGGCTTGAGGACCATACGCCCCATTCTCACGGCACGATATGCCCCCATGTTCGATCCTAGCTCCTCGAGCAGACGAGTAAACCCTTCAAGTGGCTGTGAAGTCGGCCCTACTACATCGAGTTTTGTTAAAGGAAGAGTTAATTCCTCCGAGTGCCTCAACGTCTCCGCAAGGTTGCTTACCTTTGTCAATATGAGATGAAGAAGAATCTTTCTCATCATCTTGAACTTGTTCTTCTTTGGCCACTTCTTTTGGAGGATCCTTCCGATCTTGAGTTATCCTTGGGTACATTAAAGAAGTACTTAGCATTGATAAAATATGACTCAACTTGAGTAAAGGGCTTATCGTCACCAAACACCGTTTTTATATTATGACCTTCACGATATTTGAAGCATTGATGCAATGTTGAAGGTATCACACCATATTCATGCAACCATGGACGCCCTAGCAACATGTTATATGATGTTTTTGCATCTATGACATGGAATAATGCGGTTGTAGTCATCTCATCAATCAGTGAGATACAACATTATTGTACCTAGAGCTCTTTGTCCTTCCAAATTGAAGCCTTGGATCATTAAGCGACTACTTGCGAGGTCGTCTGTGGATATCCCCATGCTTTTCATCATCCTTAAGGGCAGGATGTTCACCCCGAACCTCCATCGATTAGGATTCGGTTCACCTTTTGCTTTAGAGTATAACCGAGTGACAAACAACGGTCGATTGTGAGATTGTGAACCAAGTAGCAAGTCCTCATCCGTAAAGGCTATAGCTACCAAACAATCTTCACTTTTATCACTAGGTTCATGACCAGACTGATTTGCTTCGCTATTTCCCTCATCAATCGTATAGCATGAGACATTACCGTCTTCCATGGTGAGAAAATTTGCGATTGCCGCGATCTCTTCTAACACGATCCTTCCTTGTTCGGCTAGCCGCATGATTTTATCTTTAAGTATAAAGCGATCTTGAATTGAATGCCCCACTAGTCGATGATACTTGCGATATTTAGGGTCGTCGATTCCCTGCCCAACTTCTTGGCCGCTTCATTTCCGGAAGTTCAATGAGATTTGCTTTGATCGGATCATCAAATATACGGAACATCCGAATCGAGGAAAGGATATTGCTTTTGTTACATGTCTCTTAGGGTCATTTTCCTTTGCCCATTGTCTTGCATGGCATTCGCCCCTTTGCCACTTGCGTTATTTTCATTCTTATGAACTTTAACGGTGTAGCGATTACAGACCATGGATTATTTGTTTGATACTTTGGCGAAAGGCTTGCCCCTTTCTTAACTTCTTGTTTATCCTTGGACTGCGGAATTCTTGAATTGGCGCCCCTTCGACTCCGCTCGAATACATGCTTAGTTCCATATCATGGGCTTTGGTAGCCAATTCTTAGAATGACCTTGGCTGAATGGCTTGGAGAATGTACCGGAGGCTCCACTGCATCCCTTGAATGCACATCTCGATTCTTGAAGTTTCGCACAATCTATCTTTGCAACTTAAGCTCGAGATTTCTCCATCGATTTATATAATCGATGACCGACTCCTCTTTCCACCGACGAGTGTTTGTCAGTTCAATCATGCTAACCATCCTTCGAGTACTATAGAATCGGTTAAGAAATTCTTGCTCCATTTGCTCCCAGCTATCGATTGAATTGGCATTCAAATTGATGTACCAGTCAAATGCATTTCCTTTTAGTGAGCGCACAAACCGCTCACTAAGTGATCTCCGTAAGTACACATCATTGCAAGTCTCCACAAAATGAGCGACATGTTGCTTCGGGTTATCCTTGTCGTCGAATTGCTGAAACTTAGGGGGTTGATAGCTGTCGGCATCTTCGAGGTTGTCAATCCTCTTTGTGTAAGGCTTGGTGTAGGTGAAGGATGACTTTGAGCCTTTCTCTAATTTGTCTTTCATTGTGCCAAGCACTATCTCCCTTATCGATCAATGTGGATTAAACCATCGGATGGACCATGCTTCGTGATTGGCTCTTCCTCCATTGGTTGTTGCCCACCAGATGTTTCGGCCACATCTTGCTCCTCCACTTGCTTTTCTTTGGCACGACTCGCCTCACCGCTATCAACGTTGCTCATGAGCTTAACAATCTGAGCATCTTGTTCTTGGAGGTGCCTCGAAAGTCCCTCAATGGCTTTAGTTAGGCTCGCTAACTGTTCCTCAATAGTTGTAGCATTTGTGCGTCATTGCCGCGGCAACGCTAGAAGCTGATGACGAGCTTGAAGTAGAGCGGGAGTAGAACTTCGCAGAGTTGTTCTCCTCATTTTCAATGTCTTGTGACACCTCCTCCTCCGCGGTAGCATTGGGAGAAGAAGGGAGTGACTGTGAATCTCTTGACATACTTGGTGACGGCATTCACGGTTTCGGAATCCATCATGAAGGTCAGCAGCGGTCTACTGAGCTTAATCTTAAGGGGCGTCATTTCGGTGGCTTTGAATCTTTCGAAGAGAAGAGATGAGAGGTAGAGATGGTCCCACATTTGGCGTGCCAAAATTTGTAAACATAAATTTTCGTATTTAAATAAATAAATAACGAAAACTGGAATTACAAAAATAACTTAATTGAATCAAGCGATTGTTTGGGTACAATCTCTAGAAACTCCTCCGATTCTCTCTTCGTGGTTGACTTTGACTTTGACTTTTGAATTCGTCGGGGTTGAAACCGTTGTTGATGAACTTCGGAGGAGAAAGCGTCAATCGGAGGGGCTTAGCACCTTGATCTCGGATCAAACGCCGTCTTTGACGAAGAACTTGAAGAATTTTGTGGGAGAAATGCCAATCGGAGGGGCTTAGCACCTTGATCTCGGATTGAACGCCGTTCTTGATGAAGAACCGAAGAACTCCTTGAATCACCGGACTTGATCTCCAAAGCTCGAAATCCAGTGTGTTTCAATGCTCTCTGTATGATTACGTATTTAAAATGGCTGAAATGATACCCTATTTATAAATGATGGAAACCCTAGGTTTAACGGGCCCGGCCTCGTTAAACCAGGGAATATTCTGGCATCTTCAGGAATATGCTTCCATGATTTGATTTGTTAGATTTGATATGATTTGTTAGGTTTTGGAAACTTGACATGATTTATTGGGCTTTAGAAGCCCAACTCAATTAATTGAACTTTTGAGGCCCAAATTGATTTATTGGACTTTAAAGACCCAATTCAATTAATTGGACTTTAAAGGCCCAAATTTATTTATTGGACTTTAGAGGCCCAAATTTAATTTATTGGACTTTAGAGGCCCAAATTTATTTATTGAGCTTTAGAGGCCCAATTCGATTTATTAGGCTTTAAAGGCCCAAATTTATTTATTGAGCTTTATAGGCCCAATTTGATTTATTAGGCTTTATTGCCTAATTCGATTTATTAGGCTTTAAAAGCCCAATTCGATTTATTAGGCTTTAGAGGCCCAATTTAATTTATTAGGCTTTAAAAGCCCAATTTAATTTAATGGGTTTAGAAGCCCAAATTGATTTATTAGGACTCAATACTTGGATTGAGCCTAATTAATTTAATAAGTCAATTAAATTATCAATTATTTATTATATTAGAAATTATGTGTATTTAAATTCCTAAATAATAAATTTAATTGATATTTAATATGTAATTTCCACGTGTCGCTTCTTGATTCGGCAATTAATTTTGCCTGCTTACACTTATGTAAAGATGGATGTGATTGATAATGCTTGATTCATTGCTCAATTTAAGCCCGTGAGCTTTTGTGCCTTACTAATCGTACATCTTATACGGTTGATATGATTTCTTTGTGAGTGCATCATTCATGATTTGTATGCTAGAACTTGCCACAAGACTTGTTGATATTGATCTTTGTGTGATTTCATTAAAGTGATAAGAGGCCATGTATGGAATGATTAGTTACTTTGCCAAATTTTTCCCCACCAAATACATTTGATTTCCTTAGTGAGCCATGTTGAACCTTATATTCCTTATTTTTTGGCTAGCCAAGTGAAATTGAAACCATTTGCCTATTTTTATGAGCCTTTATGTCCTATGCTTAGTAGAGCTTTATTGTTGGCTAATGATGATGATTTGCATGCTAAGTGTGGTGGAAAATGATGTGCTAAGTGATGATGCTTGAAAAAGAAGAAAGGTTGAGAAAAATTGAATTGTGAAGAAAAATGTATGAAGTGAATGAAAAAGAAAAATTCAATTTGTGAGCTTAAGTGAAAAAGAAAGCTCAAGTGAATGGTGGTGATTGAATTCTAATTTCTTGAAGGAGAGTTGGTTAAAAGTTTGAAGAGATGTGTATTGTATTGATTAGCTTACATTCAAGTCTCTACTACTAAGTCACTCTTATCCAAAAATATCCCACCTTTCCAAAGAGCCTACATTACAACCTAAGAGAAAGACATCTTTGATTCTTGATTGATCACAAATGATTTTGATTGAGATTAAGTCTTTTGGCAAACATATGGTGTACTTATTTGTGAATTTGATGAATATACCTTGATACACTTGAGAGTAGAGTGAAACACTCCATGGAAGGAGCAATGTGTTAAGTGTTTGATTGAGCATTTATTTGAGCATGATCTATCATGATTGCTAGTGGATAGTTGCATTGATATTTATGATCATTGATGAGTTCGATTGTCTTCTACTTCGTCTATGGTGCCATGTGACATAATTGTAATCAATTCACTCCTTTGTGCTTAGTTTCTACGTTGCTCGAGGACGAGCAACACTTCATGTTTGGGGGTATGATTGGAGTGAATGGATGCATGTTTTTAGGGGGTATTTTAGTGCAAAAAGTGAGCTAAAGTGTTGATTTTTGTGCCTAAAAGTGTAAAGTATCACTCTTTTGCTTTAAAAGTATTATTTGTGAGTATTTGATGTTTTTCGTCCATTTTGCAGCTAAATCGGTGAAATTTTGTCAATCCGAAAGTACCGGTGGGCTTAGAATGAAGAGACAATCATATCGGACGAAAATGGGGGTCGTGGCTCTAGTCGAGGACTAAGAGAATTGAGTTGAGGGCTGTGCTTAAAAGGACAAAATTCTATGAAAGGCAAGAGCCTCAACTGGAGGGCTGACCCTCGAGTCGAGGGAGAGGAAAATTGTAAGGGCCTCGAGTCGAGGCACGACCCTCGACTTCGATGTTAGGATGTATACTATAAGCCTAGCTTTTGTATGAACATCTTTTTAGTATGAACATCCTTTTAATATGAGATTCATTATGATCAAAATACTTATTGTTTATAATTGTTATATATATCATTATTTTGTCCAGATTAATCTATACCGTAGATAACATGGTGTGTGGTGTCACATAGAAGATCATGTTATCAGTTCCTTATAGATTATAAATAATAGCTCACAACCAAGATGGATTAGACAAACCATTGGAACGGTTGTAGTGTAATTTGGTATTAGTCTATCTTGACTATAAAGTTACACTAGTACATTTTGTATGTATTGAGCAGGACCATATGAGGTTGTTCAATTTGTACTGACTATATAAAAGAACAAGACCTCTGTTGTTATGGATGTACGTCTTCTTAATCCCTATATAATAACGGGCACGTGTACTCGGTGTAAGTTTCTTTGATTTGCCAATGGGTGAGATTTATTAAATCAATAGGCTCGGTGAATTGGGAGATAGCATTGTTTATATGGTGTGTTGTTGATTATAGAAGGAATATGTGTCCTAATTATTTAGGATGATGATGTCCCCTTGAGGAGCTCATAAAGATTATTATGTAAACCTGTAGGTGGATTTAATCCGACATAATAATAAAGATGAGTGGTACTACTCTTGGAATTAGATATAAATTAATTAAGTTGTCGGTAATTTAATTAATTTATGGACATTCGATATCTTAAACACGGCGAAATAAACGTACACATAATAAAGGAGCCCATATTATAATATGGGATTAGGACGGTAATTCAATTATAACTCTTTAGTGGATCGAGTTATAATTGATGGGCTTAAGTAAAGTGTTCGGATCGAACACGGATATTTAGGCCCATCGGGAGGCCCAACCCTAATTCCTCCTTAGGGTCCACTGTGGCCTATAAATAAACCCTAACATCGAGCCTCCAGAGAGGTGTGAAAAAACGTGAGATCGAGAGAGGCGGATTGATTCATTGGAGGATCGTCGACCACTCGACGTCTAAGGGAATAGGATAGGAATACGACGGAAGACCGTGAGGTTCGAGTCTCATCCTTCAATCGCAGTTCTAACTTTAGAACTGGTTCGTCTTCACCTATTACGGTGAATAAAGGTACAATTCTATCCGCTGCGTTTATGTGATGCGATCCCGAATTTGATAATTTCATAGAGTCGACGATCGGTGGTTCAAACAATTGGTATCGAGCCGTGTTTTCTCGACTCTATGCAATTGATTCGGTTATTCTTAGATTTTATTTATTAGGATTGCATGATTATTGTAAATCTATTATAATAGGGTTTCTTGATCTCGTTATAATAGGGTTTCTTGATCTTTTATAATAGGGTTTCTTGATCCGGTATAATAGAGTTTCATGATGCGATATTGAATAGGATTGCATGATATTTGTAAATCTGTCATATTAGGGTTTGCATGATTATCATAAATACTGTTATATTAGGGATTCGATGTTAATCGTAGATCTATTTTTTTCTTTTGGGTATGCGAATATTCGATATTTTTGCAGGGAACCCTAAATCCAACTATTATGGTCAGCGTGTATGTTTATGTATGTATTAAACCCTCGGACTGTCGAGGTTTTTGTTTTGGGTTGGTGAATGATTGTAATAGTTATAACCACGGCGGTCCTGTCGTGTAGGTTTTATTTCGATCTAGATGATGTATAGGATCGTTGGATAAAGCGTAATAGGAACAGATTAGGATGGTCGATGGCGGAACCAGATCGATAGCGAAGAATCGATGGATTTTTTTCGAACCCGTATTGCATGGCGCTGCTCCGCACCCGTTTGATAGGGTGCTGCCCGCACCCGCGACTGAGCGGGCGGTTTGATCCCGCGACACGAGCGGCCGTGTCGATCTCGCTTGGCGCGCCCGCACCCCCGCTTGACGGTGAACATTCAAGAACATGGGAGCATGAAAGAGGCCATAATAGTTGGAATTTTGTTTTCCATATTTATTCTTTCTCATATGTGTTATTGTGTTTAGCATGCTTTATGTGTTTCATATGTTGTGCATGTTAATATCCCTCATGTTAAATAACTAAGTGGGAGAGGGGTTATTTTTCAACAAATCCCATAGCCTCCATTTCTGGTTTGTAAGTGATGCATTCAAACATGAACGTTGGTTTTAAGTGCCTTCTTCCATATCGGATGTGTTTGTTTGCGGATCACTAGATCAAACTTCCTTATGGATAATTATAAGTAAGTTATTTAGGAGTGTGTTATCTTCTCCATCTGAAGAGGCACAAACCTAAGTAATAGACTTGGTATTAAGAAATGGTATACACTTAGATGCATATAATAGTATCCTTCCCATCGGAGTAAGTGCTGTTATTTGTATGGCTAACGACAAACCAACTATTAATTTTTATTTTGTTTGACAAAATGATGAAATTAATGGGTAAAACCTCCTTTTACAAATGATTGAATTAGTATACGTCCACACTATCGTGGCATACAAACTTCACGGTGTTTTGAGGTGTTGGTGAATTTAATTGTATTGTCTCGAGGGAAACAATATTGATTTAAATTCTTAATTTTTATCATAATGCATTTACGTGTTTCTCGGGATTTATCATGGCTTTCAATCCACTTGCTATTATTCTTAAAGAAAACAAACTTACTGGTCCTAATTATATTGATTGGAAAAGAAACTTGGACATTGTCTTGACTTTTGAAGAGTACAAGTTTATACTCACCGAGGTTTGTCTGAAAAACCCGATGAAAACTCTAGTGAAGAGGAGAAAGAGGCTTATAAGAAGTGGGTCAAGGCAGATGAGATGGCGCGGTGTTAAATTTTGGCTTCTATGTCAAATGTGTTGTAACATCAGCATCAAGCCATGACCTCTGCCATGAGATGATGCTCAATCTCAAAGAACTCTTCGGACACGAGTCGGGCTGCTGTGCAAGAGGCCATGAGAAACTTAATGACGACCACCATGACTAAGGGGACACCCGTAAGGGATCATATCCTCAAGATGATGGCTCATATGAATGAGATGGAAGTCCTTGGAGCTGAAATCGATGGGGAATCCCAGTCGATATCGTTCTTCCAGACGGCCTAAGAGTTACGAGCGGTTTACTTTGAACTACAACATGAACAAAAGGTTGTATTCGATGGCGGAACTTCGGCAGAACTCCAAGCGCAGAAGGGTTATTTCGTCAAGCTTCTCAAGCTTATATTGCTGAAAATGTTGCCAAAAGGCAAAGTGATGAAGAAAAAGAAACAAGCTGGTTTGGCAAAGAAAGCAGTGAACCAAAGAAAATTGGTCCACCAAGTGGCGTGAAGAAGCCTAAGGGCAAATGTTTTTGTGCAAGCAGCCAAGACATTGGAAGGTAGATTACCCCGTAAAAAGGAAAAAGAAGGTATATCATATTCACTAACTAGCGGTGTTATCTACCGGCACCGGTGTGTAGATACGGGAGCCATCGATCATGTCTCGCAATTCTTTGCGGGGTTCCAGTGAAACTAGGCAGCTTAGTGAGGGTGAGATTACCATCTACATGGACGATGCTACGAAAGTAGCAGCTTGTTGCGATGGGAGATGTTTATTTATTTTTGATAAGAATAAGACTTTTGTTTTGAGAAATTGTCTTTACGTACCTTGTTTTAGAAAGAACTTGATTTCAGTTTCTAAGTTATTTTTGGATGGATATTCTGTTTCTTTTGATAGCAAAGTGGTTGTCAAGAAAAATAGTGCTATTATCCGTCTGGTACGCGTTGATTGACAATGTATATACTCTTAATCCAATAACTCCCACAAAGCAACAAATAGAAATTAATAGTACATCTTCTAACTCAAATAAGCGAAAAGAACCTTAAAAATGAACCAAACATATCTTTGGCATCTAAGATTAGGTCACATTAACTTGAGTAGGATTCAAAGGTTGATAGCCGATGGACCTTTGAGTTCATTGGAAGTGGAAACTATCCGACTGCGAGTCTGCTTGGAAGGAAAAATGACCAAAAGGCCTTTTAAAGCCAAGGGGTATAGAGCCAAAGAAGTGTTGGAATTGGTTCATTCGATTTATGTGGTCCTATGTCTACTCAAGCAAGAGCTGGTTTTGAATATTTTGTCTCTTTTATAGATGATTATTCGAGATATGGATATATTTATTTGATGCGCCGCAAGTCCGAGTGCTTTGATAAATTCAAAGAGTACAAGGCTGATGTGGTGAAGCGTCATGGTAAATATATAAAAATACTACGATCTGATCGTGGTGGCGAGTACCTCTTAGGAGAGTTTAGGAATTACTTATTAGAAGCTGGGATTCAATCCCAATTATGCACACTGGTACACCCCAATGAGAATTGTGTGGCGGAAGGAAAGAATAAGACTCTCTTGGAAATGGTTAGATCGATGATGAGCTATTAGGAATTACCGAGTTCGTTTTGGGGGTATGCCCCGAAACGGCGCGTACATTCTGAACTTGGTTCCTTCTAAGACAGTATCTTCTACTCCCACGAGAATTGTGGAATGGACGTAAGCCTAGTTTGAAACATATTCGGATTTGGGGTAGTCCAAAGCACATGTCGAAAGGAGATCTTGATAAGTTGGAATCTCGTATGTAAGTTCGATTGTTTGGGGGCTATCCTAGAGGAACGAAAGGTGGTTTGTTTTATAGTCCTAAAGATCGAGAGGGTAATTGTTAGCACAAATGCCCGATTTTTAGAAGAGGACTATGTAATGGACCACAAGCCCATGAGTAAAATTACTTTAGAAGAAATAAGGGGAGAAACTTCTACCTTAGTACCAAGAGTACATGATGAGATACCACATGGGTCGGCACCATCTCGCTACTAATGATACACTATTACCACAAGTGCCTCGTCAGTAGTGGGAGGGTTGTTAGACAACCTTGATAGATTCATGTTCTTGGGATTGTCTTCGGACTTAGTACCGTGAACACGAATCGGATTCACGGAGCTACGACGAAGCACTCCAAGATAAAGATGCAGAATCTTGGGAAAAAGCAATGAAATACGAATTAGAATCTATGGATTCTAATCAAGTCTGGGAGCTAGTAGAACCACCAAATGGTATAAAAGCCATTGGCTGTAAGTGGGTCTACAAAAGAAAAAGAGGATCGACGGGAAAGTAGAAACTTTCAAAGCAAGGCTTGTAGCGAAGGGGTACACTCAAAAGAAGGAATCGATTATGAGGAAACCTTTTCGCGGTAGCCATGCTTAAGTCTATCCGGATTCATTTGTCTATTCTGCTCATATGAATTATGAGGTTTGGCAAATGGATGTCAAGAAAGCTTTCCTTAATGGAAGTCTTGAAGAAAACATCTATATGAAGCAACCGAAGGATTCATCGCAAAGGGCAAATAGCATCTTGTGTGTAAGCTTAATCGGTCCATTTATGGGTTGAAACAAGCTTCGAGATCTTGGAACATCCGTTTTGATGAGGTAATCCAGTCTTATGGATTTATTCAATGTCCGGATCAGTCACGTGTATACAAGAAGAGTGACGGAAACGTGGTGGTATTTCTTGTACTATACGTAGATGACATCTTGCTCATTGGCAACAATGTTAAGGTGTTGTCGACGTAAAGGTATGGTTGTCCAAGCAATTTGATATGAAGGACTTGGGAGAAGCTGGACATATTCTTGGGATCAAAGTTATAAGGGATCGCAAGAAAAGAATGTTATGCTTATCTCAAGCTTCATACATTGATACTATCTTGGCTTGTTTTAGCATGCAAAACTCCAAGAAAGGTTTTCTACCTTTACGACATGGAGTACCTTTATCTAAAGAGATGTGTCCTAAGACACCAAAGGAGATAGAGGACATGAAGGCGCTTCCTTATGCTTGGTAGGGAAGCCTAATGTATGCAATGCTATGTACGAGGCCAAATATCTGTTTTGTCGTGGGCATGGTTAGTAGATATCAAAGTAACCCAGACAAGGACATTGGACTGTGGTAAAGCATATTTTAAAGTACTTGAAAAGGACTAGAAATTATTTTCAGTTTACCAAGCAGATACTTTACTTCCCGAGGGTTACATGCATTCTCGATTTCCAGTCGGATAGGGACAACAAGAAATCTACCTCGGGTTATGTGTTTACCTTGGGAGGTGGAGCCATAGTATGGAGGAGTGTAAAGCGTAAATGCGTTTCGGACTCCACCATGGAAGCCGAGTATGTGGCAGCCTCCGAGGCAACCAAAGAAGCCTGTATGGCTTAAACTTCTTGATGGACTTAGAAGTGATTCCTAGTTTGCCTAAAGCTATCACAATTTATTGTGATAACAGTGGTGCAGTGGCAAACTCGAAGGAACCACGAGCCCACAAAGCAAGCAAACACATTGGGCGCAAGTACCACCTGATACGAGACATCGTGAAAGCGAGGAGAAGTTGTTGTCGCCAAGATTGCATCAGCGGATAACCTAGCGAGATCCTTTCATAAAGGCTCTTCCAAATAAAGCTTTTGATGGGCATGTTGAAGGGATGGGAATAAGATGTATGGGAGCAATTATGGAAGCATAGTCTTTTAGTATCGTGGGAGATTGTTAGGATGTATACTATAAGCCTAGCTTTTGTATGAACATCTTTTGAGTATGAACATCCTTTTAATATGAGATTCATTATGATCAAAATACTTATTGTTTATGATTGTTATATATATCATTATTTTGTCCGTTAATCTATACCGTAGATAACATGGTGTGTGGTGTCACACGTAAGATCATGCTATCAGTTCCTTATAGATTATAAATAATAGCTCACAACCAAGATGGATTTGGACAAACCATTGGAACGGTTGTAGTGTAATTTGGTATTAGTCTATCTTGACTATAAAGTTACACTAGTACATTTTGTATGTATTGAGCGAGGACCATATGAGGTTGTTCAATTTGTACCGACTATATAAAAGAACAAGACCTCTGTTGTTATGGATGTACGTCTTCTTAATCCCTATATAATAACGGGCACGTGTACTCGAGTGTATGTTTCTTTGATTTGCCAATGGGTGCGATTTATTAAATCAATAGGCTCGGTGAATTGGGAGATAACATTGTTTATATGGTGTGCTAATGATTATAGAAGGAATCCGTGTCCTAATTATTTAAGATGATGATGTCCCCTTGAGGAGCTCGTAAAGATTATTATGTAAACCCTACATGTGGATTTAATCCGACATAATAATAAAGATGAGTGGTACTACTCTTGGAATTAGATATAAATTAATTAAGTTGTCAGTAATTTAATTAATTTATGGACATTCGATATCTTAAACACGGGAAATAAACGTACACATAATAAAGGAGCCCATATTATAATATGGGATTAGGACGGTAATTCAATTATAACTCTTTAGTGGATGAGGCTTAAGTAAAGTGTTCGGACTGAACACGAGGATATTTAGGCTCATCGGGAAGCCCAACCCTAATTCCTCCTTAGGGTCCCCGTTGTAGCCTATAAATTAACCCTAACATCGAGCCTCCAGAGAGGTGTGAAAAAAACGTGAGATCGAGAGAGGCGGATTCGATTCCTTGGAGGATCGTCGACCACTCGACGCCCAAGGGAAAGGGATAGGAATACGGTAAATAAAGGTACAATTCTATCCGCTGCGTTTATGTGACTGCGATCCCGAATTTGATAATTTCATAGAGTCGGCGATCGGTGGTTCCAACACTCGAGGGGGATGTTTTTCAGGATATCGTAATTTAAAGGGGCTGAGCAGAGCATATCGGAAGAACAATTCATAATAGCGATTAGTAGCGGTTTTGGAGGCGATTTCTCGTGCCCCAAGCCATTTCTCCCTTGTAGGTAGATTAGAAGTTAGAATTCGATTTAGATTTCAATTAATGTTGATTTGATTAGCCATAGATTATTCTTAGATCTTGTTATTCCTTTCAATTCAAGCTTGTTTTTCATTTGATGATTGGTGTTGAAGACTCAAGCATTCCTATTGTTGTTGATTGAAGACCATTTGGTGATGTTTTTCCTCTCTTGTTTCTTTAATTTCTTAATTGTTGTTATTTGTTTTGTGATTGTTCAATTCTATCTTCTTTCCATGGGTATTGTTTGTGGTACCATGGGCTAACTCTCTTTTGCTTGGATTAATTGAAATTGATGATGAATTGATTGATTATGCTATAATTGTTGATGATTGGAGATCAATTGAGTAGATTGCTTACTAATTGTGATTCTCAATTGTGCTTCATGCATAATTATTTCTTTAGATTAGTGTTTGATCACCCTAGCTATTGGCGAGAGAGCTGCACTAACGTGATTCGGGATTAATCGAGTTATAATTGTGTATGAATGTATGGATTGGGTGCTTCGAATCGAGAGATTAGTTGCACTAAGGATACTCACATTAGTTTGTTTCCTAATTGTTATTCTTCATTATGCTTCATGTAAAATTATCTCTTTAGATTAATGGTTGATCACCCTAGCAATAGGCGAGTTGAGCTAACGTGATTAGGTGTTAATCAGTGTTTCGATTTTGCATGATTGTATGAATTGGGGATTTCTACATTGAGAAATGAGAAAGACTAAGAATACTCACATTAGGCATTGTGATTTTGATAGATTGATTAATTTCATGATGGTTTATGTTTTCTATCTTAGTTGATTTGCAATTTGATTCAATTGTAGCTTGTTGATTGATGATTCATTGATGGATGTTAATCCTAGGACCTCTATCCCACAATTTATTGTTGTGTTTGATATCGCATTCTAGGTGTTCGATCATTTGTTTGCTTGTTTTTTATTGTATTTTTGCAAGTGTTTGGTAGTGTTAGTGACATCCCTTGTTGCATCAATAGTCACTAAGAACTCGTATTTCTAGGGCCTCATGTGCATACTTTTTCCCATGGGTTCGATATTTGTTGATTGATCTTAATAACGCTTACCCGAAAAAACTACTCCAATCACTCGGGATGAGCAACACTTTAAGTTTGGGGGAGTTGATTAGGGTGAATTATTGCATGAGTTTTGAGGGATTTAAATGCATAAAATGATAAAAGTATTCTTGTTTAAGCTTAAAAGTATAGAGTATCACTTCTTATGCTTAAAAGTATTACTAATGCATTTCGTTTGGTTTTTGTCTCGTTTTCAGAGTTTCCGGTGGAATTTGTGAAGCGGAAAGTACCGGGATTCATACGGTGATGAGATGAATGCGTAGGGTAAAAACGGGGTCGAGGTGCATAACGGGCCTAGAAAAATCTCTGGTCTCGACCTAGGGTCGAGCTTGGGAAGCCTCGAGTCGAGGGATAGGCCAAAACCAAAAAAACCCAATTTTTCAGCCGCCTCGAGTCGAGGCCTGGCCCTCGAGTCGAGGGAGGAGCCAAGCCTCGAGTCGAGGCTCAGCCCTCGAGTCGAGGGCGTGTTTTTGGGAATTTTGTTATTTCTTCGACCAATCAGAGCACGACACGGGCAAGGCGGTTATATACATACATATACACGAAAATACACGATTTCGTAGGTTTTTGGAGAAGAAGATCAAGAACACACTTTTCACACACACATAGCTAGGGTTTCGATTTCTTTTTCAATTCAGACGATCAATGGTTGTTTTCTTTATGATTGGACGCCAACTAGGTGATATTCTTCCTTTAATTTTAGTTTTATCGGATAAATTTCTTGTTATGACTTTCGTCTATTCAATTAATTTCATGAATTCATTTTCTTTAATTATGATCAACTAAATTCCTAGTGTTAGGGTGTTTTGATGCATATGGGTGATTGATCTTGTGGGAAATTCTTATGGGTGATTTTGATTGTTGATTAATTGATTGGATTGATGAGGTTTGATTGATTTATTTATTTAATTAATTTTTAATTCCATGCATAGTTGTTAAATAATCGCAAGGAGACTTGGGTATTTAGATAACTCATTTGGGTGAGGGAATTAATTGGGTAATTAGAGTTAATATTGGTTTAATGCAAGGAGACTTGGTTAATTCCATTAGAAATACATTAACTCCACATTAATTGCTTAGATTAGTAGTCGGGTGATTAGTGAAGAGACCATAGGTAAGGTGCCTTAGTATCGAAGGGGAGACACGCTAGGGGAACCTATTTACTCGTGCTCTAGCCTAGGGAGGAAAGGGTGACTTAGTCCTCTCAAACTTTCGAGCTTAAATCGTAGCGTAATTCCTAGGCTTACCAAGTACGGAATTATTGTTTGATTAAAAGTTTGCTCTTATTAATTGATTGACATGACAAATGCTCATTTGAATTCATTGCATGATTGATACCCATTTGTTGATAAGCACCCGAGCACGTCATTATTATTGATTGAAATTCGTTGTTAGTAGAATTTAGTTATTTGATTAGTTAATTATTTGCACAAAATCAATTGATCATATTATAAGACTTGTGCTACAATTGCGAATAAATTAGTAAATTTAGGGCTATCTCACACTTGATTTCCGTGGATCGATAATTTAACCGTGTAACTTACTAGCTACACGATTCCTTTACACTTGAAGGGTGAGTGTTGGCTTTTAAACCTATCAAAGACTTTGAAAGATTTATAAGCGGCAAATGCTAAGAACGACCTTATTGCTTCTAATGCAAGCTGGAGCATAGGTTTCATCATAGTCTATCCCCTCGGTGTGATTAACCTTGAGCTACCAGCTTTGCCTTATTACGAACAATAATGTTGTTTTCATCGATTTATTCTTAAACACCCATTTGGTGCCTATAATCTTTCTATGTAAGGGTATATCTACAAGTTCCCAAATATTTTGTCTTTCAAATTGATGCAGTTCTTCTGCATGGTACACACCCAATTTGGATCTAATAGAGCCTCCTCAATAGACTTAGGCTCGAAAAGTGATACATAACAGCTGAAAAAACTTTGGGAATCTACCATTGTTCGTGGTTCCGCACACTCTTTGGATGGGTATGAGATTCTTGGAACCTTACCCTTCCAAATCTCATAAGGTGTCTTACCCTTACTCTTGGTAGTAAGCATACATTACGAGTGTAGCAAGTGTGTTGATAGCCTCGGCCGTAACCTATGAGGTGTTCCATACTCGGCTAGCATGCTTCGGCCGCTTCTTTGAGAGTTCTATTTCTCCTCTCCACAACTCCATTCTGTTTGTGGTGTTCTAGCTGAAGAGGTCTCATGAACTATACCATTCTCATTCGGATAGTTAGATAAACAAGAATTCAAGAATTCAGTTCCCTTATCATTCCTAATTTTAATAATATTAACACCCTTCTCATTTTGAATGCATGTCGAACAGATCGGGGATCTTGTTCATTTGTCTCATTCTTTTTGAAATGAAATATTACCCAAGTGTATCTAGAAAAATCATCAACAACAACAAGAGTATATTTCCTTCCACTAAAGCCGAGAGGTGTAACAAGTCCAAACAGATCAAGGTGAAGGAGTTGTAAAACTCTCTCGAGATGAGGATGTGTTAATACTTTTAAAAGAGTGTCTGGCTGTTTTTACCTTTCTCGGCAAGCATCACACTTCGAATCGCTTGAACAAAATTTTTCAGGTAGTCCTTTGACAAGATTCTTTTTAGCTAGCTTATGCCATAGCCACCGAGATCATCTCCACCTTTAGGTACAAGACATGTATCTTTAGGGCAACAGTTAAAGTTAGCCACATAGACATTACCATGTCTGAAGCCGGTAAGAAGTACCTTGTTTGAGGAGCTATCTAAGATATCACATTTATCTTTAGAAAATTTTACAAGAAAGTCTTTATCACGAGTTGAGAAACAGACATGCAAGTTATGCTTTAAACCTTCAACAAAATAAACCTCGTATACAGGACATCCCTTATAATTAAAGTATCAACTCCCTTAGTCTGTCACGCTTATTATCTCCAAACAAGACTCGGGACCATCTATATTCTGAAAATTTGACAAGCTTTTTGTTACAAGTCATGTCCGTGAATGTACCACCGTCTATATACTAGATTGAAGCTAAAATCTCTTCCTAAAGTGATAATCCCCGTGATTCCTGCAAGACAGTTAAGTATGAGGTACCCTAGTGATCTTGGGTCCTTTAAGGTCAATAATCACTTTGAGTATCCAGACAAACATCTCATTTTTCAATAATAAATCAGATTGGATTTATCCACCAAATCTGTCTACAAACACCTCACATTTGAATGAGAGTTTATTGTAGTCGGACTTAGTAACTTTCTTAAACTTTGGAAAAGTAGGATAGCATCTGTTTCTCCCATCAAAAGAACTATAATGAGAATTTCTTCTAATCTTAGTTCTTGGAACCCTCTTGGTCAGATCTGGATTTCTCAACTGAATTTTATTTTTGTATTAGGAGATGCAGTCCTCATCCGACTTAGTGGTTTCCAAGGGCCAATTTTTACTTCTTTTGATGTTTCAAATTTGCCTTCACAAATTTCCTTGGTTTTGAACTTCGATTTATTATTTCTATCATAACCAAGTCCTTTCTTATCATGGGATTTTTGAGAAATACTAAAGATGTGATCTATAACTGAAGATTTTAATTCATTTTCTAGTCTTTCAAACAGACTAGGTGATGTGCTAGCCTCGGCTGGGGTAAACATTCCCCCTTGAATGTTTCCTCGAGACTTAGAATAGTTCACAACTTGTTTGCCTTTAACTAGAGTCTGAATCTGATCTTTCAAAGTTTAATTTTCAGTCTCTAATTGTTTATAAGCACTTAGAGACATCTTTAGATCTTTCAAAAGTCCTTTGGTAGACAGTTTGATCATTGTGCTGAGATAGATTTGTAAGAATCATTATCGGATGAGGAGTAGTAATCTACCTCTTTGGCCATCAAACAGACTTCATCGTCCGATCCAAAATTAGATGAAGATGATGAGGATGATGATGAGTTTCTTGACTCTTTCTCCTCAGCAAGAAGGGCTCTTTGATCTCGCAAAACGCCTAACTCTTTTCTTCTTTTTCTCCTCTATTTCCTTGAGAGTCATCTCGGGGACAATCATATTTGAAATGACACGGCTTGTTACAGGTGTAACAAGTATCTCCCTGTCTCGATTTAGGGTGATAGGATTCTTTCTTGCATGTGATTTGTATCTTCTTGTCTGATTCTTTTTCTTGTCATCATCTGTTGAGTCATCCTCTTTCCTTCTTAATCTGGATCTGGATCTGTCCTTCTCTGCAAATCTCAATTTATTACGCTTATATTTCATTCTCAATCAGTCATACCTTTTTGTGAGCAAGGCCATCTTCTCTTTTAAGGATAGATCAGCTCCTTTAGGCTCATTTATTGTCTTGTCTTCTTTGTTGACAAAGGCAACAAACTTAGATGAAGTGCTAGACTCCATCTCATCTTCCTCATCTTCAATCGAATATCATATTCTAAAGCTTTAAGATAAGAAAATAAGGTATGATGTGAAATAGAGGATAAATTTTGAGTTTCTTTGAGGATATTGTCCTTTTCTCTCAATGTTTTACTCAAGGATCTCGAGTTTCTTATTATTAATCTCCTTTTACGTATAATTCTTCCCCAAATCTGCTGACTTTGTTGAGAAGATTTGTCGGGCCTCACATCCGGTGGTCTACAGTTTCATTCTCTTTCATCTTGAATGTATTGAATGCATGTAACACCGATTGTAGCTTATTTTCATTGACTTGGTGCGATCTTTCACATACACTAGCAAGTGTCTCCCACGTCTCCTTAGCAGCTTTGCATCTTTTTACTTTCTCAATCCAATCTTTGCTTAGAGTCTCAATAATCTTTATCCTAGCTACTTGATCCAGATTATGAATCTTTCTTTCATCATTAGTCCGCTCTACACTTTTCTCTCTTGTCTTGCCCTAGTTTCAGGCTCACCCCATCACTAGTTCTTCCATGATAGAACTTAATCGGACCTTCTTCCAGAACCTCTTTCATCCTATCATGGATTGCCTTTAGATGGTTCTCCATCCTGAACTTCCAATAATCACATTCCTCGATTGAAAACTCAGGCAAACTCCTGGACTTCTTGCTCTTAATGAGACGACATGGTGAATCAAAGAATCTCAACAAGAACTTATTAGTAGCAAGGTTAGTGGATTGAAAATAAAGAAGATAAACAAGAAACAATTCGAAACTTTTCAAGACCTCAAATCAATATCGAAATAGCTTAACACCGCTCCGATACCACTTGTTGGTCCCATGGATTGAGTGAAATAATGAAGAACCTTAGACAATCTTCTAGTGAAAATCTAGAAGGGGGGTTGAATAGATTTTCAAATCCTTTTTCAAAGATTAGAATATCAATTCAAAATATCAAAGTTCACACAAATGGAAAATGATTTAAACTCAATCTTTTACGGATCAAAAGCAATCTGATTAAGAATCTAAAATTGAACTTGTTTGAAAGTTGATTTAGAACAATATAAGTAAAGTAAAGCAGTAAAGAACACAACAATTTATAGTGGTTCGGATCTAATTGATCCTACATCCACTCTCCTTCTTCAACTTGAAGAAGGGTCTTGGCCGCTTGCTTACTTTCTCACTTACAATCTTACAATTACAACTTTTTGAAGATCTTCTATCTTCAAACCTATCTTCAACTTCAAATCTTCCTGGAATTTCTAGATTACGGTGCAATGGTGTTGAAGATATACGTAATAAGTGTTCTATAAACACTTTTAACTTATGAAAATTACTTTGAGAAACTTTTGTGAGTGCTTAGAAAACTTGTGAATAGTGTGAATGAGAGAGTGCTGAATTGTATGTTTGAAACTCGTGCCTAAATCTATTTATAAGCACGATAAATGGTTAGTTTGTTGTAACAAACTAAAAGCTGCGTAACAAACTTAATATTGAAAACTGTCTCTACTTGACTGATTTTGCTTCTAGTCGTCTGCAGGTTGACTTGGTGAAGACTTGCCTTCTTATTCTACTCATTCTGTCTTGACCTCGTCTCGAGTTCTTCAATGTTGTCTTCTGCAGATGACTATCTCAATCTCTTCTTTAGATGACCTTCTTCTTTGACCTCGCCTAACTTTCCTAGCCTCTTTTAGTCCGATCGGCCTAGTGGTAGGACTTTACCTCACTTGTTCTACACGGTTAGCTGGTCATCTTACTTTGTATGAGTTGACTCTAGTCTGACCTCTTTTAACTCATCAAAACTTCTTTTGATCTAACATCACTTACCCGATTTTATCGCAATCAGTGTTGAAGTCTTTCGACCATATCACAAGAGTGAAGTAGTGCCTAAGGAAGTCCCGCTAATGGGTGATCAAGAGAGGTGAAGATCCTTCAAGCAGAGTGGATCTTCGTATTCAATGTCCGCAAGAAAATCAGCTGGGGGCTGGACGAAAACATCACTTTTCACCAATGGTTGGAAGAAAGGGATTCAATATTCTATCAATATTTGATCAACATTGCCCACGATGAGTTTAATGCAGATGTGGTCGCACCAACCTACTCACCGATGACTCCTTGTTGGTCCCCGAATGTTGAGTTGATTAAAACCTTGAGATAACCTTCTAGAACAAAATTCAGAAAGGGGGTTTGAATAGATTTTGTAGATTTTTCGAATCTTCTTCAAAATCAATTCAAAGTATCAGATTAAACACAGCGAAAACAATTTTAATCTCAACTATTAACAAGATCAAAAGCAATCGACAAGATAAGTTTAACTTTAACAAAACCATTTTGAATTAAATAATCGGACAAGGTGTCATACCAAGCTCTTGGTGCTTGTTTAAGTCCATATAGAGCTTTCCTTAGTTTATAAACTTTGTCTCCTTAGACAAAACCGGGGTTGCTCTACATAAACTTCCTCGCCTAAGATTCCATTTAAGAAAGCCGACTTAACGTCCATTTGAAAAACTATGAATCTTTTAAAAGCCGCATAGGCTAAAAACAACCTTATGGCTTCCGCATTTAGCCATCGTGCAAAGGTTTCATCATAATCAATACCTTCGATTGTGAATAACCTTGAGCAACTAGTCCGGCCTTATTTCTAACCACAATATTGTTTTCATCCCTTTTATTTTTAAAGACCCATTTAGTTCCAATGACTTTTTGATGATGAGGTCTTTCAACAAGTTCCCATACATCTTGTCTTTGAAACTGGTTTAGTTCTTCTTGCATGGCATTAATCCGTTGGAATCGATTAGAGCTACGTAATTGATTTAGGTTTAAGTAATGACACATAACAAGCGAACATACAATCTTGATTTAGTTGGGTCCTCGTCCGGACACGAGTCTAAATCTCCAATTATCTGCTTTCAGGTGGGTGATATGACATAACTTTCTTACCTTTATCTTTTACAAGTAGATGATGTCTTATCTGAATTATTTATTTCAGATGATTCTATGTTACCTTCGATAACTCTACGATCGGTGATGTGTTGTTGGTCGTCCGATCGGTTGGTAGATCACCGTTGAGGAAGTTCTTTCGGGTTCTTTTCCTTTGTCTCGATTCTTCCTCTTCATCTGAATCTAATTCTTGATTGTAGAATTTTATGGTTGATCTTTTGATAGTCATCGATCCAGACTATCCGATATCTTTGTGATGTCCCTGTCTTATCCGACTCAAAAGAAGATTCATCAAATACCGATGAGGTGTTTCTTCTACACACAAGGTTGTCTTATTAAAAACTCTATATGCCTTTGATATAGATGAGTATCCTAAGAATATCCCATCTGCTATCTTGGCATCAAAGGTTTTTAATTGAGATTTTCCATTGTTGTGTATGAAACATTTACAACCAAATATATGAAAATATGAAATTTTGGGAGGTCTTCCCTTCCAAATTTCATAGGGAGTTTTGCACTTATCCTTAACAATCAGACTTCTATTTTGAACATAACAGGTTGTATTCACTGCTTGCCCAAAATCTATGAGGAGTGTTGAATTCGATAACATTGTTCTAGCCGCCTCTTTCAATGTTCTCGCTTCTTCTCTCAACAACTCCATTTTGCATGTGGAGTTCTTGCAGCAGATGTTTCTGAGCTATGCCATTCTCAATGCGGTAGTTAGATATCAATTTATTTAGAAATTCAGTACCTTTATCACTTCTAATTTTAACAACATTTAATCCTTTTTCATTTTGAATCTTTTTAAGAAATTACGGAATCTTTGTCATAGTCTCACTCTTTTTGTACAAGAAAATAATCCAAGCAAATCTTGAAAAATCATCAACAATTACTAAGGTGTATTTTCTTCCGCTAAAGCCGAGAGGAGTTCTTTGGACCAAACAGAGATCTATATGAAGAAGTTCCGTAATCCTTTCAAGAAGGACTACTTATTGTTTTAAAAGAAGCTTTGAGTCTGCTTTTCCTTTTTGACAAGAAACACATATATGGTTCTTTGAAAATATTTTATCGGAAGTCCTTTAACTAAAGATTTCCTTGCTATTTTGTTAAGAGTTTTGAAGTTTAAGTGACCAAGTCGTACGTGCCAGCCAACTTATGTCATCCGAACTCTTAGCAACAAGACAAGTATCTTTAGGACAGCTTTTAAAGTTGGCAACATAAATGTTACCTTGTCTTACTCCAGCCAATAAAACATTTTCATTGATACCATCTAAAATATAGCATGCATTATGAGTAAATTTGACACAAAACCCTTTATCACAAAATTGTGAAACAGATAGTAGGTTGTGCTTCAATCCTTCCACGTAGTAAACTTCATGAACTTGAACATCTCCAATCATTAGTGTTCCTACACCTTTAGTAAGTCCATAGTTGTATCTCCAAACATCACTCTTGGTCCATCAATGGTTTGATAGTTAGAGAGAAGTCTTCTTTCATAGGTCATGTGTTTGGAACAACCACCGGCCAATATACCAGATGACCTCAAGAATATCTCCTCTATCAACTATCTTCTTGTCTTCCTGCAATCACAAATTTATTTCTTAGGTACCCTTTGTACTTTGGGTCCTTTCATGTTAAGTTGATTTTAGGAATCCAGATAAATATATCAATGTTCCTTAAAACCATAGATTGAAGCTTACATCCATATCTATCTACTAAGATAAGACTTTCAAGATCAATCTTATTTAATTGATATTTTGAAATTGTCTTAAATCTAGGTAAGAATGGATAAGATTTGCTTCTTCCATCAAAGCTATTATACCTAGGATAGATCTTTGATTTAGTCTTAGGTTTAGCCTTAGGAGTTACTTTCCTCGTCGATTTTCTTTTCGAAGTATCGGATGAGGTAATTAATTCCTTTGGTTTCAGGGACTGAATAAAGTTTCTACCTTAGGTTTAGTTGCTCTGACAAAAACTCTAGGTTTTATAGGATCATTTTTCTTATTCCTATCAAAGCCTAATCCAGGTTTTATCACTAGACTTTTGAGATGATTTGAAGATTTTATCTATTGTGGTTTGAGAATTATTCAAAAGTCCTAACTTGAGATTTAATTCTCTGTTAGTTCTTTTATAATTCTCATTCTCAGAATAGATATTTGAAAATTTTACTTTTAAAGAACTCAATTCTGTTCTAACTTATCTGTCTTATCGGACAAGGTATCAGTGATCATCTCGATCGACATTCCCCCTTGAATGTACAAATCGATTTTTCACTTTCCTTAGTTTGATTGACTTTTGTTAGATCAGAAATTTGATCCTTTAAATTAAGATTTTCAGTCTCTATCTGTTTATAAGCGAGATAGAGCAAGATATCAAATCTTTCAAAAGTTTATCAATAAGTCTGGGATCAGTTTGAGATAAGGTGTCACAGTCATTATCTCGATGATGAATAGTAATGTACCTCTTTAGCCATTAGACATATGTCATCATCTCGAGCCAAAATCAGATGAGGATGAGAATGATGATGTCTCATGAGCTTCTTCTTTCTCGGCTAGGAGAGCTCTCGGTTAGCATACCTTCTATCTCTTTTCTTCCTCTTTTCTTCTCTCTCTCTGGGAGTGAGTTGAGGACAATCATGCATTTGTAGTGACCAGGTTTGCTGCATGTATAGCATATATCTCCTTTGTCTGTTTTTGGACTACTATCTCCTCGTCGATAGGTGACTTATGACTTCTTGGTGATCCTTCTTTTATCATTATACGAACTCTTTTCATCCTGTCGATCTATAGTTCCTACGACCTAATCTGTCTCTTTTGTTTCTTTTGTACTTCATCTTTAGTCTTTCATACCTTTTCAACAAAAGAGCCATTGCTTCTTTTATGGACAAATCGAGATGCTTTAGAGATCTTTTCCGATTCATCTTGATGAACAAAAGCTACTGTTTTTTCCGGATGTAGATGACTCTGCCTCATCTTCTTCATCTTCAATATGAATGTCATATTCCGATTGCTTTAAGATGAGAGAAAAGAGTGTGATGTGATATTGATGACAAATTCTGTGTTGCCTTGAGAATATTAGCTTTCTCTCTCCATCTTTTGCTCAAAGATACGAGTACCTTGTTGTTAATTTCTTTCTCGGTGTAAGTCTTACCCAAATCTGCTGCTTTGTTCACAAGATTAGTCGGTCTTACGTCCAATTGATCCACAGTTTCACCATCCTTCATTTTGAACGTGTCAAATGCATGTAGAAACAGGCGTAGCTTATTTTCTTTGACTTTGTTGAGATCCTTCACAAATTCCAGCAAGAGTCTCCCACATTTCCTTAGCGAGTCTTGCATCTTTTAACCTTTTCAATCCAATCCTTGCTCAATGTTTCAATAATTTCAGTTCTTGCAACTTGATCTAAATTGTGAATCTTCCTTTCATCATTAGTGAGTTTTGAACTCTTCTTTTCTGCCTAACTCTTGTTTAATTTGAAGTAGTACCATCACTTGTGCCACCATGATAAAACTTAATGGGTCCTTCCTCAAGAACCTCCTCCATTCTGTCATGAATCGCTTTAAGATGGTTCTCCATTCTAAACTTCCGGTAATCATATTCTTCTATAGAAAAATCAGGCAAACTCCTGGATTTCTTGCTTTTCACGAGAAGACATGATAAAACAGAAAAACCACAATACTTGCAAGATTTTGTTAGTAGAACTGTTAGTGAAACAAAGAACTACAGATTATCAAGAATAAAATTCAGGATCTTAGTTAAGACCTAAAATTAATATCGAAACTGACTTAACAACTGCTCTGATACCACTTATTGGTCCCCGAATGTTGAGTTGATTAAAACATTGAGATAACCTTCTAGAACAAAATCTAGAAAGGGGGTTTGAAAAGATTTTGTAGATTTTTCGAATCTTCTTCAAAATCAATTCAAAGTATCGATTAAACACAGCGAAAACAATTTTAATCTCAACTATTAACAAGATCAAAAGCAATCGACAAGATAGGTTTAACTTTAATCTGAGATTAATCTGTAGATGATAAACTAAGAATTGAAAAGAAACAAACAAGTAAATCAATGCGATAAAGAACACAGGATTTATAGTGGTTCGGATTATAACAATCCTACATCCACTCTCCTTCTTCAATCTTGAAGAAGGGCCTTCACTTACTTACTTTCTTCCTTCTCGTGACTTACTTACAATATTGAATCTTCAGCCTTACAATGAATTCTTCCTAATTTACGAATATCTATGGCTTGAAGATCTAATGAGAAAAGTGTTCTATAAACACTAAAAACTGAAAACGTATAAACGTTTGTGAATGTGAACAATATTTGTGACTTGTGAATACAAAATGTATATTGATGAGTGCAAAGTATCAAAAGTTAATTCTAAACTAATTTCTATCCCTATTTATAGAGATCTTCACTTGGTAGTTGTAACTTCCTTGAATTCGGTTTTGATCGGTTATAACAATATAAGCGAATCATGTAACTTTCTCTTGATTAGTTGAAAGCGCTTCTTGAATCTTTGTGTAATATTTCTTTAACACCTCATCGTCTGATACTTACTTCACCTTGTCCTCATCTTCATTCCTTGTCTAGGTGTTTGTCTATAGTAACGCATCTCAACTGTCTTCTCTGTGTTGTCCTTGTGCGATATCTTGACCTCATCTTCATTCCTTGTGCGATTTCCTCTCCTCATCGATATTTGTCCTTGTCGATATCTTAATCTAGTCGATTATTTACACTTAGTTTTATTTACAAAGATATACTTCACTTGTCTATACAAGATGCTCAGTTTGGTCATCTTATTTTACACTTTTAACATATCAAAACTAAATACAATTTTTCTTTCCCTAACAATTTCCCCCTTTTTGATGATGTTAAAACACAACTCAAGAAAAGAAAATTGTTAGTACTTTTTAAAAGATAAGAATGATACAAAGTATACAACTAAGTCACATAGTCGGATAATCGAACAATGTACTTAATAAGCAGACAATCAGACCAATGTAGTTGCTCAAAGTTAAGGTCAAATACTTGAAGACAACATAGACAAGATTAGAAGATTTCAGATGATTTAGTGTTATGAAATTATGAACGAAAGGTTACTAAACCAAATTAAGTCGGTTGAGGTACCAATGTTTATGAGAGAAGTCAAAATTTGGTATTCGAGATATATTGAGAGTAATACAAATTTCATATAGATCGGATAAGGAGCACAAAAAGAGAGAGTTGGACTAGTCATACCATCTATCCTCCTCGGGAATCTTGACCAGTCAAAAACCCATATTCTTTAAGGATATGGTCTCTCTACCTTCAGCAAGATCGGCAATGGATTCAGCCTTGATTATTAGCCGCTTAATCTTTTCACGATCTGGTCGTCCATCCTTTGTTAGTGGAGGTTCCATCGAGAGTAGGAAGGTGCAACGGCGTGCATTGAACTCCTCGTGAGCAAGGTCGATTACATCTTGGTACATCGAGGATCCCTTTCTTCCAACCGATTATGAAATGCGGCGTTCTCATCCAAACCCCATTTGATATTCTTGCATACGTGAAACTGGAAAACCCAATCTACTTCAAATGGTCTCCATTTCACAGTCTCGCCATCGGTAGGATTTCTTTGGGAACCACTTCACCTCTATGAACCGGTCTCGAAGACGTCCTCGCCTTGCTCATCTTGTTCTTTACGAACCCATCTTCTTAATGATCCGTCATAAAACTTCCCTGCCGCTTTCTCCTGTTCTCTTCTTTTCTTGGCATCCCTTCTCTTATACTTCTCCTTCTCCTCCCTTCTCCTCTTTAGCACCCTTGCTTCTTCTTCTATTTCAGATCGGGTTTTCGAACTTGGCTCAAGCCTTGGCTTTCCCGGCTGCTTTGGATGAGGATGGAGGGGATATGATTGATAAGATGGGAGCAGGATCAGTAGTAGGTGGAAGATCGTGCTCAGGATCAGACTCGGTTGACTCGGTTGTTCTCCTTTTCGGTCTCCTTAGTGCTCTTTGGGACTTCTCCTCGGCTGCCTTTTTCTTTTCTTCCTCGGTTCTTAACGACTCTTTAGAAAGCTCATCTATCCTCGGATTTAGTGCCATCGGTGATCCTCTTGTAACTCAACTCTTTTCTTGAGCTCACTATCTTCCCCCTTTTTGACATCGGCAAATCGGGTATTGCGAGATAGTGGCTACTTGATCTATGTGCCCTATGAGTTCTTCTCGTACGAACCCTGTCTTACGATCAAGCTGGTCATATCTCTTCTTTTGACCGACCTCGGCTAAATGCTGAATTCATTATCCATGAACCGCTTTAAGATGGTTGTCTTTCTATCTTTTTCCATTGCCAGTGCATTTTCACACTTGATGGAATGAGGCCTCCTTAGCTTTCCAGGATTCTTTTACTTGATCCTCAACGAGAATACACTGATTTCGGTATAGGCAGATCGAACGTCTTGTTTAACCCACTCATCTTGTGAGTTCATCTCCGTAGCAACTTTCTTTTTCACTTGACCATTTGTTCCTCATGCACGATCCTAGAGAAATATAGATCAATCTTGGTTTTCTCATGAATTGCAGCCTCTATATTCTCCTTGATTGATGATGTGATGACATTAGGAACCAATTGAAAAGCATTTAGACATGCATTCTTGAGATTTTGAACTTCAGCTTTCAGAGCTTCCACTTCGGATACTGACGCAGATGTGGAGTGCAAGATCTGTTCTTCGAGATGGAGTCGAGATCTATTTCCTCGATTTCGACTTCGGTTTGCACCTCCACAATTTGCTCCGTTTGTGCCTCCTCAGTGTATCCATCTCGGCTGGCTCATCGGCAGCTCCACCGATTACTTCTTCCTCCATCCTTTCCTCCTCAACTACAGCCTCTTCATCCTTCTTGTTCTTCCCCCTTCTCAACTGTTTTCTCCACCTCCTCTGGGGTCTCATCTCCAAGATATACTCTTTGTAGGATATAATCAACAAAAGTATTTTCGGTAAGTATATCTTGGAAAGACTTGAGTTTTGCCTTCTTGAGAACCTCTTTCTCCCGGATGGCTAGGTTGTTGCCTCTGCTTCAGCTATCATAATATTGTCTCTTTAAAGGATCCCACTGAGTCTTCTTGAGATAGACATCAATAAGCTCCTTCAATAGCTCGAGGCTCGTCCTTAAGAGTGGATTCTTGTCTTAGGAGAAATTTCTTCCCAAGAATCCGCGGTGAGGTCTCGGTTGGTCCCATCTCCCCAGGACGGGTTGGGTAAATTTAGGTAAAGATCGGAGTTCGGATGAAGTTGAGGGTAAGAAAGAGAATGGGTCGAATGAGGGTTGGGTTTGTGGACTTATGGGAGTGGACCATTTTAGAGGCTTAGAGGCGGCGGTCTCGTCCGCCCCTTCATCGCCGAGGTTGGGAAGTGGTGGGTTTAGGTACTCCATCCTCGAGATGAGGATGAAGATGATGAAGGTGATTTAACTTCTTCTCCTTTTCCGGATTCATCCTCGGGCGAGACTTCTACGGTCTCCGTCTCGCCCGATACTCCTACCATCTCACTGGGACGCTTCCCCCTTGGGAAGGCTGTCCTCTCCTCTTCGTCCTCATCTTCCTCCGTCTCGGCAGACGTGGATTCATCCACTAAAACCGTCTTGGTCTCCTTTCTCTTGGCTTTTGAAGCCTTTTTCTTAGGAGCTGGAGGTGGTGTAGGAGCATCTCCATCTCCTTCGAGTCGGTTGGCCCATACTGACTTCTCGTCTTTTATTAAAAGTCCCTTTTATGCGGTGTACTTTTTGACTCCAACACTCCGGTCAAGGTTGTTTGTACCCACTTTATGCTCAAGTATGATGGTGATCCTTGCCATCATACTTGCAATTTTGGTCGAGACCATCTCATTAGCTAAATGCATGGCTGGAGTCTTGGCGAACTTCTTTCTCTCCTCCATTATCCTTGAATACACCAGTGCGGCCCGGTTGATTTCAGCCCCATCTAGGATAGCTCTCGAGACGGCATATCCTCGGCTTCGTTAGCCCATCGTGGCTCTGTTGTTCACCGAATACACTTTGTCGAGAATCGGCATAAGTAATACTGTATTTTCTCTTCAACATTGGCCTCTTGATTTGCCGTTGTATTCTAATAAGTTTTTCTGGCCATTAGTCGGAAACTCTCCAAATATTCGATGATTTATAAGTGAATGGGTTGTCGCGGTGGTGCTCAAATTAAAAATCGCACCAATCTCGAAATTGATAAAGCGATTCTTCGTTTCTTCTCCTTAGTTCTAATTCGAGATTCTAATCCTGTATCTGTTGCTTTTGCCTGGTGGGAACTCAGCACATAGATCATCCACCGTCAAATTCTTTGTCGGTTTCATTGTATCTGATCTTGCTTTAAACCCCTTGATTCCAGCAGGTTTAATATTTCTCTCGTTTCAAAGATCGGTGGTAGTATCCCAATCAACGTACATTTCTGATTTTATTTTATCTCTAATGGAAGTCAAATCATATTCGAACTTGATATTCTTTTTGGATTCCGCCATTGATGAATATTGAAGGTTTTAGGAGGGAAAAGAGAGGTTTTGAGAATAAATATGAAGAGTTTTATGTGTGCGTAAATAAAATAATGCACACGAATGTCTATTTATATGGAAAATATAATACTAAACAATTATTAGAATAATAATTGCCTGCAAAAGTGTAAATATAGGCTTTCGAATCGCCATTAATGCAATTATGGCATTTATTTTGAAAAGTGCATAGAATATTATTTAATATGTCGCGCGTGAGATTGAGACGGTTTATATTTCGTAAATCGCCTCCATTTAAGGCGCGTGGAGTATACTCGGCGTATTTCAAAAATGAATTTGATAAAATTTTGAGTCCGTAGGTGAAGCGACTATCTTATATAGCCGTTGATATACTCCACGTGCCACAAACAAATCAACGGTTTAGATTAAACTCGATCTTGCCACAAAGCAGCTTTTCTCCGGATTTCCCTCTCTCTCTCCTTCATTTAAAAACTTACCTTCTCCGATTTAAAATTCACTTTTACAAATACTAAACCCTAATTTATTGCAAATCCTCTCAAATTTTTACTCCCAAATTTCCCAAAAATGGTTTCTTCTTCCAAAACCTCTAAACTCTCTAAACCTACCTTCATATATTCTTCAAAGTCCAACTTCAAAATGGACATTGATATATTCAAAAGTAAGCTGAAAGCTGAAATGTACGTCGACTTCGAGACGATGAGGGATAGGAGTCCACATAAATTCTCCGATTACTCAAGCGTCGCAACTCAAAGGGTTCTGTTCTTTGAAATCAAGGAGCAGAGTTTCGGTAAACATCAAGATTCTTGATGATGGATTTGACACAGAGGTGGATGGTACCCAAATCGTCATATACCGGAGAAGCCATTGCTTAATCTTTAACACATCGATGGAAGGAGTGAATCCTCTGAATTACAAAGAAGATGCTTAGGAGGAGTCATTTGACTTGGTGGCTCGGATAACAAATAGGGGAATAAGAAGGGATTTGAAGAAGAATTTATTGAGAAGAAAATTCCGACTCTTGATGATGATAGTGACAAAGTCCATATTGGGTGATCGAGTTCACATGATGGGTTGTCAAAACCCAGATTGTGTTGTATGAGGGCAATCATCGACGAAATTCAAGTTAACTGGGTGGATCTGCCGATAAAGAGGCTAAAGGAGGAAAAGGGAAGATTGGCATTTGATCCCATCACCGAGAATGGACCACTCTTACTACAGTAAGTTAGTTCAATAAAATTCTTGTATTAATTGAAGGAATGAACAAGGTGGTAGACTGGAGTGTGGGAACGAAAAATTCTCAAGGCGTAAAGGAATCTTATTTAAAAATGAGAAGATTGGTGGGATGCCCAACTCGGATGATAAGCCGACGAGGCTCGTGATCGAGGGTGGAAGGCTGCAGAAGAGGCAAAGCAAGGAGACCAACTGGCCGAGCCGGAAGCCGCTCCCGAGGCTGAAGAAGAGGTTACCGCAGTTGAGCAAGAAGTGGAAGCTGAGATTCCACTTCACAGGAGGACGAGGAGAAAGTCGAGGAGCTCCAAGGGGTGCAGGTCCAGGTCATCTGGATCGTCCGATGAGGGTCTTCACAAGCCGAGGAGATGGAGCAAATCGGAGGAGACAACTTTGTTGGCAGAGGAGGTGCCCATTCTTCGATAGCGGCAGGTTAGTCTCGCTTGAGGTGCCTCCATCCCCTGCAAGGGAAGCTGCTCTGTCCCCCATAAGCGAAGAAGTTACCAACTCATCCCTCTCTATCTCTTCCCGGTCCCACACTGGCAATGAAGAGGTGTGCCGGCCGGCACCTCGGAGCCTCTGCAACAGCCACGCTTGTCCACAACAGTCCAAACTCCAACCTCAACCATACAGGTCTCTACCACTACGCCAACCGACCAAACCACACCTACCCCACCTTCAGATAGACCCACATCATCCCCCATCCAACAAGCCGAACCATCCTCGCTTGCCCAAACCCCGCCTACTCTACCATCATCTACTTCCACCCCACTTCCTAAAACCCAATCTACTTTCCTCCCACAAATCCAAACCACCCCACTCCCTCAAGTCCAATCAACTCCTCTCCCAACCCCTTCCTACTTCTTTATTCAAAATATTCAGATACGCTCCAATTCACCTCCACCACCCTCGAAAGAACCCCAAACCCCTCCTCATCCGAATCCTCATCCGAGGATGATGACGATGACCTCGAGCACCGCATATGCCTTCTCTCCAATCTTCACAATAATATAAAAGAAGATGAAGTCTGCTTTCTCCAAGAAGATGAAGAAGAAGACGAAGAGGATGGTAGAAGCGATGACGGAGACGATGATAGCCAGCATGAGGGAAGTCGAGGTAAATTTAATCGATAAAATTACTTCCTTGACTAACTCTGTCTTGGCTGAAAAAATAAAGGCACTAGAGGAGGAGGTGCAAGGGTTGAAAGATCAGTGTCAAAGAGTACATTGCTATGGTGGTAGATGAGCTTGCACCGGATAAGTCTCGACTTGAGTTAAATGCTCCGAGCTAGAAATGAAGGTGAAGGACTTGTCGGATAAAGTAGAAAAGGGGGAAAAGGAGGAGGAAGAAAGAAAGCAAGCCCTCATTCTTTGTTGAGGAGACGAAGAAAGAGCTGAGCACTAAAGCCGGGCCAAGTAGCTTGATCCGGGAGGCAGCCAAGGAGGACGTAAGAATTAAATCGGATGAATTGGCTGCTCTCCGGTGAGGGTGAGCTAGATAGAGGAGGCGATGAGAGAAGATGAACAAAGAAGAAAGGAGGAGGAGGAGAGATCGGAGAGACTATTGGCGGATTAAAAGAGTCTCGAACAATCAAGCCAAAGGTAAGGGAAAGAATGTAGCGGTGAGGAGCTCAGATCGGCCCGATATCGGCATAAAGGCTGCTACCAAAGGCAAGGGCAAGAGGGAAGCTGACTTCTCGAATCTTTCTGAAGAACAAATCAAGAGAATCGGAAGAGAAAATGAGTTCTATGGAAAGAAAGAGAAGAAGAGGTTGAAGAGGCCGGAGAAGGGTTCGAACGTCACCTAGAGCAAAGTTGAAAGAAAATGGTTGATGAAAGGCCAAGGTGATGAAAAATTCAGACCATACCATACAACCCGAGCTCCTCTGAAGATGGCTTGTGGTCAATACTCCAAAGAGTACAAAGAGAAGAATCTGGATGCGATGTGGATGTATTTCTGGCACATCCTCAAAGCTCCAGGGGCCACTCGGGAGGATCCGGACACTGGCTTGGCATGAATGGATCGAGAAGGTTGATGAAGACCTTTATTACCGGCTGCTCGTTGAAGCCGATGAAGAGTTCAACATCAACCCGATTGCTCTAGCCTTCGAGTTTCTTTGTTCCAGCCAAGAAACCAGACGGGACTCTTGACCTAGGCGGGTCAAGGGAATCGTACAAAGGGTGGAAAGCGAGTCTGGATTCACAGAAAAGGAGGATTTGAAGCGGCTTAGGAGGAGGATTTTTAATTGGGTGGTGGTACCGGAATCAGATCGATGGGGAATTTAGATAAGAGCTTAATCTTTTTGTTATCTTTTAATATCTAAGTGCTCCAATCTATAATTGTAATCCCTTTACGATAAATATATGAGATGTTTTGAACCTATCTCGATGTTTTATGATTTATGTTTCATCTACCTTGAAGTTCAAAATTTTCTAAGTCTCAAAACTTAAAAAGTTTCTTTAAAGAAATTTTTCTAAGTGCTAATAATACTGATAAAACTTTAACTTGAAAATTTTCTTAATAAAAAAATTTTCTAAGAATGAAAATTGTCTAAGTGTGAATATATTTCTTAAGTATGAATTGGTACTCTTATGTGAACTTATCTAAGTAAAAGATGCTTATGTGCTAAGAATGCTTATACGATTATCTTGAATAACCTTGACTAACACCAATGTGAGTTTGCTTCTTTCTTGTAGTTTTAACTTCATCAAAAAGGGAGAAATTATTAGATCAAGATCTTAGTTTTGATGAGTTAAAGTGTATAGACTAGACAAGCTCATGTAAATAAAATGACCGGCATAGATTGTATAGACCACTGATGTAGTAAGCTTGGTACTAGCCGATCGGACTAGGTAAAGCTAATGAAGTCGGTGAGTTCGGAAAGAAGGAGGTCGTTCAAGAAAGTCTTGAAGAAGTCATCTATTTGATAGAATAATGAAGAGGTCAAGACGAGGTTAAGACCAGTGAGTAGAATAAGAAAGGCGAGTTTTCACCAAGTTAGCGTGACGACTAACTCAAGATCACCGAGATCAAGACAGGTTTTAAAGAAAAGTTTGTTAAGCGGTTTTTAGTTTGTTACAACAAACTAACCGTCTTACAAGCTTATAAATAGAAGTAAGAACAGTTCTTAGAAGAACTCTTAGCACTCTTTACTCTGAAATTCACATTCTTCATAACCACTCACAAGTTTCCTAACGTTTTCATAATTTTCTAAGTGTTTAAAGAACACTTCTCTATACATCTTCAAACACATTCTGCATTGTATTCTCTAGATTTACTAGATAGATTGATAGTTTGAAGACATATTGAAGACGAAGATCATCAATCCTTGTAATTGTAATCATCGGTGAGTTTTTTTATCGTGCAAATGCGACTCGAACCCATGACCTTTGAGTCATAGGTAGTGGAGCTCTAACCACTTGAGCTATACCACTTGAGGCCCTTATTCATGTTGAAGGAGGAGAGTGGATGTAGGATCTTTTGATCTGAACCACTATAAATCGTGTGTCATTTACTTTCGGCATTTATTTTCTATTGATTATCCGAATTTTGAATAATCTTGTTTCAGATTGCTTTTATATCCTAAATCTCGAGAATGAGTCTAAAATCAAGCTATTTCATTGTTCAACTTTGATTACTTGAATTGATAATCTGAATTTTGCAAAAGATTTAGATAATCTATTTAACCCCCTTCTAGATTATCTGTGGAAGGTTCACTGTTTTCACTAAATACTTAATGTCGGGACCAACATTAATTTACTACCTAAAACTCGACATGTACTAGTAGTTGATTTTCTATCAATTCTACAATCTCCATAGTCGAATCGAGTAACAACTTAATTCTAGATTGTCATCAACGTGGTACCACAAGCCTAAGTTTGTTGTTCCTTTAAGATATTTCAAATTTTTTTTTTTTTGCTTCCATGTGACTTTTCTTTGGATTTTCTTGGAACCTTGCGCATACACCTACAACAAATGATATATCTCGGTCTCGCTAGCCGTTAGGTATAGCAAGGATCCTATCAGTCCTCATGACGCAGCTTTGATCAACATTTTCACCACTTTCATCCAGATCCATCTTGTAGTTAGTCATCATTGGAATCTTTGCTTCCTTGATTGTCTGCATTCCAAACTTTTCTAACATATTCTTGGTATACTTTGCTTGGTTAATGAATATCCCTTTAGAAGTTTGCTTCACTTGTAATCTAAGAAAATAATTCATTTCTCCCATAATAGACATCTCAAACTTGCTTTGCATCAACTTACTGAATTTCTCACAAAGCTTCTTGTTAGGAGAACCAAAGATTATGTCGTCTACGTAAATTTGAACTAACAAGATGTCTTGATCTTCTTTAATTTTGAAGAGTGTTCGTCTATTCTCCCTTGGTTGAATCCATGATCAAGAAGGAATTGTGAAAGTGTATCATATGTGATGCATATGCTAGAAACAATCGAATAGATTTTAATCTTGCTACGGGTGCGAAAGTCTCATCATAGTCAATACCTTCATTTGTGAGTAACCTTGCGCGACTAGCCTTGCTTTGTTTCTAGTTACTTCATCTTTTTCATTTTTCTTATTCTTGAATACCCATTTTGTGCCAATAACCTTCCTCGATGTCTTGGTCTATCAACTAATATCCAAACATCCTATCTGTTGGAACCACCGATCGCCGACTCTATGAAATTATCAGTTCGGGATCGCGATCACATAAACGCAGCGGATAGAATTATACATTTATTCACCGTAATAGGTGAAGACGAACCAGTTCTAAGGTCGAAGCTGCGATCGAAGGATGAGCCTTGAACCTCACGGTCTTCGCCGTATTCCTATCCCTTTCCCTTGGACGTCGAGTGGTCGAAGATCCTCCAAGGAATCGAATCCGCCTCTCTCGATCTCACATTTTTTCGCACGCCGGAGGCTCGATGTTAGGGTTTATTTATAGGCTACAACAGGGACCCTAAGGAGGAATTAGGGTTGGGCCTCCCGATGGGCCTAAATATTGTGTTCGATCCGAACACTTTACTTAAGCCCATCAATTATAACTCACCACTAAAGAGTTATAATTGAATTACCGCCCTAATCCCATATTATAATATGGGCTCCTTTATTATGTGTACGTTTATTTCCCGTTTTTAAGATATCGAATGTCCATAAATTAATTAAATTATTGACAACTTAATTAATTTATATCTAATTCCAAGAGTAGTACCACTCATCTTTATTATTATGTCGGATTAAATCCACACAGGGTTTACATAATAATCTTTATGAGCTCCTCAAGGGGACATCATCATCCTAAATAATTAGGACACGGATTCCTTCTATAATCAACAAGACACCATATAAACAATGATGTCTCCCAATTCACCGAGCCTATTGATTTAATAAATCTCACCCATTGGCAAATCAAAGAAACATACATTGAGTACACGTGCCCATTATTATAAAGGGATTAAGAAGACGTACATCCATAACAATAGAGGTCTTGTTCTTTTATATAGTCGACAAATTGAACAACCTCATATGGTCCTCGCTCAATATATACAAAATGTACTAGTGTAACTTTACAGTCAAGATAGACTAATACCAAATTACACTACAACCGCTCCAATGGTTTGTCCAAATCCATCTTGGTTGTGAGCTATTATTTATAACTGTAAGGAACCGATAGCATAATCTTACGTGGTGACACCACACACCATGTTATCTACAATATAGATTAACCCGACAAAATAATGATATATATAACAATCTTAAACAATAAGTATTTTGATCATAATGAATCTCATATTAAAAAGATGTTCATACTCAAAAAGATGTTCATACAAAAGCTAGGCTTATAGTATACATCCTAACAATCTCTCACTTATACTAAAAGACTATGCTTCCATAATTGCTGCCATACATCCGATTCCCATCCCTTCAACATGCCCATCAAAAGCTTTCGTTGGAAGAGCCTTTTTGAAAGGATTTGCTAGGTTATCCGCTGATGCAATCTTGGCGACAACAACTTCTCCTCGCTTTACGATGTCTCGTATCAGGTGGTACTTGCGCTCAATGTGTTTGCTTGCTTTATGGGCTCGTGGTTCCTTCGAGTTTGCCATCGCACCATCAAGTATCACAATAAATTGTGATAGCTTTAGGCAAACTAGGAATCACTTCCAAGTCCATCAAGAAGTTTCGAGCCATACAGCCTTCTTTGGCCGCCTCAGGCCGCCACATACTCAGCCTTCCATGGTGGAGTCCGAAACGCATTTCGCTTTACACTCCTCCATACTATGGCTCCACCTCCCAAGGTAAACACATAACCCGAGGTAGATTTATTGTTGTCCCTATCCGACTAGAAATCGAATCTGTGTAACCCTCAGAAGTAAAGTATTCGCTTGGTAAACCAAAGATATAATTTCTAGTCCTTTTCGTGTACTTTAAAATATGCTTTTACCGCTAGTCCAATGTCCTTGTCTCGGGTTACTTTGATATTTGCTAACCATGCCCACGGCAAAGCAGATATCTCGGCCTCGTACATAGCATTGCATACATTAGGCTTCCTACAACCGAAGCATAAGGAATCGCCTTCATGTCCTCTATCTCCTTTGGTGTCTTAGGACACATCTCTTTAGATAAAGGTACTCCATGTCGAAAAGGTAGAAAACCTTTCTTAGAGTTTTGCATGCTAAAACGAGCCAAGATAGTATCAATGTATGAAGCTTGAGATAAGCATAACATTCTTTTCTTGCGATCCCTTATAACTTTGATCCCAAGAATATGTCCAACTTCTCCCAAGTCCTTCATATCAAACCGCTTGACAACCATACCTTTACGCCTCGACAACACCTTGACATTGTTGCCAATGAGCAAGATGTCATCTACGTATAGTACAAGAAATACCACCACGTTTCCGTCACTCTTCTTGTATACACATGACTCATCTGGACATTGAATAAATCCATAAGACTGGATTACCTCATCAAAACGGATGTTCCAAGATCTCGAAGCTTGTTTCAACCCATAAATGGACCGATTAAGCTTACACACAAGATGCTCTTTGCCCTTTGCAATGAATCCTTCTCGGTTGCTTCATATAGATGTTTTCTTCAAGACTTCCATTAAGGAAAACTGCCTTGACATCCATTTGCCAAACCTCATAATTCATATGAGCAAGCAATAGACAAAAGAATCTGGATAGACTTAAGCATGGCTACCGCGAAAAGGTTTCCTCATAATCGATTCCTTCTTTTGAGTGTACCCTTCGCTACAAGCCTTGCTTTGAAAGTTTCTACTTTCCCGTCTCGATCCTCTTTTTCTTTTGTAGACCCACTTACAGCCAATGGCTTTTACACCATTTGGTGGTTCTACTAGCTCCCGTGACTTGATTAGAATCCATAGATTCTAATTCGATTTCATTGCTTTTTCCCAAGATTCTCGCATCTTTATCTTGGAGTGCTTCGCCGTAGCTCTGTGGATCCGATTCGTGTTCACTGTATAAAGTCCGAAGACTCTCCCAAAAACATGAATCTATCAGGTTGTCTAACAACCCTCCCACTACGACGAGGCACTTGTGGTAATAGTGTATCATTAGTAGCAGATGGTGCCGACCCATGTGGTATCTCATCTTGTACTCTTGGTACTAAGGTAGAAGTTTCTCCCCTTATTTCTTCTAAAATAATTTTACTCATGGGCTTGTGGTCCATTACATAATCCTCTTTTCTAAAAACGGGCATTTGTGCTAACAATTACCCTCTCGATCTTTAGGACTATAAAACAAACCACCTTTCGTTCCTCTAGGATAGCCCACAAACAACCGAACTTCGTACGAGATTCCAACTTATCAAGATCTCCTTTCAAAGACATGTGCCTGACTACCCCAAATCCGAATATGTTTCAGACTAGGCTTACGCCATTCCACAATTCTCGTGGGAGTAGAAGATACTGTCTTAGAAGGAACCAAGTTCAAAATGTACGCCGCTGTTTCTGTGGCATACCCCCAAAATGAACTCGGCAATTCCGAATAGCTCATCATCGATCTAACCATTTCCAAGAGTATCCTATTCCTTCGCTCCGCCACACCATTCTCGTTGGGGTGTACCAAAGTGCAGCATAATTGGGATTGAATCCCAACTTCCGATAAGTAATTACTAAACTCTCCTAAGAGGTACTCGCCACCACGATCAGTATCAGTAGTGTTTTGATATATTTACCATGACGCTTCTCCACATCAGCCTTGTACTCTTTGAATTTATCAAAGCACTCGACTTGCGGCGCATCAAATAAATATATCCATATCTCGAATAATCATCTATAAAAGAGAAAAAATATTCGAAACCACCCCTTGCTTGAGTGGACATAGGACCACATAAATCGAATGAACCAATTCCAACACTTCTTTGGCTCTATACCCCTTGGCTTTAAAAGGCCTTTTGGTCATTTTTCCTTCCAAGCAGGACTCGCAGGTCGGATAGTTTTCCACTTCCAATGAACTCAAAGGTCCATCGGCTATCAACCTTTGAATCCTACTCAAGTTAATGTGACCTAATCATAGATGCCAAAGATATGTTTGGTTCATTTTTAAGGTTCTTTTCGCTTATTTGAGTTAGAAGATGTACTATTAATTTTCATTTGTTGCTTTGTGGGAGTTATTGGATTAAGAGTATATAAATTGCCAATCAACGTACTTCGTAACAAATAATAGCACTATTTTTCTTGACAACCACTTTGCTATCAAAAGAAACAGAATATCCATCCAAAAATAACTTAGAAATCGAAATCAAGTTCTTTCTAAAACAAGGTACGTAAAGACAATTTCTCAAAACCAAAGTCTTATTCTTATCAAAAATAAATAAACATCTCCCATCGCAACAGCTGCTACTTTCGAAGGCCGCCCATGTAGATGGTAATCTCACCCTCACTAAGCCGCCTGGTTTCCTAGAACCCCGCAAAGAATTGCAGACATGATCAGTGGCTCCCGTATCTACACACCAAAGCCGGTAGATAACACCGCTAAACATGTTTCAATAGTTAGTGAATAAGATATACCTTTTTTTTCCTTTTTACGGGGCAATCTACCATACAATGTCCTCGGCTACTTGCATAAAAAGCATTTGCCCTTAGGTTTCTTCACGCCATTTGGTGGACCAATTTTCTTCGGTTCACCCGCTTTCTGCCAAACCAGCTTGTTTCTTTTTCTTCATCACTTTGCCTTTTAGCTTAGATGTAGAAACATTTTCAGCAATATAAGCTTGAGAAGCTTGATTTAAATAACCCTTCGCTGCTTGAGTTCGGAAGTTCCGCCATCGAATACAACCTTTTGTTCATGTTGTAGTTCAAGCAAACCGCTCAAAACTCTTAGGCTGGTCTCGGAGAACGATATCGACTGGGTTTCCCCATCGATTTCAGCTCCAAGGACTTCCATCTCATTCAAATGAGCCATCATCTTGAGGATATGATCCCTTACGGGTGTCCCCTCGCCATGGTGGTCGCCATTAAGTTTCTCATGGCCTCTTGCTCGGCAGCCCGACTCGTGTCCGAAGAGTTCTTTGAGATTGAACATCATCTCATAAGCAGAGGTCATGGCCTCGATGCCGATGTTGCAAGACATTTGACATAGAAGCCAAAATGTAACACCGCGCCATCTCATCTCGCCTTGAACCACTTCTTATAAGCCTCTTTCTCCTCTTCACTAGAGTTTTCATCGGGTTTTTCAGACAAACCTCGGTGAGTACAAACTTGTACTCTTCAGCCAAGACAATGTCCAAGTTTCTTTTCCAATCAATATAATTAGGACCAAGTAAGTTTGTTTTCTTTAAGAATAACAACAAGTGGATTGAAAGCCATGATAAATCCCGAGAAACACGTAAATGCATTATGATCAAAATTAAGAATTTAAATCAATATTGTTTCCTCAAACAATACAATTAAATTCACCAACACCTCAAAACAGCGTGAAGTTTGTATGCCACGATAGTGTGGACGTATACTAATTCAATCATTTGCAAGAGGAGGTTTTACCCATTAATTTCATCATTTTGTCAAACAAAATAAAAATTAATAGTTGGTTTGTCTTTAGCTGCATAAATAACAACACTTACTCCGATGGGGAGGATACTCGTTATATGCATCTAAGTGTATACCATTTCTTAATACCAAGTCAATTACCTAGGTTTGTGCCTCTTCGATGGAGAAGATAACACGCTCCTAAATAACTTACTTATAATTATCCATAAGGAAGTTTGATCTAGTGATCCGCAAAACAAACACATCCGATATGGAAGAAGGCACTTAAAACCAACGTTCATTTTTGAATGCATCACTTACAAACCATAAAATGGAGGCTATGGGATTTGTTGAAAAATAACCCCTCTCCCACTTAGTTATTTAACATGAGGGATATTAACATGCACAACATATGAAACACATAAAGCATGCTAAACACAATAACACATATGAGAAAGAATAAATATGGAAAACAAAATTCCAACTATTATGGCCTCTTTCATGCTCCCATGTTTTTTAATGTTCACCGCCAAACGGGTGTGGCAGCGCCGCCGCGGGATCGACTGGCCGCCAGTCGCGGGATCGACTCGCCCGGCCAGTGTCGCTGCGCGGGCAGCACCATGCACACGGGTTCAAAAAATCCATCGATTCTTTGCTATCGAACTGGTTCCTCCATCGACCATCCTAATCTGCTTCCTATTACGCTTTATCCAACGATCCTATACATCATCTAGATCGAAATAAAACCTACACGCATGCATCGCCGTGGTTATAACTATTACAATCATTCACCAACCCAAAACAAAAACCTCGACAGTCCGAGGGTTTAATACATACATAAACATACATGCCGACCATAATAGTTGGATTTAGGGTTCCCGCAAAAATTATCAATATTCGCATACCCAAAAAACAGATCAACGATTAACATCCAATCCCTAATATAATGTATTTATGATAATCATGCAAACCCTAATATGACAGATTTACAAATATCATGCAATCATATTCAATATCAGTATCATGAACCTCTATAATAACGTATCAAGAAAACCCTATTATAACAGATCAAGAAACCCTATTATAATGTATCAAGAAACCCTATTATAACAGATTTACAATAATCATGCAATCCTAATAAATCAGATCTATGAATAACCGAATCAATTGCATAGAGTCGAAAACACGGCTCGATACCAATTGTTGGAACCACCAATCGCCGACTTCTATGAAATTATCGATTCGGGATCGCAATCACATAAACGCAGCGGATAGAATTATACCTTTATTCACCGTAATAGGTGAAGACGAACCAGTTCAAAGGTCGAATCGCGATCGAAGGATGAGCCTCGAACCTCACGGTCTTCGCCGTATTCCTATCCCTTTCCTCGACGCCGAGTGGTCGACGATCCTCCAAGGAATCGAATCCGCCTCTCTCGATCTCACATTTTTTCACACGCTGGAGGCTCGATGTTAGGGTTTATTTATAGGCTACAACAGGGGACCCTAAGGAGGAATTAGGGTTGGGCCTCCCGATGGGCCTAAATATCCCGTGTTCACCCGAACACTTTACTTAAGCCCATCAATTATAACTCACCACTAAAGAGTTATAATTGAATTACCGGCCCTAATCCCATATTATAATATGGGCTCCTTTATTATGTGTACGTTTATTTCCCCGTGTTTAAGATATCGAATGTCCATAAATTAATTAAATTAATGACAACTTAATTAATTTATATCTAATTCCAAGAGTAGTACCACTCATCTTTATTATTATGTCGGATTAAATCCACCTATAGGTTTACATAATAATCTTTATGAGCTCCTCAAGGGGACATCATCATCCTAAATAATTAGGACACGGATTCCTTCTATAATCAACAAAGACACCATATAAACAATGTTGTCTCCCAATTCACCGAGCCTATTGATTTAATAAATCTCACCCATTGGCAAATCAAAGAAACATACATTGAGTACACGTGCCCATTATTATATAGGGATTAAGAAGACGTACATCCATAACAACAGAGGTCTTGTTCTTTTATATAGTCGTACAAATTGAACAACCTCATATGGTCCTCGCTCAATACATACAAAATGTACTAGTGTAACTTTATAGTCAAGATAGACTAATACCAAATTACACTACAACCGCTCCAATGGTTTGTCCAAATCCATCTTGGTTGTGAGCTATTATTTATAATCTATAAGGAACTCGATAGCATAATCTTCTCGTGTGACACCACACACCATGTTATCTACAAGATAGATTAACCTGACAAAATAATGATATATATAACAATCATAAATAATAAGTATTTTGATCATAATGAATCTCATATTAAAAAGATGTTCATACTCAAAAAGATGTTCATACAAAAGCTAGGCTTATAGTATATATCCTAACACTATCTAGCAAACCGATTTAATTCTTCCCGCATCGCTTCTATGTAGTTTGTATCTCGAAAGAGTTTTTTTATAATTTTCGGCTCTTGAAGCGAAACATAGCAACTAAACAGTCCATCCAAATTCATTTTTCTCCTTGTCTTTACATCATGAAGAGGATTTCCTAAGATTAAATCTCTAGAATGATCGGTCATCCAGCTTTCTTCTATGTCGTTCTTTTGAAGTACCCAACTCTTAAAGTGTGTTCAGATGGATTATCTTCAAGTGTTGGTCCTCGAATGTTGAGTTGATTAAAACCTTGAGATAGCCTTCTAGAACAAAATCTAGAAAGGGGGTTTGAATAGATTTTGTAGATTTTTCCCAAATCTTTTCAAAATTAATTCAAAGTATCGATTAAGCACAATGGAAAACAATTTTAAACTCAACTTTTAACAAGATCAAAAGCAATGATGATATTGATTTTAGCTAAGATTCTGAAAGTTAATCTCGAATAACAAATTGTAACTTGAATGAAATTAAAAGAAAGCAAAGAAAGAACACGAGAATTTATAGTGGTTCGGATTATAACAATCCTACATCCACTCTCCTTCTCCAAACTTTGAAGAAGGGTCTTCACTAGCCGCTTACTTACTTACAATCTTTACAACTTACAACTTGATCTTCAACTCTTCAACAATACTAACCAAACTTCTAAAATCTAACTCTAGAATAAGAAGTGTTTTTGAAGATGTGAAGTGAAGTGTTCTATAAACACTTAGAAAATATTTGAAACCTCTTTTGAAAATACTTTGTGAATTCAATAGTGAATAGTGTGAAAAATCAGATTTGCATAAGTGTATTGAAAAATAAAATCTAGTCCTATTTATAAGTCTCGAAAAGACAGTTAGTTTGTTAGTCAGTTCTAACAAATCGAAACTGCTCAACAAACTTAATCTTGAAAATCGCTCTTGACCTCACCTGATTTCTTCTACTCGCCTCTGCACTGACTTAGTGAAGACTAGCCTTTCTTATTCTACTCGGCTTGTCTTGACCTCGTCGAGCTCTTTATGATCGTCTCCTGCAGATGACTAGATTTGAGCTTGTCTCGGATGACTTGTAAACTTTGATCTCCACTAACTTAATCGGCTCTTGACCCGGTCGATCGACAGCACCGAACTACGATACGCCATTTATCGGCGTTGTCCGCTCATCTGGATTGTTCCTTTTAACTCATCAAAACTCTACTTGATCTAACAATTTCCCCCTTTACGATGATGTTAAAACTATAAAAGAAACATACTCACGGTGATGTTAGTCAAAGTTATTCAAGACAATCGGATAAGCAAATTATAACACATTCACACTATTAATTCAGATTGAAGCATTCTAATACACACTTAGAAAGTTTTGAAGTAAAAATTCTTTAGTCTTAAGAATTTTTTTCAAAAGGAAAAAAAAATTTAAGTCTTAGGAATTTTTTTAAAAAAAAATTTAGACTTAAGAAAATTTTTGCGAATATTGAGTACGAGATGATAAATTTTCTCGAGATGGTTTATACTTAGAAAAATTTTAAAGTTTCTTAAAATAATAAAGAAAACTTTTAAAACAAACAAGTAAAGCAGAGATAAGAACCGGTCATCTCATTCATATTCAGCTCATTTACAAATTTACATATGGAGCAGATAAGAAGATAAAGGATAAGAAAATTTAAGCTTATCTAATCGTCCCATCTGTCTTTCTCTGGAAGCTGCATCCAATCAAATATTCGCGTCCTCATTTCGGCAATTTCCTTTGGATCGATCGACTTCATTTGATTTATACCATAGTTGATAGTTGACTGATCCACTCCTTGTCAATCGAGCCATCATCATTCAATTTTATTGGAATGGATGAGTAGTCTGGAGCAACCAAATCCACGTTGTACCATTCATCTCCTTCATCAAGAAGTTTCGGTACAAACTTGGATTTTCCTTCTCCATCCAATCATGCCAAGCGATTGTCTCATTGTGCGATGATGCTCCAACTCCTTTGCATATGTACGAGAAGAAGGTCCACTTGGCTTCGTACTTCATGTACTCAGCCTGCCCACGATGGATGTGCAATCATTTTCGGGGGAGCATCGGTCCTTTCTGCAGTCGATCCAAGCTGCCTCTGCTCCTCCTCCGGTGATGGGACAACCCACTTCTTCTCGGAACTTATCAAAAATGCGGCCAGCCTCCTTTGCCGACTTAATCTTCCTTACGGCTTCCTCCGGCCATAATACACCTTCTCGGTCTTGATCCGTCGGTCCATTTCGCCTCTATCCTAAGCCGCTCGGTGATTTTTCGATGGCCTCTTTCCAGTGACTTTGGACATCGCTCTGCACGATAGGCGACACGACCTTCTCTGCCTCCTTTTCTTTCTCTTTCTCCACCACCACCAGCTCTTTCCCTTTTCCCTTCTCGGCTTCGGCTTTGGCTCTAGCCTCCTCCTTCCTCTCTCTCGATCTTAGCCATATATCTTTCAGATTTCAGCTCGCCTTCTTTCTTTCGCGGCTCATCTCGCCCACGATTGCTTCCTCAATCGATCAATTCTAATTTTTAAGGCGGTGAGCTCATCTCGATTCTGCCGCTGAAAGTTTGATCTGGTTAAGCTCGACTTTCACGATCTCCACATCTTCCCCCTTTTTAACATCATCAAGTAGCATAGCAAGCTGCTCCTTGATATGATAAAATAGGTGGAAGGCGAGGATTGATTAAGGAGGATCTCATCGGCCAGGTTGATTGTCGGCTTGGGTCTGGATTTTCAGCTCTCCAATCTCCTTCTTTACTTCGACCAGCTCTTCTTTGACAACCATTTTAACGGTATTTGAAATAGAAGATAAAAGGTTTACCTCGGATGCTTTTAGCATGTCTTCCATTGTTACAGACGAGAATCTACGATGTCTGCAGTCTTCATCGTGAGCATCGAGTGAACTTATCCTCTACCCTCTTCTCCGGTGATTCGAATTGAAGAGAAGGTGGATCTGGGCTCTTTGGGAGGAAGGCTGGTAAGGTTTCGAGACAAGCCAAGGCGGCTTCGTAGGAAATTCAGGAGGCTGCTCCTCCGATAGGATAACCGATAAGGATGTGATTCCAGCAGACTCGAGAATAACCTTCTCCCGGGTGATGAAGTTGTCCCAACCTACTTCATCGGTGAATGTGCTCATCTCCTCCGGATCACCGATCATGAGATGATGGACCAGCTAGATCTCAATGAATTCCTTCATTACTTCGAGTTAAAGCGAAGTTCAGGAATTAACTCGGCTAATCTCCTTTTGGCATCTAATCGTAGGGAGAGCTCGAAGCTTCCTACAGATCCATCAGTGCAGGAGTGTGTATTGGACTGATTTGGGGTGAGGGAGTAGAATATTTAGTGGAGAGAAAGTCAAGAAAATCGAAAGGTTGAGTGGAGGTGGGAGGGATATCGGGTGTGGGAGATGAGGTGGGAGGTATTTCGGGTAAGGGAGATGAGGTGGGAGGTGTTTGTATTTGGATAATATCGGGAGTAGGTTGTTTGGAGGCTCGGAAGTACCAGCCTTGGATACTTCTTCATCGCCTAGGTGGGTGGGGGATTTTTACGAAGATGAGATATTGGAAGATGTACTGGAGAGGCTTGCCTCTCGGCAGATCGATTCGCTCGGAGTGGGATCTTCCAGCACTTCCGTCTCGGCATGTACCGCCGCTATACGAAGTGTTGCGGCCTCTTCTCGTAGCAGATAAGAAGGAGTTAAGGAAGACTCCCAATCTGTATCAGCGGCTTTGACCAGCCTTCTCTCGATCCTTCTTGAAGTGGTTGAGCCACTTGTTTCCACCAAGCTGCTTCCTCATTCATGTGCGATGCTGTGCCTCTACCTCAGTGCCGGAATCTCGGCTTCGGGTACCTCAACTGGTACCTCGGTGGCTGCCTCTGCACCCAGTGCCGCTAACTCGATTCTTCGGGCTCTGTGCCTCATCCGATTCATCGTCTGAATCCAGCAATCCACCCAACCTCTCATTCTTTGTAAGCAAACCCTTTTGCTTAGAAAATTTCTTCTTGCCTTCTCTCGTCTGGACCCTCTTATTCAGCCCATCCATCAAGATCTTGTGATCTTATTAAACAGACTCACGGTGGGATCGAGGAACCCAATCACCAACTGTAGGGTTATACACCAACCTCACCTTCTCCTCCTTCAACCTCCTAAAAGCGCTTCTACCCAATCAACCCTTATTCCATCAAGGATAACCCTCATACAACACGGCCTAGACTTAGTAACTCCGTCATGTGAACTCGATCACCCGGAATTGACTTAGTCACTATAGTCATCAACAACCTATACTTTCTTCTTAACATATGCTTTTTCAAATCTCTCCTTGTTCCCCTATACGTAATCTGGCGAACAAATCAAAGGATTGTTCCCATTCCTCTTCCTTATACACTAGTGGATTTACACACTCGGTGATGTATCCAAAATTCGCGCTACATTCTCTTTAGTATACTCCAACCTAGTACCCTCCACTGTAGTACTAAACCCGTTATCGAGAAAACTCACTATTTGCCAAAAATTATGCGCCTATGAAGTCCATTGTTCTGCATTTTCTGCAGTTTGAATGAAACAGAACCCTTGTAATCTTGATGCTTCCATGACCTTAATATTTATTTGGATTCCCTGTCTGAGTGGTTTCAAAGTCGACATACATCTCGTCTTTGAGTTTGTTCTTAATCGCTTACGTATTCATTTTGAAATTTGAGACGAATGCGGTTATATAAGTGGGAGGTTTAGAGGGTTGGGATGAAGAAGAAGCCATTTGAATAAGTTTTGTAAGAAAGGAATTCTTACGAGAGGATTTTGATAAGTGAAATGTGAAAGTGAAATGTGAAAGTGAAAATTTTAATGAAGAAGGTAAGATTTTAAACTTAGAGGAGAGAGAGGGAAAGTTTGGGAATGCAAAACGTGGCACGATCTCGTAGTTTTAATTTTAAACCGTTAATTTTAAGAGGCGCATGTAAAACATCGACGGTTTAGCGAGAAAAAGCGATTGAAATTCAGGCGCGTGGCCTTTACGTGTCTTGAATTGTGTAAAAAGTAACCGTTTATCCTACGAATTAGACGGCTAATAGACTTACTTTATCGAAGTAATTAGTATACAGACGTAAGCAATGAGGTGCCTTACTTAACACTCGGGTATTCTATTTCGTATTTGGTAAAATCGAGACTTGGTCAAATTGAACTTATACGATATTTTTCAAAAACTTTCTCCTAGTCGATTTTTGAAAACCACAAATGTTTAAAACTTAACACGTATTTTCGGTTTAGTTATAAAGTATCGATTGCTTGAAATACACAAACTTAAGGACTTTATTTGAAACCAAAGATTTTTGAGGAAAACGAAGATGAAGGTTTTACGAATGAAGAGATTTATGAGACTAATCGGATATACCTATTCCCGCAAACAAACTCATCAAAACTTATTAGTAGCCGAGGTAGATCGGATAGGGTGCGAGATAGTCATCTGCTTTTTGGAAAATCAGTGACTATTGTGCCCTAGTCTGATTTACCATATGTCGGATAAGCAATTATCATGTCGGATAAGGTCAATATGACTAATCCTTGATTCTTGATTCCTAAACGGAGATCAATGATATTACACGATTGTCCTTTGACTCGAGATCTAGTCGATAATTCTTTCTAGACATAATAAACTAAATTGAGAGAGACAAGAATTAAAAAAACAGAATTAGAGATTTACTAACGAAGCATCTAATAACCCTAATTCTACAGATAATTCTTTAAACCTCGTTTCGCCAATGGTTTTTTCAAGATGTCTGCTCTTTGAAACTCGGTCAAGATCTTCTCAAGTCGATATCTCCTTTTTCTACATGGTCTCGGATGAAGTGGTGTCTAATATCTACATGCTTGCATCTTGTATGAAGGACTGGGTTTTGAGTAATAGCTATGGCACTATTACTATCACAAAAGATAGGTACATCTTTGGTGATAATATTATAGTCCCTTAGTTTGTTGACTTATCGGTCGGTGAGAACAACAACTTCCGGTGCCATATACTCGGCTTGATTGTGGAAGTAGCTACAGAGGTTTGCTTCTTAGACAACCATGAAATCAGCTTACTTCCAAGAAATTGGCAAGTACCGGATGTAGATTTTCTATCTATCTTACACCCACCAAAATCCGAATCGAGTATCCAGATAGCTCAAAGTTATCATCACTTGGATACCATAGTCCAACATTCTTGTTCCTTTCAAATACTTGAGGATTTTCTTTCTTTGCTTCAAGATGGCTTTTCTTAGGATTAGCTTGAAATCAAGCACGAGACTCCAACTACAAATGAAATATCAGTCTACTAGCGATTAAATATAATAAAGAACCAATAAGACCTCGATACTCGGTTTGATCGGTGTCTTCTCCCTTCTCGTCTGGATCCATTGAAAATTTGTCATCATAGGTATCTTAGCTTCTCGGCTGGTACCTATTCCATATTTTTCAATAAGATCTTTTGTATATTCGGCTTGGTTGATGAATATTCCCTTCTTTGTCTCGCTTGACTTGAAGTCCAAGAAAATATGTCATTTCTCCCATCATGAACATTTCAAATTGCTTTTCATAAGACTACTAAATTCTTCACATAAAGATATGTTAGTTGATCCAAAAATTATATCATCAACATAAATTTGAACTAACAAAAGATCACAACCAAACTCTTTTCTAAAGAGAGTTCTATTAATTCTACCTTTAACAAAACCATTTTGAATTAAATATTCAGACAAGGTGTCATACCAAGCTCTTGGTGCTTGTTTAAGTCCATATAGAGCTTTCCTTAGTTTATAAACCTTGTCTCCTTTGACAAAATCGGGGTTGCTCTACATAAACTTCCTCGGCTAGGTTTCCATTTAAGAATGCCGACTTAACATCCATTTGAAAAACTATGAATCTTTTAAAAGTCGCATAGGCTAAAACAATCTTATGGCTTCCAGATGAGCTACCGGTGCAAAGGTCTCATCATAATCAATACCCTCTCGATTGTGAATAACCTTGAGCAACTAGTCTGGCCTTATTTCTAACCACAATATTGTTTTCATCCCTCTTGTTTTTAAAGACCCATTTAGTTCCAATGACTTTCGATGATGAGGACTTTCAACAAGCTCCCACACATCTTATCTTTGAAACTGATTTAGTTATTCTTGCATGGCATTAATCCAGTTGGAATCGCTTAGAGCTTCGTAATTGATTTAGGTTCAAGTAATGACACATAGCAACCGAACATACAATCTTGATTTAGTTGAGTCCTCGTTTGGACACCAGAGTCTAAATCTCCAATTATCTCGCTCAACTCGGGTGATATGACATTACTTTCTTACCTTTATCTTTTACAGTAGATGGTGTCTTGTCTCGAATTATTTATTTCAGATGATTCTATGTTACCTTGATAACTCTACGATCACCGATGTGTCGTTGGTCGTCGATCGATTGATGTGTCGTTGGTCATCTCGATCATTTGGTAGATCACCGTTGAGGAAGTTCTTTCGTGTTCCTTTCCTTTGTCTGATTCTTCCTCTTCATCTCAATCTAATTCTTGATTGTAGAATTTTATGGTTGATCCTTTGATAGTCATCTCGATCCAGCATTATCTCGATATCTTTGTGATGTCCCTGTCTTATCAAACTCAAAAGAAGATTCATCAAATACAATATGGGGTGTTTCTTCTACACACAAGGTTGTCTTATTAAAAACTCTATATGCCTTTGATATAGATTAGTATCCTAAGAATATCCCATCTCGCTATCTTGGCATCAAAGGTTTTTAATTGAGATTTCACATTGTTGTGTATGAAACATTTACAACCAAATATATGAAAATATGAAATTTTGGGAGATCTTCCCTTCCAAATTTCATAGGAAGTTTTACACTTATCCTTGACAATCAGACTTCTATTACGAACATAACAGCCGTATTAATCGTTCGCCCAAAATCTATGAGGAGTGTTGAATTCGGATAACATTGTTCTAGCCGCCTCTTTCAAGGTCCTGCTTCTTCTCTCAACAACTCCATTTTGTTGTGGAGTCCTTGCCGCAGATGTTTCTGAGCTATGCCATTCTCAATGCAAGGTAGTTAGAAATCAATTTATTTAGAAATTCAGTACCTTTATCACTTCTAATTTTAACAATATTTAATCCCTTTTCATTTTGAATCTTTTTAAGAAATTCAAATCTTAGTCATAGTTTCATTCTTTTTGTACAAGAAAATAACCCAAGTAAATCTTGAAAAGTCATCAACAATTACTATGGTATATTTTCTTCCACTAAAGCCGAGAGGAGTTCTTGGACCAAACAGATCCATATGAAGAAGTTCCGTAATCCTTTCTCAAGAAGGACTACTTATTGTTTTAAAAGAAGCTTTGGTCCTGCTTTTCCTTTTTGACAAGAAACACATACATGGTTCTTTGAAAATATTTTATCAGGAGTCCTTTAACTAAAGATTTCCTTGCTATTTTGTTAAGAGTTTTGAAGTTTAAGTGACCAAGTCGTCTGCCACACCCAACTTAAGTCATCTTAACTCTTAGCAACAAGACAAGTATCCTTAGGACAGCTTTTGAAGTTGGCAACATAAATGTTACCTTGTCTTACTCCAGCCAATAGAATATTTTCATTTAAACCATCTAACACATAGCATGCATTATGAGTAAATTTGACACAAAACCCTTTATCATAAAATTGTGAAACAGATAGTAGGTTGTGCTTCAATCCTTCCACGTAGTAAACTTCTTGAACTTGAACATCTCCAATCATTAGTGTTCCTACACCTTTAGTAAGTCCATAGTTGTTATCTCCAAACATCACTCTTGGTCCATCAATGGTTTGGTAGTTAGAGAGAAGTCGTCTTTCATAGGTCATGTGCTTGGAACAGCCACTATCAATGTACCGGATGACCTCAAGAATGTCTCCTCTATCAACTATCTTCTTATCTTCCTGCAATCACAAATTTATTACTTAGGTACCCTTTGTAATTTGGGTCCTTTTATGTTAAGTTGACTTCTAGGAATCCAGATAAAAATATCAATATTTCTTAAAACCATAGATTGAAGCTTGCATCCATATCTATCTACTAAGATAAGACTTTCAAGATCAATCTTATTTAATTGATCTTTTGAAATTGTCTTGAATCTTGGTAAGAATGGATAAGATTTGCTTCTTCCATCAAAGCTATTATACCTAGGATAGATCTTTGATTGAGTCTTAGGTTTAGCCTTAGGAGTTACTTTCCTCGTCCGATTTTTCTTTTGAAGTATCGGATGAGGTAATTAATTCCTTTGGTTTCCAAGGACTGAATAAAGTTTCTACCTTAGGTTTAGTTGCTTTAACAAAAACTCTAGGTTTTATTGGATCATTCTTCTTACTCCTATCAAAGCCTAATCCAGCTTTTATCACTAGACTTTTGTGAAGAATTGAAAATTTTATCTATTGTGGTTTGAGAATTATTCATAAGTCCTAACTTGAGATTTAATTCTCTGTTAGTCCTTTTATAATTCTCATTCTCAGAATAGATATTTGAAAATTTTACTTTTAAAGAACTCAATTCCTGTTCTAACTTATCTGTCTTATCGGACAAGGTACTGGTGATCATCTCGCCGACATTCCCCTTTGAATGTACGATCTGGTTTCTCACTTTCCTTAGTTTGATTGACCTTAGTTAGATCAGAAATTTGATCCTTTAAATTAAGATTTTCAGTCTCTATCTGTTTATAAGAAGATAGAGTAGTCTCCAAATCTTTCAAAAGTTTGTCAATAACACTGGGATCGGTTTCGATTAGGTATCACGGTCATTATACGATGATGAATAGTAATGTACCTCTTTAGCCATTAGACATATGTCATCATCCGACCCAAAATCAGATGAGGATGAGGATGATGATGTCTCACGAGCTTCTTCTTTCTCGGCTAGGAGAGCTCTGCAGTCAGCATACCTACTATCTTTTTCTTCCTCTTTTCTTCTCTCTCTGGGAGTGAGTTGAGGACAATCATAAGCTGTAGTGACCAGGTTTGCTGCATGTATAGCATATATCTCCTCTGTCTGTTTTGGACTACTATCTCCTCGTCGATAGGTGACTTATGACTTCTTGGTGATCCTTCTTTTTATCATTATCTCGAGCTCTTTTTATCCTGTCGATCTATAGTTCCTTCGACCAAATCTGTCTCTTTTGTTTCTTTTGTACTTCATCTTGAGTCTTTCATACCTTTTCAACAAAAGAGTCATTTCCTCTTTTATGGACAAATCAGGTGCTTTAGAGATCTTTTGAGACTCATCTTGATGAACAAATGCTCTTGTTTTCCAGGATGTAGATGACTCTGCCTCATCTTCTTCATCTTCAATATGAATGTCATATTATAGTGCTTTAAGATGAGAGAAAAGAGTGTGATGTGATATTGATGACAAATTCTATGTTGCCTTGAGAATATTAGCTTTCTCTCTCCATTTTTTTCTCAAAGATCTCGAGTACCTTGTTGTTAATTTCTTTCTCGGTGTAAGTCTTACCCAAATCGGCTGCTTTGTTCACAAGATTAGTCAGTCTCACATCCAATTGATCTATAGTTTCACCATCCTTCATTTTAAACGTGTCAAATGTATGTAGAACAGATGAAGCTTATTTTCTTTGACTTTGTTCGAGATCCTTCACAAATTCCAAAGCAAGAGTCTCCCACATTTCTTTGCGGTCTTGCATCTTTTAACCTTTTCAATCCAATCCTTACTTAGAGTCTCAATGATCTCGGTTCGAGCTACTTGATCAAGATTATGGACCTTCCTTTCATCATTTGTTAACTCGAGCTCTTCTTTTCTTGTGCAGTCACGGATTGGTGACTCGGCTCCGGTGTTGGTGCCTCCATGATAAAATTTTATAGGTCCCTCTTCAAGAACCTCTTTCATCCTATCATGAATGGCTTTTAGGTGATTCTCCATCCTAAATTTCCGGTAATCATAATCTTCAATAGAGAATTCAGGAAGATTCATTGAATTCTTGTTTTTCCACGATGACATGATGAAACAAAGGAACAAAATACTCCACAAACTAATTAGTAGCACTGTTAGTAGTAAAGAAGAAAATGAAGAAAATCAAGATAATTTCAGAATCTTATTCAAGACCTAAAATCAATATCGTAAACGACTTAACAACTGCTCGATACCACTTGTTGATCCTCGAATGTTGAGTTGATTAAAACCTTGAGATAGCCTTCTAGAACAAAATCTAGAAAGGGGGGTTTGAATAGATTTTGTAGATTTTTCCCAAATCTTTTCAAAATTAATTCAAAGTATCGATTAAGCACAGCGGAAAACAATTTTAAACTCAACTTTTAACAAGATCAAAAGCAATGATGATATTCAGATTTTAGCTAAGATTCCGAAAGTTAATCTCGAATAACAAATTGTAACTTGAACGAAATTAAAAGAAAGCAGTAAAGAACACCAGAATTTATAGTGGTTCGGATTATAACAATCCTACATCCACTCTCCTTCTCCAAACTTTGAAGAAGGGTCTTCACTACCGCTTACTTACTTACAATCTTTACAACTTACAACTTGATCTTCAACTCTTCAACAATACTAACCAAACTTCTAATCTAACTCTAGAATAAGAAGTGTTTTTGAAGATGTGAAGTGAAGTGTTCTATAAACACTTAGAAAATATTTGAAATCTCTTTTGAAAATACTTTGTGAATTCAATAGTGAATAGTGTGAAAAATCAGATTTGCATAAGTGTATTGAAAAATAAAATCTAGTCCTATTTATAAGTCTCGAAAAGACAGTTAGTTTGTTAGTCGAGTTCTAACAAAGCTGAAAACTCAACAAACTTAATCTTGAAAGCTGCTCTTGACCTCGGCTGATTTCTTCTACTCGTCTGCAGGTGACTTAGTGAAGTCTAGCCTTTCTTATTCTACTCGGCTTGTCTTGACCTCGTCGAGCTCTTTATGATCGTCTCCTGCAGATGACTAGATTTGAGTTTGTCTCCAGATGACTTGTAAACTTTGATCTCCGGCTAACTTAATCGGCTCTTGACCCGATCTGATCGGCTTAGCACCGAACTCGATGAGCTGTTTATCAACGTTGTTTGCTCATTTGGATTGTTCCTTTTAACTCATCAAAACTCTACTTGATCTAACATGAAGTTCCCCAAGATTTAATATTCCAGGTAGTTGGTGTTTTGGGCGAAGTTTCACCGAGGCATTGATGTCTCTTCATCGGACTCTCTATGACATGCTTCTTCGATAGCAGCAGAGATGACTTTTTCTTTCCCAAAGAGGCTCGAACACTACTAATCATCTTCGGATTCGAGAATCCGAGAATAGGTAAATGTACTTTAACAAATTTTGGCATGTCTATTACATCCAGATTCTCCAGTTCTTTTGCTAGTGATTCCTCATATCCATGTCTAGGACTCAATAGAAGATTCGTTAAATACCACGTGTGGTGTTTCTCCCACCACAAGAGTCTTCCTATTAAAAACACGATATGCCTTGCTTGTGCTGGAATATCCTAAGAATATTCCATCGGCAACATTGGCATCAAAGGTTTTTAATTTGGATTTCCCATTGTCATGGATGAAACACCTACACCCAAAAACGCGAAAGAAAGAAACATGAGGAAGTCTACCTTTCCATATTTTATATGGTGTTTTTCCATGATCTTTGTTTAACATACTTCAATTTTGATTGTAGAAGGCTGTATTGATAGCTTACGCCCAAAATCTCTGAGGACCATTAAACTCTGCTAGCATTGTTACGCGGCTTCTTTGAGTGTTCTATTTCTCCTTTCTGCCACTCCATTTTGTTGTGGAGTACGCGCTGCAGATGTTTCATGTTGAATTCCATGTTCCTTGAAGTAGTTTGCTATATGCGTGTTTAGAAACTCTGTCCCTTTGTCACTTCGATTTGTACAATATTTTCTCCTCTTTCATTTTGTAATCTTTTCAACAACTCAGGGTAACTTTGAAATGGTTTCATTCTTCTTGAATAGAAATACCACCCATGTGAATCTTGAGTAGTCATCAACTACCGTTGGTCCCGGAATGTTGAGTTGGATAAAACCTTGAGTTAGCCTTCTAGAACAAAATCTAGAAAGGGGAGTTTGAATAGATTTTGTAGATTTTTAAATCTCTCAAAATCAATTCAAAGAATCGATTATCACAGCGGAATATAATTGAGAACTCAACTTTTAACAAGATCAAAAGCAAGGTTGATATTCGATTTTAGATAAGATTCTCAAATTTAATTTTGAATTAACAAAATTGTAACTTGAACAGAAATTGAAGAAAGCAAGAAATAACACTAGGATTTATAGTGGTTCGATTATAACAATCCTACATCCACTCTCCTTCTTCAAACTTTGAAGAAGGGTCTTCACTATTTGCTTACTTACTTACTGTACAAACGTTACAAATTACAACTTGATCTTCAACTCTTCAAAATCTAATCAACTTTCTAAAATCTAACTCTATGAATAAGATGTGTTTTGAAGATGTGAAGTGAAGTGTTCTATAAACACTTAGAAAATCTTTAAAATCTCTCTTGAAAACTACTTTGTGAAATCAATAGTGAATAGTGTGAAAAATCAAATTCGCATAAGTGTCTAGAAAAATAAAATCTAGTCCTATTTATAAGTCTCGAAAGAAAGTTAGTTTGTTAGTTAGTTCTAACAAACTGGAAACTACTCAACAAACTTAATCTTGGAAATTGCCCTTGACCTCGGTGATTTCTTCTACTCGTCTGCGGTGACTTGGTGAAAACTCGCCTTTCTTATTCTACTCAGCTTGTCTTGACCTCGTCTCGAGTTCTTCATGATCGTCTCCTCAGATGACTAGATCTCACTGACTGAATTTGTTCTAGACCTCGTCGACCGGTTTAAGCTTAACCTCGGTGATCTTCGAGATCGTCGATCAATCGAAATGCTTCTTTTTAACTCATCAAAACTTCTTGATTCAACAACTACCACTAATGTATACTTCGCCACCTTGAAACTCATAGGAGATATTGGTCCAAATAAATCCATGTGAAGTAATTATCACACTTTGCTTGTCGTTAAGGATGTCACTTCTTTGAACGATGCTCTGGTTTGCTTTCCTTTTTGACATGAATCATAGGTTTGATGTTTTGAGAACACTTCATTCGGCAAACCTTCCACAAGAGACTTTCTAGCTATTGTGTTCAGCGTTTTGAAATTTAAGTGACTTAATCTCATGTGCCATAACCAGCTAGCTTCTTGAGTACTCTTTGCAACAAGGCATATGTTGCTAGGGCAATCAAATTCTCGCAACATAAACATTGCCTTTTCTCAAGCCCGATCAAAAGCATCTGATCATCTTGACCATAAGAGACAACGCAAGAAGAACTAGGAAACTTAATGAATATCCTTTATCGCAGGGCTGAGATATAGATAGTAGATTATGCTTTAAACCTTCTACATAGAGAACTTCTTCAACACGTACATCACCAATGTGTAAGGTTCCAACTCCTCTGGTTATACCAAAGTTATTATCACCAAACACTACCCATGGACCATCATGTATGCGCATCGAGCTCAAGACTTGCCTATTTCCAGTTATATATTTCGAACATCCACTGTCGATGTACCGGACATCTTTTCCAAAGAACTCTTCTACTCGATCCACGGTATCTGCACGTTTAGTTAAGTTTTAGGTACCATTTAGAATTGGATCCTTGAGGATTAGAGCATCTTTTAGGAATCCACAGGAATAGATCCTTCTCATCATATTCAGAAGATCTTATCCTTCTTCCATACATATCAACATAGACAATTTCATCTTTAGGTGCCTTCTTAGATGCATGTCTATGGGTGTCACTGTGTTTATTTCGGAAGACTTGTAAACCTTTTAAGGTCCTCTGGTTGAAGTGACAAGTTGTAGTGCAATGGTTCTTGGGTTACGATGATAAGGGTAAGTTCTACTTGAGCCATCAAAAGATTTATATCTTACGAGGCACCGAGGACTTAGTAGATCGTTTAGCAAACTTTGAAGCTTGGTTAGGTTGTGTAGTCTTCAGTGAGACTGTCTCACAAGAGATAGTTTGGTGATGTCTACTTTTTCCGACCTTACCGAGATTTCTTAAGTCGGGATTACCCCTTCTTTTGATATCTCATCAGTTTTTGGGTTGTTGAGTATAACTACTCTTCTTCCCATTCAACCAATTTGTTAAGTCAGCAACCTTCTTACCCTTATCGGTATGTTTAGGTTTGGAACCTTCTCCTACCAGATCATTACCCTTAACATGTGTACTTTTCTCATATACACTTGTTTGAACCTCGTGAGGATTGGATAAAGGAAAATCCAATTCCCTTATTTGCGTTAGGCGTTTGAGATGAATCAACTATTGTTTGAACAACATGTGATGTCTTGTTCGGTTGATCGATCTAAAACTTAAACGTTGCTCACTCAATTTTATTCGCTCATGTTGATGGAAAAGTTCATCAAACTTTGCTTGTTGGATTTTCCAGCGATCGGTCTTCTCAAGATTCTCAGCAAGTAACCTCTCTACCAGTTGATCTTGTTCGGTACACTTCTTTTGAAGAGCATTTAACTCTTCGAAGTCATCTGTTTAGAGTTTGCTTTGGTGTCCCAGGATAACTTGCCAGATTTCTCTTGAGTAAGTAGATCAATTTCAGCTCTTAAGCTAGTTTTCTCCTTTCCCACACGATTATAAGCATTTATAGCAATTTTGAGATCTCCCATTAACTTATCAACAAAGTTATGGTCAAACTCTTCTGCTAGAGAGGTGCGAAAAGCAGACGAAGAACAAGAGTCGAAAGTACCTCATCACCAATAGCCATGAGACATAAGTCATTATTTGAGGAGAAATCCGATGAAGAAGTTGTATCACTCGGTGAAGAATCTTCTTCTCTGGCTACTAAAGCTCTCTTATCGCAAACTTTATGTTCCTCTTGAGTCTCTTTTCTTCTATTTCTCTATTCATAAGCTGAAGTGTCCAGGTTTGTGACATGTAAAGCGGTTATCATCTCTTGACGATCTTTTGGGACTCGAATCTCTTCTAGGCAAAAATCTTTCCTTTTAGGACTTCCTTCTCTCCTTCTCTCGGGAGTTACGAATCTTCTTTCATCTTTAGAATCATCGGATCTTACATGCTGTCTTTGGTAGAAGACTTTGTATCAATTATAAAACCAGTCCTTCTAGTGTTCTTCCAGTGTCTTCTATATTTCCCAAACTTTGAATTCATCTTGTCAAACTTCCTAGTCGGAAGCGCCATTTGTTCTTTCATACTCGAGATCTTCTCCTACCGGTTCTTTTGAAGACGTAGCGGCGTAACCTTGAAAGCAACTTCTTTACTTGCATAGTTTGAATTTCCTTCATCCTCATCTTCTTCTTGTTTCAAGTCGTACTCATGAGCTTTAAGAATAGAGAATAATTCGGATGACTTATTTTGTTGAGATCTTTGGTATCCTTGATCACGGTGATCTTTACTCTCCATTTGTTAGTCAATGATCTGAGAATTTTGTTGTTTATTTCTTTCTCGGTTTATAACTTGCCTAGAGAACTTGCTTTGTTGATTATGTTTGTCAACCTTAAGTCCAATTGATAAATTATTTCATCTGGCTTCATCTTGAGAGTATCGAATGAATGAAGAATCGCGTAACTTGTTTTCTTAAATTTGTTACGATCCTTCACACATAAGTGCCAGTGTCTCCCACATTTCCTTTGCGATTGCGAGGTTTTGACCTTTTCGGTAAGCTCTCTAGTCAAGGTTTCTATAATCTCCATGCGAGCAACTTGATCAAGACTAAATAGTTTCCTTTCTTCATTTGATAATTCGCTCCTTTTCTTTTCAGTTTTCTAACGAGTGAAGGTTTCAGTTTCATCACTTTCGAAATTCAGAAACCTTGAAATCTTTTGATAATGCGGAAGCTAATCTCGTGTGTGTATTCGAAAAACCTTTTTAATGAAAACCTTCTTAATGAATGCTTAGCAAGTTTTAGTGCAGGTTTATTAAAACAATGATGAATGAGCAGTTATATATATGTATGCAGAAAGCTTGTAAAGACACAAAGATTTTTATAGTGGTTCGGATATAATGATCCTACGTCCACTCTCCCTAACTCCACAGGGGTCTTACTATCCACTAAATCTTTCGGTCTTGTTTCCTCTATCACCCCGAGGATTTGACCATAGGAGGTTTTACAAGTTTACGCCCTTGGTTACAAATGATGATCCTTGAGTTTATTCTAACTCTTAGATCTATGAAATAATCAACCTTCTCTCGTACTTGAGATATTGGAAGGTGATTTACGGTTCCTTAGCCAGAATTAAAATCTTGATTGAACATGAGTTATGATTTGTGGTTTGAATGAGTTTGCGTGTATGTAGAGAATGGCAGGATTTCTTGAAATTTCTTGCGCGTAGATTTGTGTCGATTCTGAAACCCTTCATTATGATTTATAGATTCTGAAATCAACTAGGCGTTGGGTGATTGATAATCGGTCTTCGTGAAAAATAGTAAGTAGCCGTTGAGAAGATCTTTTTGACTTAGATAATTGATTGTCGATTCCAATCAATTATCTCTTGATAGATTGACTCTTTGTAGATTTGATCTTCTAATCGGGGATCCGATTAATACTAGTCATCCATATTGATATGCTTTGATTGATCTCGCATGCAGTTAAGTCTTCTATCTTTGTCCTAGCAAGCTTCCCAACCTTGCCGACTTCATATCCAAGTCTTCTTGACTACTTGACCTTCATAAGTTGTGTACATCTCTGCTTTAGAGCAAGTTACAAGTCTTCTAGTCTTTCGGAGACAACTTCTTTGAGTACAAGAAACCTTCTATGTCTTCTTGATAGCAACCTTTGTAGACTTCTAGTTGTCTGTTCTCTCGATCAAGTCTTACGCCTTTAAGTGTTACTGTCCTCAAGTCTTCTAGATAGATCTTAGCAAGGTTACCTTAACAAAGATTCTAACCTATTTAGATCATCGGTGACTAATGATTTATTGGTCCTATTTCACTCGATTTTAGAAACATCATCAAAACATATCCTTGGTTATTCGTCAAGAACTATTAGATCAAGAAAGGTTTTGATGAGTTAAAAAGATCAACCCGGATAAGCGAGACGATCCCAAAGAACAACCGAGATGGAGTTCAAGTCTTGAACGATCGAGACTAGGTTGAGGATGGACAAGTCGGTGAAGTCCGAAAAATTGAAAGTCATCTAGAGACAAGCTCAAGTCAAGTCATTTGTAGGAGACAATTATGAAGAGCTCGGATGAGGTCGAGATAAGGTGAGTAGAATAAGAAAGGCAAGTCTTCACCAAGTCACCGCAGACGACTAGGGAAAAATCGGTGGAGATAAGAGCGGTTTTCAAGATTAAGTTTGTTAAGCAATTTTTAGTTTGTTAGAACTGACTAACAAACTAACTGTCTTTTCAGACTTATAAATAGGTCTAAGTTTTCATTTTATACATACGGATACACATTATTCTCAATACTCGATTTCTACTTTCACATCGATTCACAAAGTTTTTCAAAGAAAGTTTTAAAAAGTTCTAAGTGTTTGTAGAACACTTTATTGTATATCTTCAAAGCTCATCTATCACCGTAAAGTTAGATTTTAGAAGAGTCTAGGAGTTTGAAGATTTGAAGATCTTTGTAAATTGTAAACCGTAAGTTGGATCGTAAGTAAGTAAGTGGTAAGAAGAAACCCTTCTTCAAGTTGAAGAATGAGAGTGGATGTAGGATTTTCATAATCCAAACCACTATAAATCTTGGTGTTCTTTATTGCTTTCATTTACTTATACATTATTTTCAATTTCAGTTTATAATCAAAGTTTAATTTCGGTATTCAAGTTAGACAAATTATTAGTGTGCTTTTGATCCGAATAAAGTTAAGTTTAAAAATAAATTCCATTGTGTAACTTTAGTGTTTGGAATAAGTTTTCAAAGATTTGTAAAATCTGAAAAATCTATTCAACCCCCTTCTAGATTTTTCCTAGAAGGCCGATTCAAGTTTCCTTTAATCTACTCAACTAAGTGGGACCAACAAGTGGTATCGGAGCAGGTGTTAAGTCATTACGATATTGATTTTAGGTCTTAACCAAGATTCTGAAATTAGTTCTTGATTATCTTCATCTTCTTTGTTTCACTAACTGTGCTACTAACTATATTGTATAAGGTTTTGTTTTCTTATCTCATCATGTCGTTGGTAAGAACAAGAAGTCAAGAAGTCTACCTGAATTTTCAATTGCGAGAATATGACTGTTGGAAATTCGGGATGGAAAACCATCTCAAAGCGATTCATGATAGAATGGAGGAGGTTCTTGAAGAGGGACCTATTAAATTTTATCATGGAGGCACGATAATGGCACCGAGTCTGCTGAAACCAGAGTCGAGACAAGAAAAGAAAAGTTACGAGGTGACAAGTGATGAGAGGAAAATCCACAACCTAGATCGGGTAGGCGGGAGTGAAATCATAGAAACTCTTAGCAAGGATTGGATTGAAAAAGTCAAAAGATGCAAACCAGCTAAGGAGATGTGGCAGAACACTTGCAAATGTGTGTGAAGGTTACGACCAAGTGAAAGAAAATAAGGCCGATCTGTGTTACATGCCTTTGACACTTTCAAGATGAAGGAGAATGAAGCTTGATTGATCAATGGATGTGAGACTAACAAATCTTCTCAACAAAGCGGTGATTTAGGAAAGAACTATTCGAAAAGGAGATCAATAATAAGATACTGAGATCTTTGACCAAGAGATGGAGAGAAAAGTCTAATATCCTTAAAGCAACCCAAAATTTATCTTCTATTACTCATTATACGTTATTCTCTCATCTTAAAGCCTTGCGGTATGATATTCGGATAGAAGATGAGGAAGATGAGATGGAGTCAAGCACCTCATCCAAATCTGTTGCCTTTATCAACAAAAAGACAAGATGACATTTGAATCTGTAGGAGCCGATCTATCTACTGAAGGAGCAAATGGCTTTGCTCACCAAAAGGTATGACAAATTAAGAATGAAATATAAGCGGAATAAATTGAGGTTTGCAGGAAATGATAGATCCAGATCCAACTCAAGAAGAAAGGAAGATGATTCTACAGATGATAATAAGAGTAGGAGCCGAGACAAGGAGGTTCAGATCTCTGCTAAAAGAAATCCTACTAGTCCTAAATCGAGATAGGAGTGATACTTGTTACACTTGTAAAAAGCCGGGACACTTTAGCTATGATTGTCCTCGGTTGACTCCTAAAGAAAGAGAAGAGAAAAGGAAGAAGAGAGACAGGAGATTTGCAGATCAAAGAGCTCTTCATCATCCTCATCCGATTTTGGATCGGATGATGAAATATGTCTTATGGCCAAAGAGGTAGATTATTATTCCTCTTCGATAATGATTCTTATAAATGTTTTAGATAATGATCAAATTGTTATTCAAGGGTTATTGAAAGACCTAAAGATGTCCTTGGCTGCTTATAAATAGCTAGAGACAGAAAATTTGACTCTAAAAGACCAGATTGATTCTAGCCAAAGGCAAGCGGGTGATGAACTACTCGATTACGAGGAAACATTCAAGGGGAATGTTTACCCCAGCCGAGGCTAGTACATCGGCCAGCTTGTGCGAAAGATTAGAAAATGAATTGAAATCTTTAAAAGACAAATTTGAGATGATCATCTTTGAGAATGAGTTAATTAAGAAAGACAATGAGAAGCTTGTCTTCAAAATAAATCAACTTAATAATTCACAATCAGCAATAGATCACATCTTTAGTACTTCTCAAGATACCCATGATAAAATAGGTCTTGGTTATGATAGAAATAGTAAATCGGATGTTCGAAACCTAGAAAATTTGTGAAGGCATCTGAAACCCCAAAAGAGATTAAAATTGGTCCTTGGAAACCACTTAGTCGAGATAAGGACTGCATCCCCAGGTTTGAAAACTAAAATTCAGTGAGAATTCCATATCGAGACTAAGAGAGCTCCAAGAACTAAGATAAGAAGAAATTCTTATTATAGTCCTTTTGATGGGAGACGTAGATGCTATCCCACTTTTCCTAAGATCAAGAAAATCACTAAATTTGAATATAACAAATTATCATTTAAAAGTGATATGATTGTAGACAGATTTGGTAGACAGACCAAGTCTGATTTATTATTTAATAATGAGATTTTTGTTTGGTTACCCAAAGTGATTATTGACCTTCAAGGACCCAAGATCACTAGGGTACCTCATATCTAATTTGTTTTATAGGATTCACGGGGACTATCACTCAAGGAGGAGATCCTAGCTTCTATATGGTACATAGACGGTGGTACATTCACGGCATATGACTTGTAACAAGAAGCTACTATCAAATTTTCAAAACATTGATGGTCCTAGGGTATTATTTGGAGACAACAATTGTGGACAAACTAAGGGAGTAGGTACCTTGATTATCATAGATGTTCGGTATCGATGTATATTTTGTAGAGGGTTTAAAACATAATCATTATCTGTTTTCCAACTTTGTGATAAAGGTTTTCTTGTAAAATTCTCTAAAGATAAATGTGATATCTTAGATAGTTCCTCGGACAAGGTACTTCTAAGCGGCTTGAGACATGGTAATGTTTATGTGGCCAACTTTAATAGTTGTCCCAAAGATACTGTCTTGTAGCTAAGGGTGGAGATGACCTCAGGCTTGCTATGGCACAAGAGGCTTAGTCCTGAACTTCAAGACCCTTAGTAAGCTAGCTAGAAAGAATCTTGTTAAAGGGTTACCTGAGAAATTATGTTCCACTGATCTGAAATGTGATGCTTGTCAAAAAGGTAAATGTTCTTACACTCATTTAAAAGTATTAACACCTCATTATCTCGAAAGAGTTTTACAACTTCTTCTTCCACTGTTTGGACTGTTTCATCTCTCGGCTTGGTGGAAGGAAATATACTCTTGTTGTAGTAGATGATTTTTCTAGATACACTTGGGTTATATTTCTTTTCAAGAAAAATGAGGCTGTGAACAAGATCCATGATCTGCTCGCCAGTTCAAAATGAGAAAGGTGTTAATATCAAACACCTAGAATGCAAGATCAAATATACTAAAATCAATGGGGGATTTGGGTGCAAGGGATAATCTCCATCAAGGAATCCATGATTAACAAGCTATGATTGTATCCAAATGCAAATCAATCAAATTAGAAAGCATAAACCATCATGAAATTAATCACTCCATTAATATCACAATGCCTAATGTGAGTATCCTTAGTTCTTCTCATCTCTCAATGTAGAAGTCCCCAATTCATACAATCATGCAAAATTGAAACCCGATTAACACCTAATCACGTTAGCTCAACTCTCGCCTATTGCTAGGGTGATCAACCATTAATCAAAAGAGACAATTTTTCATGAAGCACAATTAAGAATCAAAATTAGGAAGCAAGCTAATTCAATTGATCACAATTATCAACAATCATAGCATGAGGCAATCACTTCATCCCTAATTTAAATTATCCCAAGCACAAAGCTATTAGCCCATGGTGCTAAAAGCAAAAGCCATGGGTGGAAAATCTAAGAAATCAATTAACAATCTAATCAATACAAGAAATAAATTAAAGAGAACAAAGGGTAAGAACATCACTAATTTAGCTTCAATAGACAAAAATAGGAATGATTAATCTTCTACAATGCTTCAATTCCACTTCAATACTCCCAAATCACAGCTGAAATCTTCAATTACAATCAATCAAACTACTAATCTAATGGACTAAATGTAGAATCTAATCTAATTCTAACAATCTATGACAATTACAAGGGAAATCAAACTACAAAATACAAAATTCGCCTAAGGAACCACCTAGAAACTGCTCTAAATCGCTAGAATCAAGATATGCTCTGTTTTGGCTTCAAATGGCTTTAAAACTGATTTTTTCGGTTTTGGGCACTCCTCTAGTCGAGCTTCAGGCCCTCGAGTCGAGGCCTCGAGAGTCGCTAACACGTTTCTTCAAAATATCGCCTGCCTCGAGTCGAGGCTCAGCCCTCGACTCGAGGAATCTGCAAATTTTCCATCCCTCGACTCGAGGCTCCTCCCTCGAGTCGAGCTTCCTCTTTTTGAAAATATTTCCCTCCGGCCTGAACCTCGAGTCGAGGCATGAGCTCCCTCGACCTGTGCTCGAGACCAGGGAATTTTTATCGAGAAGGGCTTCGGGCCCGACCCCGTTCGTCCCGTATGTTCGTCTTTTCATTCTAAGAATACTGGTACTCTCGGTTTGGCAAAATTCCACCGATTTACCTGCAAAACGGACGAAAAACCTCAAAATCTCACAAACTAATACTTTTAGGCAAAAGAGTGATACTTTTAACATTTAGGCACAAAATCACACTTTAGCTCACTTTTTGCACTAAAATAAGCCTTAAAAACATGTATCAATTCACTCCAATCATACCCCAAACTTGAATTGTTGCTCGTCCTCGAGCAACGTAGAAACTAAGAACAAAGGAGTGAATTGATTGCAATTATGTCACATGGCACTATAAACGAAAAAATAAGACCATCGAACTCATCAATGAACATAAGTATCAATTCAACTATCCACTAGCCATCAAGATGAATCATGCTCAAACAAATGCTAAATCAAATATTCAACACATTGCTCCTTTCATGGAGTGTTTCACTCTTCACTCAAGTCTATCAAGGTAATAAGCACTCAATCATCAAATTTATGAACAAGTACACCATATGCTTGCCAAAAGACTTAATCTCAATCCAAATCACTTTTGATCAATCAAGAATCAAAGAGGTCTTTCTTCTAGGTTGTAATGTAGGCTCTTTTTCTTTTATGCTCATTCATCACTTAGCTCATCATCTTCCCAGACTTAGCAATCAAATCACCATCATTAGCCAACATTCAAGCTCAATTAAATATAGGACAAGAAAGGCTCATCAAAATAGGCTAAAATGGTTTCAATCTCACTTGGCTTGCCAAAGAATAAGGATCGTAAGGCTCAACATGGCTCACTAAGGAAATCAAATGTATTTGGTGGGAAAAATTTGGCAAAGTGACTCATCATTCCAAACATGGCCTCTTATCATTTTCAAGACATCAAACAAAGATCAATATCAACAAGTCTAATGGCAAGTTCTAGCATACAAATCATGAATGATGTACTCACAAAGGATTTATATCAACCGTATAAGATGTACGATTATTAAGGCACAAAAACTCACGGGCTTAAATTGAGTAATGAATCAAGCATCATCATTCACATTCATCCTTACACAATTAATCAAGAAAGCTAGCTTCAAGCTACAAATCTACTCATGATCATATCAAAATCCAATTATCTTGCAAATCAAACTCAAGTGCTCATGTACATAAGTCCAAGCACACTCACTACCACAAGAATGATACTTAAAGATATATCAATGAATCCACAATTAAGCTCAAATCAAAGAATAAAGAATCATAGGGATAAGGATCCAAAGGAATCATCAAGTCACACTCATCAATAGACAATAAGCTAAAAAGATCAAGGTAATCATAGCATCCATAAAATCATCAACAATCCAAAACATCAAAATCATCACATCACATCAACAAGTCAATCAAAAGTACAATCACCAAAATAAAGAGTACAATCCACCAAGAGATAAGCATCTAAAAACTAAGGAAAGGGAATGAGGGATAGGGGGTAGCCCTAGTAGTCGGACAACGGCGGCGGAGGAGGGTAGCTCGGCCCGAAGTTCCACGAGCTCATCTATTGTAGGAGGACATACATGTCGTTTTGAGTCTTCATTGATTCCTCCTGGATCCTCCTAGTCTCTTCATTGAATCTACGAGACTCCTCCATCATCCGGTACATCTCATCCCGACGGGTCGACTCTCAATGTGCATCCTCTACTCCTCATCTCATCCTGCCCGGTACATGTTGATCTCGGTGATAATCCTCCTCCATCTGGACAGGCGGTTCTTCTTGCTCCGGCTCCTCATCATCCTCGTCCTCGAGACTCAACCTCCTCCTCAACCTCTGCTCTCACCGCATCCCCTCATCATCGGAAAAGCAGAATCGGACCACGATTGCTGGCCTGCATTATCATCATCATCCCCCTCATCTCTAAGCACATCCCCATGCTCCCTCGTGTAAGCATCTATGGCATCGGTGTGACGCTGCGACCACATGTGCAATTTAATGGTCACAAAAGCGGTGGATCCAAAAACCGTCGTCAACCTCTTATTAGGAAGAGGGAATCGGCCACCATGGTGCTGCTGAAAACACCACGTCCTCCCGATGCGATCCGGTGTCCTCATGCATCTCATCGTATGCTGTAGTAAGATCTGGACCATCTAATGCGGCGAGGTTATGAGTCGGGATCCCGAGATGCTCGGCTATCGGGGTAATCATTCCACCAAAGTTGATCTTCTTAAATTTTGTGCTCGTCGCTCTCTCAAACAAATAGTAGAGGTATGCAACCGCATTAAATCTCACTCCATGTAAAAAGCACCACAAGACATACAACTCTTGAAACCACGGCTCCTCCTTCGATCTCGCGAATATGGTACTCGCGAGGATCTTCTCTAAGTATGGGACCACCGGGTTCCGAATGTGCGTGCTCTTAGACTTCCCGAGCACAAACTCGGGTTGACTCGGAGCCCCGAATCGAAATACGCCTCCGAGAACTTTTTGGCGTTGTACTCCTCCCTAATATTGAGCAATGATCTATCGGGGTCGGTGGCGCTCCAAGGATCTCGTTTATCTCGTCCAAAGTCAATTCATATTCATTCCCCATAAGCTCAAAAGTGATTTTTCTTGCAAACTTGTTCCTTCGTGCTTTGTGGACTTTAATTGTGCATAGGAACTCGAGAGTGAGTCCAAGATGGGTCCGCGGCCTCTTAGCTAGAAAGCCTCCCATGCCTACTTGCTCGAACAATCGAGGGATATCATCCTCAATCCCCATAGAGAGCATGCAATTATGATCAACTAGACGAGTTTTGACCACTTTCTTGTACAACTCGGCATACAAGATGATATGCTTTCTCCATTTATAATCATCCCACTGAATTCCCAATTCGGCGGGCATCTGTGTGCAAAACGTATCGTCTCTTCTCTCTCTCGGATCTCAGCATCCGAATAATTGTGGCCATCCACTCCCCTAAACATGGTTCCTGCACAAATAATCCCAATAGCACAAATAAGTCACACAATTAAAACGCAAGCTCAAAGTATCACTCTACCATGGACGAGTCAACAATACTATATCCAAACTCAACAAAATTCCAAGTGACTTGGCAATAAATCCTCAACAAATGGTCAATGAGTCAATCAAAGCACATATAGTCAATAGAAGTGCTCAACTAATCCTCAAAGTATACATACAAAACTAGATGGCTTCACAATAAGCACCAAAAAATTAAGCTCATCAAAATTCATGCAATTAAGCTCCAAAAATCATATCTTCAAAACATGAACCAACTAGCAAGCATTTAGACAACTAAGCATTAACCACAATAAACTTCTATCATCATCAAAACCTCAAATTGGCCAAGTGTACCAACAAATGCACTAGGAAATCCTATCATACTCAAAGATCACAATTCAAGCCAAATTCACAAATAAACGAGCATCACAACATATACAATCCTAAACATGCTCCTACAATCCTCAATTAACTCAAAATTCTCAACAAAGGCTTCAATTTATCAACATCAATCATGCATACCAAGTGTTTGACAAAATGCCCAAATGAAATTCCAATTCAATTAAATTCATGCAATTTTATCAACACCCAAGCAATAATCATACACCAATCATGAAATTAAAAGCCAAAAGAGAAGAAATTACATACCTTATTGAGGAAATTCGGCTTGAAATGCACAAACTTGGATACCCATGCAATCTTCAAAAAAACCCCAAATTTGGTTTCACAAACCCTCAAAAATCAATCTTTGATGCAATAAGATGATAATGTGATGAAATTGTGATGATTAACCGGTGAAAATGGTTGGACTTTGACGGAAATAGGGTAGAGACGGCGAAGGGAATCAGCGGTTGGGGTAAACCCTCGAGTCGTACATGCTATGGAAACGCGATTTTTATATCGGACACCAGCCTCGAGTCGAGGGTCAGGCCTCGACTCGAGGAATCCCAATTTTTCAAAAGTCTCGACTGAGGTTCCTCCCTCGAGTCGAGGGATGTGCCGATTTCAAAATTTTTCTAAGTGTCAATGCCTCGACTCGAGGACTATGCCACTCGACCTAGGGTCGAGACCAGGAATTTTGACGATTCCCGGGCTCGACCCGACCCCTGAAACTCCTAAAAATGACCTCTACGCCCTAACAAACCCAAATATGCAAGAAATTACCGTGTTGGTCCGTCGATTTAAGCCCGGTCGCTCATTCGATCGAGGAGACCGGGTTCTCTTCCTTTATGCTCATTTTCACCAACTTTTAAGCTCTCCTTTCCTTCTTAATTCCTTGATTCCTTTTTCAATTCCCTCGTTTGTCAATCTCCGTAGTGAGAATACCTACAAACGGGCACAAATAGTCATCAAATAATCATCACTAAGGGATGCATTTCTACCCTAAATGACACACACCCTATAACTTGAATGAAGACATGCATTCAAAATTTAAGTATAGGAATGATACAATTATGCAACCCTTAAATGATATAAACAATTAAGCTCAATATCCCAAATACTTTATCCATCAACTAACATCTTCTCCTAAGCATGAGCAATTCCCAAAAATCCAAGGCAAAAATTCCACAAAAAGGACAAAACACAAACACAAAACAAACACACCAAAGCAATAAAGCGATGGGTTGCCTCCCATCTAGCGCTACGCTTAACGTCCTTTGCGGACGGAACTCAATGAGTTCATACTTCCCTTTCTTTGTCAATGTAGAGATCGGCCTTGTGCTCCACTAGATGTTCCTTTGCAAAAAGGCAACATCCCCACTTATCCTCTAGGAGTAGCTTTCCTCCTTCTTTGATTTCTTTCACCGTAAGCACCTCTTTGGGTCTTTCAACACCAAGTAACCGACTCCAATTTGATTCACACCACACCACTTGATCTCCTACTTGAAGCTTTCCTCCCTTTTCTCAAGTGGTGCCTTTTTCTCAATCAATACCCCCAAACTTGAGCCATGCTCAAGTTTGGTCAACTCTTTCTCACCTTCTTCCTTCTCTTGTTCACCGGGGTCAAGCAAAGGGTCCTTTATCGATTTCTCCTTCCTACAATCATCAAGGGAAACACAAGACTTGTTAGAAATGATCTTACAAGAGGGAAGGAAATGCTCATTAACTAAAGGATGAGTAGAAGTAAAAGGTGTAGAAACTTCCCTTTCAATGGAAGGGCATTCATCAACAATCTCTATGTATCCACATGTTTTCTTCTCTACCTTGCTTTGAGCAACCTCTTCCTCATGAACTCTTGTAAATGTAACTTCATCACCATTTGAACTCAACTTAAGCTCTCCTTTTTCACATTAATCATAGCCTTGCCCGTTGCAAGGAAAGGTCGACCAAGGATGATCGGTGCCTCAAGTTCCTCCTTCATGTCTAATACAATGAAATCCACCGGAATATGAGTTTACCAACCCCTACTAACACATCTTCAATAATCCCAAATGGTTGAGCATATGATTGATCCGCTAATTGAAGATTGATGTTCGTAGGAATCACCTCCCTAGATCCAATTGCTTGAACACGGACAATGGCATCACATTAATACTTGCTCCTAGATCACACAAGCCTTGAATGTTTACCTTCTCTCCAATCTCACATGGGATAATGAAGCTTCCGGGATCCTTTTTCTTTTGTGGCAAGTGTCTCTCCAAGATCTCTTTGCATTCTTCCACTAACTTGAGCATCCCCTTCTCATCCCAACTCCTTTTCTTGGACATAATTTCTCTCAAGAACTTCTTATAGTGTGGAACTTGTTCAAGGGCCTCCAAAAGTGGGATATCGACATGCAAATTCTTGAAAATCTCTAAAAACTTACCAAACTCTTCATCAAGTTTCTTCCTCTCTAGTCTCGTCGGAAATGGAACCGGATTAGCCTTCATTGGAACTCCCCATTCATTCTTCGATTTTTCTTCCTTCTTTGCATTTCCCCTCACTTTCACCTCTTCTTCACTTTTCTTCTCCTCCAAAACCACTCTTTCTTGTCTCTCTTCTTCCTTCACCACCTCTTCTTCAAACTCCCCTTCTTTGGACATTTTGGACTTTCATAGCTAGTGCCACTCCTTAGCTTGATTGCACTACAAAACTCTTTAGGATTCGCTCGGTAGTGGATGGATACTTTCTTTTGTTTTGTAGATGGTCGACCGTAGACGAGAGCTTCCCAACCGTAGTAGCAAGCTGCCCTACTTGATGCTCGATCGTCTTAAAACGAGTGTCCATTTGCTTCCCTATATCATCAAACCTTGAGTCATTAGCTTCCAATTTCTTCACAATCAACCCCAAAATCTCCTCCGTGGTAGCCTTTCCTTCATTGTTTGGAGTTTTTGCACCCGGATCAAATCCGGGAGGAAATTGAACGGCGGCTCTCGGATTGGCATATGAAAAATTTTCATGTCTCCTCCATGTATTCCCATTAAATTGAGCTTGCGGTTGAGGTTGATAGCTTCATTGTGGCCTATTTTGGTAAGGCATTTGGTAAGGCCTTCCTCCTTGATAATTCCCTTGAAAGTTTCCTCCTTGATAGCCTCCTTGATATGGAGGCCTACCCATATAACTCACTTCTTCAACCGGCAATGGACTTGGACAAACATCACCATGAGGAACGGATGAACTCACACTTGCTTGGCCTTGTGAAGTAGTAAGAGCTCCCAATCGGTCCATCATAGTCATCATCATACTCTTCATACTCTCGATTTCATCAACTTGTGACACCTATGGTGTGCTTGATTGGAGTGTATAGGGTAAGACTTATTAAGACCAATCAACAAAATATCGAACCCAAGGGTAAAAGTATGCACATGAGGCCCTAGAAATACGAGTTCTTAGTGACTAGAGTTGCAACAATGGTTTGGACTAAGAACAACAAAACACTTGCAAGAATACAAAATAACAACAAGCGAACAAATGATCGAACACTTAGAATGCGATAACAAAAACAACAATAAATGGTGGGATAGATGTGCTAGGATTAACATCCATCAATGAATCATCAATCAAAAAGCTACAATTGAATCAAATTCCAAATCAACTAAGATAGAAAGCATAAACCATCATGAAATTAATCACTCCATTAAAATCACAATGCCTAATGTGAGAATCCTTAGTCTTTCCTATCTCTCAATGTAGAAATCCCCAATTCATACAATCATGCAAAATTGAAACTCGATTAACACCTAATCACGTTAGCTCAACTCTCGCCTATTGCTAGGGTGATTAACCATTAATCTAAAGAGACAATTCTACACAAAGCACAATTAAGAATCACAATTAGGAAACAAACTAATGTGAGTATCCTTAGTGCAACTAATCTCTCGATTCCGAAGCACCCAATCCACGCATTCATACACAATTATCACCCGATTAATCCCGGATCATGTTAGCGCAACTCTCGTCTATAGCTAGGGTGATCAAACACTAATCTAGAGAGATAATTATGCATGAAGCACAAATGAGAATCACAATTAGTAAGCAATCTACTCAATTGATCTCCAATCATCAACAATTATAGCATCATCAATCAAATCATCATCAATTTCAATTAACCCAAGCACAAGAGAGTTAGCCCATGGTGAAATCCATGGGAAGAAGATAGAATTGATCAAACACTAAGCAAATCACAACAATTAAGAAATTAAAGAGACAAAAGAGGAAAAACATCACCAAATGGTCTTCAATCAACAAAAATAGGAATGCTTGAGTCTTCAACACCAATCTCCCAATGAATTACAAGCTAGAATGGAAAATTGGCTTGGGGCACTGAGAAATCCCCCAAAACCGCTACTAACTGCTATTAACTAAGTGTCTCTAAGCTGTCTCTGAAATGCCTCCGCTTCTCCTCTTTAAATACAAAAATTCTGGAAAACTACCCCTCGAGTCGAGGGTCAGGCCTCGACTCGAGGCTCTTGCAAAACTCCTCGCCCTCGACTCGAGGGTCATGCCTCGAGTCGAGGCTTCTGCCTTTTCCAAATTTAGTCCTTTTACGCATAGCCCTCGACTCGAGGCTCTTGGTCCTCGACCCGAGCTCGAGTCCAGGGCACTTTTCTCGCACGGGGCTTCGGCCTCGACCCCGTTTCGTCCGTATGATCGTCTCTTCATTCTAAGCCTTGTGTACTCTCGGTTCGGCAAAATTCCACCGAATTACCTGCAAAATGGACGAAAAACATCAAAATCTCACAAATAATACTTTTTAGGCAAAAGAGTGATACTTTTCACATTTATGCATAAAAATCACACTTTAGCTTCACTTTTTGCACTAAAATAGGCCCTAAAAACAAGTATCAATACTCCAATCAGTGCTCCCCTATTAAACGACACTTGTAATGAATCTTGAGCTATGTTCTCCATTATTTCATTCATTTGTCCTACGGTTTTAGACCAAATCTATCCATTACCACAAGCATTCAAAAGCGACCTATCCCCATCCGTCAAACCATTGCAAAAATACATAATGGTTTGCTCCTCCGAAAACCATGTTGAGGACAATTGATAAGTAGCATTCCATACCTCTCCCACGCCTCCGGTATCGTCTCCCCATTCTTTTGTCGAAAGTGAGAAATAGCCTCCTTGGCTTGCAAGGTCTTTGACGTTGGGTAGAACTTCATCAAAAATTTCTTCGACAACTCCTCCCATGTACGTACGGTCCCGGGCGGTAATGAATTAAGCCATGCTTTTGCTCTTCCTTTCAATGTAAAGGCAAAGAGCCTCAACTTCTTTGAATCTTCGGGTACCCCATGGTATTTTGTAGTGTCGGCAATCTCAAGAAATTGTGCCATATGTTGATGTGGGCACTCATTTTCATCTCTTCCTTCAAATTGCTTCTCCCTAAGCATTCTCACCAAAGCGGGACTTATCTCAAAGTTATTAGCATCTATCCTCGGTCTTGCTATCCCATCATAGTGCTCTCTAAGTTGTGGTTCAAAGAATTCTCTTAACGGCCTTCCTTGAGGTGGTGGCTCATTTGCGGGTTGTGGTTGGGCATTTGGTATGTGAGGTGGCTCATGATATCGTGGCTCTTGATTATACGGCATATGGGGATAGTATGGTGGAAATTGTTGTGGATGAGGTGGATAGTAGGGATATTGATGAGCTTGAGGAGGATAAGGATATGGATTTTGGTAGGGGTAATTTTGTGGTGGCATCCCTTGTGGGAAAGGGCCAACTTGAGCATGGAAATGATTCCCATTACCTCCATGTTCTACTCCTCCTTCTCCTTGTCCATGTACCTCCTCTACTTGAGGTTCACCCACTAGTCTCTCCTCATGCCTTTGATCTTCACCTTCCATAGCTTCCCTTCTTCTTCTTACACGATTTCTTCTCAAAGTAGCCTCAATTTCCGAATTTAGTGGCGGGGTGGAACACCACTCGATCTTGTTAGCATACACCTACAATGTCACAAATCCAAGTATCAAATTCTAACCAACAAAATCAACAAAAAAAAAAAAAAACAACAAATAGCCACTTCAAACAATCCTCAAATCTCACTTATAGGCACAAAAACTAACTCCCAAGAACGGCGCCATTTGATTGGAGTGTATAGGGTAAGAGTTATTAAGACCAATCAACAAAATATTGAACCCAAGGGAGAAAGTATGCAAACGAAATTCAAGGATAGGAGTTCTAAATGGCTAAAGTTGCAACAAGTTTTAGGACTAAAATCTCTACAAAATGCAAGAAATTAAATGGCAAGATTATGCAAACAATCTATCAAACACCTAGAATGCAAGATCAAATATACTAAAATCAATGGGGATTTGGGTGCAAGGGATAATCTCCATCAAGGAATCCATGATTAACAAGCTATGATTGTATCCAAATGCAAATCAATCAAATTAGAAAGCATAAACCATCATGAAATTAATCACTTCATTAATATCACAATGCCTAATGTGAGTATCCTTAGTTCTTCTCATCTCTCAATGTAGAAGTCCCCAATTCATACAATCATGCAAAATTGAAACCCGATTAACACCTAATCACGTTAGCTCAACTCTAGCCTATTGCTAGGGTGATCAACCATTAATCAAAAGAGACAATTTTTCATGAATCACAATTAAGAATCACAATTAGGAAGCAAGCTAATTAAATTGATCACAATTATCAACAATCATAGCATGAGGCAATCACTTCATCCCTAATTTAAATTATCCCAAGCACAAAGCTAATAGCCCATGGTGCTAAAAGCAAAAGCCATGGGTGGAAAATCTAAGAAAGCAATTAACAATCTAATCAATACAAGCAATGAATTAAATAGAACAAAGGGTAAGAACATCACCAATTTAGCTTCAATAGCCAAAAATAGGAATGATTAATCTTCTACAATGCTTCAATTCCACTTCAATACTCCCAAATCACAGCTGAAATCTTCAATTACAATCAATCAAACTACTAATCTAATGGACTAAATGTAGAATCTAATCTAATTCTAACAATCTATGGCAATTACAAGGGAAATCAAGCTACAAAATGCAAAATCCGTCTAAGGAACATCCTAGAAAGCGCTTTAAAGCGCAAGAATCAAGATATGCTCTGTTTTGGCTTCAAATGGCTTTAAAACTGAATTTTTCGGTTTTGGGCACTCCTCGAGTTGAGCTTCGTGCCCTCGAGTTGAGGCCTGAGAGTCGCTAACACGTTTCTTCAAAATATCGCTTTGCCTTGAGTCGAGGCTCAGCCCTCGACTCGAGGAATCTGCAAATTTTCCATCCCTCGACTCGAGGCTCCTCCCTCGAGTCGAGCTTCCTGCTTTTTGAAAATATTTCCCTCCGGCTGAACCTCGAGTCGAGGCTTGAGCTCCCTCGACTGTGCTCGAGACCGGGAATTTTTATCGAGAAGGGCTTCGGGCCCGACCGTTTCGTCCCGTATGTTCGTCTTTTCATTCTAAGAATACCGGTACTCTCGGTTTGGCAAAATTCCACCGATTTACCTGCAAAACGGACGAAAAACCTCAAAATCTCACAAAGTAATACTTTTTAGGCAAAAGAGTGATACTTTTAACATTTAGGCACAAAATCACACTTTAGCTCACTTTTTGCACTAAAATAAGCCTTAAAAATATGTATCAATTCACTCCAATCATACCCCCAAACTTGAATTGTTGCTCGTCCTCGAGCAACGTAGAAACTAAGAACAAAGGAGTGAATTGATTGCAATTATGTCACATGGCACTATAAACAAAAAAATAAGACCATCGAACTCATTAATGAACATAAGTATCAATTCAACTATCCACTAGCCATCAAGATGAATCATGCTCAAACAAATGCTCAATCAAATACTCAACACATTGCTCCTTTCATGGAGTGTTTCACTCTTCACTCAAGTGTATCAAGGTAATAAGCACTCAATCATCAAATTTATGAACAAGTACACCAAATGCTTGCCAAAAGACTTAATCTCAATCCAAATCACTTGTGATTAATCAAGAATCAAAGAGGTCTTTCTTTTAGGTTGTAATGTAGGCTCTTTTGAAAGGTGGGATAAATTTGGATAAGAGTGACTAAGTAGTAGAGACTTGAATGTAAGCTAATCAATACAAATGCACATCTCTTCACTTTTCATCAAGCACACTCTTCCTTTTGAACTTCAATGATCAATCCACCATTCACTTGAGCTTTCTCTTTTTAAGCTCACAAATTGAATTTTTCTTTTCACTCCATGCATTTATTCACAATTCAATTTTTCTTCTTTCACAACCTTTTTTTTCTTTTATGCTCATTCATCACTTAGTTCATCATCTTCCCACACTTAGCAATCAAATCACCATCATTAGCCAACATTCAAGCTCAACTAAATATAGGACAAGAAAGGCTCATCAAAATAGGCTAAAATGGTTTCAATCTCACTTGGCTTGCCAAAGAATAAGGATCGTAAGGCTCAACATGGCTCACTAAGGAAATCAAATGTATTTGGTGGGAAAAATTTGGCAAAGTGACTCATCATTCCAAACATGGCCTCTTATCATTTTCAAGACATCAAACAAAGATCAATATCAACAAGTCTAATGGCAAGTTCTAGCATACAAATCATGAATGATGCACTCACAAAGGATTCATATCAACCGTATAAGATGTACGATTATTAAGGCAAAAACTCACGGGCTTAAATTGAGCAATGAATCAAGCATCATCATTCACATTCATCCTTACACAATTAATCAAGAAAGCTAGCTTCAAGCTACAAATCTACTCATGATCATATCAAAATCCAATTATCTTGCAAATCAAACTCAAGTGTTCAAGTACATAAGTCCAAGCATACTCACTACCACAAGAATGATACTCAAAGATATATCAATGAATCCACAATTAAGCTCAAATCAAAGAATAAAGAATCATAGGGATATGGATCCAAAGAAATCATCAAGTCACACTCATCAATAGACAAAAGCTCAAAAAGATCAAGGTAATCATAGCATCCATAAAATCATCAACAATCCAAAACATCAAAATCATCACATCACATCAACAAGTCAATCAAAAGTACAATCACCAAAATAAAGAGTACAATCCACCAAGAGATAAGCATCTAAAAACTAAGGAAAGGGAATGAGGGATAGGGGTAGCCCTAGTAGTCGGACGGCGGCGGTGGAGGAGGGTAGCTCGGCCCAAGTTCCACGAGCTCATCATTGTAGGAGGACATACATGTCGTTTTGAGTCTTCATTGATTCCTCCTGCATCCTCCTAGTCTCTTCATTGAATCTACGAGACTCCTCCATCATCCGGTACATCTCATCTGACGGGTCGAGACTCTCAATGTGCATCCTCGACTATCCGCCCACATCTGCTCCGTCAAAACCCACGGTCTACGAGATGAACTCCCCGCCTCATACTCTCTACTCCTCATCTCATCCTGCCCGGTACATGTTGATCTCGGTGATAATCCTCCTCCATCCGGAGACGGCGGCTCTTCTTGCTCCGGCTCCTCGTCATCCTCGTCCTTAGACTCAACCTCCTCCTCAACCTCTGCTCTCACTACATCCCCCTCATCATCGGAAGAATCGGAATCGGACCACGATTCTTTGGCTGCATTATCATCATCATCCCCCTCATCTCTAAGCACATCCCCATGCTCCCTCGTGTAAGCATCTATGGCATCGAGTGTGACGCTGCGACCACATGCGCAATTTAATGGTCACAAAAGCGGTGGATCCAAAACCGTCGTCAACCTCTTATTAGGAAGAGGGAATCGGCCACCATGGTGCTTCTGAAAACACCACGTGCTCCCGATGCGATCCGGTGTCCTCATACGTCTCATTGTATCTGTACTAAGATCTGGACCATCTAATGCGGCGAGGTTATGAGTCGGGATCCCAAGATGCTCAGCTATCGGGGTAATCATTCCACCAAAGTTGATCTTCTTAAATTTTGTGCTCGTCGCTCTCACAAACAAATAGCGAGAGGTATGCGGCCGCATTAAATCTCACTCCATGTAAAATCTCACTCCCCTTTGTTTACACATTTCTTGAAAAAAAAATTATTTTCAAAATAACTTCTTCAAGCATGTTAGTTTTCAAATAATCTTGATGAATTTCGATTTGAAAATATTGTGTTCAAATTAATGGCACTAAATTTTGTGTTTTTCAAAAGCAGACTCGGAGGAAATTCTTCAAAAATATAAGACAAGGTCACTTTTGACCGAGTCGACAAAACCCGATCTGAAATAGGAAACCTTTATGCAAAGAAAGGTATATTTTGGCTTACGTCGGGTATACTAATTACCTGCATAAAGTAAACCTATTAGCCGTCTAATTCGTAGGATAAGCGGTTACTTTTACACAATACAAGATTCGTTAGTACCACGCGCCTGAATACAAAGCGATTTTATTGCTTTGAATCATTGATATATTTCACGCGTCTCTCTTAATCAGCGGTTAAAACTAATGTTTCCTAAGATTACGCCACGTATCATCTTCACGAGATCAAATTTTCCTGTCTCTCCTCTGGATTTAAAAACTTACCTTCTTCAATTTTGAAAATTACTTTCACAAATTCTTCAAGCACATTTTCTCTGTAAATTTTTTTCTCTCAAACAAATTACCATAGCCTCGTCTTCTAAAACCACTAAAACCCACAAACCCACTTACATCTCTACAAACACTTCGAGTTTTAAAATGAATGAAGAGTTATTAAAAACAGGCTAAAGCGAGAGATGTATGTGGATTTCAAACCACCAGTGATAGTGAATCTGCGAGAGATCCTTCGATTATTGGAAGCATCGAGGTTAAGGGGATTTTTGTCAATGAAATCTTCTCGAGAATAGAAGCTGCTGATTTACTCGGAGCGAGTTTCTAGCCAATATGATGGATACCGGGATGGATTCGACACAACTGTTGTTGGCCAGGCAGTTCTCTCCTACACTAGAGAGAGCGTTGCAAGGATTTTTGATACATCAATGGAGGGAGTCAATCCATTGACATACAAAGAGGACGATTGGGAGGAGTCATTTGATTTAATGGCAAAAATCACATATAGAGGAACCCATAAGGATTTGAAGAAAAATTTATTAAGGTGAAAATTTCGATTGCTTATGAAAGTGGTTACAAAGTGCATCTTGGGAGAAACGAGTTTGCATGATGGGTTAACCAAATCCAGTTGTGTGTAATGAGAGCAATCTTGGATGGAGTCCAAGTAAACCGGGTGGAATTGTTGATTCACAAGTTGAAGGAAGAAAAGAAGAGGTTTATCTTCAAATCGTCACTTGAGGGTTGGGTGCCAAACTCAATAGTCGGTTTGTTCAACAAAATCACAAAGTCTTTGATCGAGGAATAAACAGGAAGCGGTGGCTGGAGAGTGGGTACTAAGAAGTACTCCAAGCAAAAAGGCATTATCACAAAGAATGAGAGGCTTGGAGGAATTCTAGACTCGGATGATGAGTCCGATCTTGCCCAGAGACCGAGAGGTTAGCAGCTGCAGATGAAGAAGCAGGTGGTAGCGGTGAGCACGAGGGAGAGCCCGGCACTGAGGCGGAGACAGTGGGCTGAAGAGACAACAACCGAGGTACTGCAGTGAGGCCACAACTCATGAAGAAGCAGATTGTGGTCCCAGTCCGAGAAACAGCATTTGTAGTACCGAGAGGTCTCCCGAGAGGAGGAAAAGGAGAAGGGTGGTGAAGGCCACGAAGAAAAAGGAAGGGAAGGGTCATCTGCTACTTCTACCAAAATCGTCTCGAGAAGACAAGGAAGAAGAAGAAGCTGAAATTCCTTTGGTAAGGAAGCCGAGAAAAGCTTCTCAAAGCTCTGAAGGCTCCTCCAAAACATTAGGATCGAGCAATGATGACACGGCAACTCTGTTGCAGGAGGAAGTACATGTGCTGAAAATAGCAGCTAAGGTTGGACAACTAGAAGTTCCTTCCTCTCCGGCCCAAGGAAGCTGCTTCTTCCTACCATTCTGAAAGCAGTACAAGTTTATCCTCTTCTCCATCTTTATCACCTGCACCGGCAATGAAGAAGTGCCTCGGTGGCACTTCGTGAGCCACAAAATCAGCCTACTCTCCCACCGGTCAATCGGGCGATGAAGAGGTAACCCGAGGCTGGTACCTCGAGCCTCTTGAATAGCCTACTTCCTCAACGGTCCAAATTCAACCTACACTTCCCAAATCGAGATCAACCTACACTCAAACCACCATCACCTGTCACCCACTCCCACTACACAAACTCAACCATCATCTCCCCACCACTGAACCAATTCCTCTTCCACAAGTCCAAACCTCATCCATTCCTACTTTATCTTATTCCCTTCTTCCATCTATCCAAACACACTCTACCCCTCTCCCACCGACTCAAAAAGAACAATCCCTCTCTTCGTCTGGTTCCTCATCGAGGATGATGACATCGACCTTAGCCACTGGTTTTACTATATCCTCAATTCTAGAGAAAGTGGAGAAAAAGAAAAACTCAACCTTTAAGAGGAAGATGAAAAGGAGGACACGAGAAGATGGTCGAAGCGATGGCGAAACTATGCTCGCTTGACATGAGAGAAGTCGAGGTAAAACTATACGATAAAATTTTCTTGTGACGAACTTTGTCTTTGGTTTGAGAAAGTAAAAGCAATGGATGAAGAAATGAAGGCGCTGAAAGAAGAGGTGAAGGGATATAATCAAATGGTGGTAAATGAGATGGCGATAGACCGATCGATTTCGAGTCAAGTGCAATGATCTCGATGCAAAAGCCGACTAACTTGGCTACGAAGTTAAAAGGGGGAAAGAGATGAGCAAGAAAAGAGACAAGCCCTCACAGTGTGGTCGAGGAAATGATTGGAGTGAATTGATGCATGTTTTTAGGGGCTATTTTAGTGCAAAAAGTGAGCTAAAGTGTTAGTTTTTGTGCCTAAATGTGAAAGGTATCACTCTTTTGCTTGAAAAGTACTATTTGTGAGATTTTGATGTTTTTCGTCCATTTTGCGGTAATTCGGTGGAATTTTGCCAAACCGAGAGTACTATTGGACTTAGAATGAAGGGACGGACATCTTGGATGAAAACGAGGGTCGAGGCCGAAGCCCCGCGCAAGAAAAGTGCCACTGCACTCGAGCTGCAGTCGAGGACCATGAGCCTCGAGTCGAGGGATGTGCGAAAAGGATCAAATTCGGAAAATGGCAGCAGTCTCGACTCGAGGCATGACCCTCGAGTCGAGGGAGGGTAAAAGCGAAGCCTCGAGTCGAGGCCTGACCCTCGACTTAAGGGGGTGAGGCGAGCATTTTGAGGAGAGCTGAGACACAATTCGAATAGCAGTTAGTAGCGGTTTTGGGGCGATTTCTCGGGCCCCAAGCCAATTTCTTCATTAGGTAGAGTAGATTGGTAGAATTAGCCTTAGATTTCATTTGATGTTGCTAGATTAGCATTAGATTAGCATTTGATCATTGTTATTCCATTCAATTCAGGCTTGTATTGCATTTGGAGATTAGTGTTGAAGACTCAAGCATTCCTCTTTTTGTTAATTGAAGATCATTCGGTGATGTTTTTTCTCTTTTGTCTCTTTAATTTCTTAATTATTGTGATTTGCTTATTGATTGTTCAATTCTATCTTCTTCCACAGGTATTGTTCGTGGTACCATGGGCTAAATCTCTTGTGCTCGGGTTAATTGAAATTGATGATGAATTGATTGATGATGCTATGATTGTTGATGATTGGAGATCAATAGAGTAGATTGCTTACTAATTGTGATTCTCATTTGTGCTTCATGCATAATTATCTCTTTAGATTAGTGTTTGATCACCCTAGCTATAGGCGAGAGTTGCGCTAACGTGATCCGGATTAATCGGGTGATAATTGTGTATGAATGTGTGGATTGGGTGCTTCGGAATCGAGAGATTAGTTGCACTAAGGATACTCACGTTAGTTTATTTCCTAATTGTGATTCTTAATTTTTGCTTTGTGTAAAATTATTTCTTTAGATTAATGGTTGATCACCCTAGCAATAGGCGAGAGTTGAGCTAACGTGATTAGGTGTTGATCGAGTTTCAATTTTGCATGATTATATGAATTGGGGATTTCTACATTGAGAAATGGGAAAGACTAAGGATACTCACATTAGGCATTGTGATTTTAATGGAGTAATTAATTTCATGATGGTTTATGCTTTCTATCTTAGTTGATTTGCAATTTGATTCAATTGTAGCTTATTGATTGATGATTCATTGATGGATGTTAACCCTAGCACCTCTATCCCACCATTTATTGTTGTTTTTGTTATTGCATTCTTAGTGTTCGATCAATTGTTTGCTTGCTTGTTATTGTTTTGTATTTTTGCTAGTGTTTTGTTGTTTTTGTTCCAAACCATTGTTGCAACTCTAGTCATTAAGAACTTCGTATTTCTAGGGCCTCATGTGCATACTTTTTCCCATGGGTTCGATATTTGGTTGATTGGTCTTAATAACACTTACAGAAAAACTACTCCAATCAGGAGACCAGGAGAGAAGTAGGCATAAAGGCCAACACACTGATACGGAGGCGGCTAAGGAAGACTTAAGGCTCAAGTTTCTTGAGCTAGCTGCACTCGAGTTGAGGGTAAGTCGGTTGGAGGAAGCGGTGAAGGAAGATGAGGAGAAAAGAAGGAAGGAGGAGGAAGAAAGAACGAGAGAAGCTACGGCTAGGCTGAAAGAATCCGAATCGAAGATGCCAAGGGTGAGGGCAAGGATGTAGCAGCCATTGGCTGAGATCACAGACATCTATTCCAGAGAGCCGCTAAAGGAAAAGGAAAGAGAGAGGCTGATTATTCAAATCTTTCGAAGAGCGAGATAAAAAGAATGAAAAGAGAAAAGGAGTATTATGGGAAGAAAGAAAAAAAAAGGGAACAAATGTCTTCTAGAGTAGCGCAGATCGAAAATGGTTGGTAAAGGATTCAAGCGGCGCTAACTTGAGACCATTTCATCCAACGAATGCTCCACCGAAGTGGCTTGTGGCAAGTATGATGAGGAGTACAGGTCGAAGAATCTGGAAAGGATGTGGATGTACTCTTGGTACATTCTCAAAGCTCTGGATCAACTCGGCCAAGATCCAGACTTAGCTTGGCATGAGTGGATGGAAAAGATGGACAAAGATCTCTACAATCGGTTGTTGAAAGGAGCAGATGAAGAGTTCAATGTTAACTGATTTCTCCGGCTTTTGAGTATGCCATTCTGCCAAGAAACCGAGATGGATCCTGGACCTTGATTGGGTAAAGGGAATAGTTCAAAGGGCAGAGGCAGAGTCTGGACTTGTTCGGGAGGAGGATATCAAGCGGTGAGGAGGCAAGTATTCAACTGGGCCGATGGTCCCGAGGAAGATCGGTGGGGATAAATCGGGATTTTTCCTTTCTTATCTTATCTTTTATCGGTTCTCATTTTTGTAATTGGTAAATGTGAAATGTGAATATACTTTGTCTTATACTGATTTACTTATCATATTTTTAAAGCTTTCTTTCTTGTTTTAAGAAAACTTAAAAATTTTTCTAAGTATTAATCATCGAGAAAATTCTCATATCATACTTAAAATTTTCTAAAAATTTTTCTAAGTTTTAAAAATTTTCTAAGTCTTTAAAAACTTTCTAAGTCTAAATATTTTGAAAAAATCTTAAGACTTAAGAATACTTTCTTAAAAAATTTTCTAAGTGTGAATTAAGTGACTTAACTTGAATAAATCGATTTAAAGTGTGAATGTGTTACGATTTGCCTATCCGATTATCTTGATTAAACTTTGACTAACTTCACTATGAGTGTGTCTCTTCCTTGTAGTTTTGAGTTCATCAAAAAGGGGAAATTGTTAAATCAAGAAAGGTTTTGATGAGTTAAAAAGATCAACCGGAGATGAGCAGACGATCCCAAAGAACAGTGAGATGGAGTTCAAGTGCGAAATGATCGGACTAGGTCGAGGACTGGACAAGTCGGTGAAGTCTCGAAAAATATGAAGTCATCCGGAGACAAGCTCAAATCAAGTCATCTGCAGGAGACAATTATGAAGAGCTCAAACGAGGTCGAGATAAGCTGAGTAGAATAAGAAAGGCAAGTCTTCACTAAGTCAAATTTATGACGACTAGGTAAAAATCATTTGGAGATAAAAGCGGTTTTCAAGATTAAGTTTGTTAAGCGGTTTTAGTTTGTTAGAACCGACTAACAAACTAAGCTGTCTTTTCGAGACTTATAAATAGGTCTAGGTTTTCATTTTATACATACGGATAACACATTATTCACAATACTCGATTTCTACTTTCACATCGATTCACAAAGTTTTTCAAAGAAAGTTTTCAAAAGGTTCTAAGTGTTTGTAGAACACTTTATTGTATATCTTCAAAGCTCATCTATCACTGTAAAGTTAGATTTTAGAAGAGTCTAGGAGTTTGAAGATTTGAAGATCTTTGTAAATTGTAAACCGTAAGTTTGATCGTAAGTAAGTAAGTAGTAAGAAGAGACCCTTCTTCAAGTTGAAGAAGGAGAGTGGATGTAGGATTTTCATAATTCGAACCACTATAAATCTTGGTGTTCTTTATTGCTTTCATTTACTTATACATTCTTTTCAATTTCGGTTTATAATCGAAGTTTAATTTGAGAATTCAAGTTAGACAAATTATCGGTGTGCTTTTGATCCGAATAAAGTTGAGTTTAAAAATAAATTCCATTTGTGTAACTTTGGTATTTTGAATAAGTTTTCAAAGATTTGTAAAATCTGAAAAATCTATTCAACCCCCTTCTAGATTTTTCCTAGAAGACTGATTCAAGTTTCCTTTAATCTACCCAACTAAGTGGGACCAACAAGAACCAACGGTTTTCTTCATTCTTTGACTCCTGCTTGGATTTATTTACGGATTTGATTTTGGTTATTCTTTCTTGATTGGAGATGTGGTTTTCATTGCGATACCCTTGGTTCGTAGAAATGTTAATCTTGATTCGATGATTGTGCATATTTTCCGGGTTCGTCAAGCTCTCTTCCATTGAGACCGGGTTTTAATCGGTTTAGCTGGGTTTCAATTCTAGGTTTATTCTGGTTTTCTGTGGACAAATTATTTCTTGGTTGTTTCAAATTGTTGGTTGCTCACACTTTGTTCGACGATATGCCTCAAATGAAATCCTGTGATTCTTTCTCTTCATTCTAAATTAGTGAAGCGCTATGATTGGTGAGTATTGTTGCTAGGTTTATTCTTCGACGAAGTTTTGTTAGGCGAGGATTTTGTTTTAGTCGATTAGATATTGCTTGTTTTGTCAAACCATGTTTGGTCATTTAAGGTTCGATCGTCTTTACCATTGTGTTTGCGGTTCTTTTCTAGATAGGATCTTTGATGATGATTCTGGATTCTTTTTTAGATTTTTCTTTTTTAGGCTTTGCCCATTTGTTTGATTTTGGTTTTTCCTTTTTGTGCTTTCACCTTGGACCGAGGTTACGGTCCCTTCTTTTTCTTTTTTCTCTTTTATCAATAATACCTTTAATTTGAGTTCTTCTTGCATGGCATTAATCCAATTGTAATCAGTTAAAACTTCAAGAATCGACTTAGGTTCAAGTAATGATACGTAGCAACCGAACATACAATCTAGATTTATTTGTGTCCTAGTCACGGACTCCAAAATCTAAATCTCCAATTATTTGTTCAAGTGGATGATAATTCATTATCTTTTTACCCTTGTCTTTTACCAAGGACTTGTCTGAAATATCCTTTTCAAATGGTTACGTGTTACCTTGTAAATTTCTTCTTGATTGTCTAGTAGGGTAGTTGTCGATCACACGACTTATAAGCACTTTCGGGATCTCTATACGTATTTGAGTCGATTCTTCTTTCTCATCCGAGCCGATTAAGTACTTAGAACTTCACAGTTGATCTTTTAATAGTCATCTTTTGTAGGTCATCTGAAACCTTTGTGATATCATCTGTATCCTTAGACTCAAAAGTAGATTCATCAAATACAACATGTGGTGTTTCTTCCACACACAAGGTTGTCTTGTTGAAAACTCTATATGCTTTAGATACAGTGGAATATACCAAGAATATTCCATCTCGCTATCTTAGCATCAAAGGTTTTCAAATTGACTCTTTTCATTGTTGTGAATAAAACACTTGTAACTAAAAATATGAAAATATGAAATTTTAGGTGATCTTCCTTTTCATATCTCATAAGGGGTTTTATACTTATCTCTAACAATTAAGCATCTATTTTGAATAAAGCATTTGTATTAGTGGCTTACGCCCAAAATCGATGTGGAGTGTTAAATTCAAATAACATTGTCCTAGCAGCTTCTTTCGAGTTCTCGTTTCTTCTTTCAACAACTCCATTTTGTTAAGGTGTCCTTGCAACCGAGGTTTCGTGAGCTATACCATTCTCGGTACAATAGTTAGCAACAAGTGAATTAAGGAATTCAGTACCTTTATCACTTCTTATTTTGACAATACTTAATCCTTTTTCATTCTAATTCTTTTAAGAAACTCAGGAAAATTGGTCATCGTCTCATTTTTCTTGTATAAAAATAGTTCAGGTAAATCAAGAATAATCATCTACGATTACCAAAGTATATTTTCTACCACCGATACTTAGAGGAGTGACTGGACCAAAAAGATCCCTATGAAGTAGTTCCGAATTCTTTCTAAAGAATTACTATTTATTGCTTTAAAAGAAGTTTTGGTATGCTTTCCTTTTAGACATGCATTACAAACATGACTCTTTGAAAATATTTTATCTGGAAGTCCTTTGAC